>OY756940.1:6255000-7505000 GCA_963580275.1 Crataegus laevigata
ACCGACCCCACCACTGGCTTATTCTTTCCTGGCCGATGTATGCTTCTGGAAAGTCAAAGAATTCAGATTTTTAAAATTTAATCCAACAGTTAAAGTTATTATAATTTAAAAAAAAATTATTTCTAATCGTTTGATCAAATTTCAATAATTTAAATTTTTTGATTTGATAAATTTGGTAAAAGAGATCCGAAGTCCTTTGCCGCATGCCTGCTATCCCTATTTCTGACTTTTAGCTTTTCTTATTAGTCAAGCTCAATGGTGGCTTTTGGCTTTTTTTTCAATCACCCACTGTATCTTTCTATGATATAGAAATAAAATCTTATCTGAATCTGTGTGTCCAGAAACGATAATCCTAGATATTCAAGTCACTTATTTTAAAACTTATTGTCCTTATTAGTTATTCTATCGGCCCACCCTAAGACTTGAATCTCCCATTTTCTCTATTCAAGGATACAAAATTTTAAATTCTTAGACTCCATACACAAAAATTAAAAAGAACTTCGACTCAATCATATATGTTCCCAACTGGCCAACTTGCATTTTTTAGGAGAAATAGCCTTTCTATTTAATGAGCAATATGTCACATTATCATGATTATCTCAAAAGATGTTCCTACCAAATTATCATGTCATTTGTCACACTATTTGGTGATTAAATATGTTACTTAAGTATAAATGAGTTTGATTAATTAGTCAAAGAACAATGTGTCCGTTTATTTGTATTTAAGTTGAAGTCTTCATACTTCGTAGATTAGGTAGTTTAAAATATCACCTACCTATACAGAGATATTAATACTTTTCTTTAATTTTGGTGTTGGTGGTATTTTTTGACTGGATATTTGACATTAGTAGTTGTACCCTGTTTATATTTTTCACTAAATTGACTTGATTTTACTTTTACCAGGGAGGTCTTCTTCTGTGGTTAGAGGAATTGGCAAATATAGTACCGATGCTTCCATTGAGTCACCAATCTCTCCATCCGTCAAAGTAAATTATACTCAGCTTCTAATTAATGGACAATTTGTAGATTCTGCATCAGGTGATCTTTCTTTTCCTTCACGAGTTGTCTAACAGTTTGTGTTTCTCAGCATTGTGTCAAGCATTCATGTTGTTGTAATTTAACTTCAATTTAGCATTTTCTGGTTCTTCGTGTGACGCTTGGATTTGGTCTCAGGGAAAACTTTTCCCACATTGGACCCCCGGACTGGGGAAGTGATTGCTCATGTCGCGGAAGGCGATGCTGAAGATGTAAACCGTGCAGTTTCTGCTGCCCGCAAGGCCTTTGATGAAGGACCGTGGCCTAAGATGACAGCTTATGTAACTACTCATTTTACTTGTTCTATGATACTATGATAGGATATGGTTATGTGAATTGTTTCAAGTTCAGTGCTTTGTTCAAATTTTCTAATAGAACATCTTTTTGCAGGAAAGATCACGAGTCCTTTTCCGCTTTGCGGATTTGATTGAAAAGCACAATGATGAAATTGCAGCCCTTGAGACTTGGGATAATGGGAAGCCATTTGAACAGGCTGCTAAAATTGAAGTACCAATGTTAGCTCGGTTTTTTCGTTACTATGCTGGTATGGACCTTTTTACACAACTACACCTTGTGCTTTATGGGGTTTGAACAAAATTTATGTTCTGATCTTGGATATGCCACAGGATTTGCGGACAAGATTCATGGTCTTACGGTTCCAGCCGATGGAGAGTATCATGTGCAAACCTTGCATGAACCTATCGGTGTTGCAGGTCAGATTATACCATGGAACTTCCCTCTTCTCATGTTTGCTTGGAAGGTTGCACCTGCTGTAGCATGCGGCAACACCATTGTTCTGAAGACCGCAGAACAGACACCATTGTCTGCTCTATATGCAGCAACTCTGTTGCAAGAGGTACTTCACGAATAAAAATTTCCGCATCACCTTTTTTGATAAATTCACTTTTCCATGCGTTTGCTTCGATGTGGTCTCATTTGCTTCAATTGTGTTTCATGTCCAGTTGAAGTTTTTTAGAGATAATCTGCTTTCCGTGCTTACTGTGGTGCTTTACCTTTCATTCTGATTTGGTGATTTTCCTTTTGGTTTTTTTTTTTTCTTTTTTTCACAGGCCGGACTTCCTCCAGGCGTTTTGAATGTGGTTAGTGGTTTTGGTCCAACTGCTGGTGCATCTCTTGCTAGTCATATGGACGTTGATAAGGTAATGTATAATTAATGTAAGTGTCTTTCTTGTAGTTAGCCATCTTATGTAAGTTCATAAGATCTGAGAATTTCTCAAATATTTATTGTATTGTATCAACCATAACATCTTTTGCTCAAGCATAACTTCTCCGAACTCATGATGAACAAATGTTGCTCAAGGCTGCAACGAATTCGAGTAATAGTAATGCGTCTGCTAGTGTACCAGTTTGCAACTTTGCATCAATTTGTTATCTGATTGCAATGTTCCTGCTAAAATTACTGTTCATCCTTCCACAGGTTGCGTTTACTGGATCAACTGACACCGGTAAAAAAATTCTTGAATTGGCTGCCAAAAGCAATCTTAAGACCGTAACTTTGGAGCTTGGCGGGAAATCCCCGTTCATTGTATGTGAGGATGCTGATGTAGATAAGGCTGTTGAGATGGCACATTTCGCTTTATTCTTTAATCAGGTATCTAAGCATTGTCTTAAAAAAAAAGTTTGATTCTAAGAGGCAAAGAAATCCATTTGGTGATTACATGACACCTCTGTTTGTAGGGTCAATGCTGCTGCGCTGGTTCTCGTACTTTTGTACATGAAAAAGTATATGACGAGTTCTTAGAGAAAGCAAAAGCCCGTGCTGAGAGACGCCTTGTTGGAGACCCGTTCAAAGGGGGCATTGAGCAAGGTCCCCAGGTAAAACAAGTGACACCTCTATTAATCTCTGACCATTAAACATACTGCTGTCGAATGTTGTTTACACAGCCTCACCTGCATTTCCGGTTTTGTATTCTAAATCAGATCGATTCAGACCAATTTGAGAAGATCCTGAAGTACATAGATTACGGTGTTAAAGCTGGAGCTAAACTGGAAACCGGAGGAGAGAGGGTTGGCACAAAGGGTTTCTATATTAAGCCCACCGTATTCTCAGATGTTCAGGTACTAATTTACATTGCTGATCATAAAAACCATAATATTTATCGAGAAGCCGAAACATGATAATATATTTATATTGATCTAAACGTTGCTGTCCCGTGGAGTAGGATGACATGCCAATAGCTCGCGACGAGATATTTGGTCCGGTGCAGATCATCTTGAAGTACAAGTAAGCAATAAAATCCTCTTTCTGTATGCCTGCTGTGATTACAGCGTCTGGCGTTTCCAGTGGAGCTAACGATATGGCTGATTGCAGGGATCTTAATGAGGTGATACAAAGGGCAAATAACTCTCGCTATGGACTTGCTGCAGGGGTCTTTACACAAAACATTGACACTGCAAACACATTGACTCGCGCATTGCGCGTTGGTAGTGTATTTATAAACTGCTTTGATGTCTTTGATGCCTCTATTCCTTTTGGAGGGTTCAAGATGAGTGGAATCGGAAGAGAGAAGGGCATTTATGGTCTTTCCAATTACTTGCAAGTGAAGGCTGTTGTCACCCCCCTGAAGAATCCTGCATGGCTATGAACTTCATAAGCTTTTTTTGTCATTGCCAAAAATAAATGGAGAACTGCATCAAATTAAGTGGCTGTGATGTCATGATGGCATTAGGGTGGTGGTGACGATGATGATAAAAACTTTTGCTTCTTTGTGATGAACTCTAGAAATGTTTCTGTTGAATTAATTGTTGGTTAAGTTAATCAGTATTTTAGTGGTTGGTCTAATGGCAAATGAACTTTCTGTGGTTTGTTGATGCATCCATTTTCTCCTTTTCAAATCACAAATCAAGACTCAGTTTACATGATTATTGTGTCTTACTCTTACCAATCATTTTTTTAAAGGGAGATAATTGGTGGCAAGTCACGGTTATCCACCCCTTCTAAGGGACAAGAAGATTCATAGAGGCATTTCAGCCTTCGCTTGGCCACAAGTCTGGCTTCCACACCAGTAGTGGGTTTCGAACCCAAGACCTCCAGTTTTTTGTTTTAAGAAAGCCTTGTAATCCGCCCTTTATCACTGGGCCATCAGCTCGTTAATTTTTTTTTGGTCAAAATTAAGAGTATGTTAATTAGTTGTTTTGATAATTATGATATGCTAGTCTAACCATGTGCCAACTGAATCCAAAACCTTTTAGTGTCTACAGAGCCAACTGAACCCAAAATTTAAATCATAGTTCAATCCATTTATTTTCACCTTCGCCTCACAGTAAAGTTTTGAAAATTAAGGTAAGACTTTCCGTTGAGATTCTTGAGGGTAGAACTCCATTTGACAATGTTTTAGGCCTCACAGCTATATTTTGCTATATTCACTTTTTTTTACTTTTCGGATTAAATATTCTACTAAATATACACTTGTTGCTCAATAAATCGTAAATATGCTTCCAAATACATTATAAAATTTTCCTTAAATGCTCATGGAAAGTATTTTGGGAAAATAAAAAATTTGCATTTTTTTTACAAAAAAAACATGAATTTTAACACTCATGGTTTTCAGTCAGTTTTGCAAATACGTACATAAATCACCATTCAATTTATTTATTTTCACCTTCGCCTCACTGTGAATTTTTGAAAATTTAGTTGAGACTTTCTGTTGACATTCTTGAGTGTAGAACCCCATTTAACAATGTTTTGGGCCTCACTACTATATTTTTTATACTTATTTTTTTAGTTTTCAGATTAAATATTCTACTAAATATACATTTGTTGCTTAAAAAACCATAAAATTGCTTTCAAATTCCTTAAAAAATTAACTTAATGCTCACGGAAAATATTTCGCGAAAATGATAATTTTGCATTTATGACCAAAATGTGGGTTGACACTCACAGTTTTTAGTCAGTTTTACAAATTTGTAAATAAATCAATGCTCCCGGAAAATATTTCGCGAAGATAAAAAATTTGAACTTTTAACAAACAAACATGGGTGTGAGGTATACACGCGGCACGCCATATGAGGCAGACTCTACGCACGCAGAACAAGAAGAACCTAGACATAGGAAAAGCAAAGTGGGCTTTGTGCATGCAAAACGAGACGAGCTCCTGGCACACAAAAAGAAGCAGGCTCTATTCACGCAAAAGGAGTCAGCCTCTGCTCATTGAAAATGCGACGACTTTTGGCATGCAAAACGAGGCGAGATCTATCGTGCAAGCTGAGGCCGGCTCGGCGCACAAAAAATGCTGCACTCAAAACGGGGTGGCTCGGTGCACAAAAAACAAGGATATAAATCTAAATATAAAGGTATTTGAATCTAAATAAAGTCGTAAGAAGAAAACAATTCAATAGAAAGAAAAAAAAAAGAAAAAAGCAGAAAATAAATAAATAAAATTGAAAATGATACGATCGTTACTTCGCTGCCGATTTCCCACAAGAGCTGTCACTAGCGAGGTAGCAATTGCTCCAAATACCAATCGCTAGTTTCATACCGATCCCTCCTTTTCAATTTTTTTTTTTAATTTCAACGCTACATTAAGGCACATTCAATAATGAAATTATCTTCGAAAATCAAATAGTGTTCAATAAATTTTTGTTGCTTTTATAATGTTTTTTTAGGCTCTTTCCAAAGTGAGCTTATCAAAAAGTTTGTTTCCAACTAATCACTCTTGAATCAAACATAGTATACATTCGTATAAAATATTCGATCAACTCGACCATTCTATTTGGTGATGATATAAATATTCGCGAAATGTGGTACTCACACCGCTTTGTTCATTCTTAATTGCTCATTCTTCATGATTTTGGAGCGAGTCCACTCTTGCTACTGTAAACACGAAAAATTCCTGAAATAAGAACACGTGTCGTACAAAATAATATTTGTATTTGATGATTTTGGGTTACAATCTCTTTATAATTTATCCTCTAATTCTATCTTCGTAAGATATCGAGTTGTTGATGGGTTGTTGATCCAAAGGGTCGTTGGGGCTTGATTCTTGGGATGAACAATGGTGTGAATTTGTTGATGTTGTGTTGATTCGAAGGGCCATTGGGGCTTGATCTTAGGATGAACGAGGATGATCTTCAGGGATTTGATGATGAACGTTGATGTTGTGTTGATTCGAAGGGTCGTTGGGACTTGATCTTAGGATGAAGAGCGTTTCTTCAAGGGCCATCGGGGCTTGATTCTTGAAGAACGATGAACGAAGAGAAGAACGAAGAACGGATTTCAAGAGAATTCTCTTCCAATTTGGGAGTAGAGAAATGTGTTGGTGAATTGGTGAATGAAAATGAATGAAATGGCTTCCTATTTATAGAATTTTTCAAGGCCTAATTTTGAATATAATATCCCAGATGAAATAAGTCGTCTCTGCCAGGTGTTGACACGTGTCCTATTTGACGGCTTTTCTGACTCATTTCAATTTCCGTCGAATTACACACTACGTGTAAAATTTATATAATACATGAGCGTTGAAACTTTGACCATCGGTCAACATTTTATTTACCGAAATTTCAATGTCTACAAATGCCCCCACTTCAAGGCGCGCTGCATACATGTGCTTGTCACGTGTAGAAGGTGCGTTTTGAAGCTTTCTCAATGTAGACGTCGATCCAAGGGCCGTCGAGGCTTGATCTTGGATTGGGCTGGGATCTATTCAACTTTGCGGGGACGAATCGGTACGTGCATTTGTTGTGCTTGTTGACTTTCCACAGGCTTCATCTTGAACTTGTTTTGATTCAAGGGTGATGGACACTTGATCTTGAATCTGGATTGCAATTTCTCCAAGGGCCATTAAGGCTTGATCTTGAAGGTTGATTCAAGGGTGTTGGACACTTGATCCTGAATCGGGTCTTGATTTCTCCAAGGGCCGTTGAGGCTTGATCTTGCAGGTTGATTCAAGGGTGGTGGACACTTGATCTTGAATCGGGCTTGTGATTTCTCCAAGGGCCGTTGAGGCTTGATCTTGAAGGTTGTCGGACCACGAGTGGCTTCATATGGCAAGCGATCTTCGATTTAGTTGCGAATGAATCAGCACATGCAGTTGTACGGCCCATGCTGCATTATTCTCTGCTTTATTTCTTTTGCATGACAGGCAGGTACGAGGTACAGGTGTTGGTCTGTTTCTCTGTTCAATCTTTCCAAGTGCCGACCGAACGCTCTATTTCTTCTTGTCCCACAGGCAAGAGCAAGGGTAAAGGAAAAACGTGCCATAAGATATCTTTGCCTTCGACTCTGCTGATATGAGATACTTTTGCTTTTGAAGAAGTATCTTTGCACAAGTTTATTCTTGAACTGGGCTGGAGGGTTTTCTTCTGCTAAACTTGCTAAAAGTCTGAGCTTACCCATTTATCTGGAGTTGAAGTCGATTCAAGGGTGGTGAACGCTTGATCTTGAATCGGACTTGTGATTCCTTCAAGGGCCGTTGGTGGCTTGATCTTGAAGGTTGGATAGACCATGAACGGCTCTACATAACACATGATCTTTGTGAGTCGACTCAAGAATTTGAGGGTCAAAACAAGTCCATCAAATCCAGAGTACGTCAGATCTTGATGATATGAAATACTTTTGCTTTTGAAGAAGTAGCGGACGACCCGACACATGTTTCGTCGTGCTTGTTTCTACATGCTTCAATGTATCATTTTCCCTAGCAGAAGCGGCATATTCTCCAGTTTTCTCCCATGCATGTGTGGCATCTTCTCTTGCAGTATTTGCCTTACTAATACAGGAGTGAAATGCAAATGCTAGGTAAGCAATCAGGGAAGGGTTTCCAGGCAGTCGGTTCTGGATCGGAGAGTTGATTCCAAATGCTGGCTGATTGCTCTCTTTTTCCTTGTCTTGCAGGTGAGAACAAGGATAAAGAAAAGGAAGGGAGAAAACCTGATATGAGATACTTTTGCTTTTGAAGAAGTGGTGACGATTTGCCAGCGTTGCACATCGAACCTTTGCTCTTTAGTGACGGTGCTAGCTCATCATTGATCATTCTGCTTTAATATTTTTGCATAGCAGAAATGGTGCGCAACCTTTGCATTTGAATGGTGAGCCACCACCGTATCAACTGCGCTAAAGTATTTGATGAAGGAATTCATGACCTTGACAACAGCTGGGGATGAGTGCTCGAGAGCAATGCAAGGTAAGCAACCAGGCAAAGGTTTCGACTGATTGCGTTCTTTCTCCTTGTCTTACAGGTGAGAACAAAGACAAGGAAAAGGATAGGGAGAAAGCGTGATATGAGATACTCTTGCTTTCGACCCTGATGATATGGGATACTCTTGCTCTGGTGTGGCTTGTTTACAGAGGCATTCCAGGGGATGAGGAATACTGAGTATTTTGGGAAGCTTGGTTGGAAATGGATTCTTAAAGATAGGGAAAAGGTTGGCATTTTTGCAGGTCTGCCTTACCGTAGAGGACGAATGCCAACAAATATAAGACTTTTCTCAATAACTAGTAGTGAGGCTGTTTGTTTACCCCTGTCAGCGACAGCGAGTAATTTTGATTCACGCATTTCTTTAGACTCGTCTATGACTTCTGCAAAGCTGGGACAACATGTGAAGGGTGGCGACAAACCTCGATCTTTGAACAAGCAGTTTTTGAATTTTGGAGGATAGTGCCGAGCCTTTTCGATTTTGACCCGTGAGTCCTTCAGAGCTAAGATTGCACGTGAAAGGTGCTGGCAGATTGATCTAGCTTTTGATTTTTTTTGGGTAGCGGCGCCTCTTCGATCTTTGAACGAGCGTCTTTTGAAATTTTGAGGGTAGTGCTGAGCCTCTTTGATCTGGCCCGTGACTCTTTCAAAGTTGAGACGCATGTGGAGAGTGTCGGTAAGCTTTGATTCAGAGACTCTGTCTTTTGAAAAAGTTGGCGCCTCTTTGATTTTCGGATAAGCAACCCTTCGATCTTTGAACAAGCAGCCCGGCTTTTGAGGTTTGGAGGATGGTGACAAGCCCCCCTCTGATTTTTTCCGTGACTTTGGCAAAGCTGAGATCATGTGTGAACAGTGCTGACAACTTGATCCAGAATATCTGGCGCTTCTTCGATTTCTGAACGAGCGTCTCTTCAATTTCTAGACAAGCGGCTCTTTGATTTCTGAGCAGGCGGCCTTGTTGCTTCTTCTTTTTATGGAGGCATCGATTGCTTCCCAAAGTGCGCTTGAGAATTACTACTTGCAGAAGTTCCCCTCTTGTACCTTTGAGATCTTGATTTGTCCGACCTCTTCTTTTCTTTAAAACATTCGGAAAATGTCTTACCCATCTGACCGTCGTCTTGATTTGAATGTCGGGGAAGAGGCTGTTATGTCTTCTCCGAACAACATATGGCATCCATCCTTTTTATCCCCGAACGGTCCTCTTATGGTTGGGGATTCGGTGATGAAGAACGATATAACAGCCACGGTGGTGGGTAGAAATCTTCTCACCCAAAGACAACAGGGTGTTTTCCAAGCTTTCCGATGAGCTGGCTGTTCAAGACTCCTTGGCCTTCAGCGTCCAGTGTGCGGGCTCTGTATCAAATATGGGCCAACGCCTTCTTGTTCGAACTCGTCAAGTTGAGTCGCTGATGGTTGAGGTGGTGAGCCTTAAGCAGGAGATCAGAGGGCTTAAGCATGAAAATTGGGAGTTGCACATGTTTGCCAACAGCTACTCGACGAGCATGAAGAAGAAGCTTAACCAGCTACAGGAATCTGATAGTCGAATTCAAAGTGATCATCAAATGTTTATGGCTTTGTTCCAGAGGCATCTTTTGCCGTCGTCGTCTGTAGCTTCACCAAGTGTTGAGGCTCCGAATAATCAAACTCCAGCGCCTCGTCTTTCTGCAGCTCCGCCGAGTAATGAGGCTTTTCGTGACCCTCCTTGAAGATTCCCTGCTCATTTGCACATTTCTTTGTCTTTTTTGTGTGCAGAATGTAAATTTATGTAAAATTTCAAAAGAAATAAATAAGATGGACTTTATTTCTCTCAATGCATTTTTTTTATATGGTGTCTTTGATGCCACATATTTTATGCATATATGTACACACACATGACATCATAACTTTCTTTACTTTTTCATTTTTTATTTTTTTTATTTTTATTTTATAAATATATTTTTAATATATATATATATATATATATATTTTATTTTTTTTTCTTTTGCTTTCGATGGCTGGCACCACCACTTTCCATTTTTTTTTCTTTCTTTCTTCGTGTCATGCACCATTCATCCCCTTTTCATCATTTTGTCTTTCCCCGCACATGATGCTCTCTCTTTTCCACATGGTGCCAGCCAGCTTGAGGCACCACCTATCTTTTTATTTATTATATATTTTTTCTTTTTATAATGGGATGTTTGCAGAATGGGCAGTGAAGAATTTGCAGGTAGCTCCGAATGTGGAAGAGAGGGATGCAGAAGACGAAGATGGTCTGGTGGACCTGTAGCTGTTAGTGTTCGTCCATGCTGGAGAAGCTCGTCGGTGTTAATGGAAGAGACGGAGGTGAGCGAAGAGCACCGGTGCTGTTACTGACGCTAATGGTGGGCGTGAAGTGTGGAGAAGAAAACGGAGGAAGAGAGCGCATGGGCAATGAAGAGCTGGACGATGCACCGTGGAAAAGGCGGGAGTTATGAAGTTTGGACGTAGAGCATGATGATGGCCGCTAAAGAAGAGCAAAATAGAAACTCAAACCATTAAAGAGCTTGGGATCCTGCAAAGGACCAGATGTCTCTTGCTCTTCCTCGCATTCGTCTTCGTCTTCGACTTCGTCATCAAGGTCTAGAAGATCCTTCTCCAGGTCGTCACCGAAATCATTTTTCGACCTTGAATTTAATTTTGAGTAGAAGAGTAAGGGTTCAGCTTCGGGGTTCAGGGCTACCCTTGTCTCTGTTCCATTCCCTCATCTCGACTTCCTCGTCGGTTAGGGACCATAGCGAGCTCAGACACGACTGTTGACCGTACGACGGCGATGGCGATGAAACTAGGAGAGAGCCGAAGATTTGCCTACTCCACGTTGTCAGATCCCAACAAACGCGCCAATTACGACCGGTAATTTATGCAGGGGAGAAAGCCGTTGTCGTCAACGTCGGGATATTCTGGGTGCCACATTCGCCATAGCTGGGAGATCGATCGGTGTAGGTACAGAGTTGACTCACCTGCTGACGGAGCGACTTTGGAATTGAAAGCAACGACCTTCTCATTTATGCAGACCATTCCCTTCTCCAAAACCTCACCTTCTTTCCGCACAGCTTGCCTCAAAAGCTTCACTTTCTGCATGCCCTTCTCTTCTTCCTCTAAAGCTCTTTCCTCCGATAAGCTTCACAACAAGAAATGGAGGCAGCCAGTGGCTTCTGTACTCGAGCTGGGCGGCGTCGAGATTGCTACAGATGATATGTTGAGGGTCTTCACTTCTTCAACGGCGATAACTTCGTCTCTTAATGGTTCATTTACTTCCACCATGTGACATGCAGCGATAGTGCACCATTGGAAGAAGTCATTCGGGAAGTACTCGTGCAAGGAGACGGGAATGCGTGACTCTTGTTCCATAGGCTCCCCAGCATATGTTGGCTTAGCAACTCTTGCGCTTCTTTTGGGGTTCCTATTATTACGACGGCGGTGCTTTCTTCCTTCGTCTACCTTTGGCCTTGTGGCTTATGGTTTGGGCTTCTTTGTCTTTTTGCGGGTCACTAAGGTTCATCCTTCATTATCGTCAGTCGGTGCATCCTGGTTGTTTGCCCCCAACGATGGTTGTGCAGAAGGGGCCGTGTGACTTGAGCATGGATGAGGATGGTCACGCATTACCTGAAGAGGCAAAAGATCAAAGGACCCAAACACGATCGTCGTAGTGTGCGTTGCGACCGTGTCTTCCAGGTCGAGTTCAATTCGCCCTTATTGTGCTAACTTCATGATGAGTTCCTTGAGGATGAAGCACTTTCCGACGGGATGACTCACGATGCAATGGTACTTGCAATACTTGGGATCGTCAACGCAATTCATCTCTTTCGGGCGCTTGCATTTAGGCAGCTCAATCACCTTTTTCTCCAACAGGTCGTCTAGCATTAGAGCCATGTCAGAGTCTGGAAATAGGTATGTTTTCTGCTCCAGTTCCCTCAAGGTGTTCTTATACCTGTCTTGGGTACGAGAGGGCTCACCTCTTTTTATCTCATTTCTTTGTTCTTAGAGGAGATTTTGACGGGTGCGGAAGAGGTCTTGATGGGGGTAGCGTCAATGGTAAAAGCTTCATTGGCGAGCTTCTTTCCACGATTGTCCACCTTTGGAGTAAACACCTTATCCTTCTTGAAGTTGGTGATCGGCTCATTTTTTTCTATGATGAGCGATGCTTAGCTCCATGTCGTGAGCGCGGGTGGCTAACTCTTCAAATGTTCGTGGTTTGATGCCTTGAAGGATGTATTGTAATCCCCATTGCATACCTTGAACACACATCAGTTGATGTAATCAACAACTGGCTCGTCCCTCAACTGCTTTGTGCTTGTCAGCTCCAGCATGCTTACTGTGCGACGAGTACTTGTCAGCTCCAGCTATTGATAGATTCAGGCTCTAGATCCATGTACCAATTGAATGCATTTCCCTTCAGAGAGCGGACAAACTGCTTTATGAGGTAGTCTCATTCCGTCCCCGCGTTGTTGCAAGTTTCGACGAAATGGGCAACGTGCTGCTTTGGATTTCCCTTCTCATCGAACTGTATGAACTTTGGCGGTTGATATCCCCTTGGCATATTCAGGTTGTCAATTTTCTTGGAGTAAGGCTTCGAATACAACATGGAGGTATGTGAGCTCCATTCGTACTGTGCCTTGATGGTGCTAGCGATCATTTGTTGCAGCTGCTAGATAGACAGAGATCTCATAAGTACCGTTGCTTGGTCTGGCTTCTCCTCGATTTCTTTTGTCAGAGGTTCTTCATCTTCACCGCCTACCATTTTGTCGTTGTTCTTCATTTCCAATTGGTTGACAAGTGTGGCAATTTGTAAGTCTTTCTCCTCCACAGTCTGTGTGAGCTTTGCAATCGCTTCATTCATTTGAGCCAACTGCTCCTCGATCGAAGTCACTCCGGTGGTCATGATTTGCATGGCTGTGTTGCTGCTCGAGTCGGTGTCAGAGAACAGGGACTCGGGCCACTTCCTTGGGATATCCTCCATTGGCCCACTTAGTGAGGCCAGAGTGATCACAAACTTGTATTTCTGGTGTTCATGAACTTTTGGCGAAGTTGATGCAGAAGGGGAAGATGCGACGAAAAGAGCTCTTGCCTTGCTTCAAGTTGTGATGCTAAAAGCGCCACCGCTCGTGATGAGGATACTCTTGTTCTTCGTGTTAGTTGCGAGAACAGTTTAAGCCTTCCTTGATGCCATATGTGCCCTCTTTTGCGGATTCGAAGATAGAGATGAAAGGTAGAGATTGTCCCACTGGGTGTGCCAAATTTGTAAACACGAAAAATTCCTGAAACAAGAACACGTGTCATACAAAATAATATTTGTATTTGATGATTTTGGGTTACAATCTCTTTATAATTTATCCTCTAATTCTATCTTCGTAATATATGGATTTGTTGATGGGCTGTTGATCCAAAGGGCCGTTGGGCCTTGATTCTTGGGATGAACAGTGGTGTGGATTCGTTGATGTTGTGTTGATCCGAAGGGCCGTTGGGGCTTGATCTTAGGATGAACGAGGATGATCTTCAGGGATTTGACGATGAACGTTGATGTTGTGTTGATCCGAAGGGGCCGTTGGGGCTTGATTCTTGGGATGAACAATGGTGTGGATTTGTTGATGTTGTGTTGATCCGAAGGGTCGTAGGGGCTTGATCTTAGGATGAACGAGGATGATCTTCAGGGATTTGATGATGAACGTTGATGTTATGTTGATCCGAAGGGCTGTTGGGGCTTGATCTTAGGATGAACGAGGATGATCTTCAGGGATTTGATGATGAACGTTGATGTTGTGTTGATCCGAAGGGCCGTTGGGGCTTGATCTTAGGAGGAACGAGGATGATCTTCAGGGATTTGATGATGAACGTTGATGTTGTGTTGATCCGAAGGGCCATTGGGGGCTTGATCTTAGGATGAAGAGCGTTTCTTCAAGGGCCGTCAGGGCTTGATTCTTGAAGAACGATGAACGAAGAACGAACTTCAAGAGAATTCTCTTCCAATTTGGGAGTAGAGAAATGTGTTGGTGAATTGGTGAATGAAATGACTTCCTATTTATAGAATTTTTCAAGGCCTAATTTTGAATATAATATCCCAGATGAAATAAGTTGTCTCTGCCAGGTGTTGACACGTGTCCTATTTGACGGCTTTTCTGACTCATTTCAATTTTCGTCGAATCACATGCTACGTGTAAAATTTATGTAATACATGAGAGTTGAAACTTTGACCATCGGTCAACATTTTATTTACCGAAATTTCAATGTCTACAGCTACATACCGACATCATCTCTATTAGACAATTTTTCCATTTGTGCAATCATTCCTCTCCCTACTTTTAATGCAACGACTTATAATTATTATCTTCACTCATCAAAAACTAAAATAATTACAGTTTAAATTCTCCATAACTGTTAGAAAATTACGCCCAAATCACAATAATCATTAAAAACAAAAAGGAAGTCTCTTCTTCCCTTCCTCTCTTCACAAGTCATAACTAATTAACACCTTCGACTTCGTATAAATTAATTGAAAAACAAAATTTAATCAATTCCAAATTATATTATTTCTCCCATACCAGTTAAAAATAAAGGAAAATAAAATAAAAGTGTTTGAAAACTTTAAATTTTTACGATAAGAATAAAATAAATAGTATCAAAATTAAATTTTTATTATAAAAATATAATTTTTCAATAAAATAAACGGTAATAATAATTTTTTTGTTAAAATTCTCTAAAAATAATTCCACGTTATTAGAACCCCCCACTCTCTGTCGACTCTCTAGGCGACCTCTCTTCGCGTACACTTTCCCTTCCCATAATCGACGGTGCACGCGTCGCACTCCCATTAGCCTTCCCAAACTCGAAACACTCTACGAAGCCGCCATTTTCCCACACCCACGTGTCGAACGGTGAACTCCCAAGTATGGCGCCCTCGGATCTCTCGCATTCGTCAGCGACGCACAGACTTCCAACACGTGGCCCGTGCTCATCCCCTTATATAAACATACGAACGTCCAGCCCTTGAACCCAAACAAACAAACAAACAAAAACCAAATCAAAGGATCAGACCTTTTCATCCATTCTTTTCGATGATCCAAAGATCTAACGGTGCGGGTCGCCGGATTCTCACGTACCCGGCGGTTCATCCCTGCGAAGCCATAGCTCCGCAGACACTCCTGACGTCGCTCATCGCTCTCACCCGCAACATTTGCTCTTTCAAGTCGAAGTTCATCGCCAGCAACGCCAGAAACGCCCGGGAAATTATCCGACAAATCGGAATCTTACGGGTTTTTCTCGAAGAAGTCCGAGACGGTTCGTTGGGTCTTCCGGCCTCCGCGGTTCTGAGCTTGTCGGAGCTCCACTTGGCCTTCCAGAAAGTTCAGTTCTTGCTGGAAGACTTGGCCCGGGACGACGCCCGGCTATGGATGCTGATGAATTCGAGTCTCGTGGCGAGTCAATTCCGTGTCCTGAGTCGGGCCATGGGTACGGCTCTCGATGTTCTCCCTCTCGGGTCGGTCAGCGCCGCCGTCGAGGTCAAGGAGCACGTGGAATTGGTGGCCAGGCAAGCGCGAAAGGCGGGGTATGAAGTCGACCCGGATGATATTCGGGTCGTGTCGGTGGTATGGTTCGTTTTGTCCGGGTTTGAGAAACGGGTCCTTCCGGGCGTGGGAGATTTGAAACGGGTTCTCGAGTTTCTCGGGATTAGGAAGTGGAGCAAGTGCGAGAAGCAAGTCAAGTTCTTGGATTCGGAAATTGGTCTCGAGAATTTGAGCGAGGAGAAGAGAGAGTTGGGCTTGTTGAGCAGCCTGAAGGGGTTGATGTGCTACTGTCGATGTGTGTTGTTCGATGTTGTCGATGGGGAACCGGGTCGAAGATCCGAGACCAAATGCGGCGGCGGCGAGGCGGTGGGTTGCTTCAATTTAGAAGATTTCCGGTGCCCGATTTCGCTGGAAATCATGGCTGATCCGGTGACGGTAGCAACAGGGCAGACCTACGATCGGTGTTCGATTGCGAAATGGTTCAGAGCTGGCAATTTCATTTGTCCCAAGACAGGGGAGAAGCTCAAGAACACGGAGGTGGTGCCGAATTTGGCGCTGAAGAGGTTGATTCAGCAGCACTGTTTTGAAAACGGTGGTGCGTTTGCTGATTCGGGTCATCGAAATCGCGACATTGGGAGGACTAGGCTTGCAGTTGCAGGGAGTTTGGCAGATGAGGGAGCCATGAAAATGGTGGCCGAGTTTCTTAATGGAAGGCTTGCGATTGGGACAGTAAAAGAGCAGAACAAGGCTGCTTATGAAATCCGGCTTCTTTCGAAAACAAGCATTTTTAACAGGTCTTGTTTGGTTGAAGCCGGTGTGATTCCACATTTGTTGAAGCTGTTGTGTTCAGCTGATTCGGTGACGCAAGAGAATGCCATTGCATCCTTGTTGAATATTTCGAAGTATTCGAAAAGCAAGTCTGTGATTGTCGAAAATGGGGGTCTGAATTTGATTGTAGGCGTGTTGAATAATGGTCTCAAATCAGAGGCTCGTCAGCATGCTGCTGGCACATTGTTTTACCTCGCTTCGACTGAGGAGTACAGGAGATTGATTGGAGAAAATGCAGATGCCATACCGGCTTTGATGGCGCTGATCAAGGATGGGACTGATAGGGCCAAGAAAAACGCATTGGTTGCGATTTTCGGGCTCCTCACACACCCTGCAAATCATAGGTGGGTGATAGCAGCAGGAGTAATTCCTCTGCTCGTTAATGTCTTAACATCATTTGATAGTGAAGCTCTCGTTATGGATGCTCTGGCAATTCTGTCAACTCTCGCAGAGAAAGCTGATGGATCGATTGCAATTTTGCGTTGCAAAGCATTGGATTCGATTGTGGGGATCCTGAACTCCTCCATTCCAAGGGCGGGGAAGGAGTTCTGTGTATCTCTGTTGCTTGCTCTTTGCGTAAATGGCAGCGGAGATGTGGTTGCTCTTCTAGCGAAGAGCCCTTCGCTTATGGGATCTTTGTATTCCCAACTCAGCGAAGGCACATCCCGAGCAAGCAAAATGGCCAGTTCTCTCATCAGGGTCCTGCATGAGTTCCATGAAAGGTCATCCGGCTCAATCTCTCCGGTTCTTCCACAAGAGCGATTTGTTCACGTTAGGTAACCCCGAATATTTGTGGGGTTACTTACATTACTTGATTCTTTTCAGGCCCTCCTGTAAATCCAGGTTCCTGTGTAGCTATGGTGTTAGTTTAGTTTGATTTTTCGTCTGGTTTGGTTTCGTTATTGGCTCGGTTTTTTAAGAGCTAATGAATGTATGTATGATATGATCAGCTTCAATTTTTTTCAATGAAGCTTTGTACAAAATCATTGTTATATTGCAATGTATTGTAATTCTTTTTCCATTTAAAATATCTAATAAATCATTCATGATTGTTTCAATGTACATAACTATTTGCTCGAGTTTCTCCGATTTCCAGCCTTGATTGGTAGGGTAAAAGAAGCTGACTGTTTTCGGGTTGAGGTATCAAGTGCCCTTTCAAGTTTTGATACCACTTGCTCCATGCTTGGCCTTTGCAGCTTTAGTCCTGTGCACGACAAAGCTAGGTTGAACACAAGGTCAAAAGCTTCTACCGAATACTCCCCGTTGAGTTTGGGATCTGCGAATTCTGTTACATCACCGCCTTTTGTGAGAGCCCTTGCCTGAAGAACAAAGACACAGAACATAAGAAGCCGAATCAGTGACTCGAAATAGTTTTTCCAATGTGTGGGGAAAAAAGTATGAACTTTGTTACCATTTTACTAAGAGGCATTGGTTTGTTTGAGTTTAGATTGATAACCCTGCGCCCCGAGATAAGTTGCAGAAGAACTATTCCAAAACTGTAGACATCTCCTGAAGCATTTACATGGTGATTCTTTCGGTACTCAGGATCAACATAACCGAATGTCCCTCTCACTTCTGAGCTCACATGAGACTGTCCCAAGTCCATAACTTTAGATAACCCAAAGTCTGACAGTTTCGCTTGAAAGTTTTCATCAATGAGAATGTTTGTTGGCTGCCAGTTGGGAACGCGACAAGAAAAGAAGTCTGATGAAAAGAGTGGTAAACGAACAGCTACAGAGGCAGCATACAGAAAAAACATATGTTCCTACCTTGATATCGCGGTGAACAATGCAGCCTCCCGGATAAGTGTGCAGAAACCAAAGACCCCTAGCACTGTCAATCGCAAGCTCAAGTCTCGTTCTCCATGGCAGATTTTTATCTTTACCTGCAATCAGCTTTGATTGAATTGGCTTTCCAAATGATGAAAACGCTAGAGAAAATCTACGCGAATGGAAATGGAAACTTACCAAATAGCCACTCCGAAAGGTTCCCATTTTGACATAGTTCATAGACCAGGAAATGTTCTTCTACATCCTCACAAGAGCCAAGCAAAGCTACAAGGTTTGGATGTCTAACATCGGAAAGGCTCGTTACTTCGCGGATGAATGTCTCGACAGATCCATCGTTGATTATGTGCTTCACCGCAACATGTTTCCCATTTGATAGTATGCCTTTATATACCTTTCCTGGAAATTTTATTGGATGGCATCAGAAAGGCAACTTTGGACTAACTACATAAAAACTACCCAAACAATATTGCCATTTTCGAGTTGCTCCTGAACTATTCAACATATTCAAACTCAGACCTGAACTTACGGAAACCCTAAATAAAACTAATCAATTTTCCTACTGTTCTAGGAGATTCTTACCAGCTCCGCCTTGGCCAATGAAGTTGACTGCGCTTAGATTGTCGGTCGCTGAATAGATTTCCTTGCTTGATATCTTAAGGCTGACGGATTCTTCATACGGTAAATCATTTGATGCTGTCCGGTAAAAAAAGGTCAGCAACAATTCACAATTGTTACGTTAATTTCTAGTAAGATATGAAACTTGCCATCTTTTCGAGCTAAAATACTCTCACGAGTCCTTTTTCTGCATAAGGTCCACGTTGCAATGAGAATTATTGCTGTAATTCCTGCCAGACCTCCACATAGAATCCACAGACCTGATATTCTCACGAAATTAATCAAAACACCATCATGACTGACCCTGAAAAAAATTGACAGCGACTTCGTGACATTGTTGTGATGACAATTAGGAAGTTAGATTACCTGTTCTCAAGTTTATACCCGTACTTCCTGAACTTCTCTTCGCATCTGCAACAGAAGCAAAGGTGAAACTCAGCTGCAGTTTAGGGTCTGTTTGGGACTGCTTCTAAAAGGGCTAAAAGAATTTTCTTACAACCAAAAGCGTTTCTGACTACTGTTTCTATATCCACTCCTTAGTAAAAGCGCTTATGAATTAATAGCAGAAGTGCTTCCTACGGAAGCAGTTCCAACAGTTTAACAAAATGATACAACTTACTGTTGTGAAAAATGAAGACATGAAATAGTAGCAGTTTCTTTATTGACAGCCTATACCTTCTGAAAGTTTTTGATCCCCAAGGCATTCATACAGTGCTGAAACCCAATTCTTATCATCAATCCTCCTGCTTGTTAAAGCTACCAAAACTGCAAAACCACAAATATCAGCTTCCAGTTTTGACGACGACGACGACTCATTTTCCGACGATGCTACTATCTCTTCCCACCTTCTCAGACATGCACTACAAGCCTGATCCTGTTTGGACTTTTCCCCCGTGCCCAAAAGCTTACAATCTTCATCTAAATTTTCCAATGTGTTCCTCAGATTGTCGAAAACATCTACTTCCGTGTAGTCAGAGCATCCACCGGCTCCACTTGTTAGCTTGTCAATTCCACAACTCAAAACATCATCTTGAATACCCTTCATTGAAATTAAGCAGTTTGTCTGCTCTGTCGAGTTTAAGAAGAGGGGTGCCCTGTGCCCCGTCTGGTTTGCCCTGTGCCCCAAGGCATATAAGTAATCATCAAAAGCTGCTCCGCAACAATTGCTGATAAATCCACCCCAATTTCCTTCTTCACAACTCGTGCCGCGCCACGCTGAAGAGTCTTGAACATCAAGGACACACTTGATATCTGAGGTTTGTGAGAAGGAAAAATTTAAGGCACTGAGGAATAGAAAGAGTACTATCATAAGGGGCGGTTTGTGATATTTCATCGGATTAAAACGATGGAAATTCAACACAAGTTTGACCATGGAGGGTGGTTTTTAAGGATCATAAACAAAAGGGCAGATTTAGATGCCAGAATTATGCCCTCTTTGAACCGTCCCCGGGAAGATTATGTGTTCTTAGTGCTTGTGTTTCTGCGAAGAATGGATGCTCAAAAACTACAAACTCGGTATCTGGAATGATTTCAGAATCTAAGAGAATTAATCATTGGCTTGGATATCTATTTTTCAGAAGAGACGGCTGTCACAAATAAATTTATCTGCAAACTTTTATACAAAACATATATGTGTGTGTGTGTATAGAGAGAGAGAGAGAGAGAGAGAGAGAGAGAGAGAGAGAGAGAGAGAGAGAGAGTGTTTGGAGCTTTTTGGAAGTTGGAAGAGTGCAAACAAGGCAAATGGCTGTGAGGTGATGCAGAAGAGAGAAAGCTGGTGTGGTGTATGTGTGAGAGCTCTGTCGTGCCATGTATTATGCAGGCTAATATAAACAAGATTAGCATTTTGTTAATTAAACAATTAGTTAAGAATCAATCAATCCACAATATTTTATTGATATAAGTAACGAGTAATGCCGAATGTAGAAATTTTGAGAGCGATTTCTGAAGTTGGTTGTTAAGAAGGGAATGACAAACCAATGGGACAAAACGCATGGTACAATTCTCCTGCTAATCAGGCTCATTGGAGGTCAAAATGTCATTTAAAAACAGTGGAAGGCCGGTTGGAATGAATACAATAAACTTAATCTAAGAATCGAGAAAATCTTGTGTAAGGACACCCGATCACGTCATTTGTAAGGCAATTCTCTCAAAAAATAATAGCAGATCTTATGTATTTTGGTCTCACTCGACCTTACGCTGGTCTCACCCAATATGAGAGTTTCCCTAATCAGAAAGCTCTACGACCCTACCTAAGATTTCCTGCTCAAAGACGGATGTTGAACTCAAGATCAAGATTCTTAACTTTAGTTCTAAAGGTCAATTTTCAAAATGGAGACTTTGAGCTGGTGTATGATCATATCTCTCTGGTTTGACAAGCATACATTTATCACCCAAAGAATATCATTTAATAGCAAAAAATTACTTTGTAAATGTCGCAATTCCAAAACACACTATCTTCTAAGAACTGTTTGACTTGATGAAGATCACAAATGAGATAATTTTTATGCCACACAAACACCAGCTGTTATGCAATTTGGACACCTAAAATTAGATAAGTCAATTCAGAGTGCCAAATGGGAACGATCCTCCCAAGTTAGAGAGGTTTTTAGTGTGCAAAAAAACAAAGCAGAACAACACATTATTATACAACTCAAGAGATATTTGAAAAGAATTATTTTTACAACTATACAATAACATGTGATATTCTGCCTTATATTCCGGTCACAATAATAATTCTCACTCCAAATAGACTTTCTTGCCATCATTGGTTGGGCTCTATTTTTTTTTCCAGGTCATGAGACTCGTGACTCATTCTTGGGGCCCCAAGTTATTGGGCTCTAAATCGACAACCATGTCCTCTTCCATTCTTTTTTAATCAATGATGAACATCCGAGCTATTAGCTTATTATATTATGTTTTGGCAATATTTTTATTGACTCTAAGAAAGCTTTTGAGTTGATTCTCATAAAATGATGAGTTTGATATTAATTTATTATGCTGATTTACTGTGGAGTTTAGCCATAATCCTCCACTTTTAATGTAAAATTCGTTGCGTATTAAACCAAATATGGAGATTGAATTCTTTCAACGTCAAGAATTGAAAAGAAAAGCACTATTAGACAAAGAGCTACTTGATTATGTATTTTCAATCTAGTTAATACTGCATTCGTTTTTCAATCTATTAGACAAAGAGCTACTTGATTATGTATTTTCAATCTTGCACAAAAAATATTTTCCTGCTTAAGGTCCAAATTTTTTGTTCTGGTAACAAAAAGTTTAGTGGGGATTAGTTAATTCTCATCACCAGCGCTAGGACATACCCACAACATTGAGCCAGAAGGACTTACGCGTGACTCCTAATTGCCAGTCACTGATATAGATTCACATAGAAATTTACAGATCACGCACCAACTGTTGACAACGAAACTCAAATCTTAATGAAACGACACAAAAGTTGGAAAAAAAAAAAACGACACAAAAGGTAAAATCCTTAACAACTGAGCTAACCCTCGTTTGCAAGGGTCCAAATTCTTCACCTACAACACTTTCTTAAAAAAAAGAAAGAATAAGTGTGATTACAAGTTTACAACCCAAAACATAGTTGCCTCAATAAGAAAAGCACATCCCTTCAAACTCCCACAAAAGAAGGAAAAAGCACATGACATTTGGTAACGTCTCAATTCAATAATTGGAGACAAAAACGACAACGTCTCATTCCGTCTTCACCTCCAACCGTCCTACCAAATCTCCATCGCCAAAATATCTTCCCTGAATCCAAAAGCAAAACTCAAAGATCTGAGCTTTCTCAGCTGATCAATCCCTCAACCCGAACCCGGAAACCCATTGCGAAACATCCACCGATTTCCGATGGGTTTCGATGCCAAAACCGCCGACGAAAATTCTGAGGCCAGCCTCCTGCTCCCCACCGTAACCGCCGCCGCCGCCGTACCTAATAAAATCCCAAGGGACTCCTTCCACTTGGCCTACATCATCCACTTCACACTGGGTCTCGGCTACCTCCTCCCATGGAACGCTTTCATCACAGCCGTCGATTACTTCGCCTACCTCTACCCAGATGCCAGCGTCGACCGTATATTCTCCGTCGTGTACATGGTGGTGGGCCTCTTCTGCCTCCTCCTGATAATCTTCTACTCCCACAAGTCCGAAGCCTATGTCCGGATCAATGTGGGCCTGGGCCTCTTCGTCGTTTCGCTGCTAGTCGTTCCCCTCATGGATGTGTTTTACATCAAGGGTCGGGTCGGGTTGTACAACGGGTTTTACGTGACGGTTGCGGCGGTTGCGCTTTCCGGCGTGGCGGATGCATTGGTCCAAGGCTCGCTCATTGGGGCGGCTAGTGAGTTGCCCGGAACTTATATACAAGCTATTGTAGCCGGGACTGCTGGTTCAGGTAAAACTCTCTGCTCTTTGGATTTTCCGGTCGACTTTGGATTTTCAATTTTTGGGTTTTCTCTTTGTTTGATTTTGGTTTCTGGGCATTGTTTCATTCTCTGAATTAAATTCTGATTTTAGTTAATCCCAGTTGACTTTGTTTGATTTTCTGAAACCCTGTGGAATCTGAATGGCCGTTTGGGAAACTCTTCTGGTCATAAGCGCTTCTGCTAGAAGTGCTTTTAATGGAAACACATTGAAATTGTTATTAAAAGTTTAACTGCAGTCTGGAAAAGCACTCGGAAGTCTGCAGAAAACCTTCTCCATCCATAGACATAGAGGCCTGTTTTCCTACCAAATGTAGTTAGAAACGCTTTCAATTGTTTGTCATAAGCACTTTTAGGTCTATGAAAGTATGAAATGCAAATTTCATTGCTGAAGCATATTAATTTTCTGCTCTAGGTTACTGGTTAAGAGTTCATCAGAGTTTCCCAATAGGTCTTTCCAAATTTTGGATGATTTTACAGGAGTCGTTGTTTCTGCTCTAAGGATCGTAACCAAGGCTGTATATCCACAAACTGCCGATGGCCTGAGGAAAAGTGCTATCCTTTACTTCGCCGTCGGGATAGTCATTATTGTCATATGCATTGTTTTCTACAATGTGGCACCAAGGATTCCAGTTATGAAGTATTATGCAGATTTAAAGGTTCAGGCTGTAAACGATGAGACAGAAGAGAAAGGTCCGCAGACTGTGACTGTGCTGAGATCAACTCTGTGGCACGTAGTCGATAGAGTCAAGTGGTATGGAATCAGCATCCTCCTCATCTATATCGTGACTTTGTCGATATTCCCGGGATACATTACTGAAGACGTGCATTCTCAAATTCTCAAGGATTGGTACCCAATCATCCTCATCGCCAGCTACAATGTGTTTGATCTCGTTGGCAAGTCTCTGACTTCTGTGTATCTCCCCAAAAGCTCCAAGGTTGCAATCGGCAGTACAGTTGTGCGATTGCTCTTCTTTCCTCTCTTCTACGGGTGCTTGCACGGCCCCAAATTCTTCCGAACAGAGATTCCAGTGACCATACTAACTTGCCTTTTGGGACTCACTAACGGCTACTTGACCAGTGTGTTGATGATTTTGGCTCCCAAAGTTGTCCAATTACAACATGCCGAGACCGCTGGGATAGTGATCGTGTTGTTCTTGGTTCTGGGGTTGGCTGCTGGCTCAGTTGTATCTTGGTTCTGGGTCATCTGATTGCTGAGCAAATTGCTTGTATACTAAATACTTTCAAACCTGCTATTACCGAGATCCCACTGCTGGCTCAGTTGTTTTTCTGTACAGATAATTCCCCTTGTTTCTTAAACATGGATTATGAAATGTAAATGGTTGATTATTAATTTGTTTGTTTTTAAGTAAACCTGAATTCAAATCGGTTTGGGTTCCATGCTAGCTCTAATTCTGCCTTCTAACTGCTAAAGATGTGATTTTTGCACTCCCGTTTTCTCGGTAAACCAAAGGAAGATCAAGGAACAAAAGCAAAGGGAGAAGCCAAAGGAAGGTCGAGGAACAAAAACAATGGGAGAAGCGTAGAATCAGAAAGCGGGAGTGCGAATCAAATCACACCCTCGGATTGAAAACACAAATAATACGCGCACACGCTTGGCGTTCTTAAAAGAGAACAACACAAGCGTAATGGTAGGAACAAGGAAGGGTTCGCCTGTCATGCACTACAAAATACAATGGCCTGAATAAAAGTGCCAAGTATAAATACAAGTTTTGGAAAGAATTAGCATTAAGCAATAGGGCATCTAATAGATTCCAAAGCTACAAACAACCCATAAGAACGAGGAAACAAAACAAGCGGGCGTTACTAGCTTATGGAACAAAATGTATTATGAAGCAAAACAAACAGAAAGAATTTAGTTTAGCCTTGAAGGCCATCTATGCTATCCATCCTAGGTAACGACGCTGGAGGCCAAAGCACGTATTATGCTAACAAGACTCGGGTCTACAGCAGCAAAAGTACAACTGACAAAAGAAAACTATTAAGTTCTTGTTCTAGAAGCCAGACCTGTCTCGACCTTCTTAATTTCAAAGATGAGCATCCTCCACATCTTGAGAACAAACATTTCGGCTTCTTCGTCTAAAATGGATTGAAGCAGCTGCAGCATGCGTTCTGCTCCAACATGTTCCTGAGTACTAGATACAATGTAATCTACCAGTGTGGTCTCTTCCTCTCCCAGGAATTCCGTAATCTTCTTTGAAATCCATGGTCTCATGCGTTCATGTAGTGCATGCTGTGAAAGCAGAACACATCAGACATTAGTACAAGCAGTTATTAGACTATTTGAATGAATGATCACCCAGGAAGCAAATCTTGCAAGTTTAAATAAAATAATTTAAAAAATAAAAAAATTTAAAATCATGGGCTGTGCTTACATGTTCATAAATAGCCCAATTTATTTCATAGGAGAATAATTCCTCCTTTGTCTTCGGAATCATATCGATCAGTTGTTTTGCATCCAAAAGCTTCTTATTATCCTTTGCCCTTGGTTTATTCATCGCATGGTCTCGATCCGTATCACGGTCAATAGTCTTCTCCTTGTGCTCATCTCTAGTCCGATTAGAGTCATCACCATTCTGGTCCCTATCCCGGTGGCTTGACCTATCATTAGAACGTCTACTTCTTTCCTTCTCTGTAACTGGCTTCTCTTCTTTAGAACTAGCATTTGATATTCGCTTTGCGAATTCAGCCGCTGCAGCCAAATTTGATGGAGCTGTCCCAGACATAGGTTGGACAGCCTGTAGTTCTTCGGTTGAATAATCAATGGGAACCAGGGGCCTCATTTTTTTGTCCTTGTGTGCATCATCATCCTCCTCATTGAAAACTGAAGGAACAGCGGTACGTTTTCCAGAACCCAGTAGGCCAAAACCCAACTTCTTTGCAGGGGCACTCCCACTCTGCTGCGGTTCTGATGCAGAAACTGATGTCATGGTTGACTCATCACCACTGTTACCATTTTGAAAAGTCCCATCACCTGTCGCATCAAAGTCAAACGACATGAACAAAAAGGAAAAGAAAAGCCAAAAGAAGGCAAAAGAAAACAACGATAAAAGCAATAAATAACTTCCCGAGTAATTTACCTATATGATTCTCATGACCAGAATCACCCCCATTATCCTGTTCAGTTGCCTTATCTTTCAGTTGCACACCGAATTCTTCAGCCAAAGCAGCTTTTTCGCTTCCATTTGCAACATGGCCAGATGAATCCCTCAATGCATCTCTCTCTTGCTGCAGCTGCTTTTCCTCTTCAGCCCTCCTTCTGGCCTCAGCAATTTCTTCTTCCTCTTTCTGCCTGTCAGCTAAGTCATCTTCTTTCTCCCGTAGTCTCCTCTTTCTCTTCTCCTCCAACACACTTCTCCTCCATTTTTTTCTGGAATCTTCATCCTCATCATCTTCTTCATAAATTACCTCTTTCCTCCGTTTGCGTTCCCTCTCTTTCTCCCTCTCCTTCTCATACTGCCTCTGTTTCTCTTTCTCCCTTTCCCTATACTCCCAATCTTTGAGACATTTTTCATACTGATGCTCAGCATCCTCCAGTTTTCTCCTTTGCTCCTTCTCCTTCCGTACCCGTTCTCGCTCTGTTTCTCTTTCGTATCTTTCAATCTCACGGTCCTTTTCCCGTTTCATATCTCGCTCATTGTCTCTGCTCCTCCGATCTTGCTTTCTGCTCCTATCATGTGAGCCTGTTTCAGGGCTCCCCTGCTCACTTGTTGTTTTGTTGTCACTAGTTATCTCTTCATCAATTTTTTCTTCATAAGCATCTGAAAAGTTAAAAGTACCAACAATAAGTATAACAAACTGCCACTAATAAATGACTCTAAACAACTTAATTGCTTATTGAGTACAAACATGAGACTTGCCATTTCTCGTTATATCAACATCAGAGTCTCCATCCCTTGATTTAGCTGGCAGCGCTGAATTTGAATTCCTAGTACCATCACCAGGGGCTGGTGTAGGTGGTGGAGGAGGGAGAGGTTTGTTTTTTATTCTCTCCTCTATCAAACAAGTAAGCTTCTCCATAGCCTCCTGGTCAGCTTCCTTGTCTTCGTCAGTCACAATCCCAAAATTGGCAGGGTCATTTTCTTTGTTACTCAAATTACCATCTTCCTCCTTTGAGTCTTGTACAGAAGGATTTGAAGGTACATTCTTCTCAACGTCTAGTGCACTTCCATCACCTTTCTCAGCTGCTTCAGCTTCTTTGAGCTTCTTTGAGTTTTCAGTCTTCTTTTTAACAACCCTCTCCAGATACTCTCTTGTTGCTTGATTAACATTTAACTGTTTATGTTTACAACATCAAATATAAAGAGATAAATATAAGCAAAGCTGAATGCGCGGAGAAGTATATATGGCATGATTACTAAGGAAGGCCGTGAGATTTTCCATTCCACCACAGTTAAACTGACAAATTATCTAATTAGAATCAAGACATACCACAAGGTCCTGCCCATCAATGCTCAAATTAGTGAGAAGACGCAATGCCCGAAGCACCCCTTCAGCAGATTCAAATTCGCAGAACCCAAAGCGCCTAGGAGTCCCATCTGTGGGATCTTGAGCACGTTTCCAACTCTTGACAGGTCCACACAACTTCACAAAAGGTAAACCATCAGAAGTCAACTTATAAATATGGGTAACATAACAAAACAGTGGGAAAATTGATAAAGAACAACAGAAATTGCAGTAATTTGACAGCACACCTGGAGGAGATATTTCATAAATTCATTGTCCACCGTTGGTGCTATCTTCCCAACATAAACAGTGGTTTGTGGTTTCTCAGCTGGAGCGACAATAGGAAGAATTGGCCTAACAACAGGAGGGATAATCGGGCGAACTCCAGGAATCCCAGGAACAGGGGCACGCTGAAGCAAACCAGTTGCTCCCAGTGGGCGTGGAGGAAACGGGGTCCGAATCATTGGATGATATGAAGGATAACGAGGAAGTCCTACAAAAACACAAATAAATATCTTGCAAATATGTCAGAGAACGCTTATGAACTGGATCCAATGATAGATAGGTGACCCTCCCCAAATTAAACAGATGTATGAAAAACAGTATGACTCTAAATAATGACTTTTGTTACCACACATTAAAAGCATATTAGAGATGGCAGCACAGGCATAGCAACTACCACCAGCTGAACAGACAACCTGAAGGAAACATTAAGAAGCAGCATCGTGTTCATAAACCATGAATGAATAAATTGTGCTTACCTTGCACATCCACTTAGACCAAAGTAGCCTTCTCAAGTAAAATAAAACCTCCAACATCTCATGCATATAAGGGTTGATGAGAATTACACATACTTGATATACCGACAGTTTAATTCATCTCAAAAGGTTAGCAGTAGGCAATGCAGCATGAGAACATTAGAAGATTAAAAACAAAATTTTAACAAACATGCACAAAGTACTAAAAACAAGCACAAATGAACACATGATTCGATGTCTAAATGAATATATAAATAGATTGATTGATTGATTGTCGGATGGATGGATGAATAGATGATGGACATATATATATATATATGTATCTATGGATAGAAAGACTTCAGTTGGAAGGATTGTGATACCTTAGAACACAAGGGCAATGAGCACTCAGTTGCAAACATGGTCTGCTTCTGGCAACTCATAAACCCATGAAAGGGAAAGTATCCTTAAAATTACCAGAAAGCATCCTACTCAAATAAACACGACATAGTAATGTAACTTTAGCATGACAAACTGAACAGTAAAATTTTCCGAATTTTGGGAATATTCATTTATATTTTGAACTCCAGACCAACTTGAGCTTGAATAAAACTTCAAAATATGTGCATACCAAAAAGGAGTTGTAGATTGGGGGGGTTCTCAAAGCAATATGAAGCAAGCCTTCCAACCTTTCTCACCGAATTCAATCAAGACACTGTACGAGAAAACATCCTGTCATCGATACCCTCAATCTAACACACTCCGAACTCTGCTTTAGCAAACTCTTCCCACTGTATTATACCATTAGTCTTAATTTGATTGCCATCCGCAGATTAAACAAAGTTATGTACTTTTCACTTTTTCGAGACAAAAACCAAAAGCTTGATGCACTGAAGCAATTCCGTGTGGCACATTAATCAACTGGACCTAAGTATTTCTTGAACAACTCATACCAAAACAGCACCAAGCAATTGAAATACGAGAACCAACAATAAATACAAATATTTGGAATTGAATCGAAATTGAATAGCAGAAAAAAAAAAACGAAATAACGAAGTGATTACAGAGAGAAGCAAAAACCCACCAGGTAACGCGCCTTGAGGAGCACCAGTGGACATGGGTGCGTATCCATTAGGCATCGGTGCGTACGGTCTCATAGGCTGCATCTGATAATGCATCACATTCTGCGGGGCCGAGGACGGTGGGGGCACACCAGGAGCCATCGGAGCTCCGGAGCTCACACCAGGCGGCTGGACACCGGGGATTTGATAATTCGGATTGGGTACACCGGGGTTCGGTATTGGAGTGAACTGTGGAACCGGCCGGAAAGACGGCACGACCGGCGGTAAGGTGCCGGAAACCTGTTGTGGCGCGAAGGAGATCGAAGGATGTGACGGTGGAGGCGGCAGAGATACTAGAGGCGGATTCGAATCAGGGTTTACGGTGATAGGTGTGGATGATAACGACGATGATTGTAATGGTGGTGGTGTGGTGGCGGCGGGTACGGGATCAGGTTGGTTAGATTGGGGATTAGGGTTACCGGATTGGGGATTGGACAGTGGGTTTATGGCGGGAGAAGAAGGAGCGTCCGCCATGGCTAGAAAGAATTGAAATCTGTGGGTGAATTTTTGCTGTCTTTGTGCCCTAGGAGAGAGAAACAATGAGAAGGAGAGTGACAGAGAGAGAACAAGGGGAGAGTTTATGTACGAATTAGTAGAGTTTGTGTTCGGGAACATACGTGTCGCCCCTCGATTGGCCAACAAAACTCAAAATAACGTATAGTATAGGCCTTAATTCTTGGGAGTATTTTTGCTCAACATAGACTATGGTGTAATACTTAATCGTCTACTACTACGTGTCATTATATTTTTAATTTTGAAAAAAAAATTAACTAAAGTTAAGTGAAATGACGCGTGACATATAATTAAGTGTATGCTATCATAGTTTATGGAAAGTGTGATGGTATATTACGTATTATTATACAAGTGGTAAGATATTTAAATTAAAAAAATTAACAACTTGAAAAATAAAATTCTCCTCTAAAGTGGTCTATCACATGTTTTGAACACATTAAAAAATTTCTCACTTTAAATATATTTTACATTATTGTGATATGATATGACATAAAATTCTCACTTTTTAGGTCCCCACTTGACTTTGTGTATGTAGTTAAGTCAAGTTTTTCAAATTGGACACTCAGTTTTTAATTTTTTCGAATTATACCTTGATGTGTTGGCATCCAATTTATATATTTCATTAGGTTGATTGTAGATAAACGTTAACTAATGACGTTATAAGTGCATGACACATGTAAAACATTTGTGTATATTTTATGGAATGACTACTACGTTTAGAAGGCGCGCATTAGACTAAATGGTTGATTAGATAATCAGCCAAATAAAATGTGTAAATTGAACGATGTTAAAAGGGCTAAGTCCCATTGTGAACAAAGTAACATCTTGTACATTATATTTTACAAATGATCCCAAATGTTGACGGTGTAAAGTGTGAGTTTTATTTTGGATAAATATGTAATGACATTTCTTAAACATTGAGACGACCTTAAACAATAGGGTGTAATGCGATTTTTAGATAAAGTCGAAAACAAAATGAAAGTTACAATTCGGTTTTGTTAGCCCGGTCTACCTAACATTATTCAAGTAATGTTAGGGTAAATTAATTTTTTGTCTAAATTTTATAAATTATATGGTTTATTTGGTTTAAAAAATGGGAGGTTTAATAAAACATCCCCGGTACTGTTTACTTTTAACAAAAAAATTATTTTTTTACCTTTAACTGTCACTATTCACTATACCTTTAAAAGTGGTTTTTCGTTAAAAGAAAATTTTTTAAACCTTTTCGTTAGTTTTCCTTTAAAAAATTGTTCTACCAAATATTATTTTTATTAGGTTTTTGATTTTGTCGTGACATGAGAAGCTGGCGAGTCAGTATAAAATCACAATCGGTGAGAAGGGAGTGTGAGAGCTTCTGATTAGAGAGAGCGAGAGTCGACATTTTGGGGGTTTCGCATTCTCTGCATGGAGGAAGAGACGGGGAGGAAGAGGAGGATCGATGTCAGCAAGGTGCTGGATTGTCTCGACGACAGCGGCGACCCACTTGAGAGGGTGGTTTTGCCGGAGTCAAAGCGGAAAGCTACGGCCGCGGACGAGCAGCCGCCGAAGCAGTCCGGAATGGGGGGCGGTGATCAGCAGCGGGATTATTTATTCGACGGCATAGGCGATCACGAGCTGGAGGAGAAGATTAAGCGGCAGAAGAGTAACATTGAGAAACTGAGCCGCAGCTTGCCGGACAAAGGCGAAAAGCTCCGGGTGGCTCTTATGCAGTTGGAGGACGAAAAGGAGCGGAGGAGATGCAGTCGGCATGAAAAGGTGCGTTTTTTCTTCTTCTGGGTTTGCTTTTCTGTTCTGTTTGGTTTCTCAGAAAATGGAGGCAAAATTGAATGCAAAGTTTTAATTTTTGGGGGTTTTAATGCTTCATTTCTAGTTTTATATTGATGTGCTTCATACCCTTTTCAGTGTGGTTGGAATTGCTGGAAATCAGAATTCTGAATGTTTATGTACAAGTACTTCTCAGAAAAGTGCTTATCAAAAATTGATTCTGAGTCTTCTGACTGTAGTTGCTTTGGTTTTCATTGAATAGAACACCAGTAGGTGGGAGGAGCTCGCACAAGCCACGAGCTGTAAAAACAGAAACATGGGTGAGCCCTTTCTTTCATCGATATGTTCTGTTAACTAAAAAGTTGTACTTTAAATAAACCAAATTTGCTACGGATTGTTTGCATGGTTAAGTACTGTGGTGTTGCAAATATTATTTTATATGTTTTGCGGAATTCGTGTTTAAGAAACTTAAATGTGGCTTCTAGATGATTCTACTGGCTTCAGAAATGAGGCTGCAGCACCTCTGGAAAAGCCAAAGTCTGAATTTGCTAACCGTTTTGAACAAAAGATGGAAGAAAAGGTAATGCGATCCACCATATTCTTCTTTATTGTTTGAATAAGTGGCTTTTAAAATTTAAATATAATTGCTTCAGTCTCTTCTTAATGCAGTCTGATTCTAGGACAGCCAGTGAAACTCAAACAGAATCATCTTTGCTTCCATGCAACCGGCAGAGCATGAAAAGCAATGGAGAGTTATTGCAAAAAGGAGGACGGAAAGGTCGATCTTCATCAAGATACCTACCTCGTCAATGCTCTAGTAGTTTTAATCATAAACGAGAAAAATGTTCTCTTTCAAATGGTGGTCTTAAAGGCGGGGCTTCTTTCCCTTGTTCACTTCGCCACGTTGCAGAAGACTTGTCTAGTTGTGGCAGAAAGTAACGGTCTTTTCTTTTACCTCATTCGCTTTCAGTGTATTATCTTCTATTGAAATTCTAACTACACTAGATAGCGTTAATGGCTAATACCTCTTTTATTTAATAAGTTGCATTTCTCTCTTTTCCTTCTTTCCAGCTGGAATGATGCTGCTCAAATAAATGGTTCCAGGCATCAAAAGGTACAATGTCTTGTTTCGTTCTACATTTTATCTAGGCACCTTCTTTTTAACTGGAAATGTTGGAATTAGTGAGAAGTTGTCTTGGTGGGTGAAACTTTTGCTACAAGTAGATATATTTTAGTGGGATCGTTGACTTATGGGCATTGTGTTTTTGTCCTGCCACAGTTAATATATCCTGTCACTTTCTCCATTTAGTAATTAAATCCATAGTTTCATGACTATAGCAGGGTCAGACCGTTGTAGAAATTCTGGATGAGGAGGATGCTGAACCAGCGGACACAGCAGAGCCAGAAGAAGAACTTCCCGAGGGGTACCTATAATTTAAAAAACTGTTGCTAATTTTTTTTGCCCGTGTTTCAGACTTAGCCGAATTTGAGGTTGATATTAACAATAATCTGTTTACCTTGTCTCTTTTTCCAGCATTAATGAGGTTAAGATCTACTACCCATCAAGGTACAAAATCTCTTTTTGGAGATGATGCAAATAGACGTCTTTGAATGTTGAGGATATAGAGCACAACTGATAATCATGTGTTTTTTTTTTTTTTTTTGTTTGTTGGTCTTATTCAGAAATGATCCAAAATCTGTAGAAATCTGTTATGCGGACATTGGGTGCCTTGATCCTGAAGGCTACTTGACATCAACTATCATGAACTTCTACATTCGGTAAGCTATTTTGGATGTAGTTCTGTAAATGCATATTTATAAGTCACAATAACAGACATACATTCCCATCTTTTCCCATATCATATATGTGATGTTGCAATATCTTTTGACTAGATATCTACAACAACAAACATCCCCAACAGACAGAGCGTTATGCAACTTTCATTTCTTTAATACATTTTTTTATGAGAAACTCAAGGAGGATGTAGCATATAAGGTAAGTATTTATCTTGTTCTACTTTCAGTGCTTGCTGTTTCAGTTCCAGAAATTGGGTTAGTTAAATTGGTAATCCATTTGTTTTAGAAACTCAGAATCCATTTTTTATGTGCTTAATGATCGGCCTATATGGCCGAGACTTTCAAAGTCTTCAGAGACTAAGGAAACTACTCATACCATATAATTTCTTTTACACTTTTAGAAACAGTGAGTGGAGGCATCTAGCCTAGATCTTGACTGAAAAACCCTTATTCACAAGAGTAGACAGTTTTTCTTGTGTATGATAAAATACTAATCATATTCCTATGATGTATACATATATATATATGTGTGTGTATGTGTACATACACACACATATCAGTATATCATGAATGGCTATATCATGCTCATTTTTTCTAGCTTGTTTCCCTTGTACTATGTAGGGGGATGACAAGGATAAACGTTTTGGCAAGTTTAGGAGATGGTGGAAGGGTGTTAATATATTTGAGAAGGCATATGTACTTATTCCTATAAATGAAGAGTAAGTCTTTTTGTTACTGCTAAGAATAAGATTATTTACTTGTAGTTGTAAGATTGTGCATGCGTATAAAAATGTGGCAGATGCCAATTCAATACTTATTAGAAAGCTCATAACTGGAATAAACTGTTTGCCATCTTGATGCTTATTTGATTTTTTTATTTTTTTTATTTTTACTTGACCAAGTACTAAAAGATGAGATGCTCCTTAACAGAAGAAAAAGGATGAAATGTTGGAAGCCTTGTCTGGATTAAATGCTCATGAGAATGTGGGTAGAAGTTATTCTACTTGCGTGTCTGGCATGGTTAGTTGACTTGACTGCCTTGCCAATGACTAATGACTTTTACATAGTTGCTGCCATTGTAGTAAAAGGCAGTAAGCGGGATAAATCCTGTATCTAACTCAGATGAGGTTGGATTAATATGGTTGACTATTGAACTCGGATGATTGGTATAAACACAAAATGCTCAAAGAAAAAACTTGTATAAATCATTTTCTCAGTGTTTTAGTATTCATCAATTTTCAAATGTAATGATAAACTAATGCGGCATGTTTTCTGTATCCTGGTTTCTAGCTTTTTATTTTTTGTTACTTAAACGACCAAACATATGATTTCATTATGGTGTTTGACGTATCCAGTAAACATTGGAGTCTAGTGATTATCTGCATCCCTGACAAGGAAGAAGAATCAGGACCCATTGTACTTCATTTAGATTCTTTATCCGGAGTCCATTCTCCTAGATCAGTTTTTCAAAATATTAAAAGGTGAGACAAAACATGCTCTTAATCTGTTTACGTTTTGCTAGGTTATTTCAATTAGTTAATGGTGATGGAATTGATGACTAATGTCCTAAGCAGCTATCTGAGAGCAGAATGGAATTATTTGGGTCCAGAAGTTGCCGTTTCAGATCTTCCTATTTCCGACAGTATATGGAAGCAACTTCCCCAAAAAATTGAAGAGAGAAAACTTGCGGTACATTTTGCTCTTAAATTGTTGAAGTTTAAATGTCAGAATGCCATTACTATTAAAAAGGAAAATTTGTTCCACATTTCCATTGGCATATGATTATTAGAATTACAAGTACAGTATACTTAATTTTGAGATGTGTGTTAAAATTGTATAAGATCATAAAGCTCTTGGACATTACACTTAAAACTGCAAATTTCACTGTGGCTAGGAAGTTGGGAAGGTTGCTAACATCCATAGAATACCCAGCATGTTGGGCTTGAATGACTAGCCTGCCTTGGTTGGTTTGAAGCTTACCTCTTTTTGTATTTCCCACCAGGTCCCCCAACAGCGAAATGAATATGATTGTGGTCTATTTGTCCTTTTCTTCATGGAGCGCTTCATCGAAGAGGCCCCTGAAAGGCTGAAAAGGAAAGATTTGTCAATGGTACTGTGTTTCATCTGTTCTCAACCTTTCCGTCCTTAAAGAGAAAATAGAATGATCTCAAACATGTTTCTTCTGTTCTTAACTTTTCCGTCTTCGATTAATTATTTTGAACTCCCAGTTTGGCAGGCGGTGGTTCAAACCTGAAGCAGCTTCAAGTTTGAGAATGAAAATCCGGAAGGTACTGAGGCAAGAATTTCGAGATGCATATAATCTCTCAAAAGAATCCGCTCCAGTGGTTGGTGCTTCTGAAGAATGAACCGGCATATGGGATACTGACTGAATCCGGTGCACAGATGTAGCAACTAACTCAGCATTGAATCAGGTCTTCCATGTATAGCTCAGACAAGGTGTAAATGATCTTTTGAGTTTAGCATTGTATAGCGTGGGAAAATCGGTTAAAATGCCATTTTTTCGAGAGCTAAGAGGATACCAGATTGGCCAGGACAAGGCGTGCATCATAGTCGTCTGCATTTACTGACCATTTCTGGTGAGTTAGCATGATGCTTCAACTGTATAATACGGAACAACGATAGTGCTGATAGCTTCTTAATGCAATGCTCACCATTTTTACACCTTATGCTTTTAAGAGATGCTTTTTCCTAAAGTGATTTCCTGTTAGAGTGCTGCTATTTGGTTTATCCTTATTGCATTGCCAACATATGCCTCACTAATTTCCTGTTAGAGTGCTGCTATTTGGTTTATCCTTTCGGGAACCGAGGATTAGGAAAATCTTATTGATTGCAGCTTTCTCCAAACCTCCGAGAAAAACATGAAAAGAAAGCTTATGGTACGATCCCTCTGTCACTTCAGATGCAATGAGTGATCTTGTAGTTCTTGGTCTGTGAAGATACATTGTTAGGCTCTTGGTTTGATTTTCCCATTGAGGCCAAACCTCCGCGGTGTGCACAAACATTTATTCGAACAATAATGCTGGACGTTCAGAATATGGTAATATTCCCAGAAACACTTATATCTACTTTGCCTGCAGCCTTCTACGCACTTCCAAACTCTACTGGTTTCAAATTTAAATTACGAGCAAAAATCGTTAGACTCCGTTAAATCAAATAATTTAACAATTTTTGTTCGAATGTGTAACTTAAATGTGACCATTTGATGGTCAGATGTATGTGTGTGAATATTTGTATTTAATGCAATTATTTTTTCATTGTCGAGATTGTGATTGTATTAAATACATATATAAGTATTATAGTTAAATGCATTCAAGGAGAAAATTGTGTTGGACCCACCAATAATATCATTGAAGTACGGCAAAGGATAATTAGGATATGTTTTGAAAATGACACATATTTACATAAAATTTAAACTTGAGAATTAAAAGTCTCAAATTCTAAGTTAAAATTTATATGTTTATAAATTCAAACAAGAAATAGTTGTAAATTATGAGTGGTGAATCAACGATTCCTCGTATCCCACTCCAATGCAGGATAAATCTAAAAGATAGTTGCAAAATGCGAGTAACGGATTAACGATCACTCATCCCACACATCTACTACCTTAGTTCCTCATTGGAATATTTTCTACCTGCCACTCATGTTTCAACGGGTGGAGCATGTACTGCACCATATGGTGAAAGGTGCAGTTTTTGCTACAATATCATATGCAGGCAGAGGAGGACTATCATTCATTGGCTGTCAACTTCTCAAAGTCTTAATAAAATACAAGTACATAAACATTTGCAAAAACGTTACTCCTGTAAAACTTCCCAAAGTCTTCAAAACTACAAAAGAACAGATTCAACAAAACGCCGAAGATTTTGTATTACAAGTACACATGGTGATTGCAGTAAGATAAAGATGTAGGCAGAGTTTGTGCTGCAATCTTTATCCGAAACCTTAAGGCCGGCAGTCCCCAAGATGGGTACATCCGATGATAACGGCACTATCCCCATGTGGAACAGAAAAGGGTAAATCAAGTTATCGTCCCCCATCCAAACCGAAGTGAAATGCAGCTAGTCCCTGCAAACCAGACAAAAAGATTAATCAGACCTTCGTATATTCTAGGAGAGTGCAAGATAAGAAAATTTTAGTCAACTAGTACACATGCGCGTAGAGCAACTGCAACATCTCTTAACGAACGATGAAACCAATGATTGGATTGCGGGATGGAACCTACTGTCGTTAAAATCAAACGCATAACTAATTTTGATGGCTCAAACTAAACTACCAAACATGAGAAGCGAAGAACTTGTTTTAAGCGATATAATGCACGACAAAAAACATATTCCATTCATCTTAGTAGCATTTATCCATTAAAGGTTTGATAAAATAAAGTCAGCACATTGACTTTGTTTTGATGGTTTTCAAAATAAAGGTAAAACACATGCGTACACAGAGAGAAGTTTTGAATTTTCTAGCACAATCAGGCAGGGAAAGAAAGAATGATTCGAAATAAAGGAACAGGGTGTGTATGAGGTACGAGTTCAAGGCTTTTTTTCCTGCTCCACCCTATATCCGTGTCGTGGATGGAGGAAAAGAAGCTTCTTCCAGAGAGAAAGCAACACATCTCAAGTCTGAATCCTACATTTATAGTTCTCAAACATAGAGGCTAGATGTGAACAAGGTCAAGTTTGGTATCCTGAAATTGCTACATACACAAAATATACAGAGCATCGCATTAAATCAATAAACCCTACTTAGCTGCCAGATATATCGAGCATCAAAAGTTGGCATTACGAATTCTTGGCATAATTTTTAGCAGACACGAATGCATATAGGCACATCGGTTACAACAACTAATTAAACTAATGGACACATAAATCAGAAAACCAAGTATTGCACGTATGAATGATTACAAAGCGGCCTAAAGTGTTACAAAATGAAACTTTACTTACCAGTACTTAATCAAGCCATCCCAGCCACATGTTGCAACTTTACTTTGCTCCAAGGGATGCCATGCAGCCCCAATGCATACCCCTTCATGACATTTGAGAGTTCTGAAGACTTTGCATGTCTTCCAATCCCAAAACCAGCATCTACCTTCACCATCACCCGACATAACAAACCGTCCGTCTGGCGAGAAATTGACTTGGCAAGCATACCCGGCGACGACATGCCCGGCAAACCTCTTCTTCTTATTGAGCTGAAACTTCTCCCTAGTGCTATAAATCAGAATCTGATTGTCCATACTCTGTGCTGCAAGCCAATTGGAATTGGGGTGCAGTGAAATTGATGGCATCGAATGCATGTGAGGCTCACTAATATACTTAATAACCACAGGGATCCCAAACTCCCATACGCGAAGAGACTTGTCATCGCTGGAAGTAACAAACCTACGGTTATTATCCACAAATGTGATCGTATTCACAGCACCCAAATGCTGATCATACTCTTGATTGATCTTCCCCTCATTCATATCCCACTGAACAATCTTCTTATCACTCATACCTGCCAACAATACATTCTGCTTATCCTCATCCGGATTCAGCTTGACAACATAAGGAACCTTCCCGGTTGAGAACGTAGATATCACCTGCCCAGTTTCCGTATCCCAGTACTTGATATTCTTATCATAACTAGCAGTTAAAAACCTACTCCCATCATTAGAGAAACAAATATCCCGAACTGCCTTAGAGTGACCCATGTAAGTTCTCATACACTTACCGGTATTGAAAACATCCCAAATCTTCACCTTGGTATCCATCCCAGCAGAGAGAATCAAATGCCCGTACTTAGGGAAGAACCTAATAGCAGACACACCCTTCGTGTGCCCGCTCCAAGTGTGCACCAACCTCTTCGGAATATAACAGTGATCATTTGATGCCTTAGCATCTCTCGGTGGTGCAATCCAAGACCTACCCTGATAATCCCTCTCTTCCTTCCCATGAAATGTAGTCTTCTCAACCACAGCCTCACCCTTATCGCCAGCCCCTTTCTCTTCGCCCTTCTTCTTCGCATATTCCTCCGCATACTTCTTCTGCTCCTCAGTCAGCTCCGTCGGCAGACCCTCTTTCTTTCCCGCCCACGGACTCTTCTTATTCTTCATCAACCACACGTCACTAGCCGGGTTCTGAACCTCCTCAGGGTCCATATCTTCATCCTCACCCTCATTCTCCTCCAATTCCTTCCTCTTTTCAATCTTCCGCTTCTTCTGCTCGTGCTGGGGAATGTTATACACAGAAACGGCATCGTTCTTCTGCAAGGCCTCGAAATCTCCTACATAATTGTACCCAGCAGAGGCTGATGGGTCAGCAGCATACCCATACTTGTGAAAAGTATTGTACTGCTCGTCGAACACGAAGGGCTCGATCGATGCGTCCTCCACGAAGCCGAGCTTGTGGTTGCGCATCCCCTGGGCGATGCCGTCCTTGGCGTACGGGTGGGATGGGCCGTAGATGGGCGCCCATAACTGGTCGTACGTGGGGTTGAATCCGACGATGTGTTGGGTCGGGTCGATGGGGCGGGTGGAAGACCGGTTGGCCCCTGCTACCGCCAGGGCAAGCATAGTGTCGTCGACATTGGGCGCCGCGGACTTGGCGGGGAGGAGCCGAGGCGGCGACGCGTCTGGGGACGACGGTGCGGATTTAGGGTTTTGGTTGTGCTCATCTGGCCCGTTCGATTCGTCGTCGTTTTGATCAGAGTATGCTCGGAGAAGATCCATTCACAGAAACAAAGACGAACCCTAAGTCCTAAATTTGGTCCCTGTGCTGAAAAATTGAGACTTTATACATTAAATTTGAATTTGGAAATCGAATGAAAAGAAATCGGAAGAGGGATTGGATGGGAAATAAAAAATAAGATTGGGATCGAGAAAGATACTCACCGACGGCTTGGAGAAGGAAGACGGGAGTCGCTAGGGCGGGCACAGGAGGATTCTTGGCGGGGTTGAGGTTTTGGAATAATTTGGGGTTTTCCGGGGGTTTCGATTTGCGTTCGAACTTCGAAGAGGGAAAGAAAGCCGACTATGCCGGATAGGAGAAGGATAGTAGGAATCCGGATCCTCGCCGGATACTTTTTGTGTGAAAATTTCGGAATCAATTATTTAAAATATTTTTATTTAAAATTAAATATAAATAGTATTTGATAAAAAATTTATTACATGATGTATGATAAATAGATACAATTTACGAATCTGTAAGATCATCACTAAAATGATTCGGAGAGGATCCTGTTATAGGATGAGGATCGTATCCAAATGATAGGGATCCTCACATTTTAATTGTTCATCTTATATCGTGCGATCAGTTTTCGTCAGGTATTATTTATGTTTAATTTTAAATAATAAAATTCAAAAATAATATATGATCGCACGATATACGATGAACGGCTAAGATGTGAGGATTTCTATAATCCCCACAATTTGGATCCGGATGGAATCCTTATCCCTGTTAGGGATAGTAGGGGTGTCATTTCGAGAAACTTGTGAGGGTATTATTGGTATTTTAAATTTATTCCTTTTTATTTCTTTTTTGGAGTTCTGACTTGTGTAGTAGAAATAAGGATTTATTTTTTATTTTTTATTTTTTATTTTTGGTTCTTTGAGATTGAATCCTTCAACTAAAATGGTCTATGAAATAAGAATTCATCAATAAAATGGCTCTCGCAAATTAATTTGGTCATTATGTTAATTTTTTATTTATGTATTGAGGTGGCAACTGAGTGGATTTCGTTTGCCCAATCATATAGCTTCACTTGAATTACTCATAAAACCTTTTTTTTTTTAAGATTGAAAAACTAAAAAAAACTAAACGTCGATGCCAAATTGACAAGGTAGTACTTGAAGTTGGAGAGGTTCTTAGGTACGACACCTGAATTGAGGGTGTTGTGAAAGAGGACGAGATCAAAAGTAGACCAAAGTTAGCATGACAAATCAGGAGTGACGTAGAGAGAGTATTTCAGTGTTTGTGGACGAGATCAAAACTACACCCTATACTAATCACCATTAAATGCTAGAAAACATATGCAACAGAAGAAAGAATCCCTCAATCATGTTACTAACGCAAACACTAGCAATGCCAACACTTGAACTTCAAGGATTCTTCACTTTGATCCTCAACTTTCGAGCCAACTGGGCTGCTTTCGGATGCACAGGCCGCTTGCTGCTGTCACACTGTTCTACTTCCACCCAATTAATCAATCTGAGAATGACAGATTGAGGCACTTTTCGGATATCTTTATCCGTTGTCGTGCCTTTTGATTTCTTCATCCCCGTCTCCAGTGCCATCTCAATAAACTCCATAAACCAGTTCCCAGCTTCTGTTTCGATCTGCTTACTCAACCTGATTGTGTTGCTTAAGCTGCTTAAACTAGCAGAAGCCGGCTTCTTGTTTTCGTCGTTCTCACCAATGGTTTCAAGACTCAGCTTTCCAAGCGGAGTGGATGGTGCTTTCGGCTTTTGATGAGTAGAGCTTCTCAGGAGCTTCTCAAACGTTGTCGTTTTCTGCTCGCTTCTTTCAGGAACGGCTGCAACTGATTTGTACAATGCGCACCTTCTTTTCGACAAGTTTAGTTTAGAGTTCACGGAGTTTTGAACAATTTCATGCAGGACGGACAATTCTTCATCATCTTTATCTTTATCTTTCTGCTGCTTAACTTTTGGAGTAGTCTGAGTCATTTCAGAAGCCCAAGTAGCTGCTTGTATCGACGCCATATCGTTTACTGATTGGACAATTTGGTGATGGAATTCGAGGAATTTATCAAAGCAGGCTGATGGGGCATCTGCCCTAGCTGTTCTGCATAAGTTTGAAAACATCCTGCACATGCAAGCATTGGTATTGATCTTAGCAAACAAATATCTCTAAGTTCAATTTTTCACTACTACATAAGAAAAAGGAGGGGATTCGCCTTACTTGAGAGATCGAACTAGGGTATCGGTAGCTGAAGCCTCTCTGAGTGCATTAAGGGCAATATTCTGAGCAGTCTCTCTATGCTGCACAGCTTCCTGCATAAATATAATCTCATCTCAAGAGTCAAAACCCCCAAAAAATGGGTTTCGGTTGTAAACTAGAACTAGAAGCAACACTTGGAGATGAAAGTACTTACTTTGCCAAGCAAGCTGAGCCTTCCTGGTAAATTCACGGGGAGGCTAGTGCTGTTTTCGTTGCACAAGTTACCAGGCTGCGGCTGCTGCTGAGAATTCGTGTTTGTGTCCTTCGAGTTGGAGCATTTCTGTGCTGCATCTCCAGCCACATTGAGTGAAGTTGCCACTCTTGCATTTCGTAATTGCGGTGGTGGAGTCGAGCTCTTCTTTTTTTCCTACAACAAAGCAAGAATTCGCATTCTCAGCCAACAAAATACAACAGTCTTCAACAAACAAAATCAAACATTCTTCCGCAAATAAAAATTCTAATAACTAGAAAAATCAATCGGTGCAGCTCAGAAAAATATGCTAAAGATGGGCAATGTACCTACAGCTGAGTTGAAGGGGCTAATTGGGATCCTTGGCTCTCGATCAGACACACTTCTGCTTCTCTGAAACTTCGACATAGATGGCGTGACACAGCTCTTTCTCAAGGCAGGGCTTTCGCCTCCCTTCGAATCTGCCATCTTAGCCAGAAGTCCACCACCAAATGAACTCCGAATCCCCGAATTCAACCCTCCATCTCTTCCCACTCTCCCCCTAATCATTGGAGACATCGACCCGTTTCGCCCGCCTCGCTCTTTAACAGGAGTGCACTGATCGAAATCCAAAGGAACAGGCTTTAACACCATGGGAGACGAAACCCAATCAGACCCATTAAGCCCTGTTCCCCAAGACCCCCTTCTAGTAGGCTTCGAATTCGACATTTGTTCGCTTTTCTCTCCCTTCTCCCTCAGCCCCATCAACGGCTCCGGGGTACCCATCAGAGGATGCCTGCCGGGGAGCGGTTTGGCTCCCTTCACCACCGGCACCGGAGACCCAGGCTCCAATCTATCGACATATATAAACTGACCCAACTGCATTTTATTACTGAGAACAAAGTCATTGTGCTCCGGGGGAAGGCTGGCGTAAATTGAGTGGGAAGAATCTGAAATTTTGATGTAGAAGCCCTGTGTAGGCCAGAGGCTCTTCTCATCGAGGTCCGCCGGGACGATGTCGGTGACCTGCAGAAGCGCGCTCCGGTGCTCGCCGGTGGGCTTGACCCCTGTGTTCATTCCGTCCACGAGCTTCAGTAAAATTCCCGGTGCTAAAGCTGCCATTTTTCGCCTTTTCGAGGTGGTTGAATTGGAGAATATGACGATCGTGGTCGGAAATTGAAAACCCAGGTGGCGATTTTGCCGGAAGATCAACCAAATTTGAGTGGGAAGTCGATCGAGATTGTTGAGTTGAAGATAGTTCGTAAGTTGTCAAAGGGTTTGGGGATAAGAAGTAGGTGAGGTTTCAGCTGACCGTTGGCAACGGGAACTACGTGTGCCAAAAGGTTACTTTTTAAAAATTCGGAGATCTCCGAGCTTTGAGGCAACGGTCAGATTTTGCTGGTGCGTCACGTAATGTTTTTGAATTCTTGGTGAAAAAAAAAAAAAAAAATCAATCAATCAATCAATGTTTTTTCATCTCCGTAAAATGACATAATTGACACCCCAAAGAGGAAAAATATCGCGACTTGCTCGTTTCCTTGATCCAAAAAAGAGGCAGGGGAAAGTTGTTTATTTTATTAATTTGCTTTTTTGTTTGGATTTGATTTGTATTTTTTATATAGAATCTGCTTTAATACGGAAATGACAAGAGAGTGACTACCAAATGAAAAGAATTATGAGAACTTTAACGAAAAATTTCTTTTATTTTTGACAAAATTTTTTTGATACTGCTCATTTTAACAAAAAATTACATTTTTACACTAAAAATTCAATTCTGATACTATTCACTCTATCATTTATTTTGTCTGTTAAAACTCAAAAAATTTAAGTATTTTTCATTAGTTTTTCTAATAATTAAAAGGGTATAAAATGTGTGTAAAAATGTTTAAGAAGAGAAGATATATATTGATAATGAGAAGAGAACATATTCAATAAGGTTTTCTGACTAGCGCAGTTTCATGCATGACTCATTAACTGGACATGAAACGACAAAGCCTATTAACAAGTCGGGTCATTATAGGGTCACTTGTTAATAACGCGTGAAGATAACAGATGTGACATAATACAATCTATTAAAAAGACAGATATGAAACGGCAAACACGACTCGTTTGCCAAGTCAACAGTTACTCACAATAGATTTAAAAGAAATGAACACCTAGTGACGTCCGAGGACACACCACTTGCACGTTGAAAGAACTAAAATGATTAGAACTACACCATTTCGTAAACCATGAAAAGCAACTTGCATTCTACTCGCTTTAGACCATAGGTTGTCAGCCTCGGATTCTGGGCAGACACTTCAAACTCATAAACTTGGCTCCTGTAAACTTAAAACTACAAATACAAAGTTTACAATACTTTCCCACTACAGAAAACGAAAACTAAAATCTAGCAATGAAATGGTTATCAAACTAACTCCAAGGTAATTGACCTGTCACGATACAACAATATATTGCAAACTTTATTGCCAATAAAACCAATAAGCATAACAGCCGATTTACCAATTGTTTCAAAAACAACAGTAAGCTAGTCGCAGAGTTGTACCAAGATATTCTCGATCTCTTGTATTCAAAATTTCTCACGCGGGCATGCAGAATGTCAGGTCATCATAACTACAATCTGAAAAACATTGAGAAAGAATGAAACGATAATCTACTTGTTGAAGTTACATTAATGTTCAATTGCAATCAGAAACAAACTCTTGCAGTCATGATCCCGCGTGTACCCAGAAACAGCAGCTCAGTGGCCATGCTATAGTGGAGTTGCAAAACCTGCACCCGATTACAAATATACAAGGTGAGAAAATGAAGGGAGCCTGGAGGACATAGAGTCATGCTTCAATAAGCCTCAGTGAGATAGAATTACTCAACATGGTTATAGACAACACTCTCTGATCGCAATCACCCATCAGTGACGAAACCATCATTAACAGAATATGGGAGAGTGACGGTTAGGTACCAAATGTCATGTTGTGATTGGTGGGGCTCAAGTAGCCATTGTTATCCTTAGAAAGGTTGTTGAGTATTGTAATCATCATCATCTTCTTCTTCATGAAAGTTATTACTTCTTGCAATTAGGGAAGGTTGATTTGGCATTTATTAGTGACCAGAGTTACCAAATTAAAAGATGAGTTGCCATATTAATAGAACCCTTATACTACTATATTGATGCTGGCTAACATTCTCGTGGAAGAATAAACGACAGAGTAACCAATGAGGTCATATTTAGTAGAATAGCCCCTGCTAAAACACAATTCCGTCCGATCACTATTAAATGACATGACACATAATTTGAAAGCACAATGCAACCCCTTAAAAACTAGGCGCAGCATCAGACATCAGTAGACCGCAGGTCCAACTCAACTCACTTGAAAAATAGGTAATAACAGAAATCTCATATCTCACACCCTATTCTGCAGTAAAAATACCTTTCCGTTCATGGCGTGGTAACAACCATGTAGCCTGGTAATAAATCAAAAGTCCCATTCACGATGTTCCAACATAAAACGCCTATTCATTTTCAGAGAGTACAACTCACTAACAAGACTATCGAAGAGAGGCATGCTATGGATTCTCGGAAACGATAAATGATAATATGCAATGACATTCAAAAACATATGACACCTACACAATCCACTGTATGAAAACAAATGTAAATTCCGACGAGTACCTTCTGATAGGCACCCCCAGCTGGTGTTATGCAAAGACAGAAGCGACGTGAACAATGCAGAAGCAATAGCACTGTGCAACGGGATCAATGACTGCGCACCGCCTAACTCCACCGAAATCCTGAAAGTGAAAACCACAAATCCTTTAAAGCCTCCCAACACGCACGTTTAAATTTAATACCCACCACAACAACAACAACAACAAGTTCATGAATTGAACACAAACGATGTCTTCTCAAATCATACTAATATTAATTTAGTAACCGAAATTAATAAAAATAAAAAACCCGTATGCACAAAAGACCCAAAATTCAGTTTTCCAATTTAATGTTTTCAATCAATTGCTAACATATGTCCAAAATTAAAGTTCAAAAAATAAAAATCGAACCTTGAGAACTTGAGCTTCTGGGCAGCGAGTCGAGGAGCAGAAGCGGGCTTGAGGGAAGTGAGTTCGGTCAGCTTAGAAGCATTGGAGGCGAAAGGTGAAGACGGTGGACGGGACAGAATGGTTTTTGCAGAAGCCGAAGAGAATTGTAGGGCTCGCCTCGCGCAGTTGGCCGCCATGTCTGTTTCCCTCGACTCTTTTTCAAAGCTCAAAGCTTTGATCCTGGACTCCCAGTCAATGAATTGTTTGTGGGCTGATTCTCACAACAATATGGACCACATGCCTATTGGCCCAATATTTTAAAGGCTGAGTGGGTGAGCCCATGGGCTTGTTATTAACTTAAATTATTGGCACAAAACTGGATCCTGAAATTCAATATCCCTTTCCGTTATTAATTAGTTATACTAGCGTCTTCGCACCCGTTCATATCCTTTCATATATAATGTTAAGCTACAAATACCTAAGAAGCATTTTTTTTTCCTTTAAAAAAGGGAGTAGCGGTGACTTTGCCACAGTAGTTCGCCCTTTTAGAAGCTAGAGGACTCAATAACGTGTATTACTTGTAAGTACTTAATAGGGGAATTTGGGCTTAACTTCCTAGTAAACCCTAAGCTTGTAAAATTCTCAAATTAGCTATTACAGGCCGAAAAGGGTTAACTAAGTTGGTAAGATCCTGCTTTGTGTGTCACCTCACCGAAATTCAAGTCATGCCGTCAGTTTTTGTTTGTGCACGATCTGTAAATTTTTACCCAAAAAAAAAAGAGCTATTGCAATATGCCTCATGGCACACAAATTTGAGTACCCTATCGTAAATTATCACAGTTCAAATCTCGTCTTGTCAAAAAAGTTATCTCATTGTTGAAAGTTTGGAACTATAAACAGTAAACCATTCATTTGGTAAACACCATGTTAATTGTTATAGCCAAAATACTTGAATAAAAGCATGCATTTGATCAAAGTCGGTCCTTTTCATCTATGGTGATGTTATTGGCCAAAATTTCCCTTCCAATTCGAACTTGATCGCACATTAATCATTATGCTTTACGTTAATGATATCCTCATTTTGAAACACGTAGCTGTTTTAATCTGAAAAACATGTCATCATGAAAACATAAATAAATTAACGTTATACTGTGAGATAATAACGAGTTCATGGAAACTCTCATTTTTTTAGTCTCCTTAACACTTTTCTAACCACTGGCGGAGGCATATTAGGACTAAAGTAGTCCTAGGCCTATCCTCACTTGTAAAAATAAGATTAATATTTCACCTTACTTTGCAACCCTTCTCAACACTTCAAACAAATCCAATCATTATCTATTTTTAATCCAACAAATTCCATCCCAAAATTAAGTATAATATTTTAAATCATCATTTATTACAAATCAGTAACATTTAAATTAAACTCATCATTCACTTGGAATTTTAAAAAAATTGTCTTTCACTTATACACTGGCAGAGGCATTCCCTTATTCTTCTTGAATTTCATATATTTAACCATTCAAATCCCAAATTTATTGAAAAAAGAACAATAAGGTTTGTAAAACTCTATTATCCTCTATAAAACATTTGTTTCTATTCTACCCTACCTCTTACTTGAGTTTTAGGGTTTGCAAATGTTTAGTAATTCTCTCTAGTGAGTTTTAATCATTCTTTCAATAGTATAGATGACATCATGCAATGATCTCAAAATATGAAATTTGTTGAGGATAATTATGATTACTACGAATAGATAAAATTATCTATGGGTATATTAATTTTGACTATCTAATTACTTGGATGTATATTATGATGGTTTGCATTTGTAATTTTATAACCTCTATTTGTTTTTTCTTTTTCTATACTTGTGTGAGGCCCCTCCTCACAAGAAATCATAGCTCCGCCACTGTTTCTAACAACTAAATATTGAAATAATTTTAAGCTTTTAAACATTGTTTATTGTGACATCCCACATTGCCCAGGGGAGTGATCCTTAAATGTATATTCCCATCCCTACCTAGCACGAGGCCTTTTGGGAGCTCACTGGCTTCAGGTTCTGTTGGAACTCCGAAGTTAAGCGAGAAGGGAGCTAGAGCACTCCCATGATGGGCGACCCACTGGGAAGTTGCTCGTGAGTTCCCAGAAACAAAACCGTGAGGGCGTGGTCGGGGCCCAAAGCGGACAATATCATGCTACGGTGGTGGAGCGAGCCTGGGAAGTGGCTGTGCCCGGGCCGGGATGTGACAATTGGTATCAGAGCAAAACCTTGGCCGCGTGTGTGCCGACGAGGACGTCGGGCCCCTAAGGAGGGTGGATTGTGACATCCCACATTGCCCAGGGGAGTGATCCTTAAATGTATATTCCCATCCCTACCTAGCACGAGGCCTTTTGGGAGCTCACTGGCTTCGGGTTCCGTTAGAACTCCGAAGTTAAGCGAGAAGGGGGCTAGAGCACTCCCATGATGGGCGACCCACTGGGAAGTTGCTCGTGAGTTCCCAGAAACAAAACCGTGAGGGCGTGGTCGGGGCCCAAAGCGGACAATATCGTGCTACGGTGGTGAAGCGGGCCTGGGAGGTGGCTGCGCCCGGGCCGGAATGTGACATTTATAACTTTATATCCTCGTCTACTTATTTGGAAATTGCAATGCCTCTTCGATAAGGACACACCAGTTTTCATTTGCTTTTGCAAATAGAAGCTAATCCTAATTGAATTATATTTGGTGTTAAGTATACATACAATCATAAATTTGTTGACCACCCTTTTAACCATTTGATCAACAATCCAATTAACATACTTGGAGTGGGAAAAACATACCATTTTAGGATTGTCTTTTGACTTTGAGCAAGTAAAATATCAGCTACATAAATCTCTCTTTCTTTTCAAAGAATAGAATATCGTTGTATTTAAAAGAAAAACAAACATTATGCTTTGCGAGTATCCGCATTAAGAGATAGAATTTTAGCATAAGAGCTTAAAGATATTTTGCAAATCCATCTATTTTCACTATATTGTATTTAATCGATGTTCACAATTTATATTTTGTATTGTAGCGAGCTATTTACACAGAAAATTGTTGTAATAAAAATGATTAGAAGCTATAGATAAACGTTATTACTTGAATTTAAGACGTTGTCTAGACATTCGGGCTCAATAATTTTTTTCATGAAGGGGAACAGTGAGAATATACGACATAGAGGGATAAAAACTTTGTATAAAAGCTTAAAATATATTGAACCTCTTCATCTTTAGCAATTGATTTGCAACTTAAAGCCAACAAGGCTCTCTGCTTTACGAGAGGCGGAGACGTTTATCGTTTGTTGGCTCTCTACTTTGCGAGAGTCGGGGACGTCTATCGTACACAATTTACTCTTTGATTCGCATTCTAATACATTCTTAAGCTAAGGTTTGCAGCGTCAACTGCTTTGCCTTCCAGACTAGAACAATATTTTATCGAATTGAAATTAATATGTGTAAAGCCAGTCATCACAATTGGACACCAGAGAGTTATGGGGGAGTCTGCTACATGCAGTTAGCTAGTTTGCATTTAATCCGCTCCGGGTCCTGAGAATCTGCTGAGACTGACCCAACAACTCAAAAATCAAAAGCCATAAAAGTAGTTTTCACCCTGCAACTTCTCTTCACACTTCAAAGCACTGTTGCGGCACCCTAGCAGCAACGTGATCTTTACCCATCGCCATCTTGCAGCATTTTGTGTTTACGCAACAAAAAAAAACCTATTTCTGTTATGAGTTTTGAGGAAAGACGTTTGCAACTACAAATTAGACAAATCGGATCATTGAAACACAATGCAGAATAGACCTTTCAAGAGTGTACGTATATAGTCAAAATACAATTAAAAAATCCCAAAGAGATACTCCAGAGTACTATAAAATTTCCGAAAATAAATTTTCTTCACCATATTATGTGTTGGAAATTTGTGACAGGCAGATTGTGGTTGGTCTGATATCATGGCCAAAAACTGGGCATTGGTTTTATGATATGGTGGGAAAGGAAATGCAGAGCTTCCTCCCTAAACCTAAAGGATTCTCGCCTCATATATCATAGCTACCAAACGTATGGCAAGTAGTGATGGTCTTGGTTTGTCTTGTCTGTGGTCCACCTATATACTAGCACCAGCAGCAAGGTAGTTGAGAAAACCCCATCCTCCTCCTTTAAAGCTCCTATCTGTATAAACCCAATCGATCGAACCCAAGAACCGTACTTTTTGTGCATGCATGGAAACTGAAAAGCAGATCGGCCGGGAAGTTATCAATTTTTTAGGAAAACTAAATGATGTTTAACCAACAGAAATGAACACGTTTATCAATGTTTAAGTAATAAACAAATTATCAACTTTCATATTCTTTAGTTTATAAAACTTTGTCTATAAATTTAATCTCTCTAACATATTAACTGAAAACCGCGATCTAAACAAGTGCCTTGACAAGTCTAGATGATTTTTCTTATTTTTTTTAAACGTTAAAAGATTAATTGTGGTGGTAGTCACTCAACCAGCGTCTAAACTGCGCTAGACAAAAACTTTTAAAACACTATCTACAAAAACGTTCATGATTTTTATAAGGGCGTGTTTGTTTGCACTCACTAAGTCTCATTGGACTGGACTGGACTAGCTAACTAAGAATATTAATCCCATGTTTGGTGCAAGCCATGATTGTGTTTAATGGGACTACGTCGGACTCGTGCCGACTGAACTCTTCACTAACTGGCCTTAGCGAGACTGCCCAAAAATGATGGGATTACTAAGACCATCGCTTCGCTTTGTCTGCTTGGTCTTCCTCTTCCTCAGCTCACTTTGTCTTTGTCTTCCTTAGCTTGCTTCTTCTTTCAAATCCCGCACCAACTGTTGAGTCCTACTCGAGGCCGCCAAGAGCTCTGCCAGAAAATGCGCTTGCAAGTTTGTCTCTTTCTTCTGCAAGATCGATTGACGTCGATTTGCAGAGGTCAATTGAAATGAATTTGTAGATCTGACAATCCGAGGAAGCCTTTGCAAATTGGAAAAAAAAAATTAGGGATTTTTCTAGGTTTGCTTTGAAGAGAACAGTAAATTAAAAAAGATAACTATTGGTTTGAATTCAAGAGAAAGCAAATGAAAAGAAGATAAAATATGAATTTTATTTTTTCTGGTTTGAGTTTTACTGGGAGCAAATCTCGGCATGAAGAATCAAAGCAAATGAACGAAGAAAATAAGAGACAGGGGAGAGAGAGTAAAATAAAAATAGTTGTATTTTGTTTATTTTTTTAAATATAAAAAAGTGTATTAATAATAGTAAAATGAATTAAAGAATGACAAAAAAAAAGTATTTGAACTCTGAAATAATTCGACCTAAGAAATGCACCTAAAACAGTTAGCTGTGCATGGATTTGAAAGATATATGTTCATACATTATTGATACCTAGTCAATAAGATTGACAATGATGCTACGTTGTCAATAACATCGACAATGATGATATCCAATTCAAGCCACCTGATTGATTTGACATGCTTGAAAATGAATAGCCATTTATGATTCAAACTTCAGAATCAAAGTGAATTATGGATGCGATATTTTCGTCTTGCATATTTTGTTAAAAATAAGACGTGTTTACAAAGTTTTAAGTTATATTTTATGAATCAATCATAGGGCGTTATTATTGATTATTAAATTATTATTTAAATATTAATTAATGTATTTATTTTTTTGACATAAAAATAAACGTGCTTATTTTAAATTAATAACACTTCATATTGTTTGTAAATTTGATTTAAACACTTGTGGTGCATTTTTGCTCTACCTACCATTATTAATTAATAATTAAATTATTACTTAAATATAAATTAATATACTTATTTTTAATAATTTTACATCACTTAATTTACAGATTTAATTTGTAACATTGATTTAACTAACATTATCATATTGTTCACTACAAAATTCTAAATGATCTTGAAACTCGAGAAAGTATATCCGCCATTCTTTCGCTTTCCATCATATAAAGAGTTGTTGCGCATCAACGTCAACATTACATTTAACGATTTTTCAAACCAACTTTCAAATGCATAATGATTCAATATTTATAAACCTATATAAAATTATGGAAAATTTTATTTGAATACAAATAATCTTTTTCTACACGCAATTTAAATTTTAAATATTAATTGTCTTTTTTGTCATTTTGTATAATTACCAGCAAGTACAATATAAAATTAATAATAAAACTTAAATTTATCAATAAACTCAGACCATATAATTAAACCTACCATCACTCCTTGTTTATACTACGTTCATTCCGGCTAAAACCCTAGTAGCTCTTGTAGAGAAAAACAAGTTTTTTTATTGATAGATGGGGATTTTGAAGTTTTGAATACTCCAACTAAGGTTTAAATAGATTTGTGAAAAGAAAAAAAAATTGTTTGATTTCAATTTTTACAGAGCTTAGAAGATGAGTATTTGGGTTTCAATTTTTTTCATCAATCCCAGGTTGCGCATAGTTCGTTAAACTTTCTATGAAAAATAGTGCAGATGTTGCAAACACCAAATTTACTGGATACAAAATCCTTTCAGCAACAAATTTTTTGGATACTAAACCATTTCTATGGAAAATAAAAGTATTAATAATTTGTTTGGCATATTAGAAAGAAAAAAACTGTTTCTTTGGTATTACAATTTGTTGTCGTGCTAGATTGTCCTCCCATACGAAGTAGGCATTAGTTACCATACTATCACCGACCTTTCATGAATAAGGTGATAGTCCATGAAAATTGAGGCCTTTGTTTTACTAAGAACATTATACGAAAATGATCAAATGAGATGCACACATAGTAGATGCCATAGTGCTGTAAAAAAGCTTTGGAAATTTGAAACTTAACGAAAAATATATATTATTCCTACATGCAAATAAAACCACGGGGACATGAATATCAAGAAATGGGTGTAAAGATATATGGAGGATTCATAAATAAGTAGAAACTTCACCAAATGATTTAATTTGAGATTTTATTTTCTAAATGGATGTAAAGATAGATTCACATTTTAAATTGGGTTTGAGAGGGTAATTTAAGAAATAATTTTGGGTTCAAGGAGATATTAATTCTTTAGAGTTTAAAGAGTTAGTTGGGTGTAGAAAGTTGGGGTAAGCATTTGTGCGGATCAACCGACCAACCCCCCCAACATTAATCGGGTTGGGTCGGTTAAAAGCCTAAAAAATTACTCTCGGGTTTAAACCCGGCCACCTGATGTCATAAGCCAATATTACATGGGTTGCAATATTACAAACCCATCGAAACCCGGCCACCCGAATATAGATATATGGTAGCTAATTTATGCAATTTCTTCTCTCAATTATGGAATATCCTCCTTTCATCCTTGCTCATCCAGTAATATTGTTGGGGGTTAAATTGTGAAGGCATTTTATTCGAAATGGCTAATGAAATTTGCATAACTTTTCACTTTGATTTATGAGTTTGTCTACTTTAAATCATTTTGACCATTCTGTGGACAATCTGTCAATATCCTTGTTAAGTTATATCACTTGAAGAATGGCACACGTGACCACCTTTTAAATGTATTTTTGTCAAACCAACTCTTATTGACAACTTTTTCACGATTAACTAAAAACAGTAGACAAACTCAAAGACCACTTCCATTGATTTTCGTTGAGACAAAATTAAAGATTGGCGTAACTCTCATGGACTCTTCCGAATAAACAAAAGAAAGGACAGTGCCGCCAACAACAGCTGTCCCTCATGGGTCATAAGCCTTTCTCATTCCCACAATTTGCAACATAGCAGAAACCGTGTGGCCCTTTGGACCACCTCATCTTTTACCCACACGGCCGAATTGGCCTCCGCCTTTCGTTCTATATATTCGTACGCCTAACACATTTTGTATGTCACCGGCTAGTACTACATTGCCACTTCATTTTCTAATCCGTCGCATTTTAGCCGTCTGCACTTTAAATTAAATATTTTCATAATTACTTACAATAAGACGAGTAGCTACAATCTTTAGCATTTTTCTCTACACTCACACTTAATTATACTCATTATGTTTTGCGCTTGAAGTCTGAAAATTATGAGTTTGAATCTCTCCTTTAGTATTGCTTATATAACAAAATTGCAATTACATTTTTTTTTTCAACCGGAATTTATTAATATTCAAATTAAAATGGACAAAGCACCAACTAACCAAATTATTAAAAAAATTAATATAATGCTAAAAACGATAATGCAATAATAAACGATTAGTAAGAATATAAGATTAAACTCATTGCTCCATTAATTTGGCTTCCAATTATTGGGGAAGCAAAACATAAACATTTATCAAAGATTATATATCATAATTAAGACATATTCCAAATGTAAAAATAAAAAAAAAAGGAAAAAAAAACTCGAGATCGAGCCATGGGGCTAACCTTTCTTAGCCACAGGTTCGAACCCAAATTAACCAAACGGGCTAACCCTCCACGTCGTCATCATCATCAGTCAGCAATGGTCCAAGTCATATCATTCTGGAAGATCCAGTGGCAGACTTCGATCCGACCGGGACCCGAGCCCAATGCCAAAAAAGACCCATGAGTCGGACTCCAGGCAGACGTGTCCAAGTGACAGATGGCAACACCGTGGTTGATCTTGGCCTTCGAAACCGGGTCCAGAAGATCCGCTTCGTATACCCGAACTTTTGGAACAGAGTGACAGTAGTAGAGTAGGTAAGGGAACAAGCTCTGGTGGCACGACACCGACTGCGTGACTTTCCCGCCGTTGATTCCCTTCACCGATCCGATCATCACGTCGTGCTTCGCCCCGTTGACGTTCTCGGTGCTCCGGACGACGACGTTTCGGCCGAGGATGGTGGTGGCGAAGTCGATCATGTCCTCCGCGGACCCGACGCAGCGCTTCGTCTCGCCGGCGCTGGGGGCTCGCTCGCATTCCTGCAGGGCGTCGACGATGATCTTCTCCATCGTCGAGTTATCCGCCGCGTGGAAGATTTGCTTGAGGGCGGCGATTTTGGAAGTGGCAAATGGTAATTTGGAGAGAATTGTCCGGGGCAGAAACGACCTTTTGGGCATTTTATCTTGAATGTCGGGCATTGGCATTACGACTCCTTTCTTGAGCATCGACTCCCGGAAGAATTTGCCCGGCTCCACCCATTTTTTCACCAAACTGCCACTAGCCGCCGCCGCTTTTACGGAGCCGCCGCCGGCCTTGGTGTAGCTTTTGAAACTTACGGTCTCCTTCTTGGCGTAGTCCTTGAAGGTCGTGTTGACGCCGTAGATCTTGAACCCGATATCCTGCCCCTTCGCGCCCTTCCCGTACCCGGTGAACTTATCCGACCCGATATTGAACGACTTGCCGTAACTCGTGAAATCCATCTTCTCGCCGTTGGAGTTCTTGGCATACGACTGAAACGAGTCGTCGCCGACATTGGCTCTTTCTCTGTAGCTGGTGAATGACTCGACTCCGGCATTACCTCCGTCGCCGTAGCTCTGAAACTTGTTCGCCGGATCGTTCTGGTCGTTTCCGTAATTATTGAACTTGTCGTTTGCTCCGTTCCCGGATTGGCCGTAACCCGTGAACCCGGACCCGACGACATTGGCGTTAGTTCCGTAGCCCGTGAACTCGTTCGGGGCCCCATTGCCGTTTTTGGAGTAGCCAGTGAACGATTGGTCGCCAGCGTTGGCGTTCTCACTGTAGCCCGTGAACCCGTGGGACCGCCCGTTTGAATCGTCCGAGTACGAGTTGAATCCGAGGTGGGGAACGTTCACCGAGTCGGCGTACTTCTTGAAATCGCCTGCGCCGCCGGTGGCTCCGGCGCCGTAGCCGTTGAAGCTCTGGTCCACCACGTTCCCGTCGTTGGCGTAGCTGGTGAACTGGTCCTTGTGGTTGACCGAGTCACGGCTGTACCGCCGGAACGAGTCGACTGGGAGGTTCTCGCTGAGCGAGTAGTTTTTGAACGAGTCGACTCCGGCAAGCCGATCGGTGCCGTAATTGGTGAAGTTTTTGTCTGCGTAGATGGCGAAATTCGCGTCCTTGTCGTGCTTTTCGAGGCTCTGTGCCAAATCGGGGAAGCAGAGGAGATTGGCCGCGGAGCAGAACTCAGGCAGCCGAGTCGAGAGGCCGTTCTGAGCCGCTAGCTTCGCGAAAGCAGCTGAGTCCACCGCGTTCAAAGGCGAGGCCTTCGAGAGCAAAAACGATGGCTTCTCAGCATCGTTTCGAACCTCTTTGTTCCAGTAACGAACCAGAGAGGCCTTTGGCGAAAATGGGTTTTCGGCAGCGCCGGAGCTGCCACCGGCGGCGGCGGTAGCAACCTGCATTGTGTCATAACAATGGCAAATCGGTCGGAACAAGTAAAATTAAAGTAGCCAGAAACAATGCAGTACAAAAACTAATCAATAGTATGAATTAATTCATAAACTGTACGAAATAAATAAAAAATTTGGATTACTGTTATCTGGATAGAGAAATTTAGATGGCTTACATTGAGAGACGAGAAGAAGATAAAGAACAAAGAGAGGGGAGTCACAAGGCAGAGTTGTGTGTGCGGCTGCATTTTTGTTTTTGTTTTTGTTTTTATTTTTATTTATTGGGTGCGGGGAAGATTAAGTGAGAGGGAGGGAGGGTTGAAAATTTTGGTGGATTGTTGGGTTTTAAGCAGGTATTTATATTGGTGTGGAAGAAAGAGGAGGGAACGAGTGAGTGAGTGAGAGGATGTGCGTTTGGAGAGATTTTCAAAGGTGCTCTAAATATGGAGCGCTACGCCATATATTATTATATAAGTATAATAAAATATTTTTTTATTTGTATATTAACGTATAATGTAGTGTACAGATTTTGAGTACACTTCAAATCTCTTGTTTAGACTTTTGATCTCTCACTCTCTCTCTCTTGCATTGTGCTTGGTAATAGTACCATGGCCTACCTGCAAAATTTTAGGGTTATACAACTTAAATAGAAATAATACCAACACGAAATATGGCACTATGAGTATTGCATGATGAATGAATTAGGGAAGAAAATACATGAATTCAAATTCAATGAGATATGATAAAAATCCCCTCGATTGAACTAAATGAATATACAGCCTCACTGTTATTCATCAGATATGAACTTAGATTATGTCATATCCTCACATTATGATTTGTGATCAAAGCTTAACTTCTAGCTTTTGGTACAATGGTATATGAGTCTCTACGTAACTGGTGGAGGTTTCATGTCGTAATGTACTTTTGATGAGTTTGATGCTTAATTATAATGGTGTGACCTTGTTGCTACACTTCATGTGATTTGCTAAAACAAGAAAACTTAATATCTAAGTGAATCAAGATTAGTAATTTACACGTTGATTTTATTAAATTGTTCAATTTGCCACAATGTAGAAGAAAAAGGAACAATTGATTTTCAATTTAAGATGAACACAAAAAAAATTATAAAATTTAGTGCCTAAAAATCAAAATGAAGCAAATTAATTAGAAAATCTTATGGTATGACTTCAAGTTGAAGTCTTGAAACCTTTATATCCTCCTCTTAAATTGTCCATGAAATTTTATGAAAGAAAAAGATTATGGCAACTTTCATTTCCCAATTAAGAGAAAATCTAGCTGTAATCAATAAAAAAAACCACTCTAATTGGATTTTGAATCAAAGGGCAGTCAATAAACATCCTAGAATTTTGTCTTTAAATAACATATAAATATGTACAACGCGTCAGCAATATTAAAATGTTTATTCAAAAGAATCACAAAAGTTTTTGTCTAAAACTATAAATACAATAGCTACGGCAATACAGAATTTGACCCCCACTTCTAAAACCAAAAATATAATAATTCAGTAGGTCATGGATTGCTCTAGTCTTTTTATTTTAGGATAAATTACACCATACTCCATCAGATTTGAGGTCTATTACAACTTCATACAACATTTTTAAAACATTTCACTTTCATACATCAAGTACCATTTTATTTCAAAATAACACATCCGTTAGATTTTTCATCCATAGGTCTGTTAAATGCTAACGTGGCTGCCACATTTGTGCTGATGTGGCTACCACGTGGCACAAATAATTAATTTTTTATACATTTAACAATATTATAATATTAATTCTATTAAAAAAATAATAAAATTTAAAAAAAAAACCCGAACCCAGATCCCATTCCCCCCCCCCACCCCACCTCACCCAACCACCCGAGCCCAACCTGGAACCTGCAACAAGAAGAATAAGAAGAAGAAGGAGAGGAAAAAAAAACCCATAAATCGTCTTCATTAAAAAAAAATTTGCCACATGGCAGACATTTAGCAGCCACGTCAGAACTTAACGGATCAATAGATGAAAAATGTAACGGATGTGTTATTTTGAAATAAAATGGTGCTGGATGTATGAAAGTGAAATGTTTTAAAGATGTTATATGGAATTGTAATAGACCTCAAACATGAGAGGGTATGGTGTAATTTACCCTTTATTTTTTTTATTTTTTATTTTGGGTCGTGAAAACAGCCGTTATGCAAAGGAAGAGGTAAAACTGCATACAACAGACGTTCTTATTTCTACTCTCACAAAACGGAGGGCGAGTCTTCGCACAATGGAAAAAATTGCTCATTTGTGATTGAAATGTTACGAATAGAGTCGTGGACACAGCCTATTTGCAAAGCAAAAATAAGACTGCGTACGATAGACGTTCATTCATTGAGTCTCGCAAAGATTGAATCCTTGTGAGCTTGGAGTTGCCGTAATATGTCTCGATTCAAATTTTCTTATTTTTCATAGCTTGTAATCTAATGTTGTAATAATACAAGAAAGAAATTTAATCTTAATTAAGAGAGCGACTCGTACAGTACAAATATAGAGTCGATAATATGACGACATATATGAGTTTTGTTTTGCCTTAGAAGACGATGACAGTATACTTGTATCACCTAAATTATTTTAATTAAACGGATTAACCGACATCAGAAAAGGCCACGTCAATCAGTCCAGGAGTCCAAGGCTGCAGACTGAGCTCTGACTCTTTAGCAAGAGAGCACAAAGAGTGAGTGCACTGATTAATACCGTGTAGATCACTGGTGGCAAAGTGGGATTGGCGGGGGGTCGCTGTTAAGACAGATTTTTGACGCGTTTAGCCGCTTAAATTTTTGTTCTCTAATCCGGAATCTTTTCGTGATCCTTCTTTTTCCCAACGGGAAGGCGTGCATTATTATAATTGATTTAACACGAGCTGCATTATATCATGGACACTTGGACAGTGCCAAGGCTCGTGAGCTTTGGCAGGTTTTGTAGTTTCAGCGAGAGCGATGGGGTTGTTTTCGGAATTGCGGAAGAGAATTCTCTAACTTGATCGCTTGCCATATCCGATGATTGTGTGAGTTGCCACTTGAAAATGTGTTTGGATCGATTACGATCGGGGATGATTGCACTAATTTGGTAATTAGCCTTAGCTATAACGAGGTTTAATCATTGTTCTAAAAATCACTACATGGCAGTCGGACGTTTGGAAGGAGCTTAGGCGGGTTTAAGCCGTTTTTTATTTTATTGTATTTATTATATAACATATAAATATAGAAATATCGCTAAATTTTGTTTAGTATTTTGGTGAATTTGATTGCATGAGCTGAATGTCCAAGTGGTTACGAGTCCATAATACAAGTGATTACGAGTCCGTAGTACTTTAAAGAATATTTTTTAAGACTCATATGAATTTATAGTGAATTTTAAGAGAAATAACAATACCAAATGCGTGATCTAAAGAACATTGGCAAAGTGGGTCACATAGAAGGTAAGCAGGGGTGCCAGACATTTGGCCCATGTTAATTAGCAAGCTAGGTGGCACAACTTAATTGGACAATAGTTACAAAAACAAAAAAAGATTTGGTGAAAGTTGGGAGGTCACGTGGGTTGGGAATGAGAGAAAAAAACTCTTCGTTCTTCTTCCTCGATCTCTTCTTCTTCATTGGAACCAAAAAGTGCAAAAACTATAGCTCTCCATTCATCCTCTCTCAAGTTTGAAAAGCAAAAAAAAATGATTTCGAATTATAAAATAATCAGACTAAGCCCCAGTTTGGGGTTGAGGTGATTTTTAAAAAAACCTCTATGAAAAAAAGCTGAGACAAATTTGGTGTTTGGTAAACACTCTCAAACCAGCTTTTTTTCAAAGTTTGAGATGAAAAGAAGCTGAAAATGAGAAGCTGCAAAACGCAGCTTCAAGAAAACAGCTTCTAAGAAAAACACGGAGCTACAGTAAATCTTTTAATGAAAATTTCAAATTGCCAATGTTGCCCTCGTTTCTCTCTGCCTTCACTCTCGCACACCCTTCTGAAATCGCATCCCTCTTCTCCTCTGTTGCCTGCAGCTGGACCTCTTCTCCTCCTCCTCCTTTTCCTCTCTCTCCGCCGGTCTCAGCGCCAGTCGTCGCCTTCCCTCCTCTGTCTGAGTTGATGTATTCGTCTGGGTGAGGTTTTTTTCCGTCTTTCATTTACGCTTGTTGTTTCTGCTTGGTGACTTTCAGTTATGAATGAGTGAGGTTGGTGCTTTAATGTTTTGATGGTCTACGGGCAGGGTGTTTAAATGGCGCACACAAGTTCATCACAACCTGCTCTCATCAAAACCCAATTGCTCTCATTCGACACGCCCGCCGCATCTTCGATCGGAGACCCAATAAAGATGACACATTTCTGTGCAACTCTATGATAAGAGCTCACATGGAAAACCGGCAATTCGGTGAATCTTTCACACTATATAGATTGGGTTGAGCTTAGATTTGTATGTGTCGACGTCGTTGGTTGATATGTATGCAAAGTTTGGGAGGATGATTTGTGCAAGGAAGGTGTTTGATAAAATGACGCACACAAGTCGAGGGTCGTGGACAACTCTTATTTGTGGGTATGCAAGGTCTGGAGGCATGAGTAATGCAAGGAGGCTTTTTGATCAAATGCCTGACAAGGACTTGGCCACATTTAACACGATGATTGATGGTTATGTCAAGCTGGGAGATATGGGCTCTGCTAGCAGTTTGTTTGATGAGATGACAGATAGGAATGTGGTGTCTTGGACCAGTATGATTTCATGTGTTTCTGGTGGCAAGGAATGATGGAAACTATGTAATGCTTAGAAATTTGTCATGTGTTTCTGGTGGCATTTTGTTTAGGACCTTTTGAAAATGCTTTGTAAGCAGACATGTCTGGTTATTCGTGGAAACAATCAAGATTTTGATTGTTAAGAAATTTTGTCTAGTTACCTGAGCAAGCAAGTAAACAACTAATCAGTGTTGCCCTCGAAAATTATCGAGGTTCACTCCAAACAAACTGTATTTTGTATTTCCAGTGTGGAAAAGAAACACGTCTAAATTGCTATTCTCTTCTTTTTGGTATCTTTTCATATGTCTTGTTATGTTGCTACACGTCTAAATTACTAATTAATATTTAAGATAAAGTTTATAAATATTTTTCTTTTACAAATAAAATATATTTAGTAATTCACCTTTATTTTTTAAGAAAATTAAATTAATAGCACATTTAGTATTATATCCTTTTTGGTCATTTTATACAGTCATAGCTGTTTTACATAAAAATTTACCAAACACTATCATACTGCTTTTTTTTCCAAAAGCACTTTTACAAAAAAGTTTACCAAACACTCTGCTGACTTTATTTCACAACCGCTTATTCTCACAGCACAGCCGCTTATTCTCACAGCAGCTTTTTTTCAAAGCACAGCAATACCAAACTAGCCCTAAATCGCCTAATCACCTGCCTATGATGCCTAGAGCCACCTCAGCATCTGCCTAATCCCTTTCCCGATTTTTTTCTCGATTATGGCTTAATCCCAGCGTCTGGCTACCGCCTAGCGCTTAGGCGTCTGACTAGGCTGATTTTTAGAACATTGCGGTTAACTTACCACAAGTCTTATCAAAACTTAAAAAAAGTCATATGATAATCATGTTGTTTTTACTTTTAACTTAACAAAACATGTTAGACAACTGCTAACCTCAAAGCTTAGGTTATCATAAAATAATGCACCAATGTATATATGACACACATCATATTTATTTGTTTTGAAGAAAAAGAGACAAACATATAGGTGCAATCTCACCAAAAAAAGGAATGCATAAGTGAGGAATGCGGAGTAAACTCATAATCGTCTGCGAATCAATATCTCAAATCATAAGTTTGTAATCTTGACTAATCATAATTAATATTCGGCATGTGTGTTTCAATAATGTAAGTGATCACCAAAACATATGATTGTATCACTTTATGTATAGTTCATTATCATGCATTTTCGGCACGCTTCATAGTTAATTAAAATTATTCGTATTTCATGAACACAAACATGAAGAAACAGACATGTGCAAGGATACAGGCTTTTCAAATTATGTTGTGTGTGAAACAATGAAGACTTTTCTCCGATCTTGACCTGGTACTAGGATTTTTGACAAATGAGACTGCATCAGAGTATATAGGGACCCATTAATAAATTTAAAGGTTCTTTAAAGATAAGTCCTTGTAACTTTAATTGTCATCGATCGAACATGCGTCAAAATTACGCTGTCGAATTATGTCATGTTATATATATTTTTTGAAAAAAAAGTTAAAGTTTCACTATAAAATTTATTAATAATATTGGGAGTAGCATAATTTTTTATAAACCCTTGTAAGGGTTTTCTTTCCATTAATGTGGAATTCTTTCTCAACACGTCTTCTTACGTGTAACGGACCCCTATTAATGTGTGATTCTTTCTCAACAAGCCTATTCACGTGTGACGGATTTTCAAGCTAACACGTGGATAACACGAACAGAGTGACATGAAGCACGTATGGACGTTGGAGAGATTTTTTAGTGTGACTAGCACACATGATGGTACAGCACGTGTCACTATATAAATGATGAGATTTTTGTGTTAAAAAGTTAATAACTTAAAAAATAAAATTTTCCACCACTTATATAAAAACACATGGTGTACCACCTATGTTTCCGTCACAATGAAAATTTTCTCTAGGCGTTGGGCTCCACTCATGGGCCAACCTGCTCTGATACCACAAAGAAATTTCAGATTCTAATCTAAAATTAATTGGCAATATGGAGAACAGCCAAATTTTTTATAAGTCTTGCAAAGTTTTTCCTCCAATCAATATAGGACTCATTCTCAACATTACAAAAATCATGTGCTTTCATAATCTTATGTCAAATCAATTTTGGTGCTATCTAGCTACATCTATAATATTGAAAAGCACCCAAAAAATATGAAAAAACAAATAAATATTACATAAAAAAACATATTAATATAAAGAAAGAGTAGAGAACGCTAGCTTCTCCAAAAGTATATGCGGAATGGAGCTCCGACGCTATAGAGTGCTTTTGTTCACTTACATATAAAAAGCAAGGAAGAAATCGTGGTACCTATTTTAATCATATTAAAGAGAAACTGTGGAAAAAAAAACTCCAGGGATGGAAGGGTAAGCTCCTCAGTGCCACTGGGAAGGAGTTATTGATAAAGGTGGTAACTCAAGCCATTTCATTGTATTCTATGTATTGCTTCCTCCTCCCAAAATACTTCTGTGATGAACTAAATTGGTTAGAAGCTTCTTACTAGTGGAATGAGTCGGTCAACGAACGAAGGATTCATTGGATGGCTTGGGAAAAACTCTGCCTCCCAAAATCTTAAAGAGGTCTTGGGTTTCGTAACCTCTATGCTATTAATCTTGCTCTACTTGCTAAACAAGGGTGGCGAATCATCTTGAATACTTCATCCCTAGTTGCCTGAACTCTCAAGGCCAAGTACTTCCCTAACTCCTCCGTTATGGATGCAGTAGTTCGTCCTAATGTGTCTTACGGATGGAAAAGCATCTGTGCTACTAGGGAGGTTATTAAACGTGGCTCTAGGTGGCAGATTGGAGATGGAAGCACCATCAAGGTATGGGGAGACCGTTGGATCCCTCGGCCCTCTACTTTTCAGTCAGTCTCCACTAGGCCAGCGACAACTCTTATCATTTTCGTGAGCGAGCTTATCACAGAGGATGCAAGATGGAACGTGGATTTGCTAACTTTGATACTACCTAAGGAGGAGGTTGATATTATCCGTACCATCCTATTGAGTGTCCGAGCATCTGGTGATAACCTAATTTGGCACTTTGATAAGAAAGGCATGTTTACAGTTAAAAGTGCCTATCATGTTGCTCGGATGTGGGTTCTTCCTCCCTCCCTCTTGGCATCCACCTCAGCCTCCACTAGCCCGTTTTCTACCCTTTGGAACTACTTATGGCAGGCCAATGTTCCTCCCAAAGTGAAGATGATGGCTTGGAGAATTATTTCGGATATCGTACCAACGACTGACAACCTTCGGAAGAGGAGAGTCCCAATGGATCAAGTATGCATTCTTTGTAATTCGGCACCTGAAACAATTCACCATCTTATGTTTGAATGACCTTTTGCTGTCAGGGTCTGGCGAGCTGCTCCTCTATCTTGCCGACTTCCACACCGAAATCATATCTCAAGGAATGGATCCTAAATGTAGTGCAGAATTCTAGCCGAGCTGTTTTTGAATGTGTTCTGATACTTTTTTGGACTATCTGGACAGTTAGAAATTCAAAACTATGGGGTGAGTTTCCGAGTCCGGTCCCTCAAACGGTTGTGAGTCGAGCCGTGAACTGGTGGCAAGACTTCCTGCGGGTGTTCTACTCTCCATCCTATCCAAAGAGTCTAGAGGCTTCCCCTCGGTGGTCATGCCCTCCTTCGGGTAGACTGAAGCTGAATGTGGATGGGGCTTGGGACAAAGAGCACTGTATTGGTGGTGTCGGGATCATCATTAGAAACGCTGAAGGCATCTGTATTGGTGTCGCAACCCGGGTACTGAAGGAAGTGTTTACCCCGGCACAGGTCGAAGCATTGGCCTTAAGAATGGGGCTTGAACTGGTGGTTCAAAGGGGTTTATTTAAATTGGATATTGAGAGTGATGTGCTTGAGATATTTTCAGCGGTACTGGATTCCTCAGTGAACCGATCTCCTATGGGACCTATCATCGAAGACATCAAGTTCTTGCTGACTCTGGTCGCTGAAGCTTCTGTTGCCCACATCCGCCGTCAAGTAAATTCAGTAGCACATCGTCTGGCTCGTTATGCCCTCCACACTGGATGAGATTGTACTTGGATTGAGGAACCTCCTTCTATCAGTTGTGATCTTCTTTTAGAGGATGTTTTCCTTCCTTGTACTAATTAGCCTTCTGGCTCTTTGAAATATATATCGTCCTTCTTCAAAAAAATATATATATATAAAAAGAAAGGAAAATAAATTTAAAGGGAAGGAAGAAACTTCAAGCAGTGGAAGAAAGTTAGACTGAATGATAGTTTGCATGATTGACATTTGTAGTACTATTCGATTGTATGAACATGGTATGTTTGGCTTTAGAATGGTATGGGTTGCATGCACCCATCATCGACATGAAAATGCAATGCATTCCTACTTACTTTTTTGAACGAGGCTTGAGTTCAAATCTTACATCGAACGTGTTTATGGATTGTCTTTGAACTTACCTCACTTTATTTAGTGTGTTATTTTTAATGAAATTAGTTGCTTGAAAAAAAAGTATATGTAAATTTAGACTGGCAGAGAGAGGAAGATATAGACTTCTAAACAACATAATCTTTAGGAATGTTTTAACTATTCACTTAACATATATCTTTAGAAAGATATACAGACTACTCTTACCTCTAAGAGATTGTATAAGTAATGATACAAATAGGTGGTAAGCATAGCATTACTCTTCACTTAACCTAAAAAAGACAGTATTACATTACCTTTTCTTTTGGTTAAAGAAAAATTTACTTTTTTAGTATGACTTTAATTTGTAAATGCGTATTAATCTATAAAGCAAGAACAAACATTCATCAGCTCATACAATGTGACGTGCTCATAACATACGATTTGCTTATTTACTTTCTTTCGAAGTCAATTTTTAGATCATGATATGTAGATTGATTCTGGTTGTTCATACTTAATAAATTAATAAATTAAGAATTTACATAAGTCGTTCATACATGCATAACACGACTGATTCTAGCACTCCTTTGTAGACTAAAGTTATATTGAAGTAGTTCAAATTTTTTTGACTCATCAATGCTTTTCATGTTTTCTGTTTTGCATCATACTGCAACGGAGTTCATCGATATATAGCCAGTAGATGCATGTGGTGGTCACTTGTTTTGGTGCCTACAGAACAAAATAGGGTTTTGAAATCTGATTTCAGTCCATCCGGAAATAGAACTGGGAAAACTGTAATCCATGTGACTTGTACTGTATCTACTTCTTCTGTCCCATATGACTTTTCATCAAGGTTCTAAAAGACGTCAGGCTCTAGTCGGGCAGCAGGTTGGGGCCTAGCGCCTAGTCGGGCGCCTAGACGGATTTAAGTAAATCCATTATATTTCGTGTAAATAAGTGTTTGTTTATACTTAAAAAATATATAATTTCATCATAAACTACAAAATAAAATGACATATGTATTATAAAGTATTTGAACATAATGAAAACATGGAGAACAAGCATATAGTGTGTGCTCATTTAAGTATTCAACAAGTCTCTTACAATTCATTGAAAAAATTAAATGCAAATTGAAAGTTATCTATTTTCTGTCTAAGTGAGTCGCAACCTAGGCAAGTGCTTAGGTGGGTCTAGGCAGACTAAGCGGGTGCCTAGGCGGGCGCCTCAGCTGGCCCGGACGCTCTTTCTTAATTTCCAAACGCCTAGGCATTAATTGGAGTGGTGACCAGCCGCTTAGCGCCTAAACGGGACATAAGCGGAGATTTTTAAAACAGTGCTTTTCATACATAACCCCATCTGGTTTCTAATTATTTATGGCCAGATTCCACCTGAAATTGTTATTTTTCCATTTTTTTATTCCGTCAAAATTAGTTACCTATTTGATCAAAGTCTCTGTCGGTGTTTGATTTGAGAGACGTAGAGAAATACATATATAAATATTCATTGCTTCCCGGTTCCCGCATTACGATTTCAGACATAGATACATCCTTTGCTTCTGCATTTCTCTCCCCTAAAAATAAAAATAATGGTATATGATGTCTGTCCTACGTCACAAATCAATATCTCGAATCGCTGAGGGTCTTTCTTTCTACGAGTAGAGTTTTGATCTTTTGTGTCTATATATCTTCCTCGTGACGAAAAGATAAACCACAATATTCTTGCATTTATCTCTCAATGTTATAAATGGCTAGTAGGAAAATGAGAAAAAGGAGAACAACCCTTAATATACCTGCGTTCACGTTGTCTAATATTACAGAAGAATCGTATACTGAATACGACTTTTTGAATGTACAGTGGGGTTTGGGGCATATTCCATGTTCTGTTCAAACCCCAGATTAGCATGCATTACTTTATACCTTTTTAAGCAAAAACAAAAGAAAGGCAGTAAAAAACCCTAGTTCTTTAGAACCCACCGTCAATCATGATCTACATCCACATGTCATGCCCGTGGATCCGACAGACAGTCAAGTGAAAGGGATATCATTTTTAATGGAGGAGGATTGTCTGCCCTCCTTCTTTCCGTGTCTTTCTATGCTCTATTGTTTGTGTGGTCACGGTTAAGCGACGTCAATATTTTATATTTTTGTTTATTTTTGTCTTATTATTTATATAAAAAAATAATATAAAATGTTGACTTGACGTAACCGTAACCACATAAAACAGGAAGATGCGGAAAGGCACGAGAAGGAGGAGGGCAGACAATCCTCCTCCATTTTTAATTGACCTTGCTCCTGCGGGTAAGTGATATATAATCTTATAAAATAAAACTGCGGGCCAAGTACAGAAACATATTTCTAATTTTCACACTGTGGCTGACAATTTTAGATAGTTTCCAGAGAAAACTAATTAATTCTTGACCATTATTTTTGTCTATAAACTTTTCATATTTGATCCGTTGTTAAGTAGGGACTGCGGAGAGCAGCTTCATGAGTAGAAATTTGGATCTCGAATCCAAAGTCATGGCCCGATCATCATGTGCTCTCACATGGACAGCATTAACAGCAGAGGAAACAAGTCATGGAAATGGGATTTGAAGTCAAAGTGGCAGTCATTTCAAGTAAGATATACTACCCAACTACTTCAGTACCTGCTCTGCGCCCACATATATAATCATGTTATATATAAGGAGAGTCTCTGAAAGTTGCTCTCCTCTTCTTCTGCAAATTCAAGCTATACTGAAAAAGACGTTACTTTAAACGATGCCGTCTCGAGGCTAATAATGATGCCGTCTCGAGGCTTGACTGAAAACAAAAAGCCTATGCCCGTTTTAAACGACGGTTTACGCATCCAAAGCCAAGCTTTTGTTGAGCCACTAATTAACAGATTGACCAAAGCAAATGTCAAAAAACTGACATCATGATGGCATCATATATGACTACAGTATGAAAAGTTTGATTTCGTGGTTAGTTAGAAACTCTCAAAAAAATTGAAGCGTTACATACTGATCTTAAACCTGTAATTTGGGTTAGAAGAATGTGAGAAAATGGTGGCCACGAGTGTTGTATATACGAGAGGAATGTTGCATGCATCACCTTATATATACATTTTGTCTCACACTATAGGCCACAAATGTTGTGACATCAAAAATTTGTCACCTACCCTCAAATGTGAGGAATATAAACTTGTTTAAGTAAAATACAGTGAATGATTTATTTCTTTGTGAGTTAGTAATAACCGATAGCGTGAACAAGCTGCCTTACGATAAAAAAATTTCTTACTCATGGCATGTATGGACCCTTTATCTCTCTCTCTTCATGATCGATTCCACTAGTGTAGTGATCTCAGAAACAAAGCAATACCTTTTCTGCTCATAAATAAAACAATTTGACAACTGATCTCTATACGGCATGTTAACAAGGGAGGAGGATTCTCTTTTTTTTTTTTTTTTTTCTTTCTCATATACTTTCATCATTTCTCTATTTGTGTGGTCACTGTTAAACCACGTCTTTTTGTTCCATTATTTCTATAAAAAAATCAATATAAAATGTTGATGTGGCTTAACCATAACTACACAAATAGAGAGAGGATGGAAGTGTATAGAGAAAAAGAGAGGACAGAATCCTCCTCCGTTTACAAGCACAACGAGAACGAGGGTCGGATAAAACTCGCGTCAAATTGCCAAAAATACCAATTAAAACCTAAATTTGATACTTTAATGCAATATATAGAGATATGATGATAGCTATCTTTTACTTTTTGTGCGTTCCAACAAGTATATTTTGATATTTATATAGGGTGAAGTGTCAATTTAGTTACTAAATTATCACTTCAGTAAAAATTAGATCTCTGAAGTATTATTTTTGTAAAATAAGTCCATAATTTCGTTAAAAATTGCTATTTTCGTCCTACTAATATATTCAAAGCTATTTTATCTAATTTTTCGTCAACTTAAGTCACTTAACGCACTTTAGAGTGTAATACCGTTATTTCCTCACTTGTAAGCCCTTAACATTTCATATAAGTTGCGAATCTAACGTCTAATTTACCCTCCAAAGTTAACTCCATACACTATTTTTATAGAAAATTACCAATCTACCCTCTAATGTGTATCACATGCAAGTAATGTGACTTAAATTGACGAAAAATTGAATATAGTAGCTTCAAATATGCCACTCAGTACTATATTCCTCTTCACTTAGAAGTGAAAGGTCTTAAGTTCGAATCTCGTGGATGGCGAATTTGATACCAAATTAGGCTGTCCATTGTGTGGTTTTGACGAACTTCCTCTCCCCTTAGTGTAAAATTATTGACGTACCAAAAAAAAAAGCTTCAAATTTAATATTAGGGATGTAATTAGCATATTTTTATAATTTAATGACTGATTTTTCTGAATAAATAGTTTGAAGACCTAATTTTCACTCAGGTGAGAATGAAAATTACGAAATGGGGTCTGGATATATTATGGTTATGAAAAAGTAAGATATTAGGTTTGCTTAATTTATAGGAATTATGAAGATTTGTTTTTACATGAACTTAATTTACTACTTTAGGGTTTGCTAACGACCAGACGAGCTCCTGAGAGTGTGGCTTTTTTTATTTAATTTCTTTAATATGAATGATGAATTTAAGAAATCTGTGTGACTTCAAAGTCCCAAATGATCTGTTGAGAGATTAAAAAATGAAGCCCACCTATAATTTTGGTCTAAAGGGAGGAGAGATATAATATATAAACATAGGCGCACTACCACAGTACCGCTCTCTCTCTTTCTCTCTGTGCCAGACAATAATCATTAGCACACACCCAGTAAGGCAACGACTTAACATTCGATCCAATAGCACTCGGTGCAAGTCCAAATTGAAAGAATTAATAGAAGATCGATCCCACAGAAGTTAGGTAAGCTCAATCGAGCGGAAAAGAAAATGTCTGTTGTTCATGAGAAGGGTCATACGTAATATATTATGCTTGTCAAATAATTATAACTCAGAACTGTAAATTGTGAGCGGCAGTGTCCTCCTCGTGCACTTAACAAGACCACAATCGAAATCAATAGTGAGAATTACAAAGACCAAGAGTAAGAACTAGACAACAATGGACAAATCTCCAAAGATCATCGCATATCAAACAGATATTGATCAAAACTCACCCCCTAAATCTTCCAAAAACTCACACATATATTTGCATGCGTGACGTCAGTCAGTCGTAATGCCATGCACACACACTCATGTCGTCATAGGGTAGCCCTACTTTTATGGGTCATGTGATGTGAGTGGTCCTCTGATAACTAGATGGAATGGAGTTGGAATTGGAATTGGAATGTGGAATGGAGCCGAAGTTCCACTGAGGCAAAGGCAACCATTTCCGATCAGTAGGGGTAGGACATCCCCCGAAAGTGTAGGGCAACCCATTCCCACTTATTTGTAATCGTCGAATCTTGTTCTCTCTTTAAAAACCACTGGCTTCTAGTTGTATTTGCAGGGCAGGTACAACTCCAACTGTCTGCAGAATTATATCAGACTCCGGATAAGATTTTCTCATGGTTTCTTCTATTTGGAACTATTTTATAATTTTAACTAAGTATTGTTAAGTTAATGATATGTTTGATGCTTGATCCACCTGCTTCTGATTGCCTAAATGTTTGGTATAACATTAGTTTAATGCTAATCATGTGATGTGTTGTTGTGACAATGTGACTCATGCCTGGCCTCAACTCAACTGCCTCCCCAAATAAAAAGAATACAATTAAGCATTACCAAAAACGTGATTCACTAAGCACGATGAGAACTTAATCGAAATTGAAAAAGAAATGAATCGGAGAAGTCAGAACTAAGGGAGCATAGGAAATTGGAATATGATCAATTACACCCCCTTAATAATCTAATTCTTGGTATTTTGTATGTTGCGTTACGGAGTGTAGAGTAGGAGTTACATGATTTTTTTATTTCCCGTGTTTGAAAACATGGCATAATATGGGCTCGGGTTCGATCCCGTTTCAAGTAACATGCCATGATTAAACACTAGATAGTCAGGAATCAGGAATATGAGTTGGTAAACACAAGAGAAGTCGAGAATCAAAATAATTAACATGCGCCAAAAGGTGGGCTGAGATTTTCCTCTAATACACAAAGATTCAATTCAATCCGATGTGACAAAAAATTAAAACGTGACTTAAAATAACATCAGAAGTTGACAACCTGCAAGTGTAAGTTAAATTTCTACATGGTGAGAAAAAGCAATTACGGTTCAAAACCACCCCCCCCCCCCCCCCCCATTTAAGGAACGTGTTTTCTGCCATGTTTCATTCATTGTTGGAAATCCAGCATGTTTTATAACTTGTACAGATCATAAGGACTAAACCAATGCTTTTAGAGCTCGTGTTGGAAATCCAGCATGTTTTATAACTTGTACAGATCATAAGGACTAAACCAATGCTTTTAGAGCTCGTGTTGAAACATGCAAAGAGGACTATAAAAGGTGAAACTCTCCATAGACTTTCTACCAGCTTATGTTTTTAGAATGTTTTGTAATATTGACACGGAAATTTACGTGAAATTGTGAAGTGTTAGAGTACATAGAGTTTCTCTTTTGAGGCTCCTTAGCATTTCTCATGTTTTAAAGAACTTTCACAAATACCAATATCATTAATCCCATACACGAGAATTATAACATACGAAATAATGCAGAAATAACGCAGCAAAACCATACAAAATTACAAAAAGTATTAGACATATTCCATAACATTAATCCCATATGTACTTTTCCAAATGTAAATAGATAGTAAAACAGAGAAAGCCAGTTCCCTATTGTTCACAAACTTACAGCCATCGCCATCTAATTGGCAATCCAACGAAAGCCCCATCACAATTAGCTGCAAACGTAAGAAAAGACTAGGGTAGAACTAGTTTCAAGATTTCTTCTTCCTAAAAGTGAACTTCCAAGAACATTTTGGAGATTAGATGCCCCATATAAGCACAGAACTTTTTTCTTCGGGTTGTTTTTATTTTTCGCTTGAGACAAGGAAGAGAACCGAACTCCATCCAAACAAGTTACTGTTCAAAAACTTGGACAAGTTCATATTCAACCAGGGAGAGGTTGTTATCTTTCTTAACTGTGAAACTGGCAGGTTCAGCAACTTCGACACGGCCCCACTTGTCCACAGCAAGTCTCATTGATCCTTTAAACATGTCAATCTTGGCATTCCGCAGGGTTATGGTAGAACCTTCTTGCATCAAGTCCACTACACAACACCATCACGACATCAATTAATAACGGGTATTGTATACCACAAACAATGCCGAGTCAAAATCAAAATGAGTGGTGATACAATATACACTCAACATTAACACATCAACTCTCAAGTACGCCTAGCAAAAATTTGTAGAGGGTTCAAAACTGTTCACACTGGATCACACTTTTGAGAAATATGTGTTGATATTCCTAATTTTTAAGATTTTTTCTCAGTTTCCTAGATGTCATTTCTTTCAGCGGCCCGGCAGCCACCTTCATGCACTGTTATTTGTTGCTTTATCTTAGGTCTAGATGTCATTTCTGGCTCCATTAAAGGAGCTTTCTTGAAGCGAGCTGTGTTAAGGTTTTAAATGAAGTTTTACTCTTGAAATACTTTAGACCTAGAACCCAAAAAAGAAGAAGATAAAACTGGCACATTCCAATCACAGAGCATAGGTTTTGAATAGATGCTCACCCGTAATCAGACATTACAGGAAGGTTGATCATTCACATCATTCTTTATTATTAAGCCAACCCAAAGATTGAGTATATGATTCATATTTCAAAATATAATTCGACAAAACAAACCATCATCAACAGGGGAGCGTTTAGAGTTCCATGATTCCAAACCAGTGCTCACCAGTAGCAAACAAGATATGCAGGGACAGGCATTATAATTTGCAGAAGTCGTAAGCATCATGCCTAATTGAACATACTCAGAAGTTAAGGACACCATCTAATAAGCATATCAAAGGATCAAAGTAAATCATGTACATAATTTAATTCTAGCATATTTAGTAAATTGCAATTCAATACCAAAAACCTCAGAAGATGAAGACTTAACAACCTAAGAGCGGAAGCAAAACAACCTAAGAGTGGAAGCAAAATAAGAGAGGAAGCAAAAAACTATACTACGACATTTAAGCAAAATAATTGCTCACAGAATAGTATCCATGAGCATGTCTGTCTACCTCATGTATAAGACTAAGAAGACAAATTGCTCCGGAACAATTCAACCAAAACTATGCATGTGGTTTGGAACCCAATTTACAGTTAATCCAGCTTACAAACACTTGTATCCCCATCCCATATTTAAAATATTGTAACCCAGGATCAAAAGCACTATTTGACTAATTAAGGGACTCCGGCATTGACCCGCATGTGATATTATCTAAGTAACACCACTAAACATCCTAATTCATCATCAAACATCAGCTGAAAACTGATATCAGAGTGATGCAGGCAATCACTGGCCAATCTAGTTACCGGAAACCGAAAGTCTAAGACCTGCTAAACTATAAAGAACTAGACTCAAGGTTTAGAAATTAGAACCAAGAATAAACGAAATAATAATATTGAACAGCAACCATCAAGAATATTAAAAAAGGCCGCAAACCCTCGACATGAGGGGAAATTGGAGTAGTCTTCAACACAAGATATGTGATTCTGTTTTACACACATACGTGCCCCACACACATATATAAGTCATGATCTCGAACTCGCCCATGACCACGAAAAATCCATACCAACCATTAGATTCAAATCCAACCTCTGATATTATTCAGAAAAAAAGTAAACTTGAAGATAATCAAGTTTACTTGAAAATGAGCATAGATTTTGTGTTCACCGGTGAGAGTAAAAAGTAAACTTGAAATACACACCTTGATCGTTTCTAGCCGTGAAGATAATCAATCCGGTTTCATCACCAACCAAGCATTCAGCAATTCGCGTTTGGCGTGCTTGACGGTCATCGGCACGACCCTTCTGTAACACCATCTTAGTATTAACAACCTTTACTGTCAGAGTGTGCCCAGAAGTACCTGGGCGGAGCTGTGCAACCTTGGTGAATACTGGTTTCCTCAATCCTGGTTTCGCTTCAGCCATTGCAGCACAACCTACCCAAAGTCCCCGCCCACGAAATGCTCAATCACTAAAACTAACACATTCAAGTAACAAAGTTGTGCATTACATGTAGAATTGCAAGCCATAACCGTAACATACAAAAAGAATTATCAAGCTTCGATTTTTATCGCAATATGAAATTCGAAAAGTCAAACATGAAACTAAAAATTAGAATAAAGACCCCTAATTTACTTTAATTATCGGTTTTATCCGAAAAGATGAGCTTCATCAAATCCTATTTTCTTCTAGTTTTTCAACAACCAAACAAATATTACAGAATGCTATCAAATGTTCTTGCAGAAACTAATTGTAAATTGTAAGCTGACAAGATTCATCACAAATTTCCAACGACACCTTCCGATTCACAAAGCAGATCAGAGAAAATATCTATGTTAAACGACGGATCGGAAAATTAATCGCTCTACAGTGGTCAGAAACACACTACAATCTAACAAAATCATAAATTTTCCAACAAAAATACAAAAAAAAAATTCGAAAAACAAACGATTCATCGAAGTATAACGTAAGAGAAACCAGGATCGTGTAAATTACCTCCAACAACCTACGAATGCGACAGAGAGAAAGAGCGAAAATCTGACTAAATAGAAATCCGCGTTCGTCTCGTCGCAGCTCTCTACGAACTCCGAAGTAAAAAAGGGTTATGCTTTACCCGTACTGAGTTCCCGACCGTCGATCTCCAATCGCATCACGAGATATCCCTGCCGTCCACGTGTTTTAAAATTTTCCCTCAAGTCGCTCCCGTGTCTCTCCTTCCGTACTTTCACGCTTCGGATTTGGAGCAACGCTATTGGCCTCTGTATATTAAAAATCTGCTCCTGACCACACTTTATCCTGACTCTGTCCCACCCCAGTACGGACATAAAAAGAAGCTTAAAAACGTGGCCATATGAAGCGGAAGAGAAAGAGATAAGCAGTTTAAGGTTGAGGTCGGAAACAACCATGTTTACCACCACCGCCGCTCTCACCTCCACTGCTTCTCAACTCACATCCCCAAACCAAATTTCTCCCAGATTTTCTTTCACTTTCCGGGAAAATAACAACAGAATCGCAGTACCCAAAAGCTCGACCACCCAAAGATCCAAGCTTTCAGCCGGTTTTCCCGCTTTGAGATTGTCTGCTAGTTCCCAGTCTGCCCCTGCTTCGGCTGAGGCGTCAAAGGTCACGGTTCTGCCGTCGGAGATGAAGGCGTGGGTGTATGGAGAATACGGGGGTGTTGATGTTTTGAAATTCGACACCAAAGTTACGGTTCCTGAGTTGCTGGAGGACCAGGTTCTGGTTAAGGTTGTCGCTGCGGCTCTCAACCCGGTTGACTTCAAGAGGAGGCAGGGCAAGTTCAAGAACACTGATTCTCCTCTTCCGGTAATTTCTGTTTCTTGGTTTGGATTTTCTTTCATTTGGCTCTGTTTGAATGCTGAGAAAATGTGTCTAAATTTGAATTTGGATAATTAAGTTTGACAAACAAGTGAACATTATACGCAAAGAATCATAGAAGAGAATGTGGGACTACAAATTTTTTGTTAAAATTGATACCGCTTGCGTCAGCTTCATCGAATGACACAACAAACTCTAGGGTTAGTTTATTTTGTTTCCCTGCAGACTGTTCCAGGCTATGATGTTGCCGGCGTGGTGGTGAAGGTTGGCAGTAAAGTGAAGGACTTTAAAGAAGGGGATGAAGTGTATGGAGACATACATGAGAAAGCATTGGAAGGGCCTAAACAATCTGGCTCTCTTGCAGAGTACACTGCTGTTGAAGAGAGGTTACTTGCACCGAAGCCTAAGAATCTGGATTTTGCTCAGGCTGCTTCACTTCCTCTTGCAATCGAGACAGCTTATGAGGGTCTTGAAAAGACCGGGTTTTCTGCTGGTAAATCTTTGCTTGTTCTGAATGGTGCTGGTGGAGTTGGAAGCCTGGTGATTCAGGTACCAATTCATTCTCTTCCGCCCATGATTACAAACTGACAGCATTGCTTGACAAAATCATCTGTTTCATGCTTTTGTTTTTCCCTTTTGAGTCACAATTGTTGGTTCAAACTCGAAACAGCTAGCAAAACATGTATTTGGAGCTTCACGAATAGCAGCCACTTCAAGCACTGGAAAGCTGGAGTTATTGAAGAGCTTGGGTGCTGATTTAGCAATCGACTACACTAAGGAGAACTTGGAAGAATTGCCGGAAAAATTTGATGTCGTCTATGATGCTATTGGTAAGAGTTTCCATAACAAAAAGGTGTTTTTAATTGCAGTGGATGAGTGTTCTATCTAGAAAATTACAATTTTCTGTTCTTTCAAATGAAAAATGATAGCCTCTATTACGATTAGTCCTTGTAGTTCTTGCTGTTGTTTCAAGTACACTGACCAATCATCCACCTTAGCTATTGTTTTTCAGTTTGATTGCTCGTTTTGAACCTATCCAAAAGCGACTTCTTCTCCCCTTTATTATAATGGCAGGTCAATGTGACAAAGCAGTGAAGGTGGTGAAAGAAGGGGGCAGTGTGGTGGCCTTAACAGGTGCAGTAACACCTCCGGGTTTCAGATTTGTAGTTACTTCCAATGGAGCAGTTCTGAAGAAACTAAACCCGTATTTGGAGAGTGGGAAGGTGAAGCCATTGATAGACCCCAACGGGCCCTTCCCCTTCTCCAAGCTTGTGGAGGCTTTCTCATACCTTGAAACAAATCGGGCCACTGGAAAGGTAGTCATACATCCAATTGAATGAGAAGGAAAACAGAAAACAGTTGAGCCATCTTTTGCTGAGTACATAAAGATGAATATATGATGTTGCCTTATCTCTTTGTAATATGTTTTGCTTCAAATTGTGATGTGTATCATATTGGCCAATAAGTAGATGCTCTTTGTCAGTGCGGAAAATATAACTTCAAAGAAGCCTACCTTCTCCTCGCTCGAAGCGATTAGAAAACTAACACAATTTGTCAAAACTGAAGAGACTTTAGATAACCTTGACAATACAACGAAAATCAATTTCATATGTTGAGGGGGGAAAATGTCACTCAACATCACCAGCATCGTTGACTCCACTGTGACTATTTGGAAAGTTGGGGCAAAGAGTTTTTTTAGTGCTAGGGCGTGGAGCACGTCAGCAAGAAGACTTGACTTTTATCTTTGATGTTGCTATTTGCTTATGATACCGAATTTGGACTTGTCTAATTATCATGGTGCATTCATCATATTTAATTTAAAGATGGTTCATATTTTACCTAAGAGTGTTTAGTCTAATGGTCAGGCCCTTGGTAGCAAAACCAAGAGGTCTGGGGTTCGACTCCTCTCAAGGTACCCACCTAGCAATTGCTAGAGTTTCTTGCCTCCCAAATGTTATGGGGTCAGGCGGGAGGCCTAGTGATTAGTCGGGTCAAAGATCCGGAGACACTAGTTTCAAAAAAAAAAAAAAAAAAAAGATGGTTCATATTTTCAATTAAGTTAGGTTCATGTTCTCATTAAGTTTATGCTTAGTAACCTCTTCGTGGAAGGTAAAAAGTTGTTCCATGCCTAGCTATTTAAACCCACTACTCATGTATGAAAATAAATAATTCAGAAATTAAGAATTACTTTCAAACTTGGTTTAGTTAAGAGTGTTTTTTCTTCCTATCCATAAACTCTTATCCCCTTGATGGAGTCCTTAGAGTGGCAAGTGATTATCTTTGAGTGCTCACTTGTGGTTTCTCTTTGATCTCCGTTATTCGGTGTCAGCTTCAGAGGCTTTGAAAGGCCTTCACCAGTTGTTGTTGCTTTGATACGTAGTCACAAAAGACTCACATGGAGTTTGCCAACATGGGACTTCTTCTTTGCAGACTAATGTTCTTGAAAGGCAGGGAATGTGTCACTCCAATGCTAATGGTAGGAAAAACTCTAGGATTGTCGGAAGATTGTTGTAGACATTGAAATTTCGATGAAATAAATGTTGACCAAAAATTAAAATTTCAACGCTCACGTGTCATGTAAATTTTACATGTAGTGTGTGACTCGATGAAAATTCGAAAAGAATAAGAAAAGCCATTAAACAGGACACGTGTCAACACCTAGCAGAAACGACTTATTTCATCTGATTATTTAAATCCAAAAATCAAGTTTTGGAATTCTATAAATAGGAAGCCATTCCATTCATTTCATTGCACCAATTCACAAATACGTTTCTCTACTCACAAATTGGAAGAGAATTCACTTGAAGTTCGTTCTTCGTTCTTCGTTATTTGAGATCAAGCCCCAACGGCCCTAAAGAAATGCTCATCCACCTTCGAGATCAAGCCCAACAGCCCTTGAAGAAACTTCGCCAAAACCTTTGAAGAATCAACAAGCACTTTGGTCACGTGCCGATTCTTCATCCAAGATCAAGCCCCGACGGCCCTTGAATCAACACAACTGTTCTTCAAGATCAAGCCAAAAGCCCTTGAAGATCCATTCATCGTTCATCGTTCTTCGTTCGTCGTTCATCCATCTTCAAGAACAAGCCCAAAAGCCCTTGAAGATCCGTTCGTCATTCAATGTTCATCTAACTTCAGGATCAAGCCCCTGAAGATCCGTTCATCCAACTTCAAGATCAAGCCACCAACGGCCCTTGAAGAAACCTCACCCAACTTCAAGATCAAGCCCAAAAGGCCCCTGAAGAAACGTTCATCCACCAAATTTTAAGATCAAGCCCAACGGCCCCTTGAAGAAACTTCCCCCTGTTCATCCAAGATCGAAGCCTCGACGGCCCTTGGATCAAGCTCACAAATCAAAGTCTTACGGAGATCGAATCAGAGGAACAAATAGAGATTGTAACCCAAAATCATCAAATCAAATATTATTTTGTAGATGCGTTTTGTTCTCTGTCTTTAGGAAATTTTCCGTGTTTACAAATTTGGCACGCCCAGTGGGACAATCTCTACATCTCATCTTTTTCTCCGTTCAAGAAAACCGAAGCACACTTCAAGAACGATGTCTTCAAACAAGGAACAAGTCATCGACGCTACCTCCATGAAAGAACAGCTTGTTCAAATGAAAGAAATGATTGCAACGATGACGAGAACCCTTGAAGAAAAGGACTTGAAGATCGCTATGCTCTTGGGCAAACTGGGGGCAAGGCATGATGAAGGATCTGGCTCCGATTCCAAGAAAGGTGGCGATGAAGAAAAAGAGTCTCCGGTGGAAAAGGTTGAAGAAGACCCAAAGCCAGACCAAGCAGCGGCACTCATGGCATCTCTCTCTATCAAGCAGTTGCATGAGATGATCGCCAACACCGTTAAGGCACATTACCAAGGGAGCTCAAATACCTTCGGGTTGTACTCGAAGCCTTACTCCAAAAAGATTGATGCCCTGAAGATGCCAAGAGGATATCAACCACCCAAGTTCATGCAGTTCGATGGAATGGGAAACCCAAAACAGCACGTCGCCCACTTCGTTGAAACTTGCAACAACGCGGGCACTGAAGGGGACTACCTTGCTAAGCAGTTCGTGCGCTCGCTGAAAGGTAATGCCTTTGATTGGTACACCGATCTCGAGCCCGAATCCATCAACAGCTGGGAGCAATTGGAGTGGGAATTCCTCAATAGCTTCTACAGCACCCGTCGCACAGTCAGCATGCTGGAGCTGACAAGCACAAAACAGTGGAGGGACGAGCCAGTTGTTGACTACATCAACCGATGGCGCACTCTTAGCCTTGACTGCAAAGATAGACTCTTGGAGCGCTATTCGATCGAGATGTGCATCCAATGCATGCAATGGGGTTACACTACATCCTGTAAGGCATAAAACCGTGGACCTTCGAAGAGTTAGCAACCCGCACCCATGACATGGAGTTGAGCATCGCAAACCATGGGAAAAAAGAGCCAATCACCAACTTCAAAGAAAAAGTGTTTGCTCCGAAGGTGAACGAGATTGGGAAGAAGCCCGCCAAAGAAGCTTTTACCGTCAACACTGCCCCCGTCAAAATCTCATCTGCGCCCGTCAAAATCTCATCTACGCCTGTCAAAATCTCGTCCAAGTATAAAACGAGGGAGATAAAGAGTGGAGAGTCTTTTCGCACCCAAGACAGGTACAAAAACACCTTGAGGGAACTAGAGCAGAAGACGTATCCTTTTCCGGACTCCGACATGGCTGCAATGCTGGATGACCTATTGGAGAAGAAGGTGATCGATTTACCTGAATACCGATGGCCGGAAGAAATAAATCGCACCGACAACCCAAGGTATTGCAAGTACCACCGTTTCGTCAATCATCTGACGAAAAAATGCTTCATGCTGAAAGATCTCATCATGAGGCTGGCCCAGCAAGGGATCATCGAGTTGGATCTCGACGACGTGGTAAAGTCAAATTATACCACTGTCACTTCCGGCACATTTGATTCAAATTCTTCATCGCTGCCGCTGGGGGCATGCTCCGAATCAAGTGAAGCTGAATGATGGATTCATGTCGCTCCAAAGAAAAGGCACATGAAGCCTACGCCTTCACCACATGTTCGCCAACCGGAAAGAGGGCAAAGCAACTTTTGTCAACATTCAAAGCAACGAGAAAGTGTTGAAGATGAGGAAATTTCGACACAAAGATCGTCCATGCACAAACTCTTCTTCCTCGAAAAATTATTCAATTACTCGGTTAAGGCTCCTTGCTATGAAGATTGCAAGGAACACTTCTCCAAAATGGCTTGAAAAATCCGTGTCTGCTCCTTGTTCGCACGAGCCTAAACTGCATGAACGGATGGTCCGTGTTCGTATGAGCCTAAACTGCATGAACGAAAGCTTCTTGTTTGCACAAGCCTAAACTGCATGAACGAAGGCTTCTCGCCGGCATGAGCCCAAACTGCATGGCACGACGCTCCTGGTCTGCACGAGCATAAAAGGCAACACACAATGCTCCTGGCTTGCACAAGCATAAAAGACAACATCAATGCTCTTGGCTTGCACGAGCATAAAAGGCAACACCAACGCTCCTTGCCTGCACGAGTTAAAACTGCAAACGGCACCAAAAGAAAATACCAAAAAAAATATGCATGTATTTTGAACTACGTTTTGACTTGATCTCTTTCTTTGGAAGGGTACGTAGGTAGCTTGAATATTCAATTTCGAGTTCAGTCACATCAAAATAAAAAAAATGTTTCATTAGAAAAGAAAAAAAAATATACATCTGTTTTATGTATTAAAAAAAAAAGAAATATATATATATATATATATATATATATATATATGTGCATGTGTGTCCAAACGGCAACAAGGATTCAAGCCACAAGCTACGGGCCCAAATCCAGTAAGGAAATGACTCCTCAGTAGCCCAAATCCAGGCTCGGGCTTGACTCAAGCCAAAGCATGCCCATTAATCTCCAAAGTCCAGGACTCGGCCTGGGGCGTAGCCTGTAGCAACATCAGATATCCCCACAACAGCCCACACAGTTTTGAGTTCTTTATGGGGCTTTTTTAAGATGAACCCATTTGTGTTTGTACGGTCTTGGCCTCTGGAAATGCTGGTGCTTTATCAGTATACAGATGCCAACATCGCACCCACCATTGTTGCATGCCCTGTGATCCCAACTTCGCACCACCGCCGCTAAAAAGTCCTCCGCTTTTGATCCTCATAGCACCGGCATCCATAGGCGGGCAATGAAGAGTCAAGATTTGGCGCTGCCCGCGAGAGTAGAGCATCACCATTGTTCGCCACCGGAGCAAATTATACAGGCACACAACTTCAACCCTCCTCATCTTCTTCGATGCCATAAAAGCTGAACAGGTACAAGTTTCATGAACCAGCTACCACATTCTTCTTCTCCGCTGTAGAAACACCGCCGCCGCCTTCGTCAACCATCGACAACCTCGACCCTCAAAAGGAACTCAAGCTCAACAAATTCACTCGAGCCCAGCGAGATCGCATCAGCTGTGGGCCTTCTGGACGCGACTCTCTATATCACCGCCGCTTCAAGGAGGTCGTCGATATGCTCCAAGACTACATTCCTTCTCCTCATCCTCCTCTGGTGGCTCTGACACTTCGTCTCAGCCGCTTTCCCGGGAACGGGTGAAGCTTCTCTTCTCCAAACAGCGGTAACCCGTCCTCTAGGTCGCCGGATCGGGATCCTTCCTTCAAGTGCTTCTCTGTGTCGGGTTTGAAGAAGAAGGTCATGGCAGGCCTCTGTAAAAATGGAGAAAATTAGAGGCTGGTGAACCACGGTGTGGAAAAGAGTGAATTGCTAAAAAAAAAGGCCTCTTTGTCGGACAGGAAGCTTGCCGCTGGTCTGTGACAGCTGCAGCTACCAGAGACGGCAAGTCCACAAGTAATTGGAGGACCGACGATGGTGTGATGCCGATGAGGTTTGGATGACGGAGCATGGCAATGCATTCCCCGGTCTTCATCTTCTTTTGCCCGGTGGACTCCGTCGTCAACGTCTTCCTCCCTCCATTGAAGAAGCAACAACGGCGCCATCTCCGCCATGCTATCTCCACCATCTCCACCGCAGCTGCCTTTCTCACCTAGCCTCTACCATCTCCACCGCACCGTCGCCTCCGTCCGTGCAGCTGCCTTGCTCCATCCTCTAGCTTTGAACCAGCTCCACAGCGCACTCCCTCTTCTTCTCCATCGGTGGAAACATTTCCAGCATCGTCATGCACCTCTTCTGCAAGCCTCTACTTCTGCCCATCATCCAGCAGCTGCGCGTCCACCAGGTTCGCAATCACGATCAAGGGCCACGAAGAGCTTCACGATCGTCGTCAAACAACTAGTTGGTCATGAAGCTCGACACTCTGTTCTGCCTCAAGCTCTGTCTCCGTCGACTCTTCCAGCTCTCCGTCGTCTTCATCATTCCTGCAAATTTCTCTACTCATTGTCCAAATTTATACAGAAAAAATATAAAAAAAGAAAAAGAAAAAGGAGATGATGGAATTTTGGTGCTGGCACCACGTGAAAAAAATGGACAAAAGATGATGGAGGTGCATGAGCACCATGTGCGGAAAGCAAGCAAAAGAAAAAAAAATTGTGAATGGTGCATCCAGCATCGAAAGCAGAAAAAAATAATATATATATAAATGGAGGGATAATACATCTGCCACCATGAAAAAAAAAAGGTTTTGAAATGGTGTGGATTGCACCAGAAGAGAAAATGAAAAAAAATATATTTGGTTATGGTGGTGCAGTGTGTATGTATATATATGTATGTATGTATGTATTACACGGTGTATTATTATTATTAAAAAGAAAAAAAAAGCATTTAGTGAAATAAAGTCCATTTTATTTATTTCTCTAAAATTTTACATAAATTTACATTATACATGTCAAAAAAAAAATAAATCAAATTTACAGGAATGACTCTTCAAGGACGATCACGAGAAGCCTCAGTACTCAGCGAAGCCACATAAAGACGAGGTCCTGGAGCTTGACTATCCGGAGCCTCAACACTGGGTGAAGATCTAGAGGACGACGTCAAAAGATGCCTCTGGAACAAAGCCATAAAGATTTGATGATCACTTTGAATCCGACTATCAAATTCTTGCAGCTGGTCAAGCTTCTTCTCCATGCTCGTCGAATTGCTATTGGCAAGCATGTGTAACTCCCTATTTTCATGCTTAAGCCCTCTGATCTCCTACTTAAGGCTCGCCACTTCAGCCATCAAGGATTTAACCTGGCGAGTACGAGCAAGAAGGCGTTGGCCCATGTTCGACACAGAGCCCGCACATTGGACGCTAAAGGCCAATGAGTCCTGGATAGCCAGCTCATCGGACCGCTTGGAAGGCACCTTGTTGTCTTTTGGGGTGAGAAGATTTCTAGCCACCACAGTGGCTGTTATATCATTCTTCATCACCAAATCCCCAACCGTAAGAGGACCGTTCGGGGATAAAAAGGATGGGTGCTATACGTTGTCCGGAGAAGACATTACAGCCTCTTCCTCGGCATTCAAGTCAAGATGAATGTCAGATAGGCAAGACATCTCCGAAGGTTTTGAAGAAAAGAAAAGGTTGGACAAATCAAGATCTCAAAATTACAAGGGAAAGCTTCGACAAGTAGTAATTCTCAAGTGTGCTTAGGAAAGCAATCGGTGCCTCTATAAAAAGAAGAAGCGACAAGGCTGCCTGCTCAAAAATTGAAGAGCCGCCTGCTCAGAAATCGAAGAGGTGCTCGTTTAGAAATCGAAGAGGCATCATCTTTTCAAAAAGCCAGATTTTCTAGATCAAGTTGTCAGCACTGTTCACACGTGATCTCAACTTTACCGAAGTCATGGAAAAAATCACAGGGGCTTTTCATCTCTCTCTAAACCTCAAAAGCTGGGCTGCTTTTTCAAAGATCGAAGAGTTGCTTGTCTGAAAATCAAAGAGGCGCCACCTTTTCAAAAAAAAAAAGACGGATTCCCTGAACCGAAGATTATCGCCATTCCTCACGGGCGATCTCAGATCTGAAGGAGTCACGGGCCAAAATCAAGGAACTTCGACACTATCCTCCAAACCTCAAAATCTCTGCCACTTGTTCAAAAATCGAAGAGTTGCTTACCCAGAAATCGAAGAGGCGTCACTTCTTCAAAAGCTTGTCGCCACCCTTCACGTGTTGTCTCTGCTTTGCAGAAGTCACGAACGAGTCTAAAAACGCGTGAATCTTACTGTTCTAGTTACTCACTGTCGCTAACAAGAATAAACGAACATTATCACTACCGGCTACTCGAAAATCCCTATATAGGCCAACCCTCATCATTTACGGTAAGGCATACCTGCAAAAATGCCAAAGCTCTTCCAAAATACATTTCCAACAAAACCTCTCGAAATACTCAGTTGGAATACATTTACAAATAAATCACACCAGAGCAAGAGTACCTCATATCATCAGGGTCGAAAGTAAGAGTATCTCATATCACACTTTCTCCCTGTCCTTTTTCTTGTCTTTGTTCTCACCTGCAAGACAAGGAGAAAGAACACAATCAGTCGGAACCTGAAAACAAACTTCCGATCTGGAACTGATTGCCCGGAACCTTTGCCTGGTTGCTTACCTTGCATTGCTCTCGAGCACTCATCCTCAGCTGTTGTCAAGGTAACGAATTCCTTCGTCAAATACTTTAGCTTAGTTGATACGGTGGTGGCTCACCATTCAAATGCAAAGGTTGCGCACCACTTCTGCTATGCAAAAAGATTGAAGCAGAATGATCAACAATAAGCAAGCACCATCGCTGAAGAGCAAAGCTTTGTTGTGCAACACTGGCAAATCGTCACCACTTCTTCAAAAGCAAGAGTATCTCATATCACGTTTTCTCCCTTCCTTTTCTTTGTCCTTGTTTTCACATGTAAGACAAGGAAAAAGAAGCAATCACCCGGCATTTGGAATCAACTATTCGATCCAGAACCGACTGCCTGAAACCCCTTCCTTGATTGCTTACCTAGCATTTGCATTCCACTCCTGCATCAGTAAAGCAAATACTGCAAGAAAAAATGCCACACATGCATGAGAGAAAACCAAAGAAGATGCCGCTTCTGCAAGAAAAACAGATAAGGCAAGGGAAAATGATACATTGAAGCATGTAGAGACAAGCACGACAAAACATGTGCCGAGTCGTCCGCTACTTCTTCAAAAGAAAAAATATTTCATATCATCAAGATCTGACGTACTCTGGATTTGATGGACTTGTTTTGACCCTCAAATTCTTGAGTCGGCTCGCGAAGATCACTTGCCACGTAGGGCCGCTCATGGTCCCATTTCCTTCAAGATCAAGCCACCAACGGCCCTTGAAGGAATCATAAGTCTAATTCAAGATCAAATGTTCACCACCCTTGAATCAACTTCAACTCTAGATAAATGGGTAAGCTCAGACTTTTAGCAAGTCTAGCAGAAGAAAACCCTCTAGCCCAATTCAAGAATAAACTTGTGGAAAGATACTTCTTCAAAAGCAAAAGTATCTCATATTAGCAGAGTCAAAGACAAAGATATCTCATGGCATGTTTTTCCTTTACCCTTGCTTTTGCCTACGAGACAAGGAGAAATAGAGCGATTGGTCGGCACTTGGAAAGATTGAACAGAGAGACAGACCAACACCTCTACCTCGTGCCTGCCTACCATGCAAAAGAAACAAATCAGAGAATAATGCAGCATGGGCCGTACAATTGCACATGTTGATTCATCCTTAACTAAACCGAAGATTGCTTGCCACGTAGAGCCGCTCATGGTCCGACAACCTTTAAGATCAAGCCTTAATAGCCCTTGGAGAAATCACAAGCCCGATTCAAGATCAAATGTCCACCACCCTTGAATCAACCTCCAAGATCAAGCCGCAACAGCCATTGGAGAAATCAAAAGCTCGATTCAAGATCAAATGTCCATCACTCTTGAATCAACCTTCAAGATCAAGCTGCAACGACCCTTGGAGAAATCACAAGCCTGATTCAAGATCAAGTGTCCACCACCCTTGAATCAGCCTTCAAGATCAAGCCTCAACGACCATTGGACAAATCAAAAGCTCGATTCAAGATCAAGTGTTCATCACCCTTGAATCAACCTTCAAGATCAAGCCGTAACGGCCCTTGGAGAAATCACAAATTCGATTCAAGATCAAGTGTCCACCACCCTTGAATCAACCTCTAAGATCAAGTGTCCAACACCCTTGAATCAACCTTCAAGATCAAGCCTCAACGGCCCTTGGAGAAATCAAGACCCGATTCAAGATCAAGTGTCCAACACCCTTGAATCAACCTCCAAGATCAAGCCTCAACGATTCTTGGAGAAATTGCAATCCTGATTCAATATCAAGTGTCCATCACCCTTGAATCAAAACCAGTTCAAGATGAAGCCTGTGGAAAGTCAACAAGCATAACAAATGCACGTGCTGATTTGTCCTAGCAAAGTTGAATAGATCCCAGCCCAACCCAGGATCAAGCCTTGACGACCCTTAGATTGGCGTCTACTTTAAGGGACTTCAAAACGCATCTTCTACATGTGACAAACACATGTATACGACACGCCTTGAAGTGGGGGCATTTGTAGACATTGAAATTTTGGTGAAATAAATATTGACCAAAAATTAAAATTTCAACGCACGTGTCACGTAAATTTTACATGTAGCATGTGACTCGATGAAAATTCGAAAAGAATCAGAAAAGCCATCAAACATGACACGTGTCAACACCTGGCAGAAACTACTTATTTCATCTGATTATTTAAATCCAAAAATCAAGTTTTGGAATTCTATAAATAGGAAGCCATTCCATTCATTTCATTGCACCAATTCACAAATATATTTCTCTACTCCCAAATTGGAAGAGAATTCACTTGAAGTTCGTTCTTCGTTCTTCGTTCTTCGTTCATCGTTCTTCGAGATCAAGCCCTAACGGCCCTTGAAGAAACGCTCATCCACCTTCGAGATCAAGCCCAACGGCCCTTGAAGAAACTTCGCCAAAACCTTTGAAGAATCAACAAGCACTTTGGTCACGTGCCGATTCTTCATCCAAGATCAAGCCCCGACGGCCCTTAGATCAACACAACTGTTCTTCAAGATCAAGCCAAAAGCCCTTGAAGATCCATTTATCGTTCATCGTTCATCATTCTTCGTTCGTCGTTCATCCATCTTCAAGAACATGCCCAAAAGCCCTTGAAGATCCGTTCGTCATTCAACGTTCATCCAACTTCAGGATCAAGCCCTAACGGCCCCTGAAGATCCGTTCATCCAACTTCAAGATCAAGCCACCAACGGCCCTTGAAGAAACCTCACCCAACTTCAAGATCAAGCCCAATGGCCCTTGAAGAAACTTCCCCCTGTTCATCCAAGATCAAAGCCTCGACGACCCTTGAATCAAGCCCACAAATCAAAGTCTTACGGAGATCGAATCAGAGGAACAAATAGAGATTGTAACCCAAAATCATCAAATCAAGTATTATTTTGTAGACGCGTTTTGTTCCCTGTCTTCAGGAAATTTTCCGTGTTTACAATTGCCACAAACTTTGTTGAAACGAACGACATCTCCTTGTTTTTGCTTTGTCTTTGGTACCTAACATTCCTTGTAGTTGAATTTCTTACAATTCCTCGTGGCTGGATTTCTTACAACGTTACAAACTGAACCCCAAATTCCCATATAAGGAGCAGTACGTCGGACTACCTGCCTTGGAGAACAAGATTTTGACTGGAAAACGGAGTGGTTAACCTCCAGAACGTAGCCTTTGTTGAGTGATGAAAATAGTTAATGGGCTTATTTGGAGTATAACTCAAATATTTAAACCTTTGGGCCGTCAACAGGTTTGCTTTTCTCAATCACCAAATTTGGAATGAAAAGTGTCTACCAAAGTCCAATTCAAATAAGTAACTCTAGTAATGTCATGTCATCACGAGATTAGAAGAGAAAACTCGAAAAAAATTTTGAGGTGTGATATCCACACACCTCTTTTTATTTCTCCCACGTCTTTTTGGTTTTCAGCTTTCGGATCGGATGAATTGAAGAAGATCAACAAACATAAATTAACAAAGGGTGTGTGAGAAGTAAAAAGGGATGTATGGATAGCACACCCTTTTTTTTAACAAACGATAACATCTACACTGAGGGGTGCAGGAGTGAGCTAAGCTTTACAATGGACTTGCCATAATAATGTGGTTCAATTTTGCCTTTTGCGAAAATCAAACCTAAAACCTTTCACTTACAAGTGAAGAGGAATACCACTAGATCGTAGTACTAAGTTCAATATAACTTAGACTTCTCAATTACAAATTAAACCGGCAATAAGTTGAATATAACTCACAATTAAAATATATATATATTTTGGCAGTCTTACTTTGGTTAGGAATGATTGTGTAAATTCTTTTGGGATTCTATAGTATCCTATAGATAGTATCCTAATAAAGATTTACTTGAAATGCAAGGATTCTCTTTTTCTTACTATATAACCGGGTGAGATAAAATATTTGGTTAGGAATGATTGTGTAAATTCTTTTGGGATTCTATAGTATCTTTTAGATAGTATCCTAATAAAGATTTACTTGAAATGCAAGGATTCTCTTTTTCTTACTATATAACCAGGTGAGATAAAATACACTTCAGAATTCACCAATTCCCTCTTGCCCCGCACCCTCTTTATCCTCTACAATTCTTCATTTTAAACTCTATGGATTTATAAATCTATTAAATCTCTCAAATTCTTAATTGAATACACCCCTTTTAAATAGTTATCAAACAAACCTTTTATTTTGTGTTTGTTTTTTAAATACCAGTTATATTGAAATGGACCATATGAATTTTTTTAACAAACATGGTGAATTCTTTTTGCAACAAGAGAAATAATACCAAATTGACACTGTAAGTGTAAATTGTTTTAACAACGAGTGAATTAATTGTGATAAAAATGGGTAACGGTTAGTTCCAGAACGAGTACAATGATCTGTATTTTATCCATAAAAGCATTTACCATGAGAATTCACAGCGACTCAAAAACCAAAATCTGCAGATCGATGATGATGTCCACAAGTTAAATATATAGATCTATACTGGCAGTTAGGGATGGGCAAATACCCATTGGTTATGGGTAACCGCGGTTATCCGCTCATTTAAATTAAACGGTTACGGTTATGGGTAACCGTTTAGATAAATAAACGGTTATGAGTATAACAGTTTACCCGCGAAATTTAAATGGGCGGTTATGGGTATTAACCGCTGTTATAAACGGGTAATCATTTACCCATTTATTTTATATATGTAAAATTAACACAAATCTTGCTTTCTATCGAACAAAATTTAGATCAACGCTATTGACTATATAGTGCATGATTTATGTAGCATAAAACCTATATGATGTGCTCAATAACTTATATTTCTATTACTACACTTTTTAATACAAGCCTACATACCAAGCATAAAACCTTTTTGGCAAGCCACACACTGTTTGGCATTAGCCAACATGCATCGTTTTATTTTTCACTATGCTAATTACAAGTGCTTATTGATTATGTCGGTAACATATATTTGCTTATGTGCCGAGATATAGCCATCACGGTTTTACATGATATATTTATATGTACAAATTATTAGTCATATAATTTTATTTTGAAGCATACGACTAGGGATGGGCAAAATACCTGCGGTTATGGATAACAGCGGTTACCCGCTCATTTAAACTTCATGGTTACCGTTATGGGTAACCGTTTAGATAAATAAATGGTTATGAGTATAACCGTTTACCCATGAAATTAAATGGGTGGTTATGGGTATTAATCGCAGTTATAAACGGGTAACCATTTACCCATTTATTTTATATATGTAAAATTAATACAAACCATGTTCTCTATCGGACAAAACTTAGATCAATGCTACTGACTATAGTGCATGGTTTATATAGCTAATTATAATATAGTGTAGCTCATTTTATATATATTATGTTAATACTTTACATTATGGGTTGTCTTCTAAACAGTTTTCGTAACCCAATAATACTTAACAAATATTATATTACCTTCATTGGTAATAGTTAGAAATATCGTCTGTAAACTATTATTACTGGAATGGTATAAGGATTTAAAAAATTAAAATACGGAAATATATGATGAATATACCTATAATGGTGTTTAATTGTAAAAATAAAAAAAATTATGACAATTTTTTTTTTAAATTTTCAAGTTGTTTAAAAACATGTAGACGGGTGAAAAGAGGAAATGGTAAAAAAAAAAAAAAAAGGGACCTAAAAAGGATAAATGGGTAAACGGGTATTAAATGGTTATGGTTAAATGGGTATGCGGTTATGGGTATAGGTATAACCGTTTTAGCAATTACCCAACGGTTATGCGGGTATGAACATAAACGGTTATGGGTAAATAACCGCGGTTACCCGCCCGCCATAACCGTTGCCCATTCCTACTGGCAGTATAGATCTACCCGGTTAAGAGTGGACCAGTACATGTTGCAGTATTATACTGCAATATTTATCATACAAATCTACCCAGTTAAGAGTGGACCAGTACATATATATACAGGGTGTGCACCACTTTTTTATATAATTTTTTACATAAGTTTTTGTGGTACTTACTCTGTAACGTATTTCAATGATTTGAACAGTATATCTTTGAAATCATATGACCATTAGATTGGTTTAGGATTTTTTTGTAAAACTGTATTTGTGTTCTTTTTTTTCACTACAGACAAATGTTTTAATGATTTAGAATTTGTTTAATTTTTGTAAGAATGATCTATAAATGATGTCCTAAAAGATAGACGTTCAAATTTTTGGAAATATGAGATCATATCTATTGTGCAGTATAGCTAGTTGCTACTATACATATAAATACATGTGAGTTCCACGAAAACTTCTGTCAAAAGTTGTGTAAAAAAAGTAGTACCACGAATTTGCCTCCTCTGAAGCAGTGATTGATTATTCCACAGCAGCTCGAGAGTTTGCTTTCTATTGTTCTTTTTAATTACTCGTTTTTCTAATATAACAGTGGCAGTATGTTTCATCATTTAATTCCTGGGCAGAAGAACATAAATGTTGTATAGCAACATACACTGTAAATATCAGTCGTCTACTGATATTCCAGCTAATTGTTTGATGAACAACATTTACTATTCGCACGTGTACATCGTTTAGGTATATTATTTAATTGCTTGATCATGACTTCACAACGATCGGTATCCAATACATATCGTTCCTTGTATATAATCTGAGAAAACTAATATGAAACGAGATCTTCTTCATGTAAAACTTACTTTATTTAGATTGGGAAAATTGTACGGTTTTCTGAAACTATGTGCTATGGCTCGAATCCATAGTCAATCTTATTTCCGATTCCGATAGGAACAGTTGACAATTGAATCCAAATTTTCCCATTATTTTTGTATCCGTAATAGTGCGAAAAAAAGGTCCGACTCCAAGTCTGTCCAAAAAACGATATTTCAAACTAATCATATAATTTATGTAAATTTTTTGAATTATAAAACGTTGTATTATTTGTTCGGAATGTCACCAATAATTAAGCGATGAGGAGGACTGTGGCTTCCTCCAGCTCTTTCAACTCTCAAGGTTGTGCTAGAGTGGATTGTAGAAATTAGGTTAACAAATAATAAAAACCAACTAAACACATAAAAGCAACAAAAGGAAGAAGTATTCTTGGATACTGGATACCAATCCATAGAATAATCATACTAGACAGGTAAACAATGACGGATCTAGAATTTGAATATCAGAGAATTTTAATGTTAAAGTCTAAGTTTTTTAAATATAAACAAAGAAAAAAGTGTACAAAAAAATTTAGTTTATTCACTGAGGTATTTTGTTAAACATTTGGTGGGCTTGTTGTTGTTAGCCGAACCGTGTTGCACACATGTGAATAGATATTGACATATGCTAAAACAATATGATAAGTGTTGTCGAGTGCTCTTGACGCAACTTGCCAAGTGGTGCTGAGTTATGCTTAGCTAGGTATTACATCAAACCCTTAGTGAGCACAAAAAGAATTCATACCAAATATTTGAAGAGTTGTTGAAAGACCTCCACATGTATATTTCTCATACTCCGAGCGGTCCTGGGACCACCTTGGTCTTAATTAATGTACGTCCGCCACTGTATGTAAATAACATTGATATGTTTGATAGTATCGTCCAAAACTAAATTGTTATTTGGTCTCCTCTCAATAAAATAAATGTCAATTGTACAACTATTTGTAGACCTGACATTTGTATCGTGTTTTTCGTGTCATACTCGATAACTTAACAGGTCGTGTCGTGTAACACCCGTTAAAGTAAACGGGTAATATGACCCGACCCGAAATCGACCCGTTAATATTATAAAGTAATATGACCCGACCCGTTACCCTTAAGAAAAATAAATTTTAAATCAATATATGATAAAATGAAAAATAGATTTTGACCCCAAAAAAATGTATAACATAATACTAAATTAGTGTATACATACTAAATTTCGAAGTGACTCCTTCACAAAAGTTGTAATGCTTGTCACTATAAGTTATTGTATTTTTGGTTTTACAATTTTTGTCACATCCCGGCCCGGGGTGGATCACTTCCCGGGCCCGCTCCACCACTGTAGCACGATATTGTCTGCTTTGGGCCCCAACCACGCCCTCACGGTTTTGTTTCTGGGAACTCACGAGCAATTTCCCAGGAGGTCACCCATCCTGAGATTGCTCTAGCCCCCTTCTCGCTTAACTTCGGAGTTCCCACGGAACCCGAAGCCAGTGAGCTCCCAAAAGGCCTCGTGCTAGGTAGGGATGGGAATATACATTTAAGGATCATTCCCCTGGGCGATGTGGGATGTCACAATCCACCCCCTTAGGGGCCCGACGTCCTCGTCGGCACACTTCCGGCCAGGGATTGGCTCTGATACCTCTCAGCTTCCCCTTTTTACCGAACCGTACAACCCCTTTCCACGACGATAACTTCAAAAATACCCTATCACCTACCTCATAAACTCGATCTGTGGCATGTCTATCGGCTAAGCTCTTTTGGCGATCCTGGGCCGCTTTCAAGTTAGACTTGATTACCTGGATATTCTGAGTCGTCTCATCTACTATCTCTGGGCCCTCTAATACTCTCTCGCCGACCTCCGACCAACATAAGGGTGTGCGACAAGCTCGGCCGTACAATGCTTCGAATGGTGACATTCCGATGCTCGAATGATAACTATTATTGTACGCGAACTCCATCAGATCCAAGCGTAGATGCCACGCATCACCAAACTGTAGTACGGAAGATCGTAACATATCCTCAAGCGTCTGGATGGTCCTCTCGGACTGCCCGTCCGTCTGTGGATGATAAGCCGTACTATACAGTAACCTCGTGCTGAGAGCTTCCTGGAATGCCGTCCAAAACTTGGATGTAAATCTCAGATCTCGATTTGAAATAATGCTGAGTGGCACGCCATGATACTTAACTATCTTCGATATGAAAAGCTCAGTTAGTCGTCGTAGAGAAAACTTCTCTCGAACTGGGATGAAGTGTGCAGATTTCGTAAGCCGATCAACTATTACCCAAACACAGTCATAACCATTCTGCGTATGGGGTAATTTATAGACGAAATCCATGGTAATATTCTCCCATTTCCACTGAGGAACGGGAAGCGGTTGCATTCGTCTGAACGGTTTCTTTCTCTCGGCTTTAACCTGCTGGCAAACAATGCATCTGCTCACCTACTCGGCAATCTCCCTCTTCATACCAGGCCAATAGTAGAATGGCCGAATGGTATGATACATCTTGGTACTGCCCGGGTGCATCGCATAAGCTGATACGTGTGCCTCATCGAGAATAGCCCTTTTTAGCTCTGCGTTATTTGGTACGTACATCCTATTCTCTTGCATGAGCATACCGTCGGCTTCTGGAATCCGTAGATCTTTCTTTTTACCTTCACCCCTCAATCGAATCAACTCCTGAGTCTCCTCGTCATCCAACTGAGCCTCGAGAATACGGTCAATCAAGATCGGCCTGACCTGGAAGTGAGCGAGTAACGCTTTCCCTCGATTCTCCGCCTCCGAATAATCAATCTCCAATCCTACTCCGGTCGACCTCAACTTGGCTAACAAAGGAGCACGGCTCGCATATATAGCATCCACTCTACCCTGAGACTTCCGGCTAAGTGCGTCAGCCACTACGTTTGCACGACCCGGATGGTACTCGATCGTGCAATCGTAATCGCTCAGCAGCTCCATCCACCTTCGCTGACGAAGGTTCAGGTCTCTCTGGGTGAACAAGTACTGGAGGCTCTTATGGTCTGTAAAGATCCTACATCTCACACCGTAGAGGTAGTGTCTCCAGATCTTTAACCTAAATACAATCGCCGCCAACTCAAGGTCATGAGTAGGATAGTTCCTCTCGTGCGGTTTCAACTGCCTCGACGCATAAGCGATCACCCTACCGTGCTGCATCAATACGCAACCCAAGCCGTTCAACGATGCGTCACTGTAGATCTCGAAATTACCACTGTCGTCCGGAAGGGCTAACACCGAGCGGATAGGTGAAGTGGCGTATAGACTCGAGTTGCCTCCAGAGCTATCCAGAGTTCATAACGTGTTTCACGTTTCGATGCTACGTCACTACGTTGCTGATTCGTCTCACGTTCTACCTCCGCAGCAGTTAGAGGTTAATCCGGATTTGACGTACGAGGAGGAGCCAGTGACTATCTTAGACTGGAAAGATAAGGTTCTGCGGAACAAGACGGTTCGATTAGTAAAGGTGTTGTGGCGAAACCATTCGGTAGAGGAGGCTACATGAGAGACAGAGGAGCGGATGAGAGATATGTACCCGCGCTTATTTTATGGTTATTAGTGTTTACTTGTGTTATGTAAATTTCGAGGACGAAATTCTATTAAGGAGGGTAGGTTGTAACATCCTGTTCCGAGTTTTCTATATTATCGACGTGAAATGACGATTTTACCCTTGATTGCACGTGAACGGGTGCATTTTGGGCTTTATTTTGGGCTATAGGGTCCTAAGCCATTGGGCCCAATAGTTGGGCTGTGGATAATTATAAACACACACACACACTCACCATACACACTCTGATGTTTAGGCACTTTTAGGTTTAAAATTTATTCACATTTTTTCCACATCACTACACTTTATGGCTTCGTCACCTTCCAGGTGTCGCCCAGCACAACTCGACTTCAGGGTTCTAGTGGACTTTCTGGGTCGGGGTGTGTCAATTTTCACACTTCTACAATAATTATTATTAATTTTACACTAAAAAAATACTATTCATGAGATTTGGAGGGTTTTAAAAATTTAAACAACTATGTAACCATCGTCTAAGCATAGAGGATGCAATTACGAGCGTTTATACATGCTTTCACATTTTTCTGACTTATACATTAATGATTATGAATTTTATTTATATTGAACTCGCTTAAAAAAACTATTCATGAGGGTTTGTCTAGTTTTTAAAATTTAAACGATAATGTACCCATCCTCAAAGGGTAGAGGATGCGACATTTTCTCACTTGTAAATTAATTTTTATAATTTTTTAATGTGTTTGGTATTTTTAAATTACTTGATATTTTTATTTTTAATGTGTTTTATAATTTTTAAATCTCACTCTTTGCCTATAGTATACTATTAAAATAAATAATTAAATTAAATTAAATTTCTAAAATTTATGTAGAATAATAATACAATAATGATTAATAAACAATATATACATATCCATTATATCTATTGTATTTTATAGTAATTTTTTTTAGTAGTTTAAAAAATTAAAATCATGAAAATAACTTTTTGTTATCCTGTCGAAACAAGTTACTCGTGTATTGCTTTTGAATAAACCTGTTAAAGATCTGTTATTAACTGGTTTTTATCATGTGACCCCGATAACGACCCGATTAGTTATCGTGTTGACCCGAAACCCGTTATTTTATTGTCGTATACGTGTCGTGTCAGAAATTTCCAGTTCTAACTATTTGTACCACATTTTCAAGCAAGTTGCACCTTGTATTAGTACGTGGTTAGGACAGTACTATTGACACACTTATTTTTACTTCTCACACACTTTTTTTTTAATTTTCGATCATCAAATGAAATAAAATGAAGAAATTTAATGACAAAATTAACAAATATATGTCAGAGATGCAAACGAGTGTGAATAACATTATCTTTTTCTAAATGTGATCCCTGACCAACGCATGCTGCATTTATAAATTTACGATTTCTTGGGTTTTTAGCCAAAGAGTTTTTTTTTTCGCAAACTTTTTTTAACCGAAGTGTTTTGACTGTTTGTGGAAGAAACAGATCGAGCAGAGAGTAGAACTGCAATCAGAGGTGAGGGAAACCAACTGCTGTGCGGTAGCACGTGAATCTGTGAGATTGCCCTACAGGTTAGTACAATTATTGTTGCTAAGATTGTGCAAAGAGTTAGAGGAATTTAATGACCCTCAAGTCATGGAAACATGCAACAGTATTAAGTTAGGAAGTTGGGAAAACCAAGTTATGCAATAGGAGAAATTTTTTTGTGTGTTTGAAATACGATGGTACACCATAAATAATTATAAAGTGGAGGGATAATTGAAAAATAAACTTTCTTACCACTTGTATAATAACATGTGGTGTACCCTTTATGTCTTGGACAAATGCATTTGATCTGCCGGCTGAAAAATTTAGAAGAATGTGTGAAAGGTAAAAATAAGTATAAGTAGAACCACCCATTAAGGGGTATGATATATACACACTTCTTTTTACTTCTCACACACCCTTCTAATTTTTGGCCGTTTGATCGGATGAAATGAAGAAGATCAATGGATAGAAATTAACAAGGAGTATGTGAGAAGTAAAAAGAAATGTGTGAATAGTACACCCCACCCATTTAAATTCAACCATTTACCGTACCAATGCATTCCATTACCATTGAAATATTGTGCATGATCAACGATGCTTACATGGTTCCTCTCCGTTGAAAGAACAAGAACATGCAGTCATGCATGCAGCAGTAGAAATGACATGTAGGGACTTGAATATTATTGCTATTAATATGCTTGTTCCCGTGTTTTCATTATGTTCTAATACTACATAATATATATATATATATATATATATGTGTGTGTGTGTGTGTGTGTGTAATTTTGTTTTGTAGTTTATGACGAAATTATATATATTTTAAGTATAAACAGACACTTATTACACAAAATATAATAGATTCAGTTAAATCCGCCTCATCCACCAAGCCACCTGCCTAGGCCCCGCCTAGTCATGAGGCTCCAACCCGTCGCCCAACTAGCGTCTGACGTCTTTTATAACTTTAGGTTTGTAATACACTAAATTATATGGTCACGGAAAACTGAAAACAAAATTTGAACGAAAGGCATTGCTGTTCTACATGACACATGTTTAGGTGTTTAATTCAAACAAACTTGAAACACCATTTGAAAATTTGTAAAAGGTCAACTATCGAGAAAGAACATACTTGCGTTCGTAGATGCTGCATTTACTAGCAGCTAGGCCACCCACCCAAGTGGTTAGGTATCTTCTCTGTCCTTAGACACAAGATGCAAGAGTCGACCACTCACTGCCATGGTAGCTAGCTAATATAATATTGTAATTAAATTGAATCCATGGAAATCAATCCTCTCCGGTTGCCTAGCCGACAATCCAATTTATTTACAAAAATACAAAAGACTTGGCTTGCAGTGCTACTGCACACCAGGAAATTAACAAGTTCAGTACTATATAATTATATGTGTATATATACACATGAACATCGAAGATACAAGCTATAACTTTCCTCTAAAATCTAAGCCCTCGGAGCCCTTTCATTTGTCTCCTAATCTGTGTTTGTTGCCGGAAAAAATGGAAGGAGAATATGAGTACAAGAAGGGATTATGGACAAAGGAGGAGGATGAGATTCTCCTGGACTACATGAAGGTACATGGAAGAGGCCGCTGGAACCACATTCCTAAGGTCACCGGTAAGAGCTATCAGCTATACATATATATTTATATGCTGCACAGACTGTAGGGTATAATTATGCAATATATGCACTTAAATTATATTTTATTCCTAAAAATTATAGTACTGATCATTTAATTATATACGTAGGCTTAAGGAGGAGTGGGAAGAGCTGCAGGTTGAGGTGGCTCAACCATCTCAGCCCAAATGTGAAGCGCGGGGATTTTTCTGAGGAAGAAGAAGACCTCATTATCAGACTTCACAATCTCCTTGGAAACAGGTTATCTCTATATCCTTCCTTCATTTCATCTTCTTTGTCCTCTTTCCGTATAATAGTTGGAACACGCACACACACGCACGTATATATATATATATATATTGCAATTTACATACTCAGGCAATATATAGAAACATAATACACGACACACACACATGAAACCCCTTCTGTTTGACGTGTTCGTGACCATGCATTAACCATGTATAATAGCCTTGTTATAATGTTGAGTCAGAAAATAAGGCAAAATCACTAAACGCTAAACATACATTATATATATGCTCGCTACTTGGTCAAGAAACAGTCAAATAGGAGAGCACTACTTTATCCCGCTCCATAAACAGTGAAGCGAGATCCCCATCTGCTTTGGAGTATTGGTAAGACTAAGACCAATAGTTGAAATATATATGGGTAAATATAACTTAACGCTGTGATGAATAAAACGCATAACACAACTCGTTTTATTCTTATTAAAGTTGTTAATTAATCACTGATTATCCTGTTTAATTTGTGTCAAGGTGGTCTCTGATTGCGGGGCGTGTACCAGGAAGAACTGACAACCAAGTAAAGAACTACTGGAACACTCATTTGTACAAAAAGCTTAACGCCATAAAAAAGCCGCGGACACCTAGAGAAGTTGCTGTTGTTTCGACGTCCAAAACAACCACTCACACTTCTGCTGCTCAAGAACTGGCAGGAGACAAACTAGTACGCCAACACAAACTGCTCGAGGCGCCGAACTCGGACTCAAATTCCGTCACGAAGAGTAATGATCCAAACCCAAATATGGATATTGTTGCAGCTGAGGATTCTAATGCAGAAGAAAAAGAGATAGAATGGATGGCCGAGCATTGTACCGAGTCGCTTTCTTGTTCTAGTTATGGCAATATTATTAGCTGGGGCATGGTGGAATTTCTACAAGGATACCCCCTTGACCTGTTGTAGTTGAAATTCTAACTTGTTCTAGTTGATCATAAGTTTGAGTTGATAAGTGATTTGTTTATGATCAATAATAATCTTCACTTATCTGAATTATGTGCCATGAAAAAATAAGATAAATTTAATTAGCATTATAAGCAACACATAAATTGGATTTAACCTAAATTTAAAATTTGCATACTAATTATATATTTATGTATAAAAACGCACGAGTTGCGCTTGTGATGATAAATAAAACAATCTGGGAAATCGACAGCCCTTAGAATCTGGTACCTTCCATTACAATATGTTATTTTGTTGTTTGGATTGTGGTTTTTGGAGCAGTGAACCATTGACTCGAGCTTAAGGTCCTGGTTGGACTAGTTTTGGGTTGCCCACGTGCCATTGGCACCGACGATTTCGTTTTAAATATTTTTGCTTGCACAAAATTATATCTAGGCATTGACTGAACTGAAGGTATCGTGTTTGTTTTGGGCTTATGGTCACCAAATCACCACGGTTCCCAAGGAATCGCAAAATATAGGTTGTAGAGTTGGGTTTCCAGTGTGATTTCCATTGGGTTTGGATCCACTTTTCAAATGGATTTTGTGGTTGAAGGTTGTATTTTTAGGAGGTAAGATCAGGGTTAGTCCATCGGATCACCTGATTGTGCAGCCACACGCATAAAAATGGTCCAACATATTGTTTTCTCTCTAGTCCCTGTCCATGGTACCACTCGATTTTCCGGTTGGATTTAAGTGTTGGTGACAAGAAGTTTGCATTGAACCTAGTACAATCTCAACGGCATGTTTACATACATGATTTGAGAAATTAAGCTTCCACCATAAAACCAATTGACAATATGGGGAGTAGCCCAAGATCATATAAACACATAGCAAACCTTGTCCCTCACCGATATGGGACAACTCTCAACATTGAGCATCGCTATTGAAAGGAGAACTTTTGACATATTGCAAAAAAAGAGAATGATTCACCAAAACTATACTTATTTCAATATCAGACAAGCCACAAAGACTATTATTTTGCCAAATGTTGTTCCAGAGAAGATGCACTGACGAAATTTTTTAGGAAACAAAAGGAAGGTTTCTGCTTTCTGGACAAAGTTTGATGCTCATACGGTCAAATTAGGTGTAATTTTGAAATCAAGATCCCAAAGCTGGAAGCTGCCCTTCACGAAATCGTAGTATCCACCTTTCAGACTCAGTGTCTTGTTCACCAGCGCTTCTCTCACAAATGGATATGTCAATAAGTTTGCCAATGACACATTCACAGACTCCTGCATTGTGGTCACAAACTTTCAGAACACAAGATGGTTGAACTTGGAAGAATCTGAAATAATTTATTAATCCAATTGACATAATAAATGTTATGTTTAGAGGAAAAAAATACTAACATTGAATCATCATGTGTGCACAATTATATATGTGTCTATCTTCTCCCATCACATAGTTAGCGTGACGAGAGAGATAGACATATGATTGTATACAACTGGTAATATGCATGGGAGATTTTCGGCTGTATTATGCAACACATGGGCAAATAACGACTTTAAACAAACAATCACCGTTGGTTTTCATTTTAACTTTTAGGAAGCATTAAGATCATGATCTTCTGTAAGGAGAGCTATGATTTCCAGTTTGTACTTTGATTTAGGCAATGAAAAGTTACCTTCTCCAAGTTGGTGCACTGCTCTGTGAAACTTAAACCGCTGCATGCTGCTTTGATCTTGGTCTTTGCTGGTGCGCAGATTTTCACCCAGCTCTCTATGAAGTCACTGAAAATTCAACACGCAAATGGAACACTGTTAATGCATCATAAAATCATTTTAAATACCAATTAATTGGATGAGAAAGTACTGGTTTCAGAATGGCATTTTTATAAAGTAGTAAAACGGTAAAAGCCGATTGCCTTGTGTAGTTGTGTCGGCATATGCATATGATTAAAGGATGGAATATAAAAAAAGAGTAGTAAAATTTTGAGCTGCACGGACAGTACTGAAAGTTACAAAGAATTTCAAAGATAAATTGGAAAAAAGCAAAAAATCTGAAGCTGGTGATAAGCACTTTAATTATTTCTCTACTTGTAGCTTTATCCAACTTTATGGATGCCACCAAAAACAATGGTACCACAGTCTCTGTAGAATAAAGTCCTTCATATTCGTTTCCTATTGAGTAGGACATGACACAAAACAAATATTATACCAAATAGCAAATAGCAGTAACACCACATGGGAACTCGGAAGGAGAAGCCAACAATTTTGGAAGTTCTAAAGCCAAAACTGTTAGAAAAAAGGTCTTTCTGCATATGTCCTTGATTATTCTTAATTAAAATATTTGTACTTAAATTATTGTACTTAGAGGAACCAAATTAAATCAGAAAGATGCAAAGTGTGTTGCCATGATAAATGAAGGCTCACCTAGCAGTGGACCCATCATCAGGGATAGACATGAGCCCCTTTATACCTCCACAGCAGCTGTGTCCAATCACCAAAATATTTTCCACCTGAGGACATGCACTCTCTCTTCGTTTAGTTCAAGCAAAAGTTCTACTTTAAGCTAGGTTAAGAAAATAAAAGATGATTTAAACATGAAAATAATACTTAATCCATGAGAGCAATATACCACTTACAAAACGCATTTTCTTTCAATTAAGTTTTTAACCACTTTTCCAAAAAGGGATTAATAATTAATATCCGTTCTACTTCTAAATCTGCAATCGTTTGAAGCTTTTTCTTTCTGCCCCTTTTATATTGGAGGGGAAACATGATAAGGTGTGCAAGGAAAGGAACAAAGCCAATGACTAGGTCACCATTATTGATTGAATCACAGAATAAAATAGAAAACGTAGAATATGAAAATAGTGGTTCCGGACTTCCAGTCAGTGTCAAAGCAAAGTTGAATATGGAAAGAAGTGGTCGTTTTATATTCACCTTCAGATGCAATACCGCATATTCAATGGCAGCCCCCACTCCCGAGTACTTTGTCTGCACCACCAGGTACCAACCCCATTAGGTCAATCACAATACACACATAAAAGAATAAGATGACACCAAATTCAGCAAAACTTGACTAATGGTTGATGGACCGTGTTGCATTTTATATAGTTTTGGAGCAGATTTCATCATTCATTTGGGTTGAGTCAATCACAAATCAATGCGTGATTGTCGCAAAGGGTAAGCATTATTAATTACATTTAATTGCTCATGTCGTTTTTGTACTTAATTTCTTATGTGTAAAAAATCATTTCTATTGATGAATAAATAACATTTTTTATGTGTGTTCAAGTATTTTCTATTTTGTTTTTTGTTTTTGTGATAAGTTATTAAAAAAAATGCAAGTGTTGAAGTGATAGATTAGTAAAAAACTGGGTTTTGGTAGGCTAACCAGGTCAAATGGAGGAACCATGTTGGCGATGTTTCGGACCACAAAGGCCTCCCCTGGTTGGAAATTGAGGATGTGCGAGGGGCAAACTCGAGAGTCCGAGCATGCAAATACCATGAACTGCATTTTCACAATACAACCTAATTATTTAGCTCAATAATTTAACAGATTTATTTGAGATATAATTAATTATATATATATATATGTGTGTGTGCGTGTGTATTGTATATGATTAAATTATAGCTCAATCAACCAGTTCATCACTTACCTTGGGGCTTTGGCCTGTGGCCAGTTTGCTGTACAGATCAACATCTTTCCTGGAAAGGACACAACAAAGTTCAAGTCCTTCATTCAGGTATAAAGCACAAGGGTATTTTGGTAAATTCGATATGGATAAAAAAGGAAAGAGGGGAATTTGGCGAACATTCGAACAACATTGCTTACTCGAATTTCTCCTTCTTGAATTGGATGAACCCGGTTTTGATCCTCTGGACAGGGTCGCTCGAACCGGCCGAAGCCAGCTCAGCCGTTATCTCCCTGATCTTGGCGGCGGCGACGCCCTCGAGGTCAGCTTTTTCACTGTCAGCGGGGTTAAATACAAGTGAGTAACTATCAAAAGCCGTCAGATATCACCAAGGTCAATAAAAGGGGACCCACGGGGCGACAGAGGGGCTGATCCAACGCCACTCCGAATGGGCCCCACGTGGCGGCAACGACGAGTGCCTGATAGGCTGAAACGGAAACGGAAACGGAAACGCGTCCGAGACGGATATGTGACGGAAACGGAAACAACCAAAATGACAGAGAAGGACAGCTACGTTCGGGATAATTACAGAAAATGACATTACAGATCGTGTAACTTCATCGTCCGGTGTTTGTCCGGACGAGGAGGAAGTACCTTAGGAGCTTGGAAAGTCCGGCAATGGCATCCTCGTACGAGTCCTTCGTCATGCCTTCCTTCTGTAAATTCCCCAAAAAAATCCGACCAATCAAAAAACAAAGGCAGTTTCACAATTCTGAAGAGAAAGTTAATGAATTAAAACCATGCGGATTCGAAATTTAAAAAAAAAAAAAAAATCGTTTCATTTCTTCAATGAATGGAATAATTAACATCTCGGAATTTGAATGATTGTGATCGACGTACGAGGAATCGAAGAAATTAAGGAGGAGGAGAAGGGCGTGTACGGACCTGCGAATCTGGCGTTTGGGAAAATTGAGAGATTTGAATTTTGAGCTAAGGAGCTAAGATTTGAGGAGGAGGAGGAAAGGGAGGAGGGAGGGAGGAGTGTGTGTCAGTCACCAGAAGTTGGGCACTACTCACGTAAGTTATGCTGGATTGGTATTTATAAAATAAATGGTGACGTTTGGCAAAATTTAATACCCTCTAATGTTTTGACTTATATGGAAATTCATGTAATTTTATTAATAATTTTGGGATTAAGTGGGTTATGCAGGAGAGATTTTTCATTGTAGGAAAACAGAAGCTGATACGTCATATGATATTATACAAGTGAAAATAAATTTTTTTAAATGTCTCTATACTTATATAATGACATACATAATATAAATATGTATTTGTGTTTTGAGTATACTAAAAGATTAGAAAATGGACATAAAAGGAAGGGGAAGACGATGTCAAGTGTTTCTTTTGTATATGGTAAATTGCCTATTTGGTAAAAAAAAAACGACAATTACGACTTAGGTAGGTAATGATGCCGTGTGGTTGGGTGTAGATTTGGTGGGAGTAGAATTATCTATTCTTCTATTCTGATTTTTTTTCATGTCATTCTCTCAAACATTACTTTTTATTTTATTATGTCTATAAAAAAGTAGAGAATTCTACTCCGATTTAGTGACACGATAAAGAGAGAGGCTGATAAGAAAGCACAAAGGGAAATACAACGCCCGTTCCTAGTGGAAGGGAGGAAGCGAGGTTTGTGGGTTATAACAAGTCAACTAAAGACTACGAGTAGGTAGGCGCCACGTGGTGGGTAGAAGCAATCGTTTATCGGTTTATAGATAATACTCCGTCTAATAATATTCTAACAAATATTTATTATTTAAAAATTAATATGTAATTAATTTTTTTAGATCTAAAAAAACAAAAAACATGTGATATTTATTTTGGTAGGCCAAATTTTAAGGGGTGTGATATCCACACACCCATTTTTACTTCTCTTTCACTTTTTTGGATTTCGGCCGTCGGATCGGATGAATTGAAAAAGATCTAACAGACATAAATTAACAGGAGTGTGTGAGAAGTAAAAAAGAGTGTGTGAATAGCATACCCTAATTTTAAAATGAATATGTAAAGTACCCATTAATGAGTGCATAAAGTACTCACTAATGACTACCTATACATTATTTATTTTAAATTTTAGCTAAAAGCTTATGTATGAACGGTTGAAATTCGAAATTAAATTGTCCCATGCGGAACGGAAATAGATATTTTTTTTTTTTGTATATTTTTGTCAGAATATTATGTTCTTCTTTCATCGTCTTCCTGAAGAAAGACATTTTCGGTTTTGATTAGGAGTGATGGCCACCTCTACAGAGTGGTCGCCACCTCCGCAGAGTGGTCGCATTTCTCATGCACACTTTCCAAAAAGCAGAAGGGCGCATTTGCAACTTGATCTTCTTATATTCTCCAAATTCTTCGTCGAGTGTGATGGCTTTGGTCACGCAATTTATTTTCTTCATTTAATTAATAATTTCTAGGGGAATGATAACTTGTGATGAAGCCTGAAGGTGGTTACTGGACCATATGGACCGACCACATATATATATTCATATACAAGAACTTCATAAGACGGATGTTTTAATATATCCTTCATATGTCATCTATATTATTGACACAATGCAAATAGGATGTTGATATAAGATGCATGTTAATTAGAATCGATAATATTTGATATATTTTTATAGTATGTTTTTAATATGCCTATCAATATGTTTTTGAGTATTCCAGTCCACGAGCAGTGGATCATAACTATTTTTACAAAAAAAAAATATGGCTATACGAGATAATTATATTATGAGCATGTTTACTTAAAATAAATGGTTAAAGTACGTAAATTAGGAGCTTAAAAAGTAGGAAAAATAAGGAAAGAGAATCAGAGAACTAGTCCCTCTTTGCCGATCTAACTCAGGAGTTTTTATGTATTAGGCTGCTGAGTTTAAGGAAAAACTTACATTTTATTTATTTATTTATTTATAAGTGTAAGTAAATGTATGAAAAAGTTAATGAGTGAAATAATTCTTTGATCATATTTTAATTAGCTCGTGAAACTTAAGAATCAAAATAATTTCGATTTGTATTCCTTGTTAGTAAACACGTCCGATACATGAAACCAAAGTTTATATATATGTGTGTGTGTGTGTGTGTGTGTGCGCGCGCGCGCATCAAATGCATTAAACCAATGGTTTGGCCCTTTGAGAAGAAGGGGTGTTATTCAGTGAAATCCGCATATTATTAGGCGTTGACCAAAAACTTGCCTCCCCGAAGCCTTCTTAACCTTACGGTGGAATCTATCCCCTCTGAGTTGTGGAAATGTGCGTGGAGCTTAGAGGTTCCACCTAAAATTCGTTGCTTCTTCTAGAAGTCTCTTCACGATGCCATTGCTACGAAGGTTAATTTGTACCGAAGAAGATCCTCTCCATCTCCCACTTGTCCTCTCTATAATGTGCACGAAGAGACCGCGGTGCATCTCTTTCTTCAGTGTCCGTGGGTTGAAGTGATTTGGTTTGGGGGGAACCTGAATATTTGTATAAACAGAATGGAGATTACCACGTGGGCAAACTGGATAAAGAACATATGCTCCTTTGCTAGTAGATCGAAAGAGGAGAAGTGGCGGCTGTTATCTTACGTTGCTTCCTCTTGCTGGCAGATTTGGTTAGCCCGTTGCAGATTCTTGTTCAACCAATCTCCCACTTCCCTAGGTCAGGTAGTTAACGCCATATCCTGTTCGGTAAATGATTACAAAGACGCTCATTCGCTCCCTGCTGCTCGATCCGAGTCGTCCATTATGGGGTCAGGAAATATCATAGCCTGGACTCCTCCTTGCGGGGCTTTGTGAAAATCAATGTGGATGCTAGTTGGAAGGCTGAGGTGCGTTCGGGATTTGCGGGAGTGGTGGCGAGGGACGATAAGGGGAGGTTCTTGGCGGCTTGTAAGTATGGTGTTATGGCTACCAGTTCAGCGATGACAGAGGCTAAGTCTATCCTTCTTGGTTGCGAGTTCGAGAATAGATGGGGGTGGACTTCCATTATAATCGAATCCGACTCTTTGGACTTTATCTCTTTCCTTCAGGATAAAGCAAATTTGGCTGGTTGGGAAACTTTTCCCATTATGGTGAGATGTTTCAGGTTGGGGGAGTCCTTTCAAGATTGCCGCTGGTCTTGGGTTCCAAGACTGGCCAACTCGGCGGCTGACCTTTTGGAGTCGCGTCGTTGTAGGGAGGTATGTGATTTGGTTTGGGTTGATTGACCGCCATCTTCCCTGGTGCATGTTCTATGTAACGACGGCCTTCCCTGCCCCTAGATGTCTTGGTAGTGTGAGGAGGGACACTTTTAGCATTAGATGCGGCGTCATGGCTCCTTATACCTCCTTACACTACTCTGTCTCAATAGATTGTATTTCTGTTTGCCTCGCTGTAGGCCCTCTGTTCTTCTTTGGCATCTTTGCCCGGTCAATGTTATTTTCCGTTCTCCAAAAAAAAAAATGAATGGTTTGAAATAAAATTATAAAGCTTAGTACCAAACAAAAGCTTACTAACATATATTGATTGGATAAGGATGAATGAGGATTGCTTGTCAACGCTCGGCGTTAGATATAACCGGGCCAGAAACGAGGAATCCTAAGTAGTGTCAGACTATTAGTATAATATGTATGCATGATTTCATGTCAACAAGATCCTTTTCAGATTCTTTTGGTGAGGATCTTAAGGATTCATGAATTATGGTTGTTTATCGTACGATCAGTTTTTGTCAAATATTGTTTGTATTTAATTTTAAATAAAAATATTTAAAATAATTTCTGACTGAATAATATAAGATAAACAGATATAATTGACGAATTCTTAAAATCTTCACAAAGAGAATTCGACAAGAATCGGAATTCTATTTCATGCACGGAAATTGCAAAAGCTAAATTAATCTATGAATTTATGGGATTTCGTGAATTAATAATATGTAATTAGCAGTAACCAAGTGAACTCCAAAGGAAGCTTCGATCTTCATACAGATTGCTGAGAGATGTGTCGACCCTGTACCCGACAAAGATGATGTCGCCAATGTCTCGTTATAATCTAATATAATTTAATATTTTTGTCTTTAATTAGATCAGTTTTGGTACTTGCTCAGTGCAAAACACAGTTTACAGTTTACAGTTTACAGTTTACAGTTTCTATGTATTGCAGTGTATGTCTCGTCGGATATTGATATCTAATCTAGTAGTGCGTTATTCGTGGTATATTAAAAATTTCCGTCTAGTCCGGTGTTAACATTAAGAAATTAATATTCAGTATGTCAAATTATGGTTTTAGTCTCTATAGGTTTAAATCTTGAGTTAATCTACTTTGGGTGCGTTTGTTGCACCGGACTGTCTCGGACTGGACTATCTTCAGGGACTAAGCTGTATTGGCTTAGACTAGACTAAGCTGGACTAGCTTAGTGAAGCGTTTGGTGCAGTGTCGGACTAACAATCAAGATAATTAACATACTCTAATATTATATTATTTAATCTATAATTATTAATATTTTATTTTTATCCCTCTAATCCTCCCTTACCGCCCCATTCTCTCCCTCTTTTTCTCTCTTGTCCGTTCCAATCTTTTCTTCAATTTGGTATTTTAAATGAAAATTGGTTGTGAAAAGCATCTAGTCCAATGGCTTTCAAATGTGAGGGGTCGAGGAGCAAGGCGAGGAGGAGAAAGGAGGAGAAAGGGGACAGTCTTAGCTAGTCCCATGGTTTTTGAGGGGTCTCACTAAGACCAGCTAATCCCTGATTTAGTCTAGGCTAGTGAGACTTAGTCTCATTAAAACTAGTCTCTGTCATGAACAAACATGGGACTGGACTAACTCTTAGTGAGGGCAAACAAACGCCCCTTTAGTATTTGTTCAAGTTTACTAATTGTTTGGTTTTATAATTTTTTTTTTCATAAAAGCTCATGATTGATGGCCCCAAGGTGCAATTTTCTAGACTTGATCACTCATGACTGACATGCTCGTTGGATTGAAAAAAAGAACGTTTTGATACAGGCGCCTCGTTTTTTTAATTTTTTAGACTAAACATACACTCCTTTTAAAAAATTGATTAAATATTTTTCTAAAATTTTAGTTATTAATTTCAGTTTTTCACGTAAGTTCAATTGTATTTAGAATTTTAGGTTTTCACAACTTCTCCTGGGCTTTCGTTTTTTTTTCTTCCTATTATCCCTATATTTATGTATTTATTATCCATCTCTATGCATTTTTTTTATTGTTTGTTATATTTTTTTTTTGGTGAACATAGTAGAATATTTATAAAAAAAATTGTCAAATTTGATTATTTAGAAGACCTAGCACATAATAAAGATTTTTTTATATTATATAGCTACGTCTAGTTACCTATAATATGGACACATTTAGTTTTATAGTGGATTTGATTTTTTTGTATTTCTCGGTACATTTGAAAGGTAAATGTACCAAAAGAGTTATCTGATAGAAACATTTGGTTTTGTGGTACATTTGTGATTTTTTGTTCATTTGGTCATTTGGTACATTTAGAATCTAAACGTAACAAAAGGGTTACCTAACAATGAGCACGTTTGGTTTTATGGTACATTTGGTTTCTCAGTAGATTTGAAATCTAAAAGTACCAAAAGGGTTACATAACAATGGGTACATTTGGTTTTATGGTACATTTGAATTTTTGGTACATTTGAAATATAAACGTACCAAAAGTCGATACTTTTGTTCTCAAATGTACCATAAGTTTTAAGTATATTTTTTATATATCTATACGTGAAAAAATATGTATTGAAGACTTTATATTGAGACATTTTTAATAGAAAGATAACTTTTTTTAATATTGATAATAAGGAAATGAGGAATTAGTTAATTAAATTTTTATTTAAAAAATGTCATTTAATGCGTAGAAATTAAATTTCTATATTATAGGCAATTAGTTGCTAAGCTACTTTATGCCTCTATATAAAAGTATTTAAATTAATGACATGAAAATTAAATAAATAGAAAGTTATTGAGGTGGCAATTGATCAAAGCACGTTAATCAAATCTTTAAAAGGAATGAATGTTTAATCTAACAACTAAAGAAAAGATGTAGGGCATTCTAATTTTCCCTTGAAAAAATAGCGGATTTAAGTCATTGAGTTGCAACCATTTTTGAGCTTTTTGTTGTAGCTTACATTAACGAGTAAGTCTTTAATAGTTCGTACTACTGGAGAATCTTATTTTGTATCCATCAGATTGACGTGTAAATAAAAATATTATTTATTCAATTGAACCATAACCTTTTATTTTTCATACTATTGAGTATATATACTCGAAATTATTGAACAAAAATTATACTTAAGGGAACATGACTTGACACGAGCCCAATGTTTTTTTAACATAAGCGATATGGACTGTTATTGAAATAGTTGAAAGGCAATACCATTTAATTATTATTACTAAGCTATTCAAAGTCAGTAAGCTTTGAAATTGTTGGTCGTTATTTTTAATTTTTTTTAATAAACGGTATTATTTACATTAAAGGGATGGTTAAGAAACATGATCAAATGGTTACAATTCACAAAAATTTCAAAACCCAGTTAATTATTTATATTTATGGTTCGGTTCAGTTTTAAGCAGTTATGCTAACATAAGAATCGAAACTGAAACCGATATGAATGGTTCGGTCCCGTTCTTGAACCTTTTGTTGACTTTTTTTGGTCTACGCAGTTTTTTATGTTTTATTTTAGGGAGGTTTAATAAAACACCCCCGGTACTGTTTACTTTTAACGAAAAACCGCTTTTTTACCTTTAACTGTCACTATTCACTATACCTTTAAAAGTGGCTTTTCGTTAAAAGAGAAGTTTTCAAGACCTTTTCGTTAGTTTTCCTTTTATTTTATCGCGATTCGATTCAGTTTTGCGGTTCCACGTTTTATATGCCCACCTATAGATTCGAACTTAAAATCTCTCACTTACAAGTGAAGTGATGATGGAGTGTGCTTACCCTAAAGAATATCATTAAATCGTAGTATTAAGTAGTGTCTGTCATTAATATTGCAACAAATAATAACTGGACTGCTATTGAATTCATAAATTTTATGGTTCTTCGGAGTATAAGACTTTTGACTTTATTTAATCTTCTTCAATCAACCAATGAAATTAAGTTTTCAAGTCAGAGATCGTACCGTGACCTTCGTTGATGTGCAACAAAACAAGCATTTTCTAAGCGTTCCAGCCATTACCTTTTCCCTTCCTTCTAGACCTAGTCAAGCAGCCTTATGAAAATTATTCTCACAAATTGCTAGGATAGAGGCACAGTGATGCGTTTGGTGACTTGTGTCCCGATGACGCTCACGCATATCAACGGTTAACAATCACTTACAATGCAGCAATTGCGCCTACCATAGTACCATTGATCATTGGAAAAAGCAAAAGAGAGGTTACCTAGTAAGCTAGAAAAATGGACTTCCCAGATGGGGGCCGCACGGCACGTTAAGAGGAGAAGGGAGAGGAGGGGGGAGCCGTCAGCCGCCACTGAGCAAAAGTCAAGCAGCTATTGCCGTCGAACAATTTGGTATTTCCTGTACTTGTCTTGGAGACAAAACTAATGAAACATTCCTCGAACTTGTATATATGCATATTGTACCCACCATATTTTTATTCCCAAAATACCCCAACGGATAGAGGAAGGCTAGGAGCCTCCCATCTCCGTTGAATGAGGATCTCATATTTAGCTATGTTACTCCATCACCCTTAGCCACCAGTCCTCTCATGGTATTGAAAGAGATGTTTCCTATCTTCTCATCCAAATTCACCAAAACAAAGGGTATAATTTGCGGACTGTTACCGTTTGTCGAGTAATTGTTTTGGTTTATCTGCAATACCTTCATGTAGAGTAGTTGTTGCACATAAATATAACAGATATTTTGCATTTAGGGGGAGGCGAAATCATAATCTAGTCGTATGGAAACTGTAAAATGCATTACCTACTAACTTGGTATCAAACTCAATACAAATATAACAAGTTCTTTATGTGAGTCAAACTTGAAAATTCTTATTAATAAATTGTAGTACTAGTTGGTTATAGTATATTAAAAAATATTCGAAGTGAGACTTGTTGTCGTCCATCTACATTAAAACATGTGGAATGTTAACAACGCTCATGGCGGTGTACAAAAAAGTTCCTCAGTAACCCGGACGGCAAGTCGATTAGCAAAAGGGAGGGAAACTTTTGGAGCCGTACAGAAAAAAAGATGTGGGATGACCTTGCGTGCGGTGCTGTGGTGTATCAGCTCCACGTTGGGAGAAGGGAGGGTGATCGTGTGCTGTGTTCATCTATTTACAAAGAGGACCCAATTCAGCCGAAAGCTTGAAATATGAAAATCATTGAACTGTTGAACTATGAAGGGATGCGAAGCTGAAAACTTGCATAAGTTCATCTCTTTGCTATATATAATATACTTGACAGGTATGAAAAATCGCTTAAAAAGCTGAGTATTGTTGCGCCTCCACTCCTCCCCCCCCCCCTCTTTCCCCTTTCGAAATTTCAATACCCTTTTGAAATTGTAAAACCAAATGGTGCCTCTGGTATTGTTCGAAATTTCGAGTTAGAGTGGTATGATGGCATTGTTCTGTACTGCATTCTAGTCAGTAAAAGTTAATGGATGAGTAGGATACTTACCATGTCCTGTGGTGAAGATTGTTTATATCAAGTAGTAATATTTTTCTGTGGAAGCATCAAACTATTTGGTGACTTGGAATTTTCTCTTTTACTTACTTGTAATTGAAAAAAAAAAAAAAAAAAAAGGTGTGTATAAATGTGGTAATTTGGATTCAGAGAAGGATGACTGAGGTTAATTGTGAAATTATAACTCGGCATTCGAGTCAATTAGTAATTACTCAAGGCATCAACAAAGAAATTATTTGTCATAAGACAAACAGAAATGAGATTCCTCGCTTTTGATACTGTATGTACCTTGAACTGGGTGATATCGTAGACCTGAGGTGTCCGGAATGATGTTTGCATCACGAAGAACAGCTTTCAAGTTGTGTTAGGATCTAAACTTTTATTATCAATTATCTGAATTTTTTTTTGGATTGGTGAGAATAATTTGTTATAATGATTTCGTGTTTTTTTAGGGAAATCGTCTTACTTCCTCAAATTTTAATGGCTTCAAATTGGTTTCAATCATAGCAGTTTCTCACTCAGGTTAGAAAGCTATGGCAGAAATATATCAACTTCAATTTGGCAAAAGTTTACATCTTTACGGATATTTTGTTTGTTGAGGATTATCATATCAACTTCGATTTTTGTGTACAGCTCCAGGGCATCGACTGGGGAAGTCCTAGGTAGCCATCTTTGTGTTCAGTGGAACCTGGCATGAAATTTCCTGGTCCAAACTTTTTCAAGACAACTAGTGAATATCACAGTTCATTCTTTTACTCAGTGCTCCCTTCTCCTGTGATCTCTTGCATAGAAAATGTGCCTCAAAGTTCTAATCTATCACAAATTACGGACGCAAATACAGAACATGGTCAATCAGTCTTCTAATGAATCAGCATCATCTGGGGTACTGCAAATGCTTGCTTTTCGTTTTGCAGTTTTATGTGTTTCTTGCAAACTCGGGACTTATTTTCTCTGCAGCATTGATATTTGATAATTTATTGTTATACCTATTTTTTCAGTCAGCTCGTTTAATGGAAGATTTCCTTGATCATCCTAAAGACAACACAGAGAAGGGTTTAGAAACCTGCGGGATTCTTGGCGCCTTTTCTTATTGCATAAGCAACTATCTTCAGATTTCCAGACAGTTTCTTCTGTCTCCAAATCTTGTTTAGTGAAAACCAATCTCTCTCAGTTTCTCACCATTCGCAATCTCGAAATCAGTACGGGTGTGATTACTCTAGTCGTTTAGTCCACATGTACACATTCAAAATGTTATAAACGATCATGAAGCTTTTGCCATACAAAACGAAGAGTCACTTTTTCCGGTTGGATGGATCTACGTAGTTCATAATTATCTATTCTTCTGCTGCTTGCTTCCTCCTGTATCACTCTACACTCGACAAATTCTTGTTCACTTTGTTAACCTTTTTTTTTTGCAGACACATCCTTCTCAAAGTTGTTTCATGTCATCAGTGGATTTGCACACTCATTATTCATATCTGGTACAGGAACCGCCTCCAGCTGCAAAATTTAATATAGCCTTAGAATTTTATTTGGATTTCAAAATTAAGCATACATAGGTTAGAAGAACTTAAAAATTAGATGCAGTAACATTATGAACTTCATACCGTTTCCCCTGTTGGCTTGTTCCGAAATACTCAGTTGCCTTGTTCGGTGTGGTTCTGTCTGCTTTGATTAGGAACTATGGGCAACATTTTTATCTGGTTCCCCGGTATGCTGTCATCTGCGAAGTCCTTTAACTTTTCTCTTTCCAACTTTTATCTTGAGGTTATGATACCTGAGGCTTTTGCCACTGTCATGGCTCCAACTGATACCTCAAGATACGCTGCAACACTAATTATAAGTTCAGTCGTTAGCTTTAAACAAAATTTCGCAGTTTCATTGTCGTGGTGTTAGATTTATAAGTCTTAAATGCTCAATCTCCTTCCACCTATATTTCGGCTCACAAGCTTCAAATGCTTTCTTCCATTCCCTTGGTCTTGTCCTTGCCTTTGTTCTCGTAGCATCTTCGATCTTCGACAAGAATGGTGGCACCCTTGGTTGTGGTCATTAGTCTTTGCTATTGAGAAAATGATTTTGCTTTTTCATTAATCTCAAAGAATAGTTTACAGAGTATATATATACAACTGAAAAGAGTAAAAACTAAAGTTACTAAAGTTAAGAAATTATTACAGTAGTAACTTTAACAAAACACTAACTAACTTTTAACTCTTTCACATTTGTATATACTCTATTATTCTCTTCACACCCCCTCAAGCTAAACGGAGAAGGTTGAAGTGAGAGCTTGGAACGGAGAAGAAGAAAGCGTTGCCTTGGAAGGGATTTGGTATGAATGTCAGCAAGTTGATCCTGACTGCAGACAAATTGAACAGTCAGCAACTTGGCAAGAACAAGTTCCTGTATGTAATGGTAATCGATTTCCACATGCTTAGTGCGAGCATGGAAAACAGGATTGGAAGCAAGAGCAATCGCTGAAACATTATCACACCAAATTTGAGGAATAGAAGGCAGCTTGAAACCAATATCGGTGAACAGTTTGTAGATCCATGTCAACTCAGCAGCAGTGTGTGCTAAAGATCTGTATTCAGCTTCAGTGGAGGAACGAGCAACAGTGTGTTGCTTCTTGGCACTCCAACTGATAATGGAGGATCCAAGAAAGATACAAAAACCGCCAGTAGAACGTCTATCCCAGGAGCAGCCCGCCCAATCAGCATCAGAATATGCTTTGAGAGTAAGAGGAATTGAGGTTTTATGAAACCAAAGACCATGACCAAGAGTACCCTTAAGATAGCGAAGGATGCGCTTCACAACTTGATAATGAGGTTCTCTTGGAGAATGCATAAACTGGCAGACCAAGTTAACTGCAAAGGAGAGATCGGGACGAGTCCATGTAAGATACTGAAGAGCCCCAACAACAGATCGAAACTCTTCAGGATTAGCTAAAGGAGAACCAGAGAGATCGAGCTTAGTGGAACCAAGAGGAGTTGTGCAAGGTTTTGCCCCATCCATCTTAGTTCGTTTGAGAAGATCCAAGATGTACTTGGATTGATGAATAAAGATTCCTTTAGAGGAGCGGTTAACTTCCAAACCAAGGAAAAAATGCAAATCACCCAAGTCTTTAATGGGAAATTGAGCACTGAGTTGAGAGATGACATGGTTGCAAGCAGGGGAAGAAGGTCCAGTGACAATAATGTCATCGACATAGACCAAAACAATCACCAAGGAAGGGTGGTGCAACACAAACAAGCTGTGATCAGATTGGGAAGCCTTAAACCCCATGGAGATGAGAACAGATTGTAGTTTTTCAAACCAAGCCCGAGGGGCTTGTTTCAAGCCATACAGGGATTTTTGCAAATGACAAACATATAAAGGGTTATCCTGATCAATGAATCCCGGAGGCTGAGACATATACACATTTTCCTTCAGAGAACCATGTAAGAATGCATTACTGACATCCAATTGATGGAGAAACCAATTGGAGTGAACAACAAGTGTGAGAAGAAGGCGAATGGTCACCGGTTTAGCCACAGGGCTAAAAGTGTCAATGTAATCAATACCCTCTTGCTGATTGTACCCTTTAGCCACTAACCGGACTTTATAACGATGGACAGAGCCATCAGGGTTCCGTTTAATCCGGAAAACCCATTTGCACCCAACCAAATTGTAAGAATGATCAGGAGGAACCAATGACCAGGTGCAGGTATTTTGCAGGGCATTAAACTCATCATGCATTGCAGTTCGCCAATGAGAAAACTTGGATGCTTGAATGTATGTAGTGGGAACAAACTCAGTGTTTAAGGGGGAAGGAATATGATGTTTAGTAGCAGTGAAGGCCTTGGGCTTAAAGATGCCAGACTTTGATCTGGTTTGCATAGGATGAGTAGAGACTGGAAGAATGGGAGGTGGAGATAGAGGGACAGGAACAGTGGCAGGAACTGAAACAGGGACAGGGGCAGAAGGGGATGAAGGTGTAGGGACAGTAGCAGATGCAGGGGTACTGGGAGAAGGGGAATGAACAGTGGCAGGGGCTGAAGCCACAAGGAAGGGTGAATGGGAAAATGGAATATTAGATGGAGGATAAAGATTGGGAAATGTAAGAGAAAAGGAAGAAGGGTGGACGGATGAGGAAGCACAAGGTTGAGATTGAGAAACAAAAGAAGAATGATGAAATGGGAAGGTAGATTCATCAAAATAAACATGCCGAGAGACATACACTCTGTTGGTGAAGGGGTCTAAGCATCTGTAACCCTTGTGAACCAAACTATAGCCAATAAAGACACACAACTTGCTCTTGGGTTTAAGTTTGGACTGAGTGTAAGGCTTGAGCTAATGATAACAGCTGCAACCAAAGATACGCAATTGAAGATAATCTGGTTTCTTCTGGAAAAGCTGCTCCCAAGGTGAAGATTTAGCTGCAGGAGGAAGTCGATTAATGAGATAAACAGCAGTGAGAAATGCCTCTACCCAAAATTGATGAGGAACCTTGGATGCAATAAGAAGTGTTCTGGCTGTTTCCACAATGTGACGATGTTTGCGTTCTGCACAACCGTTCTGCTGAGGAGTATATGGACAACTGAAGTGTTGTTGAATGCCATGACTGGATAAATGTTGTTTGAACTTAGCACTGATGAATTCATCCCCTGAGTCACAGCGCAAAGTTCCAATTTTATGACCAGACAGATTTTCAGCAAGAGCTTGAAATTGAACAAAAACCCTGAAATACTTCGGATTTATGGTGGAGAGGATACAACCAAGTGTACTTAGTAAAGTCATCAACAAAGATGACATAAAATCGATATCCTCTTACAGAAGGTAACGGAGCTGGACCCCAAACATCCGCATGAACCAATTCTAGAGATCTAGAAGTATTACAGATAGAAGCCTGAAAAGGTAACTTGGCACATTTGCCTAAAACACAATTCGAACAGAAAGCTTGTTTGACAGTAGTAGAGATAGGCAAAGCAGACTTGGAAATCACAGATTGTAAAGTCTTGAACGCTGGATGGCCCAAACGTTGATGCCAAGTATGTTGCGAGGCCTTGAGTGCAGTAAGACCATGATGCTTTGATGAAGACGGAGACTATGCAGAAAACAGATAGAGGCCATAGCAAACAGGAGCTCTAAAAAGCATCATCCCCGTAGTAAGACCCTTGACATTAAAGTCAAAAGGATTTAGAGTTAAGGAGCACCAATTGTCTCTAAGAAACATATTTGCAGAAACAAGATCATGCTTCAAATGTGGAACATGCAACACATTGTTTAATTGAAAAGTGGCAGAAGGAGTATGAAGTAAAGAGGAACCAGAGTGGAGGATCGGCAAACCTTGGTCGTCTCCAATATAGACTTTATCAGGACCATTGTAAGGCTAAGGATTCTGAAAATTGTTAATGTTGTTGGTCATATGAGAGCTTGCTCCAGAGTCAAGCAGCCACGGAGGAGGAGAAGATGCAGTGGAGTTGGCATACATAGCAAGCTTGGCTGGTGGAATACGACCTTGAAAGTTGGGGTTCATGCGATTGGAGCAATCAATCGCTTGATGACCAGTGTCGGCACAGATTTGGCAAGGAACATTTCTGAAATTGTGATTGTTGAAACGAGAACCATTGCGATTGGCATCACCACTGCAATTATTGGTGTTGTTGTGGCGAGGGTAGTAGGTTCGATTATTAGAATTCCGGTGAAAATTATTTCGACGAAAATTGCCGCTGTTGAAATTGGAGAAAGAAGGTGGTTGAGCAATGGACGCCGGAGGTGTAGGAAGAAGAGGAGGAGCAGTAGAGGACGCCTGAACAGAGTGAAAGGCTTAATAGGGTGCAGAATTAGGGCCTGGAGATTGAGTCTTGCGAGTAAGAGCCATTTCTTTGCTAAGCAAAAATCCGTGAAGGTCATCAACAGTAGTGTCAGCAAGGCGAAACTGAACAGAATCCACAAATGAATCATACTCATCAGGTAAGCCATTAAGAATGATAAGAAGAAGATCATGATCATTCACAGGAGCACCAGCAGCTGCAAGAGCATCGATAGCCTCTTTGATGCGTTGAAGATACTCCGAGATGGAAGAGGAACCTTTCTTTGCAGAGTGTAAGGTTGAACGGAGCTGATGAATGTGAGACCGAGATACACCGCCAAAACGCCATTCAAGATTTTGCCAGAGTTCTCGCGCAGATTGAACGCCCACAGTGAAAGGAATCAGATCTGTCGAGAAGGTCGAATTAATCCAGATAATAATGTTCTGATCATTCTCATACTACAATTCGTAGGCCGGATTAGGAACAGAGGTGAATCGACCAGAATCATCAGGAAGAAACTGAGGCGGTGGAGGTTCAGATCCATCAACAATACCGGTGAGTTTGAAACGACGGAAGATCGACTCGAAGAGAGATCGCCAAACAAGATAGTTATGACGCTTGAGCTTAGTCTGAATCATACTCCCAATGTTGTTGATCGTAATCGAGTTGACCGAGGCCTGAAAAGAACAATTAGGGTTTGTGTTCATCGGAACTGAAGAAGGAGGAGGGGGAGAAGAAGAATGAGGATCAACAATCATTGGAGGAGAAGTGTGATGTGCGATCACGGGAGATGAAGAATTGGCAGAAGTTTCCGCCATAGATTGACAATTTCAGAGAGAAAAAGGATAGGAAAGAGACGTGTTTGGCTACTGAGAAAAAGAGACGTGTTTGGCTACGGAGAAAAAGAGACGTGTTTGGCTACGGAGAAAAAGATGAGGAAGCGAAAAGGTAGAGAATCGGAGTCAGTAGACGATAGGCTCTGATACCATATTGAGAAAATGATTTTGCTTTTTCATTAATCTCAAAGAATAGTTTACAGAGTATATATATACAGTTGAAAAGAGTAAAAACTAAAGTTACTAAAGTTAAGAAATTATTACAGTAGTAACTTTAACAAAACACTAACTTTTAACTCTTTCACATTTGTATATACTCTATTATTCTCTTCATTTGCTATGCACGGCCATGCCGCTCTGATATTTTGACATTGACATAGCAATTTCGGTCAGTTGGTGCAAAAGGGAATGAAGGAGAGAATGCAGTAAATTGGGAGCGTATCTTCTCTGTTCACCAGTTTCCCCTTGAAAATTTGACCAGTACGCCGAACCGTCGCGTTGGTAGCGAAATAAGAATTCTATTGCAGAACTAATTACGTATGCCAATTGGATATGCAACTGCATCCGCACGACACCTTCCCGGAAATTAATTAAACAATGTTCAAACAATAATCAAACAAAAACTTTGAGATTTCTTTAAAATTTTGATGGACTTCAGAACTTGTTCTTTAAGGAATTACAAATGTAATCCTTGTTAGCTTCGCAAGCGTCAGTATCAATCTCTCTCATTACACGATAATAAATTATGTATCGTATACATTCCTAATCAAAGAAAAGGAAGTTTTCAAATGCGGTAGTTTATCAGGTTATTACTTGTTAGCCATACCACTGTAGTATACGGCGAGAGAGGTTCAAAAATCTATCGCATGACTTTTAATGCTCAATAAATAGCATTTTGAAGCTTTAAGTAACCCTGCCGGGATGGTGCCGGCTGAGATAGTCGGTGGCGGTCCACGCTGCATTATTATAGAGCCGTCCAAACACAAATTGCGTGTCTCCAGTGTTGTTGGAGAAAAGCCTAACCAAGTTAAGGAGTGATAACGCATTGTTGGATTAGAACGTCACGATGACAATGCAAACACATTAGCTCTATACCAACGATTCATGCTTGATTATTATTATTATTATTATTTTCTTTTGGTCAGTGTTTAAATATTAGAATTTATGTTCTTAATTTTTGGTTTTACTCATATTCCATGTAAGGGCTTACATCAAAAGCTTCGCCAATTTCTAGCGAAGTTCCGGTACCTTTTACTTTGTTTCAATTTGAGACAAATTGACGCGTTTTAAAAAATTAAAAAAGTTCAAAATCAAATTGAAAGCTAAAGTGCAAATCTAATGAAGATGATTAAGTTAAAGACGCGTTGTTACCTTTCTCTATATACTTAACAAAATCAAACGATGAACCTATTTAGAATTTTTCTTTTCATTCTTAAACATTTATACAAAATAAGAATAAGTTAATGATTTCATTATTATTCTTGTACATTTGGGGGAAAATAATATTCCCACTTAAATACTTATATATAATTGTGGTTTCCTAATAATATCAACAAGCCTGAAATGGAATAGTCCATTTTTCCTAATACAAAGACCATTCTCTCCGTCGCCAATAATTTACAGAAATTAATTAAACAATTAAAAAAACCCTTAAAAAGTAAACAAAAATAAATAAATAAATAATTAAATGACCGCTGAGTCCCTCAAAACGGATGGACGTTTCTGCTCAATCCGTTCGCATTTGTGAAGAACCCAACCACCGGCCGATACGGCAAGTACGACCGCCGTTTATCCCCCTCCTTCTTCTCTCTGTTCTGCACGTAATGCTTCTCGTGCGCAGACGACACCGTTTCGACTTTCTTAGCCTTCCCCTTTAACTTCTCCACCGTCTTTTGAATCTTACCGCTGCTCTTCTCATCCGCCGCCGATTCATGGCTCGGCTTCGGGCTCGCCGCGGACTTAGGTTTAAGGAAAATAAATGCGTCCTTTCCGTCGCTGTTGCTCCGGAGCTTCAAGTCCCTGACTCTCCACAGCTTCGACGACCCCGTGGAATTGCTCTTGTTCCGGAGCTCCACCGGCTTCCCGGACCACTCACAGTACGTTCCTTCCGGGACTCCTTCGAGCTCGTCCGATTCGGACGCCGACGACGACGGCGTGTCCCGTTCCTCGAAGAAGAGCTTCATCAATGGCGGCCGCAGAGACGAGGACGAAGCCGCTCCGGCTGTTGAAGCATCACCGTCGTCAGCGTCGGCGAAGAGGAGATCTCGGTTGAAAATCGGATATACCGGCCGGATGTGGCCGTTTTGAAATATATCCTCCGCGGAAATCGGCGACCCGTCGGCGTTCGTGGGGGCGAAAGAGAAATCGTCGTCGTTTTCGCTCCCGCATTCGCCGCCGCCGTCCACGATTTGAGCTTCTTTATCTTCCATTTCTGGCTTCTGATCCTCGAATTCGAAATCGCCGCCGGAAGCGGCGATTTGGAGCTTGGAGCTGAAATTCGCAGAGAGCTGCGCGTATTCGACTTCGAAATCGTTCATGGAATCGTGGGAATCGAAGCTGGGCGACACGGGAAACACGGAAACCGCTTGCATTTTCAGTTTTGTTGGATCGAGAATTTGGGGTTGGGGCTTTTGAGGTTGAGAATCTTGAGATAGAGAGAGAGGGGCAGTGGATTTAATTAAGAAAGGTATTAAAGATTTGGTTAATTAGTGGTGGAAGAGAAATGAAGCGGGGCTTATATATAAGAGGCGGGGCAGTGTTGGTGGCTGGACCCACCAAATATTAAAGGTCGTTGGGAAGGCTTCGGATTCACACGGACACGTGTTCATACCACGCGGATGACGTTGGAGGCAGCCATTTGTGAATTTGGTGGAATCTAGGGAAAAGGAATAGTTTGGGTTGGAAAAAATTCTCAAAAATTCCAAACTAAACCGAAAAAATCTCAACCTAAAATTTCGGTTTGTGATCGGTATTGAAAATAGAGTTTTCGAAAATTTCGATTTGGGAATCGAGACAAGGATTTCGATATGAAATTTCATACTGAACCACCCCTAGGAATAGTGCTGTTGTAAGTTTCAAGTAAAATAACTTTTTTTTTCTTTTTGTACATTGATATTTTTAAATTAACAAGAGAAGGAGTTCGGTTAAATTATACAATGAACAGTCTAATTTAGTATTGAATTTACTATTTATAATATTCGAACCTAAGACCTTTTATTTCTAAATTAAAAAAAAATTATAAGACTATAATACTGAATAACAAGTTAAATAACTACTTATTTTTCCAATTTGATCGTAACAATATTTTTAAAATATTAATAAAAAAATTAACGTGAATGTGTAAGGTATGGAAAGTTCTGTTCTTTTTGTTATGGATGGGGCTGACTTGCGTGGGGAGGCAGAGTAAAAAGTCAAAGAGGTGGATGGTGGGGTGGGCTGTAGAAGAGTGTAGAGGATTGGATATTAAAAAGAGTTGGGTGGGGGAGCGGGAAGAAGGGACACGTCATGCGTGAAGTAATGAATGCTAATCTGATTGGGGCTGTGACTTGCTTGGCAATCCAGATATCTTACCTTTATCTCCTTACCAAACAACAACAAAATAATAGTCTTCCAAAAAAACAAAAAACAACAAAATAATACTGTTTTTTGTGTTTTGTTGGCTTTTGAATTTTTGAGTATTTGAGAAGAAGAAAAATATATGGATGTCCTATTTATACATTTTTTTTTTAAATTTGCATATGTCGGATTGATTAAATTAAAAAAAATTAAAGAATAAAAATGAATAAAGAGTATGTAAAAAAAAGCATGTGAACAGCAAACCGCAAATATGTTTGGTACGATTTGCTGACGTACTTGGTACTTGGTACTTGGTGCTTGGGCAGAAAGTTTTCTGGGGAAAGAAAAGTGGAAAAGTCCTAACAAATTGTGAGCTGGTCGAAAAAAGCTAAAGGTAAAAGGGCATATGAATCTAATATATCATGGAATAGAGCCAAAATCTTACCTGTTATTTTATTTTCCATCCATCTTCAACATGAATCTAATTAACAATTGTGTTTATTTTAATCACTTTCATTAACCTACTTAATTATCAGTTATCTCGATTGAGTTAGTATAATACGCATATTTGGTTGTGTATGTGTATCTTCCGCTCGAATATAAACATGTGTTTATTTGGGAAAAAAAAATTGACTTATGTTGATATGGATACACCAAAGGATGAAGCTATAAAATTTTGTATTTGGTGAGGAACATTAAGTTTTTTGGAACTTAGGCTAAATTTGATAGAAATGCTTTACAAAAATTTGATACATGAAATACATTTGAGATCATTTTAAATTTAAATCTTTAAAGGATAATTTTAACATTAAATCTTTAAAGGTTTTTTTTTTGTCACTTAGTACTACAGTCTAGTGGTATTCCTCTTCACTTATAAGTGAGATGTCTTATGTTCGATTCTCGCCAAAGGTAAATTTTAACCGCATTACGAGGCTTAGCTTACTCTCTTACTCCTATAATGTGGATAATATTGTTTGTTAAAAAAATAAAAAGGTTATTTTTTAAAAAGGTATTTGCTTAGCTTTTTTGGCATATATTTGTAGTGTTTGAAGAGTTCATATTTGTTGTTTAGATTTTATTGGAGGAAATTATTAATTAGTAATCTCAATGCACCTTAGTTTATGTGTTCGCATTGACAATGAGACAATGACATCTGCATTTACATTTATATTGGTTGGGTAAGCGTATGAATACATGGTGGTCACATAGATAATAAGCATGGTTTATAGATATGTATTGCAATAAATGATACAAGATAATGGGGCGAATTTGTGACACCAATTTTTCTATAGAAGTTTTTCACGTATTTTTCAAGGGGGCCCACTTCATAATGTATTTCAACAATTCAAATCGTTTATCTTTTAAGTCTTCTCTAAAAAAATCATATATACACAAAATCACCCAAATACTATTTGACTGCTAGATTAAGGGTTTAGGGTTTCTTTGTAACCGTATTCATCCATTTTCTTCATTAGAGATAAAAGTCTAAATGGTTTTGGATTTGTTTAAATTTTTGCAAAGATGATCTATGAATAATGTTCTAAAAGATAGACGGTTCGGATCGTTAAAATACATTATGACATGGGCCCGTAATAACTTATGTAAAAAATTATATCAAAAGTAGTGCCACAAATCCGAATCCACAAAGAGTAATTCAACTTTTATTTCATTTTTTATAGATCATAATTACATGAGTCCTAAGCAATATATATTTGGATTATAAGAAGGGGGGAGGAGGTAATGAACGTACGTCATGCATGAATGATGAGTTTCTTGATCCTATGTTTGCATGCTACGCTACCATCCCTTTCTTCTGGAATTTCAGTCCTCATCGTATAAAAATGAAAGGGTCATGGCTTACCATCTCTACCACGTGAGATATCGACTAAATAATTTTTATTCTATCTAATATGTGAGTTTGAAATTCTAATCTTTCTAGATGCCTACTTGCTTATAATAATCATCCACTCCCCGTCCCTTATGGATTAAGGTTTTCAAGGTTTCTGACTTTCCGGTCACGAGAGGGCTTCATACAACTCACTAAGCACTTAATTATTGGTGTATTAACAAATAAAGTATACAAGTTTTGGACCGACTGGGTCAATTCCTTAATTCTTGAGGTGCAAGAGACTTGTGAGCCAGGCGACAAACCCCCTCGACCAATCCGACATTTTGGACTGGTTGATGCGCGTTTACTATTTCGAAGGTTGTACCGAAGCACATACAGCTCACACAACACAAAACACAAACTTAGCACATCTTACTGTGTTACTAGGTAGGTCGCATTTGGTCTAAGTTTTGGCGCAGCAAAGCAGAATCCAATCGTGCGGTCAACAGTTTTTGGGATGAAAAAAAGAAGGTTCCAATATCCATGGAAAATTTGACTTTACGTTTGTCAAATCTTCATCACATTACATCTTTTTCTAGACGCCCACAAAAAGAAGATAAAAAATAAAAATTGTTCATCTTGTTTCAACAAAAGCAAATGAATTAATTGAGTTGTTGCAATTTGTCAAGGAAAATTAGAAACAAGTTAGGCTATGTGCCAAACTTCCAATATACAAAAAAATTTGTACAAGAAATTGAATTATTAGGTTACTAAGCTTGGTTTCATACTTCCATTTAGCGATTATGTACCATATATTAGTCTCCTTTTCTAATTTTTAAACTTGAAAGAGTTTTATAGTCGAATCCCTGAATTTGCTGGACAAGAACATCTTTCACATCTAGGTTTAAAGTCCATTTTTTACGATAATGTTATCTGGTCATAATAAACTAATCACATTATTAACCCCATATACATTCATTATTATATTTGAGAGTCATATGTACTAAGAAGGGGATCACTGTAATTAATTGGCTTTTTAGCTAAAATGGTCTATGAGATTGACATAAATATTTATTTTGGTCCTTGAGATTTGAAATCAATAGAAGTAGTCCCTGAATTTGTTCATCATTAATCATATTAGTCCTTCTGTGAATTTTTTTGTTAAATAAGAACTAAAATGACAAATTTCTCAATTTAATAAACAATGGACCAAAATGATTTGACAAAAATTGATGGTATTTTTGTCATTTTATTCTTATTTAACGAAGATTTTTCACGAAATAACCAAAATGATTGATGGTGGACAAACTCAGGAACCACTTCTATTAATTTTGAATTTCAAGGACTAAAGTGAGAAGTCATATCAATATCAAAACCATCTTAGCTAAAAAGCCTAATTAATTTTGTGCATCTAAATATAATTACATAAGAAACACTTTGACCAAAACAGGCTATAAAAATTTACCCAAAAAAAGGCTATAAAATTGGGCTGAGTAAATGAAAGACGGGCTCAATAATCAAGAAATCGCAGGTGGCAGGAAGGCCTAAACATAACTATTAGAGCAACTCCATCGTGTGGAGTAGCCCCATCGATAGGCCCCAAAACAATAGGTAGTAGCCCGAGCAACACCCTCAAGCGTATCCGGGCTATGGCGCACAAACGGGCCCTAGTAAGAGGCCCAACGAGAATCGTTGGCCCGAGAGCTCGAGGTGGGCATGATGCAACGCTGGCGTCAGGGCGACGCCAGCCCGGTTTTAATATTTTTTTAGTCAGGCGCGTGCATTACAAGATTGCTTGGGGGTGCATCCCCGACAAGTTTCAGACGTTGGGGCCCGCGATGTTACCATTGGAGGACACGTGGCAGATCATTGCCCGTTGGATTTCAACGATTACATTATGTGGACCGTTTGATTTCCAACGGTAAAAAAAATTCAAACTGTCATTAATTTCATCCGTTGGATCTGAGATCAACGGTCCACATTATTTGGCTTTATAAATTAAAAAAAATTAAAAAAGTTTAAATTTCTAAAATATTACCAGTGTGCCACGTGGCACAATCTGGAGTGTTGGAATTCAAATTTTTTAAATCCAACGGCAGAGATTAATTATGTGAATAAAAAATTAATAAAATTTAGAAAAAAAATTGAAATTTAAAAAAAAATTGATTTTACTTTTCTATAAATACCTTCTCATTATCTTCTACCTTACACCACAATTTCATATTTTGTCAACTATTTTCAACCACGTTTCTATCTTTCTCTCAAAGTTTCAAACCAAATTTTTTTCCAACAAAATGACAAATGATGCAGGTACGAATTGGACGCTTATTGAAGATGGTATTGTTGTGTACTAATTGGGTTGAAGTTACTCATGATACGATTACGGGTAATGAGATGCAGTTGCGAGAAATGTGGGGTCTTATTCATACCAATTATCTTGAGAAAATTGGTGGGAAAAGAACCGAAGAATCTTTGTCCAGTTGTTGGAGACTACTCAACAAATCGTTTGGTACGTGGAGAGACGCCTTGGCACAAGCTAGTAGTAATCTTCGAAGTGGGGAAAATTTAGCGGATCAGGTAACAATATATTTTTTATTTGTTCGTACTATACCCAAATTTACATTACCTACTTTGATCATAATTATTTCTTCTCTTGCATTGTGTAGCAACTTCAAGCACAAGTTTGGTATAATGCTAAAACCACAAGCAAAAACAAATCGTTCAACCGGTGGGAGTGTTGGAATATTGTCAAAGATTGTGCTAAATTCAAAATTGTGCCTATCGGTCCAGAAGTGGTCTTTAACAGCACCCCTCTACACTATACGCGGGATCATGCCGCGTATGATCATGAAGATGACGCAAAAGAAGTGCCCAAAATGCCCATCCCTGAACAAGCGTCGGGGTTGATCCGTTATCTAATTAGGCCTCAAGGTAAGAAGGCTTCAAAGAGAAAAGGGAATGCTTCCAAGAATGATTATGCAAAGTATATGGAAGACCTTGCTCGCCAAGGTGAATTGACTTTGGCACGGGAAATGGCTAAATTTGAGGCTGATAAGACTAGAGAGGATGCAAAAGCTGCAGCTATTAAGAAAGAATTTCAAGCTGCTGAGAGAGAAAGAGAACTATTTAGGCAAGAAATGGAACTGGTTAGAGAAGAAAGAATGGCTCAAAGAGATCGTGACATTATGAACACGCCTTTAGAAGGGAAGTCTCCGAATTCTAAATATTTTTAGAAGTCGGAGAAAGCGGACGTGGTGCGAAGGAAGCGTGCAAGAGGAGATGGTCCTAGCACGACAAGAGAAGATGATCCTAGCACCACAAAATTGGTTAGGTGATGATGATCTATTCATTAGCCCATAATTTTCCAATCACTTTGTTTGTAATTTCTTATTTATTGAATAGAGTACTTTATGTTGTTTCCAATTTATTGAATTTAGTACTTTATTTAAACAAAAAGAATATTTATTTAATTTGGTAATTTATTTATACTAAGACAATCTTTATTCAAAGGACATAAACACACCAAATAAAATTACATCAACATACCTAATAATAATAATAAAAATCACTAAATGAACTTAAAAAAACACACCCAATAAAATTAAATAAACACACCAAATAAAAACAAACACACTAAATGAACTTAAGCATTTTCAGCTTGTTTCAATTCCCATTGGTGCTCTATCAAGTCAATTTTTCGGGTATTGTGCATATATGGGTCTTGAATTGCAATATATCGTTGAATGAGCCTTTCATTGTAACGTTCATCCCTTTCTAATGGGTCGTGTTGCACGAGTTCTTCAGTGACATCATAATCGTACTCATCTTCCACAATCATGTTGTGAAGAGTGATGCGCGTCATCATGATGGATCGAAGCGACTCTACATCAAACTTTCTGGCAGCACTCCTGAAAATCGCCCAACGAGCTTGAAGGATACCAAAACAACACTTGACATCCTTCCTGCACCCCTCTTGACACCTTGCAAAGTGTTTTTCTTTTGCACTTCACGGACGTGGCACTATTTTGACAAATGATGATCACCTTGGGTAAATGCCGTCAGCTAGGTAGTATGGCCCATGGTACTTATGCCCGTTAACGTGGTACATGCACCTTGGTGCTTTGCCTTACAGGACATCATTGAACACTGGGGATTGTGCAAGCACATTGAGGTCATCTTGAGCTCTAGGAACCCCGAAAAAGGCGTGCCAAATCCATGTATCAAATGATGCTACCAACTCCAAAATGATACTTTTTGTGCCTTTTCTGTCCCCATAAGTTCTTTGCCATGCACTTGGACTGTTTTTCCAAGTCCAGTGTCTTGACACCTTGCAAAGTGTTTTTCCTTTGCACTTCGCGGACATGGCACTATTTTGACAAATGATGATCACCTTGGGTAAATGCCGTCAGCTAGGTAGTATGGCTCGTGGTACATGCACCTTGGTGCTTTGCCTTGCAAGACATCATTGAATACTGGGGATTGTGCAAGCACGTTGAGGTCATCTTGAGCTCTAGGAACCCCGAAAAAGGCGTGCCAAATCCATGTATCAAATGATGCTACCAACTCCAAAATGATACTTTTTGTGCCTTTGATGTCCTCATAAGTTCTTTGCCATGCACTTGGACTATTTTTCCAAGTCCAATGCATACAGTCGATGCTTCCAATCATCCCAGGAAAACCTTGCATCTCACCTTTCTTCAGAAGCCTTTACAAGTCCATCTCAGTAAGTTTCCGAAGATACTCTACGGTGTAGATAGATTCAATTGTGGAGCAAAACCTTATCAGGGACTCAAGAATGGTTGATTTACCTATCTTCACTATCTCGCCCACTTAGTCGGCAGGTGCTCCATATGCAAGGATTCGTAAGGTAGCAGTAATTTTTTGCGCAGGCAAGAAACCCATAGCACTAAAAGTATCCTTCTTTTGCATAAAGTAAGAATCATGGTTGCAAACATCGCCAATGATTTTGTTGAACAAATGTCATTCCATTCTAAAACGACGTCTAAAGTACGTATCAGGGAATGCACTGTTACTGACAAAATAATCGTCCAAGATATCCTTACCTAGTTGTTGCCTCCTTCTATCAATGTTCCTAGCACGGCTGGGCCTACAGATCTGAGTCATAGCTTGGATGACTCAACGAGAATGTGAGGCTCTTGCCATTCTTGATTCGTCATATCTCCGTCTACGCTCATCATCCTCTTCCTTCTCATTTTGGGCCCCCTGGCGTTTGAACATTCCTTCTGATTGGTTAAACTATTCTTCCTCTTGCTGATTGATTTCCCAAATCATCTTTGAAGAAGAAGAAGACATTGCAAGAAGGAAGCAGAAACTATGAATAATGATAGAGATCTTGAGAAAATTGGTGTGAGATTTCTGAGGATGGATGGTGGATTATATAGAGGATTCAGAAACGATTAGGTTGTAGATAATGTCACGTGGCATGCTGCCATTCGTTAAAAATCTAGTGGAAATCTATCCTCAAAGATTGTAAATAGATTGTGACACATGGTGCGACGTGATTGGTTAAAAATCTTATCAGAAATTCATCTCTAATAATTGTCTTTTCGGATAATGACATGTGGCGCAACGAGAACGATTAAAAATCTTATCAGAAATCCATCACCAATAATTGTCTGTTTCGATAATGACACGTGGCGCAACAAGAACGATTACAAATCTTATCAGAAATCCTTCACCAATAATGTTTTTTCCTATAATGACATGTGGCGCAATGAGAACGATTAAAAATCTTATCGGAAATCCATCACCAATAATTATTTTTTCCGATAATGACACGTCGCGCAACAAGAACGATTAAAAATCTTATTCGAAATTACAAATAAAATTATTTTGTATTATTTTATAAATAAAAAAAATAGTAATATTTTATTGTCAATTGCCAAGGCTATTCAAGTGTAACGGTGGAGATGCAAAAGCGAGTACTGTTCATTAGGGCAGTTACTGTTCACTGGGTGGATAGCCCTATGAGGCTTCCACCACGTTGGAGTTGCTCTTACGGGTGCACTGTGTGCCCCCAACATTCGGAGACGAGATTAGCAATCCCAAATGTTTTGGGAGCCTCGCAAAGACCACGTAGTAAAGGACTTAGTCAGCACATTAAACACAATCTCGTTGGCACCAAACACTAGACTAGTAAGCTAGTCTAGTGCAGTGAAACTTAAAGAGACCATATAAATCTAACCTTACGGGCGTACTTGTCTGCGTATAATCTAATAGGTAGAGTGGAATTCGGATACTTATTCACTAAACATAGCACTTCTCCGTTTCTGTTTACACAATTTTTTTTCAATACAATGGTATTATTTATTTGATGAAAGAATACAATAGTATATTTATAAAAATATTTGAACTAAGTGGCCCAATAAACTTGTCAAAATGACGTGATACCCGCAAGTCGTGAATAATCTTGTGCTTAAGATTTTGTGTTTCAACTCACTGCATTAGGAGTTCAAGAATTGAATATTCTTCTTAATATTAATAAAAAATTAAAGTGAAATCTAGACCAAATCGCACAATAAACCGACCATAATAGTATATTAACCAACTTGTAATCCACGAAAATAAAACGTAAACTCTTTTCACTTGCAAGTAGTTATATAGTGATATATAGTAATTCACACTGTGATAAACAAAAATCCTCCTCTGGTAATAATCTCTTTGACTCTGACTGATTCGAAAATAATGTATCGTTCGCTAAAATCTTTTGATTGCACCGAAGCGGGTGAGTCACAGACCGAGTGAGCGAGGAGGAATCACAAAGAGAAACCCTGACGGAGTTTTGAGTTTATTGGCGGATTTGCCGAAATACGTGTTTGGATTCATCACTGCATATTTTAATCTCCCCCCATTTTTCCGTCTTCTTCTTCTTCCTCTGTTACCTTGTTGCAGCATTCCAGGCCTTCCTACCGTAAGCTTCAATTTCTGCGTTTTTTCATCCATTTTAATCACTGAATTTGCTTTATTATTAGGTTTAATTTGCAAATTAATTAGCTTTATTGTATAATTTTTGTCTCTGTGATTTTTAATTTGGTAAGGGGCAAAAGCAGGGGGGTTTGATCGTTGATGACGTACTACTACAGTGAAAAAAGCCATGCAATTTTTACCCAAAAGACTACAAATTGTTCTTCAACTTCCCAATTCATCTTATCTAGAAACCTTTTCCGAGTTTTGTGTAATTCGCATTTTCCCTGCATTCATTTGATCTTGCACCCTTTTCCGAGTTTTTTGTAATTCGCATTTTCACTTTGCGTCCACAGGATGTTATTCAGAGAGAAGTGCAGACCATGATCTTGATTGACCACCCGAATCTGCTGAAGGCGCACTGCTCTCTCACTGCCGGCAGTAGCCTCTAGATTGTCACGCCTTACGTGGCCTCTGGATCGTGCCTAAGTGCCTTCACAGTATGAAATCTGCCCATCCTGATGGTTTCAAGCTGCCTGCTGTCGCTACATTGTTGCATGCGGCTCTCAATGCACTTGCTTATCTGCATTACAATGGACACATTCAAAGAGATGTTAAGGTATGTTAATATCACTCAGACTGGTATTTGTGTTATGGGCTTCTTGGACTCTTCATTTGGACACATTTGAAAGATTAGCCTTTTGAAATTTGGATCTAGCTTACTACTATTTGCGCAACGGGGATAAATGTTAAATACAAGTGTTGGTACATTGTAGGTTTGATCATCCATATGCTTAATTGCATTTCTCTACAAAGCCGAGTTTACCAAATGTATCCTCTTAACTCTCTGTGAAAAATGGTTTCTGCTATGTTTGTGTGATCTAGGTTACAACGTGAATAAAGCTTTTTAACCCTATTATTTACAGGCCGGTAATACACTAGTTGATACAAAAGGTGCGGTTAAGTTAGCAGACTTTGGAGTTTCAGCGAGCTTGTTCGATACTGGCAATAGACAACATGCAAGAAAAACGTTTGATGGAACTCCTTGCTGGTGATGGCCTGAACCTCCATATCTTGATATTCTCTATTTGACGATTGGGAATTATTTCAAACACATATTATGTTCGAGTTGGTCCTGGAACTCGTTGCATTTCGTATTTAACAGTGTGACCTCCTTTTTTCACAGGATGGCTCCAGAAGTTATGCAGCAATTGCATGGATATGACTTTAAGTGAGTGGATGATTTGTTTGCAGTTTGTCATGCAAGAATACTTATTGATGTGCATAGTTGATGAACTCGAATTTCATTTCTTTGAGCTTTCTCTAACGTTAACTTGTCATTCAAATCCTGGCGGGGTCTGTTATTCGTATCCAAACTGGGCAGACATCCGGTCGTTTGGGCTAACAGCACTAGAACTTGCTCATGGTCATGCTCCGTTTCCCATATTCCAGTCCTAAGGTATGCTGGTCTATAACATTCAGTGTCATAAGTTCTCATGGAGCATGAGTTATTTTAACAATCTACCAGCAGATGATTAAGGAAAAATTAATGTTTTAGTAAGCATCTAGAGAGCTTTTAAATTACTTTCTAATTTTTATAAGCGTTTATCATTTCAAACCTTAAATAAATCATCCTCTCTCCCTCTAAATTTTATATTGATTGAATAATTGTTTGGTTTTGGGGATGTTCATGAAGCACTGCCACTTCTGTCATAATTCTTACTGATGTTTCCCTTCAGGACACTTCGAACGGTTTCACTATCCCTTCTTTAATTGGTACATCCGCTTCCGTTATTCCTGCACTCCATTGTATTTTGCAGAAACACACCATGCAAAAGGTGCACATTGAATCCCCTGTGTACGGCTTCTGCAACAGAGGAGTCTTAGAATCCCATGTGATTAGTATTCAACAAAGGTGTGCTGTTGGGATACTGCCAGATGGCATATTAGGAAGATGACATCTGTACAAGGTTGTTAGTAGTTAGTTACTTGTTAACAGATAAATAGGAGATTGTAAAGATGAAAAGGCAGTGAATGAATTGTATTGTTGTTCTCATGTTCTGTTACTGTCTCTCTGTGCAATTGTGGAAGATGTAGGGTAGGGTTTTAACATGTGCGAGATTTCTTCTATTGTGTCCAAGAAGCATGCTCCATTCAATAATCTAATCTTATTTCGAAATCCTTGTTTGATGCTCTTATCAGAATTGACAAACTTGTCGAAATCCTTGTTAACGCGCACCCTCTGTTAAAGCCCTAATCATCGTTGTAATTGATCTTCGTTTTGCTTCGTTTGCACAGCTGGAGAGGCGATTCACTGCTTTGGCTGATAAAGAGTAGGAGTTGTGAGGCCTTCTTTCCACATTCAAGGGGATTTCCATTTTTTTCTTAGGCGCATATCTCAGCAATACAAAATGAGGGTTTCGATCTTTATATATAGGACTTGACCAGACATCTCCTGACGTGAGCTGACGACAGCCACGCTTGTTAGGAAAAAAAAAAACTTCGCGGGGTATATAGACAATCTAATTTTCACAAACATGCTAAATTTGCAAGGGCTTACGTCATTGTAATTATAAAAAGTCATTTGTAAACTAATCTTCTGTTCTTACTTTTTACATCTCCCTTCTGTTCCTTACTGTGGAAGGCAACGGATTTCCCATCTTATTTTTTAAATTGATAGGACTAAAAGTAAGACTTTAAATTATAGAATAAATATATATTAAAAAAAGTTCCACAAAGTGAATTGAATTGCTTGGGCCATAGACCCTAGAGGGGGTTGGTTATTGTGCTTGCTGATCAAGCAACTCAGCCGGCAAAAGCCGAAAAGTCAACAAAAAACGGTCGCGTTGGCATTCACACTATCGCATATTGCCAATTCAAAGTCGGTCACAGCGATATGAAGAAACAATCAGAAACCACCATTGTTGAGAACCAATCTGTATATTTCGATTTCGATTTCGATTTCGATTTCGTTACACTGCAAATCAACGGGAATTGATACGATGAAGAAGCAAACAAAAACCTTTGGGTGACTGTCTGTTTAAATCGTCTCTAAATCTGTGTATCCGAAAGTAAGGCCCTAAGGATTGCTCACCAAACAACGTTATGCATTTGCCCTGGCACCAATCTGCCTCTTGACAGATTTGATCACTCCAATCAACAGCCTGTCACCGGCAATCTGCCTCACCCTCTGTATCAGCTGCGGGCGCGTTACCCTGTTCGCCTGCAGGATCAATCGAAAAGTTCGAAATGAGTGATCAGGTTGTCATGATTGATGAAGATTAAACATGAGAAACAGAAAATGCCATAAAACTTACTCTGAAACCGTTGTGACAAGCAACAAGCAATTGCATTTTCTGAGGAGGCAGGAACTTCGAGAGAATGGACATCAGAGCAGGGAAGCTCATCCATGGTGATGTGGGGGATTGTCTCAAAGCACTCTGATGCGCAGTTGGAACACCTGAAACAACTGAACAAACAAAACCAGAGTTAAATCTCATTCCGAAAACCCGAAATCTCCACCAAACAAAAACACAAACCAAATTATCAATTCGAATTTCGAATTGAGCCACTAACCATTAGGGAGAGTGTTGGGAGCCTTGAAGCTGACCACATAGCAAGGATAAATGTGAGAGTTCATGATAGCACTCCAAACAACATATCTTCTCGGATTTACCAGATTATCCACGCCGGTGTCCACCTCCTTGCAGCTCGGTTGCGATTGCTTTGAGCCCGGCGCAACCATTTCCGCCTTCCCCAATATCACACGGCACAGCAAGATGTGCTTCAGCCCACTTTCATCCACAGCGGACGACAATGCTCTACACAAATGTCAATACAATCTATCAAATTTTCGATAAAAATGGAAGGTTTCGATTTTAAAGATGTGAATTTCTCAAAGATCAAACAGAAACAAGAGTTGGGTACAAATCAAAATCCCCTGAAAATCAAGAAATTACCCATCGCATGTAAATTTGGCAGGAATCATATGAACACCGACACCGTATGACACTTCATTTGGGACAGGCTCTCTGCACCGACTGAAACCATGGACCAAAACATCAGAAAGCTCCTCCTTCGATCCGCCGTACCAAGCGTACTTAACATTGGCGTTCCCACTGCATTTACTTGCCACAGCCTGAGAGAAAATCTTGAACGACTCAAATCTCGCCTTCCTGGTCGGATCGGAGCTCAAGTTCTTGTGCACCGCCACAACATTCGTGTCCCTCCCGGCCAATCCCATGCCCGAAACAAAGCTCTTCTTGATGATCTCGTGCTCGAAACTCTCGTCGTCCACCCGTACCATCCCGGTCCGGGTGAAAACACCAAACAGATCCGACACGGCGGCGTTCGAATCGCCGCAATCGGACCCGGAATCCAAAATTTCATCGTCATTATCAATAGTCATCGAGATTTGATCTTCGAATTCAAACTGATCGGTCGACATCGCTGCTACAAACTTACGAATCAAGCGATCGGATCAGCGAGAAATCGAAAGACAAATAACTACAAACAACTCTGTATACAAATTTTTTTTTTTAAATTCATAAATCAAAGAAGCAAGAAACGGTTCAAGATCTCAGAATCCGGGACCAAATAGATCAGGAGAGATTAAATCTTCGAGATATTTATAGGAGATTTGTGGCGGTTGAGAGTTTTGATTTATGGCGGAGTTGCCGATGCCGCTGTGTATAAATACTCAGACTCTTAGGCGGTGGGAACTTTTCGTAGCCCTTGGGAAATAAGAATTTTGAACTTTATGTATTGTCTATTTTGCCCCCCTGCAGATCATGTATGCCGCCCGAGAAGTGACCGTTGTGTGTGCCGTTGATGGGGTATTTTAGGAATATGGCGTGGGGATTGGTGGGAGGGTCGTTTGGTAATTTCCAGAATTTAACGCTAGTCATGCAGGACGTGCCTGCCTTTTGTCGTCCGCTTTACTTTCGAAGCAAGTTTTCCTACTCAGATTTGAATTTTGGCTTCCTAATTGCGTACGGAAATATTTAATAAAATAAATATAAAAAAAATGATGAATTAAATTCGATTGGGCCCTGGACATGCATTATTTATGGGCGGGTCCATGGTCCAATTGGGACATGTGGGCTTGTGGAGTTGTTTGAATCGGCGCACGTGGGTACCTCAATTACAGAACATGTATTGTCGTGTGCACGTGACATGTCTTCATCTTTTCTTTGGTTCCAAGCAACAAAGGTTTTAAATTGCATATGGTATTTTTGTGCTATTTGACGTAAAAGGGCTCCCTGAGTGAATTGAATTTTAAAAGTTCTTGTAAAATCACTTAAGTAGTGCAGTGTTTTAGAGGCCAAATTGTTAATGGCAGTAAGAACACATATATCTTCAAAACGGTGTTTAAGTTAGATTTCTAAATACAATCTTCTCCAAATTCGCCCATTGTTCTACAAGTTATACTTGGCAATATGCCCATAACATAGCCAATCTTAAGGGAGTACAGATTGACACCGAATAATGGAGATCAAAGAGAAACTATAGGCGAACACTCAAATACCACTCATCACTGTAAAGAAACCACCAGAGAGATAAGAGTTTAGGGATAGAAGGAAAACACTCTTCAATAAACCAAGTTTAAAAGTAATTCTCAAATTCTGAATGATCCCTTTCCATACATGAATAAGGGTTTTAAATAGTCTAGGCATGGAACAACCTTCCGTGAATAGGATAACCTTATTAATGATCATACATAACCATGACTTAAAACTATGCACGAACTGATTTATTAATAATCGTTAACATTGAACAAACTTTTAATTAAATATAATGAATGCACCATCTAATAATTAGATGAGTCTAGATTTGGTGCCAGTGTTGCCATTGCACAGGATCCTCGAATCGGAAGGGCCCCCGATTTTTCATTTTTGCTTGCATATATGTATATATTTGAATGTGTAGCTAGTTTACAGATTGAGTTGCTAGCGTAGGTGGTTCTTTGGATAGTAACAATTCACAACTGCAATCTTAGTAACAACATCATCGTTACTCACTCAGCAAAACGAAGAAGAAAAAACACCATCTTTCCTATAAAAAAAAAAAGAAGTAATATATTAACTACTTTTCTAACAATTCTTGAAGGAAGAATCCTTAAAAGAAACTGCCAGCTCGTCATATTGGCCCCATCTAGAAGGGGACGACTGGTGGGTGTGGCAACAAACACATTCACCACCACGACCCCGATTCGGATCCTGCTCGATCCGACTGACACGACTTGGGGGTGACACAAAAGCATTACCCACCATCCCGTTTAGGTTGCGCGGTAACCCGACATTCAAGGAGGAGCAACGCCTCAAAAATAAGAGACAGCGACAGTTGGGTTTTAACCAACCCAAAATAACAGCAATCAATATTTAGAGATAATAAAAAACACACATAGGAAAACAAAACCTTAATAAGAAAAACTAAAGGGAGAATTTTCCGGGATTGTTTTATGTTTTTTTTTTCTAAATCATTTCTTTATTTTTAATTTTGTTGTTTTGGGTGGCATTTGGTGGTGGTGTGGGTGGCCTTGAATGATTTTCACTTCTCACACAACCACCCCCTTCGTCTGTATAATCTTTGGAATTCTCATCTCTTCCTCAAACGCGACCAAACGCGAGCTCGATCGCGTAATTAATTTCTTCGATAAGGAGCTAGATTTTTGTTTCTGCGTACGTACGTGCATGGTCGCTTGCATGCAGACGGAGTTCCGGCCGTCTGTACGTACGTGAAGTTTGTACGTAGCTGCTGCTGCTGCGTCCATGCAAACCTATCCAACGTAAAAGTTGAATTATTGCATGTACAGGTTCTTGTTGCTTTTTTTTTTCCATAATTTTCTAGTATTGTTTGAAACCTTTGCCCGGATTACGTAGGATTATTGGTTAATTTCATTGGATTGGATGAAAGGGGTTTCGTTAATTAATCTTGTATTAAACTAATTAATCACAGGGAATATTGGGAAGGAGGAAACTTTGATAGAAAGGGAAAGGAAGAGTGGTTACCGGTTAAAGGAAGGAGAATTATGTCGGAATCAAATGAGCATGACTCTCATCCTCCTGGCCCAGATTCACCACCCCATGACTCAAACACACCATCGCCGCCCCACGAGAGTACCGAGGACAAATCAACACCGTCAAACTCACCACCCCATGACTCAAACACACCATCGCCACCTCCGCCATCAGAAGCGCCCCCTCCGAAATCAGAGCCTCCGCCTCCAAAATCAGACTCACCTGCCCCAAAATCTTCACCATCCCCCAAACCTTCGCCTCCACCAGCATCTCCACCGCCATCATCACCTCCACCATCATCACCATCTCCGTCTTCTCCACCCCCATCTTCACCACCGCCTTCATCATCACCACCAAAAACACCTTCTCCTCCTCCTCGTTCACCACCACCATCTTCATCAAAAGACAAACCAACATCCGGATCATCACCACCTTCTTCTCCAGCTTCACCACCTCCTCCTAGTAGTACTGATGGCAATACTCCCAAACCATCGTCCGGCAACAGTTCATCATCTACATCACCACCAACTGATTCATCACAAGATGATAAAGGCTCCCCATCCTCACCCAGTGTCTCTCAGTCCTCTCCAGCCTCTCCACCTCCAGCTACATCTACAACCAACCCCACCGCCCCATCTCCTCCTACAGTGCCTAGCGCTCCCGCGGTTCCGGGTTCAGGAGCTACTACAACTCAGCCTGTCCCTCACCCTGCTAATTCCACCCCCACCCTCTCCCCTCCCCCAACAAGAAGTCAGGTTACAGGCGACTCAGGGGGTAGTAGTAGGCATACAGGCACTGTTGTGGGCTTGACGGTAGCTGGAGTTTTCATCATTGCGTTGGTAGCCCTCATTGTTGTGTTTGTAAGGAAGAGAAAGAAGCAGGCCCAACCATACCCTCCAAATTACGTGCCTCCCACTCCCGGTCCCCATGGCGGTAACTTATCAACTCCAGGTAAAGATTGTCTGCTAATTGTATACGTTGTTGACTCATATCCTGACAACTTGAACTTTCAAAATTTGTGTGCATGTCAAAGAAAAATTGACAACAGCCACTAATATTAGTTGCATAGAATGAGGTGTCTATAATGCTTATCATTGTCTTATATGTAGTATCATAGTCAATGATAACCATTTATACACCTTATTCTTATTCTTAGTTATGTCAGTTTTTCTTGTAGTGGTGGTGGTCTAACATAAACATAATATAAAGTGTACTTATGAGCTCAATAATTGAGCTTTGTATGTGATGCAGGTGGATATTATCATGCGCAGCAACAGAGTTCCGCAACTTCTGGTCCAACAGAAAGCTTCTATTCGAGTGGACCGCCCGGACCTTCCTCCTATGAAAACAGCTACCGAGGTAATCCGCCCAGTTCTGGAGATTCCGGTCTTATTGCTGGTACCAAGGTTCATTTCACCTACGAAGAGTTGATGGAGATAACGAATGGATTTTCACGTCAAAACGTTATCGGTGAGGGTGGTTTCGGATATGTGTACAAGGGTTGGATGCCGGACGGAAGAGTTGTGGCAGTCAAGCAGCTCAAGGCTGGTAGCGGGCAGGGAGAGAAGGAATTCAGGGCTGAAGTTGAGATTATTAGTCGCGTGCATCATCGTTACTTGGTCTCTTTGGGGGGATACTGCATCTCTGAACAGCAAAGATTGCTTATCTATGAATTTGTTCCCAATAAAACTCTTGAGCACCATTTGCACGGTAGGTGATCTAATCTAATTAACCTCTTCTTTTGATGTTCTTAGTTGTACTTCTCAATATTCAGCTACTTGTTATTGTACTTAAAATTGTTGATTTGTTATTCAGGTGCCGGAATGCCGGTGTTGGAATGGACCAAGAGACTCAAGATTGCTTTAGGGTCTGCAAAAGGCTTGGCGTATTTACACGAAGACTGTACGTACATATATACATCTTTGTGACTTTGTGTTATGAGATCCGATAATAGTCACTGACATTAGTCGTACATAATGGAGTGGGGGGTAATAGACATATCAGTGGCTAATAACGCCATTAGCTACAGATTTGCCTTTTACGCACCTCATTAACCACTTATAGGCCTTTTGCTCACTCCCTCAGTGGCTATTGTCAGCGCTTTCTGTCGAATTATCTGATTCTATCTGTTCTCCTTGTATATATGTTTATAGGCCATCCAAAGATTATTCACAGAGACATTAAATCGGCAAACATTCTGCTGGATGATGCCTTTGAAGCACAGGCATGTCTAGACCTGTTCAATTCATGTTGTACTGATTCCTTCTGATGCTACGGCTATCCCATGATTTTGTGTTTCTGACATTGAGGCTCTAGTTTCTAATTCTTGAATTTCTTCGAACACAGGTTGCAGACTTTGGGCTTGCCAAACTTACAGACGGCACCAATACTCACGTATCCACTCGAGTCATGGGAACATTTGGGTAAGCAAGGACCTTGTAAACTCCCTTGGAACTATTGCCTGACGACCGTATTGCTTATCTACGACACTTGTGGCATTTTGTTCAATTTGGTTTCAGGTACATGGCACCTGAGTATGCAAATAGTGGCAAATTGACAGACAGATCAGATGTGTTTTCGTTCGGAGTTGTGCTTCTAGAGCTTGTAACCGGACGGAAACCTGTTGATCCTACTCGACCTTTAGGGGATGAGAGTTTGGTTGAATGGGTATGAATATCTTTCGCCTTTGCTAATATGTCACAATGCAGCTTGTCATTGGTTTTACAAGTCCACTTTTGTTTTCACATTCAATAATTTTTCTGTCTAAAATTTCTCAGGCTCGTCCCCTTCTAATTCAAGCCCTTGAAACTGGCGACTTGAGCAAATTAGTAGATCCTCGGCTCGAGAAGCATTATGTGGAGGGTGAAATGTTCAGAATGATCGAGGCAGCTGCCGCTTGCGTGCGTCATTCTGCTCCAAAACGACCACGAATGGCGCAGGTGAATACTAATAAGCAGAGAGAAGAATGATGACAATTTATTGGAATAACTATGCAGACTTATTGGTTCATATATATTTTCAGGTGGTAAGAGCATTGGACTGTGAAGGCGAATTAAGTGATCTAACGAACGGAGTGAAAGTTGGGCAGAGTACTGTATATGACTCTGGTCAGTACAATAAGGACATTATGAGATTCAGAAGGACGGCATTAGGCAGCGGAGGCAGCTTAGAGATGTCCAGTGCAGATTTCACTTCCAGAGAGATATCAGGACCCCAAAGTTTATGGACTCGCCCGGATGCTTCAAGCGATGAATCAGAAACTCGAGCTTTTACCACGCGTGGTGGTGAGCAGATAATCAGTGGGAATCAAGGCAGACGGTTCTAATTAGAAAGAGTGGCCAAATAATTTCTGAACGTCCACACACTCATCATCCTGACATTGTTAACTCATGGTGCTCCACACAGAGAGTTTGGCAAGGGAGGGGGCGACAGAAGAGACTCTGTTCGTTATAAAAAGAAAAGAAAAACCGATTTCTTGACTTAATATGACATATTAGTGTGTAAGTTAAGCTTCTGCTTCTTTTTTTCTTCTCCATTTTTCTTCGTTGAAGGTCGCTCTATTCTCTAGTTCCCTCGAGGCATTAGCAGCAGGGAAGAGCTCGTAAAGTTTACTCGTGGTACCTTTTTTTTAGTCATTAATACGAAGAATCTGTATTGATAGTACAGGTAGAGCAATAAGATTTCAATTAAATGTGCCTAATTTTTTCATTTACACGCTTTTGGGATCTATGTGTTAATCGACGATGCAATCATTAGCAGAATATTTAACTGTAATTGTACTTCATTAGACCCAGAACAAACTGTCGTGTTAGCCTCCAAAACTTCCATACTTTTGACATGTCTAAAGGAGCTGTTTAGATGTTCTTGGATGAAACCTTCGATTTTCCAAAATCAGCGATAATCTATCAGATTATACTGTCTGATTTGTACCCCTTGTTAGCTGGATTAAACTGTCTCTCAATTTCTTTGCCTGAGTGTCTTTGTTTGCCTGTGGAAGAACACAGTGCAATGTATATGTAAGAAAAGTGAGCAAAATAAATTGTTCTTACTCGCTATCGTTATGAGATGATTTCTTACGAAAGGTTCAAATACAAGATGAATCTTCTTTTATCGGAATCTTACCTCAACGTTGAGAATGTATAAAACAGTTCCATAGAGTGTCGTGACATTGGCATCAACAGCTTGAAGTCCTAAGGAATCCATATTCTCCATCAACCTTGCAAACCCGCCTCAGTTCTGCTCGGAGAGCAGCTTAATCAAGCACACCCCCCTGTTTTGAATAAGCCCGCTGCATTTTTTTAGTACAATAGTCACGTAATGTTACTAATTCATGTACAGATCAGCGTCGTTCGTTTTCATTTTATTTTTCTTCTATGTATAAAGTATCGATCATTGATCAAGGGTCTGGCCTTTTGTAATTGAAGATCATCCAATTCCATAATTTAGTACACTAGTCCATAAAAATGTCACAAACCTTTTAACGTTACCTATAATAATACTTGAAGCTTCAGAGTTGGAAACTAATTAAAAATAAAAATAAAATAAAATAAAACATAGGAGAACAGAGGAAACGGGAGGATTAATTTTGAAAGGAAAGCCAATTCAGCTACAACAAGTTACTAATCCGATCGTCATTTCATCCACTGGTTCGGATCTCCCATTCCAACATGATGCTCGCCGCCAGGATGCTGCTTCATTTCACCTTTCATGTGACGATTCATTTCACCGTTTCCGTTATGGTGTGGTTTGTTGTGGTGATGATTCATGTATCCTCTGCCCTCTCCTCTGCTGCTGCTGTTCCCTTTCGGGTTTTTCTTATCGAATCCAAATTCGACGTCTGCTACTTTCGGGCCTGCTCGAAAGCTGGGAGCTTTCCCAAACTCCACGCGATGGTCTCCACCACCGCCACCTGCAGGGCCAGCTTCTTTCTTGGGACGAAAGTTATGTTGCGGCTGCTTATGGGGTTTCGAGCTGTTGTGGCGGCGATTGCAGAGCCTTCCGAGAAAGCAAGCGATGGCGGAGATGACGATTATAACGGCCAGCACGATAAAAACAGTCCCGAATGATCCATTTGAATGGTGGGAAGATGAAGGCTGTCCATTGACATTGTTAGGGTAAACAAGAAAAGGGCCAACAGGCTGTTGCTGCTGCTGAGGCTGCAAGGAGGACATGATGATGGTCTGGATAGGATAGGACTGGATTGGAGTAAAACAGAGGCTATGGGATTTGGGGGGATAATTAGTAGTTAGTCCTTGTAGATCTTTGTTCTTTGAGTGAAGACGGAGGGAGAGAACTGGGTTTACTCATGGATCAAGCAAGAACATTAATACGTGAGTATTAATATTCACATTAACATTTATATGAGAGCATGGCAGCATCGTAATCAGTTTTATGCGACTATATAACGTTACTTAAACACAAGGATTCAAATTTCGACCAAAAAAAAAAAATGGGATTCAAATGTTTGGTATTCGTGTTCAAGAAAGGAGGAAAATAACTTTCTTTAATAAAGAGACGAGTAAAGATGTTCCTTGTTGATCTCTTTAATGTGGAAGAAGAGACTGCCTTGTATGGAGAGAAAGCAAGATTTTGGAGCCTTTGGACAGTGGATTAGTGTTCTCAAAAGGCCCCCTTGAGAGAGAAAAAAGCAGCATTTGTTTTTTTTTTTTTTTTTGACAAACTCCAAGCCAAAAGCAGCATTTGTTTGATAGGCGATTGCATAATTGTGCATATGATTGGAATCAATTGAGCACCTATCCATCTCAGCCCTTGATCTCGGAATATATGTAGATAGTAGATACATCTTTCCACACTGTTAGTGCAGTTATAATTTATTTAATATGTTCATCCAATAATATTGTTCTGTAGGTTCAAGTTAGAAATACAATAATACTAGAGACACCAACTTGTTTGAAAAGACTTTTTAACCAAAATGATTTTTGAAATTGACATAACTCATCACTTTGGTTCTTAAGATTTAAAATCTATAGAAATGGTCTCTAAGAATGTTCCTGGCCAATCGTTTTGGTTATTCCGTGATAAATTCCTATTAAATTGAAGGTATTTTTGCCACATCAACCTCTCCCATTAAACTGGTGGTTTTTTAAATTTAAGAAAGTTTTTTTCACAGAATGACCAATGGTGGACAATCTCAATAACTACTTTTATTGATTTTAAATCTCAATGACCAAATTAATGAGTTATGACAATCTCAAGAATCATTTGGCGAAAAAAGCTCGTTCGGGAATTTTATATTATTGTGAGTAAATAAGTACCACAGTGAGATTAGATAAAAAATAAACATCAGTTAGTATAATAAAAGTGGTTTATAGTAGACAAGTACTAGTCTTCAGAATTTAAAATAGAATGGTGCTAACCACACATTTCTTTTTACATTTCACTTATTTTTTGTTAAAAATTGTCATTTGATATTTTTTTAATTCATTCGATTCCACAAAAATTAAGACATGTGTATTAAAAAAAATTGTGTAAATAGCACCACCCTTTACAATATCACCTATAATTTCTCTAAGAAAATGGCGGGGTCAGTACTCACTCTTTGATTGCCGTCTTTATCTCCTTTGTAATAAGGAACGATTCTGCTAGGTGGGTGAAGCTTGATTTTAGGTCCTTTTCATGATTAGATAAAATCTTAGTAAAAGAGTGTGTACACATAATATGATGTGACATTATTCTTATCATGTAACTTTTGTTTTGTATAAGTATACATTAATTTTGGACGTTTACTTTATGATATCGGTTAATAACTTAATAGCATAAATAAAATTATAACTAGCTGAAATGTGCTTCGTCCTTCCGAAATTATAAAATTCTTAGTAGCATAAATTAAACTATAACTAGCTGAAGTGTGCTCTACCCTCTCGAAATTGGAAAATATCTGTCATAAGCGGATTAATCCCCACCTCAATCCTTCTCTTAAACCTAGCACGTAGAGGGCTCGGCCATCCTCAATGTTTAGTGGGACTGGACTTAGCATAGACATGCATTTTGTTTGGGGGTGTGATATCCGCACACTCTATTTTATTTTTCACACATCTTTTTAATTTTTAGTCGTCGAATCAGATGAATTAAAAAAGATTAACAGACAGAAATTAACAAAGAGTGTATGAGAAGTAAAATAAGATGTGTGGATAGCACATTCCTTTTGTTTGTTTGTTTGTTGGCCATCTTTTACCTTGTAACACTTCCTAACTTCTAACAACCATAGCGCCCTGTTATATTTTGAATGTAAAAAAATCAGCTCAAATGTGTCGCTCTCTAGTCAATGCAATGGGTGTTGGCTGGTCAAAAAGTGTGTTTATCCAAACAATCAAGCACATAATTAACCAAAACAAATCATAGCTTGTACTTATAGCTTGCTTTCTTCACAGTCACCCCAATTTAAAATCCATTTCATCAAGTACTTAAATACTAATTCAAGGAATCAGCTTCGTTGAGCTGAATTCTTCAAATTAACTAAAATGTCAAAGAAATTTGATCATAATCATCTCCTCCTCTCCCAATTTTCACTCATCCTTCTCTATCTTCTCTCACACTCATTTGGTAATAAAATTTCTATTCATTCACTGTAGTCTATTACTTTTGTTGATACAAGCAATATTCTGCAAACATCAATCTAATTTTGACGCTAATATAGACAAATTTTCAAGCCTAACATGTGGACAACATAACATGGGTGACATGAAGCGCGTGTGGCCATTTGGTTTCACATGTTGGACAACCTGCTTTGATACCATGAAGAAACTGAGGTTCCACCATCAAACCAATTGATAATATAAAGAGTAGCTCATCCTATTATAAGCTCATACAAAGTCTATCTTCCATTTTCTCGTTCTCAACAGCTTTATGCATGGCAAGGAATGCACTAAATAACTAAATTAAGTTTCAATAAACTGATTTCGTAATTACAATTGTATAGGTTCAGCAGCAGCAGAACCAATTGGAATCTGCTACGGACCAGTAGCCAACAATCTCCCGCCACGGTTCCTCCACGGTCCTCGAAATCCTCCAAGACAACGGCATCTCATCCGTCCGCCTGTTCAACACCGACCCCGGCACACTCAGCACCTTCTCCGGCACCCCAACAATCCACCTCACCATCGGTGTCCCCAACGAACTCCTCCCCACCCTCGCCGCCACCCTTGACTGGCTCCAATCCAACCTGCTCGCACACATCCCCGCAAACCAAATCCGTTACATCGCCGTCGGCAACGAGGTTTTCCTCAAAGACCCTTACTACACTCCCCACGTCCTTCCCGCCATTCTCAAACTTCACCAAGCCCTCCAAACCCTAGGCCTTGACATTTCCATCAAGCTCTCTTCCCCACTAAGCGCCTACGTTCTCTCCACCTCATACCCTCCCTCCTCAGCCTCCTTCGACCCCTCCGTCCAACCCTCTCTACTCCCACTCCTCCGCTTCCTCCGCGACACGAACTTCCCCTTCGTGGTCAACTCCTACCCCTACTTCAGCTACCTAAGCAGCATAAACTACGTCTGTCTCGACCACGCGTTGTTTGGAGCCACCAGTGAGGTGGTTAGCGACAGCGAGTTGGTGTATAGTAATCTTTCGACGCTGATTGTGGATGCGTTTGTGAGTGCGATGGAGAGGGAGGGAGTTGTTGGCGTTCCATTTGTAACATCCCACATCGACTACGGAGAAGGGGTGATGTGCCTTATATGTATATGTCCACCTCTATATAGCACGAGACTTTTTGAGAACTCACCAGCTTAGGATCCCATAAAAACTCCGAAGTTAAGCGAGTTTGGGCAAGAGCGGTCCCAGGATAGGTGACCCCCTGAGAAGGCCTAATAATCCAAGAACAAAACCGTGCAGGCCGGGTCCAAAACGAACAATATCTTGCTATGTGGACTGAGATGTGACAATATGACATCAGAGTTTAGGTATTAGGTCCTCGTACCTTTACCTTAGTATAGGAACGATTTTTTTTTTAGTAACGTAATGTGTAACGCTGACGGTGTTGGTTGACGCCATGTGTTGTTTATGTGACATTGCTCCCTTGATAGTGCGTTGATTACGTAGTTCAGTTAACTTTTATTTAATCTTAGAAAATGTGGTATGGAATTTACATGCATCATTATTACTTCAAATAGTTGTTACAATGCTTTTCATTTAAATCATGGATATGGATGATTGTGAAATGATTGTGTTTGTTAGAAGTGACATTCCGTTTGTACAAAGACTCATAATGTTGTCGAGCTAGGATGATGATGTTGTGCTTGTAAGCCTATTAGTAATGTTGTCGCCTTGATTACGATGATTGTACTCGAGAAATAGTATTCGAAATTGTTAAATTGTTGGTAACTAATTGTGTGAATGATTGAAATGATGGATATTGGAAATTTCGAGGACAAATTTTTTTTAAGGGGAAGAATGTGAAATCCTGTTCCTGGATTTTACTATTATAATCTACGTATTTGTATAATTGAGATTTTATATTATTTTTTGGGAATTTATATTAATTTATTTGAATTTAGTTTTTAATTAAACTAGTTACAAAGAGTGAAGTTTGGAAATTAAGTATTTAAAATTCATGGACCGTTTGAGGTCACAATTTATAATTTCAAATAGAGCTCGATCTCACGAACGTGTAGGCACAAACCGTTCGTGAAACAGATCTATAATGAAAGAGATATTAACATTTAAAGTCAAGGATATTTTTGTAAATTTGACTGCATCTAGAAGATTCCAGATTTTATGGAACCATCAGTTGTGCCACGTGTGTGGCTAGGATGGTGGGATGAGAAGGGAAAATAGGAAGATGAATAGAGGAGAAGAGAGGCTCGGGGAATCAGGAGGAGAGATGATGAGAGACCAACCAATCAGAAAGTAAGAAGGGAAAGAAATGAGAGAGGGTGAGAAACACCCAACATGATTCCCCCTTCTGTGACCCGTGTGCCCGCGACCCAACCCGCCTCCTGTGACTATTCCGACGGCTTTTTCCGTCCAATTTTCCGACCTTCTTCAACTTCTCATCACCACCTCCCAACATACAATTCTAGCTAAAAATTGACAAAATTTGATTGTGATTTCATGAGAGTTTATACTGTGGGTGCCGCGAGAAACCATGTTGAGATCCACCAAACATGAAACGTTCTCGTCCAATTACCACCATCACTAGACTTTCCTTAAGGCCTGAAACAAAGCCCAAACAATCTTGGTGGCAACAGAGTACCAGAGAAGTCGAATAAAAGCTCACCCATTCTAGGATTCCCGACGGGTTTTAGTGAAATTGGGGCCTTTCCTGGCCTAATTGGCCTTGGTCGTAGGTATGAAACTTACTTTACTCATTGAGACCTACAATTTTGTAAACTTTGGTAATTTTTGAAAACATGTGAATTTTCCCGCCAGTAGGGGTGGCCGACTGCCACCCACGGCGGCGCGTGACCAATGGACTGCCGATGTTATTTTACAATAATTTGATATCTTGATCTCATATTTGATATCCATATGATGTGATTTGATTATTGTGAACCTAGTTTGATTAAGGTACATCGCTTGATTATAATATGAATCAACGATCTGACTGTTGGATCGTCACCAAACTCTAATACATTATAAAACATAATATTAGAGGATATTACGAACTGAAGGATCGGAAATCTGACTTACAGATCTTCTCGAATTGAATTTATAAGTTTGTAAAATAAGTGGTTGACCATCACCTAATTCTAGCAATTGGCGGAGATCCAATCGTCAGATCGCTATGAGATTTTAGTAGGTTGTTCTGGAAGCATAATGTGGACCTTAGAAAATTACGGATCTGAAATCTGATGTGCGGATCTTTCGGATCAAATTACGTAGAGTTGTGGACCGTACCATTGACCGAGAGTTGACTTTTGGTCAACATTGCTCGAACGTTTTAAATATTAAATTTAGTACTACAAGATACTAACAGAAGTCTAGTGGGCCTACATTGGTTAGTGAGTGACTATAATATAGGTGATATAGGTGATTACCTTGTATTCATAACTATTATCCTGTGTGGATATGAAATGGTTTTATGATTATGTTTCCTATAAAATTGTTAATTTGTATATTTAGCCATCGTTGCAGTTTTATGATGTGGGATTTGATGTGCATATTGGAAATATGGTTTATTTTGTATGATTGGCTTGGTGTGATGAAATGTGAGGGCTAGTAGTGGACCATTAACTCATTGTCATGGGGTTTGTCGCTTCGAAACATGTTTCACCCCTCGTTTCAATATTTCATTTCTCATTTCGTTGAACCTTTGTAACCTGAGTAACTTGATCTATGTCTTGTTTTGTTGAGTGGTTGTGATGCATTGTACTCCGCAATCCCGTTGAGTAATGGTCCGGAATCGGATCCACTCGAATTCCGTTGAGTGATGGTCCGAAATCCTTTCTACTCTGTGATTTCGCTGAGCGATGGTCCAGAATCCCTTCTACTCCGCGATTCAGTTGAGTGATGGTCCATAATCATATCCTGGTTTGGATTCCGTTAAGTGATGGTCTGGAATCACTTATATCCCTTCTACTCTGCGATTCCGTTGAGTGATGGTCCGGAATCGTATCCTGATTTGGATTCCGTTGAGTGATGGTCCAGAATCCCCCTTGGTATCTTGGTTTCGTTGAGTGGTCTAAAATTCCATTTTTCAGAGATGTAGGCTTTGGTCGAATAGTGTCACTCTAGCCCCGCATTTCAGTGCATTGGATGTGTTACTGATTGATATGGTTGTGGAATGATGTTTGTTATGATTATTGTAATTATGATTAGACTTGTGTGGCCATTGTGACTAGAGAATATAATTGTGCTTCGTCGTTTGTTCTTTAAAATATTTCACTATATGCATTGTGATATATTATGGAGACATAACGATATTGGTGATGAATATTTGAGAGTGGTGGAAGATGAACTATGAATGGCTTGATCCTTATTGAGGGTATGTAAGTAGTCTAATGAGGAGGTTAGATGCAGCCATAAAGTATACGAAAAAAAATTATTACGTAGCTGGTTCTTGAATTATGCTTTGCACATATCTCGGAGGCGGGGTATGTTAGAGATACAGGTATTTGGTGACATCATGTGTCGATCTTAGACGTATGTTGGGATCGGGGTGTGACAACTTTTAGTCCTAGAAACAAAACCGTGCAGGCCGGGCCCAAAACGGACAACATTGTGCTACGGCAGAGCCGAGTTTGGAATGTGACAGAACGGTATCAGAGCCACTCTGCCTTGTGGTGCGAGCGTGCCAACGAGGACGTCCCACATCGACCAACAAAGAGGGGGTAATGTGCCTTATATGTACATGCCCACCTTCATATAGCACGAGGCCTTTTAGAAACTCATTGGCTTCGGATCCCATAAGAACTCCGAAGTTAAGTGAGTTTAGGCGAGAGCGGTTTCAAGATGGGTGACCCCCTGAGAAGACCCAATAACAAAACCATGCGGACCGGGCTCAAAACGGACAATATCTTACTATACAGACTGGGATGTGACACCCGTTATGGTTTCAGAGATGGGGTGGCCGACCGGCGGAGGGAAGGCCGCGAGCGCGGAGAATGCGAGGGCGTATAATGCGGAGGTGGTGAGACAACTACCAATAAACCATATACACACGGGTACAAATTCGATTGAAGCATGCCAGATTGGGCTGTTGTTGACAATCAAAACGGGCCACAGCCCATACGGGTCAATGGAGTCAATGTTTGATGCACTTTGTCATTTTCTAATGTTCACACTTGGAAACTTAAGGATGAAGACTCAATTTGAAATTCTACCTTAAATAAACGAAATAATAACTTAACAAATATTATTTCTGTTATTTAAACTTTATATTGAGAAGAGAGATCCCAAAGAAAAGTATAATGCAAAGAATATTTAAAATTGCTACTTGTTTTAGACGGATTTTATATTTATTAAGGTAAGAAGAATTGCAATTAAAAACCAAAACCCAATAAATAAAAAACACAAATAATAAATTTTGACAAGTGGTGGATGTCTTCCGTTTTAATATATTGCACATTGAGTTCATACTCCTCTTCCTCTTTTTGATAAGATTAGTGTCAAATATTACTTATACTAAAAAAAATATAAGTTTATTTGGGGTGAGAGGCCTCATAACCAACATGTTCAATTGCATGTGTCTCGGGGCCGGCCTTGAGACGTATTTGAACCCCCTGTTAGAGAGCTACATAGATAAGAAGCGAGAGGACATTTATGCTAACAACTTAATTTGATTATTCGATCTTTAAATAATAAAATATAAATATAAATCAGCAGTCTTTCGAGTTAAGAGCCTTATGCAATACTACTTACACATACTCAGAGCTGGCACCGATATGCCTAATGTGACTTATGGGGCCATCCTTTGCATTCATGATAAAATTTTCCACTCTTTTTATTCATATTCAAATTACTCACTTTGTCGTTTTAAGTGAACTTAATGTGTAATATTTTCATTTCATTTTGTTAAGAAGAAAATGGAACAAAAGCATATTGAAATTGTTTTGAGATTTAACAGGGTGACGCTGACGCATACGTGCTTATGCATCCAACGCACCTCCTACGTGGAACTATTCTGAAAGAGATCCTCTTATTTTTATTTCTCTGACTTTCCAAGAAAATTCTAGACTCCCGACACTCAATTTTTTTTTTAAGTGTTTGAAATACAACTCGGCATACCAAATGTTATAATGCAACTAATTTAATACATTAAAAAAATTCCAATTACTTATATAATAACATTTATTCTTTTGGACGTATTTTTAAAATAATTAAAATGCTTTTAAAGAAAATATTTTTAGATTTCAAAAATACTTAAAGTGCTTCTCGAAAAAAAACAAACGTACATTTTCAAGTTCTAAAAGCACTTAGTAACATCTTTACTCAAAATTGATTCTAAAAACGCTAGCGTTTCCGAAACGCTGAAAGATTCCTCCCACACCAACGAGACAAAAACTGGTGCAATATAAATAGAGCCCCTGAGTTCACACTGTCCTCACCTTCACATATCACACAACCTCCGGCGAATTTCAAGTTCGGAAAATCCCAACCTCGTATAAGAACATTTCGAAAGATAAAAAATGTCGGACAGTGAAGTTAACGCTGCCGATGTGGTCAACGCCGAACCCCACGACGTTGTCTCGCTTCTTTCTTCTGCGGAGAGGGACTATCTTGTCCGTAACAATGGTGATCAGGTAAAATTTCAGCTCTTTTTTCTGATTCTCTTCGATTTTTTTAGTTAATTTCTTATCGGTAAAATATCTTGGGTAAAATTTTGAGTGTTAGTGAAATATTTCAGTCTGGGGTCGTTGAATTGGTATGTTAAAAACAGTGTTTAATATGATTGAGATAGGTGAAGATATCGATATGTAAATTTTTGGAAATATTGATGATATATCGATATTGATATCAAAATCGGTTGTTTTCGACAGAAATTATGATTTTTTTTTTAATGCGGTTTGCGTTTTACCCTCATTTCCATATCGATGCTTGATTTTTCGGGTTATTTGGATGGAAATATCGACAATTTTGTGGATATTTTAAACTCTCTGTTGAAGTAGTTTAACAATTGGGGGTTTTTTTTTATATCACACTTGTATATGTATTTGAAATTAGTAAATAAATAGAGGTTCAATTTGTTTGAGTGGCAAAAGAAAAAAGCAAATTTATCTACTTTTTTTTGTGAAAAAAGCAAATTAAAGATATGGCTCTGTTTGCAAGGGGTTTTATACTTAGTTAGGTTGAATTTATATCTGGTTTTTTTACTGAACTCAGCATTTCGTTTGTGCAAACTGAAGTTATATTAAACATTAAGTTCCTCCAACCGTCCGGTTATTTGATACTTATTGATTTCTAAACGATCTTCAATTTATTAATTTTGTGCAGAGATGATATTTAAATGAGGGATATGAAAATGAACTCTTTAGATTATGATCCAACTATTGTCTTTGAACTGTAATTTATTTGCATACCTTTACATGTATTAACTTCAGTAGTGGTTGATTTAGAAAGACTTGTTTGAAAGGTTTACGAAAATTTGGAAAAGAAAAATTATTATTCAGATGTAGAGGGCTCAGGGTTAATGGTAATATTGGTAGTGGGATAATGTAAGAGAGGAATCATACGTCAAATTCTGGACTTTCAGATTAAGGTTGAGAGCTTGAACGGGAAAAAGGTTGGGCTGTATTTTTCTGCATCATGGTGCAGTCCATGCCAACAATTCACCCCAGCTTTAGTCGAGGCCTATAATGAGATCTCTCCAAATGGTGATTTTGAGATTATATTTATCTCGGCTGATGAAGATGATGAGTCATTCAATGGGTACTTCTCCAAGATGCCATGGCTTGCAATTCCGTTCTCTGATTCAGAGGCACGTGATCGTGTGGATAGATTGTTCAAAGTTAGTGGGATACCCCATCTTGTGATCCTTGGCGAAGATGGGAAAGTTTTGAGTGACGATGGAGTTGAGATTCTTCAAGAGTACGGAGTTGATTCCTACCCTTTTACACGGGAAAAGATAAAAGAGCTAAAAGATCAAGAAGAAGCTGCCAGAAGGGAACAGTCCCTGAAAAAAATCTTGGTCTCCCGCTCACGCGACTTTGTAATTTCAAATAACGGAGAGAAGGTAAGTTTCATTGCCACTTCTTGTTTATGATACTGACTTACTAGTCTCGTATTCTGTGAATTTGCCGCAAAATGCAACTCGGCTGCACAATCTGACTTTTGTTATTAATTTGTGCATAAATCAAGGTGCCCATCTCTGAACTAGAAGGGAAGATAGTGGGTCTCTGTTTCTCATTGTCTTCATACAGTCCGTGTGCAGAATTTACTCCAAAACTTGTGGAGGTCTATAAGAAGCTGAAAGGAAATGGAGAGAACTTCGAGATTGTGTTGCTGCCACTTGATGATGATGAAGAATCATTCAAGAAATATTTTGAGAAAATGCCTTGGTTTTCTTTACCCGTTGGGGACAAAAATGTTGAGAAGTTGGCTCGGTACTTTGAGCTGTCAACCTTACCCACTTTGGTTATTATTGGGGCAGATGGTAAAACACTTAGTAAGAACGTTGCTGATGCCATTGATGAGCATGGGAGTCTGGCATACCCCTTCACGCCAGAGAAGTTTGCAGAGCTCGCTGAGATAGAGAAGGCAAAGGAGAAAGCTCAAACCCTGGAGTCACTTTTGATTTCCGGGGATCGAAATTTTGTAATTGGAAAAGATGAAACTGAGGTAAGATATAGGTGTCCCCCCTTTTATGCTTTATGCAAGTGATATTCTTTTGTGTGATGTGGGACAAAAGACCACAGATCGCTTCTTTCAGGGCATGTAACTTGTATTGTGTGTGTGTGTGTTTTTTTTTTGTGGTAGTAAGTGAATAACAAGTATTATTTCTGCATTCAGGTTCCTGTGACGGATCTAGTGGGGAAGAACATCCTCCTTTATTTCTCAGCTCACTGGTGCCCTCCTTGCCGCGCCTTTCTGCCAAAACTTATTGAAGCCTACCACGAGATTAAGGCAAAGGACGATGCATTTGAACTCATTTTCATCTCTAGTGACCGGGATCAGACCTCTTTTGATGACTTCTTTGCTAGAATGCCATGGCTTGCTCTTCCCTTTGGCGATGAAAGAAAAGTGCCCTTGAGTCGCAGATTCAAGGTCCAGGGCATTCCCATGCTCGCCGCCATTGGTCCTACTGGCAAAACAGTCACAAAAGAAGGAAGAAATCTTGTCATGCTTCATGGGGCGAATGCTTATCCTTTCACCGATGAGCGACTGAAGGAGATGGAAGTGGAATATGAGGAGATGGCAAAAGGGTGGCCTGAGAAGTTGAACAGTGCACTCCATGAGATGCACGAGCTTGTCCTCACGCGACATAAAGGATTTACGTGTGCTAAGTGCGATAAATGGGGACGGGTGTGGTCATTCTGTTGTAAGGAGTGTAATTTCGATCTCCACCCGAAGTGCGCGTTGGAGGCAGATAAAGAGACCGAAAATGATGCCAAGCAGGAAGAAGAGGAATCCAAAGAAGGAGGGGTTTGTGATGGTGATGGTGATGGTGATGGTGATGTTTGTACAAAAGCTTAAGAAGTATGTATTTGTCATGTGTGTGATTTTAAGGCTTGAAACTGCATTTAGCTTATCATGAGAAGCTAAGAAATGTGTGTTTTGGGTTAAACAAGTGGCTTGTTATGATTGTGTCCTAAACTCTTACATATTTCGTTTCAGATGATGCAATATTATAACTATGTGTAAATTACACAATATCCCTTCAAGTTTGAGGTTTATTACAATTCCATACAACATCTTTAAAACATTTCACTTTCATACATCTAGTATCATTTTATTTCAAAATAACACATGCATTAGATTCCATTTGTCTGTTAAATGCAAACGTGGCTACCACATTTATGCTAATGTGGCTACGACGTGGTAAAAAAAATATTTTTTTAATTTAAAAAAAAAAACCTGAATCTTTTAATTTAAAAAAGAAAAACCTAGAAAACGCTGGCACACCTTCCTCCCCCTCCTCCTCCTCCTCCTCCTCCTCCTCTTTTCTCCCCCATCTTTGTCTTCTTCCCCCTACCTGTGACCCCCAAAAAAAATGAAAAAAAAACCCCATCAGTTCGTCTCCTCCTCCTCATCCCTCTCTCTTCTCTCCCATCTTCATCTTATTTTCCCAACCCCCTACCTGCAACCCAAAAAAAAAAAACCCAGATCTCGGTTTAGGCGCGAGGAAAGCAGAGGGAATGGTGCAGTGCAGGCGCGGGGAACCTGGGGGGGAGGAAAGGTGAAGTCCCCACGGCGGGGAGGGGGGTGGAGAAGAGTGCATTCGTGCGGGGGGAGGGGGAAGCAAGGGTAAAGACGCGCGCGGGGGGGGGGGGGGGGGGGAAGGGGGGTTGCAGCTCTATCTTCTTCTTCTTCGGGCTTTGGGTTTTTCTGTTTTTATTTATTTATTATTTTTAAATAGGGTTAGTATTATAATATTGTTAATGTATAAAAAAAATTATTTTTTTGCCACGTGGCAACCACATTAGTGCAAATGTGGCAGCCACGTCAACATTTAACAGACTAATGGATGGAAAATCTAACAGAGGTGTTATTTTGAAATAAAATGGTACTGGATGTATGAAAGTGAAATGTTTTAAAGATGTTGTATGAAGTTGTAATAGACCTCAAACTTGAGAGGATATGGTGTAATTTACCCTATAACTATTATTATAATAATTATTACTTAACCGAAATTATTTAATCTTTGAATTCAAGTTTAGAGTTAGAGATGCATACTCATCAAACTAGGAACTCTTATTGAACTCGTTTTTGGTTTTTTAGCCAAAATGGTTTCGAGATTGACATAACTCATCATTTTGATCTCTGAGATTTAAAATCGATAGAATTGGTCATTGAGTTTGCCTACCGTCAATCATTTTGGTCATACCTCAATTTTTGTCAAATCATTTTGGCCAGTTGATCGTTAAATTGAGATCATTTTGGTCCTTATTTAACAGAATGAACAAAATGATTGAAGGTTGACAAACTCAAGATTATTTTTATCGACTTCAAATCTCAAGGACTAAAGTGATGAATTTATGTCAATTTCAGGAATTGCTTTGGCTAAAATACCTTTTAGTTTGTACGGGAGAAATGAGGAATGAAGATGGTTATAAAAATATCGTGGAAGAAATGTGTTTAGAGTAATGCATGATGAAAACTAAAACTGAATATAATTTTTTGTTTTATATAATCTCTTTCATTTCTCCCCTTCTTCGTCCAACCATCTCCTTTTCCCTTCTTTACTCCTCACTAGTTCAATTTCTACTAAAACTAAAAACGAAATAATGTTCAAAATTTTTTTACATCTATATATGTTCTTTCTTTTCAATAACTATCAATAGTTCCTTAACATTAATTAAATTGGAGTTTTGGTATTTCAACTAAAAATTTGTAACTACTGATCTATTAACTCATCAAAAAAGTGCTACTATGATTCTTTTAGTCAACTCCGTAGAACCGTAATGAGTCATGATGACAATACCATTGATACAATTTGGTTAAAGTTGATGGTCATTTCTCTAATGGGGTTAATGCTAAGGGACAATTGTTTCAATTAGGTTAAAGTTGAGGGATCATTGCTACAATTCTCTCATTTTGTTTTTTCATATTTGCCCTTTAATTCAACCTTCGTGGCACGACTCATTTTGACAGGACTTCTAACAGAGTTGACAAAAAGAATCATAGTTGCACATTTTGATTAGTTACAAGACTAATAGTCACAGATTTTTAATTAAGAGACCAAAACTTCAATTTCGTTAAAATTGATGAATCATTGTTGCAATTTCGTAAAAAAATAAGACTTTGGGATAACCTCACATGGCTTGAATTAATAATAATTTGCCCGTTGCCAACGAGTGTTTATAATAAGAAGCTGGGGGAATCGGATTCCTTCCTGAGCATAAGGTAGGGATCCTCCTGACCAACTCATCTGGGCCCTTGAAATTTGATCCAACGGCTACAATAATTATAACCTAAGGACTCCCTGTTTGTAGCCGTTAGATCAAATTTCAAGAGTCTAGATAGACTGATCAGGAGGATCCCTACCCTATGCTCAAGAGGGGATCCGGTCTTGAGCACAGCCCACATGACATGTGCTTCTTGTACTCTTGTTTGTTTGTATGTCGTACGCAGTGGCTCAGCCTGAACAGGCAAAGCTTAAAATTTCCAACCTTTCGATAAGTTCCACAGGGAACACAACGGATAAGGATGATTGACCCAAAGTTTCTTTTTCATAGCTCTAATCCGACAACCAAACGGAGTTACGGATCCTCCAATTAACTAAGTGTTAAGTTTAGGATTAAATTTGTCATTTACGAGATCAAAATATACAATTTATCCTAGTAGGTTTGTTGTTGAGTTTATACTTATGAGTTTCGGATTCGAAGCACACTCTAATTTGAAGGGAAAATTTTATTTAAACCTATTTAACTTCTCTTTACACCCAACTTACTCTTTACACTCATATTATTTTTAATTAAACTATCAATATTTCTTTAATCCCAAATTTACTACCTAAACTACCCTTACAAACCCAATTCAATTTGTAAATTTATCTTTTACACCCATATGAAAAATAAAAAAACCTAAAAATCAAAGCATTCTCTTCTCTGACGTTCTCTCCTTCCAACAGTTACTTTTGATGGAGTCTTCATCACCCTCTACAACATTGCTTTCTCGACTTAGTTTGTATTTGTTGGGACTTGATAGTATTGGTCAATTTTCTCATTAGATTTGTTGAGGGGAGTCCTTGAATTGCTACTTAATCTTCGTTTCACTGCAAAAGCCAGTTTCTAATATAATTAATTGCAGCATAATGCATGTTCTTATTTGACATATCTTGGATAGAATTTAAAGACTTAAGTTGTTAAAGATGTTTTTGAAATTAGGCTCTCACGTGCATCATATGTGCTGCATACAAGTTTATGTTCCCATGTTTACAATTTGAGCTTGCATTAATGTAAGATCCCACATTGTCTAGGGAAGTGATCCTTATATGTATATTCCCATCTCTACCTAGCATAAGGCCTTTTGGGAGCTCACTAGCTTTGGAGTTCATCGAAACTTCGAAGTTAAGCGAGTAGCGCGCGAGAGCACTCCCATGATGGGTGACTCACTGGAAAGTTCTCGTGTGAGTTCCTAGAAACAAAACCGTGAGGGCGTGGTCGGGGCCCAAAACGGACAATATCGTGCTACGGCGGAGGTCGGGCCCGGGATGTGGTGGACCCCGGGTCAGGATGTGAAAATTTGGTATCAGAGCCAATCGGTGACATCCCACATCGCCTTATATGTATATTCCTATCTCTACCTAGCACGAGGCTTTTTGGGAGCTCACTGGCTTCGGGTTCCGTAGGAACTCCGAAGTTAAGCGAGTTTGGGTTAGAGCAATCCCATGATGGATGATCCCCTGGAAAGTTGCTCGTGAGTTCCCAAAAACAAAACCGTGAGGGCGTGGTCGGGGCCCAAAGCGGACAATATCATGCTACGGCGGAGTCGAGCTCGGGATGCGGTGGGGGCCTGGGCCGGGATATGTCAATTAAACTTTAGGGTAAATAGCGGAAATAGTCCCTGAGATATGCATAACTTATCACTTTGGTCCCTAAGATTCCAAATCAATCAAAGTGGTCCTCATTTTGTTCATTCCGTTAAAAACTTCGTTAAGTACGGAACTCTTGGCTGGAAGTTTGGGCAATTTTCAAAGCTTCGTAACTCAATCGTTTCTTAACCAAATTCGACCCATAATATATCAAAATGAAGATAGAAAAGTCTAGAATAAGATTATACCTATTTGGAAGCCTAATGGTTGCCAGAGATGGCCAAAAATATCCTCAAAGTTGACTGGTTCGAGCGAAAACTTGAAAACTCGCAAGAAACTGGGTAAACTTTAAACGTTAATAACTTCTTCAATACTCAACGAAATCAAGTGATTCAAAAATAAAAATCATACTTTTTGATGAGACGAAGAGAATGGTACCTTTTTTGATAGCTATATAGCCGTTGTTTGGCTGAAAAACGTCTCGAAAGTGGCTAACTTGAAACTAAGACCGCCACTTTCGAGCCCTTTTTGGCCAAACCACAGCGAGTTAGCTGTCTAAAAAGGTATCATTCTCTTCGTCTCGTCGAGAAGTATGATTTTCGTTTTTGAATCACTTGATTTCGTTGAGTATTGAAGAAGTTATGAAAGTTTAAAATTTACTTAATTTCCGGCGAGTTTTCAAGTTTTCGCTCGGACCAGTCAATTTTGAGGCTATTTTCCGGCCATCCCCGACAAACATTGGGCTTCCAAATAGATATAATCTTATTCTACACTTTCCTATCTTCATTTTGATATATTATGGGTCGAATTTGGTTAAGAAACGATTGAGTTACAAAGTTTTGAAATTTGCCCAAACTTCCAGCCAAGAGCTCCGGGACACTTAATGGAGTTTTTAATGGAATGACCAAAATGATGGATGGTGGACAATCTCAGGGACCACTTTGATTGATTTGGAATCTTAGGGACCAAAATGATGAGTTATGCATATCTCAGGGACTGTTTCCGCTATTTACCCTTAAACTTTATTAAGATTTTTTTTTTTGTTTCTTCCCTCAAATTTGTCCAACTTTTAAGGGATTGAATATGATGGGTCCGCATGCACGCTACACCCCTCCACTCTTCCTCTGTACAGAAAAGGAAGAGAAAACTCCTTCCCTTTCCCATCCACTCCATGCATTTCCATTTCAGCCGGGTATAGGAGAAGGGGTAGTTGGCTTGATATAGATTGTCAATAGTTCAAAATTACTATCCATCCGTACAAAATGGCTTGTTTTTCACTATGAGAGTGTCTTATGATTTTTGTCATAATAGAACTAAGGAGAATGAAACATAATGTTGATGGTTAGGTTTGATTATTGGGGGTGTGGGTTTATAATTATTTTTATTATTAGTTTTATCTTGTGCTTTACAATAATTATGCAATAAGGTAATAAAGTAATTTACATTTACAGTTTAAGTTGGATTTAAAGAAATGTTACATGGGTTCAAATAAAATTTTCAAATTTAAAATGCTCCATTTTCATAATAAAAAGATTGCATTCACATGATTTATAATCCAGTTTATAGTTATCATTATTCAAGAGGAACTACTATTTTTAAATAAAAAACGGAAACTCAATCTTAGCTAGCCAGCTCGTATTTTGCGTGTGTTTATTGTAATAGTGTCAGTGGTGCCCACTGCCCTCGACGTCACCAAACTTACATATATACCAAATTCCAATTGCAGCTCAGAGAGAGAGAGAGAGAGAGAGATACCAGAAAGCATGGCTAACGGCGACGAAGACGGCGTCACTCACGACCTCCTTTCTCTTCTCTCCTCCGCCGACAGAAACTTCCTCCTCTGCAACAACGGCGGGCAGGTAAAAGTATAACCATCATATTTTCTCTTTAAAGTTTCGACTCTATGTTCATTGAGATTGCAGGGGAAAAAGAAGCAAACCAAAGTATTTGCATTTTTTTTTCTGAGAATATAGAGGAATGTTAATCTAAATGTAATTATGATGGAGACTCAGTTGATTAAATGCTGTGTAATTGCTTGGTTCAATCTCAAAATGTTTACTTTGGCATTTGATTATATTGAAGAACAGATTGAGATGGCTGTGTTTTTTTTTTTTCTGGGTTGTGGTGATTATTTTTTTTTATGAGTATATAGGCTGAGATCAGTAGTTTGACCGGAAAGATTGTGGGGTTGTATTTCTCCGCCTCGTGGTGCGGCCCGTGCCGCCGGTTCACCCCAAACTCGGTGGAGGTCCACCAGGACTTGGCGGGCAAAGGCGAATTTGAAGTTGTGTTCGTCTCTTCTGATAGAGATGAGGAATCGTTCACCGGGTACTTCTCGAAAATGCCGTGGCTTTAGATTCCCTTTTCGGATTTGGATACCCGAAAACGCCTCAAGGAGTTCTTCAAAGTCAGGGGGATTCCCCATCTTGCCATTATTGATGCCAATGGGAAGGTTTGTACTAATGATGGGACAAAAATTGTTCTCTCTTGGTTTCTAGCTCCCGGGATTATTTGATTTCGAAGGATGGCAAGAAGGTACGGCTATTCCCCTTTGATGTTACATTGCTAGCACTTCTGTAACGTTGGATTGTTTTAACTTTTATACGACAGAGATAGTTGATGACCATGAATACCGAAAAAATGTATTGACAGGTTTCTGCGTCCGAGCTTGAAGGAAAGATTGTTGGGTTGTATTTCTCGCTTAATACTCACAAGACCATGCAAAGAATTTACTCAGGCACTTGTGAAGTTGCATGAGAAAGTGAAGGAGAAAGGAGAGAACTTTGAGATTGTGTTTATATCTCTGGACCTTGAAGAGGAACACTTCAAAGAAGGGTTTCAAGTGTCATGGTTGGCATTGCCGTTTAAGGACAAGAACTGTGAAAAACTTGCTCACTACTTTGAGCTTGAGAATTTACCTACACCAGTTATAATTGGGCTAGATGGGAAGACCTTACACTCCGATGCGGCTGAACTCATTGAAGAGTACGGCGCTGAAGCCTACCCCTTTACACCAGAGAAGATTGCCGTGCTTGCTGAGTTGAAACTCGAAGAACAGACTACACAGTCACTTTTAGTTGCTGGGGGCTGAGACTTCGTGATTGAAAATAACGGTTCCAAGGTACAATTTTCTTGCCGGTTCCTTTCCTAATGTTCTATGATATCAATTAAATTTCAAATGTTTCTTTATTCTCATCAGTCAGAGGTTTTTTAGTTGCATGCGCCAAGTTTCTGTCTGTGTTTGATTAGGTACCCGTGTCTGAGCTTGCTGGGAAGCACATTCTGCTCTATTTCTCAGCTCAGTGGTGCCCTCCATGTCATGCATTCATGCCTAAGCTTATAAAAGCATACAATCAGATCAAGGCAAAGGACAATGCCATTGAAATAATCTTCCTCTCAAGCGATCGCGATCGACCCTCCTTTAAAGAAACTCTTTGCAACCATGCCTTGGTTAGCCATCCCATTAGGCGATCCAAGGAAGGCCCTCCTGCAGCACAAATTCAAAGCCAAGGCATTCCTGCATTGGTAGCCATCAGCCCCAGCGGCCAGACACTCAGCACGCAGGCCCGGCAACTCATACAGGCGCATGGATCCGACGCTTATCCATTCACAGAAGAGCATTTGAAGCAATTGGAGGAAAAGTTGGAGGAAGAAGCAAAGGGGTGGCCTGAGAAAGTGAAGAGTATACTCCATGCTGAACACGAGCTCACGCGTGTGCTCCACCACGACGACTATGTTTGCTGGTGTACGGAGCCGGGAAGTGGCTGGTCTTTTTGCTGCAAAGACTGCAACGGAGGATGATATTTGTGACGGTGATGTGTGCCGTAAAGTCTGAGACGGCATTTAAATTGCCTTATGCATCTGGATTTTGTGTTTGTTGCACCGAACCATCTCAAACTCGACTAACTTCAAGAACTAAGCTGGATTGACTTGGTATGAACTAAAGCAATACTAGAATTGTGAAGCGTTTAGTGCAGTGTCGGACTAGCCATGACTAAATTTTTATTTTTTATATTTAATTATGAAAACTTCCATTTTTGTCTAAAAATATTTTTTTAAGAGATAAAAGATGCTTTATTGAAAATGCCATTCATCTACTTAATCAATTACTTATGTAGATCTTGAGTGCTTCAATTGCAACTGCACAGGCTACCGGGTGTCCAGAATATGTAAACCCATGAGAAAAAGAACCAAGATTGCTGCTCTGAGAGTGTATGACATCTGAAACTTCTGGGCTCACAAGAATACTAATTGGCATATATTTCGAAGAAGAGCCTTTGCCACAGATACAAGGTCTGGTTTAATGTTGTATTTGTCACACCTATAAATGTAGCCAAGCCTTCCAAATGCACAGATTACATCGTTCCAAATGCACTGATAACATCATCATAAATAGAATGCAACAATTGTCTCTAGTCCCTCAATGTGCAATACAAATGGAGCTAGAAGATCAAACTTTTGTGTAACAATTGTCTCTGGTCCCTCAATGTGCAATACAAATGGAGCTAGAAGATCAAACTTTTGTGTGCAGTCAGTGTGCAATACAAAGGGAACCATAAAGAGATGCTCATGTGGACTTCTAGATACAAATGCCAACTAGAACACATGAGCAATGAATGATAATTTGGTAGATAATATTTTGAGTGTCATTTATGAGCACTAAAGTTTAAAAAATGTCTCTAAGGACAACTCAATTTATGTCTATATTAGAATTTAAATCTAAGATTCTAAAATACTAAAACAGCAATTGGCTAATTCAAATATGGAACCAATTACCTATTTGAGGAGTGTTTCACCATCACTGACGATCTTGGAATTCCATACTTATTTTGCAGCACCACATTTCTTCCTTTTGGATCCAATGCAATGTTTTAAAAAACTCGCCTCAGGGCGCGCCTAGGGTGCCCTTGAGGCTGGACGCCATGACAAACACCTTAGTTTTGCTGGAGTGGGTGAAAGGTTTCGCCGGAGCCGTCTCAGTGGGTTTTTTTTTTATACTCCCAAACCCAAATTTTTGGTAGAATTTTAACTGCCTCATACCTCTTCCTTGCACTTTCGTCTTTATGCCTTTTTTTCTAATTTTTATTTTTATATAATGAATGTGTGTGCTGTCTACGTGCATTGTTATATGTGTGCTCATTGTGCTTTTCATCTTCTATTTTATACATATATAATATAATATATGTATATATATGTCTGTGCTCATGTGATTATTGATTAATAATCTTCTTCTTTTTAATATAATATATGTGTGCGCTTAATGTATATATTAAAAAATTTAGGTCCCGTGAAGCTTCGCCTCACTCCTAGGCCGGGCTTCCCTTCAGACGCCTCGCCCACGCCTCACGCTTTTAAGACATTGATCCAATGTAACTCCAACCAGCTCTGCCACCATGTCCACTCCTACCTGCACCCACCACCGCCACCAATTCAACCATTAAATTAACCCACTTCACATCTACCTACATCATTGAAATTTAAATCAATTCTAAGATTCTAAAATACATACAGAGCATCAATTCTAAGAATCATACACAAGCAATTGTACCTCTCACAAAGCTACAGAACGGTGTCCCTGCAAAATTCAGTGATTCATAAGATGCAGGTGACACTAAATGCAATCAAATACTTTGGGGAATGGCCTCTATGGTCAAACACTTTGATCTTCTCGGACAAATACCATGCAAGAAAACCAAGAACTGCAAATAAAACTGAAGTATTTAAGCACAATGGAATCAAACAACAACATTTTTCTGCATTTATTTACATAACTGAGATTAAATGAACAATTGTAAAAAGCAATTGAAATATGGGTTTAAACGGCTACAAAAACTCAATAAAACTTTTGTATATTGGAAGAACAATGAACCAATATAGATTAGATACATAAATAAACTCAGGAAGAACATGTTAATTAAAGGCGAACAACCTTGCTCCCTGAAGGTGCACTTTTTTTCGGGCGGAATGTCCTCTGGTTTCTGCACCATTAGCAATCTTCAGTTTTACAAAATTGATAGTGACTAAAATCATAATGTACTAAACAACTAAGAAGCAAATAAAATTGCATTTATGTACGTGCACATACTTACACAGGAAAATAACAAACACAATATTTATTAAGAGGAAACACAAGGAATACAAGAAGCATGAACAAGTAAACTAAATGGCATGTAAAACAACACAAGAAACAGAAAAACCAAAGAAAAGAAACCTAAACCAACTGATAGAAGAGCATCTCAAATAGCCCTCAGTTCAAAACTCCCCCTCCAATCATGAAAATCACAAAATGTTTTGACAGAGAAGCCTGCAAATAGTTCTTTTGTTATTTTTTTTTTTATTAAGAAGCAATTTTTTTTTTTAATTCTAAAAACCAGTAGAATCGAATAACAGAAAACTGCCACCTACAAAAACAACAGCATACAGCAGAAAAAGGAATGCCCATAGACTGAACCCACAAGGAAAACCCAAATCGAACAATGTCCTGCAAACTTCCATGCCTTCCTCTTCAAAACTGTCAAAAATCCTCCTTTTATTTACAAGGAACACCACCAAAAATCAAACAACACATCACACCTACATAAGAATTCAACCTTTTTACATCCGCAAAATCCTTTAACTTTCCAGTGGACGAGAACCCTCTCCAAAGGAAACCTCCAGAGTCATTACACAAGCATCTCCCCATTTTTCTTTGACCAAATCACCCACCCCCTAAACCACCCTCTGCTTTCCTTCTAGATATTACACCCAAACAAATCAATCCTTTCTCCCTACCTCAATACCTTCCGACAAGACTCTGCTAAGTATTTTGCCATTTCACTAGAATTCTTAAAAGGGACAGATAATAAACTGGCAAACTGTACAAAGAGTCGTTGCAAAGTACATAGACTAACAATTTGAACGATGCTAATCACCCACCCGCCTCAGACCACTTAGCCACTATTGATTTATGAAATTCAACCCAAATCAAAAACACCAAAAACCACAAAATTCAAGAAAACTAATATTATCCAACAAATTGACAATCTTTGATGTAAAATTCCAAACTTCACAGTTTTCAAACCCAAAACAACAAATCGATGAAAACCCAATAATAATTTAACGATCTGGAAAACAAAAACGAAGAAATAAATCCTCGGATTCGAAATTTGCCAGACCACTGACCAGGAGTAGATGATGACGAGTAGGAGATGAAGGCGAGCAGTACGAGGATGGCGGAGCAGGAAGAGGAGCAAGCAGACGAGGATGAGCAACGAGCAACGACTCTCTCTCGACGACGGGCTTAGTAGTCCCGGGGTATTTGGGGTCCTCACTAAGACCATCTCAAACCGAATGGTCCATAAGGGCAGATGGCCGAAAATAGCCCAAAAAGGATATCCAACCGAGGGCTAGGCTAGAGGGCTGGGAAATCTGGGAGGGTCCCACGAAATCGGAGAGGGCTGGCCACTTCCAGCTAGCCCCGAGCTGGCTATTTTTTTTTTAAACTGTCGAAACTGACAGGAATACGTCTATATTACTAATATAAATGTATTACTATCGGTTATAACCGACAGTAATACGTTTATACTAAATAATATGAATGTATTCATGTCGGTTATAACCGACAGCAATACGTTTATACTAACCGACAGGAATTCTTTAATTTTTTTAACAGTTTTATTTTTTTTTTTATTTACAAAATTTTTCCTATAGCTTCTATTTTTCATATTTTTTTTTTCTATAACTTTGATTTTACAAAATTTGTTTCATATTTTTTTTAAGTTCCATTTTTTCCTATAACTTCTATTTCACAAAATTTGTTTCGTTTTTTATTTTAATTCTATTTTTTTCCTATAACTTCCTAAGCCATTTACAACATTAAATTAAATTAAGTAACATGAAATAACATTAAATTAAATTAAGTAACATGAAACAATATTAAATAACATTAACCAACATAAAAATTATACAACATAAAAAAAACATTTAACAACATGAAACTTAAACAACATTTAAGTTGTAGTTTTTAAATAATAAATTATGGTTGGCCCTATAGCCCTCTGGCCCTCGGTTGGAGACAGTTTTTTGTGACAGGGCTAAAACGAGCCCTCTGGCTCTCTAGCCCTCGGTTGGAGACGGAGGCAAATATGGCCTTGTACTGTTCATTAAAATATTAATATCTTGGAGAATCTTGGAGGGCCAGAGCCCTCTGGCCAGCCATCGGTTGGAGATGACCTAAGAACTCCTAGATAGCCAGAGCGAGTGAGGCTAATCTCATTAAATTTAGTCCATTTGTGTGACAACCCGTCCCGATATAATTATTAATTTAATAGTGAATTGACGGAATTACCCCTTCGGGGTTATGTACGTGTGCATGTGTGGACCAATGGATGGTGGCTGATAGGAATTTTACCACCTGCAAAAGTAGGGATAAAAACACTTTAAATACTTGCAAGAGTACAAGGTAATCGTAGTATAACAGCTCTAGCAAGGTCGTTCTCCACAGGAATTGAATGAATAATTTGTATCAAATCAAATCTTAATTAATTACTTAAAACAAAGTTTGAGAAAAAGTTGATTTTGTGATTTCAAATAATAAAAACGAATTTAATAGAAAATAATTAAGCCAAGTGACAAAATAAAATAAACTAAAAGAATAGTTTTTTAAAAATTAAATTGTAAAAACCTAGGGTTCTGCCGTCACCTTAACAACCCTATGTAGTTCTTCCAATTACTTATGAATTACACATGCATATTTTGAAGGTTAGGTTTTCCTAATATATGCCTACTTGGACCCCCAACATAGAGCGTATATCAAACATGCAATCCGTCTGTGGTATTCAGATCAAATCTAAATATGCATGACTCATTAAGCTTTGTGAAACCTTTTGAAAAACCATACAACCCTTAAGACGTGGTATTCATCCTAAGTGAACTTGCACATATTAATCACAAGAAGCCTTCGTCAATTTCAGGGACCGACCTCCGACCAAAATTGCATCAAATGACTTTTCTAAAAATCCTAATGGTAGCTAAGCATTAAGACAATTAGATAGTTTAACCCGATGATTAATAATTCAAAACTTGCATGCATAATATCATAAGCAAATTGAAAAGAAACTACATATTCTTGCTAAGGCTCGTGGCCTCACCCTAGCAAACGGAAATTAGTTACTAACAATCATAAACAAAATATTATTAAAAATAAGAATAGAAAACACCTAGAAAATAAACTTGAATCCAAGAGTTTTGCGTTCTTCTCCAATGTTGCCTCCCAGAGCGTCCTCAACCCTAATGGCTAAAATCCTTATTTATACTATAGAAAATAAAATCCTAAAAGGTCTTCTAAAAATTAGGAAATACAATAGAATAAGATAACTAGGAAATACATTCATATTCTAACTTTGAAAAATCTGCCCAGCCACAAAGAATCCCACGTTTCTGGATCTTCAGGGCTCCAAAACAGGCTCAAAATGGTTAGAATTAAAGCTTAAGATGTCCCGAACATAATTGCAGAAGGCCTCGAACCCAAAAGACATCATCCTGGACGCCAAAAAGCCCAAATAAGCCCAAAACGTCAGTTTGACAGCACTGCGCGCTGCTCCTTTATTTCATCGCCATAAATAAACCGCTGGGTAAAAAATCATGAAACTTTGATACGATCAAGCCAAGTAACTCATGAACGTCCTCCAACTGGAATTACTCCAAAATTCGTCCGTTTGACCATATTTTGCTCCAGAGGAAGTCGAAAGTCCTATATTAGAAATACAATTCAAAGTATCAAAAATCTTTCAAAATATTAACCAAAATATACTAAGAATAGGGTTAAATATATAATATAAAATCTACTCATCAGTGGCCCTCAATTATTGGAAGTTTGAGATATTATTGTGTTTGATAATTTAGGACCACACAACCCTCACACCCTCTCTATCCCGTCACTCTCTCTCTGTCCAATTATTCACATTCACTCTCACAGACTCTCTTTTTCTCTCTCTCTCACGACTCACTTATTCTCTCCCTCTCCATTATTGTACGGACGTAACCAAAGGAGACTCAAAACTCGACAGCTCGAGCAAACAATCACCACCATTCGACTCCTGGAGACTTCACGATCACGGTGGTACCATTTTCAGGTAAGGTTTCATTCGTTTTCACGTCGAAATCACATCTCCGAGTTTGAGCACTATTCATCAACTTTATAATGGTCGATTTTTAGGACAATCCAAGCTCACATCAAGCTTTGTGAGGTCCCAAAGAGGCTCGGAGTGGTTCGTTGGAAGTGTTTGGACGTCGGGATCACGTGGTCGGAGTTTGGCCAGTTTTGGAGTTTGTCCCCGAGGAGATTTAAGGCCTTTTTCAAGGTTTTTGAAGGTATATTTATGTTCTACTCTTAATTTGGAGCACATGGGAAGAAAAATGGGTCAAAAAGGATGAAAAATGAGTAAAATATGAAGGTTTGAAAATTCCCAGAATTCCGGCGAAACCAGTTGCCGGAGAAGATGACGGAATATTCCGTCATTTTTGACGGAATATTCTGACGCCGTTAATTGACGACGTTATTGATGCCGTTAAAGTTAACGGAATATTCCAGGAATATACCTGACGGCGTTAACTAACGCCGTCAGTGTGCACGGCGCGTGGGGCCGAGAAAAATTATTTTAAAAATATGGGGATGTTCGTGACGACGAGTAGGTCACGTTGGTATATCCAAATACCAATTTTGAGCTATGTATGAGGAGTTATTTCCGTAGTTATGTATATGTACTTAAATAACGTATTTTTAGTAATATCTCATATAGGTGAAACGTATTCCGATGACGTGCATAGCCAGGCTAGACATGGGGGCTACGACCCAGCGACTTACCAGTGAGTGGGCAGTTATTTTTCCGTATAACCTATATATATATATATATATATAATGATTTTCCCAGAATCACATTTTAAATGAAAAGTACGATTTTAACGATATGCATATAACTTGATTTCGATGCATGAGTATTTATATATACATTTCATGCATATGTTGGTGCCGAGGACGCCAGGTAAGTACCAAGTAGGTACATGCATAGTTGAGAAAGAACAGTCGAGATATGATGAGATATGATGTGATATGTTAGCTCATAAACCTGCACATATTGTTAGTGCTCGCATCCAGAGATAGGGGCACAGTCTTTCACGTGTCATTCACCTCCCGCACCGCATGTTCGCCTTGGATCCAAGTTAGGTGCACAGTCTTGCCGTATAGACCACTTTCGAGTGGGTACGACATGTAGGTGACCCGCGTTCATTCGCACAGTCTTCACGTGATTGTAGCACTAGAGCATTTATTATTGATACAGCGCTGATAATGATGATGATATGATGATGATATTAATGTATGTGCAGTGTATATATGATGATGAGATAGAGATGTTATGAGCTATATTTACAGCCGAGGGCTGAGTTGATATCTAGTAGCGATATGATTATCAAAATGCATAGCATGGCATTACTTATGAGATTCAGACTGGCATTGAATGCATTGTACAACATATATTTGAGATACATTGAAAATGTTTTATGCGGAGAAAGGTTGTGATATATATGTACGTATTATTTTCTGGGAAACTATACAGGTTTTACAGAGAGGCGCTATACTTTTGAGAAAAGAATGATTTTGAAAAGATTTGTTTTGCTAACCCACTCAATTTTGTTTTTCGCCCCTCCAGGTTCTAGATAACTTGAGTACCCGTGGTGGCTAGCGAGGACTATTCGGCAGTTCTGACAGAGTTTTTTATTATGTAGGACACCCGTTGGTGTATTCGAACTTATTTATTCATGCTTGACTGCACTATGACTTAGTACGCTCTGGTTATGTATAAGTACTATATTATCCCTAGCACACTATCATATCTAGACTGCTAGTGGTTCGATTTTAAATTAGTTCGTACTTCATTAATGATCCTAGCTTCCGCATAGTGCACTTGGCTACGTCACACTCACGTGACGGCCAGCACGCCCTACTTTCGGGTACGGGTGTGTCAATTTGCCTACTAAACATGAGACTACACTAATAATAGTTACTAATTATTATTAGTGCTATCTCTGTTTTGTTTTGGAGGTAGATTATATGCCCTCATTTTACTATACCATTTTCATATCTTTCTATTTGTGCGGTCATGGTTAAGCCACGTCAACTGTTATATTGATTTTTTCATAGAGATAATAAGACAAAAAGCAATAGGAATATGAAATGTTGACGTGGCTTAACCGTGACCGCACAAATAGGAGGAGATGGAAAAAGGAGGGCAGACAATCTGCCTCCTTTTGTTTTTGCTCAAAAAGTGTTATCTCTGCTTGGTTGGGGGAGATTTTGGTAGGGCGAAAAGAGTTAGAGACTAGAATGTCTCGAGTCCCCCTTCTCCATTCCACAGTTTCCCATTTCCCTATAATGTGTAAAATGCCCCTCTTCTTTTGGAAGTCTGGGTTTGCCACTGAGTTTTGGGTCCAATACTTATCACTGTGAAACGATACATATTTGCAATCACTTTAATACTTAATTGTGATTGTCTTATTTTGATGACGTAATTTTATTATGAATGTGTTTCGTTTGAGTATATTTTGCGCAAGTTGTAGGGGCGAAGTGGATAATTCCATAAGCAGGGTGAGTCTGCAAGAACAAAGACAAGTAAACGATTGTGAAACTAAGCGCTGAGGGTGGTTCTGACTTAGATTCTCTGATGATCAAGTCAATATTTGAGAGAGAAAATGAGCAGAATGCTCTAAGTGAGAAATAAGTGTCCAATCATTTGTGAGGAGTCGAGAAGCATATTTATAGGCATCCAAAGTCTATCTCTTATGCACTTTACCATATATCTGAAGGCTCAGAGCAGTTAGAGTCAGAAGTATGGCACTGTGCAGTTAAGAGCATGGGCAACATGGGTCTGAGTGCCACAGTCTGACTAGTTAGTCAGAGGCGTGGCTTAGAGTAGTCAAACCATGTGTAGCGTGGGTCTGATGGGACTTGAGTGGAGAGTGGCTGAACATGACATGGAGAACCTACACATATACACTTCAGACTCTGTGCGAGTGACGGACCACATATGCCCATCAAGACTCAACGTGTGCACTATGGTTGGACCTGGGGTGGCAAACCACATACTCCCATTAGGGCATGTTTAATATCATTTTCAGTAACCATCCTAAGTCGGAGCTGATTGTCGTTGTATGGTTTGGGTCGCCTTACCCATATCAAAATGGTCGTTGGAGCGGATTGTCATTGTATGACCTGAACTGTGAGAAAATTTTCATTGTGACCAGAATACGGGTGGTTCACCACATGTTTTTATACAAGTGATGAACAATTTTATTTTTTTAATACATATATCTCATTATTTGTATAATAACACGCGTACCACCCTGTATTTCGATCACACTAAAAAATCTCTTCCGAACCACCCTATGAACAAAGACTCTGACTATTATTTTAACTTTGACCAAAAAAAAAAAACTATTATTTTAACATATCATATCTATAAAAAAAATACAAAATATAAAATATCAAAAAAAATACAACTACCCTCGTAATCTAGCTCATGGCCTTAATCTCTCATGGGTCCACAAACCCAAGTGTAGGCACTGCCACCGTCGGGAGCTGCTCCGGTATTACACGTGCATCACGTGGCCACTCTCTCTCCCAAATTCCGTAGAAATCTTAGCAAAAGTGTTAAAAAAAAGAAACAGCGAATTAGAAAAGCCACCAGATTCTTGGATCAGCTTCATAAATTCGACACCGGAATGAATATTCTTCTGATTACATTTGCTCCGTAATCAATCGCTGTAAGTTAACCCATTTCTTCTAATTCCCTGCTTAATCTCTGAGCTTGGTTACCGGGTTGGTTCTGTTAATTTCCAGAACTTTTGGTTTTTCTGAAATTTGAGATGGGAATTCTCTAATTTTTCCGTGAATGATTGATTGATATCTCTTAAATTTGAGATGGGTTTCGTTTTTTCTTGATTGTGGATTAGCAAAGGCCTTGAATTTGCTGTAAATGTTAATGGAATTTGCAGATTTAAAGTTGTTTTTAGCCACAAATTGTACTATCTGTGTTTCTGTGCGTACTAGCTTGGGATATAGAATGGCGGCCAAATGGTGTTAGGTTGGATTAAGTACTAATATTTAGATTAACAGGATAAAAAATGGAATTATTAATATATAATTCCATAGATTAGCCTGTACTTAATTACTTTCTAGTTTTTGTTTAAACACTAGTCAGCCATAAGCAAACATAACAAAGTTAATGTTTGCTTCCTCGTATGCAAATCGAATAACATTCACGAATTTTTTTCATAGAACTTGTGTTTCGAATTCCAAACAGTTGTCCTTTCAATGGGTGAGACAGAGGTGACAAGCGTAAACATCGACAAGAACGAGAGAAATGGGCACCTCAAGCCCAAGGCCTTTGATCTGGCGTTTTCTAAAGCCTTGTTGCAGGTTCCTCACAAGCTGCAAAATTGCCTAAAGGTAAGTTGTTTCACTAAAACTTGTGATTTGCTCATGGTTATTGATTTGATAGTAGTATTAACAGGCGCTTTGTGTAACAGTCACAGCTCAAGAGATTAGCGAAGGATGATGGAGTGAAAACGGTGAGCTCTGTTCCTAAAAAGGCTGCATCTTTGGAGGTTGACCTCGAGAAGCAGTTACAAGCATGGAGAGAAAATCCTTCTTGGGTTGATCAACCACCTTATATAAAGGTGAGAGATGTGCTTCCCTATACTGAGTAACTTTCCTTCGAAATGGGAATAAATTGGCTTTATCCTGTCGTAAACTTGTTGTGTGCCAAAATGTGATTGGTAATTAACGTCAAAAGAAAGAAGATTAATTCAATTTCTTATGCTAATATTTGTGAAGTCCCTTGGAAATGAGAATTTCTTATCAGTCAAGTCTTGACATGTATCGTCTTGATCCCCTCTACACTAACGGTTCAGTTAAGTCCTTAAACATCACCTTCGTGCAGCATATGTTGGTTAAGAGAGAAATTCTAGGCAAGAAGCAGGAATGTTTTAGTGGTTGCAAATATATATACACCACATTCTCTTCGAAGGAACATCTCAAGAACTTATGGCTTCTCTGACTACCTACTAACTTTAAGTCACAAACTACTTTTACTCTTTGCAGGTCAGCGTACCAAAAGGTTCTCTTTGCAACCTGAGTGTAAGCGTCAATGTTGGTTTACCCCCAGACGCAGTATATAATATTGTAACTGACCCCGACAATAAGAGGGTTTTCAAAAATATTAAGGTAAGTGATACAATTCCTGTCCACTTTCCTTTCAGATTTAACTAGGAACAACTTTCTGTTAGCAAGCTGGAGAGGCGTGGGCAGACATGCTTTTTGCTTTCTTCTTTTGCTATTCTATCATATAAAATTGTATTTGTTAATTTGACAAGTTAATTATCTGTCTCAGGAAGTGATATCAAGAAACGTTTTGGTTGATGAAGGTCATAGGCAGGTGGTTGATCTGGAGCAGGCAGCTATATGGAAGTTTCTTTGGTGGTCAGGGACCATTGCGGTTCGTGTTTTAGTAGATCAAAACAGAAAAGACCACTCAGTAAGACTCGATCTTCTTCTTGATGTACTGTAACTTAAGAACTTTTTTTTTGTCGCTTTTCCACATGTTATTTGTTGACCCATCACATATTTAGGATCTCCAGTATGCTTTATATTTTGTCGGCAAATCATGGCAATAGTTTAGAAACTCATGTTCTTCAAAGTCATGGTAAAATTGGATCTCTAATTTTTGAAAATGCCATTTGCCAGATGAAGTTCAAGCAAGTCAAAACAGGGTTTATGGAGAAATTTGAAGGCCACTGGAGAGTCGAACCTCTTTTTGTCGATGAAAAAATCTGCTTTCCGTTTAAACCCAGGACATGGGCAGATTATAATACTTGCACAGGAGGCAAAGGAAGGATTGGTTCAAAGGTGAGCTTGGAGCAACTGATCCAACCAACTATAGTTCCACCTCCACCGATTTCATGGTACCTAAGGGGAATCACCAGCAAGACTACTGAGATGCTGATAAACGACATGCTTGCGGAAGCTGCCAGATTACGAGGAGAATTAAATCCTGGAGAGTCTAATAAAGAGATTGAAATGTCTCAGGACGGGCAAGTGCTTAGTCATGTGGATAATGTATCTAACATCAAAGAAAGATGGGCCCTTCATAGGAGGAACGCAAAGCAATGCCATCGGAGGCTACCGCCTGTCAAATGATCGAATTCTGTTGAGTTAGTAAGCACCTATCTGTATTCCTTATTAATGGAAATTGATGTGTAATAGATCCGTCAATATTTCATTTCATTTCATCTATCATGTGTAGTGGCCTTTGCGCCTTATAGCAACTCCTCTCCCTTTCGATCTTTCGATGAGGGTGGAGGATGAGATCGAGGATGTTTCAATCCCCATGTTTGTTATATGTTCTGATTGCCTGTCGGAAACTGTTTGTTGTATCTGCCTTGTAAGCCAAGTTAATGCTGTAATGACATTGAAAGAAGCTGCTATAAATTACACTAAGCACGTTTTTGTGGTCATTGCTTGTGAGGGGTGCACCAGAAAGTGCTTAAACCTAAACCCTACCATAAGCATTTTGGCTATTTGAAAGCGGTTTTAGCCCCTCCATAAGCATCACCAAACAGGCCCCAAAAAAAGACGATATAAGTTTTTTTCTTTCTTTCAATACACTCGGTATTTTTTACGCTAAAAGAACACTAAACACAAAAAAAAAAAAAAAAGTAAAATGTAATAACAGTCGAGAATTCATTCAACGATGCGTTGTTCCAGTATTTTGACAAGATACAAAACCTAGACGGATAGTCACAAAATTCAAAATCAATCGTGTGAAGTTACATTGTGTGCTACCATAAAGTTTTCCTCTTTCTCCATCTGAATTTTTCTCTTTTTAGTTTTGAATACTTGTCCTAGTATTTTATCCACAATGTTACATAAGCTACGCAAGTTTCAAGCCTTTGAACTCCACAGAAGGCAGACAGGCAACCAAGAATTGCCTGTACATTCTTACATCCAAGCCCCGGGGGAGAAGGCAACGCGAATTACCGTGAGAGGTAGACACTGCAGTCTATACTTTGGTTTTCATTCAATTCCCCGTTTGGTGGATCATCACCCGCTGGGGATTGTTGCACCGACTGATGGACTTTCAAGTCATCAAAACCATGCTTTTCATAGCTCATGAATGAACCCAATGCTCCAAGAAATCCTTCGTGCTTTAAGAACATTGCTTTTGCTTCACCTTTAGACCTGCAAATAAGGATCAAGTGAATGTAATTATAAACCCGAAACCGCGGGGAAAGATGGATGAGTAAAAGAAAACCAAATCAGGCACAGAGCGTGACATCCGTCAAATTTTACATTTTGAAGATTGTTTTGACATAATTTATACTTCAATTCTCAGTATGAATCATTACTGACGCATGAAAAAGGACATTAAATTCAGGCTTACCAGAAATGAACGGCAACAGCAATCGTGTCCATGGTGTAAGCATGACCCCGAATAAAAAATCCGGCAAAAATTATTCGCTTGAGCCCGAATCTCAGTGCATTCAAGTATGAGATCTGGAGAGAAGAAAAAAAAATGAAACAATATGATCGGCATGTTAACAAAAACAGTTTCAATCTGGTGGTAAAGGTTGCGACAGAATCAAATAGTCGGCTTACCTGTCCAATATTATTTGAAATCATTCTTAAGAGGGACCGAGAAATATCTTCTGGTTTGTAATCTTTCAGCTCCTTATCGTCAGAAATTACCCTGCCGAAGCTAGAAGCAATGGCTGTTGATATAAGACCAATCTGCAATTGTCAGAAAAATTACATTGCAGTTAATAAGCGTGAGACGAAAGCTAATGGAAACCAGGATCCCCTCATCATCGTTTAATTTAGGAACTCTCTTGATTTTGCATACAGAAATACGACCAAAACATGTCCAACATCCTATGTCGAAAGAGGGACCTGTCTATCATGAATATGCGTACCTTTGTATAGTCCATTCCACCATAGATGTCCCCAACAAGCATGTCTATCGCTCTATTATTTCCCTGATGACTTAACTCAAGCAAGTCGTCAAAACTGAAACACAGTTGCAGCTTTGGCTATTACATGGAAATCATATAAACAAGAATATCAATAGCTCTGCACATAAGCAAAAGAGAACATACTTCTTGCACTTTGTTAAAAGCTTCCCCAAACCCCAAAAGGTTCCACCACCAACATTGGTTCCACTTACTCGCTCAAACTTACCAGGCCCATCTACCTATCCAAGCGCAAGCATAGGACAATATGTCAAGCCTTAAAAAGGTTAAACATATGAAACTAATACAGTAAATAAAGCATCATCTTTGACGAGGATACCTTGATCATACTGACACCAGAACCATTATTGACAAGCAGATAAGGATATAGAAACTAATACAGTAAATAAAGCATCATCTTTGACCAGAATACCTTGAGCATACTGACACCAGAACCAATATTGACAAGCAGATAAGGATATAGATCATCATGGTCAATCTTCACAAATTCTTTCTGACCATCCATGTATGTGAATGCTTCGGGGTGAACTGCCTACTTAAACAACAATCAAAACGTCAATGCTATTTTCAGGCAAGAAAGCAAACAAGAAGAAAAATCTCTATAAACAGAAGCTGAATTTTGCAATCCACATTTCATGACTCATTCACTTTGCTTTTCCTTCTGAAAGAAAACAGAGAGTATTTCCTCTCGTCTGAGCTCGCTATTGCTGATCCCAATTCCCAGCCCACACATTCTATGGATTACATGACATGACTTAAGAAACACACCAACTTGTACATACCAATGTATGTAATTGGTATTAGGATCCCACCTTGAGCAGAAAATTTGATCCGGCCACAAGACAGTCCATTTCATCTGCCTTGTCAAGAGAAATCCCAAGCCTTTCTTTGAAGAGATCTGGGAACTTATGTGCCCCACCGCCTGTGGCCTGCACACCATTGTCACAAGTCAATAAATTAGCTTGCACATGGAACAAGTACATGCCACAAACAGTCATAATAGTATGGCCAAGCTAAACACCTGCTTTTACCTTGATAACGCACTTTGCGCTCCCAGAAGCTCTGTGTTGCTGGGAGCCTGAAATCATCTACAACCATAAGCAATGACAAAACCAGCAAACGATAACTACAACTACGAACAAGCAGCTATATTCAAGGCATATATGATCTTCTTTCGCATTTCATTTTCAGAAGTTCAAATCTTCCGTAACAAATAAATTCCGCAGTCGAAAATATGGGTACCATTATTCAAGCTGAAGTACTTCATTTACCAATAAAAATGGTAGTTTCAACTTTCAATCCAAGATTTCAACATGAACATTTACTTGAGCAAAACAAGGTTAAATAATCTCAATTAGTGACAAAATGAATCTTCCCATTTCCCAAGTTGGATTGAAACGAAATGAGATACGAATGAATCAGGAGATGAAAAGCAAAGCAAATACTTAAACATTTAAGCATACCAGTAAGGAGAAGTTGCTTGGACCGAATGAAGTCTATGCAGTCATTGATTTTCTCAGTTTCAAACTTTGCAAAATGGAGCTTCCCTTCAAGAACATGGCGCCCTCTATCGCCATTAGAAGCTGCTAAACTCTCATTCGAAGAAGAAGAAGAAGAGTCAACACTGTTCGTTGAGAAATACACCAACTTTATCAGAGTACCTGCCAACGGGCAGAACAAATACAAAAGCAATCGAAAAATCATGAGACTTTGAGCAATTGACCTCCAAAAATAAAAAACCAGGTTATGATCGAGGAGAGTGAATTGCCTCCAATATCGAGAGCAAGGTGGGAAATTTGAGCTTCCGAATTGGTGGGTTTTGGAATCTCTGTAAGTATAGTGTTCCCAATTTCCATTTTTGGGTCGGCTTTCTCTTTTGATTTGAGCTTTTTTTTCGAATCAAATTGTATTCAGGGTGGGGATATTCGATGATTTAGATTTATCGAGAGATCACTCAGTTCAATCTTAACCTGACTTTCAAAGGGAAGAAGGTAGCGTGGCCTCTTTCTCTCTTTGGACTTTCAGAGACGACGCCCATTGGGTCATCCGTCGAAGGTTGTCTTGTAAGTTGTAATTTTGCGGGAACTAGTTTAGACTCCTAGTTTAGACTATCTGGGGATGCTGTCTAGAACAACTATATTAGTTATTTTTCATTTGTAAATCGAAGGTTTTAGACTCGAATCTTATTAAAAGTGAATTTTAACTAAATTATTACTAGTTAATTATGAGACTTAACCTTTTTATTTAGGGTGGATAATATCGTTTATTTAAAAAAAAAACTCAAAATTTGAGTTTTGAACCTCCAAGGGTTCTCTAATTATTGGACTAAAAAAATGTTTTAAATTAAAATTTATTTTTGGGTCAAATTTAATTTGGGAAATGCGCTGAGGATAGTGGTTGAGACTCGGTGCTAGGACCTAGTTGATGACGATATCGGCCTCTAGTAAAAAGACTAACGGCCCATGTGATTGAACAGTTGGTTGATTAAACGGTTTATATTAATTTTTTTAAATCAAATTTATCAATATATTAAATTCAAGCTGATGTCGAATATGAGTAAATCTAACAATAAAACTCAAAATTAAATTCAACGTCTAAAACAATTATAAAAAGTTATTAAAATGAAAATTCACATTCGTCTTACAACCCTATAAAAAAAATTGAAATGCTCACCAACTCACCATTAAAGTATAGGTTTGGAGAAATTGATTCCAAGCAAGCAGTAACAACTTGTACTAAAAGTCTTAAAATGTGATAAATAAGTAGCAACTAGTCCAACTCTCATTCTTATCTTGTGACATATAATTGGATATAAGTCAATAATTTGTTCGGTTGCTTGTTTTCCCACCAAATACTGTTACAATGAGTGTCAAACTCACTGTCAACTGCTTTCCTCCTACCAAATTATTCTTCGCTGCTTTCCACCAATTTGTGTGTCTTCGCCCACTCTACAAAACATTATCATAAAATCATGTGATTTTGCTTTGGATTTCTACTAAATAATTAAGAGAGAAAATTTTATGTCGGTCTCATTAAATCTCACGATGGTCTTGTCTAGTATAAGAGTTGTCATCCTCTTGCAAATTAACTTGCAATCTAGGGAGTGAGGAATGCAGAAATCCTATCATATTTCACCGCATTGGCTCATGAAAAAGAGAGTTACTTGATCAGCTTCAAATGCTTTTTTTCCTTCCCACAATGTTGCAATAGAACTGGTGGTTGAAAATGGGGATGTTTCTGGTTCTAGATATGTAGCTCGAAAACTCAGGTTTGTTTCATCACTTACATTCCGCTGCTTTTCAATTCCCTTTACGATATTGGAAAAATTAAGTATGTAGCTGTCATTTGTGAGTGTGAGTTTGAGTCTGCAGATGCTTAAAAATCTTATGATTATCCAGTAATTATGTAGTTATTTTTCCTTGTAATCTTCTAATGGAATTTTGCTTGTGGTTCAAAAATAGTAACAGAAGTGACAAAATGCATTTGTTCGTCTTTTGCTTTGGTGTGTTTGCTTGTACATCTTTCCATGTGCTTGCTTTTCCTCTTTAAAGTTTAAGCCATATGTTATATACTTTAAAGATTTCTCACCGTGCCCCGGTCCCTCAATCCCCATGCATGCCATCACAACTCGTCAACTTTGACGTTTCAACTTTCAAGGGTTAATTATTTGTTTAGTATACCGACATACTATGTAATTAATTGGTGTATATTAGTCATCTCTTGCGTTTGTGCTGTTTTAACACGATGATGATCCCGAACTTCAAATCACCGGCCCACAAATCACTGAGCAAAAAATCAATGTATGTCGACTATCTGGTGGGGTACTGGTACCACGGTCCAGAGCCATTGTAAGACTGCCACGTGTATAGCCAGACAATTGTCAGCTTACATTCAGAAGGGTACCTATTAGTTGGAATGAAGTGCCAATTGGATGAAGTTGGACTGTGCCGCTGTGGTGTTGTAAACGAGTCGAGTTGTCCAAGTTTTGAACCGTGTCATATTTCAGTTCAGAACTACTTTGAATTGGGTTGAATCGGTTGATCATGAGCTTTATCCCAAAATGCATTTGGGTATAGGGGCTGTTGCTTGGGAGTCACATGCATAGAGTCAACTCATTGTGGGGAGAAATTCTGAGGTTCAGCATCCGGATCACGTGTCTATGCGAACTTCAAATACAGAATTAGAACACCACATACCTCATAGGCTCATCCCTCCTGATTTGTCATGCTAATTCTATCCCACTTTAATCCCACCGTCCCTCTCACATCAACCCCAATCCAGTCTCTTTACCCAAGAACTTCCCCATTGTGAGAATTATACAGCAGTCCTCAACCAGCATTTCTCGAAGAAAAAGTGGTGAAATTCAATTTTCAGCGCAAGTCGAAAAAATTGAGGTAGATCAAATGCACAACGAACATGCATGTATATATATTTTTAGTACGTATTGTAGAGCTCTCAATGCATTAATTCACTTATATGTATGTGATTTTTCTATGAACTCTCACGACCAAGAAAACAAGGCCAATCAGAAGCCACCTAATTAAAAAGGAGTATATTATAGAAGTATGAGACCCAAAAAAAAAAAACGACGGATTATTGATCACACAATTAACTTCTGAATAATAAATAATTAGTCACTCAAGATTGAATCATAGATCAAGCAGCAGATGGAGCAGGAAGGTATGGAATGGTTGGCTCCTGCATGGAAGCCATGATCAACGGCGGCTTTGAGAAAGTTTCTTCCTCCGCAGTTACTGGGTTTTCAGCCTTGAAATCCAAGGACTTGTCGTTGTAAATTTCCCACCATTTGGCCACTAAGACCTTGATATCCTCTCTGTCCATGTTAGCTTCCTTGCCAGTATACCTCCATGGTTTTGATCCCTATAATTAAGAAGAAACAATTCATTAAGAGTGATTATTTAAATTAAATATGCGTAATCAATCTGTTAAATAGTACTTACTGCAGCACAGTAGTGAACCACGTTTACTTGATCAAGCTGCACGTTCTCTGGGTGGCGCCAAAGATTGGCTAGAACTAGGTTGTATATATTTGGTATGGGTTTGTAAGTCTTTTGGAAGAACATGTTCAAGAAATCCTGTAAAACAAACAAAAGGCAGTGAAATTATTATGTCACTGGCAGAAACAACCCCACATAATCTCGCTCTGGTATTTTAAAAATAATCAAAATTTCCAATAAACTTACCTGTTCTGCAAAAGGGGTGGGTGGGACAACTTGCAGTGTCTGAAGAAGGCTGTTGTAAGTCAAGCGGCTAGGCTCGAACACGAACATTCCGGCGTTGAAGTACAGTGGAGGAGGAGAGCCCATGTCCGCAGGCCATGAAACCTTGTCAGGGCACTGCTGGCAATACCCAATTTTGTATTGAGGTGAGTGGCTCCATGTTTTCTCACAGAAGCAGTCCATCACAGCGTAGAAGTAGCCATTAGGCGTGTCAAACAGGTGATCTATGTTCTCATACACTTGGATATCCGCATCCAAATATATCATTTTGCTGTACTCCTCAAACTGCATAAGTTCCATATACTCAAATATATACTAATTCCAAGTATACATATTTATTGTAACCATAAGAAATGCATGTGTCCATATTTTGTTCACCATACAGTCTGATATGTTATGTTGTACGACAATTGATTTAAATCATTGGCAGACTAATTTCATTCGACAGTCTGACAACATAACATATTAGATGTTTATACGTTATCATGATAAGTATTAATATGTGGTATGGTTTTACATACTTACATTCCAAATACGGAGCTTTGAGTAGTTGATGACGTAGTAGGCCATTGCAAACTTGATCTGGCTCTCAGGAGGATAAATAGGTTCGATCTCTTGGACAATACAGCCATGAGACCATAAAATCTCACGGTGCTCCTCCGGCACGTCTGGCAATATTGCAACCACAAGAGAGTATTCACTCTTCACTTTGCGTAGGCCCTTAGCCAAACCCACAACCCCTTTGACATAATCAGCATCACCGGCTAAAAATGTCACAAAGGCCCTCTTGGAGTAGCCGGTAGTAGTACTGTTGCTGGTTGCCTGCAACACATCAGCTGGAACTTCTGGGGGTGCCATTGCCTTGATTTTGTGTGCTGAATAGTAATAAAGGGAAGATGTTGGGGTGATTTGGAAAGTTGCAGAGAGTGGTCTGATGAAAATTATTAGGTTGGTGTGTTGAGAAATGAGGAGTGTGGGGAAAGTAAATTTGTTACACTGATGAAGCCACCCTACTAACCTTTGTTCCTGAGTTGCAATCTTGCCCCTTTGGATGCTTTAAATAAACAAATGAGGACTAAATGCATGTCAGATGAACCCAAATGAAACCCAAATGCAAGTCCCAATTTTGTTTTTTTTATTTTATAAATAATGTTATTGGGGTTTATGATGGTATTGGAGAGAGATAATTAAATATATAAAAAAAACAAGAAAGAATGAATGAACATTGTTTGTAGTTCGAACCCACCATTCATCTAAACAGGGTAGCCTTATCATCAAGAATCAAGATGGACGGCTGAGATTAATGGGAGGTAATAAGGTCATGGTCAATAGAAAATACAGGAGGCTCCATTTAGAATACTATGTAATTACTTGTAAGGGGGAAAATGTATTAGGCATCAAGTGGGAATCACTTTCCGTTGTGGAAATATATTTAAGAAAGTTAGCATCAAAGGGTGGAGTAGTCGGCTGAAGTAGTGGGGTCTTTGATAGAGAAAATGATCATTTTTAGATGTCGATGCCAAATTAAGGAGAAAAGTTGGCGAAGGGTTTTTGTCCTCGTCATTTAGGCGCCTATTTTCATATAATCATGGCATGCGATATTTGTTTTTTGATTTCATCTGATTCTGTCACAAATGAGAGTTAACAAGGCTATTGAATTTCCTTTTAGAATTTAGAGAGGTTTGTGTTTAGGCTCAAACTCAATCACATCCATTAGCTTTTAAAACATGATTAATCAAGGAAAAATCAGATGTGGGTTTTCTTTTTTATGAGAAAGTTTAACAATAATTATGTAGATTGACTAGCTTAATGATTGGGAAGATTACTGATTAATTGACCTCTGGCATCTTCCTCTACACCAACATTGAGAAAGGAAGGAAAATACAAACAAAATGATGGAGAAAATATGGTTGAGACCATGCATTAGCATGTGTGATGACAAGAATTAATAACAAGATTCTCAACGTCTATGAATTTGAAGGCGATCGATGAACGATGAAGTTCAAAAAAGTTTTGTTTATATATGATCCATGCACCCAAACAAACTACCAAAGTCGTATTTTTGTCCGTGTTTATTAAATAAACCCTAATTTTATGTTATTAAGGAGGTTTTTTTTATCACAGAGAGAGAGAGAGAGAGAGAGTACATGCATGCACTTGTTCCTCAAGAGTCAGTCCTCAAGCAAAGTATTTGGTATTAATCGTGACTGATAAGAATTAGGGTTATCTTTGTTTTCCCTTTTTCTTTTGGCCTTTTACTGGCACTGCAGACTCCATCACCCTGTAAAATTTTGTTTCCCGCGGCTTTCTCACATGCATATTATATATATCTTGAAAGACGTATGTAGTTTTTCAACCACCACACAAATATCATCCAACAACGAATGCTTGAGGAGGCAGATCCCAAAATGTTTTCCTTCGTTGAGAATGTCACCGACATCATTAGAAATTCCACAATATTATTGACGATTCAATAAACATATGTCAAGTCAAGAGAAATAAACATAGCGATGCTACAACTACCATCTATTTAGACTCATATTTTGTAAATCATTAAATATGACAATTGTGATTATATTTTTTGTTTTAATCATTAAAAAATATATTTAACTATCAACCGCCACATTATGTAGCATATAAAATATGGTTTAAAAACATGGTCTTCCTAATATTTTCCTAAGTGTATATATTAATGGTTGATGTGACGTTGTGTGGTTGGTCGCGACAAGTTAGGTTAAGCTAATTAAGAAAAAGTTTGTAATATATAACATGAAAAATGTTCCAAAAAAGCAACGCTTGCTTATCAATCTGATAGAGAACGATCATCTCTTCCTTTGATTAATTACAATTACATATGTAATCTGATCTTATCTATGGATAAAAATGCACAAAGTACCTGGTGAATCATATAAATATATATATATATATATAAACGAAAAGATCATTCAAAGTAGATCACTTACACCTCAAAGTGGAACCATATAACCTCCAGGAATTGCGCAGAGCAGAAGATTAGGCCCTATATATTATGCCTTAAAGAAAAAGAGAAAGAAAAAGAAAAGGGAGAGTACTCCTTGTTTCATCGATCTTGTTCAACAATCTTGCTCAATGTTAGTTTGTAACGGGCTCCTTACTTCTGTAGGTTGCAGCCGGTGTTTAACCATGGCAAAGAACTGCATACCCAAAATTTTGTCCATGAAAACTTTATTAAAACAACAATTATATCAAAGAAAATCAGTGTTTAACCATCTCGTTGTTATCCTCAAAACGACATATTATGGGTCCAAATTGGACACCAAGGCTCCAACTTCTAAAAATTGAAAATATGTTATTTGGGCTTCACCTATCATAGCGGTTCTATAATCTTATCAAGGTTTGGAGGAGTACTAGATCGAAGAGTAATTTGACATAAGGAAAAACTCTACTAAGCAGTCAAAATTCAAACTTTTACGGACTTGCACCCCGATCTCCAATTTAAGGCGACGATATTCTATTTTGAAGTGAACACTGTCACGAAGGAAAAACTCTACTAAGTAGCGATAGTTAGGCTACTAATTAAAATTGAGTTACCAAAGGTTGTTGAAGTGGGAATCTTCCAGTGTCTACTTTAATAAGGTAGAGATCCAAGAAGGATTTGCTGCTCGGAGAAAGAAAACAAGAAACCCTAGGTTATAGGTCGATGTTGGCGTTCCATCGTCAGGAATATCCAAAAGTTGGGAGCTTTAACCCTGAATGCTGAAAGCTTTTCAGTTTACGTAGTTTAGTCATTTAAAAGTGGGCAACGGCCAAAGGGGGTGGTCCTTAAAATGGCAGAGAGTGGGCAGAACTGGACGTGCATGCAGCCCCTCAAACATGGCAAGAGCCGCAGGTAGGAGATATTCTTCGGTCTGGATACCGGACCAGCTGGCTTGTTTTTGTATATATGCATCTGCATGCATGCATGACTACTGCAGATGCCCATTCATCCATCCGTCCATGATCCATGCCTGCTTTCCGAAACCGGATGTTATATTTCAATTTGAATTAAGATGAAGTGGATCAACAATTTTCACTTTAGGGAGAGATAAGTCGGAGTAATTTTGATTTTATTTGAAAAGAAATCAAATTAATGGTTATGTTTAAAGTTAAAGTGACTAATGACATACCTGATGAAATACATAATTATTTATTGATCTAACCCGAATTTTCTGTTAAAAAATTAACACATGAAAATGTAAAAATTTAAGAACAGAACTTGGCTGCTGAAAAATTAGCAGCAACTCCTACTGATGACCAATCATAAATGAACACATGTCCAAGTAATTGATTTTTTAATCACAGATTAGACACGTGTCCATTTGTGATTGACTAGCCGCAAGAGCTACTGCTGATTTTTCAGCCAAACACTGTTTAAAATTTAATCTCCAAAAGAAGGTTCCAAGGCAGAGATGGTGGCAGCGGCATGGGCATATTTGCATGGAGAAGCATGCCTTGGAACTTTTTGACTGCCGAAAATTGGGTGAAGGAGAAGTGGCCAGCCGATTTTTTCTTCTCTAGTCTTTACAATGACGTGGATATTCATGCACAAAATTACAAACGAATCCAAAACTGCTTTGTTGTTAAGTGGAGGATATTTCATATTCGTGTACGACCTTCACCATCTCTAATTTGGGACCAAAAACGGGATTTTATTAGGATCCTCATGTCTCTGCCTCCGGAGGGTCCCAAACCTCGGAGGCTGGAAATCAATGGAACCCCAAGACAATTGGGGCCCCAAGATGTTGACGCTCTGACAACCAAAAAAATGCGCACACTCTGACCTTCCGTGTAATCGATTATTATATATGCTCACTTTTGAAGAATTTTTTTGAGAGATTCTTTCATGTCACTAATTCATTAGACACAAATGCATTTTTTTAGCACTTGACAAGTGGTGGTGCCACTAGGCGGCTTGAGTCCCCCAAATCACATGAACATCTTGGATGAAAATCCAACGGCTATAATTATTATAACTTTAAATGGACCCCCCCTGTTTGTAGCCGTTGAATTTTCATTCAACGGCCTTGGATCTTTGATCAGGAAGATCCTCTCCTTGGACTCAAGAGAGGATCCAAGTCCGAAATACAGGAGATGGACCTAGTGGGATGTTTTTGGGTCTTGGATGAGTGACATGGTAACACCACCAGCACCCTAAAATTTCTCCGTGTGGTTCCGCATCACTTAGAATTCTTGCATGGCAAGAAACAGAGCAAGGCACGACACAACCACCTCCAGTCTCAGTTAACGGCTTCGAATTTATGCAATAAAAGATGCGAAAACGGCAGCACAGTAGATATAGCAATTACAATTCAGAAACTGTATCCAAAATCCAACCAACAACTCAAATGTATACATTTTACCAACCCCAAACCCACTCCCACTCCCACTCATTCTTTCTATCATAACATCATATAAAAGGTCTTCCTCCTAGATGAAATGAGAAATCCCAGAAGAAATACAAGATTTAACAATAATTCAATTGTCTCAAAACAAAAAATAAAACAAAAAACAAAAAGAACTAGATAATGTTCACCCCTGCATCCAGAATTTCCGGTCCACAAAATGACTCCTCAATACGATCACGCCTGCAATTAAAGGACGAGTATGAGAAACCGGAAGGAGGATTCAAATGTCACAATAATATCAGATTTCTGAAAAGAGATCGTCAACCATTTCATACAGCACGAAAGCCCTGCTGTGATGATGGTTATAAATAAGGTTCGGTAATTACACACACATTTCAATCTAAAGAAATATAAACCAGTGAACGGGGCAACTAGTTTACCTTGTTAGCAATGTTGTTGGAGAGCCAATCGAGCCCCTCATATAGACCCTCCCCAGAGGTTGCACAGGTGCTCTGAATGTACCTGGAAAACCACACATTGCATGTTAGACCTATAAAAGGTTAAAAAAAAAGGGAGATTATATTCACACACCCCAAATTACTTCTCCCACACCTTTTTAATTTTTTAATATTTTTCTATCAAGTGTTAGTGGTGTGTAGAAAATATTAAAAAATTAAAAAGGTGTGAGAGAAGTAATTTGGGGTGTGTGAATATAATCTCTCAAAAAAAAATTGTATCACACAAGGGGAAAGAAGCCCATCAAGATTACCAGTGACGCTGTCTCAGAGAGTGCAGGCCAAGCTTATCAGTGATTTCAGCAGCATTCATTGCATTGGGAAGATCTTGCTTGTTAGCAAATACGAGCAACACAGCATCACGCAGTTCATCCTGATAACAGAATATTCCAATTACACAAAATAATGCAACATAAATAACTTGTTCTAATGTCTCCAATGACAATTAGGTAAAACCTTGGAAAGTGAACATGCATCAACAGCACAGAACGCTGCCGTTTAAGTTACTGCATCTTTATTGTCTTTAATTAATAGAAAACCTTACATTGTGTTTGTATAAACTACAAGTTTCAGCCCATTCATAAGCCTAAATCTCATACCCTTATATCTGGGAAATTCCAGAAGTTGAAAGCATGAGATTTTAGAACACATCAGCACAGAATACAGGGTACGCAAATAAGACAAATAAAATTTCTTTAGCAAAATGACAACAAACCTCATTCAACATCCTATGCAATTCGTCCCTTGCCTCTACAACACGGTCTCTGTCATTGCTGTCCACAACAAAGATAAGACCCTGTGTGTTTTGGAAGTAGTGCCTCCACAATGGTCGGATCTGAAAGGAAAGAAATATGATTTACCAACTTGTCACCCACAATTTTCAAAATAAAGTCTTGTAGATAAAACCAAGTACAGAAAACTTTTGGAAATCATCAAAATCTCTTTAAATAACTTTACATCCCTCAGAAACATGAACTGAACTTCATACCTTGTCCTGACCCCCGACATCCCAGACAGTGAAGCTGATGTTCTTGTACTCCACGGTCTCCACATTAAACCCTGTCAATCAAGTAATCTTTTATTCATTCTACAATTGCATAATTTAAAAAAATCTAAAGAAAAAAAAAATTACAAAGACTAATGAACTTCATAAAGGAACAGTCTACAGAACATCGAAATAAAAGAAAACAAAGCAGAAGAAAAAAGCCTTTATACTTCTAAGTTTAGCAAAAATACCGTTTCTGTTATGTTGTTGTGACAAATTTATCTGTAGTTGCAAACTCACAAGATGATTAAAAATAAACATCATTGCTACTATATCAAGCAAGAAACAACATTCTCTTTCAGATCACAATCCCCGTCTCCCAACCATAAAAAAAAAATCACATTGGACTTATAGCGACATGTTGCCATCCAAACCATTTAGAGTCTTGGCAAACAAGTTTCGTTTCCATAAGATCAACCATATCAAACATTAAGATCAACATTTCTTATACAAGTAGATTAGAATGTCAATTAATTGCAGAAAAATTGGTGAGGAATTATCACCCGGTGCAAAAGTCTCTACACATTCTACAAAGCTGACATAACAATAATGATCACACAATTGCTTGGTAGGGGAAGAAGGAACTCACCAATGGTGGGAATGGTTGTGACGATCTCACCAAGCTTGAGCTTGTAGAGGATGGTGGTCTTACCAGCGGCATCAAGACCAACCATCAGAATTCGCATCTCCTTCTTGGCAAAAAGCCGGCTGAAAAGCTTCGTGAATGTAAGCCCCATTTCTGGCTACGGATCCCTACATATCGAAACACCAACTCACTTACATCACAGATCAAACTCCGGCAAGGCCAAATGTAAAAATCTCTATAGGCAATCATTTGCAAGTTCATATTATCTCATCCAATAACACTTTGAAGCATTCAAACTAGTAACCATGCGCCATGCAGCAACAGATCAAGCAGATCTGGAGTTACAGCATCGCAATTTAAACCATTTGCAATGAAAAATTCGAGCATAATCATAGAGATCCAAATGATTCGAATCAGAGTGAAAAATCAACACAAATCTCACGGAATTAAAGCATTTTACCACATTAAACACAAATGAACCTTAAATCTGATCGTAATTAACGAAATTGCCACGAAATCCAAAACAAATCGAGCGCAAAAGTACCGAAATCCAAGGGAGAAGAGTGAAAATGCGATGAAATTCAGAGAAATTCGAGATCTGAGAGTCGGAATTTACCTTCGATGAGCTTTCGCAGAGGGATCTTGAAGATGGAGATTGAGGGAGAGAGAGAGAAGGAGACGGAAGCTTTGAACCAACGCGTGAATGTTTAGGGGTGAGGATCGTCAACTGGGGGTTTATAAACTCGACTATTTTTTCCGTAATTGGTTTGAAGTACGAAAATACCCCTACAATGCTAAGCCTGCGGGTGACATTGTGTGTCCAATCAGTGCCCGCCATGTCACTGGTGATTTAAAACGACGACAGATTCGCCATCGTCGCGTCCACATTGTAAACAAGGTTTTGTGTTCCGTAGGGTGTTTAATGCAATGCAGTCGTCACCATCACCAACAGGGATTTAATTGTCCCGACAATATTTATTTAAAATTTTGATTTATCACCGCTCAGTACTACGGTAAAATTCTATTATTCTCCTGTGTGCGCTAGAAAATCCCTCTTGATAGATCGTTAACGTCTTTCACTTTGTGTCTGAGTCTTGTCACGTGCCTTTGTATCTAAACAAAGTAATAACTAATAAATAAATAATTATCGGGCATCAAAGTGACTTATTGTACGAAGAAGAAACATGTAATTTATAATTTTGATCTACGAGTCCCAATTATTTGCTTTTTTATGCGAAGGTGAAAGAAAATGTAATTTATAATTCTATTTACATAAATCTACGCACAATGGTATGGGCTGCCTCTTTTAATTTACATCCCATGCTCCCTGGGAGCAATCCACTGTTTCTTCAAGCATATGCCCCCTTGGTCCTATTTAGCTCAGATCTGAACCTGGAGAAAAAAAATAATGAAATGCAATAATTCAAGATCTGAAAACATAAACCAACTCCAGCATCATTACCAATTTTTCCACACACGTTAAGATAAGATGAACTATAAGGCGTGCAAAACTGCAAACAAAATCGAGGGACGTGGAAATTACTGGTAACCTTCAAGGATGTAGATGACACCCAACTTGTTTCAGGGATCAGCGCCAGTATTGAGCCCACCGATGAATGGTCTCAACCATTTGAGGAAACAATGCGCTGACACTCTCATTGATTAAGTCCTGGAAGAAATGTATGCAAGCTTCATCGTCCAAGTCCAACCGGAACTTCTCCTGGAGCTATACATATCAAAAGAGTCGCCATCAAAACAAACACTAGATTTACAATCACAATGATTATAATTGCCAAAGAAGTCACCTTGAGGATGCCTTTTTCAGGATCCGAAGCTATGTCAGGAATGTTGGAACCCGCCATTAGGTGAAACAGGTTCAAGATTAGGTTACTGGATTTCCTAATAATGTTGTATGCTTCGCAACAGTAGGATTTGAACCTTGTATAGTACTGGCTGCACAAGTAATCTAATTAATCAAACCTTGTGTATTTCTGTATTTTAATCTTGCACCCATTATGATATGGATTTCATGCCATAAATCTAATGCAATCCCATCTAGCAAACATGACGAAAATAAAAGCAACACAGAGAAAAAAAATTAATCATTAAGTACCTTTCAGCTCCACCCATAGCCTCAACCATTTCTTTGCAAAGCTTCATTGGCGGTGGAAATGGCTTTGGATCACGACCCAGAATGAAGCCAAAATCAACATGGAAAAGACGTCCATCATCCACAAGGAGAAGGTTATCAAGATGCCTACAGAGGACAAATTAATGCTTTACAATATGCATTTCTGTACCGCATAAGCAGAACATCAGTCGTGCAGATAGAATACTGTGTCAGGCCAAAACAAAAAAAAAATGATTGACTACGAATGGTTGACTATACTTATGGCATTGGTAGCTATATAGAACTTGAGGAACAAAAATGACCCTCATTTCCAAAAACTTGAATGATGCTTATAACTTTTTTACTCCTTGTTTTGTCTTTCTTTTCTTTTCTTTTCTTTTCTTGAGAGAGAGAGAGAGAGAGAGAGAGAGAGAGAGAGAGTTCAAAGCATGTCATCATCTTCAAATCCTCACCTGTCTCCAATGCCCAGTATATATGTGATAACAGAATAGCCAGCACAGCTTTTTATAAATGTTTCCAGACAGGTAGCGGTAATACCAAACGGTCCATGCTCATCTGGATGAAATTTCTGCAGGTAGCTTGTAATGCTTCTATGCTCTGAGAGAATCTGGAAAAGAAAACATTGTACCATATATAATAAATTTAACAGTCTAAAATCAAGATACAACAGAACAAGGTCATCAATTAATGTAAGCATTGAGATGACATCACTATCTATCAGGAACCTTTAAAGGATTTAATACCTGTGCTAATGAGCGGGATGGTATGAATTCCAGCATTCCTTCATCTTGCCCGGTCGCAAGAACTCTATAAGGAGTTAAGTGCAGATCAAGATTTTCCAATTTCAGCAATCGATCCATAAGATATACCATTTGAACAACCTACAGGAAGCACAGATCCACGTAATCAGAGTTCTCAAGTGTATGCATACCACAGCCACAAGGGTTTGTGTGAAGGAGAATACTTACTAATTGGTCTTGGCGGATATCATCCCCCTTCTTAAAGATAATTTTGCAACTTCCCCCATTTGCTGCTCGGAAAGTCAAACGCAAGGGATGCAGTGCACTTTTGAATATTGATGACTCAGATGGCACAATCCCAGCGATGAGGACTCCTGGAGCCAGTGGTGATCTTATTGGCTAGAAACATCACAGATCAACAGAGTCAACACACAAAGATACAATTGGTGAGGCTATAAGGAATTTGTAGTTTAATAGATAATAAGATCAGTAGACAAGGAACTTCAACCAAAGTATTTACCTCTTCAAAATATGTAAGTTCACTAAGAAGACCAGAAAGCAGTTGTCTAAGCTTTTCAATCTTCTTCTGGGTATTGCCGCGTACATTTCTTACATCTCTCATTATTGAACACAACTGTGCAGTCAACTCTGTCTGGCGCACCAAACTTTGCCACAGTTTAAATCCATCTTCATCTCCTTGCACACCAGCTGGCAACTGATAAAAAAATTTGGATACGGTTTATTTCCATTCTGGCTTCAGCCAATGAAAAACTAAAAAAAGCATTATCATATTGACCAAATAGATAGGTAATCCCAAAAGCTACATTTGATGGTTGGAGAATCTACATAAATGTTTATGCTATTCTAAGGATCCAGATTCATACCAAATCAAAACAGACAACACAAACGACCACATCATGGTAGTTTATGAACTCTCACCTTCATCATATTCTCTTCCAGAATTTCGTAGGTACAGTAAAACCGTTTGGCATATGCTGGATCATGAAGTTCTACAGCAACATACCAGCGTAGAAAGCTAGCCAACTCAATGTTTCGTAGTGCTGTCAGATCAAAAGTATAATCAGGATGCCTTTAAAACCTAGATACTGTGAAGAACTGAATTGTAGCCTTGCACATCCATGCACACATCCCAAAGAAAAACATTACAAGTAGCATGAGGGTATGTGCATGTGCATGCACAGCATACAAATGTGAAGATAGTATCTGACCACATACCACGTTGCACAAGGAAATGAGAAAGACAAGATTTATCAGAGCGCTCAAATCGAAGAGCCTGAACCAGTTGAAGTAGGTAACACTGGAGCTCTTCATCGTCAGCTCTTTCAAGAACACTGACAGCATATGCACGAACCTGGTAGGAGGTATTAAAGTTGGGCATTAGTCAGTTTCAAATTAAATGTGTAAAAGATTTTAAATAAATCAATGATGGAGTGCTATATGCATCACTGCATAACGCACTTTTCATCTCCCAGATCAACAGAGTTATTCTTATCTAGGACATCGTATCCCATTGCTCAGTGTGACAAGGAAAGCATGGAATTTGTAGGTTGTACTTATACAACAGATGCAAGATTCAATTCCCTCTTTTCTTCATGATCTTATTCTTATATTCGGCCTAATCAGTAATCAGCTACCGTGGGTTTGGAAGGAGCACAATGGCAGAAAAATTTATATGGTTAACTTCAAATCCTGGTGATTAGGACCTGAAACTTGATTTTAACAGGAGTACAAGGTTAAAAAAAAAGTCCTACAGGTAACAGTTGTATGACAATAGAGAATAGGTAACAGCAGTGCAAGTATTACAGACATGCCCACCTCTTCACTTTCAAAAACAGGAGATAGCAGCTCTAATGCATCACAGACATCAATCATGTTCCATTTGCCCATCAGTTCTAATGCTTGTTTTGCTTCCTGCAAACAAATGAATATGGAATTCTTGAAAATCTAATCTATTTCTCATTCCTTAAGTGATAAAGTTGGCATAAACGAGAAAGAGCAAGCCAAGTACATGAATGAGAGATAGCATTCCAATTATAAAATCTGTTACTTGTCAACTATAGAGATCAGCAACAGTCCGCATAAAAGTAACTTCTCGTGTAAAAACTAAACCAATGATTGATATTTTGGTATAACACTATGCATATTGCCAAAAGTGCAATAATCCTAATTGGGACATGGATAGTCACATATGAAGCTAATAGATGGCCTGCAGCTTACTAGTGATGAATCAGAGTTGGACCGAAGTCCTAAGATCAGCTACACAAGCTCCCTTTATATATAAGCAATAGAATAAGCTGGAAATAAGAAGTATTAAAAACAATTTTACTACAGGAGTTAAATAAAACTGCATGCAGTAGTAATATGGCACATGAACTAATGGTTAAAGAGGAAAATGATGAGAAGGAAGAACAAAGAAATGCAGACCTGAACATCACTCCATTCAACACATCTGAGGAACTTTGTGAGGGCCCTCTTCTCTGACATCAATGAGAAACGAAATTTCCAGAGGAGCTGCCTCTCATCGCCACTCAAAGTCCTTGTTGGTGGGTATTTCAAAATCCTCTGTATCGACCTACAGGAAAAGGAAAACAATTATATACCTCCAGCTTACTTAATAAAAAAAATCAATCAGAAGAACATATAACAGCGATGTTGAAACAAAAGAATATGGCAAATTGAGAAGACTGGTCCATCTATAATAAGACACTAACAAAATCCAATGGTAATTAAATCAACCATTACACAACAACTGATCAACATATGAGTTTGTATGAATGTAGTTGTGACAATAAAAATTATGAAAACACCCTTAATCAACATATGAACCTTTAGAGTAAATTTCAAACTTACTTTCTTTCGTTGGAGCTTGGTTTGAGATCCCTGTCAATGATACCACGTGTTAAACTCCTAGCAAGTTTTAGTTGCTTGTGCTCTGATGGATTTATCTTTCCCACTTCCGGGTCCCATACCGTGACAATTTCATTTGTTGAAGCTATTGGGGATGGTAATAAGAAATTTGTCCCTGATTCCTAGATTCCAATAAATAAGGTTTAGTGCTAGGCAAAATCATCATGCCACGGAAAATAACAACTAAAAGCTAGTTACTTATTTCAAGATGTGATAACAATAAATCTTGAATTTCAGCGTAAATGAAGAGTTTAAATAGCAAACAAGTATGCATTTGTGAAAAATAACACCAACTAATTAAACATCAAAGTCTAACCAGATAGTTATAGTTAAATATCATTATCAGCCAACAGGTAACTTTGTCAACTTCAGATTAGTTGCAGACTAGAGTTACCTGGAAAACAACACGATGTTCGAAACTACAGAAATCGACAACCAGGTATAAATGCAAACTTCCATTTTTGGAGCTTTCACGTTCCTTTATTCTCTCCATAGCCTTAAAAGCCAGGCGGTCCAGCCAATCAACACATTGGATCTGCCCCCTCTCATACCTATTCACTAGCTTCTCCAAGCGTTCCAACTCCCCGCGCTCATGCCTGGGGACCTACAAAAAAAATAAAACGAGGGATACATAAACAAACCTAAACCGATTAAGGAAACTCAAGGAATAACGATAAGGCCCCTATCTGTAACTGATTAAAAAGAAACAATCAGAAACCTTTCCAGGAGTAGAAGTAGGAAACGACCCATCTGCTACTTTTCCCTTCCAAAGCCTCAGCTTTTGCTTCCCAGTTTTGAGTTGCTTTTTGCTATTAAAAAGAAGAATTGTAGCACCACCAACCAACCCTTCATCCTTCCCACATGAAACATCCCAAACCTATAACTCCACAGAGAAAGAAGATATCGAAATCAAATGGGAATCCTTAACTATTAGTTACTATACAAGGGATTGCAGAAAACCCAATTGTTTAAGATGTGAAGTGAAACAGGAAACATACTGTCAAAGCAAGTTGTGAGTGACCCGTTAAGTCTCGGTATTTCGTACTCAGAGTAATGAGTTCGTTCCAACAATATAATGGCCCTGAAGATTCCAACCTAGCAGAAGATACAAAAATTCAAAATCTATAGAAACAGCATTGATGCAATTGAACTAAGGAGAGACCAGCGAAGGGGAAAAGAACCTTGTCCTAGTCGGAAGCCCAAACGGAGCACCATCAATGTACAATGCGCACTCCACATACAGCTCAGGTCTTCTCTCTTCTATTGCGGAAGTGGGGTCAACGTCTGCAGCGCGTAAAAAAAATTGAATTGAAGAACGTTGATTGAGTGATTTAATTTCTCGGGAACCAAAAGGAAAATCGAGAGAGGAGAAGTACCGGAGCTAGGGGACTCGGGGGGAGGCAGGGCTCCTTCTAGCAGTTCGATCCGGAAGGTTACTGGGAGGTTGATGTCGCAGGACAAGAAGAAGCGGAACTCGTTCCCGCTCATCGCTTCTAGGGTTTTAGGAGCTGTGCTTTCTCATAATTTAGGGTTTTGCGGTTGCGAATTGAGGGAGAAAATCGAATTTGAGTTGGGTGGAGGACGCGATTTTGAAGCAGAGTTTTCTGAATCGAGGTCGCGTGAGTAATGCGAACTCGGAGGAGTTTTTGCAGAGAGCGGAGATTGGAGGAGGAAGGTTGCCACGTCAGCTTAAAGCGGGCGGAGTTTTGGGTCGTCACTTTACTGGGCTTTCTTTTTATGTTGTCAGACAAAAGCCCAATATAGTTCACTCCGAAGTTCCTGCTCTCTTTTTTCTTTTTCTCTTTTTTTTTTATTATTTTATCTACGAGGGAGAAAATCGTCTTATGCGGCATTATGATTCTAAAGGTCTATTTTCGGTCAAAAGTGCTTATATGGTGACTATCCGATGCGTGACGATGCTTCCTTGTCCAATCTAAATCCTCTGACTATTTCTACTTGGAGTAAATTGTGGAAAGCTGTGGTATCAGGTAAGATTAAAATTTGTGCTTGGAAAGCTTGTAGAAATATTTTGCCCACTCGTTCGAGCTTGGGGAAGATGGGGGTGTGTTGACTACAAAAATCACCTAGCCTACGTGGCGCGCAGGCCGAGTAACTAGTAGACTAACTAAGTCCTTCGAATGTGTGCGGGGCGTGCCAACTCGTCGGCCGAGCTCGACCGATGAGTAAAAGTGTCTTGATGTGGTGTGGATGCGCGCGGCTGACTTCTGCGTATTGCAACTGTGGCCGAGAAAGGAACACGTCTCGGCTTCTAGGTCCTCAAGCCTGAAGACAAGGCTACCAATTACAAGGTTCACGGTTCGTCGTCGTCTGATTCGGCGACAGTCACCGTATTGGTGAAGATAAAATCACGCCGAATCGAAACTAGAGTATAGGGGCACAAATACTCCAAGCGGATGAAGGTCTTGACAATGAACGTGGTTCGGCCTTCTAAGTGTCGAACTCTGAAACTCACTTGAGAATATGCGATCATAAAATAACTCGGCGCTGAAACACCAAGCCTAAATAGTAGTAACACCTCACTTCACCGAGACGGCTAGTGAGATGACCTCTGTCAACGGGGATCCGAAAACCCTCGTCAGCCGAGACTTGGATAGATAACCCGTCGACCTTGTCGCAGTGCTGTTTATCCAAACTGAAGGTGCTTCACGAACGGCTGGTTCTACGGCAACAATGCTGTTTATCCAAACTGAAGGTGTTTACCGGTTGCCTTCACAGTGCTGTTTATCCAAACTGAAGGTGTGAAGGCAAAAAAGAAAATAAAAATCTCAAGGGTGTTGAGAGGTTTCGCGTAGAGCGAGAAATTGCGCAAGGCAGGTTTGTGTGTTGGATTGGAGGTCCCTTGAATGTTGTACTTCCCCTCTATTTATAGCAGCAAGAACCTCCATGGACGGGCTAGAAATACATTTTGATTAGAACTCCTCAACCCAATCAGATTAAACTTCGACCAATCCTAATCTCCATAGAACTTTCACAATATTATCCTTTAAAAAGTAAAATTATCTTTACTTCTTATCCAACGTTGGGAATTATGCCCATTCAATGGTCTTGATTGCGCGGGCTGATATTGTAAAATCGGGTCCAAACAGAGTGGCAGTGGACAATATTTGTGTTTTTTGTAATTCCTCTTCGAAGTCAGCGCTGCATGTGTTTTATGCTTGTCCATTTGCTCGGGCTGTGTTTTTCTCCTCTCATTTGGATTTGGGTCAGAGGCCTTCGACAGATGTTTCCTTTTGGGACTGGTTTTCTATGGTTATCAATGCCCTTTCTTTTGATCATTGCAATTTATTCTTAATGCTTCTGCACTCTATATGGAGGGTGAGAAATGCTTTGTTATGGGATGACAAGGTTGAAAACCCTGCCATGGTATGTCGTGGGGCAATCCTTCAATTGGAAGCCTATGGTAATGCACAGATTTTGTCCCGCCCCTCGCCTGTGCATGTGCTATCTCAGTGGACCCTTCCTCCCGTGGGTTGGATTAAGATTAATGCCCTTGGATGTTATTCAGGGTATCCTCTCAGATGATTGTTTGTTATCTCCTTGACATTAAGAGAAAGAAAAAAAAAAAAAAAAAAAACTACTCTATTAGAAAAACACTTTTTGTCAACCAAAAACAAATATAATTACCACTATACCCTTTTAATATAAAACTAAAAGAAGATATTAGAAAATTAAATAATGTGGGCATTAAAGTAATTTTATACAAACAAGTTTTTATTGCTATTTTTCTAAAGTCACAGCTATGTCACTTTATTACAACCCTCTCAACTCATTCACTATCTCTTTTTCCTAACAGTCAACTTCTATTTTTTTAGAATGTCTGTCAATCTGTTAAAAACAAATAACTTCTCTCGTAAAAAATTTAAAATACAAATATTTAAAAAATATATTTCTCAACACACAAATGTGTGACCTTTGCTTGTATATTATGATTGTTGTTTTACTTTTGAACTTTTTTTTTGGAATGCAAATAAAGTTAATAAACTCAAGCTACCAAAGAGCTATGTTCTCCCCCTTTTATTTTCATTTTTGTCAATAAACACACTATAAAAAAAATTAGAAAGTATAAAATTTATTTTCTTTACTGATAAATCAAACATAGTAGATAAATGTATAAGGCTAGCTAGCACTCGAATCACCCAAAAATGAAACTACAAGAGTAGTTTAAAACATCGCTTAAAAAACAGACGGAATGGGTGAGATTTGAACAAATTACTTTTCCAGAGTCCGAAAACCTAGTCAAACTCTACGTGAAGGGAGGCTTCTTATTAGATGACAAAGTAACTTACAAGTGAAATCAGCCATAAATCTATTCTCCTCTCCACCAACGTCCGAACTTCAGAACCAAACCATTTATCCGAAAAGGGGTGAAAGGAAGAAAATACAAACAAGTGGTTAAGGGGTCCAAGTCTGCTGGGAAAGTGCTCAGCATTAAGGTCTCCTGGGAAACTTTGAGAAATCTGGACGTCTGCGCTGCATATAAGCCGTCTTCCCCTCGTTACCTTCCTCAGTGCCATAGAATAAGAGCGTGGCATCTCCAGCAAGTTGCTGCATTGGAAACACTGGTGAAGTAGTGAGCACGTGCATATATGAATAAGACCATGGCATCTCTAGAAATATGGTTGCTAACTGAAGGTACCTGCAGTCCAGCATGACCATCGTCAACTGCATTAAGAGCAGACTTCAGCACCCGAAGCGCGGTTGGGCTGTTTCTTAGCATTTCTCGACACCATTTAACCATTTCTTGCTCTAAAGTCTCCAGCTGGATAACCGAATAAAACAGTGAAAATGCTATCTTCTGCAAACTTTTAGTGATACAAGGCTAATTTTCAAGGAAATGTCATGCATTCAATTCATAGGCCATACGATGAGATTGTATCGCATTGAGAGTGAACTTACTGGTACAACAGTGTTAACAAGTCCCATTTTCTCTGCTTCAGCAGCCGTGTAAAACCTTGCCATAAACCACATTTCTCGTGCCTTTTTAGGCCCGACCTGATTGACCAAAACCATTCATTACACATACCAAGTTAGAGCAATATGAAACAAGTATTTGCATAACACAAGTCAGACTTGAAACAATTCCTACCAAACGGGACATGATGGAACTCCCATAACCAGCGTCAAAGCTTCCAACCTGCAAGGTATCTGTATGTTAGCATGCTGCTCTCACCCATTCTTAGATTGAAGATGAAACGAAGATGAATGACTGACGGTGATTAAAAATCAAGTACGTGAAGTTTAACCAGAATTAAGGTATATGATATGAGCACCTTAGGACCAGTCTGACCAAAAATAGCATTGTCTGCTGCAATGGTTAGATCACAGACAATGTGTAATACATGTCCTCCCCCAACAGCATAACCAGCCACCTGATAAACCATTTAACATGAACAACAGTTAGAAATGAGATTATACATTCCCTTATTTAGGGTGGTGGTAAAGCTTTCAACAACCAGAAACGTTTAAGTTTCGCAGCTCTCCAACTGTCCAACAGCAAAGGCCTAAAGATGTTGAGAAGGGCATACCATGGCTATTACTGGCTTTGGAAGACGCCGAATCTGGACCTGAACATACCAATTTGAGATGATTTATATACCACTAAGAACATTTATGTTACAGAATCGTAAAAACATATAAACATCAATGTCTATACCTGCAAATCTAACACATTAAGACGGCCAAAATCATCGTAATCAGAATAACCATCTTTTCCTCTTAAAGCCTGATCACCGCCACTGCAGAATGCTTTGGTTCCCTAAAAACACCAAATTACCAACAAAACAGTGTAAAGCTGACATATTTTCATCATGTTACTAGCTACTCGTCATGTTACTAGCTACTAATCCTAAACTTTTTATTCGTACCAATGTACCCTTGTCGTCAATTATTCCAACAAATTTGTCCGTTAAATTCGCTGCAGATTAGTATGTTTCAATTCCCTCTTAATATTTTCTTATAGCTCAACCATCCGATTCAACGTACTTGCTAATTAGTAATGTTTCGTTACAAATGTAACATTTTGTTGGCGAATATCTGTCAAAAGTTGATTACGTGCATTCCAAGTGACAGAAGTAATGGAAATTTGTGACGGAGATAAATGTTAGGATATTGGCACGAATCAAAACCAAATTGTAATTTGGAGTGCAAAGCGAAGGAGAGTAAAGACGTACCTTCCCGGTAAGAATGACGACGCCTATGGAGCCGTCGTCCCTGGCATCATTAAACGCGCGAATCAGCTCCTTCACAGTCTGCGGCCGGAACGCATTTCTTCTCTCCGGCCTATTAATCGTAACCTAAGCACAAAAATCACGAGATTTAGACACATCAAATCGCATTGATCTCCCAGTAATTAGGATTCATTAATCAAAACCAACCTGAGGAGCCTGACCTTCGCAATGGCTTCGCCGACGGCTTTCTCGTATATAATATCAGTGAATTCATCGCCGGAAACGTCGCGAGCATTTTCCCAAACAACTCGGTGAGTCGAGACCTCGCCGTGGGTGCGGTGGTAGCTGTCGTTCATGGAGGCGTTGGAGAGAGAAATTGCAGCGGAGCCGGGAGATAAATGGGCCGGAAAGAGGTGGTTGGCGATGGAGGCCACCCTCCTAGTCGCGGTGGTCACGACGTCATTCTCTAAGCCCTCTGCCACTGAAGGAGAACTGGATAAGGATCAAAGCTTTGGACTTTTGGGCTTTGGCTTTGGAGGTTAAAGATGAGAGATTTGGATTGGATAAGATATGGCGCGAATAGCGAAACGGTGCGTTTCTTCAATTCCTCATGCGCCGTCGTTTTTGGCGCCAAGCCCCTCGAAGTAAAACTGCCACTGCAATTCGCAAGCATGTTGTGTGCATTCAGGATTTCTGTTTGCAGAAATCAAATCAAAATCCGGGGAAAGGACGAAAACGGTGCGTTTTCAGACTTTTTTGATAAATTTCTTTGCATTTCATATGATTTATCAAATTGTAAGATTGTACTGATTGGATTTCATGCTTTAATCTGCTGTTTATTACATGAACTGTTAATTAATCTTCTTATTTTGTACTAATTCATCTGCTTATTGTGCTATCTGTAGTATGTGTCTTGAATACTGATCTGGATTTCAATTTCAATCCCTAATCTGTTAGAAATTCTTATGCGCAAGATATCTTTCGGTGTCTACAACACTATTACAGGAAACTGAGAGATACAAGTGATGGTGTTATACAAGGTGATGTATCTCGATCCCGAAGGACATACATGAAACAAGTATCATGCGAAAAAGTTAAAACACCTGACGACGCGTGATGGATTAGGAATCCCAAAGTGGCGAAGCATATGTTTCATGTAAGTCTCTCTTGTTATTTAGCCATTTGCTTATGTTGTTTGTACGTTTTTCAATACACAATGTTGAATTTGCTTGCTTTGAAGCAGTGGAGTCACTAGAACGTAGACAATTCATGGAAGTTCTGTAATTATGTAATCTTGTATAACAGCAGGATATAAATGTAAGCCTCCAACAAAGGTGAGGAAGAATTCCTGTAAAACTAGGACTGCCAAATTATACACACACTATACCAAGTACCAATTACCAAATAAGTTGATGGTGCTAAAGGGGTCAGGAAATCATGCCGACCACACAAAGTGAATACACCATCATCATCAGATATACATAAATAGATATATACTTAGTACTAAAAATCTCAACACGCATCGTGATTTGAATTTACTTGGTTGCCTGATGGCTTGCCAAGCCGTAAACAACCAATGGGTGGGACTGTCGGGGTTCTCAACTCCCCAAACGTCTGCCAGCAGAAGGGGTCGTACAGGTGATACTTTTCTTGCAATGGCCTTAGCTGTATGCCATTTAGTGTTACGTCTACGCAGGGTAGGCTGTCACTGCAGGCAAAGTGTACTGGTTTTACGGTGTAAGTTCCTCTTATTCTCTCATAGGTGATCCCCGATAGAGCCACAGCTGATGTTTGGTTTTTGCATGTGGTTTTGTCACAGTAGAATTGGTCAATCACAATGGGGAGTTGAACTTCAGAAACTTGAATGTTTGAGAACAGCACTCCCTGAACAGACCCTGATCCACCCTGCGCGTTTAGGATTCAGTAATATGAGTAAAAGCTTTAGTAACTATTTTGACGGGCAGAAGAGCCCATAAAGAAGACGTTTTTTAAGGACTAATTTCTAGCATTACTGAGATAGTTTTTCAGTCGACATTTGAGTATTCGACGCAGAAGAGAGTTCTATGTTAAAAGTCTAATAATCGGCAGGAAGGATGTGTTAAAAACTTTTAGGTGAATCCATACCTGCCATGTCTTGACTCTGACACCATTCATCGTGTTGTGCATCATGATGTCTCGAACGGTAATGTTTGAAACACATGCTTTCGTGTTGGCCTTTCCTAAACCTCCAATGCTGATTCCATGCCCTGGTCCACAGTTCACGTTGTGTATATATACATCCGAGCATCCAGTTTGTATGGAAATACAGTCATCTCCTGCACAGATCATTAGAATTGAAACGTTTAGTTCAATATTTATCCATGACAGTTATACTAATCGACTTGGCTTTAAGTCTCTGCCTATTTCATGCCTTGTCCGTTGTTCGCAGTTACTGTGTAAATTTGATTCTTCAGTGTTAGTTCTTAGGAATCATTGTGATATGAAGTGCCATGCTTGATACTTTTCCTTCTTATCTTTTATGCGTTGTATTGAGGCCGTTTTTAAGTTGGAACTGGACAGAAGGGCAGGGGAGTTGAGTAGTGTTTCTAGCGTCCGATGATGACAAAATATCGATACAAAACAAGAGTTGTTGTCATGGGCTCGAGACCTAATCCTAAATTGGATAGACCACTGATGATTTAGGGTGTGAAATGCATCATCATAATAGGTTGCTATAATTCTTGGAATGTAGCCGATTGCCTGTGGAAGATGCCAATACGTAAGGCTGCAGGCAGGATAAGATTGCTCATGGAATGATTCCCCTAGGAATTGTAATGACAAAGTGTGGAATATATGAGTCCGACGCAGTGCGCTGCAGTAACAGTAGATATCGAAGAGCGAGGTGTATAGTTACCGCAAGCAAGAGTGGTGGAGTGGATGAGCACTCTTTGGGAGTTCTGGAGGTGAATTCCATCTGTGTTGGGACTGTCCCCAGGGGACGAGACGCTCATATCATGGACCAGCACTCCCTGGCAGTTGTCGAATTTGAGATGGCATTGGGGGCTATTCTGAATCGTTATGCCTGTTACCGTGACATTAAAACTCCCATAAAACCGCAACGCCTGTACAAGCAACAATATACACAAACCATGTAACTGAAACTGCAGGTCCAGACTCAGGATCACATAAGCTTCAAGATTTTGGCACACAAGTGGTCCTTACAGTCGGTTTGATGCTTGGCATTTTCCCGCTCAGCTCGCTTCGTATCTGCCGCAGATGTCAGCCACAGGACGACGATTAGTTTAAACAAGCTCGACGATCATGAAATTTCACGTTCAAATCTAATGTGAAAATTTAGTTTAGTTTAGTTTAATTACCGGCATTGGCGGGCGTTGTTGGACTGAGCTGTTTAGTGGCACAATGAGCTTGAAATCATCATCTATAGGGTCTCCATAGGGAGTGTCTTGCCACCAAGGCGACCCTCTTCCATCAATCACTCCCTTTCCCTGTACTGTGATTCCATTTAGCTTTGTAAATTCAAGCCATTGCAGCAGGCCTTTGCCCCAGGCTTTCGAGTCTGTCGGCGCTAGTATCGTGCCATCTAGCTGAAAATTCATAATTCCGTATATTAAATAAAAAGACAGAAATCGTAATATGTAAATGATAACGTCAGTCGTCAACACAATGCGTACTGAATCCCATTAACCTTCTGGATTGAAGGAGTTATGTGAATTGTGCAATTACTTTTACTTTGAATTTTTTTGAATTTTGAATTTTACTACCACTCTGTTACTGTGTTGTATATATGTATTTTCACCTGAAATAAAATGTTTTTCTGGCAGTAAGGGCCGGAGAACGAGATGGGGCCCACAAGGAACTGATAACCGGCTGGAACGATGATACTTGATGCCTCGACTTTACAAGCAGCGGCCCATGCGGCTTGGAACGCCTGCGTCACACCATAACAAAACCCCTTCTTTAGATGTTATACAAACTACCGTATGTAACCGTAGAAGATATGGTTCGTGTTAATTTGTTGTGCAGAACAGTATGCAATTATTGTTGGAATCGTGACCCAACTGCCGTAACGAGAATAAAATTTGTTCAGTAGGCCCGATGGGCCCCACCAATTTGGTTTGTTCTGTTGTCACTGCCCTTTAATCCGGGCAGTTGATTAAATTTTGTTGAAATTAGATGCACTAGATTGTGCGACATAAGGTAATTTTTTATTTTCTTTTAACGTTCGAAATCTAACAGCTTAGAAAAAACGACCGTTGGAAATCTAACGGTCTTCAAGAGCACATGGGTGGGCCCTACTAGTGCAATGACACAAGCCAAGACATTTCTTGCAAAAGCGCACAAGCCCTTGGCCTAATTGCGTTCCACTGTTTGCACTAGTGGACCACCTTTTTTGGGACCAAGGGCAATTGAACTCAACTGCCTTACCAATTAGACCATGGGCGGAGACGCTCTTAAATATTCTCCGGTTGAGTTTACTCGCTTTATTATAAACGGTAATTATTAAATATTTTAGGTAAGACCTTACATAAAAATTAAACTTAATTAGCTCAGCATTAAAATTAATTAAACTGACCACAATACTTTAACTTTAATTTGGGTAAAATTACCAAATGACCCAACCCAACCCTTTATGAAATCACGTGCAAGTGATCCAAAAAGGCAATTTGCTTCTTTCAATGGTTAAGTGACAGCTAGGAGCATGTTGGAATCCCTTGTCATTTTCATGGAAATATCATGAGCTAAATCGTATATGTAGCGGAAAATACTTAACTTTTTACATGTTTTTTTTCGTTGTTCTACTTTATTATACGTGTCAATTTATCATTTGCAGTTAATGAGAACCGACTGTGTAACTGTAAGAAGCCCGGCAGGGTACAAAGCTAACAACATTATTAATCAAAGCTCAAATTATGAAGATATTTTGATTAACCCTTGACCATGATTGATTAGTTCTTAATTGACTACGTAGTAAAATTATGATGAGTTTAAACAAACTGCAAACCTTTGTGTCGTCGGTACCGCCGTTACCCTTAGCACCAAAATCTAGCACATTATAAGTGGAGGGACCCTTCTGTGGCGGTGGTGGAGCTTTATGTTGAGGTGGGGATGGTGCCTTGTTAGGAGGTGGAGGCTGTGCCTTGTTACGAGGTGGAGATGGTGCCTTTTTATGAGATGGGGGCTTGGGTTTTGATCCACTACCGCTGTGGTAGTGGCCGCCACCGTGGTTGCTTTTTCCTTTTTTCTTTGAAAGAGAAGCGAAGGATGCCCTGCTTTGCCTCCAATGCCGGCCTCTTCTGCCCATGCAAGCGTCGAAATTCGACGACCAAACCAGAAATGCAATTACTAGCATGAATGTGATGCTTCTGAAACTGAACTCACTCATTTCTGCACAATGTGGGGATGTGGATGAGAGAGAGAGAGAGCGAGAGAGAGAGAGAGAGAGAGGGTGTTGTGTGAGAGTACTGGTTTAGTTTAGATAGAAAAAAGATGTGGTGGCTGTGTTTATATAGAATTGGAGCATGCAAACAGATGAAGACAAACATGCATGTGCTCTAATTTGATAATTCTAGGAATTTATAAATTTATTAATTTCATTCTCATTTTTATTTGAGTAATGTTACTCATACCATATTTTTATACCACGTTTCTATACCGTCTTAGGTGACATTTGATGTGGACAGCCACATCATTTGAAAAATTTGCAAAACCTAAGAAAATGAAGGAAAAATACTCCTTGTATACCACAATCGTCATTTAATTAACTAGTTTTTCTTAATTATTAGTTTATTAAATAATAAACTAAATTTACAAATCTGATTAATTCAAATGATGTGGTTGTCCACATCAAATGTCACCTAAGGTGATATGAAAACGTGGCAAAAAAATATGGTATGAATAACATTACTCTTTTTATTTCCTTTTGTTCGTTTATTAATTATCGTGTTTTCTTTTTTTGTGAATTATAGTTTTAATAAAGTTATAGTTGGAATTTTGTTTTGTCTCACATGCCAAATATTGCAGCTTTTTGTTGCAACGCATGCAAATTCCTAACTTACGTGAACACACTGTCCATGTAAATACTCCTTGTTCAAATCTTAATTAATTAGTCGTAATGAGCAAACTATGGAAGTTAATTTGTTTCTTTATAGCACGTGTATTTTTGTTAATACCATTTCGTAGATCTGTAATATATCAACTTTATCGAGCATTCATTTTAATCATGTCTTTTTTTTTTTCACTGTGTTTTCTTTTTGCAAGACTATATTTTATTATAAACCATTTTAACTTATAGGGTGGAGATAATAGATGTGAACTCAAATATAAGGCGACGGCAATAGAAACGCTGACTTAACTAACTAGCTTAACCCGCACATGCATAGACCTATAGAGTTAAGGGGTAGTAAAATATTTAAGAAATAGTAGATGTAAACTCAAATATAAGGCTACAAGCCTACAACAACGAAAACACTAACTTATCTAACTTAATTTGCATATGCGTAGCTCTATAGAGTTAAAGGGTAGTAAAATATTTAAGAAAAATATATGTAAATTCAAATATAAGGCGGCGACGACAAAACACTGACTTAACCAATTAGTTTAATATAGCAGAGGGAGTGGGGGATTCAAAAGGCGAAGGACACACGTGAGTGGGAATAGGTGTCGAGGCCCGGCACTGATTATAACAGCACTTTACGATCACATGCAACCTTCACGGGCTTTACTCTTTCGGTCCTTCCCTCTCTGCTTTGTCCTCTTGACTTGCACCCAGCCTAAGGATTTTGCTGCTACAAATTTCTCTATAATTTCATATATATATTAATTTAATTTAGTTAAAAGTGTTGGATGGGGTGTTTGCCTGCATTTTTCTCATATTTTTATATCATCAAAATTATTTAATTCGAGAGGATTTAATTAAATCCAGACACTTCCGTAGTCCTTTAACAACTGATAATATTAATTAGTGAGATTTCACTTTGAGAATTCAAACTATATGAAATACTCAGCACTTGCAATATAATAACAATTAGGCGTAATAATAGTTGATTTTTTTCAGTGATTTGCGTGTTTTTTTGCTAGAAATAGAATTTTGGAGAGACATATTTGTGAAAGAATCCTTAATTTTAGGCATATAAGTTGAGAAATAGTGTAAAAAAAACCCAGTGCGCCCATAGTTTTGCCTTTTCTGTTTATACGAAATTCTGAAGGAAGAACAAAAGAGTACTAGAATCCAGTTTGTACGACCATCATTGGGTAATAACCTGTCAACTTACAGAGGGGAAAAATGGTTTCGTTGGAATTGAGATTCTTTCCAGATCTTACACTGTGCATGCTGCGACTAAAAAATTTGAACCGTTTAAGAGAAAGAGAGATATGGGCGTTTGATAGAGAAATTGTATATGAAATGGACTAGTGAGATAGGCTAATGTGGATCGCATAATTTAAATTGAACAGTCTAAATTTCTTGGTACGTAGACTCCGAATTATGAAATTTGGAGAGGATTTCAATCCCTTTCTTTCAAGTCACATGTTCAAATACTTGCGATGACAATGAGTTTGAGAGACGGATAATAAAGATTACGTAAAATTAAAATAGTAAGAAAGATTTGGTGTTTAACTTAATATTAAAACTAATTGGGGTTTAGACTCTGTAGTTGTACGGTTATAATACTGCAGAAAATCATCAGCTTCGATAAATGATCAGATTACTGTACATGTGCTGGAAGTCTTTGGAATAATATTATTAATTATTATTGTAGGAAACTGGAGTGTCTTTGGTGAAGTTAGATTCGTCGCCGACAATTACGGAAGAATTCATATTACGTTTTTGTATTACATTTTTATTTCACTTTAGGTGATATTTGATGTGGTCAGCCACATCATTTAAATTAATCAGATTTTTAAATTTAGTTTATTATTTAATAAACTAATCATTAAGAAAAACTAGTTAATTAAATGTTGATTGTGGTATACGACATTTGATGTAGACAGCCACATCATTTAAATTAATCAGATTTTTAAATTTAGTTCATTATTTAATAAACTAATCATTAAGAAAAACTAGTTAATTAAATGTTGATTGTGGTATACGAGGATCTTTCTCCTTCATTTTTAGGGTTTTGCAATTTTTTCAAATGATGTAACTGTCTACATTACGTGTCACATAAAGTAGTATAGAAGTGTGATATAAAAACATGGTATGAATAACATTACTCATTACGAAAAGACAAATTTGAACTTAAGTGCATATAAAAATGAACACACTCAAATTTAACATTGCATCGATCGTTGCGATCTACTCCAACATAATTAATTCCAAGAAAACGATGGGAATGCAGTTGGAATATTTTGTGGGAACAAAACATTATGGTGATATATATATTATATATAGCTGTTTATGTTAGTTTCGGTTGAATTATTTGAGGTGTTGTGTGTCTCATATATTTCATTAGATAGAGCTAGCTAGCTATAGCAATTGAGGAAAAACACGAGGCCATGAACGTCCCCACGTTTGTTATACTCATATCCGTGGCTATGATGAATTTACAGAGATGCCAGAGCCGAGAAGCTACTAGCAGTAACATTCAAACCTCAAGTTCATCACCCACAACTCCTTGACCTCTTCTTCCTTGCCCGTCCCTTTCCCCATTTTCCTCCAAAATTGCTCTCTCCCTCTCTCATACATTATGCTTTCCTCGCTGGAATTTATTACCCAAAAAAATGATAGGATAAGAACAATGACGAAGGAATTGTGTGATTTATTCTCTTTCGTACTCTCTGTCTTTTTATACAAACGATATTGCAGAAGAGAAAAATTGAGTTCATAAGTTGCAAGGATAATTAAATATTGTTAACCAATTAAGTTACTATTCCGTAACGTTTACTAAAACAGAAAAAATAACCAATTATGAAAAGAAACAAGATTTGTATATTATGTGATCATCTTGTAGCGTTATTTGCACAGAAAACCGTTAAAATTGTTTTGTAGTCATGCACAGTTTTCCTTTTGTCCTCGACAAATATTACTTGATCTTCGCACCCAAAACTATATTACTATTAATTTGTTGGAAGATGATCCTTTTCGAATTTACTCTGTGGGGGTTCTAGAGATTCTCACATTCTAATTGTTTATCATATATTTTCGTCGAGTACTATTTGTGTTTAATTTTAAATAAATAAAATAAAATAAAATATTTATGACCGCACAATATATAATGAATGACTAAGATGTAAGAATCTCTATGATCTCTATACATATACATAAAGACACATATAATCCCATTATAATCAAACACAAAGTATATACGTCAAAAGTCAAATGAATCCCGATAACTGAGGAAACTATTTTAATTATTGTGTTATGTATATGTTTCTTACACATAATCAGAAACAACATACATGATACGGACACATAATTCAAATATATATGTTAGGTATCTTCATTTTTTTAATCCCATTTTTTGGTTGGCTTCGCATGCATGGCAAGTTTTTAAATTTTTTTTTAATTTGTGACACAACTATGAGTGAATAAGATATAGACACTGGAGAGTAGAGGGGATAAGATCGGTCTGTGCAACGAGAGATTTTTTAGTGTGTTGAGAACACGGTCGGATACACTAAATATCGTAATACAAGTGATTAAATACTTAAAGAAAATTACAACCACATGTGTTATAACACTCAGTGTACTAGATTTTTTTTTTTTTTTTTTGACAAATGATAAATTTATAAGATTAGATGTTAAATTAGTTACTGACAAAATTTAAACCAACATCATCATACAAGAACTCAACTTTTTCTATCACTGTGATAAATAGTCACTTATGGTTACATTAAATTTCATGCTCTCGTGAACTTTGAGTTCTCTTGTGAACAGCTCCATCTCCATGCGCAGCCCCTGCCATGCATGATTGGGGTTTCTTTCCGTCTCTTCCATTAATTATTAATTGGAGAAAATGTTTTGTTCACTCCCCAACGCATAAAAGATTTTATGCATTAACTGCCACGCGACAATTTTCTTTGAACACCTAATTAAATTATTTTCATTAAAAAAAAATTAATAAAAAGTTCCTGATACTATTTATTTTAACGAAAAATTATATTTTTACACTAAAAAGTTAATTTTGATACTATTTACTTTACATTTTATTTTATCCTTATCGTTAAAATTAAAAAATTTCAAACTTTTTTTTCATTAGTTTTCCTTTAATTCAAACCTTTAAAATGTAGTAACTATTTTTTGTAAAATAGCTAAAATGATGAAAATACAAAATTTAGAAGAATTTTATGCTTTCATTATATATAGTAAAATACTTGATCGATTATATTTTAAATATTTGATCAAGATATCGTTGTTATTTAACTTTTATCATTTTAGCATTAGAATTTAGAAAAACTTCATTTCAACTGATTTTTCATTTTTTCTGCCTTCGTGACTTAAAAGACAAATAATTATGAGAGAAAACAGCACTTTAGGAGGGCAATGGTACTAATGTACAATTTACAAGCACTAATCAGTGTGTTAATACAGTTAATCATGATATAAAAGATAGATAAATATGATTGTTAAAAAGGGGCAAAAAAACCATATGACTCTCTGTCTCTGTACAAACTTCAACATCAGTACATCACCATCGAAATTACATGCTAGTTGAATAACGTGCAACAGTAATCGAATAGGTCCTACAAATAGCAATCACCAGATTGAAATTTACTTGTACGCAAAGGGTCACGGATCTTTCTAATTTTTGGAGCTATCTAGCCAGCTCTACCTGTATATATATATATATTATGTGAAATTATGATAATATTAATTAATTAGATCATTGCATTAGATCTAAACTTCCCCCATTGGGGTTTTCAGTTTTCTCGTTGTTGACATGTTGTTGCTGCCAGGCCGGTAGGCCCTGCTGAATGTTGATGATGTTATGGTTATGGATGCTCGCATTGTTAAGCATGTGAATTATATTTCCAGTTTGGAAAAGCTCTTTTATTTGCTAATTTCACATCGATAAAAATAAAGCACGTTGCATATATAAGTAGTTGGACTATTTTATATATTGTCAATTGATTTTATAATTTTACCTCAACTTTTTTCGTGGTATTTGAACAAGTTGTCTCATGTGCGTAGCCCACCGGCCACATGTGTTTCAAGTTATTCAATTTGTTTGTTCACGTGTTATACTTGAAAATTCGCTACACGTGAGAGGGCGTGTTAAGAAGGAATCCACATCGGAAAAATGAGAAATCTTGTATATGCTTATAAATAGTTTGGTTATTTCCTATTTTATCAATTGGTTTTATGGTGGAACCTCTACTTTCTCTATGTACATAATGTCAATAGATTCTTAAAATATTTACAGAAGACAAAAGTGCTTTTGTTTCTACCTCTTTGTAATTTGCATACCTTCGAAACCCTCAGTTTAATTATGATGGCCTACCGAAAAGAAAAAAAAAAGAAGCCTTTTTCTAGCCACAATCACGGATCGATTTGGAGAGCCCCTGATGAAGTTCACCCCAATTGCCATTGTTTCTTTGGGTACAAGACACCAGAGACTTTTCTCTGTTGCTTCTTCTCCCTCTCTGACTTAGCATCTAATGCATGTATGCCAAGCCACATTACCCTTAATCAAAGGCACGATTTGTACTCGTGTAATCGTAAATACATAATATGCATATATATATATATATGCATATATATATATATATATGCGCTTCATTGTTAAACTTAGATTATATAGATTTAAACAACTTAAACGTCGGAATAAGAATTAATAAGATAATACCGTAAGGAAATACTTTTCACGCATGATCTTTTTTCTTATTTTATACATGCTTATTTATTTGTGTTTATTGATTCTCCTATGATGATATAATTCAAAAATCATAATAATAAGCATGTGTGTGCAAGAGGAAAAAAAAGAGTAATATTATTCATATCATATTTTTGTACTGTATTTTTATACTACTTTAGGTGACATTTGATGTGGACAGACACATCATTTGAATTAATCAAAATTTTAAATTTAGTTAATTATTTAATAAATTAATAATTTAAAAAACTAGTTAATTAAATAATGATTGTGGTATATGATAAGTCTTTCTTATTTCTTTTTTTAGATTTTACAAATTTTTCAAATGATATGACTGTCCACATCATATGTCAACTAAAATAGTATAAAAATATAGTATAAAAACATATTATAAATAGCATTCCTCGGAAAAAGAAAAGAAAAAAAAAGGTGTTCGGTCTGCGTGCAAGGGTTATGAATATGATAATATAGTGAACAGTGGACTACTGTGTATGCACATGTGCATTTCTGTTGTGTAATCTGGAAATGCATCAGAATTCAGGCATGTCGCAAGTGTACCATCAGTACGACCGATCTAAAGAATGTGCATGGCTGTTAAATAATGAAATCTACAATAAAACTGATCGATGTTGAAGCGAAAAAAAAAAGAAAAACCTAAACAATAATTTTAAAAAAAATTAGTAGTCAATTCTTAGTTACTAATGTTCATTGGCTGAAATCTTATTAGTTTTCATATTTTAATCAAGTCTTTAACATTAATATAATAATGAATTTACATGTCAGTTACATAATTTTTTAAAATAAAAATTAATAATTGATTTCAAATTTTAATACTTACACCTTTATTAAACTTCTAACTAATTTTCAATTCAAAAAAATTCCAAAATAAATAAAAAATTAGAATAAGTTTGTTAGATCCCACATCGCCCAGGGGAGTGATCCTTGTATGTACATTCTCACATCTTCCTAGCATGAGGCCTTTTGGGAGTTCACTGGCTTCGGGTTCCATTGGAACTTCAAAGTTAAGCGAGTAGCGCGCGAGAGCACTCCATGATGGGTGACTCATTGGGAAGTTCTCGTGTGAGTTCCTATAAACAAAACCATGAAGGCGTGGTCGGGACCCAAAGCGGACAATATCAATTTATTATATGTAAAATATACCCCTTTTTTTTATATAAAATCTATTCAATTTTTTTTTTCTAATAAATTTTTAAACTTATATGGGTACCTTTTTTTTTTTTTTGATTTGATAATGTATCTATGTCAAGTTTAATCAAAAAAATTAACTAATGTTATTAAGCCTAATTTTTTTTTTGTAGTAGTAGTAGTTTTGAAAAATGTACTCATGTTTTGGTACAATAATTTTTTGGTTAATTTTGATGAATGTATCCATATTTATATATATACACACACAATAGTATAATTTATATTCTAATATTTTTAATCTCACTAATTATAAATTTTTATTTAAAATCTAATTAATATAAAAAAATATAATTTTTAATTTAAAAAATATAGTAACACACAATTTCGATAAAAAATAAAAAATAATAAAATTTTATTTAAAAAATATTCATAATTAAGAACCACGTCCAAGTCTTCCAAAAGGAAAATAGCTGACGGTAAAATCCAAACAATTTAACAATTGCTTCTTTCTTATAATCGAGTTTCTCGACTCTTCTGTTTCGTTGCTTGATAAAGATGCATGGGAAACGTGATTGCAGTTGACTTTACTGTGCGGTCAATGATCATGCATGGTAAGCTTGTCAAATGAGTTGTGTTTGTCGTGTAACATTTGTTATTTTAATGGGTCGTGTCGTGTTATACTCGTTATCTCAGCGGGTCTTTAACAGGCCTGGTCATTTTATCTAATAAGGTAAAATGACCCTACCCGTTAAGAAAAACATAAATTTGCACATACCACATTGTCACATAAATATTATTTCAAAACATAAAAATACATTTGTCATTAATTACTACATCTACAATCCAAAAACAAGAGCTTAATAAAAAAAAAGCACTAATGCACTACTAGTCTATTACAAAATATCAAATATGCAAGAATATGCAAAATGAATGAGTTTTTTTTTTCAAAATTGTGAAGCCTTTCTCAGAAGTTAAAACCTTACCAATAAAACTCAAAGCTTGCATGTTATTCCTTTTACAAAATCCTTCAAATTTCATCAATCATAAATTCATAATGAGGAAATTATATTGGAACTTTAGCTTGATCTATTGCCATCAAGAATTATGTTGATGATGTTTTCAGTAAGGTTTTCTACATTAGAACTCTTTTTCGTATAAACTAAGTATAGAAAAACTAAACATTATAAACTATTCAAATTATGAGAAGTATAGAACTCTTCTTCGTTAGTTCATGTTTTGTGTAACGATGGTCTTCCTTGTCCCCGTTAGTTTTATTTTGGTGGTGTTTGGGGTGACATTTTTACTTGGTGAAAGTGTCTGTTGATTGTATCCCTGAGCACTGCCTTGTCTTGGTTGGTCTTTCTTGGTGTTTACCTCTAGGTAGGCTTTCTTGTTCTGTTTGGCTTCTTAGCCCTGGCTTTTGTTTGCCTAGTTTCTAAAAAAAAAAAAAAAATTATGAGAAGTTTACCAAAATAATTATGAAAAGAAATAAAGCAATAGTACTATTTTTTTTTCCAAATTTTATAAATTTAATTATATGGGTATAAAATTATTTATTTAATATTTTATTTATTGTGTATCGGATTACTCACGTGTATATCCGGATCAATCCGTTATCTTAACAGGTATTTCGGGTTACCAGATAATGACCCGATTCGTTATCATGTCAATCTGATAACCTGTTAATTTAATGTCGTGTCGTGTCGAGTTAACGGGTCGCGTCAAAAATTGACAGGCTTGCATGGTATAGTTTTGCTGCTTTCAGTAATTCCAGTATCTCATTATTGCATTCATAAATGGCAACAATGCGAGTAGAAATTATAAAATTTAACAAAAAATTCATGTTTTCTTGATCCATCTCGCAAATTCCAGTGCTGCAGGTCAATGGATATGAAAACTGTGAACCTAATAAATATAGGAGCCTTTTTTTAGTAAAGATTTCGGTCTATTGCAGCAAAATTGAAACGATTGAATCTTCGCAATAATCTGAATAAACTTTACAGGCTCAGCGTGGTTCGTCACTAGGATCCTATCGCTCAACAGAATCATATATCTACCATATAGAATTCTCATATTTTGAAATAGAAAAAATGGGAACATAAGATGTTTTATACCGTGACTTATAGTGCCGATTTAGTCCCTGAACTATTACCTCAATGAAAATTAGGTTCCTAAATTTTTATTTTTGGTAAAATAATCCCTAAATTCATTAGAAATTGCTAATTTCATCCATACTATTTAGTTAAAGCTATTTTATCCAATTTTTCGTCAAATTAAGTCACTTGACACACTTTAGAGTGTAATACCATCATTTTCTCATCTATAAATGCCTAACATTTCATATAGGTTGCAAATTTAATGTCTAATTTACCCTCAAAAGTTAACTTGCACTATTTCTTTATGAAAAACTACCAATTTCTCCTCTAAAGTTAACTATATACACTATTTATTTATGAAAAACTATCAATATACCATCCAATGTATATGACATGCAAGTAACGTGACTTAAATTGAGGGAAAATTGAATATAGTAGCTTCAAATATAACATTAGGGATGTAATTGGTAGATTTTTATAATTCAGGGGCTAATTTTTCTGAAAACAATAGTTTAAGGTCCTAATTTTCACTAAAGTAATAATTTAGGGACTAAATTGGCAGTTTACCCTAAAATATATGCATATTCATTTTTGTTGTTTTGTACGGAAATGGATTCTCTCCTGAGCATTGCTTAGGATCCTATTGGTCCACACACAAGGGCCGTTGGATGAAAATTCAACGGTTACAAACAAAGAGTTCCTTTAAAGTTCTTGTGTGTAAGTCAATAGGATCCTGAGCAGATGCTCATAAAAAATCCATTTCCATTTTGTACTAGGTGGCCATTTCTCGTAACTACTAAAATTGCAGAGTTGTCAGTGTTTAAATCTAGTATTACATTTTTCAAAAAGAAAACTAATGAAAAGGGCTTGAAAACTTTGAGTTTTAACGATAAGGACAAAATAAAGGGTAAAGTGAATAGTACCAGGATTGACTATTTAGTGTAAAAATGTGGTTTTTCATTAAAGTGAACAGTACCGGGAGCTTTTCGTTAAAGTTCCCTTTTTCAAAACCCCAACCCTAAAGCAATAGATACAGCCTATATATATACTTGTAAATTTTGTTGCAACCCTAGCCAGTGTGACATGCCCTAACATTATCAGATGGACCCAACACTCCCTAGTGAGGAGGACCAACCAAACAAATATATATGAAATCAAAACAAATTGATCCGATTTATCACAGATATAGACACAACACACCCACTGGCTACTAGCTAGTAGTGGATATTACAAATTAGTCATGGATCTTCTTCTTGGTGGCCCCTTTTCATCCACATTTGGAATTTTGGTTCTCTTGTCTGTCTCATCGTCCTGCATACTTTGGGTCCAATCTCATCCAAGCACAAGATGCGCAAAAATAAAAAAAATCATGGTCCATTGCCTTTTTCTTTTAGTTTGACTCACGTTTTATTTAATGCGCGTGTGAATAAATTCTTTTTTTACGGTGTATAGTTCAACTATGGTGAATGAAATTCAATTTAGATGCTCACTCTTGTTGAGTGAGAGTGCGGGACGTGAAAAACAGAAGAAGTAGGTGTGGATTACGAAAAACAAAAATTCAACAACTAAACCTTATCTCACTAAAGTTGGGTATATGAAATCCTAAAAACTATTGCCCGCGGTTTTGCACCAAGTCTTCAATTAGTTCCAAGTACTTCATATTTTTTGTTATAGTCTTATTTAAAGTCTTTCTAGGTATTATTCTATCTTTTTTGTCCTAAATCTCTGACTCATAGTCGAAAAAAGAAAAAGAGAAAAAGAAAAGAACACAGTTTAGAGTTGCTTGCTTTTCTTCAATCAATCACCATACGACACCTAGTTTTATAAAATTTCATCAAATCTGTCGGCTGATTAACAAAATACAGGCATCTGTCAGTTAGTAAGCAGAAGAATCCCAAAACTTTCATCGACCAGTCAGTGATTTTTTACTGTGCACAGCTTCTATTTTTCATGTTGTTCCATTGCTGCAGAACAGGCTTTTGGTTATCTGTTATCCCAGTGGTCCTCAATCGTCCTTGTCTGCAAATTAACTTTCTAGTTGTCCATACTCCAAAAAATGAACCGCATTTCATAGTTCAAACCATCTCTAAATATAGTGAAAATAATGGGGCAAGGCTCTCGGATTAGCATCAATAAATAAGATCAAAGTCGAAAAAATAAAGAGTGGAAGTGTGGTTTTTTCAATGCGTCAATGTCTTAGAAAAAACGACAATGCATTCTGCATTGAGAATTTCTTGCGTAGTCGGAAATCATTCTTTATAATAATCATCTGCAGTGATCAGTTTCATAACTATAATTCGTCTACATGTAATATTCTCCGCAACTGCCCCTTAAACCTCCCTCCACGATTCCTTTACATTGCTAGAGAGCACTCTACAAGCTCATTAACCCTGTTCTGTATACTGTCAAACAGTTATTTAGTTATGTGCATATAGGGAGCCAAATCAGAGCTCCGTGTGCACAATATCCGCCCTAGTGAGATCTGCGAGCTCAGCTTCAGATGTCTGATCGGTGATTGTAGAGTCTTTGTCATGGGAATTCAGACAATCTGCTGAGGGATGCACAATGCCATACCCGAAGCCTTGCGCAGAGTTGCAGTATGTTTCCACTTGGCCGTCCTCCTTCTCTAAGTTGACGTCAGTCAGGATTATGTTGCTGCATGGAACTGTGTCACTGCAGGCAAATTTCATGGCCTTCGCGCTCTTTGTGGTTCCAGAAATGTTCATGTACATGACTTGGGATATTTCCACCGCCGATGTCTGAAATGTAAGGACAAATAAAAGCAACACAATCACAGTTAACAGAAATTTGACGGGGTTTTGGTTATGATCGATTTAAGTAGAGAGTTCGGGAGTTCATAATATGATCAGAGTCAAATGGCTGAGAACTCAGAGGTGAAGGAAAGAAGAAATTTAGAGCATTACCAGATTTTGACAAGGTTTGGGGGAATCGCAGTAAAACTGATCTATGAGGATCGGGTTTGATACATTTTCCATCCTCACATTCTGAAAACGGACACCACGCACATAGCCAGAACCACCCTATACACCCAAATGCAAAAAAGCGAATGTTACCATAGGGGATCCATCAATAACCCGAAAAATAAAATAAAGAAGTCCATATAAAAGAAAAAAAAAACCTGCCAAGTCTTAATCCTGAGGCCATTGGCCGTCTCCCTGAGGTATGCCGTGTCCAAGACCACTTTTGTGACCATGCCGGTGGAGTTGCCCTTCCCAAGACTTCCGATGCTGAGTAACAGAATTTTGTGCCAATAAAGGTAATGAGAATATCAATTTGCAGTTTCATTTACTTATATTTTAAACGATGAATGAGTAATTTGAGCCTGCTTTGTATCTCTTTTGGGAGGACATGACTACACGAGACACAAACTGTAGCATTAGTCTGCAACAAAAGCAGATGATACCTGATTCCATGTCCTGGTCCGCAAAAGATTCTCTTCATCTTAATTCCGGAGGTGCCGCTGACAATTGAGACGCAATCATCCCCTGAATCAACAGGAAACACAATGTGTCATGTGATTGAGCGCCTTTCGAGTGTAATCTATTGTTTCTTTCGTACCCAATCAAATGTTATCTTATGATATTCTTTCTTCATATAACCAATTTGATCTCGTTTCCATTCCAGTTCCTACTTTTCAGTTATGAAAAGTGATATGAGAAATGATATTGAAGAAAGTTTGAGAACCTGTTCCAATTTTGCAGTCTTGGAGAACCACGTTAGTAGATGCCGTGATATGGATTCCATCAGTGTTGGGACTATCTCCAGGAGCCGAGACTAGTACTGCATCAACTCGCACACCGTCACAATGAGAGATGACAAAATTCATCTGCTGGGCGTTCTTGATGGTGATGCCTTTTACCTTTATAGCTGTGCTTTTATCAATAGTAAATGCCTGCAAATAAAATCCCAGCTTAAATTCTATCCAGTGATCCTGATCCATGTCATTTAAATAAATTCATCTTTGGATCGGAGGGAAAAGTACATACTGTTGGTGCCCCTCTGCAAGGCTGTAGAAAAAAAAAGAAACAGAGATAAATCAGCATGAAATTGTAAATGGTCTGAATTTAAGTCTTTGGATACAGTAGAAATGATAAAAACTCGAAGATTTACATTTGTCTTGTTCTTTTTGCAGGATGCGGCCCACCATTTACTGCCCGAGCCGTCAATAACGCCATCCCCTTGGAAAAGGACTCCAGTCAAATTAGTGAAATCAAGCCATGTTCGTTGAAATCTCGGATCCCAGTTATTAGGCTCATCTGGAGCTACTATAGTTCCTTCAATCTGTGCATCGGTCGTACCATTCACAAACATGAACATTTCATACCATTGCAAAGAGGTATAAGGAGATGGAATATAAAGAAATATCATTGATGATTAGAACGAAGATGGATTATAAGGATCTATCTTTACTAAAATCAAGAAAGGTTTACCTGGATGATTAGTTTATCCGCGCATGGCCCTTGAAATTTTGTAGCATTCACTAGATACTGGTGTCCTTGGGGTACCAAGAGAACTGCATTTGCTGTATTGCAAGCGATACCCCAGGCTTTCTGGAAAGCCTAAGAATAATGGCATTGTAAAAGAATTTAATGTCAACAATTATGGCAAATAGTTTGGGTAAATGATTTTTTTTCGTGGTTAAAGTTGGCAAAGTTTAGACGTGCTAAAGCTCTGAAGCGTCATGTCATTTTTCCAATAAAGCTGATCACAATATGTTGTATAATATTCTTTCAGTTTATTGGTATCAAAAGTTGAGTATCAATAAATCTAGTATTTAAAAGTGGGTCTAATTGTTCAAGAAATGAGGCGCATTTGAATGACAAAAAAAAGTGACCAAATATACAACTGTGTATGCTCACCTGAGTATCATCAGAAACTCCATCTCCAACTGCACCGAAGCTGTCCACGTTAACAAGAATCTTACTACCTCGTTCACTTGTCCATGTCGGGATGTCGAAAGCATCCAGCTCGTTGTCTTCTTCTATGTTAAAACTTTCAAGCTCATGAACCATGCAACTGTTGTCATTCACCGTGTTTCCTGCAACTCCAAAAACTGCCATCAGCACACCAAAACCGAAAACCGCAAAGAATTTATCCATGCTTGTCTTTTCTGTTTATTTTGCAAGATTGATGGACTCGTATAACTTCAATGAACAATGGGTTACCATTTATACGTACAGATTAGTTTAAGAATTGCAAAGGGTTTTCTGGGATAGAATGGCTTGGCTTGGAAGTACATGAAGATGTTACATTTTCTACAAGCCCACACTTAAAGCAAGGGAAAATCTTTGTTGCTCGCTTTACTCTAAAATCAGTGAACAAAAACGCACCAGTCATAGGGGTTTCAGTGTGAGGCACTGTTTCAGGATAAAAGGAAAGTAAAGATAAATAAGCAAAGTGCAATGCTTTCTGGAAAAAATCGAATTTTAAGGATTTTTAAGGACAATTTGAATATTTAAAAATTGAAATAAAATGATTGGATGTACAGTTGCAGTGCCGTACAACAAAACCTAAAATGTTTTGCTTGTAAGAAAAGTAAAAGAAAAGGTCAACGAGTTAGTTAGACCAAAAATAGATAACACAATAGTAACAGACGAACAGTAATTCTGTTAAGAAGATGTAAACCTCATAAGCAGGAGCCAGCCAGGTGAAAATTTAGCTGAAAGCATCATGTAGTGGAGAGAATTCCGGTGAGACTGCTTGATCAAGATAACTCTCACACAAAGTGGGATCGCATGGGATTGAGTGGAGTCAAGTGGGATTAAAACACAAGGGATCCCGTGTTTCTGTGAGAGGTGGTCAACGGAACCCCTACCTAAGATTTTCTCCACAGTGTAACAGTGGGGTCAATGAAGAATCCGATCAGGTGGTTTCATCATTTCAAAATGCTAGCAGTGATGGTGACTGTTTACCTCCACCAAACTGTGACCCATCTCCCATTTCACTTTTCTTGCAATTGCAATTTCCCTGATTTGCATTGCTGTGTCAAGCTCTCCACTTTCAGAATAAAAGTTTGAAGCTTGCAAACAAATCTCTGGATCTTTGACATCAAGCTCCAAAAATAAAGTTTTTAGTTTTTGCAGTTCGACCGTTTCGTTCTTGTGTACCGTACAACTTTGCAATAACGAGCTCCACATCACACGGTCCCCATTAACCGGTGCCTGCTGCAGCAACTCTTCAGCTTCCTCTAGCAAACCCGCCCGGCCTAAGAGATCAACCATACACGAAAAATGCTTTCTGTCCGGAGAAATATCATATAGTTTTTTCATTGAATCAAACACAAATCTTGCTTCTTTGATCAATCCTGGATGGTTGCAACCGCTTAACACACCCAAGATCGTCACTTTATCAGGTGTGAGACCCTTTGTGATCATTTCTTGAAGCAAATCAAGACCTTCGCTTCCCCTTCCATTCTGGGCATATCCATGGATTATCGATGTAAAACAAATAACATTTGGTAAAGGAAGTTGTTCGAAAACTTTCCGAGAAAGCTTGACATTGCCGCATCTTCCATATGCATTGATTAGTGAACACGAAACCGCAATATCAGATTCAAAACCTGATTTTATTGCACAACGGTGTGCCAAATCAGAAATAGATAAGGCTTTCAGGGTCGTGGATAGAGTAACTTCATTAAGACCAATTCCCTCATCCACCATCAAACCAAACATTTCCACCACGTCCACAATAACACCACGATGCAACAAAGATGTCATCAAAGAATTACAACACTCCAGCGTTTGCTTCTGAACACTTAAAACTGAACTTTCAATGTCACCACATTTCCCGTACATATCTATTAGACCAGACTGAACATGAACATTCCCACCGTGACCAAAACCCGATTTCACAACATAAGAGTGCATCTGCTTTCCAAGTTCAATATTCTCAGTCCTGTTCTCACAAAACTGCATCTTTTCACAAAACTGCAAACTTTCAAGGGCTTTCGTCCATCTCTTGCCCATCTATTTCCGGATGCATCTCAGCAAATAACTCAAGAGCATTGGCAATAAAGCTCCCACAAGCAGAGTATACATCCACCAGTCCTCCCACTACTACATCCGCGGATCAAATAACAATAAGCAAGCGCATTTGGATCCACACTATCCAATTCCATCCTGGATAACACCCCACACTCATCCACTCGACCACGTTCACAAAACCCACGTAACACCACATTCCAAACAGCTAAGTTTTGGTTCGGCAGTTCATCAAACAGCTCCAAAGCTACATTGTCTAATCCCATATGGAAATAAAGATCAACAAGTGAACTCCCCATATACAAATTCAAGCCGAACCCAAGTGAGACAACGCTGCAATGAACTTGCATTCCCTCTCCACAAAACCCTGAGACGTTACAAACACCCAAAACTGACGAACACATCGATCGAAGCACTTTCTCTAACTCCTTGTGAAACCATTTCAGCGTACAAGTGAAAAGCCTGTTCCGGAAACCCTTATCGACCGTGTCCAGAAATAAGCATGTTACGGGTAACAACATCTTATATTTCATCGAACAGTTTGAGGGCAGTGTTCAAGTCCCCGGATTTTATCAAGCCGTCGATTCTCCAGTTATTTGAGTAAACTAGGTCGCGAGCACTGGGTTCAAAGTACGAGTCTGAACGCAGTGATGGCGAGGTTGACGAAGCTGTGGATACGTTAATGTTTGGCGCAAACGTTGTTTTGAAACGTACCGAAGACAGTGACCTAGTAATCCGCATTGGCCATGCGGGTCTCGGAAGTGAAATTGACAACATTCGAATGTATTAATCTCGGGTTCGTATTAATTATTGACCAATTTCATTACCCTCTTTGTCGTTCTGGTGTCGTTTTTTATGTGATGTTCTAGACAAATACAACGCTAAGTAAAATTGACGATATTCTAAACTACTCTTCATTAATATTCTAAACTATATAACGAAAAGTGTAATTGACGGATATTCTAAAATACCATAATGAAGAGGCAAAATTTAAAAATTGAATATAAAAAAATATAGTTCTAACCAACTAACTCACATCTGCAAAAAATACATTGACCTAACAAACTTGATAACAAGCTCGAAGAACACATTTTTAATACATTTTTTTCTTTCAAATTTACTAATATTAAGAGAAGGAGGAAGGATTTAAAACTATTACATAATTTAGAACGGTAGAAACTCAATATCATATCCACTAGAATAATAGATCACCTGAATACCCTTGATTTGCTTGCAAATTGTGCTTTATTTATTTGATTCCTACAAGACAAAATCTGCTTGCAATATGCAAATGAACAGCCATGAAACATTTGGAAAAAAGAACAAGGAGAAAAAAAGTGGGAGCAAATCTTCGAACCGTCACAAGACATGGACGAACGTTATTTTACATCGACGACGACACCTCCCGGACAACAGGAAACCCATTTTACTCACCAAAAGCAAACAGCAATCAAGTTCATACAAATTATTACACAATTATAATGATATTGACACCATTGATTTACATTTAGCAGCACAAGGCAAAAAAACACAAGGAGCTTTCAGATCAATAACATTAACATGTAGCTGCAATCGCGTCCAAAAGGGAGGCCACAAAGCGCACCTGAGTTTCTTCATTGATTCTGGAAAAGAGAGGAACGTGGACGAACAAAGATTTGTGGCCCTTTTCTTCTGCAAAACGGAGGGAATGATAGTAGACATAATTGCACACAAAGCGCCCAGCATCATCTGATATTGCCACATCATATCCTTTCTTCTTCAATATCTCAAGGATTGCCTCTGTCGAGCAACACGTCTTCAAGAACCAAATGGTGGAAAAGTTAGCACACATGGACACGTGAGACAGAAGGGGGACGAGAGGACTACATGAGCTTGATTAATAGTTTCTTGGATGACGACACGTTATGCCAAGTCCAGTATTAGTGATTCAATCAAAACTTAAAAGATGGACAATTAATTTGTTTATATACAGCAAAACTTCATACGCAGCAGTTCCCCTTTCAGTTTCAATTAGAATTAGTAGAACCAGTCACGACGGTTCATCCACAAGTCATCTAACAATTTATTGATTGGGAAACTAAGCACACCAATACGTGAAATTATCATTACATTCCACGTAAATCAATGTCAAACCCAGCAACATCGAAGGCTTGAAGCCTTTCCCTCGGTTGCTTATATAAGAAAACGCAAAAATTCTGCAAAATGTTAATTCAGCACAAAGTGAAACTATACATTGAACCCCGACCCTAAGTATTTGATGCCCGACTCTGACAGCATATTGAAATTCTACAAAAGATAAATTGTGTTTTATGAATAATAAATATAGTATTGCAAAAAGATTATCCAAATACCTCTCTCACTAGAGAAGTTCCTCCATCCTCAGGGACTATTGGTTGTTGCTGGAAGAAGAGCAACAAAAGAAAACTAAGTCCAACAAATTCAAGATAATTGGAACCCTGGTAAAGTAAAATAAGGAAACAACACTAAAATAGGAAGAATCACACTCACCTGAGGTTGCCATCCTAACTCATCTGGACAGCGGAAAGTGGCTTCATTTACCGCTTGCCGCTCAATAGCAAACTTTACAGCCCCACTATTTACCCCCAAGTGAAGCTGACGAAGCAACAAAATCAAAATTATTATAACATATAGAGGACTGCCGCTAACTTATGTTTCTGCATAAAAATGTCTATTGGAATCTCTTCCCACAAATTCATGAAAAAATTTATCTGCAAAGCAACAAAACCTAAAAAGAAGCCTCCAGTGAGGCACAAAAAGTTTATGGCAAGTTACGAATCAAGATATCAATGTTAGCCTTAATCTTGGGCTAACAAAATGTAATTCATGGCAGGTGAATGGGGTTAGACCATGATAGTGTAACGACGAACTGAAGCAAAAGTGTGCATTATGTGTTTTACAAAAGCAACTAAACAATCAGAGATCAAAATGTCTTGTCAATCCTCTCCTCACAGTAGTAAACAAGGGTAGTAAGATGAACTCATGAAGCACAAGGGGACCACCTAAGTCAATAGATGCATAAATTTTATACTGCAAGTTAATTCCTCACATGCCAAAAAGGAAACCAATGCGGTGACAGAGTCCAAACATTCCCAAAGAAAATAGCTTTTCCAGATTTAGAACAATACTATCTAACTACCCAAAACAATGTGGATGCTTTTTTCATTTCTAGCGATTCAAACCCCGAAAACAAAACTAAATTTTGCAATCCTAAAGGAGACACTCACCCATACGACTTGTTCATTGCTCTTAGAATTGGTTGCGGAAATCCCCGATTCCATGGCCTTGTATAGAGCAGCGCGTGCACCGTCTCCTGCAGTTTCAAGAACATCACAGCTGCCAAGTTTAAGACCAGCAGGCAACCCTCTCTTCTCAACAAAACCCCTCAGATTGCTAACTATAGTCTCTGTGGGATTCTCAGCAACCCCCTGGAACTTCTTGAACCCGCTCACATGAACAACCACACTCTTTGGTCCTTCTGATCCCATTTCCTCACTCTGCACCGGAATACAATTCCCAATCTTCAATGAACTCCGCTGTCAAAACGCAAAATTCAAAATTTTCAAAACCCCAACCTTCGTTTTCGATAAAGTTACAATCTTTTTGGTCAAAGAAGACATCCCATCAAAGATTCTGAGATAATCAGGCTAGTTTACTAGTAATTTAAGCATCAAGCACCATAGTTTTACTTGAATATAACGAAAAATGCATGCTTTTACAGCCAAAAATGGGAATTAAGCCTTGGAATTATCAGTTGACCGATTAGAATTTCATTACAAAAAAACAGAGAAAAATCCAGAATTTAAAAGACAAAGGGATTAAAGAAATATTTATTCAGAGTCGGATGAAAGCCAACCTTGGAAATTCAGGACGGAGCTCTCGAGTCCGTGGAGAATTTGGAGAAGGAAAATGCCGTCCGCAAGGTGAAGAAAGCAAAAAGCTGGTTTTGGCATCAGCTTCTTTCTTCGGGCCTTTAAGCTTTAACTTTGCTTGCTGGAGTTTAATTAAATAGCCATCTGTTGGTCAATCTTTTACAAAAATGCCATGATAGTCTGCCTCATCGCCCGTATAATAGTGCCACTACAGGGCGGTGGGACACGTCATATACTTTAATTTACATCAAAGAGTACTTGGGTCCATATAAGTGTTCTGCCATGAATCCATATTTAATTTACATCGAATAACACATGTATTAATAAACTTAACCAAATCGACTACTCTGCATGCCCACAGTATCGTAAAAATTCGGTCAAGCCATTCACACACAACCAAAGCTTTCATGTCCATGAGCTATAGCTCACGCGTAGACTCCCTGAAGGTGTTAATTTATGTGTGGATTGATATGAAGATGTCACGTGTCGAACGTGTAATTGTATGCTTCTTAAATACTTAGCGGCTATCCTGTAATTGATTGATTTTTAATGTTAAACAAAGGCAGAGAGCCATGAATGGATTAGGATGGTCCCAACCCATACTGATATTTTTTTTTCACTTCTAAAAATTTGGTGTTATGCTTATGATTTTCAAGATTTTTTTAAAGGCTCAAGGCCGCAATCTGACGTTTTTACTTAATTTCATCGATCAAGTTTGATGTGAGGTTAGTGGCTCTTATGCAGTCCAAACAATCCATTGTTTGTGAGCTTTAAGAATAGCTCTAGCCTGAGACCGGTCAAAGAAGAGGAAAAAAGTGAGACAAGTTTAAATTTGAAAAAGAAGATGAAGAAAACGACACCAAATCAGACTCAAACAACAATAATGGCCGCTGTCACATAAAGACGACATATGCTTTTTTTAGCAAGCACTAAAGCCCTTTGTCGCATAAGCATGTGTCGCTTGTTTCCAAATAAAGTCTACTGACGACGAGACGGAAACAAAAACGACATCGAGTGTTTCGTCGTGTGATTGCAGTAGACTTTATATCGGAGAAGCTCAGAGCAAACAGACGACAAGTCATTGAAGTGAAGCAATTTGAGAAGAAGAAATGGGGAAGATTCCGGTGAAGATGAGAGCAGTGGTGTACGCGCTGTCGCCGTTTCAGCAGAAGGTGATGCCCGGCCTCTGGAAGGATTTCACCGGCAAGATCCACCACAAGGTCTCCGAGAACTGGCTCAGCGCCACCCTCCTCCTCACTCCCCTCGTCGCCACCTACTCGTAAGTCTTCGATCTAAAAATTAGGGTTAGGGTTTTCCGATTATGTTTCTAAATTAGTAATTGATGGCATTAGTGCTCAATTGGTAACGGTTTTTGAAGTGGGTCGCAAGTATTTTTGGTGAATTGTTGAAATTTATGGTCAAAATGTTGGATTTGGGACTGGTCTAATTTCGGGATTGTGAAGATTTGGGCGGATTAGTTGATGATTTGGGTTTTGATGTGGTGGGATTTGCAGGTATGTGCAGTATTACCAGGAGCAGGAGAAGTTGGAACACAGGTACTGAAGATTGGGCTTTGATTTGAGATGAAAAAATTGGGAAATTTTCTTGTTAGCTGCGTTGATAGACTCTGTTCACTGATTGCAATTACGCTAGTAATTTGAATGTTTTGTATTGAATTAAATGACGGTGACCCTGAAATGAAGAAGGGTTTGAGTTTTATTGTTCTGGAAACAAGTTTGTAATTTTTTAATCAGATGGTTGAAGTTGATATACAAATTGAAGCTGCATAATAAATTGAGATTGCAGTACCTGTTTCGTTTATCTACATTTAAATGTGCAACTGCATTCTGCTTATTACCATTGCAAAATCCTCGCACCATTCGATACAGGTGCTGGATTGATGCTGGTGCTTGGTCCTCTGCTAGCAGATTGTAACCTCTTGATGAGGACGATGTAAGGTTATTTTTGCAGGGACTGGAAGGTGTATCGTGGTCGAGCTTTCATGTGCATGTATTCTAAAATAGAAAAACTAATAAAAAAAAACTTGAAAACTTTTAACGAAAATAACAAAAAAATGTTGTAAGTGAATAGTATCAAGATGAACTTTTTAGAGTAAAAGTATCGTTTTTCGTTAACGTAAACAGTTTAAAATTGCACTCACAATTTTTATTCTTGACATCTTACATCTTCGTCAAGGTTATCATTTTTGAGCCTCTCAATTATCCGGACAGTCCGGTTCATCGAGTCAGAAGCAAAATAATCCTTCAATGAATTACAACAAGGATCATATGTTAGCCCGACGGAGTTAATAAGCGGCATGTTTCTGTTTAAAGATAGCCTTCGTTCCATACCAATCCGTCCCAGGTGTGGCCGGTTGCAAACGTCTCGGAGAAACGATGCACGGCAAAAACTAGAAAATCGTAATTGAAATTTTACACCGAATCATTGAAAAATCAATCATAACGTTGTTATGTGCAAGTCTAAACGCCATATAGCTGCTTCAGAGGAACAATCATCAAGTGCAGCTAATTACAAATGGAAGCCTGAACCACCAAAATTTCTCCTCTATCCAGGCCAAAAAAATCATTAATCTGTGGTGCCGTGGTGGCACCGTGTAGCCTCGGATTTACGAACGCAGTTCTCATCCGCTTCCTCATCTCTCCTTCTGATAAGACTCCGGAAACGCTCTTGACAACAGCAGGTTCTTCATCCTAATTATTAGAGCAAAGGCGCCGTAGCATGGGAGATGCATCAATCCAACCCCAAGATACCTGCAAGGTTGACGACAATGATAAGGCGCAATGTACATGCAGTCCAGTTTCTGCAATAGTTGTTTGTCGAGGTTAGAAAAACATACCATAAGGGAGCATACGAGGATGACAGGTCGAGAAATGGATAAGGCCACCTGCAACGAAGTTACCATGTTTATGAGCAATAGTTGAATTTCTTCAATCTCAAACATAAGCAATTTGAAATGTAGTTTTACCACATGGATTTGCAAGCATGGAATATCCACTGAAAAATCACGAATACTCCCGTCCACAGCACAAAATATGCGATTCGAAACAATGGAAACCGCTGGAAGGAGGAACATGAGAGAAGTTTTTAAGCTTTAATCATGAAAAAAAAAGAATAGAAAATGCCGTCAAAACGAACAAGGATCCAAACATACCATGTTATTAAAAAATGCCTCACCAAGGAGGAAAGGGGCATTGACAGAGTGCATTATGACCATCATCTGCAGTTGAATGAAGAGGAAGACGAGTCAAATAAAAGCGGTTCACTACTGAAAATTCGAACAGCAACTCAACTCTAGTTACAAACTATACGAAGACAAACAATTTTTGACTGCTTCCACTGTAGGGGCGGTATATAAGAAACCTTAACGTCAATGAAATTAGCAGCCTTGTACTTACAAAATTCAGTTTGTAGTCTTTGGATGTTAGAAATGGATACAGAACAAGCCAAAATATGCAATCAGTGATAGCCACAGCACCTCCACACATCTATACACATGAACAAGGAGAAGGAAACAACCTGGTTGAGATAACAGAAGCTCAGATTTTACCTAACTTGGAAGAATCCAAGTCCAAACTTATTAACCAGAACTGCAGCCACTTGTTGGGGAAAACCTACCTGATAAATAATTTGTAAGATGTATTCGCATGCACCTGCACCTTTGCGGCCATGATATTCCTCATGAGTAAGACTTTTAGATCCATTGGACTTATTGCTATTCTCCCCTAGTGTTGGAGCAACATAAGCGCCTCGCCCTTCATCCTCACCAATTCTATTGCCATGCTTATAAATTCCGCGAAGCGAGACTGAAGATCCATACTATAAAATGATGTTCAGAACATATTAAAACTCGGGATAATGTGATTCAAGGAAACCGAAGCATAACGACTCTCATATTTCATCAATCCTAATGAGCATCTTTGAGTGGTAAGATTGAACTGAGCGGTCGAAGGTACAAAAGAAAACTACATATTATATTTCAAGTACTTTACTACAATGTGAATGCAGGTATGCTCAAGACGAGTTAAAAACATACCCCGAAATAGAATGTGACCAAAACAAACGTCCACCTGTTAAGCACAATAGGGCAATAGAGTACATCAGCATATAGAGCGTTGCACATGTACAATTAACACAATAAGCTTCAAATTTGTGCGCATCTGCTCCTCAAAGAGTGGTTTTTAAGATCACGAAGATGAAAAATACAAATATATAAGATAGCTTACTGAGTATAGAAGTAAAAGATGCCGGCTCCATCAAGAGCAACATTAGCAACTATCAACCCCAACATCACAACAAAAGCAATTATTCTGTAAGCAAGTAACCACGCGGGATGTATTCCTTTAAGACACGTCTTCCAGGCTTCATCCTCGTACAAAGTCCCTACCGTTTCTCGCCGATCCACTGCTCTCCTGCCCGTTCTTGATGTTTTGAAACCTTCATATTTCCATATAAGAACTGAGGCTACAACCATAGTAGATAAGATCCATATTGCACAAATGAGAAACCTCCAATTCAACCAATAACTCGGATCAGTTGTATCCGCCGTCATGACGGGTTGCCAAGTATGGTTCGATGATCCTGTGAAGAAACTCATAGCTCGTAAGTTTCACACGTACTTGCCCCACTAATTATCTTATCTACTTTGTATTCAAATTTGTCACAGAAATTGCAAAAACATACAAGAGAAAATGGTAGAAACCAGAACAACCCTGCATATTTTTGTGACAAAAACTGTGTAAAACAGTTAACATGTCAAATGTTAACAACACAAAAATAACAGCTCCAAATTTTCGGGGAAGAAATAAAATCAGTTGGGCAGTTAGTCCGTTGTAAAAAAACCATCGAACAAATCAAATAACGATTCGACAGAAGTGTAAAGCACAAATCAAGGAACCCAAAAAACGACAGTAGGAAGGGATCATAATCCAACAGCTGAAGATTATTCGAAGTAAATGCAGAAGAAAACAAAATAACAACAGGAGCTTTTTCATGGTTAAATTAAGGAGCGGAAGAGGAGAGATTCCTTACTTTAAAGTGGGGTTTCCCGGAAAAATGTCGTCAACTCGCGATCACATCAAAACGAGAATAACAAACGTTGGTTCCTCCGAAAAGGAGAGGCCTGTCCGCCTTCGCTAGTGAATTTCCCCAAGGTTAAAAAAAAAAAAAGATGGATTCTTTGCCTCTCTCTTTTCTTCTCCCAATTGTCTCAGAGAGAGAGAGAGAGAGAGAGAGAGAGAGAGAGCAAATGGAGGGTGTTTGGAAGATTTCACCTTTTTTCCATTTGTGTGTGTGTAAATGCTGCAGTTGGCGTGGAGGACTGGATTGGACGGGATTGGACGGGATTGGAGAAGAATCAGAAGATGGAAGAGAAGACAGAATCAACTTTTCCTCTTCGAGTCCAGAATCTGCTATTGAATATGTATTCTTTATTTCTTTTGTTTTTTATTATTTATTTAAAATCCTGTGGCATTAGGTGGTGCTGCTACGTTCCAATTTTATTTTCTTGAAACAAGTACACCGCTCAAAATAATCCGCGTGCTTTGCGTGGCGAATCAGAATTTCGACTGGCGCATTTGTGCATGGATCAGAATTTCGACTGGCGCATTTGTGCATGGATCGACTTGGAATGTTCCGGTCTAAATTTATTTTTGAAATAATTTTGTATGGCCTACTAGCATTTAGCCTCGTTTTTCAACCAAAAAGTAACAATGTGGAAACCATAAACCACAGGCCTCCTTTGCCAGATTTTATTGAAATTAATCATGGTCGAGTTTCTCTGCTATTACATCGACAGGTAATGCTCCCATGGGGATTGAATCACTCTCATAAAATTCATCATCATCACTCTCGCTATCGTAAGCATTGTCAATATAGTCGTCGTATTCGCTATAAGGGTCCCTTTGGTCTTCTTCAAACACTTGAACCGAGCTGCCGGAGCCGTCTTCGCTCGACACGATCAGCGCCGGATAAGAGTGCTCTGTCGCCTGCGAAACACTGTCGAATTCCTCGACCTTCTTCAAGAGAGCATCAGGATCGAGGTCAAGCTCATCCAGAAGCAGTGCTTTGTTTGAGTCGATCGAGCGTTTCCAGAGAGACATCATTTTAGGGCTTGTTATCACTGTTTTGGTATCAGGCTTACAAGGTTTATCATCTTCCTTGCCTGAAAAAGCATAATCAGAATGTAAACGAAAGTCAGATGGATCGTTATAAAATGAATCGCGCGTTACAGCCTAGAATCACAGAAGAAAATCACTGCTTCACGAATTAAATTGAATTCCTATTGCATTATTACTGAGGGAGAAACAAAACAATGTATACGGAATATACACTGTGAAGACTTTGTCCACATCAATGTTCAACAAAACTTAGGACTCAAGAACGCAACTTCTAGGATATTGCTTCTCTTGTCAGTACTGGTACGAACTTTCCCAACAAACAGGTTGCAATCATGCCTGCCTTCTCCAAGATTACATGAAATTCGTGACGACCACTTTGTAAAGCCAGTCCGATCGACCGATGTCTACTGAACTCTAGTAGCCACAAGTCTAATATCAACTAACTTTGAACTAGAATTGGAAAAACAACAGAAGCTTCCTTCAACTTGCGTACAAATGAAGCTCTAAAATATCCCGACTCGCCTATTCTAATTATTAGGCCTAGCATTAGGACGCTGCTTACAGAAGGCCCCACATGATGAGCACGCCTTTCCGAAATCATCTTAAATCGCTTAATTAAATTTTTTCTTTGATTTTTTTACAGTTAACAGCCAACATAATCAATGTAGGAGAATATAAACTGGATAAAGAATTTCAAAATCATCTTTTAATTTCCTGAAACATGGTTTTGTTATCTTTTAATTCCGCGTTCAGTAATTTCTAAATTGGTTTAAAAAATAATCATGCGTATGCAATGTAACTCATACCTCTTCCTGTTGATAATAGAATATCAAAATCATCTGGTTCTGAAGGCGATGGAGCTGATTGATGCATTGATATCCAATTTGAACCCCTCCACATCAATATCTGTTCATCATCAAAAGAAAGTAGCACGCACGGAACCAATTCCTGTAAACAAGTGGAGATTAAGAGGGTTAGGAAACTGGGATAATGTTAGACAATGATTAGGTAACTCTTTGCAGTATATAAATACCATCGAGCAATTTTTCAAAACGCTGTCTGGCACTTATACAAAGCAATTCCCATCCATAGAAATAAGTAACTCCGAAAGGTTTTGAAACCAAGGAACAAAATATAACTACAGAAAAAGGCCAATGCTTATGTACAACCTTGAAAAGGTTATCGTTTCTTACATGTCTTTATACAGGAACACGCTAATTGACACTGGATGAAGAGGTATAGAAACAGAAACAGCGTACAAACCTTAAGCTTAGCACCTAACTTTTTGTAGTCACTTGCATGCATCCCTGTACAGTCAATCTTTACTAAAGGACTTCCTTCAAAAGCATGCCTAACATCTCTCACCAAGGTAATGTATACTCCATTTTTGGCTGCAATTTGGAATAAACATAGAAATCGTCTGAAATAGTCATCTAAGTTATAAAAACCAAATGTTCATTGTTCATCAACTAATCTTAATCCTAAGAAAAAGTGACAGTTAATATCAAACTTAATAGCTGCAAACCATGATTTAGATTTTTAGCCGCTTGCCACCAGTGAAAAAGATAAGCTAATTCAAACCATCTGATACAGATCAAGGGTGTAACACTTCAAAGTTAAAAGAATACAAAAACCACTGGCATAGAAGAATCAAGTTTGTACCGCTTCAGAATAGCAAACCATAAATAACTATGTCATGATTAAAAAGCCTTGCTTCACAGCTTATGGCTCAAGTTACTTGGAACAAGATAAAAACAGCAGACTAAACACAACCTTATATGAAATGAGCAGTACAATTCGTAGGGACCTGTACCTAATTTACATATTGGCAAAAGCCTTTTCCCTTTCTTCCGAAACACGTCCGCTTCATCTTTTGTCAACCCTTCGGGAGCCTCTTGGATAAGTTTTGGGTAGACTGGAGCAGCTGGTTTCCACAGCATCAGTGGGTATTGCGGGCGATTTGTATAGCTATAGTTTCTCCCACGGAAAAGATAAACCACACCGCCAACTCGATGTATGATCTTCCCGCCAGTTCTTTCCTGGAACCATAAACAAAATCTCAGTTTTATGATTCTAGTTTCTCCACAGACCCATCACCAGCTTCAACTGCATTGTTGAAATTCCACACGTATACGCAACAGTATAAGGAAAAACAGAGCAATCACAGTCACATATGATTCCAAAAACCGAAAATAACGACCCAATACCTCAATATGATGGCAGACATTATCCATATCCACAGTTGGAATCCCCTTGCATTTCACTTTACAGACCGGCCGCCGCTTCCAATGCGAATGTATCAAGTCCAACATGTTATGAGTCAACCCATCTCTTCCTAAACCAATAAAAACAATCTATTTATCCAAAATTCATTATGAGTCAACCCATCTCTTCCTAAACCAATAACGACAATCCATTCATTCAAAATTCAATTCGAAACCGAATAATGAACAAATGAAAAACAGCAAAACAGCAAAACAGCAAACTGACCGAGATTAACTTGGCGATTATCGGATAATTGGGGCTTGATAAGCATTTTGATCTCCCACTTCTTCAATGGATCACCCAAAATCTCCTCCCTCGATTTTTGCTGCTTGGGGTACTTTCCCAGCTCAATTGGCCTCGCCATTTCCTTCACTCCACCGGTTCCAGCCACCACTGGACCCACCGAGTCCCAGAGCGGAACCTTCCTCTTCATCTTCTTCTCCTTGGCGCTCTTCAACGGAGCTTTGCCGGTCCAGGGCCTCGGCATTGTGGGCGGGGCGAAGGGCAGGAAGGCCGGTTCGCGAATTGCCAAAGGCTTGACCTTTGGGGTTTCGGAGTAGCTGTACTGGAACTCGAACGGCGCGCCGGGGAGTTGGTACGACACGCCGTTTTCTCCTATGACAACCGCGCGGTCGCCGTCCGCGGGGATGACGCCCTCTCGGACGGGCTTGTAATATTTGGTGCGGCGGTGGGGCGTTTTGAGGGCGGGGTTGGCGGGAGGGGCATTTTGGGACTTTTTGAGGGGAGGTGGGTATTTGGGGATTGGGATTGGCGGGGAAATGGACGTGGCGGCGGCGCCGGAGTTTTGGTCGTTTGGGGGCGGGGTTGAAGGGAGGGAGGAGAAGAGGTTGAAGCCCGGTAGCGACGCAACGATCGCCATGGATCCTCCCAATTGAACAAATCCAGGAATTCAAATTCTTTTCATTTTATTTCGCGTGGGCATGAAAATTGGGAAATAAAGAGGAAAGATTGGATAAGGCTTTCATGGGGTTTTCTGGTGAAATTTTGAGTGGGGGATTTTTAATTTTTGTACGACATCTTCTTATGCGTCGTTTCCTATGCGACCACATCAACTCTCATGCGCCTGCACCACACCAAATAATTAGCACGCGCGCTGCCACAAAACCCTAGCTAGCGTGCAGAAACTATATAAGCCTAATCCCCTCCATTTTCCCACTCCCAAATCTCACCCTCTGCGGCCGCAACCATGCAGATCTTCGTGAAAACCCTAACGGGTAAGACCATAACCCTAGAGGTCGAGTCCTCTGACACCATCGACAATGTCAAGGCCAAGATCCAAGACAAGGAGGGCATCCCCCCGGACCAGCAGCGCCTCATCTTCGCCGGCAAGCAGCTCGAGGACGGCCGAACCCTCGCCGACTACAACATCCAGAAGGAGTCCACCCTCCACCTGGTGCTCCGCCTCCGCGGTGGCGCCAAGAAGAGGAAGAAGAAGACCTACACCAAGCCCAAGAAGATCAAGCACAAGCACAAGAAGGTGAAGCTCGCAGTGCTCCAGTTCTACAAGGTGGATGACTCCGGCAAGGTCCAGAGGCTGCGGAAGGAGTGCCCCAATGCCGAGTGCGGCGCCGGGACTTTCATGGCGAACCACTTCGACAGGCACTACTGCGGCAAGTGTGGATTGACCTATGTTTACCAGAAGGCTGGCGGTGATTAGAGTAATTTAGAACTTTTAATTTCGAATTATATCGCTGTGGATTTTAAATTTTGATGCTTTATGGTGCTTTTGGATTTGAATTTCATGCTTGGTGGAATTTTTAGGCGTTTTCGTTGTTTCTATTGCATATCCCAGATGGAATGATTACCCTATTTTTGTTATCAATCGTTTGTTTGCTGATTTTGATATGATGTTGGATTTTGTTTTGGCAAGTTTAATCAGATACGTTTCAAACATTAGGGGTGGAAAGTTGAGGTTAATTTCTGATTTGATTGATGTGGTGATTAAGCTTGGTAATTTGGTTTTGATTGATTTGGTTATGAAGCTGTGGTGGTGTGCTTCATTTGGTTAAATTTGTAATGGAGCTGAGTTATATCGATTTGCATATGGTTTTGGTGTATCATCGGCCAAGTTTGGCTAAGTTGGTCTAACAATTTAGCTTTGGGTTGTTCGATTCACATACACGATTGTGTTTGTAACCTAGTTATTGGTGGATCGTTGCGGGCTTGGCCTGAATTGTATTGTTGTATAAAAATGGTTGGTTTGTCTTTTTATTCCTTCTCGTGAGGTTACTGCTGATCGTCTTTGACAAGATTGGCGTGCTCACATTGAGTGTGCAACACTAGGCATTGCATACTGGCTATGTGAGTGTGCAACACTGCTGCATTTCGACTTTCTATATGGACATTGAACCAAATTTATGGTGGCTATTTGAGTGTGCAACAGTGCAACAGCCCCAAGGCCCCGGCCTTCGAGCTCTGAAAGGGTTAGCCACCCTGGGTTTATGTATGGGCCCTTGATCCAGATCCCAATATTTGTTCGACCTGCAGTTTCGCACGGGTATGGGCTTGGTGCTGTGCGACCTCTTGTCGTGTCAAACCGGCCCCTTCGAAATACTATCGATTACGTTGTATTATTTTTATAGGTTTTTACTCCGAATGATTCCTAATGTATTGTAAACGCCTTGGTTTAGTTCATCACGTTCAAAATCGTAAGTGTCATCCCTCGTTTTGTACTCTGAACATTTATATTGTTACATCGGCACGTTAATAGAACTTTTGACAGAAATGTGGCCAAGATTGGCATTTGAATCCCCATTCCAACGGTTCTAGAAATGTCAAACTACTTTTACATATAGTGTGATGTTTAGGTTCAGCCGTCACTCTCCACCCAACTAGTTTTAGCCTCGTGATCTACCTTCTAACCAATCGGCCATTCACGTTATCTAACCCTTCAATCAACCCCTTCCATTCCTCTCCTGCAACATCTCGTCCCCTTGTACTCGATTCCAACTACGTACACCATTTGTTTTCCGGTGATGATAACATCTCGATTACGCTAGTTGTGAGGGGATTCACGCCAAATGGAACAAGGTGTTTGGAACCATATACTAGTCTAGCGTGAATCCCACCATCACTAGTGCAATCGAGATGTTATTCGTATGTATAAAACATAATAGCTACTACTGTAGCTGAAATGAAACGCAGTCTACTTTTTTGGGTTATCAATGGTGGAATTTAGTTTGGCTTTTATTCCGGGAAGAAAGCGACTTCTGTTTCGGCTAAGCGGATAACAGTTTCCCTTCTGATGCCTCTTTTTAGAAAAGAAGAAGAGAATACTTCTTCGAATTCATTCATCCCTGTAAACATTTGAAATTCGAGGGGTGAGAAATTGTTGTACATAGTTTATGCGGCTCAAGATGATTTTGTATCGGGTGGTGCCCAAATTATATTTATCCTTGGCTTTTGTATTAAAGGTCAAGAGAATTGTTCCTCTCCAACCACTGTACAGATCGCATTCCTGGCACACTGAAAAATCTTTCATCGACCACAACCCAACTCACCCCCACTCGGCCCCTACTATATCGTCACCCTTTACCCAACCTCATTCTCTCACTAACATAAAAATATATTTAACTTTCGAAGAAAAGAATCAAATTTGAATCAAATAACATTGTTATAAGAACGATACGACATATTGGAAGGAGTTTAATTTTTGGTTCAATATCTTTGACTTTAAAATGTGAAGAATGCCCCTTCGAGAAGGTCATATACAATGCACATGCAATTTTTCGGATGACGTCTTAAATTATGGGCATAAGTTCAGATGTCATCCAAGATTGCATATTTTGTTAGGCAGCTGTAGCAAACCAACACAAAAATTAATGTGTATTGATCAGCATGTACGTTCAAAGCCAGTGCATCATGACCATTGACATCTTACCGTGAGAGTCATCACTCCTCACACATGAGCAGTCAAGATTTCAGCTGACTCGGGTAAAAAATTGTTGCTTCAACATAATTACTCGCTGAGTTCCAAAGCTAGTCACACTCTTGGAGTAAACTAGGTCATGTGATAATTTATGAGAAAATAACCTTTCTGGGTATGTTTAGAACAGGCTGTTGTCACTATGCTTGTTGCCAGTACTTGATCAAACAGGTACTTGCATGGCTTTACTGCAAAAAATATTGGGCCCTTGAAGAAGAAGAAGAAGAAGAAGAAGAAGAAGAAGAAGAAGAAGAAGAAGAAGAAGAAGAAGAAGAAGAAGAAGAAGAAGAAGAACAAGAACAAGAAGAAGAAGAAGAAGAAGAAGAAGAAGAAGAAGAAGACAAAGGTTTATGTGAAAACAAGCTTTCTTTTGACTACTGAATGATCCACTTCAGAGATATGGTTCCTAATTTCCAATTCATCTTCCTCCTTAGGGTAGGTGCTCTCGGGAATGAAAGTTTCACAGCAGCTTTGTACAAGTCTTGCTGCCCAATATGTTGTGTATGGAGGAAGTACCCATCGGTAAGTAAAAACTAAAACCATTCATGAAATATGGCAAATACAAGTTTCTTCCTATTACTATTATATACGGTCAACGGATAATGGGAAAAAAAGATAGAATTAATAGCACTTGTGCGTGTGGGCTGATTCTATTTCGTTCTTTCTTTTTTAGAGTTAGAATCAACTCATGTACATGTGCACGACAGATCCTAACACTTCTCTTCAGATATTACTGAGAAGCAAAAACTACAACAAAATTTGAGTGTCTTTACACAAATGACATGCACTAAACATGGCTCAACAACTTTTCTGTGCATGCAAATGATAAAAGCTTAAAGAGTTTTGGCCCAGAAGGAAAAAGAACATGAATTTGAAAATGATCTCTTCCTACACAATGGACAAATAACGATAGCTAGAAACCCAATTCTTACTTGCCAAATCTATAGATGATTAGGCTCTAACCAACAATTAATGAAAAATAAAAATAGAGATTAGACATGAAAGACTTCACTCTAGGGACAACCAAACATGAATATTTATCAAAGATATGGAATTAGCTCTCGATGTTTCTTGATTCCTAGCTAGCAAACAATCACAACTTAGTTACCTCTCTGCTTAATACCAAAACTATAACTAAAACTCCTAATTAGTTCAAGAGGAATTCAAAATTCTTACTGTAAATGTTAATACTGAGGGTACCTAGGGTTAGGAAAATATTGACAATGAGGAATTAACAATGACTTGACTGGCACTCTTTTTTGCGCGACAGCAAGTATTTATATATATTTAAATTCTCCACATTTGAATTTTCAATTTTCAATCTGTGGGGATGTGGGGACCTTTGATCTTGAACTCTCACTTACAACCACATGGGGATAGTTAATTACCACACGGTGGATCAATGTCAATTAGTTAAAACGGTAACTGGTGCAGTAGATATAGGTCATTTATGAACCAAAACTGGGCAGCACAAAAAGCAAAGGAGAGAGTCGAGAGACCTTCCTATGCCAATTGGACCTTGATCCTCTTTCAGGAAAAGACAAATTCTAAGATGCCACTTTTCCTTCTCCATGCATGCTTCTAGAAACATCACTTTATTACTTATGGTAAAACTTGCTGCACTTTCACTTTCACTTTCACGTGGGAGAAAAGAGAGTCAATTTATGGAGAAAACAACGCATGAAACTAATAGAGCTTCTCTAACCCTAGCTAACTAGTCACTTTACTCACCTGCCGTTCGATTGAAGTTTTACATCAGAAATAGACGTGGCTGCAAAGATGTTGCCATTTTCACCATTTTAGGGTTTAGGGGTGTGACTGTAATTTGGCTATGGAGTGAGATAGAACCCTAGATTTCAAACATTCTGAAGTGCTTCAACATTTATTTACTCATCATCCCCATTTCACGTTGTTGATATAGCAGTGAAACCTAGCACACATCTTTTTCCTTAAAACAACATGGATCAAATCACATAAAAGTAATATATATTGACCATGACTAAGTAATAATCATCAATTAAAGTTAGTGATTTAGTAATTCATAATGATTTTTTGATTTATGAGTGTCCTCCAACTTCTATATAAATCCTCCCTTTTTATAACCAGACACTTACTTTTGCTCACCTCCTCTCTCTCTCTCTCTCTCTCTCTATAGAAAGCACACAAACATGTCAACACTGAATCATCTGTTCGACCTTCCAGACCAGATTTGCTATGTCCAATGTGGCTTCTGCAATACCATACTACTGGTTACTCAATTTTTGCCCCAACTTTTTTACTAGTAGATTGAGAAAATTTTGATAAAGCTAGCATGACTGAATTAATTCTTGAGTTCTGATCTGTTTCTTACTCTTTTCTATTATTTTGGCATGTTTGACCGATTGGTTTTATGTAAAAAAGTAGGTGAGCGTCCCATACAGCAGCTTGTCAATGTTGGCCGTCACGGTCCGATGTGGTCACTGCACTTGCCTCCTATCTGTGAACATGATGAAGGCCTCCTTTGTTCCCCTTCATCTCTTAGCTTCACTTACCCAGGATGAGGTACATATAAACCTATATATGTATGAGTAATTTTTTTATATATAAATCTCATCTGGATCTTTATATTTCATAGGGTTTTTAGGTCTTAATCAATATGATAGTGTCTCTGTGAAATTTTTAATCTCTTTGTAGCAAAATGAAGAACTTTGCTTGGAGGAAATGGGGCAGAAGCAAAACTCCTTGGACATGCGCAGCCCATCAATGGTGATTTCCAATTCTGACAATGAAGATGAGGATATAATCTCCATGAACCCCATTGTTAACAAACGTATGTTTATAATCCATACATAATTTGGTTTATATTTATAATCCATACATAATTTGGTGCAATGCATCAACCTTATCTTAATAACTATTATCAATCTGTATGTAGCACCGGAGAAGAGACAACGAGCTCCATCGGCTTACAACCGATTTATCAAGTAAGATTATTCACTTTACATGCATAAGATGTGATTGTGATTCAATGGGGAGTTCTAAAATTTTTATACGACTTTCATCTGTTAAACAGGGAAGAAATCAGGAGGCTTAAGGCTGAGAATCCAAGCATGACTCACAAGGAAGCTTTCAGTACATCTGCAAAAAATGTAAGGTCTTTTATAGCCAAGATCAGTAATGAAATTGAATTATAGTACTATTTAACTTTGTGATTTTGCATGTTTGATTATGTGCAGTGGGCACAGTTCCCTCCAATTCAGTACAAAGAAGATGGTACAGATGGAGAGAGTTGCACCTGCAGCGAGCTGAGGGAGGAAGATGTGGCATGGGAATCTGATATGCCTGAGGTAAACTAAAGACCCTAAGTTCCCAACTTTGATCATCAGATTAATTTCAACTCCACCTAACAAAACATGAAAGCCAAAAGGGTAATCAATTAAGTAAACCCTAATTGACTATTGTTTACAGATCTTAGTTATGCAGCATGCGTGATTAAAATATTGATCACAAGCATGTAAACCTTAATTGAATTTTGTTTATAGGTTACTAAACCCTGACTAAACTTTTAATGTAATCATTTCTAATATAATTAATCTTGCTAATGATCAGAATATATAGCAATTATCCAGGGCCGGGGGCTGCAGGAAGGCTAATAGTAATATTGAACATCCCAAAGCTTGTCACAATCCTTGCGTGTGTGTGTATAATAATTAATTTATGCCGCTCATGTATTTATGCATAACTTTCTGTTGAGAAAATTGCAGGCAGTCGAAGATGGCAAAGGTTTCCGCGAGAGAAAGGTCCCAAGGCATTCCAAATGGGCAAGAACACCCTTCGAGTGAATGAAGACTTGACCTAAACTTCTATAACAAGAAAGCTGTTTTATTTTCAGGCCCACGATTTAGGGTTCAAGTCATTTGCTATTTTAAGAGGGATTCTCTAGGGAATGTGGTTTTCGTTTCAGATATTGAACAAAAGTCTTCACTGACTGCAGAAAGAAGTAGTACTCGATCGATTTGCTTTCAGATGAGCTTGCTGATTGTGATGGAATTAATATATTTGATTTGGTTCAGTTAAACAAACTCAATGTTTTCTAGTTCAATTCAGTTTCCAAGTAAATCAAATTTCTCTATGGTTATGGACTGCATGCAAATTCCATATGGTTGTGACAGCTACATTTCCTCAATAAGATGTGCCAGAAACTTGGTTACAGGCTAGCTGGGATGTTATTATAAGAGACAATTAATGACACATTTCAAAACTAGGATGTGTTTGAGTAGTTTGTCATGCATCGTTTGTTTAATTATCTTGCCCATGTTTTTCAATAATTATTGTGAATGATGCGGGGATACATGATGTGTACATATGTATATACATATACATATAGATGTTTGGTCATGTTCACATGAAACAGATGAAATTTTCATACATGGTTCTCTCGGCCAAGGGAGTCTCCTTGACTTACCTACCTCCAATAAACGCTATGCTTGGTTTGAATGACTAATTCAAATTCAGGCAACGGAAATAGATGCGGATGAATCATAGTAAACTCTATCTTTAAAGCAACGTCATAACTTAAACCATTCAAAAAGTGCCCCAGCCCTTGTGGGAAACTAGATAAAACCTATATTTGTGGCACACACACTGTCATGAGTAGCAAAAATAGCTGGGATTTTATCCATTTTCCCAAATCATCGAACCTTATTTTCAGCTATAATTACAAACTAGGATATTCAAAATGATGGCTGGCTACTTTTGAGTTGTAATTAGTTAGTTTAATTTCCTCACACACACACACACACACACACACACACATATATATATGTGTTTCAGAACAACCACATTCACTTCCAGTGCTGTTTCCTTCTTCCAAATCGTGGCCCCCTTTGAATACAACTGCCTGAAAAATAGAAAATGCAGCAACCTCATATAATTAAGTTTGCTATAATTTTAAAAATCTTATTAATTATTCTTAAGCCCCATTGCTGTATGAGTATGTATCCTTATATACATACATACATGTATATATGAATAATCTTCCCGATTGAATGTCACATAGTTACAATGATGCATAGATGTGTGTGTGGGGTTAGATATACATATATCTAATTTTGTGGAGTAATTTATGAGCGTATTGAATGCAAATAATTCTGAAAAAATAAGAAAAGTAGAGATGAGCTGGGTTCTTACCCATTAAAGGTCTTGGAGAAATGGAGTGGAAGTATGCTTGGAAGAAGTGCCTATTCTCCTTTTGTAGCTCTCTCCATACTGCAACCATATATATATGCTTTCAGCACTCACACAAACACGAGTAAACCAACTAACTAGCTACACGCACACACATATATACGTATTATTACACTTGAAAATAGAGAAAATCTCGAGAGACAGACCTGTAAGCGTGACGAGGGGCCTAATGCGTGCATGCTCTGCTAGAACCTTTATGCATTGGTCACGATTCATGTGAAGTAGCAAGCATCTCTCAATAAGGTGTTGAACCTGTTTTTTTATATGTATCGGTGTCAGTACTACAATTTCCATGCAAAATAAGACTAGAAACTATTGCCATGCATATAGTGCGATCGATATGTGTGTGCTCGGACACACAGAGAGAGAGAGAGAGAGAGAGAGAGAGAGAGAGAGAGAGAGAGGGTGTGTACCATTCTAATGTAGCTTTGAGGGTGGCAATGCAGACATGGACCAAAGTGATGACTGTGATACATTTCTCCTGAGTCTCGATGAGTCTAGGGTTTGGACAAAAACAAAAGGCATGAACAGCTAAATGAAGAATAGAAGAGAGAGAGAGAGAGAGAGATGTAGAAAGAAAACAAATAAAAGCAAAACCAAAAGAGCATGGAAGCAAAGATATTATTTAGAGGGGTTATATATAACAAAGGACGACCTAAAATACTAGGAAAATGTTGTTATCCACAGATATCCAAGCGAAGGGCCAAAATAGCACTAGAAATCCAAACGATAGATTCACCTCATCTCCAAAGACTTAAAAAGATAAGAGAAGACATATATTTGCGTTTATGATGAGATGACAAATGCGTGGCTAAGCCTCTAGCCACTTCACTTGATGATTGATGACTTGAACCAACCAGCCTAAGGCCCTAGTTAGCCATCTAGGACCAATCCCACCCATTAACTTGCTACCAATTTTCCGGTCCTACATTCTACTTGCAAGTTGCCATGAGTAAATATTGTGTTTATTGTGTTATGAATGTGCTTGGCCTCTTCATGCAGTATTGTGTGATACATGGATTAACATAGATGTTGTATGATATATAATATAAATCTCTATTGTGATACAAATGATATTAAAAGGAAAAAAATTGAACTCAGAAATTTGGATCCAAGTAGATTCTCTATTTTGTATGTTCATTACTTTTTTAGACCAAGTATATACTATATATATATATATACAGTTTTTTCGTTTTATCTCCTGGTGTATTGAAACATAACGTCCTTCCCAAAATTCTGTTTTTAAGATTTTGTATCTTTTTAGACAAATGTACAATTTTTTCCTTTTTCATTTCGTAGAATTTTAACATTTTAACCACAAATTGTTTGCAGTCCAATCCCTTATTTTATTTTAATGGGAATCTAATTTGCTTGCCAGTAAACCATGAACTTCGTCCACCGCTTGTCAAACTATACATTGTCATTGTGAGAAAATGGTTGTGTTTTTATTTTTGTTATTGTGGCGCATGATCTCAATTGTTCTAAAATTCACACCTTTAATAATCAAATTCATCAAAATAAGATAAAAAAAGGTGATCCTTCTGTAAACACGATTTTTTACTGAAACAAGAACACGTGCACAAAATAATATTTTGTATTTAATGAATTCGGGTTACAATCTCGGTTGACTTGATCCTCTGATTCGATCTCCGTAAGATGTTGATTTGTGGATGATGTTGATCCAAGGGCCGTCGAGGCTTGATCTTAGATGAACAGGGGACGTTTCTTCAATGGGCTTTTGGGCCTGATCTTGAAGAAAGGATGAACGGATGAACAATGAATGATCCTCAAGGGGCTTTTAGGCTTGATCTTGAAGAACAGGTGATGAACGATGAACGATCTTCAAGGGCTTGTGGGCTTGTTCTTGAAGATGGATGAATGACGAACGATGAATGAACTTCAAGGGCTTTTAGGCTTGATTCTTTAAGAACGGGTGTGTTGATCCAAGGGGCCGTTGGGGCTTGATCTTGGAAGGTTGAACGAAGTTTCTTTAAGGGCTGTTGGGCTTGATCTCAAAGAACGATGAATGAAGAACGAACTTCAAGTGCTCTTCCAATTTGGAAGTAAAGAAATGTATTTGTGAATTGGTGAATTTGTCTTGTGATAGAGAAGTGGGTGAAAAAAGGTTGTAGGTGAAGTGAGTGTGGTTGTTGTAGGTGAAAAAGTTTGTAATTTTAAGGCATTGGTCAATATTTATTTTATCAAAATTTCGATGTCTACAAATGCCCCTACTTGAAGACGCATCGTATACATGTGCTTGTCACATGTAGAAGATTGTGTTTTGAAGACCCTTAATGTAGACGTCCATCCAAGGGTCATCGAGGCTTGATATTGGATTGGGCTGGAATTTTCTTCAACTGTGTTGGGGACGAATCGGCACGTGTATTTGTTGTGCCTGTTGACTTTCCACATGCTTAATCTTGAACTGGATTTGATTCAAGGGTGTTAGACACTTGGTTTTGAATCGGACTTTTGATTTCTTCAAGGGGCCATTGATGGCTTGATCTTGAATGATTTGATTCAAGGGTATTAACACTTGACCTTGAATCGAGTGGTTGGGATTTCTTCAAGGTTGCTGGGGACGAATCTTGAAGGATTTGATCCAAGGGCGTTGGACACTTGATCTTAAATCAGCCTTTTGATTTCTTCAAGGGTCGTTGGTGGCTTGATCTTGAAGGATTTGACCACGAGTGATTTCAAATGGCGAGTGATCTTCGACTTAGTTGGGGATGATCAGCACGTGCAGTTGTACGGCCAGGCTTTACTTTTCGATGAAGGTGCTAGTGAGAGGCTGCTGAAACTTCTCAAGCTCTTTGATTAGAGCAATGATGTCGAGTTTGGATTTGACTTAGACTCCTCCGTCTGGATTACGCGATTTTGCAAGGAAAGGCATCATGCTATAATGATCTGTTACAGCTCACCATGCTGCATTCTTCTCTACTTGTCTCTTTTGCACGGCAGGCAGGCATGAGGTGGAGGTGATGGTTTGTTTTTTTGTTCAATCTTTCCAAATGCCAACCAATTGCTCTCATTCCCAGTGCCGACTGATTGTTTTAGACCCTGATAATATGAGATACTTTTGCTTTTGAAGAAGTAGCAAATGAACCGACACATGTTTTGTTGTGCACCTACATGCTTCAATGTATCATTTTCCCTTGCCTTATATGTTCCCCTTGCAGATGTAGTATTTTCCTTAGTTTTCCACCATGCATGTGTAGCATCTTCTCTTATTGTATTTGTTTGCTGATGCAGGAGTGGAATGCAAACCTTATATTTGAATGGTCTTTCAAAGCATCACTTCTCAACGACTCGTCATGCTTGGCACTTCCAATCATCATATCAGCAGTTGAAAATGAATATTCGAGAGCAATGCTAGGTAAGCAATCAGGGAAGGGGTTCTAGGCAGTTGGTTTTAGATCGGAAAGTTGATTCCAAATGTTGGCTGATTGCTCTCTTTCTCCTGGTCCTGCAGATGAGAACAAGGACAAAGAAAAGGAAGGGGAGAAAGCATGATATGAGATACTCTTGCTTTTGAAGAAGTGGTGACGATTTGACAGCGTTGCACGGCCAAGCTTTGCTCTTCGGCGACGGTGCTAACTCATCATTGATCTTTCTGCTTCAGTCTCTTGTAGTATTTGTCCCCGATGCATGAGAAGAATGCAAACCTTTGCATTTAAATGGTCCTTCAAAACATTACTTCTCAGCAACGATGATTACTCGAGAGTAATGCAAGGTAAGCAACCATGCAAAGGTTCTGGGCAATCAGTTCCATATCGAAAGTTTGATTTCAGGTTCTAACTGATTGCTTTCTTTCTCCTTGTCCTGCAGGTGAGAACAAAGACAAGGAAAAAGACTGGGAGAAAGCATGATATAAGATACTCTTGCTTTCGACCCTGATAATATAAGATACTTTTGCTCTGGTGTAATTTAGTAGCAGGGGTACTCCAATGAATGACGAATAATGAGTATTTCAAGAGGCTTCGTTGGAAATACATTCTCAAAGATAAGGAAGAGCTTGGCATTTTTTGCAAGTCTGTCTTGCCGTAGAGGATGAAGGTTGACATATATAAGGATTTCCCCATAGCAAGAAGTAGTATTATTCCTTTACTCTTGTCGGCAACCGTTGGGTAATTGAAACAGTAAGATTCACGTGTTTTCAACTTTGTCAGAAATCTTTGACAAAGTTGCCAGTTTCGTCCGCAAAGCTAAGGTTGCGTGTGACAGGTACTGATAAATTCTGATCCAAAAAATCTGGCTTTGGACATTTGGAGAATGGTGCCTCTTTGATCTCTAAACAAATGGGCCGACTTTTGAAATTCGGAGAAAGTTGCCTCTTCGATTTCTGAACTAGTGGTCCTGTTGTTTCTTCGATTTCTGAACAAATGGCCTGGCTTTTGAAATTTGGGGAGAGTTACCTCTTCGATTTCTGAACAAGCGGCCCGGCTTTTGAGGTTTGGAAAGAGATGACAAGCCCCCTCTGATTTTGTCCATGACTTTGGCAAAACTGAGATCACGTGTTAAAGGTGCTAACAAATTGATCCAGAAAATTCGGCTTTCGAAAATGTGGTGCTTTTTTGGCTTTTGAATGAGCACCTCTTTGATTTCTGACCGAGCGCCTCTTCGATTTTCGGACAAGCGGCCTTGATGCCTTTTCTTTTTATGGCGGCATCGATTGCGTTCAAAAGCACGGTCGAGAGTCGCTGCCTATAGAAGCTCTGCTATTGCACTTCTGAGATCTTGATTTATCCGACCTCTTCTTTTCATTCAATATCTTTGGAAATGGCTTGCCCATCTGATCATCGCCTTGATTTGAACGCCGGGGAAGGATCTGACATGTCTTTTGTAGACAACATATGGCACACATCGTTCTTATCCCCTAACGATCATCTTACAATTGGGAACTCTCTGATGAAGAACGATATAACCGCTACGGTGGTAATGAAGAATCTTCTCACCCCCAAGGATAGCATGATTCTTTCTAAGTGGTCTGATGAGCTGGCTGTCCAGGACTCTTTCGCCTTCAGCGTTCAGTGTGCAAGCTCTGTTTCGAACATGGGCCAACGCCTTATTGCTCGAACTCGTCAAGTTGAGTCGCTGATGGCTGAGGTGGCGAGTCTTAAGTAGGAAATCAGAGGGCTTAAGCATGACAATAGGGAGTTGCCAATAATTACTCGACGAGCATGAAAATAAAACTTGACCAGTTGCAGGAGTCTGAAAGTCGAATTCAAAGTGACCATCAGAGGTTTGTGGCTTTGTTCCAGAGGCATTTTTACCTTCGCCGTCTGGAGTTTTGCCAAGTGTTGAGGCTCCGGATAATCAACTTCCGATGCTTCGTCTTTCTGGAGCTCCGCCAAGTACTGAAGCTTCTCGTGATTGATGAAGACTCCTTGTTTGTTTGCACTTTTTTTTGTAATTTTTTAATAATTGAATTGACTTTCTTTAATAAAACATTTTTTTATGTGGCTGAACTCGAAGTTTGAATATTCTAGCTGCCTACGTACCCTTCCAAAGAAGAGATCAAGTCAAAACGTAGTTCAAATACATACTTTTTTTTTTTTGCATTTTCTTTTGGTGCCGTTTGCAATTTCAACTCGTGCAGGCAAAGAGCATTGGTGTTGCCTTTTATGCTCGTGCAGGCCAGGAGCGTTGAGTGTCGCCTTTTAAGCTCGTGCGAACAAGGAGAATAGCTTCTTCTCAAGCATAGTACCGCTTCAAGAACTTGCCATTTATGGGGCCAATCCTCAAGCCATATTCTTCCACAATCTTGTAAACATCATTCGTGTAGACTTCTTGTATTACAGAAGGTCCATCCCACTTTGAGGTGAATTTGCTTCTTGTCTTGTGTGTCGTGATAATAGGCCTACGCAATGTAAGGACCAGATCTCATACTTGAAATGAACGAGGGCGAACTTTCTTGTTGAAAGCCTTGGAGAGTCATGCTTGATAACACTCTAAATGCTGCTGAGCTTCGAGCCTTCTCTCATCTAGCGCTTCCAACTCTTGAAGACGCAATTTTGCATTTTCTTCATTAGTTAGACTTTCTTGTATAGCCATATGTAGTGGGGGAATTTGGCTTTCCAGTGGCAAAACAGCCTATACACCATACACGAGCGAATACAGTGTAGCTTAAGTAGGCGTCTGGTGTGTCGTCATGTCTGGTGTGTCGTCATCCCATACAAACGGACCATCCTTCTTCATAAGTCGGCTGAATGGTTGACAATGTCCTGCCATATTGGAGATGAACCGTCTAATGAAAGCGAGTCGTCCTTACAGACTTTTCAACTCGTGTAGATTTCTTGGCTCAGGCATGCTTTGAATGGCCTTGATCTTTGATTGGTCCACTTCGATGCCACGGTGCTTAACAATGAAGCTGAGGAACTTTCCAGATGTGACGCCAAATGCACACTTTAAGGGGGTCCATCTTGAGGTTGTTTTTTTTGCAGCATTTTGAACACTATTCGCAAATCCTTTAAGTGATCTGATCTCTTTTTTGTCTTGACCACCACATCATCTACGTAACATTATACGTTCTTGTGTAGCATGCCATTGAAGATTTTCTGCATTGCACGTTGATATGTGGCTCCAGCATTTTTTAGACCAAATAGCATCACTTTCTAACAGTAGATACCTTTTGGAGTGTGGAAGGCTGTTAGTTCCTCATCTTCAGGAGCCATGCAAATTTGATTGTATCCAGAGGAGTCGTCCATGAATGATAGTGCCTCATGGCCAGTGGTTGCATCCACCATGATTTCGATGATGGGCAAAGGAAAGTCGTCATTCGGGCAAGCATCGTTGAGGTCTCGGAAGTCTACGCAAACACGTATTTGTCCAGATTTCTTAAGGACAATGACGATATTGGAGATCCACTTGAGGTATTGCACCTCTCGAATAAATCCTGATTCGATTAGCTTGTCAATTTTGGCCTCAATTTGTGGGATGAGCTCAGATCAATAGCGCTTTTGAGTTTGCTTTATCGGCCGCGTTCCAGGCTTGACTGCAAGACGATGCACAGAGATGATGGGGTCAAGACCGGGCATTTCCTTATATGTCCAGGCAAAAACGTCTTTGTACTCTAATAGCAGTTGGTAGTACTCGTCTATCTCGTCCACACTTAGCAGCACACTTACGAAGATAAGTTTAGGGTTTTCTTTCGTTCCTAATTTAAGCTCATTGAGCTCATCAACCGTGGCTTGCCCCCTCCCCCTAATCTTTGAGCTGTGGTGGTGCAGCAGTGACATCTTCCTCAGGAATTTCGTCTTCTCTGTCTTTTTTTATTGTGATGTGGAATACGTCTTAGACCTCCCCTTATTGGGCTTGTTGATGTGAAAATTGGGCTTGTTGGGCTTGTTGATGTGAAAATTGGCCGGTGTAGATGATGGTGCGCCTTCTTACTTTCAGTGATCCATTTGTGTTAACCTCCAAGATTGCTTGGCGCTTCATCCTTAAAGGATTTGAGCTTCGAACATCGCCTTTTTCTGCTAGCCCGTCGCGCTTTTCTTCCTTTGATGTTATCTCCCTATTCCTAGAAAGCTTCTTGTTGTCTTCAAGTCTTTCCAAAGCTGACCGACGAAGAGGAGAGCTAGCTGTGTTGCTTTGCTTCTTAGGTTTTGACAACCTTTCAAAAACAAAGCTTTGGGATGTTGGCATGTTAAGCCTCTTAAATACAGATGTTTAGTTTTGACCACCAATACGATTAAGTGCTGACACCCTGGGTCTTGAACAATGCATCATATCGAAGACTGATGGCTGGGGGGCGGGTTTAAGCTCATCTTGGTCTTGTTCAATGCTCGTGGTGATGTGTTGAGCGATAGCGTTTTTCACTTTGCTTGAAATCTTCACGGGTGCATTTGGTGTGAAGCCAAGTCCAGCTTTGTTGTTATCAACCCCGTAACCATGCTCTTTCAACTTCTTTTGAGTCTCGGTGAGGTCACATTCTTTGTCATTGAAGGTGTTTGAAACCTTCTTCCCAGGATTTGACGAATAAGCGAAGTCATACCCGGCCTTCGACATGAGTTTGTAGGCGTTTGGATCAAAACCTTCTTCGGTCCTTTTGGTTGGAAGAAAACTTGGTTCCACCCCTTTTGGCAGAGCTTTTATGAAACCTTGTGGTAGTCTTGCAACCTTAGCATCGACTAGCCGTGTTAGAGGTAAAACTGCATTCGTCTTAAGCAACTTTATATCATATTTGTGCCATTGTGTGTCGGCTTTGCTTGCTCCAGTTTCAAACAGGGATTGGCCATTCTTTCTTCTCGACATCGGAATGTATCGAAAAATAGGTGTGTTCGGTCCTTTTGAGGGCGTCCTACTCCTTTCTGTTATTGCAGGTTTAGCAGGCTCATCATCATTTTTGCTTAAAGATGGCACGACTTCTCTTTCTTGCTTCTTGTGCACGGCTTGCCATTCCTGCCTTTTAGGTGTTGCTTTGCCCGCAGATTTGATTTCTTTTGGAAGAGTTTCGGGCACCATGTCTTCTTCCATGTAGAACTTGGCGTCTGCAAAGTATGATTCGGCTTCGGTGAATAGCTTGGTATCACCTTCACTCATTCTCGGTAGAATTTCAAACATTGGTGGATAGTGGATAGCACTACCCCATTCTCATGGATCCAAGGTCTTCCTAAGAGCAAGCTGTATGAAGTTCTTACATCAATCACGTGGAATATCGTGCTTAATTTAAGTTCACCAATGGTCATCTCTACTCGGATCATGCCTATCGCCATTTGTCCTCATTGGTTAAAACCTTGGATTAGCAGACGTCTTAGGGATAGTTCATCCATCTTAACCCCATTTATGGTCATTGTTGATTGGCATGATGTTTATGGCCGATCCACCATCCACAAGCATGCGGTTAACTTTATGCTCCCTTACGTACCCCGAGACAAAGAGAGGGCGGTTGTGAGGATTTGATCCTAGCAGTAAGTCTTTGTCAGTGAAGTCAATTGCATCACAGGTGGCACAACACGTGGCATATTCATGTGGTCGAAGCCTTAAGCCTTCGTTCTTACTTTCTTACACCTTGTGGTCATCGGGCCTCACCAAGATTACTGCTAGTGCTTTCTCCATCTCCTTGGGTGATCGTAGTGCCTCATCAATGTTAGAGTGTACTAGCAAGTTTTCTTTAGGCGTGAGGGTATTGTCTTCCTCGATGGAGATAGCTTTGCATTTTGGATGTTCTTGCACTTCTATTTCGACCATGTGACATGCAGCAGTAGTGCATTGTTGGAAGAAATCGCTCGGGAAGTACTCATGAAAAGAGATAGGAATGCGTGGCTCTTATTTCATAGGTTCCCCAGCGTACGTTGGCTTAGTGGGTTTCGCTCTTCTTTTGGGCTTCCTATTGTTGCGGCGGCGGTGCTTTCTCTCTTCTTCCACCTTTGACCTTGTGGCTTGTGGTTTTGGCTTCCTCGTCCTTTTGTAGGTCACCAAGGTTCACCATTAGTCATCATCAGTAGGTGCATCTTGGTTGCTTGCCCCTAATGATGGTTGTGCAGAAGGTGTCGTGTGATGAGCATTGACTGGGGTGGTCGTGTATTACCTGAAGAGGTACGGGATCAAAGGATCTAAACACGATCGTAGTATTGTAAGTTGCAGCCGTGTCTTCTAGGTCAAGTTTAATTTGCCTTTGTTGTGCTAGCTTCATGATAAGTTCCTTGAGGATGAAGCACTTGCCAACAGGCTAACTCATGATACAATGGTACTTGCAATATCTGGGATCGTCAACGCGATTCATCTCTTCAGAACGCTTGCACTCAGGTAGCTCGATTACCTTTTTCTCCAACAAGTCGTCTAGCATTGCGGCCATGTCAAAGTCCGGAAAATGGTACGTCTTCTGCTCCAGTTCCCTCAAGGTATTTTTGTACCTATCTTAGGTGCGAGAATGCTCACCTCTTTTTATCTCATTTGCTTTGTTCTTGGAGGAGATTTTGATGGGTGCAGAATAGGTCTTGGTAGGGGTAGTGTTGATGGTAAAAGCTTCATTGGCAGGCTTCTTCCCATGATTATCCACCTTTGGAGCAAACACCTTATCATTCTTGAAGTTTGTGATTGGCTCATTTTTTCCATGGTTGGCGATGCTCAACTCCATGTCATGGGCTCCGGTGGCTAACTCTTCGAAGGTTCGTGGTTTGATGCCTTGAAGGATGTAGTGTAACCCCCATTGCATGCCTTGGATGCACATCTCGATCGAGGAGATCTTCGTGAGTCCGTCTTTACAGTCGAGACTTAAAGTACGTCATCGGTTGATGTAGTCAACGACTGGCTCATCCTTCCACTGCTTTGTACTTGTCAGTTCTAACATGATTACAGTGCGACGAGTGCTGTAAAAGCTGTTCAAGAACTTCCGCTCTAATTGCTCCCAACTGTTGATAGATTCAGGCTCTAGGTCCATGTACTAGTCGAACGCATTTCCCTTCAAATAGCAAACAAACTGCTTCACGAGATAGTCTCATTTCGTCCCCGCGTTGTTGCAAGTTTCAATGAAATGAGCAACGTGCTGCTTTGGGTTTCCCTTTCCATCGAACTCCATGAACTTTAGTGGTTGATAATCCCTTGGCATCTTCAAGACGTCAATTTTCTTGAAGTAAGGCTTCGAGTACAACATGGAGGTATGTGAGCTCCCTTTGTACTGCGCATTGATAGTGCTGACGATCATCTATTGTAGCTATTGGATAGACAGAGATTTCATGAGTGTCGTTGCTTGGTCTGGTTTCTCTTCGACTTTTTCTGTCAGATGCTCCTCATCCTCGTCGTCTTCCTTCTTTAAAGGACCGACCTTTGGTTCGATTTTCACGTCGTTCTTCATTTCCAGTTAGTTGACAAGTGCGGCGATTTATAAGTCTTTCTCTTCTGCATTCCTTGTGAACATTGCAATCATTGCTTTCATTTGAGCCAGCTACTCCTTGATTGAAGTTGCCCCAATGGTCATGACTAGCTGAGCTGTTGTTCGAGTCGGTATTAGAAAGTAAGGACTCAGAGTACCTTTTTTGGATATCCTCCATTGGCACACTTAGTGAGGCCAAGGTGATCACGGGCTCGTACTTCAAGTGTTCATGATCCTTTGGCGGAGTTGATGCAGAGGTGGAAGATACGGCCGAAAGAGCTCTTGCCTTGCTTCGAGTTATGATGCCAAATGTGCCACCACTTGTGATGAGGACGCTCTTGTTCTTCTCATTAGTTGCAAAAACAGCTTGAACCTTCCTTGATGCCATATGTACGGATTTGAAGATAGAGATGAGAGGTAAAGAATGTCTCACCGGGTGTGCCAAATTTGTAAACACGAATTTTTCCTGAAACAAGAACACATGCACAAAATAATATTTTGTATTTAATGAATTCGGGTTACAATCTCTATTGACTTGATCCTCTGATTCAATCTCCATAAGATGTTGATTTGTGGATGATGTTGATCAAAGGGCCGTCGAGGCTTGATCTTAGATGAACAGGGGCTGTTTCTTCAATGGGCTTTTGGGCTTGATCTTGAAGAAAGAATGAACGATGAACGATCCTCAAGGGGCTTTTGGGCCTGATCTTGAAGACCAGGTGATGAACGATGAACGATCTTTAAGGGCTTGTGGGCTTGTTCTTGAAGATGGATGAACAACGAACGATGAACAAACTTCAACGGCTTTTGGGCATGATTCTTGAAGAACGGGTGTGTTGATCCAAGGGGCCGTTGGGCTTGATCTCGAAGGTGGATGAGCGTTTCTTCAAGGGCCGTTGAGGCTTGATCTCGAAGAACGATGAACGAAGAATGAAGAACGAACTTCAAGTGAATTCTCTTCCAATTTGGGAGTAGAGAAATGTATTTGTGAATTGGTGAATTTGTCTTGTGATAAAGAAGCCTATTTATAGATTTTGAGAATGAATCACCACCACAAATTTTCTTGGTGAAGTAAGTGAATGTTGTAGGTGAAGTGAGTGTGGTTGTCGTAGGTGAAAAAAAGGTTGTGGGTGAAGTGAGTGTGGTTGTTGTAGGTGAAAAAGTTTGTAATTTTAAGGCATTAGTCAACATTTATTTTATTGAAATTTCGATGTCTACACCTTCACTCTGCAAATGAAATGGATGAGACTATATCAAAGTGTGATACTCTCCTTATTTTTTTTATTTTTTTTAATGGGTGCGTTTATTCTTCATGGGTTTTGGCCCAATATTATTCTAGATTGATGTGAAGTTTATGTGACAGAGTACTTTGTTCTCAGCCTTATTCTCCCCACATCACAATAAAAACATGTCAATGAAAGAATAGATACTATGATGAATCACCACGGGATAGTTCAATTGAGGACGAATAAGCGTGTATTCTATACGGTATGTTTTGAATTCAATTCTTAACATTGATGAATCATACAATGATGACCAGGACGAAGTTGAAATGCTTTTGTGTCCATCTTTTAAAATGATAGACTCACATGATGAAACCACTAACTAATGCTCTTTTTAAAGAAAAAGAAAGAAAGAACGAATGAATGGAGATGATGAACAAGTCAGTCCATTTAATTACACAGCCAAATTGCCCCCCAGCTTAGCAGAAAAGTCAATTGACCATACCCTTAATTCATCGCATATGTTCAGTTCCACCATCTTCATGGCCTAATCGAGTGACTAATCCACCGGATTACTTATCATTATTTAATTGATTATCTTACACACCATACCGTTACCAGCATCATCGAGTAAATTATTATTCATTCTATTGACAACTGTTGCCTTTGTATATAAGCACGTTTATTGAAGAAAAAGGTTGCGCAACCACCTGATGGCCTTGTTAGTTGCAAACAAATGGAACTTATTCCCCTAAAGTCAGGAGAGGTTCCTTCTAGTCCAACTTTAATCAGCCAACCATTCCAAAAGAAAAAGGATTAGAACACAATGCATTAGTACAGATAACTTATATTTTGGAGGATTTGTTCAAGTTTTAAAAATCAAATCTATTAAATGCTATTATTTGCTTGTGATTTTGTTCAAGGTTCTAAAAAGCTCTAGATTCTAGTTAGCGGTGAATAAGGGCTTAGAGCCTAAGCGAATTTTTTTTAAAATTTTAATCAAATTGATTATATAACAATAAAAATATATAAATACGTGACTACGTATACAATTATACTTAAAATAAATATATATATATATATATACACACACACATAAATGTATTTGAAAACATAAATGCAAGGGATATATAAATTATAAGTACTACAATTGATTGAATACATAAAATGAAATATATATTCAGAGTTATTTTACAACAAAGAAAGTCCAAAATTATTTTACAAGAAATTATCTCCAAACCCTTAACCTAAAAAGTAAAAAAGAATTGGACTGCCTAATTTCCACTAAGAGGCTTCACGGATTTCTTAGGCGCCTAGGTCCTAATCGGTGGCGCCCGACCTTCTTTTAACTCCTAGGCCGCTTTTTCAAACAGTGATTTCCGTATTCATATCAAAAAATGATTGATAACTTAGAAATTTGTTATTTGCACTTTAAAGTAGCCTTCAAACATTTTCTAGTGAAAAATAATAATAAAAGAGGAAGCGAGAGAGAAGCTTAAGATGACTATTCTAAAGTGCTATGACAAGTCATAATTTATAAGGTTAAGAGAGCGACAAGTTTTTCAATTCACGAATTTTGCTTTCAAATTAAGCGTAAGAACTTCAAAGAAAATACAGATCATGTAGACAAAACTACATGATAAAGGAGTGCACGATACTTGGTTGTAGGTGTCAATTCCTTCTGACCCAGTGACACCTTCGTCCATTCTAAGGACAATAACAGAGAATGAGTTGGAGAAACTCACTTCCATATTGTAAGAACTGTCCTGTGTGATTAAAAGCAGTTCAAACCGAGCTCTTTAACCTTCCAAACTTCCAAGTAATAAGGTCAAGAGTGACCAGATTCCAAACCCAACGCCAAGAAAACATGTACTCATGCATTGTCAGTTGATTTCTCCACGAGCTTTGAAGGAAGTTGAAATTTCACCGTAAGTCAATTGACAATATAAAGAATAACCTAACTCTTTACAAGCTCATGCAAGGTTTAGTAAACTTTCAAATTCTTCACGTCCTTAAAAGTTTTAGTCAATTGAATTCTTACCATATATGTCATACGTTGCAGATGATATGTTTTCATACATGCATTTACACTAAAACGTGATTCTCAATAATATATAAATTGATAAGACTTTTAATTTGGATAGTATTTACATTACTTACATCTAGAAAGTAGAAACCTTTTTTAATTGGTTCATAAATTCATATATATGATGGGATGATCTATATAATTAAATGCATGTATTACTTCCCCTGCTTTCCTTACATTTACAAGAAAGAAACTCATATTAAAACACATCCCAAGGACCCCAAGGCACGTTCAGATCAACATGAAAAAAGAGAGGAGAAAAAAATCACGTCAAAAATACGTAATTCTTTTAGTTCTTCCACAAATCTACCTTTTGATACAAAACCTCATCGTAGATATCACTCGACAATATTTATATACAAAAACGATATTATTTTATGAAAAGTCTGAGTGTGATGTGGAGTGTGGGGAGGTAATCAGATCAGATCAGATGATGAATGAAACCCACCGACCCCTCTATTATTATTCTGTTTTGGAAGAAAAATCAAGGGGCCAAAAAAAAAAGCCTCAGAAAATGCGTAATGGGAAATGCAGGGCGAAGGCTCCTTTCAGTGCAATGACGTGTTGTTGAAAAACATGCATGTGAGGCAGGGGGGTGGCTCCATCCATCCACACTCACACGGCTTTTAAATTTTGAATTTTTGGCGACACGCACTATGATTTGTACATATGTGCGGACAGTTTCTTTGTACAGCTAACTATGCTTCTTCACGTTATTCAAACAAGGAAAGAGAGAAAGGAGAAGATTTCAGAGACTGCATGCCTGCCTGCCGATTGCTTGCTGCCAAATTATTTTTTACTTTTGATCCAAGCAACAACAGAGCAAGCCACCTTTCTATGTGCTTTGGGTCTGCCTGCCCACCACCTCATCTTGTTGTTTAATAGTATACGTACTTTCTAGATTAGGAGGAGAATATTGTCATTAAGTTAGGTACTAAATGGTCAAATTAGAAATGCTAACTCTTTATTTTTATGTCTCTTTTAATTCAATTAAAAAACTGCTTTAACATTGTAATTGTTTTGGAATCAATACAATCCTCAAATAAAAAACAATGGCCAGGCATAGGATAGGAATATGATAGGAGCTTGACCTCGACCAATCCAATGGACCATTCCTCAAAGAAAGCGTCCTAATCAGTAAGATTATTATCACTTATCTTCAAAATAATGTATCTTATTGTTACTTATGATTATGGTATAGTAATATTTCTCTTTACTTGTGAGTAAGAAGTCTTAAATTTGAATTTCGTAAATAATCGAGTTTGTAATATATGTATTCCCCACATACTAGTGTAAATAAATATCGTTACACAATAACCTCAGTGTGAATACAATTAGGCATGTGTTTATGTTTTCAGTATTCCTTTTAATTATGCAATTCATTTTTTTCTATGTCTTTTCTAGAGCAGCCATTTTATGGGGCCTGGAAAGGTTAAAGACATTTCAGCTCACCCTTGTCTCCAGTCAAATGATATACGTCCTCTCAAAACTTTCAACCTGAGAATCACTCATATTTTTTGCAATTTCGTGCCTTGAACCCAAGACTTGAGAACAAACCTGATTTAGAATTCTACTGCATTCCCAATTGACCACTGGGCGTGGCTACATTGACATATAACTATATTTTTTGGAGGAAGTTTATTTTCTTTTTGGAAAATGCTAGTGAGACCATTTTTAAAACCATGATTTTTAAAGAACATTTTACGGTTGATAACTGATTTTTTTTTTAAATAATTTAATAAAAAAATTCAATCATCAACCGTATAATCATGTGGTTCAAAATATATGGTCTAAAAATATGATTTCTTTCTTTTGTGTTTCTTTTTCAGATAAAATTACCACTATTTTTTTTATATAATATCATTAATTTCTATAATTGATAAGTGTTCAACGTATTATCAAGAGTCACGTGATCTATATATATATATATATATATATATATATATTTTTTTTTTTTTTTTCATTTTAAAGTACTGAAAACAATCTTTACCGAAACAAGAAATTGGAAGAAGTCTATTGTTCTAGAACTTTGCTTCCTCTGAAAGAGCAGACGATGAGCACACGATGTTTTTACCTCATTAACTATTATTATTATTTTTTCATAATTTGAAAAATACTCGTCTCTGGATTATGATGTATACCAAGTATTTGGTTCAAATGTTCAATGCACAGAAATTCAAATTCAACTCTATGGGGTTGGTTTTGATTCGTAATTGTAATGGGACAACTGACTTGGTTTTATTTTCGTGTTTGATTATATGATTTGGTTCGGATTTTGTTATATGGCCAATATATAATTGGTATCCATATAATTAAGGAATTGCATTAGATTTGTGGTGGAGCGGGCTCAGGAAGTGATCCGTTCCGGGCCGGAATGTGTCAAGACTATTCTTTATAAACTTGTAAAGCACTCATCAGATGACAAACAAAAACCAAAACTTCAACACTTACAAACACGGCGCCATCAGATTAGCTCGAGTAGATGTGTTTCTTGAATACACTTCAAGATCCGCCTCTTCATTTAAAATTTCTTCTTTTTAGTTCTTTGTGCAAATTATTTTCTGAAAATTATTTGGGTCTGGAAGGTTGTAATATTTTTGTTTGAATTAATATATTTTGGTGCGGTTGGTCCGTTATGTCTCTACTCTCTAATCCGTGAATGATGGGGTTTGATGCTGATGATGGCTCCTCGTCTGTCCGCTCAACCCCCAAAATTACCCGCCAACAACAAAACGGGTGCGTGGGGGCCGCTCTCCGGTGGGACCCATCCGATTCAGTCAGCCATGAGCTAGCTAAATTCCTCAACCCACCCACTCCGCTATTTCCCGCTTTTAATAATTTCAATTAATTTCTGACCGATGGCCCCCTCCCCTCCGCTCTCGCACTAAATTCTACCCCCATACCACACGACATGTCGTCCGCACTCCCGGCATAATAATTTATCATTTCATTTATTACGGTTAAATGATTTTGAATATGATATTTATGTATTGAATAACCACAAATTTCAAATTTAAATTCATTTAACGACAATACATAGCGTAAAAAGCATTATTACCGTTTGATGGTGTTGAACATTATCGCTGCTTAAAAGGGGTGGGCAAAAATACACCCTAATAATTCAACTCATTTAATAATTTTGTTGGACGTCCAGATGGAAATGGTGTGTTGTTTTTACCAAATGCCTGGCACCTTCGTAAATGGCCTTGTCTTTGTTACCAACCAAGCCTTGCACCTTCGTCTCGAAAACGACCTTTTTGGTCCGTTACTATCGAACCCATCGTTACTTCCTATACAATTTGGTTGGTTTTTTAATTATATTTATGACTTGGAATCAACAGCCAACCGGTAAAAGTTGGTAAATAAAAATCACATAAAAAGACAACTCTACCCTTATGTTCATAACTTAAACTTTAATAATAAGGTTTAATAATTGTCGATATTCACGTCAAACAATCAAATTAATAATTGTGAATAATCATTCAAACAATTAAAAAAAAGTCCAAAATTACCGTAAAAGATAACTTTCTCACTTCTCCTCATCAAAGAGAAATTTTTAGGTGTGCCGAGAATGCACACTAAAAAATTCTCTCCTCATCAAGGGACTTCTTCTCTTCACGTCAACTATCGCTCTTCCCCTCGGTAACATGTTTGTCATCAATTATTTGTGTTTGTTTGCATGAGTAGATGCATCTCTATGACTTTTCTCAAGAAAAAAGAAAAAAAAAAGAAATTATAATTTGGTTCCGGTTGTTGCACACACATTGCGTGTGTGTGTCAATTGCTAGCAGTAATTAAGGTAAGTAAATAAGGAACTATAAATAAATAAGGTGGTAATTTGTGATGGAAAAAAAAAGGGGCGGTAAAGTGAGTTAGTGCGGGAAACTACATAACTGAACAACTTTTTTCAAACGGTTACATTTGGAGTTAGTGATGAATTTCTTCGAGAACTTTCTCAATATAAAAACTAGAAAACTTCTTCAAGATAAAACACAAAAATAAAAATAAATATTAGATTTTCTCATTTTATTTTTAATTCTTATCCATAACCATATATGAAAGAGATTAACTCTCTCTATATACGTTTATTACTCTGAAATGAGATAAAAGTCATAAACATGAGAGAACAAATTGATGAGATCAACTATTCTCGCAAATCAATTTAATTTATGATTTTTAGATAGTAGAATATAAGTCATGAATTGAAATAAATATAAATTTTTAGGTGGTAGAACTTTTTGATACTGACACAATCACATGGATAAGAAAGACAATTACAACTGAAACATAGGAACTCGTCTAAGAGTGTTTTTAAAAGACTGAAAGTATTTTTGGTGAAATATTTTTTTAAAGCAATCCTTAGTAAAAATCCAAGTAGATCATGAAAAAAAACACTTTAAAAATATTTCATGCAAGAAATTCATATCTGTTGCTTCTTCTAAAAAAAACACTTAAAAGTGCTTGTAAAATCTAAAATTAGTATCACCAACAGCACTTTCAGTCGCTCTAAAAACACTTCTTAACGACAAGTGTGTATGAATAGCAATATGGTATTAACGGATGAGTGTTTTATTTTTGAAATTTTCATGTATAAAAATAATAATTTTATTCATGGAAATTTGAAAGTAAATGAAAATTGCAAAATAAAAGGAGAGAGACAGAGAGAACGGCAATCCGTCTGCGTAACCACAAGCACCGAGATATGTGTGCATGTGTAATGCGTGTGATTTGGATTGAATAGTTTTGGGTTTTGGGCACTCCCTCCCATTCTCATCCACCCTTCTTCCATTTCTCCAGAATATTTTTGATCCTCCATCTTCTTCCAAACCACAATAACTCTACTCTTTAATTTATCCGGTTTCAACTTTCCAGATCTTCCTCTCCCTTTTACTCTTCCAAATTTCACTTCTTGATCCTTTTCCTTTCTGGGTTTTGCGTTTCACTCCTTCTAGGCAGCTTAAACATCATCTCCCAGAAGATTCCAAACGATCGGTTATCGAAAAAGCAGTGCATTCTTGAGGTATTCATCTTCTTTTTCCTTTTTCCTGTTAAATTCTGGACCTTTTGTGATGGTTTTTTTTTTTAATAATTATTTTTTTGGGGTGGTTTTCTGGGTCTGATTGGAGTTGGCATGTGACTGCAGGATCTGGACAAGCACCGATTCTGCTTGACACTGAATCAAAGAGGATTTGGATATTGAGGTAACTTGTTCTATCTGTGATGCCGCTGCACTTTCTTTTGTAGGGTTATTGATTTTTTGTGGATGTTAGGTAATGTTTTGTTGGAAAGGGATAATCTTTTCAGTAGGAGATTAGATTGGCATTGAATTCTTTTTGTAAACGATCTAAAAGATTGCATTTTTTTTCCTTGTTTAGATTGGTATCTTATTGACTTTCCATATTTTCAGGATTTTCCTAACCTCTTAACTTAGATAGGAGTTTTCCAATTTTTTTTTCTCTATTGAATATTATAGCAACCTCTGGTATATCAAATCTCATATCTTTTGCAGCACATCCAGTTTATTGATTTATCTACCGAGCTTTGTTTTGTGTCGTTCGTTTCTGGAATCATCGATATGCTCTGAGTTTATCGCATGTGTGTATGTTGTCTATCTATGATTGCATTTGTGTTGGTAGATGTTATCGATTTATAGGAAGTGCGATTACTTTTATTGGCTGCTTTTGTTTTTTCCCTTCGGGTCAGGTCTTGAGTAATGTTAAGTTTTCCTTGTTTCCAACGCTAATGACAGGAGATGACAAGATTGACTTCATTTTTTCCTGCAGTATATCAATCATGATTTGAAGTTACAGAGTTTAGATTTACGGCTGCATTAAAATATTGAGACTTCTGCATTGTGATGCATTCAGCATTTTGTTTTGATCTTCAAAGTTTTTGGATTTGTAGATGCAACTGATGTAGAGATTTATGTTGCAAATGCTTCTGCATATATTATATAACGCGCATTGACATGCATTCTCTCGAGTTTTTATGTAGTAAACGAAGTGAAGAGCCCTAGCTCCTTTCCATTTTAGCTGTAGATTGAACTTGATACCTAGTTTAACACCATCAAACTCATTATAGCTTGAGCCAATTCAGGGGCAACGGGACGGCGTATTAAGATAGACTTAATAACTTTAGATGTGAGCTGAATAAGGTTTTTTGTTGTAGACTTAATAACTTAATAACTTTACTTGGAGTTGTAGACCCACCGTATAAGCAATATATTCAATTTAATGAAGTAAAATTTAATTGTAGGTTTCCAACTTTGTTTAACTATTTCCTTGTTTCGTGTTTTCATGCATATACTGTTATATTGTTTTCACCTCTTATACCATTCTGTACCCGGTCACGATAACACATTTTAATATATGACTTTTTCGAAGAGAATATCCTAATTTGTGTGGAGAAACCCATTTTCACAATGCACTTGCTCTAAAGATGAGAAGTAAGACATGGAATGATGTGTCTCTGTGTAACTTGGTCTCTCAATCTACTTAATTACAGAAAAACCCATCTATAGTAAGGTTGAACATTACATGCCTTTTAGATGATTATTTCGTGAACTCCTGGAAACAATTTGTTGGTTTGATTATTTTTTATGTACACTGGCTGTTGCTGGGGATCCTTCAAAAGCACTTGGTCTTGGCCATTGCCCCCCTTGTCTAATTCAAGATTTAAATTTCCCCTTTTCCAGGTTGATTCTTGCTGTTTAAGTTACCAACCTTCACCTAAAGAAAACATTTGAGGTAGTTACTTTGTCTTATACGATGTTGGGAGGCAACAATAGTAACCCCATGCTTCCTGTTTTCGTGGATGAACATCGATTCCCATATCCGACAAATGCTTCAAGTCAACTTCAGCTGTTTGGAAATGGTAAGTTGTTGCGTCTCCATTCTTTGTTCTGGTTAGAACTTCATAATTAATTTAGATTAATTGATTTTAATCATCTCTACATGTTCATATGTAGTTCTTACCTTGCAATTCAATCTTTATTCAGCATCAACTTTTTCCTTTCTGGAAATGTCTCTAAGATGGAATTTCAACTGATGTTGCAGTACAAGCTGGATGTAACGTTGATCCTGTAAATTATTTTAGCACTGAGCATATCACTCCCATGCTTCGGCCCAATAAACGAAACAGGGAAATGGAAGATATCTCAAGACAGAAGAAGCTTCAGATTTCTTTGAACTATAATGTCTGTCCAGATGAAGCTGATCGTTCAGCTAGCATTCCAAACCCAAATGCTGTATCAACGGGGTTAAGGCTATCGTATGATGATGATGAGCGCAACTCATCAGTTACTTCTGCGAGTGGAAGTATGACAGCAGCACCTTCAATGATCCTATCCCTAGGTGACAATATTAGGACTGAGCTGGATCTACAGAAGGAAGAGTTTGACCAATACATCAAAATTCAGGTATTTATGATCGTCAAGCACAAATGTCCATGTTTCTCATTTTCCAGCATATGGTTTGATATGTGATGTCTTTTGGAGTAAAATCGGTATAAATTCTGATTTTTGAATGACAATTTGCAACTTTATAGTTATCTCTTTTCTCATACAATTTGAAATTCCATTCTAACTTTGTACAGATATTGAGTCTTAAAGATGGCTGTTATTTATGGTATAACAAATCATCCATTCTTGCCATAACTTTGATCAATGATTCATAGTCAGAAATATAGATCCTGTTTGAATGTTGAACAATCTAGTCCAACAGCTTAAAAATTTTGAACAGGTCATCGTACGTTACTCTTTTTCTTTGTGTCTCGGCATCATACTATATTTAGTTGCTCATGTAAAATCTAATGTTGGATGCTCATCAAACAGGAGGAACACTTGGCAAAGGGGGTAAGGGACATGAAGCAGAGACATATGGCTTCTTTCCTTGCTGCCGTAGAGAAAGGCGTCAGCAAAAAGATGCGCGAGAAAGACTTGGAAATTGAGAACATGAACCGTAAGAATCAAGAATTGGTTGATAGAATAAAACAGGTGGCTGTAGAAGCGCAAAATTGGCAGTACAGAGCAAAGTACAATGAGTCGGTTGTTAATGCCCTGAAGAGCAACCTCCAGCAAGCAATTTCGCAGGGTGCGGACCAAGGGAAGGAAGGATTTGGAGACAGCGAAGTTGACGATGCTGCCTCCTACATCGATCCAAATAACTACCTGACTATCCCAGTTGGACCAGCGAAATCTGTGTCGAAGAATTACCTAGGGTTGAAGGAGCATACGGGTTCGAGAGCGTGTAGAGCATGCAAAGCGAAGGAGGTGTCGATCTTGTTGATGCCTTGTAGGCACCTGTGTGTATGTAAGGACTGTGATGGGTTTGTCAATGTTTGCCCTGTATGTGGGTCAATGAAAACTGCTAGCTTCCAAGTGTACTTGTCCTAAATTATGAAGCAACTTAAAAGAAGGGAAGAAATTAAGAAAAAATTATGTGATGCACTGTTGATAATGTGTGATTTTGTTATCTGAAATCAAAATTTGTATGTAGAGGTTCCAGTTATCTTTATAAAATGAGTTATAGGCTTTTGTTTTACGTTTTTTTAAGAGCAAATAAAAGCGCTTTTGCCATCCAATGTGTTTTACATTATAGTTGACAGAAAAAGTTAAAAATGCAGTTGAATTATAGAAGCGTTTTTTAGAAAAGCAGTCTCTAAAATGTGATTGTGCGCATAAGTGCTTTGTACAAAAACAAAGTGGCATATGCAATGCATAATTTATAGGGTAGTGGTGAGAATCTAATTCATCCGATTCTGTCTCCTGTCGTCATACCACCAATGGTGTTTTTGCTTTAATAATTGGGTGGAGCACTTGAGCACTCAGGGTTAGCATGGCAGATTGACGAAGGCACCACCGCCACCACCACCGTCGTGGCAGCAGCACAAGAACGGAACCGCATGTCATTTGGAAAAAGAATAATTATGAGCTGCACATGATCATTCTTCCTCCACCCTAGGCAGGCAGCCATGCCATCCACCCACACTAGTTAACACCTATCAATAAATATTTTATGATCTGGATCTGGTTCGATGGATCTAATTTTATTATAAAACTAAAATTTGAAGTATGGAAAATGTTTAAGTGAAGGGTTTGAACTCAGGACGCTGTGGATTGAAGAAGAAGACTCTAACCACTAGGACAATCCATCATACTGTATCTTAAGACATTTATGTTGTATTCATGAGTATAATATTAATTACAATATACCTGTCCTAATGTGGTCATATTTTCATACAATTTTTATCATATATTTTCTTTAATTTTTGTACATTTGAACGAGTTATATGCACTAAATTTTACTTTAGGCGTCCAAGTCTTCGTTTTATTCTTTCTTTTCTTCATGTAGTCCCAATATCGAATGCCTAAAGATCAAAGCAATATAATTTAGTACATATAACTCGTTCAAATGGACAAAATTAAAAAAAAATGATAAAATTGTATGAAAATATAACCACATCAACGGCAAGTAAACGATTGTCATATGGTTTCTGGTTTCTTCTGAATTTTAGCTTATATCTTAATCACTGGGCTTCCCAGCCATCCTCTTGTGGGCCAAAGCCTATGGGCCTATTAGCATTTAGTGCACAAAGATTCAAGGCCAGAAGAACAGCCCAAATACATTCAATAGAGGTACAACTTTGATGTCTTCTGTTCTGATTTGGCTTCTGGACCCAGTCACATTGAGCTTTAAAGGTCAAAAATAAATATTGTAAGCTGAGTTCAGACCGTCGCGAGACACGGTAGATTTACCCAATCGGTGACTGTCGCAATAGATGGTGCAAATAGTGAACAAACTTCACTTAGTGAACGAATATTTGGACTTAAGCGGCGCCTACGGAGACTTTTTTGAACTCGAGACTCCAAATGTAAGGGAAAATGCTCGATAAGCAACAAGCGGATACTTTTAGTTAGTCTAAAATTCCAAATAGTTGGCAGAAAACTTCTCTTTTCAAGAATTTCAACAAAAGCCTGCAAATATTGGAGTCCTAATTAACCACATCCGAGTTAATTAATCAAACAAGATACCTATTTATTTACGCTTAATAACAGCTGCCAAATGTGACCAACTGCGTCTAATTGTGACTCCCGCCTCGTGCCTTTTCTTTTTTATAACAGAAGTAAATATTTGGCCGCGAAAACAAAAAGGAAGGAATGTATAGAATCTTAACATAAAAGGATCAGAAATGTCAACAGAGTATAGGATTGACTTTCTATTTACTTAACTGATAGAGAAAGGAGATCCTCTTCAGATCTCGAAGTCTAAAGCTAGCTGACACATAAATTCAGCACGTTCAAATGAGAAAAAAAATATGCGTCTTTCGGTTTCGAACACAGAGATTCAAAGAAAATCTCAATTCAATTAAAGTAAGGTATCTAACGTCAAATAATCCCAAAGTAAATTTTGCACTAGATGTTCATCTAACCTGTCAAATTTATTTCTAATAAGTTTCCCTTGAAACTAACTACATAATAATAAAGAAGAGTGAAAAGCCAAAACTGACTGTGTGGTTCAATTGCAGCTTGGTTAAGACAAATTAAAGAACAATTAAGATGAATGCACCAAGTCAATTATTCAGCAGCGTCCTCTGTCCACCCATGAATATGATAAAATAATGGGATTCATTATTCAAATGTGCACACCAACACGATAACGACTTTATAAAAAGGGGTGTGATATTCACACTATTCATTTTATTTTTCACACATTTTTTTTATTTTCGACAATCAAATAAAATGAATTGAAGAAGATCAACAGACTGAAATTATAAAAAAATGTGTGAAAAATAAAATGAAATATGTAAATAGCACATTCCTATAAAAATTAACCTTTTGCCACACGTGATAATTGGCTCTTTTTTATTTTGTTATTTTTTTTACGAACCAGTCATAGCCTCATTATGTGTGTTTTTTATGTGTTTTTTTTTTGTTGAAAATTCCCTATATATATAAAAACTTCATCATTTTCACTTTCTCTCTTTATATATATATATATATGATAAAAGTCTGAACGTTGTACACAAAACATATCACCATTAATCTTGATATATATCAAATAACTTGACCATTTTTATTATCTGATCCACTATTGAATTCAAACTCATGGATCCATGACTCTTTTCCGAAGCAAATTTTACGGTTTAAATTTTGTGTTTGAGCTACAATGAGCGGTTCAAGCTATGAAAATACAATGTGCAAGTCTGCCCCATCGTCTAGCGGTTCAGGGACATCTCTCTTTCAAGGAGGCAGCGGGGATTCGACTTCCTCTGGGGGTAAGGCACTACGAAAGGAAGTTGACCGTGGATTATCAATAAGCTTGGACTATTGTTAAAATACGTTTATCTTCCCAAACCCCAATCCGTAATATACATAAATATTTGTTGAAATTTTTTATTTGAACCCATATAATCTCTTTCTATACCCAACTTAAATTTTAAATGTGAAATGTCTTTATTACCCTATTACATAATTATCATCAAGTACAAAATAAAATTGACAAGAAAAGATTTATCTACCAACCCATATCCAATAATGAAACCCTAACCATCACGTAATTTTTCTCCTTCGTTGTGTTATGGCAAAAATCCTAAGACACTTCCATAGAAAAAACACAAGCTCTTGGATAAACGTTAATTTTGAAGTTTTGGATCCTCTAACTAAGGCATGAATTGGTTTATGCAAGAGTTGAATTATTGATTTATATGTCATAAACTAACGTTATGATTGTTGTGGGCTGTATAAGTTTCCCAAGTCTTTTCATGTTCATTTTGGGCACTATTTACCAAACCTTCTACTTAATTTACATAACATAATCATGACATCTTGATTTCTTTTATTGGATAACAACAGCTACATATTTTGTTTCATTGTTTTCGCATTCTTCCCACTTCTTTTCATTTGATTCTTCAATTCATCACAATTCTAACTCTCTTCATAACACCACCACTTTCACTATCTTCATTGCACCGCCTTATTTTGGTTAACTTTCTTTGTATGTTCTTCTAAAATTGAAAAAGGCGATAAAAAAAATTATATATATCAACGTTTATATTTTCCAATTTTCGTTTGTCCCTCGATTTAAATTTTTTTCATTTCATCTTTGTTTTAGTTTTACTTTGCAATTTTATTCCCCAAAGGACATTACTTATTGTGTCACATCCCCGCCCGGGCGCAGCCACCTCCCGGGCCCGCTCCACCACCGTAGCACGATATTGTCCGCTTTGGGCCCCAACCACGCCCTCACGATTTTGTTTTTGGGAACTCACGAGCAACTTTCCAGTGGGTCACCCATCATGGGAGTGCTCTAGCCCCCTTCTCACTTAACTTCAGAGTTCCAACGGAACCCGAAGCCAGTGAGCTCCCAAAAAGCCTCGTGCTAGGTAGGGATGAGAATATACATTTAAGGATCAATTCCCCTGGGCGATGTGGGATGTCACAATCCACCCCCCTTAGGGGCCCGACGTCCTCGTCGGCACACACGCGGTCAGGGTTAGGCTCTGATACCAATTGTCACATCCCGGCGCGGGCGTAGCCACTTCCCGGGCCCGCTCCACCACCGTAGCACGATATTATCCGCTTTGGGCCCCAACCACGCCCTCACGGTTTTGTTTTTGAGAACTCACGAGCAACTTCCCAGTGGGTCACCCATCATGGGAGTGCTCTAGGCCCCTTCTCGCTTAACTTCAGAGTTCCAACGGAACCCGAAGCCAGTGAGCTCCCAAAAGGCCTTGTGCTAGGTAGGAATGAGAATATACATTTAAGGATCACTCCCCTGGGCGATATGAGATGTCACATATTACAAGAAAAGGGAAAAAAAGAAACAAAAGACTTCCTATCAGTTCACCTATAACTTATAATGCTTATAGGTTATAACTCATGAAAGTCTTTAAATCATCTAAAACATAAATAAAAAAATAAAAATCAAATTCATATGCAACATACATTGTCACGCAAGGCAACCAGAAGTTATGGAGCAACGTTGTAGAGGATGATGAAGACTCCATCAAAAAAAACTATTGGAAGGAGAGAATGTCAGATTTTAGGTTGTAAAATTTGATTTAAAGATATATTGATTATTTAACTGAAAATAATAAAAGTGTAAAGAGTAAACTGGATGTAAAAAGAGGTTATATAAGTTGAAATAAAATTTCTCATATTTGTTTGTTGGGGCTAATGCCTAATGGGAAGAATGAACACACAATCGTGACTAATTAAATTAGCAACCTGTAGAGGAACTTACTGAGTCAACTAGGGAGAGCTGCTGTATAGTGTTGACTAAGACCAAAAGCTTTAATTGGGGTTGGTAACAATCATTAAAAAATTGAACAATACGCACACATACAACACATTTTCGTACGATATTTTAATAAGTATGATATAGAGACTAAATTTTCGAAACAAATTTAAAGACTCCTTTCAGATTTTCTTATTTTCACATAAATTTTGAGGGCCGATTGTGTATACCACGATCTTCAAAATACTTTGTAAATTATATTATGTGACTGTTGATGGTAATAGTGTTTCTCTAAATCAATATTATAGTAAACGAGCCCTTTCAGATTTCTTGTTTTCGGATAAATTTTGAGGGCTTGATTGTGCACAATTTTTAATACACACACATATACAAGGCACAGAGAGAATAAATTTTTATATTATTTTTTGTAAATCACGTGATGCGAGATTATACTCTTTATTTAAATCATTAAAAAGAAAAATTTCAACCACCACTCACCACATTATTAGAAAAAGGATAAAAGTCTGCACATTTAAGTTCCCATTTTTGGACTAGAGCTAGTGGCATTTGACACTGATGTTAGGAAACTACAAACAATCAACGGTGATACACCCCCAAATACGGAAACCAACCGTATCCCGCGAAGCAGCGGATCATTCTCCAGTACAAAATTACAAAAAAGAGGCTGTGCTTGAATGCTCCCCGGTCCAAATCGGTAGGTGCTCGCACGTGTCTGTTAAGTTGCCGCTAAAAAGTAAATCCAATCCCCCACCAACCTACCCTTCAAAAAAATCAAATTATAAATTAACCCCCAAAATTAACAGAAAATTATATTGGCGTATTATAATTTCGGGAAGCTATAAATACACTCCTCCATTGGCTGGTGGATTTCAGTTGTGAGTTTGCTCTGCATCTACCTCTGCCTACTTCCCTCTCCCTCTCTCTCATCAGAACTAACACGCATTTTTCAACGGTAAGCATTTTTTTATTTTTTTTTCTCCAGCATTTCTGAAAACCCAAATCCCCATTTGATCAAATTAAAAAAAAAAGTTGAGATCTTTGATTGAATTGATTCTGAATTGTGTGGGAAAAAAACCAGGTTGAGAAATGGCACGCAAGAAGATCAGAGAGTACGACTCCAAGAGATTGTTGAAGGAGCACTTCAAGAGGCTCGCCGGCCGCGATTTGCCTCTTAAATCTGCCCAAGTGAGTTTTTTTTTTTTTGTTAGTTTTTAATTTTTGTTGTTTCTTCGATTTGGATTTGCTCTCTGTTGAGCTTTTAGATCTTCAAGTTTCAGAATTTGGCGCCCCATTTCGAAAGATTAGAAAGATTATTCGTTGTCATTTGGATATTAGGAAATAAATCAAATGAAATTATGTGGTTAAGCTGTTGTTTGAATGCTAGTTATGGATAATCATGTTTTGATTTATAGATCTAATCCGAGCTAGATCAAATTTCATCCCATTTGGGTTTTTATTTTCTTAACTGTGTTGTTTAAGATTTAACCAATCTGTTTCTATGATGCCAATTAAGAAATGAATTTAATGTTTCTGAATATAAATTGTGTTGGAAATTGTAATTAAATTGTGTTTTTTATTAGATTACCGAAACAACCGATGTCAATGAGCTGCTGGAGAAGGAATCGTGGCTTTCGTCTTCCAAACTCGTTGTGAAGCCTGACATGTTGTTCGGAAAGCGTGGGAAGAGCGGTTTGGTTGCCTTGAATCTTGATTTTGCTCAAGTTGTCAAATTTGTAAAGGAGCGCCTAGGCAAAGAGGTATTTGATCTCCACATTGTTTCGTCAATACATAAGTTCCTTATGTGTGTTTTGTATTTGATCTTCATAAGAATCGAGAATTGGGCTTACATGTTTCGTTCTTTTGGCGTTTCAGGTCGAGATGGGTGGCTGCAAAGGACCCATAACAACATTCATTGTCGAACCCTTCATTCCCCACAATGAAGAGTTTTACCTTAATATTGTCTCTGACCGACTTGGAAACAGCATAAGCTTCTCCGAATGTGGAGGAATTGACATTGAGGAGAACTGGGATAAGGTATTTTTGGATGTCAATTTGTTACCAAATTCTTATTCAAATGCTATTCTTTGTTATTTTCAACAAAAAGATAAAAATTCCTAGAAGTGCATCTTCTATCAGCTCTATTCGTTCACCTTAACGCTTCATATGTTTAAAAGAAGTATACTTTGTGCAGGTCAAGACCATATTTGTCCCTACTGGAGTTGCTTTTTCCTCAGAAGTGTCTGCTCCACTTGTTGCAACCCTACCCTTGGAGGTAAATCCTTTTTATTTATATGGTATTTTGGTATCATTTCTGTACGCTTTACTTCTGACTAGGAAGAAACAAATAATGCACTCGATTTTGCTTAATGTGTCATCAGATGCTGTTTCTCTGTCGAGTTCATGTTCATTTTGGTTTAAATTGGAAATCACTGACAATTATTATTCTTGAATATAGATCAAAGCAGAACTCGAGGACTTTATCAAAGCCGTATTTGCTCTATTTCAAGGTGTGTTAAAAACTTTTGAATGTTCCATTTTGTAATAGAGTTGTTAGAACTTAAAAGGACAATTTTGCTAATTATCATTATGTTCCAGATTTGGACTTTACTTTTCTGGAGATGAATCCTTTTGCATTGGTTGATGGAAAGCCATATCCTTTGGATATGAGAGGCGAGCTGGATGACACTGCTGCTTTCAAGAATTTCAAAAAGTACATTTCATTCACTTCAGTTGTTTTACCTTCTCTATTTTGTTATGTATATGCCAAGCTATGTACTAATGTTTTAGCAAACCACTTTCAATACCACCTTACATTATTTTTATGTTTCAGGTGGGGCGGTATTGAATTTCCAATGCCTTTTGGAAGAGTTATGAGTCCTACAGAGAAATTTATTCACGGGCTAGATGAAAAGGTACAAACAGAAGCCCTCAACTTTTAAATGAGTAATGTATTTTTACTTTCTGTTAATAATCAGTAAATACAATGTTTATCGCATCTCATTGGATAACATCCATTTTAGTAGCCCTGCCATTGTTGATTTATTAAGTTTATTTGTGATTTTCTTGCAGACAAGTGCATCTTTGAAATTCACAGTTCTGAACCCAAAGGGGCGAATTTGGACTATGGTCGCTGGAGGAGGAGCAAGTGTCATCTACGCAGACACGGTGTGTGCACATAAGATTTAGAAGTTTAACTGGATTTGAACCCTGTAGCTTTTTGACATTTTGTTTCGTTGGCATTAATTGCTCACCCCACTTAGTGTGAAAAGGCTTTGTTGTTGGCATTAATTGCTCACCAAAATGATTTTCTTTGGTCAGGTTGGAGATCTTGGCTTTGCTGATGAGCTTGGAAACTATGCCGAATACAGTGGAGCACCCAATGAAGAGGAGGTGTTGCAGTACGCCAGAGTTGTGATTGATGTAAGAACGATTCATTTTTGCCCTGCTTCATTATTCTTCATAAACGTCAAGCCACACAAGCATATGCACCTCACATTTTGTTGTTTAATACTAATCTTATGCCTTGTGCAGTGTGCAACTTCTGAACCTGACAGCCGTAAGAGAGCCCTTGTAATTGGAGGAGGTATTGCTAACTTTACCGATGTTGCTGCGACATTCAATGGCATTATTCGTGCCTTGAAGGAGAAGGTGAGTTTAATCTTCTAGTCTAAATCCTAAATTTTTTTTTGGGCGAATAATGTTGTTCTGTTCTTAATTCTTATCCTTTCGAAGTACGAAAATTGACAGTGGCATATTTGATTACTCCAGGAATCTAAGCTTAAAGCCTCACAGATGCATCTTTACGTCAGGAGAGGAGGCCCCAACTACCAGAGGGGCCTTGCAAAAATGCGGGCACTTGCAGAGGAAATCGGCCTCCCTATTGAGGTACCAAATATTTTTCAAATCTCCACTGATTAGGCAGACATGCAGAGCTCACACTAAAATTGATTTCCGAAGAACTTGTCTGACATTTATTCTTCTGTTTCTGTGTTCCCTTGCAGGTCTATGGACCCGAAGCAACAATGACCGGTATTTGCAAACAGGCAATTCAGTGCATCACCGCTGCTGCATAAGTTATCGTTCAGATTGCTCGCACTCTCGCTCTCCCCTTTTCTTTTCTTTTCTTTTCTTTTGTGGCAAGTTTCGCGTCTTCATTAAATCCTTGTACCAATTACGTTCTATCAAAAACCTAAGCCAAGTTAGTGTAGTTTTTACATGCTAATGGGTAAAATGGTAACGTGATGATGTTGTATGATGATTGTATTACCGTAATAAAAAAGTTTACGTTGGTATTCATTTCATTCCTGCGCATACGAACCCTTTTTCTTCAAAGACAAAAACAAACTTGCAAAGAGATCCCAGAGGGATAACCGTCGACTATGGACGTTAAATCTCGCAACAGCATACAGGGCACATTCACTGGAAATTTAGAGATCATTGTTGCGATACGCAAACGTTGCAAGTTCATCATCAATCCCCGAGGCGGTAACCCGAAGATCAGTAAAAATACTTGTAACATCCTGCACCAAAGAACAAAGACGCCAAAGGAGCGACGCAACAACCTAAATATTTAGCTCAATTTAATTTTAAGTTTCAAACGAGTGCCCTGAGCCTCAAGCACTGAGCAGAATACACAAATGGCCATGCCCTTCTCTTGTGGGCTTGAGTTCACTCTGATCCACACTCACCTTTGGTGGGGAACATAGAAAACTAAGTCTTACAAATGAGTAGTGTGAAAAATTTCTTCAATACTGTCGATATTTCTGTGAAACTACCTAAAAAATCAGAAAAATATATGGAAATAGTGATGAAATCTAAACTTCATCTCATATCCGGAAAAATCTTAAGTTTAGGCCAAAATCAACAGATTTCGTCGATATTTTCGACATATCGGTTAAATATCGAAGAAACTATTATATTTCGTCCAAACTAATGTTACATTCCCTAAAGTTTTATTTTAAATTTCCAACATTTCTATCAAAAGCATCTGATATTGATATTAATATTCAATATCCGTTGATATTTCAACAAATTTGTATATCGATATTTCCACTGATACCGATATTTTACACACTGCATCTGCAAAGCATCAAACCTGGGTAAGAAGCATTTTGCTTTGCTCTACATTTCTTCCATATAATTAGCTTTACAAGTTGTTTTAGATATTCAGTTAAATTTGAAGCCATTGTCGATCTTTCAATTTAAAATTGCAGAGTTTGCTTTTATATCTATCATCTGCTATGTGCCATGGCATGGAATTTTAACTTTTTTCCTTTCAGTTTTTGGTCAAATGTTGGTGGCATGATTATAATCTCTAAGCTTAACATATATCTTTTGGCTGAGTATTTAACACAAGTGCAATTTCAAGCTGTAATTTTTCTTGGGAGGGATTGTTGCACCGCCGTTCATCCCAACATTAGCAGCATCTGTGATTTATTCAATCAAACAGCAAAACATCACAAGAAAAAACATAAACCAACCAAATGTTATACGTGGTGAAAATTCTTACAGGTACTTAATTTGAATTATTTGGTTTCTTAGTTGCTTAATCATTTGATTTAGTAATTTGATCTATTTATCGCCTCTCCTTTGTACAAAATATCAAGTAAAAGTTATTTGACGCTTCATCATCTCTTACCACACAATACAATGGGGCCATCACCATGCTTGCAACAAAGATAGCAGAAGAAAAATCAAAGCAATCCCCATAAGAAAAACTTCTGGAGAAAGCTACCAGTGATGCATTTTCCTTTGGATATAAGCCATCAACAAATTAATGTAGGATAGAGACATGGGGGTATGGGTAAATGGCTTGACCGTTTCAATACTTTCTATTGTTTTAGATTTTGGTAACAAAAGCAATTTTTAATAAGGAAAACTAATGAAAAGGGCTTGAAAACTTTGAGTTTTAATGATAAGGACAAAATAAAGGGTAAAGTGAATAGTGCCAGGATTGACTTTTTAGTGTAAAAATGTGGTTTTTCGTTAAAGTGAACAGTACCGGGAGCTTTTCGTTAAAGTTCCCTTTTTAATAAGATAAACTATTCAAACAGATGTGAGATGTATTTTGTGGTATTGTAAGAAACGATGATGTATATGAATTTGTACTCTGCAGCTTAATGTCATAAATTAATTGTTTAATTTGTTCTCTTACACTATATTATCTAGTTTCTTGCTGTATTTCTTTTTTTTATTCTTCAGTAACCTCTTCGAACATGCTTTCGCACGTGCATGGAGTCTATCTTTTTCACGCATTTTACATGCGACTTAGACATGTTATATTTCTTTTTATTTGTAACTGTATGTCGTATTTTATTTTAAACGTAGTATGAGAAAGAAAATAACTAACACAACATATCTTAAGGGGCGAGTAGCACCCGTGATTAAAAAAATGAGTCTCTCGCATATGCGTGAGCATGTGTAAAGAGGCTACTAATTCTATGTACAAATGAATTTTCTACCTAGTGAAATAAGATAAAAGAAGAAAGTTGAATTACACAATTGATACATGCCATCCATATCCAGATGGCTTCTTTTTTTTCGAAGTGGTTAAACTTGAATGATGCCATGTTAGGGGAAGCATCGACGTGGAACAAGTTATTTCCTGTTAAGTGGCACTTTAATTTAATAATATATTATTTTGAGTAAATTTCTCTTCGTATGATGTATTATTGAACTGAGATATCTCGATAAAGGTAAACATTTTCTATATAAGTTTCCCTTCATATATGTAACATGGTATTTTGAATCCATAAAGAATCAATGCATGTCATGACTCATAAGTTAAGACCATTCAAAAAGTGGCTCCCTAGTCCCCTCCCTTTTGAATGTTGAATCAAGAAGTCTTCTTTTGTGTAGTTTGGGCTGGACAAGTTTGTCCAAGGTGGTTGGCTGTCTAATTCTTCTGTTTGGCTAGGTCATCTACACCTCTCTGGGATTATACTACATCTGGATTAAATCATAAAAAATGTGGTTGGTCAGTGGTGAAGCCCCAACATGGACGGCTTGGATTTATTGTTTGTTTTTATTTCATTTATCTAGTCGTGGTCAGGTCCACCGCCCCGCCCCACTCCACCGGTCACCTCACGCTTTTCTGCTTATTTTTTTGTTCTCTAACATTTAAAAAAACAATCGGGTAATGATATTCATGCTATATTTTTATATACTTTAAATAATATTTGAGGTGGACAGTTACATTATTTAAAAAATTTATAAAATTCAAGAAAATGAAAAAGAGAGACTTTTCGTATACCACAAAAATTATTTAATTAAATAATTTTTTTAAATTATTAATTTATTAAATAATAAACTAAATTAAAAAATCTAATTAATTCAAATAACATTAGTTCACATCAAATATCACTTGCATTTCTCAACGAATTATTAACATATATTTTTTATTCTATCCACTTCACGTTCCCTATTTAAAGATCCCGCCACGCACAGCTTTCCCACTCAAACTAATCATCTCCCTCTCTCTCCTTCCTTTTTCTCTCTAAATTTTTTTACCCGATCTCTCTAAAATAATTAGCAATGGCGTTGCATGTTCAAATTCCGACAAAAATCTCCAGCATCGAAGACCAGCAAGAAGCTCCACTCTATGGAGACATCCTAGAGGCCATACTCTACCACGTGCCTCTCCTTCACCTCGTTCCTGCCTGTCACGTGTCCAAGTCCTGGAACCGCGCCGTTTCCTCCTCCCTCCGCCACCTCAACCGAAACGTCAAGCCCTGGCTCATTGTCCTCGCCCAAACCATCAGGTCTCCCTACAAGATCAACGCACGTGCCTACGACCCTGCCTCGCACGCTTGGATCGACATCCACTTTCAGCCGTCCATGAAATCCATCTCCACCCTCCGATCCTCCCACTCCACACTCCTCTACATGCTGTCTCCCTCCAAATTTGCCTTCTCAACCGACCCCCTCCACCACACGTGGAACCACGTGGACGCCCCGTTCGTCTGGCGCACCGACCCAATTGTCGCGCTGGTGGGCCACCGGATAGTCGTCGCAGGCGGCAGCTGCGATTACGAGGACGACCCCCTGGCCGTCGAAATTTACGACACGAGGGAGCGCACATGGAGAACGTGCAACTCAATGCCCGCCATCCTCAAGGACTCCGCTGCCTCCACGTGGCTCTCTGTCGCCGTCGACGACAGCCAAATGTACGTAACGGATAAAAACACGGGTTTGACCTACACCTTCGATCCCGAATCCAAGACGTGGTGTGGACCGTACGATCTGTGTCCCGACAGGACGGTGTTCGGCGCCTTGACAGGATTCGCTAATGGCCGCTTTATTTTGGTGGAGGCGATCGGAAGCGCGGGGAATTTGAAAACCATGAAAGTCTGGGAAGTGAACGGGGTGTCGCTTGAGTGCAAAATGTTGATCGGGGAGATGCCGCCGGCGATGGTGGAGAAGCTGAAGGGCGAGACCGACTGCGCGGGGACGGTTTCGATGAGCTGCACGAGAGATATGGTGTGCCTGCATCACACTTGGTCGCCGGAGGAGCTGATCCTCTGCGAGCTTGTCGACGGCGGGTGCAGGTGGGGGAGCGTACGGAATGCGGTTGCGAACGACGGCACCCGAATGCAGAAGTTGGTGGTGACGTGTTCGAATGTTGATCTACCGGATTTGCATAAAGCCGTACAACTTGGAGCGCTGAAAGTGGTTTGAAAAAGGCAGCAAGAATCATGGCGGAAGATTAATCGTATATAAGGATTTTTTTTTTCTAAAGAATTATATGGAATACTATTAATTTACCAAGAACTATGTTGTTTTGAGAGCTTTCGTTGAATTTAATAAATCGAAATAATCGTGACACGTGTACATTAAAGGGTAATGCTTATAATTCAAGCATTTAACACCACGTTATTTGATTCAGTTTAAAAATTGGCTAAATTGGACTAATGGTTTTCATGGGGTAATCAAAAATAGTAACGCAACAAAATTCAAATTTAAGGAGTGTATTCAATTAGTAATTTGAGAAATTTTAATAGATTTATAAATTTATGAATTTTTATAGAATTTAATTGATTTGTAGAGATTTTATGTAAAATTTTGATTTGGTTCTCTCTAAATCCTCAACTTTTTCAAACTCTTTAAAATCAAATTATAATTGAATACACCTATAATATTATAAACTTTTTAAAAAATTTAATTGAATACACCGAAATTTCTAAGAATTTTAATAAATTATCTTAAAATCCTGATTGAATACTCTCGATTTATAAAAATAATTAAAATCCCTCCAAATTTCAATTGAATATACCCAACTTTTGTGGTGAACTCTGTTAAAATTCTGTCTTTTATAAAAAGTCTTATTGTTGATCTCCATTTTCTACAGAGCATTCTATAAAATGTCTTTTATCACGGTTGGTCCATGAATTGGACATTTCAGTCAAAATAGTACTGGAAATATAAGCTTCATCAATCAATTGATTTGGTTCTTTGTTGTTTTTTATTTTTTATTTTCAAAAGGAGATTAGTTGGTGATCCATCATTTTGGAGGCCATAGAAATGCATAGAAGTATTTTAGCTTTCCTAATCACCATCTTGTGATCCACTAGAGCCATAAATTCAATCCAGGACGTGTCGTGTAAAATACGGGTTTGAAACTTGTCTCAAACCACTCGGCCACCCCGTGGTGGTTATTAATTTGGTTCTTTCACTTTCATCAAATTTTTTGTAAGTGTGGTAATTGATGAATCCAGATCCTCTTTGTGAAAATTTGAGGAATTCGTGAATTATGTCCTTTCATCGTACATCGTTTTTCATGATCCTCACAAAGAGGATCATGTTAGCTAATTGATAGACAAAAAAAAAAATCATATGATGCCACCTAGATTATTATAAAAAAAACTTTTAAAACGATTTAAAAACTTAAACCAACAAATCTAAAAATAAATATAAATAATAAACTAAAAAAAATAAATGCAAAACAAAAATCATCATCTTTTTTCGTCTGAGTTAGGGTTATGAATTAGGCCGGGATAATGCTAAAGAGATTTAATTTGTAGATAAAATTTATAAATTAAATAATTTATCATCAATAGAAATGAACATATTTATCAATACTTAAATAATAACTCAATCATTAATTTTTATGTTAATTAGTTTACAAAATTTTATCTACAAATTTAATAACTTTAACATTACCCGTTAGGTAACGATGAATTTTCATGCTTTGGGTGCGTGGAAGGTTGGGAACCACAAAGTAATGGTGGGTTTAGAAAGATTTCAATAGATGAATTATTACGCTCCATATCCAACTACCCCCAAGAAGAAGAAGAACAATGGAGTGATAGAATTACAAAAGAGTAACGACAGATAGACAAAATTTAATACAAAATTTATAAATTAAATAATGTATCGCTAATAGAAAATAAAAAACTTGGTTTATAAAATTTTATCTACAATTTGATCTCATAACATTGCTCATTACAAAATGAGAGTCACAATCGAAGGCTAATGAATCCGACAGCTGGGTGTCGAATAAGAGCTCCGGAGGGACGGAAATTCGATGTCTTGGCAGACAATAGGCAGGACAGGAAGCAGCTGCAGATTGATGAGCAACTTAAGTCTGCTAAGTTAAGGAGGTGGCGATGTAGTTGCAACCAATAAAAATTTGACTAGCATTAGCTGAATTTGATTACATAGCTATTTTTGATCATGGATATATATGATTGTTGGATTAAATGATATTTAAACGATCTAATCATTTATTTTTCGATATACGCTTTTAGTGCAAGCACTAAGCCCTGGTTTGGTACTGAGATAATTATGAAAACAACTGGTATAAAAAAAGCTGACAGCTTTTTTGTGTTTGGTAAACATTCAACTTCAGCTTTTTTTCATAGTTTTGGGTGAAAAAAAAAAAGCCAAAATCAGGAAGCTGCAAAACTCAGCTTTGAAAAACTGGTTTTTTTTCACATCTGTTTTACATAGAAGTTTACCAAACACTATAATACTGTTTTTTTTTTCAAAAGCACTTTTACAAAAAGTTTACCAAACACTCTCCTGCTTTATTTCACAGCTGTTTATTCTCACAGTACAGTAGAAACAGTTTTTTTTCATAGCACAACAATACTAAACCAGCCCTAATAAAGTAAAGGGGCTTTTAGATCCAGGTCAAAAAACATAGATGATTTTTAGGAGTGAATCTAATTATTTAATTACATGTTTTTATTTCTTTTATACTCATTTTATATTTTTTTTCTAAAAATATTATAATCAATTAAAATCTTCTAATATTATGCATTTTCCAACTCCAAAAAAATATAATTAATATCTTATAACAAAAAAACTAATATACTAACATAAATCTATCTGTAAAACTGTAACAACCCGTCCCGGGATTTTTATTTCGACGTTATGAAATGACTATTATGCCCTTGAGTTCGGGCGAACGTTTATGCATGAGTTTTAATTTTTGGGCCAATTATATAATTATCCAAGTTTTTGGGGGCCAATGAAAAGTTAGGAAAATAATTGTGGTGATTGGTGGTCTTGATTCACCTCACCACCGACACTCCTCTCTCTCTCTCACGTCTCTCAAACTCTCTCTCCTAGGGGTGGGCACGGCCCGGTTCGGTCCGGTTCCACCCTCAAAACGGAATCGAAATCGAAAAATTTCAACAGTTCGGTTCGGTCCGGTTCTGCTTAAATTTTTACTAAAACCGTACGGTTCGGTTCATAACGGTTCCGGTTCAGTTCATGCCGGTTTACGGTTCTAACCAAAATTATATATATATATATATATATATTATTTTTTCTTCTAATTTTTCTAATACCAAACACATATTTCAACCACAAATTCAAGCAAATTTGAATTTTCACTACTAGATCTACAAGATTTGTGACCGGTTAATAGTAAGTGTGCATATAAATATAAATCAAAAGATAAAAAGGTTCATATCAAGACCAAAGTGTAGATCTTAAACTAAAACTAAAGTGTACATAATGCATAACATACTATAAAAGAATAGAGAAAAAATAATGGAGGGGGAGAAAAGTGATAAAACAACAAAGGAGGGGAAGAGAAGTGAAGAAAAATATTGGGCTTATGCACATGATCTTCTTGAAAAAATGTCTTATTTATATAAAAATAATAATAATACAATAATTTATATTAAAAACGGTTCGGTTCGGTTCCTCCGGTTCTTAATATTTCCAAACCGGAACCGTTTAAAACGGTTCGGTTCGGTTTTTGTTCCGGTTTTGACTTTTTTGGTCAACGCGGTTTTTTACGGTTTTTTTTGTCATGGTTCGATTCGGTTTTCCGGTTTGGCGGTTTTTATGCCCACCCCTACTCTCTCCCTCTCATATCTCTCGACTGCCTCTCTCTCTCTACCAAAATACACGGCACACCCACACCCATCCAAAAAACTTTGTAGATCGAAGAAACAAATTACATATTCTTGCTCGTGAGGTCCCTACGAACTCAACCATACCATTTTCAGGTAAGAACTACGACGATTTCACGTCCAAAACTCAAGGTTTATATTTGGCACTATTCATCAACTTTTCATACGTTGCGTTTTAGGAAAATCTGAGATCACAGGAGTGTTTTTTGGGTCCTCTAGAGGCTCGGAGACGTTCGTTTGATAAGCTTTGACGTCGGGATCGTCGAGAACAAGGAATGCCGAATTTGTGCAAATTTTCCGACGAGATTTCCGTTGGTTTTCGAAGTTTTTGAAGGTATAGACTTGTTCTACTCTCAGTTTAGAGCATTTTGGTGAAAATTTCATGAAGAATGGTTGAGAAGCGAGTGAGAAATCACACACGGAAGTTTTCCGGTCATCGGAAAAACCAGTCCGGTGAGGACCAAGGACAGGGGTGCGTGGCCTGCACGCGCTGCGCGTGTGCCATGCACTGTGCTGGCGCGTGGGAGGGCGTGAGAGCTCCTAAAATTTTTCTAAAAATATCACGACGTCCGTGACGTCGTGTAGGTCGCGTTGGTATATTTGTATGCCAAAATTGAGCTACGTATGAGAAGTTATTTCCGTATTTGTGCGTATGTGCTTAAATAACGTATTTTTAGTAATTTCTCATATAGGTGAAACGTATTCTGAGGACGACCATAGCCAGGCCCGACGCAGAGGTTACGATCCAGCGATTGATCTGTGAGTGGGCAGTATTATTTTCCGTATAACCTATATATACATAATGATTTTCCCAGAATCACATTTTAAATGCAAAGTACGTTTTTAAGATATGCATATGACTTGATTTTGATGCATGAGTATTTGATTATACATTTCATGCATATGTTGGTGCCGAGGACGCCAGGTAAGTACCAGGTAGGTACATGCATAGTTGAGAACGAACAGTGATGAGATATGATGTGAAACGATGAGATATGATATGATATGTTAGCTCATAGACCTGCACATATTGTTAGTGCTCACGCCCAGAGATAGGGGCACAGTCTTTCACGTGTCGTTCACCTCCCGCACCGCATGCTCGCCTTGGATCCAAGTTAGGTGCACAGTCTTGTCGTATAGACCACTTTTGAGTGGGTACGACATGTAGGTGACTCGCGTTCATTCGCACAGTCTTCACGTGATTGTAGCACTAGAGCATTTATTATTGATACAGCGCTGATAATGATGATGATATTGATGTATGTGCAGTGTATATATATATGATGATGAGATAGAGAGATGCTATGAGCTATATTACAGCCGAGGGCTGAGATGATATATATATTAGCGATATGATTATGATAATGCATAGTATGGCATTGTTCATGAGATTCGGATGGCCTTGAAATGCATTGCACGACATATATTTGAGATACTTTGAAAACGTTTTATGCTGAGAAAGATTGAGACATATATGTACGTATTATTTTTCTGGGAATTATATAGGTTTTACGGAGAGGGGCTAGAATTGAGAAAAGAATGATTTTGAAAATGATTTGTTTTTGCTGACCCACTCCCTTTGTTTTTCGCCCCTCCAGGTTCTAAATAGCTTGAATTCCGAGTTGGGCACATCGAGGATCCTTCGGCCTTTCTGACAGATTTGACATATGTAGGGCACCGATGGTGTAATTAAACTCTTTTATTCATGCTTGACTGCACTCGACCTAGTACGCTCTGAATAGGTATAAGTATTGTAATATTTCTAGCACACATTCATATTTGGGTTACTAGACTTCGGTTTTAATTCATTTGTTCTACGTTATCGATCTTAGCTTCCGCACAGTGCACTTGGCTACGTCACACTCGGCCAACATGCCCTTCTTTCGGGTACGGGTGTGTCAGTTTGGTATCAGAGCCCTAGGTTGCAGTCTTGCATATTTTGTGGACTTTCTAATGACTTGATGTCTTCTGTCAGAACTATGCCGCCTCGTAGAAGGCCATGTCGTTCAGATGAACCTAGTTTCCCTATATAGCTCAATGGGAGGAAACTATCGTTAGTGTTGATCAGTCTGTAATTCGTCTTCTCAGCGGACTCCTTGGAGTCAGTGTATAATCTAAAGTTGCTTACCTTTAGGGGTAATAAAGGCTATGAAGGGTTTTAAGCGTTGGCTCAATTAGATTGAGAATACTTTTAGGCTGATGTGGAGCCAGGAGAGTTTTCCCGATGATAAGTGGATAGAGACCACTGTTTAGCTTTTGGACGCAGAATCGGCATCCTAATGGGAATAGGAACTTACGGGTAGAAGCCCAAGGAGATTACAGACTGATAGAATGTTTAAACGGTCATTCTTTAAGAGATTCATATCCCAGCATACCTAGACCGTAAGACGCAAGAGTTAGCAGATTCGAAACAGGAGAAGTTATATTTTAACGAGTACTAAAGGAAGTTTACTAAATTGTCTCGTTATAACTTAAAAATTGCTACTATTTCAGTTGAGATGCTTAGACGCTTAAAGCTTGATATTAGGAAGAAATGGCGTTCGATGACGACCATTTACCCTTATAATGCTTATCAGGAAATTTTACGAGACTTTGTAGAGGATTGCGAACTCTGAGAACGTGTATGGTAATAGTGAGAAAGAAGAAGGAAAGGATAATAATCAGAATAAGGATAAGAATAAAAGTATTGGGTAATCGTCTCAGAGACTTCGCTAGACTCAGGATTTAAAGAGATACGAAACCAGTTCTAGTTCTTCCAGCGAAGGTTTTAGCCCCACAGGTCATAGAGGACTTGTTAGATTTCTCGAAGGTTTCAGATTCCAGAGGCATGGGAATTTTGATAGTGGAATTCACCTTTGTGTCGTATGTGCAACGATTGACGTTTTGGAGTACGTCGAAGAGGTAATGGTAGGTGTTATACCTATGGTCAGGACAAGGGCGTAATTCTTAAGGACGAGGAGTTTACGCCAACAGAGCTACAGAAAGACCGCAAGCCAGGGACGTGTTAACCACGTATCACTACATGATGCTCAGGATCATTCGGACTTGATTATGGGTACGCTAAACATTTTGGTCACTTGCTAGAGTTTCGATGGATTGTGATGCATAAATTTTATGTTATTGACGATGTTGCCAAAGAAAGTAGTGAATGAGCACGATCGATGCGTGTATATGTATTTCTCAATGGGGGGCAAGATGGTAATATTGCACCCTCGAGAGTTGTTGCTTACTTACCTAGACGACAGTAAGTTATCAGTATTGCGGGCTGCAGACCGTAATATTAATAACTTATTTCGGGAACGAGTGTGTCAAAAACATTCTACCCTAACTCAAGTAACAAATATGTGGATGAATATTATACCTATAAGTAAGATATGAAACCTAACTAAAAGTTTGAAAAAAACATAGATACCTAAAAGCAAGACACATTAATCTTAGTTGATTATAAATAAAAAAATCTATCATATAGGTAGATAAATATAATTAACTTGTGATATAAGTTGATTATAAAAATTAAAAATAAAATCTATAGAGGTTTAAAGTAGGAGGAAAAACAAAAAAGAACAAAAAATAAAATCAAAGAAATAATTATTAAGAAATTTGATTTTTATAATAAATCTTATCATTAACGAGATCATTATTGATAATAAAAATAATTAAATTTAAGTAATTAGACTTATTTTAATAAATTAGACTATTCTTACTATTGGCTCAAAAAATTAGACTTATCAAGTTTCCTACTACTTTCTTTTGCTAACCAAACAAGGCATTTCATTGAACGAAGCCCAATTCCTCATAGAATAATTAAAAAGTCAATTTTTTTGTCTTTCCTGAGAGATAATGTCTACAATGTTGTAAACAAATCCTAGTTGAAGTATGATTGTGTAAATCCTAGATTAGGTTTAATTAGAGTTGTTATCCTTATCCTATTGTATCTCTTATTCCTTGGAGAGCAAGGAATGCCTTTACCCTAATACTATAAATAGAGGTGCAAGGTAGGAGGAATACACAACACAATTCCCCTACAATTCTCTCTTTCTCTCTTCCCTTGTGCCGCCGGCCTCCCTCTCCCTCTCTCTCCCTTTGTCAGATAAAATAGTCCACAACACGTTATCAGCACGCTCCTACCGCTGCGCTTAGGAATCTGACGTTGGAGAAATTTTCTGCATCAAACCAGTTCATCCATATCATCACGCAATCAAGTTCTTTCAAAACAACGGCTTTTAACTCGATATTTTGCAAGCCCTGATAGCATGAACATTCACTATGATGCATGACCCAACTTTATGTTTAACGTATTTTAGATTCTACATAAATTGTGTATGCCTCATCACCATAATTGTTTAAATTATGTGAATTTGATATTTGCCATGAATTGAATCTTACATATGTACATGCATTGAAAATATTATTTTGCACATGCATCAATTTACATATGTGTTTCATTGAATTATATATGCATGTCATTTAATATAGTTTAACAAAAACAAAAAAAACAAAAAAAAAAAATTTGGTTTTTTTTTGCCTTTGCAGCATGCAAGCCGCACCAAAGAATTTTTTTTATGGCATTTTGGTTCACCCGCAAGCCCTACTGGGCTCCAGTTTTTGGCCCGTACGGTTATTATTAAAAAAACAAAAAAAAAATTTGTTTTCTGCGGCCCAGCCTAGAGAAAAAATATTTTTTTTCCTTTTAGGGCCCAGCCCAGTCTTCCTTAGGGCCTGCAGCCCAACTTTGGGGTTGGGATTTTTTTTCCCAAACTATTTTTTTTGGGTCTGCAGCCCAGTTTTTCTAATGATTTTTTTTTACCCCCCCCGGTGGTTTATTTTTCATTTATTTTTTTTTGAGCATATGGTTTTATCAAAAAACAAAAAAAACAAAAAAAAAACCCCCCACGGTGGCTTATTATTATTATTTTTTTTTTTAAATTATTTATTTATTTCTTTTGGGGCCTGAAAATTTTATTTGCCTAATTATTTTTTTAAGCTCAATGGGTTTTTGTATTTTTTCACCCACATGGCCCGAAGTCCAAATAATTAAATGAATAAATACAATTATAATTGTACACCTAAAATTATATTTTTGCATATACTTGTTGCATATTTGTTTGCATATATATATTTGTGTTTGCCTGCAGGAATATATGAACCTGAAGTTCATAATTAAATTGAAACCTGAAGTTTCTTATAAACATGCCTTATTTGAAAACCTGAAGTTTTCACTTAAACATATCACCCATGAAAACCTGAAGTTTTTCATGCAAAAATTAAACCAATACATGTCTATTAGAACCTGTATGTTCTACTCCTATGTGAATGGATTGATTTTTCTCCATTACACTAACCACATCTTATCTATCTCTTGTGTGATAGGAACATGTCGAATTTGAACAAACTCGACTTCACCGCTTTAGAAGTTTCTGGAAGAAACTACCTCAAGTGGGTTCAAGATGTGAAGCTCCACCTCACCGCAAAGAACTTGCATCCTGCCATTGAAGAAGCCACTGATGTGCCTGTTGGCGAAGCTGAAAAAGCCACTGCTATGATCTTCATTCGAAGACATATTCATGACGCTCTGCAAACTGAGTATCTTGCTGAGGAGGATCCACGTGCATTATGGGTCGCTTTGGCTGATCGTTTTGATCACCAAAATGACATATTCTTGCCTGAAGCAAGACACGACTGGCAGCACTTGCGCTTCCAAGACTTTTAAGTCTGTGAATGAATATAATTCTGAAGTTTGTCGAATCCGATCACTTCTCAAGTTTTGTAATGAAACTTCTCAGATTTGATCTTTGTTCTACTTCTCGCTGAAAAGCAAAACCAGCTGTTGATGAAGAATCATCAAGCTAGACCTACTAGGGCTACTACTGTGCCTGAAGCACATTATAGCACTAACCAGCACCCAAGGCGCCAAAAGAAGCGTGGTAGGGGTGGCCAGAAGCCATCCAGCCAAGGCCTACCCAAGGGAGGAAACAAAGCCCAGCAGCGCCCAAACCTCGCTCCCAAGGCCCAGAACTTCAAGAATAAGGGCAAAACACCTAAAACCATGGATAACGATATGTGCTATCGTTGTGGTGCTAAGGACCATTGGTCCCGTGTTTGCCGCGCTCCCAAGCAGGTTGTAGACGCATATCATTCACGTCGTCAGAAGTTTGAATCAAACTTCATGCAAGTGGACGAACCAGAGACTACAAAGATGAAGGTTTCTGACTTTCAAGAGGATACCACCCCTATGGAAGATTAGAATCTTAGACATAGACTTATTTTTTAGTTGAAATAAGACAAATGGGGCCGAATTCCACCTAGTGGCCGAACCCCACCTTGTTTTTGGTTGATTTTTGAACAATTTTCCTTTATGTTTTGGATTATTAGTTAGTGATTTGTTTTTGGATATTAAGTTTTAATTCTTGAATAAATTAAATTATTTTGAATTGATAATTGTTTTATAAACCTTTATGCATGTGACCGATTCAAACTAATTTTTCATTCTAGGTATGACTTGTGGGAAAGTTAGTTGTCTGGCAGATAGTGCAACCACGCACACTGTTTTGCGTGAACGCATCTATTTCACTAACTTCATACCTAAGAATGCACATCTGACAACCCTCTCAGGTCCATCCAACCTGATAGAAGGATACGGTAAGGCACGTATAATGTTGTCCAATGGTACAATTTTGACCATTGCTGAGGCACTCTATTCCCCACGTTCCGGCAGAACGTTACTAAGTTTCAAGGATATTAGAGATAATAATTTCCATGCTGAAACCCGCGTAGAAAACGGAGTTGAATTTCTGTGCATAACTTCCTACGAATATGGCCAGAAGCGTATTCTAGAGAAAATGGAGCGTATCCCGAGTGGTCTGTATACTACAACCATACGCCCCATAGAAAGCCACTATGTGGCCGGCCCTACTACTGGGACCGCGCACGAAATTACACTTTGGCATGACCGTTTGGGACATCCTGGACGAATAGCGATGCGCCGTATCCTCAAATCATCACACGGGCATCCACTAACCCGAAGTTTAGGTTCGATCCAAGGAATCGCATGTCAAACATGTTCTATGGGAAAGCTTATTACTAAGCCTTCTTATGACAAGATTCGTTCGAATCCTCCCATTTTTCTACAACGAATTCAAGGGGACATTTGTGGACCGATTCAACCTCCATGCGGACCATTTAGATATTTTATGGTTTTGGTTGACGCTTCTACACGTTGGTCACACGTGTGCTTGTTGTCCACAAGGAACGCTGCATTCTCCAAACTGTTGGCTCAGGTTATCAAGCTCAGGGCTCACCACCCTGATTATCCAATCAAATCTATTTGATTGGATAATGCTGGAGAATTCACATCTAAAACTTTTGATGACTATTGCATGTCGGTTGGGGTTGAAGTTGAACATCCAGTACCCCATGTTCACACCCAGAACGGCCTGGCAGAAGCTTTCATTAAGCGCTTACAAATGATTGCTCGATCGTTGGTCATACGTACCAAGCTCCCGATCGCTGCTTGGGGCCATGCAATATTGCACGCAGCAAAGTTGGTCCGCCTGAGGCCTGTTGCGACACAACCATTCAGTGCCCTTCAGTTGGTCACCGGATACGAACCCGACATATCGCATCTGCGCGTTTTTGGTTGTGCGGTATATGTGCCGATCTCGCCGCCCTTACGTACAAAAATGGGGCCTCAGTGAAGGATGGGAATCTATGTCGGATATGATTCTCCTTCGATTATTCGTTACTTAGAACCTTTGACAGGCGATCTGTTTACCGCTCGTTTTGCGGATTGTCACTTCTATGAGACAGTCTTCCCGTCGTTAGGGGGAGATAAGAACGTCAACGTTCCTAAAGAACGACGCGAATTATCGTGGACGACTCCCACTTTGTCTCATTTAGATCCCCGCACCGCTCAGTCTGAAACTGAAGTGCAGCGCATATTAGATCTTCAGAGCATAGCTCAGAGCATGCCAGATGCTTTCACCGATCTAGCGCGAGTGACAAGATCACACATTCCAGCTGCGAATACGCCTGCAAAGATAGATGTACCAAATGTACGACGGATTGCCCTCCTGGAAGCCCGGGACGCCAATTCTGGTGATCCACGTACATTAGCGGCTAGCCAATCATCTGCCGCTACACAAAAGCGTGGCAGACCCCTTGGTTCAAAGGATTCACACCCCCGGAAGAGGAAAACTACTGCACAAGGTCCTGAAGAGCCTACTGTGAATCCGACTATCGCTTACTCATTCTACCCAACTCATGAGGAAATTCTAGATTATGGAAGCGTCCTTGAAGAGACGAATCCTCCTTCCGAGAATCGTGAGATTTCGGTCTATTATGCTAGCTTAGATGATGTGTGGCGTAGAAATGAGATGATTGTCGACGATGCATTAGCATTTGCAGTAGCTACTGAGATCATGTTGAGCGATGACATTGAACCACGTTCCGTTGATGAATGTCGACGTAGAGCTGATTGGTCAAACTGGAAACAAGCAATCTAAGTCGAATTCGATTCACTTGCGAAACGTAAGGTGTTTGGACCTGTAGTTCCTACTCATCCACATGTGAAGCCCATTGGCTACAAGTGGGTTTTCGTTCGGAAGCGTAATGAGAAGAACGAAATTGTGCGTTACAAAGCTCGTCTTGTTGCGCAAGGCTTCTCACAACGCCCCGGGATTGACTATGACGAAACTTATTCACCCGTTATGGATGTGATTACTTTTCGCTACCTTATCAGTTTGGTAGTTTCCGAAAAACTGGATATGCAGCTGATGGACGTAGTAACCGCGTATCTCTATGGGGATCTTGATACGGAAATTTATATGAAAGTTCCTGAAGGACTTACATTGACTGGTTTAAATATTTCCAAACCCCGGAACACGTTCTCAATTCGGCTGAGGCGTTCACTCTACGGTTTGAAACAATCCGGAAGAATGTGGTATAACCGTCTGAGTGAGTATTTGACTAGTCAGGGATATGTGAACAACGAATTATGCCCTTGTGTGTTCATTAAGAAGTCACATTCCGGATTTGCGATTGTTGCAGTATATGTCGATGACATGAATCTCATTGGAACTCCTGAAGAGCTCGCGAGAACTGCTTCGCACCTGAAGTCGGAATTTGAGATGAAAGATCTAGGTAAGACTCAATACTGTCTCGGTCTCGAGATAGAGAATTGTTCGGATGGAATCCTAGTACATCAATCGAACTACACCCAGAAGGTGTTGCGCCGCTTTAATGAGGATAAAGCGAAGTCTTCGAGTACTCCTATGGTCGTTCGTACGCTAGATGCAAAACGAGATCCCTTCCGTCCGAATGAGGATGATGAAGAGATTTTGGAACCTGAAGTTCCTTATCAAAGTGCGATAGGCGCTTTATTGTACTTAGCTCAATGCACTAGACCCGACATCTCCTTCGCTGTTAATCTTTTGGCAAGATACAGTAATGCACCTACACGCAGACACTGGACTGGCGTGAAAGACATATTCCGCTACCTTAGGGGTACTACGGATCTGGGCTTGTTCTATCCCTACGAATCCTCGAATGATGCTACATCTTGTGCTCCTCGAGTTGATTCTCGCCTTGTTGGTTATGCCGACGCTGGATACTTATCTGATCCGCACAAGGCGCGTTCTCAAACGGGTTATGTCTTTACCGTTGGAGGCACCGCAATATCTTGGAGGTCAACGAAACAGACCTTAGTTGCCACTTCGTCTAACCATGCTGAAATTCTCGCCTTACATGAAGCAACTCGGGAATGCTTTTGGTTGAGATCAGTAGTGGGCCATATTCGAAGCTCCTACGATCTTCATCCCGCCATTGATGTCCCGACGACGATCTTTGAAGACAACGCAGCTTGCATCGAACAGCTCAAGAAGGGTTACATCAAAGGAGACAACACCAAGCACATTGCGCCAAAGTTCTTCTTTTCACATCAACAACAAGAGCATCAGAAGATTGAAGTCAAGCAAATCCGTTCACAAGACAATCTGGCCGACCTCTTCACCAAATCACTGCCGAAGGCGATGTTCCAGAAGCTTGTTCATGGAATTGGTATGCGTAAACTTTCTGAGTTGTAACTTTGCTATTTCTCTTTGGAATTATGTCAAACTCAGGGGGAGTATCCTGTAGATACTTGCTTGATCTTAATGTACTCTTTTTCCCTACGATTAGGAGCATTTTTCCCACTGAGTTTTTGCTACCTAACTAGGTTTTAACGAGGCACCCACCTTGGGCTGGTCATATCCCTGAGGACGTCCTGTAGACGTTTCTTTTGACTTTGCATTTCTCACGCATTTTTCCTTAGACTATGGATTTTGTCCCTACTCGGGTTTTTGCCATAGCCTTAGGGTTTTTAGTGAGACTTACTTACTTATGCAAATTCCTACCTTATTGAGAATAAGCGTTGTTCCTTGGAAACAGCATTGACAAGTCGACTTCATCAACTTCTGCATGATGCTAGATCTACCTTGAGTATTTACACACTCAAGGGGGAGTGTTGTAAACAAATCCTAGTTGAAGTATGATTGTGTAAATCCTAGATTAGGTTTAATTAGAGTTGTTATCCTTATCCTATTGTATCTCTTATTCCTTGGAGAGCAAGGAATGTCTTTACCCTAATACTATAAATAGAGGTGCAAGGTAGGAGGAATACACAACACAATTCCCCTACAATTCTCTCTTTCTCTCTTCCCTTGTGCCGCCGGCCTCCCTCTCCCTCTCTCTCCCTTTGTCAGATAAAATAGTCCACAACATACAAAAAATTATTTAAATTTTTACATATAACCGTTAGATTAAGTGATCGACATTTTAGAACTTGTTTGAAAGTGTTTTTAAAATCTTTAAATGCTCTTTTAAATAAAATATTTTTAATATCAAATCTTAAATAAAAATTCAAATGAATCTAAAACGGTCAAGATATTCCAGCAGAAACGATCCACTTGGAATATATGAATGGCTGCAAGCCGGCAACATCCTCTTCATGTTGGCATCAAGTATTCGAATCTCATTTGGACCACGAAATAAGTGATCCCTCTCCATTTTTATTTAATTTGATGCAAATATATCGATATATAATATCTTGGTTTCAGATAAGGGTAACACACAATGGCCCCAGTTATAAATCTGGTGACTGGACAGATAGATCTGGAGTTTGGAGCTATGTTTGATCATGCTATGAACATTATCGGGAAAGTAAAGGATAGCAAGCAAAGTGAAAGGATCGATTTACTCTACATAAAATATATGCCATAATAATTTAGTATCGAATTCATTTTTTACGAGTTTCGAATAATTGTGATAAATAAATGAATCGATATACCAGTGTCGTTACCTTCTACCGTCTTTCAAACTCACGAAATAATTTAAGGAAGTGATTTTATAATTTATTAATAACAAAACACGAGTATAAGAATATGTCAATTGTGCAGCTTCTCCAATGATCCAACAAACGCATACCAAACAAACAGAAAATTACTAAAAACTCAATCACCACTACACCACTTGTTGTATTAGCAATAGAGAAAAACTTGAGTGTTACTAAATCGTATTCTATAACAATCGTTTGTATACAACAGTCGTCGCGTGATGTTTATGCATTTTGTATCAATTAGCAGAGACAAGCTTCATTGTCAACGGTAAGCAAACTGATTTTTATACATTTTGTATCAATTATCAACGTATGAATGAATTGACAAGGGCTAATATTGAGCCCAAATAGCATTTATACCAATGATATCTGCATGCATATACAGTTGCATGACTGCAACATCCTCTTCCTGTACTGCCACAACAATTTCGAATCTTCAAAGCCATGTTCTTTTATTCATGGGCTAACCACATTTAGCATCCTCTTTCTCACACTACCTTTTAGGATTTTGAAATAGTATTAATTTACACATTTTGTCTAATGAGTTATGTGAATTTTATTTAAATTGATGGCATGGTGAGCATAAAATCCGTAATTGGGTTGACATGTAAGTCACGTTTGCACCATATTGACAAAAAACTCATCAAATGATGGATAATTAGAAGTTCAATTAGACAAAAGTGTAAATGGATACAATTTCAAAACTTTAAAGCGGTAATGTGAAAAAATTATAACTTCGTGACTCATTTTAAGAATCACTTCAAATTTTGAGGGTGAAAAATATATTTAGCCCTTTTTTGTTATGAAATATTTCCATCAAACTCATATATCTTAGCATTCCTCGTTTACCGAATGACTTCACTTATAAGTGCAACATTGTTTATAACGATCAGTTTTGAGCGTCAGCGAAGAATAGAGAAGTGCGAATTGATAGTGTAAAATGGACAAATACGATTATACAAAGAAACTTTGAAAAAGTGATATAAAAATCACTTATGTTTCTTTTTCTGTACCAATTAGGATAGAAAAGTGAATTTTAACTGAAAAATCTAAAAAAGTCATAATATGTCTTGAAAGTTAAAACCTAATTGAAAGAAATTGACGTCAATATATACGAACTCATAATAATATGAAACCAAATAAATTATAGACGTTGATCCTCTTTTAATTGCTATCCAATTCACTAAAGTATTTTCCGTTGAGAATTTGTACAGGTGGAGCCTATGAAGTCTACATCTTTTTTTTTTCTTTTCTTTTTTTTTTTTTTTTGAACTCCAAACTCTAGTTTTTTGATATATCTGAAGACATTGTGAAATTAGAGGCTAAATTTTGTCTATAAATAAATATATTTTTTTAAACTCCTTTTTGGGACTGCCAACCAAAAAAATAGTGGAAAATGCTCTTAATTAGAAGGTAAAAATATTTTTTTTGCTTCCAATTTGACAACTTGATAACTCCCACTGCATACAAACAAAAATATTAGTCTCAACATAGACCGTTAATGATTTCCTTATAGCCCAGAAAGCCTCCTGATTTGGGCTTCAATTTCTTTGTAAAACTCAATCCCTGAAGCCACTTCATGAGCTGGGCCCTGGGGCCTCTTGTAAACAACTGAAAAAGAAAAAAAAATACTTCGTGAGCTCTGGTCAGCCTGCCTACTCATAGAATAAGGAAATGGCAATGAAGGATAACTTTTATGATACGAGTACATTATTGTCATGACAAGAACTACTCATATGGTATAGAATTTACAGATATATGCTATCATAACTTTCTATGTTTACAATAAAGAAAAAGCGTAAAATTTTCTTACATCATTGATGCTAAACACAATAACTAACCACTCTGAAGTGGCACAATAGTTGAGAATGAATTTTGATGCCGTATTTCACAAGCACGTTTTGGCTTCAATTTCAAATGTTGGTAAATCAAACGATGGTGGTCAGGAAGAAGCTGAGATGCTTATGCGAATCTTTTTGGGCCTAAAAAAGACAGACTACCGTGACGAAACTATAAGCTAATCCTCTTTTCTTTTTCTTTTTTGTTAAAGAAACAACACTAGACAACTGTGTACAAATGATATATAAACCACTCTCCTACATAAGATTATATTTTTAACCTAAGCTGTCATACTAGCGGTGTAACGATGTAAAGTTGCTCTCATTTTAGTAGGCTTGCGCAACCATCGTTGTCAATGTTAGATCAGTGCTGCGTCATACCATCCACTGATTGGTTGGGAAAATCTCAAAATAAATAAACAAATTATGAAGAATGTGTGGCAATTTTGTTTGGTCTCGGCTATTGGCCCACCACCGCAGCTCACATCACTACAAAGTGGGCCCCAGTAGCCCAATATGTAATTCACAGGCCCAAAAAAGGAATCATATTTCTTCCTTTTTTATATTTAATTTCCCAGATTGATTTGGTACTTCAAACACGTACAACTTAATTTATTTAATCCGAGATGTGAATGTATTATTTATTTTTATTTATAATTATTGAGCTGAGTGAGTGTATGTTAGGTTTGGGATTGCTACCATTACCTGCTTGGAGACTTTGGAAAAAAAAACAAAATTGATTAACCATGCAACTACAAAGTAAAACTTGAGATTAATTAAAATTAATAATAAAAATTAAGCAGAAATTAACGTGACGGAGGAGTTGGCTAATGCGACTTTGAAAGTGCCACTTTCGTCATAATTCAAAGCTGTGCTTTTGTTCCTCTTTTGAAAGCAGAAAAAGTTGCAAAAGGCACCACCTAATCATGCTTTGGTAAGGTGTTGGTCGAATGGCAGTTGGACAAACTCACCATATCCATATAGTATTATTATATTCCCCATCCTCGAGAGTTTGGTGTGAGTTGGAAGATAATAATTTACATGATATGGATACACAAAAATATCAGGTATGAACTTGTGTAGTTTGATTGAGAAATTCAGAACAATACAAAGAAAATATGATTTTTTTTTTAAAGTAGTGTTATGTTATCCACACACTTCTTTTTACCTTACATACACCCTTCTTAATTTTATAATCGTCGGATCGAATGAATTGAGGAATATCAAAAGATAGAGATTAACGGGATGTTTGAGGTAAAAAAGAGTGTGTGAATAATATCACTGGAGGAAAAAAAAGGCCTATGTTTCAATTACGTGACAAATATGAAACAAGTGCTAGATAGTCAAAAAGATAAAAATGAAACAAGCGTAATCAGTTTGGATCTATAAAGTGGGATCTTCTCCAATGCACAATAAATTTTGATAGGTAAATTACAAGATACAAGTAACTTGTCAGTTGACAAATTACAAGTGAATAACTACTCACCTCTTACGACTTTAGCGGTTCCTTAATTTTTCTTAAATCGAAAGAACTTGACCCAAAAAATGGATGATAGATTGACACTTCTACTTCACACTGCTTGTATATGTTAATGCTAGGAAGGAGAAGTTCTTACGTCCGAAAATCGAACTAGAGCCATGAGAGAAAGGGTGGGATCATAAAGTAGCTTAGGTGTGAGCTTAAAAACCAGAAAGATGGTTTTCAAAAAAAAAAAAAAAAAAACCAGAAAGATGAATAAGTCAGATTTATTGTGTCTTGGTCGTATGGTTGAGCTGGTTTTGGAGCCAAGCCGTAAAATTTCTGGCTAGTAAGACCACATTGTATATCCCTTCTTTATTAGAGGATAAATCCTAAAAAGACTCTCAAATTAGTATTTTTCATGAACTCTTTATATGTTCTCTTTCATCTTACAATTTAACGTTAATTTATGTACCTGCATCAAAAAATATTGTGTCTAAAATATGAAATAATAAAGTAATGAATTTCCGTGACATTTATATTTGCATAATGCGGTCCTCGTAATGAGAAAATTATAAGCAAAATAAAAAAGAAAGATGATTAGGGACCTAGGAGGGTAGGACTAGGGACCGGCATTGGGGTGGGGTAAAGTGAGGATATTTCATCTTTTCCCAAAACGACCAAAATACCCTTGTGTTTGCTGAAGGTGTGGACTCCGGAGTCCGGGGGAATGGTTGTTGGAGTCCCTCTCGCATATAATTATATGCTGAAAATTTTGAGCATTATTATGAATGAATGAAGGAACAAATAACAAGGAGCATAAGATTAGGGGGTTTGATTAATACTAATATTATATTAGGGCCTTAGGGGAATATTCAGTTTTCCCAATGCGACAAAAATGCCCTTAGGGTTCTGTTCTGGGCTTTATTGTTTTATAAACTCCATAGATAACCCCACCCTCACGGGAAAGAGGATCTTAGCTGAATACTTTTTGGAAATATCTTATCGGTCTTTCATGCACATCGGTTTATCGTACATTTTGCAGTTAGTTTTTATCTGATGCCGTTTATATTTAATTATAAATAAAAAAAATTTACAATAATTTTTTATCGCACAATGTACGATAAACAAATATAATTTGAGAATCTCTGAAATCCTCACTCCCCTCACGGTACCATCTTCTTATAATTATATTTTTCTTAAGATTGCTCACTATATTAATATTATTATACAACTAATTACTTCATTATTTAATTAATTTCTTCAAACCTTGTATTGCAGCTGTGTCCCTCTAATTTTTGAGTGTTTGCAAGTATAAATCTTCGCGCGTGTCTTTTTTAGTATATTAATAGAGTTATCGGGTTAAATTGTTAGATTTAAAGAATTAGTGAGAATCGAACTCACACTATAATACATATATAGACATAATTGTTTTTCGTTGTTACGACATGCGTCACTACCATGCTCATGAGTGTTACATGTTACATATTTGTGATGATATTAATCAAGTAACACAAATTAGAAAGATAGAAAAGCAAAATAAAAGTGGCATTAGTTGGTGGTACCACTACCACTACCAACTAACAAACACACTTTCTTTTATATTTTATACATTTTTTTTTCATTTGGACATGTCTCTCTAATTGTACTTTGAAATAGAAACTAATGCACATTTCCTATGAGTATTTATGGGACCAATATAAAAATATCTCCCATGAAATTTGACTCATAGATATAGCATCTCCTAAAGCATTTGATTGCTCATGAGTTCCAAATAATTAATTTTTGCATTGTTTTAATAATGGGATATTCTAAATTAGTATGTAAAGAGAAAGTTTCATACTAAGAGAAATAAATTCACATGTTATAACTTTTTTTTGTTAAACGATAAGTTTTATTAGATTAGCACCAACGGAATTCGAACCCACAACGTCTATCATTTTCTTGTGTTGGCTCTTTGTTTTCTATATTTTCATCCACTAAATGCCTTATTATTTGTTGTCAAAGGTGATTTATAAGTCTTACAAAAACGCATGCATTTTGGCTCACTATTCTATTTGTTAGATGAGTTTAATTTTAAAATTTACGTTTATTCAGTATACAAATCTTAAATTTTATAGTCAACTGATAATAATAAATAAATAATGAGCGTCACTATCATTTGGTGGTAGTAAGCAAAATATTTCCAACCAAAATGCAGCAGAAAAAAATGGTGATTTTTAAGAAGAAAAAAAATCACCCACCACCGTCGCACAATAGCACGAGCGGAAGTCTTAAAAGTCCGCGTGGGCGGGGCAAGGCTGTTTGTGGAGATTCTCTCACGAGCCCCGATGAAGAATAAAAGGAGGATACAAACGTTGCCTCGTGGTTCGCAAGCATCACTGACCACCGCAACCGCCGTATTCAAACCCCCCAAACCCTCATCGCCTACATCCGCGCAACGCCCATATGCTCACCAACTTTTTAATCCAATTTTACTCGTTTTTTAAAATGTGAAATCTTGTTTGTATTTTTCTATTATTCGAATTAAAACGCAGTTCGTTTTCTTTTTCTTATTACCAAGTATAATTTTCATCTATGAGAGTAGTTTTTACAGCAAAATTGCTTTTTAAGGTTGTCATTTTGAAGAATGTAATATCCTTTTTTATATGAACCTTAAAGTAGTCTTATAGTAAATTAAGCTATCAAGTTAAATAATCGTTGTTACATTGAAACATAAATAATTCTGTAAAGTGATTAAATTCAAAAGAAAATTCGCAAAATTTCATATGAAAAGAGGATTTACGCATTCAAGAAGACGGGATCCCAATTTTCATAACCACACAATCTCAATTTTTTTTTTGTGCTTTGTAACTTACTAGGATTGAATATTATTGATAAAAACTTGCATGAAATTAGATTTTTAAAGTTATTAGGGTTTTATGTAATTGAATTTGCCGGGTTTTGATATTTGATGAGGAGACTAGATTTTGCATATGCGAGAAATTCGACATGACATGAAACCTTCACCTCTCTTCTTACTTTATTTTTTAATTAGTATTTTGTTTTCGTATAACAAAATTAGTTAAGTTTATAATTTAATCTACAGTAAAATTAATACGAGGACTCATATAAAAAATTTAAAATAAAATAAAATAAAAACCCTCATAGGTCCTCAAATGAAAACCTGAGAAAATCAGCTCTTTTTTTATGGATGCATAATTTCACAATCTTATATAAATGTCACGTCATAATAAAAGTAACGTATGTTAAAATCATTATGTAATTCTCAATTTACTACCTTCAAATATGATAATTTTCAAATTTTTATACATCAATTTTTTTTTGGTAAATTACATAGTAACCCCTCAAGTTTGAGGTCTATTAATACATCCCTTAAATTTTCCATCAATTGGTCTGTTAAATGATGTTGTGGCTACCACATTTATGCTGATGTGGCTACCACACTTGTGCTGATGTGACTGCCACGTGACAATTTTTTTTATACATTAAAAATATTATAATATTAACCCTATTAAAAAAAAAACCCTCAACCTTATTCTTCCCCGCTCCCATCTTCCCCCAACTCACCCAAAACCAGAATACCCCTACCCGACCAAATCCTCAAAACCAAAATCAAATCCCAAATTCCCCCAATTTTCAAATTCAAATCCCTCTTATCTCGAAAAAAGAAATCCAGCCCCTACAACTGATTGGGTCTTGTTCCTGGGTCCAAGGGGAGTTGATTAAGGGTGGTGCAACTTGCCAAACGACATAATCGCCGTTGAGTACCTCTGGTGCTCTGTTGAAGTTCCTCACGATTTTGGACCTAAAAACCCTCAAATTTGGGCGGAGATGGTAGATGAGAAGTCATTGAGTGTTTTGCAGGTGTTGGATGGTGGTGATTCAAAGGAAAAAAATGGCGGAATTGCGGGAATTAAGTCGGGTGGAACTCGGGTTACACGGGTCGACGGGAATGGGAAGGGGGCCTTTTTTCCTGATTTGTCCTTCCTTTTTTTTTCCTTACTTCTGATTGGTCCCTTAAACTTGTACATGATTGGGTTGGTCCTCACCTTTGATTGGTTTCTGGTTTTGGGTGGATGAGGGACTGGATGTGGGTTGGGGGAAGATGGGAGCAGGGAAGAAAAAAACTGAGGTTTTTTTTATATAATTTTTTTTAAATAGGGTTAATATTATAATATTTTTAATGTATAAATTTTTTTTTGCCACGTGGCAACCACATCAGCACAAATGTGGTAGTCATGTCATCATTTAACAGACCAATTGATGGAAAATCTAACGGAGGTATTACTTTGAAATAAAATAGTATGTGAAGTATGAAAGTAAAATGTTTTAAAGATATTGTATGTGGTTATAATAAACCTCAAACTTGAGGAGATGCTATGTAATTTACCTTTTTTTTTTGTCCCAGTTTCATACTCTTTTTTTTTTTTTTGCATGCAACAATTCAAACATGAGAGACAACAAATCCACATAATAAATTAGGTTAGAAAGAAAGAAATATAGCGTAAAATTACCCATTTGGTAAAGGTTACAAGTTCCTCTTGTTCTAAAGAAACAATAAAACAAAATTCTAATAGAAAGAAAGAGACACCAAAGGCAAAGCTTACTAGTGCCTCTTCTTTGTTTTAGTACTAGTTTCTCAAGTAACTTAAAAAGATAATAAAAACATAAAAGAACTATTATTAGTACTTTAAAATTTTAAAATTTAATTGTGAATTTTTATACGAGCATTTTACTTTCTAAAATATAAAATATTTGGAGTGCTCTAACTTTCTTAAACATAATGAACTCTTTTTAAAATCGCAACGTGGATCCAAAATTTCTCTTCACTTCCACTTTTACCTATATTTGCCAATTTTTTTAGCGTAGCACGTGTATTTTAATCCGTTTGGAAAGTCCCAAAACACGATAAAACGTTTTTGTTATTTGTTTGGAGAAATGAATATGAATTGAGATCTTCACCCGATTGTATCTGAAGTTAACGATTTTGAAACTCGAACCACTCAATTGAATCCTTTAACCCCTAAACTTGAACCACTCAATTGAATTCTTTAACCCCTAATGCACTGACTCACTTTATACAAAATCTGAAGCCCATTAAAAAAAAAAACCATATTATCAAAAGGTGAAGAAGTAAACTAAAACTCATACTAAATTAATCATATAATAATAGAGTTTAAATTCTTTTTGAATGAAAATTAAATCTAAAACCTCATAAAAATTACTTGAAATATTCTCAGGTTTTTTTAGCCGGAGATGGGGGCCATGCCCTATAGAACTACTTTAACTGAATAATGTGATTACTTTTGTGTCGTTTAATTTGAAAAAAAAAAAGGTTAGCAGGCCAAATGCCAACAAGTGCCAAGACAATCCAAGCACGTGACCCGCCAGAAACTTACCTGCAATCTTTGCCCTTTTGCATAGACTTTCCCATTGTTTTCTCTGATCAATTCCACACTTTCCTTCAGTCCAATCACCACCCCCATCTTACTTTTTTATTTTTTGTCCCCCTAATTTGTACTTTTTCTTTTTGAATTTCGTTTAGCCTCTCAAATTAAAAAAATTGTTCAAATATCAGATTACGTCATTGGTAAGACATAATTTACGAGAGCTTAAAATTCTTACATAATTTGGATAGTGTTCAACCACGTTCTTTGCGGACATGAGATCTTTTTTTCTATAAATTTGGATCCATCTTGTCAATGGCAATGATTTCAAGTTAATAAGTCTGCCGAACCTATTGATGATTAAGAACCTATTCGAGACTGTTAATAAAATTCATTAAAAAGCAAACACATTGATGATTTAGAATCTATTCGAGGCTATTAATGAAAAACACTAAAAATGAACCTATTGATGATTTAGAACTTATTTGAGATTGCTAATGACAACATTAAAACTCATTGATGATTTATAGCCTATACGAGATAGTTAATCAAAACGCTAAATATAATTTGTATTAACTAAAAATAGTTCTGACAACGTTTGACAAACATAAAACATCGTTAGCAAAAATGCTTCCTTGCTAACTGGATCTTCGCAAAGTAATTCCAAACACTTGATCTTTGATTAAAATTTTAACGTTTTTAATCTAAACACTTCAAAAAATAATAACATTTACGATCAAATGTAGATGGAAATGAAGTCACAAATTACTTGGGTGGGTGGAAATAGCAAACCCCAATCATTCATCCCTGCAAGTTGTCTCCCTCCCAAATAATCAAAAACCCTATTTTTCACTGCCCTTTTGTTTTTCCTTCTTTTTAAAAAGGCACAATTTTTCTTTTTTAGCTGATGGGTTCTGTTGGCATCTGTATCTGTGTCCGATTTTGGCCTTTTGCATTGGCCCTTGCGTGTTTGGTTTTTTTCTGGTGTGGGTGAGTGAGTTTCATTTCACTCTCCTTTTCACTCTTTGAATGGAAATTCACTCTCACTCCTTCACTCCTTGTAAACCAAGATAATGGTGGTGGTAGTGGTACTGCAGGAATCGCAGAGGAAGGACTGAGCTCGCCCACATGGAATTTGTGGGGATCGCCAAAACTTTTAGAAAATCAAACCCACTACTTTCAGATCTCTAGGATCCCATATATCCAGGCTTGTATCTGTTTGTTTCTCGAGAAAATTTTCTCCCTTTGCTGCTTGTCTCAGCTCACACGGTGCCCATTCTGCTTAGTTTGATTCGGATTTCCGTTTCCGAGCAAAGTGCATTCTGGGAAAGTGATTTTAGCAATTGGGTTTTTGTTTCCTTCAAGTTTCATCCACAAAGACACTGACTTTTTCTGCAAGTGAAAAGCAGGAAGGGCAGTGGGGTTTGCTTTCTAGGATTCTGATTGTTAAATTGCTGCATATTCTGGATAAGGCAATTGGATAATGGCCAGTGCTTTTGGTGGTTGTGGTGCTTTTGAATAAAAACTGCTTCTTTGCTCTAATTAGCACAAAGAAAGTTGAATGAGGAGAGAAAAAGACTACATGGGAAGAAGTACTTTCATATCGTGGAAATTGGGTTTACTTGTTTTGGCATTGGTGGAGGCTTCTTCTGCAACTCTTTCTCCTACTGGTGTAAATTATGAAGGTTCATTTAATTTTTTCATCAATTTTTTTAAAAGGAAAATACCATTTTTTTTTCTTCAATTTGTTCAGTTAATGCTCTCACTATTGCATTGTTTCAATTGGGTGCAGCCTAGGATTTCCTTTTTTTTTTTTTTTTGTTTTGTTTTAAACAAGAAAATGGAAAAGAAAATTCCTGCAGAAAATAACCCTTTATCTTGTTTTTGGAAATATTCACAGTTGAAGCATTGGCGGCCATTAAAAGCGATCTACTTGACCCACATAACGTTTTGGAGAACTGGGATAGTAACTCTGTAGATCCCTGCAGCTGGAGGATGGTTACTTGTACTCCTGATGGCTATGTATCTGCTCTGTAAGTTCTTCCGGATATTTATGGCTAGAAAAAAAAATCGGAGTATTTTTTTACTGTTTGCCTATTTGATGAATTATTTTCTCGGTAAATGATTCTTGTTTTTTTGTTTAGGGGATTGCCTAGCCAGAGCTTGTCCGGTATCTTATCTCCGGCCATTGGAAACCTCAGTAACTTGCAATCTGTGTAAGTTTGCACCTCCTTCATGTCGGTTTTTATTTGTTCTTGTGAAATTTGAATATAAATTAATATTGTGTTGCAAAAGTGTTTTGATTTGAACAAACGTGACTGTTTTACTTATGCAGTTTGCTTCAAAACAATGATATTTCGGGTCCAATTCCTGCTTCAATCGGGAATTTGGAGAAGCTTCAGACACTTGACCTCTCCAATAACAATTTCAATGGTAACATACCAGATTCGTTGGGCAACCTAAAGAACCTGAACTATTTGTAAGTTTCAAAATCATCTTATTACCTCTTTTAAACATTTTAAGATTCGATAACCACGCTAATTTAGCTAATGCTTACACCTTTTCTCTTGTTTTTTGAGCAAGACAGGCGGTTAAACAACAACAGCCTTACAGGACCCTTCCCCGAGTCTCTATCCGCTGTCGAAGGTCTCACTCTTGTGTATGTCTTTTCCCCCTTCTTTCGTGTGTTCTACTTTTCTTTGCAGTATAACTGGGAAACCCTATAGGTAGAGTTTTGTTTGTTAATATTTCGATGAACATTTGTGTAGGGACCTTTCTTTCAACAATTTGAGCGGTTCCTTGCCAAAAATATCCGCACGAACTTTCAAGTGAGCTATATTGTTTTTTGATCCGCTAATGCGCAGTTACTCGTAGAGTTTGGTTCCTTTCTCAGCCTTATTTTGTTTTTCTTTTCACTTCAGAATTGTTGGAAACCCTTTAATTTGTGGAGTAAAGTCTGAGAACTGTTCTGCTGTCTTTCCAGAGCCACTATCATTCCCACCTGATGCTCTAAAAGGTTTATATGCACGTTTTTTTTTATGTTCCTTCCTTTAGCCTTCCTTGTGACACTGGTGATTCATGAATTTGGCTTTCTTAGATTCAGACTCTGGAACAAAACGCCACCACATGACTATTGTCCTCGCTTCAAGCTTCAGTGCTGCCTTTGGTGTCATAATAATTATTGGGTTACTTGTTTGGCTGCGATATAGACACAACCAGCAGATATTCTTCGATGTCAATGGTAAGTTTTCTTATATGTAATTTTCCTGCTTTTCTAGATTTCAATACTAGTATCTCAGATGGCTTAACATCTTGATAGGGGTGCTTGAATTTTAGGAGGTATGGTTCTAATTCGTCCTTTTATTACTTACCTTGAGGGCCACACTGCCCCAACTCTTTAATAATGGTGCAGGTCTGAGTGTGTGAATGTTTCAATCAGTAATCTTTCTGATTTCAGCTTTTGATATTTTGGTAAAATGCCGTAACATTCATTAGAAATGAATAGTTCAGAAAATTCCAAATCCAAAGGCTCGTTCTCTCTTTAATTTCTTCTATCCAAACACAACAAAAAAGATTTTGTATGTAGAAAACACGAGTCAATTTGTTCATATAAAGATTGTTAGCACATGACGGTAATAGGAGATAATAATAATCATAATAAGAAGATTCTCAATACATGAATAAAATCTAAATCATGAATAACCCTTTCCTTTTGTAGTTAGGTAATCTTACGGAAAGTGTTTGAAGTCGTTGAACCTTCTCTCTCGGTGAACCCTTAGGATTTGAATTGTACTCTGAGAATTTCTTGATATTGTTTCATGCAACCAGTGATACTCTTTTTCCCCACCAACGATAATCCATGACTTCTTAATTTGGTGGGCTGTGCAGCAGATCAGTATGACCCAGAAGTGTGCTTGGGGCATTTGAAGAGGTATACATTTAAGGAGCTCCGGGCAGCAACAGACCATTTCAACTCAAAGAACATTCTAGGTAGGGGTGGTTTTGGGATTGTATACAAAGGAAGCTTGAACGACGGGACTGTGGTTGCAGTTAAAAGGCTGAAGGACTACAGCACCGCTGGTGGTGAGATCCAATTCCAAACAGAAGTTGAGATGATTAGTTTGGCTATCCATCGGAATCTTCTGAGGCTTTGTGGGTTCTGTTCAACTGAGAACGAAAGACTTCTTGTTTACCCTTTTATGCCTAATGGAAGTGTAGCCTCTCGATTAAGAGGTTAGCATGTTGTTTTAATTCTGCTTGCTGTTATTGTCACCCTCTAATCAGAACCTAGCTTCCCATAATCTCATCTACAGTCCAACGCCCAGTACTTCCAAAACTAGGCTGCAAAACGATATCAAAAATTACTTTATTCAACCTAACATGTTGATAACGATTCAACTAATATAAACCGTTTATTACTTTCCAGCATTTCATTGATCGCAACCATTTGTGTTCCTTGTTATCTGTTCAATTTGAGAGTATTCTTGTAGCGCTAAGTTGACAATATTCAAATCTGACATACAACTGTTGCTAAATTCCTTTTTTGCATTTTGTGTGTTTTTCCCCAGATCATGTACATGGTCGACCAGCTCTAGACTGGGCAAGGCGAAAGAGAATAGCCTTAGGTACTGCCAGGGGTTTGGTTTATTTGCATGAGCAGTGTGACCCAAGAATTATCCACCGTGATGTTAAAGCCGCGAACATTTTGCTCGATGAAGACTTCGAGGCAGTTGTTGGAGATTTTGGGTTGGCAAAGCTTTTGGATCACAGAGAATCTCATGTGACCACAGCTGTCCGCGGCACTGTTGGTCACATTGCTCCCGAATACTTGTCAACTGGTCAGTCATCAGATAAAACTGATGTGTTCGGGTTTGGGATCTTACTCCTGGAGTTGATCACAGGTCAAAAGGCTTTGGACTTTGGACGAGTTGCAAACCAGAAGGGTGTAATGCTTGATTGGGTACGCTCTCTCACACAGACATGCATGCTCATATGTAAGATTTACCTAATTGCATGTATGAAACTGTGATCTCAATGTAATGCTTGATTGGGTACACTCTCTCTCCCTTTCAAACCACGTATTAACACATGGCCGTTGGCTTTCCCTCCTGTTTCTGTCCTGATGGTACATACATGTGATCCTTAGAGCGTTGCTAAAGTGTCAAGAAACTTGGTTTGTTACATGAAATATTAATGTGTTACTTGCATAACCGCGTTAACGCAGAGTTGGTTTTTTCACTTCTCATGTATATGTGAGAAAATACCCTGCACTGCAAAGAAAAATGTTTTTCAACAACTCACATGGTTGTGTAACACAAATGCAGGTGAAGAAGCTCCATCAGGAGGGAAAGCTAAATCTCATGGTGGATAAGGATCTAAAGGGCAATATCGACAGGGTTGAACTGGAAGAAATGGTTCAGGTTGCTTTGTTGTGTACTCAATTTAATCCTTTGTACCGACCAAAAATGTCGGAAGTGTTAAAGATGTTGGAAGGTGATGGCTTAGCCGAGAAATGGGAGGCCTCGCAGAAGGTGGAGACACCGAAGTTCCGGTCGTGTGAACACCCGCGTCAAAGATATTCAGATTTTATAGAAGAATCTTCACTTGTGGTGGAAGCTATGGAGCTTTCTGGCCCTAGGTGACAACCATTAGCTCCCTCTTCATTAAGTTAATTTAAGTTTGAAATATCAGAAAAATGTGATTGTATTCATCTGTAAAAATGAGAAAGAAAAGTCCATGTAAAAGCTGCTTTTTTTCGCTTTTTCTTTGTTGGAAAATCAATTGAGTTGATTGAGCTTTCTGTCAAAGAGATTTTGGAGTTATTTCAGAAATTTGTATGTAGTTGCCTTTGTTCTAGTTTTATTAATGGAACCTTAACGAAAAGTTTTCGGTACTGTTCACTTTAATGAAAAATTATATTTTTACACTATAAAGTCAATTAAGGTACTATTTACTTTATCATTTATTTTTTCTTTATCGTTAAAACTCAAAGCTTTCAAGTCATTTTTATCAGTTGTTTCTTTGGGGTTCGGGGATGTCTGTGTCAATATCTTAAATCAATAATGTAATGTTGTTTCAATTCTCTCACGTGGTGGTGCATTATTAAATTGGAAGATGAGAAATGCTAATGAGCTTCTTTTGAAATTAGAATATAGGCATGAAAACTGAGGTTAAATTATGAGGTGACAGAGTTCATGGAGTCTCACTTTTGAGAGTCCCCTTAACATTTCTTTTGGAATACTGTCACAGCGGCATGGATGGTCATTCTTTCGATTGTAAGAGATGGTATCCAAGATTTTCAAACCAATGGACTAGGATTCTCTTTCTTCCTAATTCACTCTCGTCCCGCGACCCCTCTCTTACACTTTATTGTTTCTCTTTCTCTCTATATAAAAAAATCAATATAAGATGTTAACGTGGTTTAATCATAGCCTATCGAGTAAAAAAATGAGAAACTGAGGAGGAGATTAGCAGGAGTGAAAATCGTACTCCCAAAGGAAACATGCAAAAGAATGACCTAAAGGACAATTGTGCCATAGCCTAACAAGTAATAGCCCATGGGCCAATGAGTTCCAAATTCCAACCCATTATTTACATAGGGTGAGTAAAATGTATCAGTAATTCAGTATCCCTTTCTTCCTACAATTGTCGAGCTTTTCTTATCAAAGTAACTCCTCTTTTGCAAAAGAAACAACAAAGAAGCAGAAGACTCATCCAAAACCTTATTTTTCACTCGCATCTTTTTCATTTTACTAGCTAAATATATTATGTACACATATTTTCTGGATATTAGGCCTGGGCAAAAAATACCGAAAACCGAACCGAACCCGTACCGAACCCGGTCGGTTCGGTTCTTTTTTTCGGTTCATTCGGTATCGGTACAAAATCGGTTCGGTTTGATACTTAGTCGGTTTGGTTTCGGTTCTATGTTCGGTACCGAATCGTACCAAATCAGTTTTGGACAAAGAACTAATTTGGGGTTTTTTTTTTACAAAAATTGAAAAATAGGTCTTATTCCTTACCGAACCGAAAACCGAACCGAACCTATACTTGGACCGAACCGAAAACCGAACCGAATCTACACTTGGACCGAATCGAACCGTACCGAAATTTTACTACGGGTTCGGTTTCGGTACCAGTCCGGTACCGAACCGTACCGAACCGTGCCCAGGCCTACTGGATATGTATATTATTTATACATATGGTTACTCTTAAACACTCATTAACTAACGAAGTTACTATCAAGAGCCCGAAAAATTCGTAATGCGGTCGTTAAATTTTGGTACACTAAAAATCAGATTTTAGGTTTTGAAACAGTATTTTCTCTTAACCGTGCTTTGCTATATTAAATGTCGAACAAATAATTTACTCTCAATATGTTTTTTTTTTTTTTTAAATATTTAGGGTTTTGGATTTTATTAAACCGTTTCCATTACTTCTCGTTAATTTTTTCTTTTAGTACATCGATACTTTTATATTAGGGAAGGGAGAATTCAGCTAAGTCATACAAATAACCTAATTTGACATCGAATTCGTCATCTACGAAATTAAATTTAAACCTCTCACCTTCTAAATGAAGATGAATATCACCCGACGTAGCACTAAGTGACACTTCACGTTAATTAGAAAAACAAAAAAAATTAAATACCTTATTTAACGAACAAGAATAACGTTGGAATGATTCGAAACTCTGGACTTGTTTCTGTGTTTCGCGTGCAGCGTGCTCCAGCCACCTGGAAGACATCACAGTAGCGGCGCACAGCTTCCCTCAGACACCGCCACCACGCGTCAAAATCCCAACGGACAGAGTGATCGGCAATTGCTGTCAATGTTCTATGGGCCTCAGAACTCCGCCACGTGTCCTCGTATGTGTCGGCGGGAACAATCCTATTTGTGTCGTTCGGCAGTTAATACAAGAAAACTCAAAATTTCAAAAGCTCTTTTGACAAAGCTACCCTTCCGCTTCGTACATTAATGACGCGTTTTATTTACTCCGAAACCCTTTTTAAAATGACCAATCTGCCCACACCTTATACGATACACCTCCAGATTCGGGTGCAAATTGAGGACAAAATTAAGGGTATTTACGTCTACGAAACTGAATGTCGACGGGTATCTTTGTAATTGTATTTTTCCCAGTGTCGCTCTCTCTCTCTCTCTCTCTCTCTCTCCACGCCAAAGAGCAGAAGAAGCCCTTACTGTTCCAGCACTCTGCTTTTCAGCGTCACACGCACCGCTCCCATATCTTTCGCTTATCTTTTTTATTTAATTTTGTGTTTTTTTTCTTCCATATTTTCATAAATGAAAGGATGCCATTCCACGCTTCGTCTTGCTTATCTCCTCTCCTGATCATGCAAACGAAATTCACATTTCACTCGCATTTGCAGTAGATCCTCTGCATTGTCTTTCAGCCATGGTTTGGAAGAAGCCTGCATTTCCAGAGCAGTTTTATTCATCCAGAAGAAAGGTAATTTCTGGGTTTGGTTTAGGAATTGGAGTTTCAGTGATTGTACTCGGTGTACTGTTTTTTACCGACTTCTTGAAGACTCCTGCGGTGGCAACTTCGATTCAAGGGTTTTACAGTTTGAATTCTTCTTCTGTTTCATGGCCTTTCTCCTTTTCAAGCAGTTCAGAAACGCAGGATTTCGTGGACAAACCCCATGAAGCAAATGAGTCAGTAGTTGCTGGGAAGCATAACTTTACTGTTTTGGAGAAGCCCCATTTGGGGAATTTTACAGAGGAGGGTAAAGATGGAGGCTTTGGGGTTGGAGGAGAAATGGGTAAGCAGAAAAACATTGAGAAGGGGTCAGCAATTGCTGAAAACGGTAGCTTTTTGAATTCAAATGTGGGAGGAACTGGTTTGGAGATTGACCATTTGGGAAACTCCTCTGAGGTTTCGAAAAATGGAAGCTTGCATGGTGAGGAAGGGAGGGTTAATGGGAATCTTAGCCTGTCTGGGAAGGAAGATATGCATGCAGAGAAGGCAGTTGAAGGTAGTTTTTCAAGGAATTCTAGTAGTGTGGATGGTAATGTTGCCAAATTTGTGAGGAAGAAAAGGGCTTGGAAGGCAGCTCATCGAGGAAACTCGACTGTGAAAATCGCTGGGTATGATTCTCAAATGGGGAAAATGCAGGCTGATTTGTATCAGAAATGTGATATTTTTAATGGTAGGTGGGTGAGAGATAATTCAAAGCCATATTATCCTGGAGGTTCTTGCCCATACATTGATAGGGATTTTAATTGTCACCTCAATGGGAGGCCAGACAATGCTTTTATAAAATGGAAATGGCAGCCAAATGAATGTGACATCCCAAGGTAAAATCCATCTTCAATTTCTTGATGAATTTTGTGTGTTTTGAGCTTAAAAACAAACTGTAATCTAATGAATTTTGTGTTTTTAAAGAAGTGCTCTAACATTTAATATGTGAGTTATGCTCGTTGGCCTGGGCAGTGTGCCCGCCACCCGTGCACCTAAGTCCTCTTTTACTCGTAGTTTAGAATATCGATTCTTCTAAAAGGAAAGTGCTCTAGCATTTTTTATGCAGCGGTCTTTGAACTTCTGCCATGTAAATCTTCTTCTCATACCTTTGTTTCTTACTGATGTGATCCTCAGTCTGAATGCCACTGATTTTCTGATGAGGTTGAGGGGAAAGCGGTTGGTTTTCGTGGGGGATTCACTGAATAGGAACATGTGGGAATCTCTGGTTTGTATTCTTCGTCATGTCATTCGAAACAAGAAAAGAGTTCATGAGATTTCCGGGAAGAAGGAATTTAAAAAGAAGGGCGTTTATGCATTCAGATTTGAGGCAAGTGTCATACGTCTTTGTATGTTCTAAAAAAAACCAATATTTGGAACGAAAATCTCTAATCATCCATGCTATTGCCGCACTTGCAGGATTATAATTGTTCAGTGGATTTTGTTGTTTCTCCATTCCTTGTTAGGGAATCATCATTCACAGGTAAAAACGGTACGTTTGAGACATTAAGGCTGGATTTGATGGACCGGACAACTTCAATGTACCATGATGCGGATGTCATAGTTTTTAACACTGGACACTGGTGGACTCATGAAAAAACATCTCGAGGGTGCGCACCGTTGTTTGCTTTCCAAATCCCTTGCAGTGTGCTACCAATCAAACTAATATGTCACTTGACTGATTTATCTCATTTTTGCATTTGGTGGTTTCACAGAGAAGATTACTACCAAGAAGGCAATTATGTGCATCCAAGACTCAAGGTTCTTGAAGCATACAAGAGGGCTCTCACCACTTGGGCCAGATGGGTTGACAAGTATATTGATGTCAACCGGACACAGGTTTTCTTCAGAGGATATTCGGTTACCCATTTCAGGTATAGGACGATGCTTTCTCGTCACTTTGAGTCACCTCTCTATCGGTCTCAAACTTTTGAATGTTGTTGTTGTTGGAGGAATCCAATTTTGCTCCTTTTAGGAAGTTTATATTTGTTTAGATTTCAATGAAAATGGAACTGTTTAATTTGGTTGTAGCGGAGGGCAATGGAACTCAGGCGGACAGTGCCACAAAGAAACGGAGCCAATCTTTAACGAAACTTACTTAGCGAATTACCCTTCAAAGATGAGAGCTCTAGAGCATGTACTTCAAGAAATGAAAACTCCGGTGGTTTATTTAAACATAAGTAGGCTTACCGATTACCGAAAAGACGGACACCCTTCCATTTACAGAATGAAATACAAGACAGTGGAAGAACAAATTACGGCTGAGAGGTCTCAGGATTGCAGCCATTGGTGCTTGCCTGGAGTTCCAGATGCTTGGAATGAATTGCTATACGCCGCTCTTTTGAAGGCCGGCTGGGGATCACGCGAAAACTGAAGAAATTTGTATACAATCGTTTGGTATTCTTTAATCTTATCGGCTTAATTTTGTGTACTGTGAGAGTTTCTCAAGTAGCCTTTTACATGCTGATATTGGCCATCACTTTTCTTCTTTTCCTTTTTTCTAGTACAAAATTTGATCAACAAAAGTTTAATGAATTTTCTCAAATTGGAACAATTTGCAAATTACAGGGACAAAATTCGATTCAGTGCAATCGAAATAAAGAATGCATGAATGAAAGTGAAACTTTGTGAATGAGTACACAGACTATGAATATGCTTTGTCCTTCCTGATCAAATATTTGGCATAGTACTTTTCTAAAAATTAGAAATTCCCAAGGTTATAAGCTAAAATTTGCCAACAAGTTTATCTTTAATAATTATATTGATAGAATGGGCTTCCAAGATAAAATTCATACATTCACCACGATGGATTTTAGCACAAAAATATCGATCGTGGTGGATGTATGAATTGAGCACCAGACTACCTTATGTACAAATGCATGTGTTAGTTTCTCACACAAAATGTGGTTTGATTCTTTACCTGTAGCTGCAAGTGGGTATACAAGGGAGGATAATTTGGGTCTCTCCATTGAATTTGTTATCCTGCTACAGTTCATAAGATAAATAAATTCCAACACGTACATTCACAAGAAGGGAGGCAAACCAAAGGTGTTACTCATTTTGCAGCAGATGAACATATAAACAGAAGAGAGCTAACCGTCTGCTCAAAATACTACCAACACTTGTTTTATTACATTTCATACTGGAACTTAAATAAACATTACAGAACAGAAAGAGAGCCATAGGGACTCATGACTGAGTCCGTTGCCGATTTTTGACTTGCCGGTTCTCTAAGCACGAGCCCAAACCTCTGCTACCTCCGGATCATGTGATCATATGATCAGTGTGTATGATAATTGCACTTGGTGTGGTTAGCAGCAGCCATTGACTGAGCTCAGACTAACTGTTTAAGTTTTGGAGGAGGTTTGAGGCAAATCCTCACTCCATGTCCAATGCTTTTAAGTCCCATATTTTGGATAATGGGGTCTTGAAATCAGTGGGGAGATTAACTCGCTGGCCATTGGCTTTAAATACTTGATCAGCAAGTGACTGATATGCTCTGTGGTTGAAAACTTGACAACCCATCTACTCCTCCACTAACTTAAAAAATTATGCCACATGCTTTTACTTTTTCAAAAATTCACCATTAAAAAGTAAACAGAAAAAGTCTCACCAGATTACCATCTTGCCCTTTCACCATTAGTCCATGCAGAACACAAACACTTTTCTGGTTCCTCATACTGCATATGGGAAAATTTACGAGGAGGGACTTGTTGAAAACTATGAAATCTCACAAGGATATTAGTGTAAGATAAACATTAAAAAGGCACCCAAACTAACTTTTTTAGTGCATTACTTTTCTAATTGTTAGAGGTTTTTAATACTTTTTATGTGGCACAGTGGATCCACTCAGTCATCACTCATGCTCGTCTGCTCCTTTTTCCAACTCAAATCCCTCTAATTAGCCGCTAATCTCCTGTTTTGGCAGCCCAGCCGAGTTTCCATTTGCATACTCTTTCAAGGCCCGGCCAGTCTTTTAGGAGATATTATCTTATATAACCATAATTTAGTTTTTTTGTGGCGTTATAAAAAAATAAATGTTTGTCACGTGTTTAAAAAAATATGACACACATTCAATAGACAGTTGATACGTGATGAACTGGTGATGTGAAACAACCTCCCGTTTGTCACACTAATAATGCAACTAATACTGAAGCCCAAACTGGTTAAACCTAGCGCTAGCTAGCTTAGCTAACAATCTCCAACGGTCACGCTTGTTATCAAATTGTGTGTGCATGTGTGGACATCTGCTTTGAAGTGGAAAGTCGGGCGTTAAACTTTCATAAACTTTCGTGAGTTGCGAATGTGGTGGTATTTTTCAAATTAATTATGCATTGTGATAATATTTTAAGATAATTAGGAATTATTCCTCCTGACGATTCTAAAGATTTTTCTTTCACCCAAAAAGAAGTGGTACGTGCTTAGACTCTCCACTAAGGCTTCATCTTATTGGATGTTTCTTTGTGCACTACAAGCAAAGAAAGCAAAAATCAGTACTTGATGTGCAATCTCACTTTGCTTTATCTGTTTATTTCATTTGTTCATTGATGCTATAACATCATGAAATTAATCAACCTTCTTACGCCGAAACAGATTGCAGCTTTTGATCCCTATTTCGACCATTTTTGTTTTGTTTTGCCAATGTTGTGCAAGAAGAAGCAAACCTAGGTAAGTGAGGCACAACAGTACAAGGTAGATGACAAGAAAAATCAACTTAATTTAGTCACATGAAATGACAAAAGTACTGTGCTGTGTAATGCTTGCTATTAGTTGTCTTCCACCTCGTTTTGGTGATAGAAAATCCCATATGAAATGATAACCTCCATCATTGAATCAATTTCCGTGAAACAGAATAAATTATTATTAGCACTTCAGAATAGTCGATTTTTACTTTTCTATCTTTTATTTTGTTCAACCTCAAAGGTGACTGAGGTTGTGACCTTTCTGTTCAAATTACGAGAGTTCCAATCCAAGGACATCCATCTATGTTGATAAGGGGCGTTCTCTAGTGCACATGACATGTTATATGCACACTTAGCTTATAACCATTTGTAAAGGAGAGAAGATGAACCCTGCCAACGACTCAGTGAAGGGAGGAGAGAGGAAAGAAAACAGACAGCGACTCACGGTAAATTTTCTACCGGGTTTCCAATTCGGGTTTTATTGACTCGAATGTAATTTAAACTAAAGATTCATCTCATCTGTTGATTTAAATCTTACAATTATTGTTTATATGTGTATTTAATATGTGTATCTAGAAATGTGCACAAGAGAAAATTTGATTGATGTTGGAACCTGGGGCTTTTTAAACTTATGGGACAACAACAGTAGCACAGCCCAAGTGAAGTGAAGTAAGAGAAACTCAATTTTCTTGGGCCAGTTCACATTAGTGACAACAACAAATCAACAAAACTCAACGGTTGCTTATTATTTTCTTTCTAAGAAATGTTAAGAAGACTTTAAAGTCAGAGTTTTTATGAATTATCTACACCTAAAGTTATCGGTACAAATTCTATGCCAAAAACACGAGATGACTGAGAGTTTATCTTTTGAGAGTCTCCTTAGTGTTTCTCTTTCTTGTATGGCTCTTCATTGCATTTGTTGAAGAATTATATGCATTTATTTATTGGCATTTGGAATAAGAAGTAGGATTATCTTCCTTCTAAATTCTATCTCCTCCTCTCTCACTTTTTCTGTCTTTTTTTTTTCTATAAAAAAATCAACACAAGATATTGACGTGACCTTATTGTGAGCGTTAAAATAAAAAAGACTGAAGGGAAGAGAAATTTATAATAGAGAGAATTCTACTCCTTACAATAATGGGCACTACCTCGAGCAAGAATTAGTAGACAAAATTAGTTTCACTGCCCAATGTGACTTCTAATATTAATTAACATATCGAATGTTGCCGACTAATATTGCTCAGATTCATATTCTTGTTGCTCAGCCATTTAGAGTAATAGTAGGCAACACTTTCAAGCATAAAATTGCTGACAAAATTATCATAGTTTTTTTTATAGCCGTTTAAGGTGTTAAGTGTCGTTTTAATTAAGTTTGACTTTGTTAACGACATCCTTTGTTCTTTAATTTTCTGCTAAGCAATGATATAATCTGATATAATTATTAATTATGCAGCACAGATCAGAAAGGAGAATTTACAGATAAACTAATAGATTATACTCCCAACAAGTTATTCAAATATATCCTGATGAAGATAATGGGGAATTCATGTTCCCCATCGATATGAATAATGAATAGCAGGATAGCATGATCAGCCATCAGACATCTTCCAAGTTGATCGCAGCTCCATTTTTTGTCTCCCAAATGCCTTTTGAAAAACAATACTTTACCCCAAAATATTTACGAGAATCCTCCATTCTTTTGACCAGAAAAAGAAAGACTAGCTTATTTCCTGGGACTAAAACTAAATGCTCTCCACTCCACTTACTCTTTCATTTTCTAGCTATTTCTTAGCATCATGGCTTAAGCACCAGAAAATTAAAAAAAAAAAGTTCTAAAACTTTGAGTTTTAATAAGAACGACAAAATAAATGGTAAAGTAAATAGTACCATAATTTACTTTTTAATATAAAATTTTTGTTTTTTATTAAAGTGAACAGTATCATAAGCTTTCCGTTAAAGTTTTTAAATAAATAAGGTGGGCAAAGTTTTCTCTTCCTAATTAATAACCTTCGTTATATTATTTTACAATCCTATGAACTTATGCGTAAAACATAACAAAAGTACATGCACAAAGAATGTCAATTAGCTTTATTTGTAACAAGTTTAGAGAAAGATTGGTTACTCTTATCATTAGTGTTAGGGTTTATCCAAAATCTTAAGCCAGAAAGATTTACACATAACGTCTCACTGCTAGTTACAAATGCTCTCCACTCCACTTACTCTTTCATTTTCTAGCTATTTCTTAGCATCATGGCTTAAGCACCAGAAAATTAAAAAAAAAAAAGAATTAATAAAAAAAAGTTCTAAAACTTTGAGTTTTAATAAGAACGACAAAATAAATGGTAAAGTAAATAGTACCATAATTTACTTTTTAATATAAAATTTTTGTTTTTTATTAAAGTGAACAGTATCATAAGCTTTCCTTTAAAGTTTTTAAACAAATAAGGTGGGCAAAGTTTTCTCTTCCTAATTAATAACCTTCGTTATATTATTTTACAATCCTATGAACTTATGCGTAAAACATAACAAAAGTACATGCACAAAGAATGTCAATTAGCTTTATTTGTAACAAGTTTAGAGAAAGATTGGTTACTCTTATCATTAGTGTTAAGGTTTATCCAAAATCTTAAGCCAGAAAGGTTTACACATAACGTCTCACTGCTAGTTACTACCAGTATAAATTTACGTAAAAACTTACATTTCTTTAGCATGTAAGTACATACAAACTATTCGATACTCCAAAAACTATGTAATCTACCCTTTTTTCACGGTCAAGTTATGTGTGTGTGTGTATTTATTTATATGTGAGACTAAGATGAGATCCGTGGACTGTTTTTTTTATTTGTGGTGATTGAATAAGCATTGTAAGTCCCATTGAAAAGAAAAAGTCTATATCAAACACGACAAAGAACCAAAGTTTCAATTAATTAAAATTACGTGACTTACCAGAAATACACTTGAAACTATTGCTAACAACGATCTATCTTTGACTAATCAGAATTAAAGATCCTTGTCAGTGTTGTCAACTCCTGGTCAAGCCTTCTTCTCAACCACCAACAACCAATGATTCCTCTCTTTGACTGGCAACAACAATAAACAATGCAAAAGCCACGGTTTGTTAGAGTTTACAATTTTTTTGACCCACATAAAAAAATGCATTTACAAATTCTCAAAAAAAGAAAAAGAAAAAGAAAGCTTAGAAAAAGATTGCATATAAGTTACGTATGAATTTGCAAAATTAACTAGAGCAACGTGTGATTATTTCATTTATCAATAGATTTTTTCTTCTTCCGTTTGAATTCGTTTTGATAATTCTTCTGACTACTTTTGATAGGTGCAATTGTACAAATCAAACACGGATCATGCATGGTTATGAAGTTGAGCACCTGTTAAGCACCAACATTTTGTCGGATTTAGCATCATTGATCTTTGATAATTGTCCCCCAATTTCAGCTTCCTCAGATGTGGCCTTTCTGAACGTGGGGTGTGGTAATTGGTCATGTTTACGTTTAAAAGTCAATTAGTAAAAGAGAACTGGGCATCTTTCGAAATATAGCTTATAAATCTATGTCAATCTATGAATTAAGGACACGTGCGTACTGTTTTGACTTGAAGATAGATTGCAACTTCCCAAGATGTACCGGCCATTTAGTATTGGACCATGTTAGAGATATTAATTTTTTTATGTCGTATTTTATAAATTAAATGATATGTATTTGATGATTTGATTTATTTATTTTAATTATTAACAACACAATTTAATCATTAATTGTCACTTCGTGTTTATAAAATATGAATAATTTTAAGGAGACTAAATTTTTTTAAACAAAATTTGCAAATAAAATAATATAGTTGTAAATGATTGAATTATTAACTGAGTATCAATTAACTTGCTTATTTCTTGTTAGTGATACATTATTTAATTTATAAATTTAATTTAAAATTTTAGCTTTCCTAACATTAGCCCAAAAAGATATCTCTATCATTTTCTTTATATTGTGATTCTCCAACTTTCTCACTAATTTATTGGCACCTTTTTCCAAAACTTTGGCTCTCCCCTCATTGACTATATATAAGAGAGCAATTCATGCGCTTATACGACCAACCTTGTTTCTCATTGACCATAACCTATATATAGAAGGCAATTCATGCACTCATATGACCAACCTTGTTCATCATGTGGGTTAATTCTGCATCAAATTAAGCTCCTCCAAAGCCATTATATCTTCGAAGGTACTCCAACTTTGTTGATCATTTACAATTTTATAGTGATACTGTGACTGTTATATTTGGTTGGTAAGTAGTAATTATTTAGAGTAATGTTAAGGAGATCGTCTATTTAAACTATATCATGTAAAGCATGTGACATATTATTAATGATTGAATTATTACTTAAGTTTTTAATTAACTTACTTATTTTCTATTGGTGACACATCACATGATTTATGATCTTGAAAGATATAGAAACTTTTGAGTGTGCCGAGAACACATACACCAAGTGTAATAATAAGATTAATTGGAAACCTGAATATTATATTCAACAAGATGAGCAAAAGGATGAGAAAACTAATGAAAATGACTTGAAAATTTTGAGTTTTAATGATAAGGATAAAATAAAGGGTAAATTGAATAGTACCATGATTAACTTTTTAGTGTAAAAACATAATTTTTCGTTAAGTAAATAGTATCGGAAGCTTTTCGTTAATTTTTTTTTTTTGTTAGAATAGGAAAAGGATGGTTGCTTATTAATAAACTGTTGGTTTGTCTTTCACGATTAGATATCAACCCGTCCGATTTCTTTGTTTGACCGGAGAACATTCTATCCAACGGTGAGAACGGCAAGCCATTGGATTCTCTGAAACATATTTTAACTTTAAAATTATTTCTCTTAAAAGCAATTTTAATCATTTTAATTATTTTTCAAACAAGGCCTTGATCATTTGGCAGCAGCTCGGTTTTCTCATGTGTAACATCAAGAATCTTTATATATATATATATACACATACATACAGAGAGCTTAAGGGAAGTGATTCTCATTTAAAAAAAAAAATAGGGATATGCTCCCCACCGTTAGATTTAACTTTAATAAAATTGTGTGGTTGAGATTGTGTGGCCTATGTTTTAACCTCAACCACGCAATTTCATTAAAGTCAATCTAACGGTGGAGAGCGTGTCCCCATTTAAAAAAAAATAGGAATCCCTCCCATTAAGCGCGGGCGCGCACACACACACACACACACACATATATATATATATATATATATATATATATATATATATATACCCATATGCGCAATATTAACTTGTCAATCACATAATAAGTTTTTTGGTGATATCTTTCTAAGTTAATTAGCTAGAATGGAAGGTGTGTATAAAAAATAGCAAGAATGTGTATTTTTTCGCTCAAAATAGTTAGTATGGATTTGAATCTTTGATATATTAATAATCTTCGTATGGGCGGACTCATTTAATAGCAAGCATGAACTGCCTACTTAGGGCTCGTTTGGTTGTGCTTTTGAAAGAGCCAAAAGCGCTTCCTAATGAGTAAAAGCGCTTCAGTTTTAAAAAATGGTTGTTTGGCAAACATTTTAAAAGTGCTTTTAGCAAGAAGTAGAAGCACTAAGAAGCATTTTCTAAGAAGCACCTAAGAGGTGCTTCCTCCTAAAAGTGCTGCACAAAGAAAACAAGGGAAGCACTTTGCTCCCTTTAATGAATTTTTTTCAATTCCAAAATTATCCCTATTTTTTAATTTGCAAAGTCTAAAATGCCATTCCACTTTATAAAATCATCAAAACTACCATCACCAATTTTTTTCTAGGGTTGCATGTTGAAAACCCAAAAGGTTTTTTTATTTTCTGATTATTTTGAGGGCTAGAGCAGTCGACTTGGTCTCCATCTCTTCCTCTCCATCTTCCCAAATCTCTCTACATCTTCATAACCTGAAATTTTTGTAGAGGTATGTATATTATTTCTTATCTTAAACGAGAAAGAATTGCTAATCTTCTTATATCTAGTTAATACTTATTTCACATTTAATTGTCATGCAGCTATAATGTGTTCTTTTTTTTTTTAGAAACAAACATATATTCTCAATAAGTATGTATCATTTTGTTAATGATCATTATTTCTTTAATTGAATTTTCATCAACACTTTAATCAACTTGTATGCTAATTATATACAAAAATTATTCATGAAAAAATTATTGAGAATTATTAAGGAAAAGTGTTTTTTTTATTTGATAACCAAACACTCTATTTAATATAAAAAAACGCTTCTATACAATACAAAAAGCACTTAGTCGTTGCATGCCAAACAACAAACTGCTTCCTCATAAAAGTGCTACGCAAAAGTGCTACAAACAAAAAGCGCTAGTGAGTAAAAGCGCTTTCTAGAGTAGCACGTCCAAACGAGCCCTTAGACTTCGAAAAATCTACCTACTGGATCAAAATTTTCTCACCTAGTAATTGAGCAAGGTGGTGGCTCCGATTTGCGAATCTCCTTCACAAAACCAAAACCATAATCACAACCATTTTTTATTTTTCTCTTCCATTTCAAGAAAACTACACTAAGATTTTATATTTCACATTTAAAAAAAATAAAATTCTTGACTCCGTTGTTGCTTTATAAGAATAAAAACCATAAATACCCACTTACCTGTTATCACCTAACTAAGTTAACAGTGAAGAACAGATGAAAGAATAGTAATTTGTGGCATTTTACTTTTCACTCATTTATCACGAAAAATTTCAGCCGCAGATCCACCACGTCATAAATCCTCTGGTTTGTTGACTAGTCAAAGCCCGTGTATTGTATGCGTGTAGGGTTATATCAAAGCAAACACTGATCTGTACACTAGGTTGTTTTGTTTACATGATTCAACCCTATACATACATACATACATACATACATACATATATATATATATATACTCCGCCACCATTAAAGGTCATGGATGTAGTGACTTTTATATCTTTAAAAACTCCCGTACCCTCTCTTATCTTCTTCCAACTCCTACTGTATAACAATGTGTCAAATGGGGTCGGTCGTGCCTCCACATTTTATCTTCTTCGCTTTTGTGAGTTTCTGTACTCGGGGTGGTAGTAAGATGACTCTGTTTGAGTTGATCATACTTAGCTTGACACTTGTCTTACATGGATCATGTCATACTTTTGTATGTGTCGAATAACATCAGCCCAGGATCACCCGCTTCATATCGATTTCAAGTCGTGTCATAGTCTACCCTTAATTAAAATTAAACGTTAAAAACACTATAATAATTACATAAGGGTTAGAATTCAGAGGCATACTTTTGACACCAATTTTGTAAGGGTCTACTTTATAATACATTTTAACGATCTGAATATTTTATTGTTTCGTTTTTATTTTAGTACATCATTTATATATTATTTTTACAAAAAATTAGACAAATTCAAAATTGTTAAGACATTTATTTGTAGTGAATTAGAATGAACGCGGTTCTACAAAGAAACACTAAATTTACTTCTACGGTCGTATGATTTTTGATTTGAATAATTTTTGATAGGCATGATCTTTGAGGTAAGACATAAAAAATAAACAGTTCAAATCATTAAAATACATTACGAAATTAGTCTTACGTAAAAAAAAACGTGTGTTTAACATTATGAAACACGAATCATTCTAGATTTTTATCCACTGCCCTCCATGTTTTATATCATGCATTTTTTTCATATGTGTTTCATTTTCAAGTTTGATTTTTCTTTAGCAACTAGCATCATCGATGTGTAGACAAAATGTCAAACTACATATGCCCAAATGCATGCATATGAATTATGAAATATACAAGCCAAGTTCAAATTCACCCATATGCGGGTGGGTTCTAGTTCCCCTGCTTGAGAACCTCTACTAGAACAAGGATTCTCTCTAAATCTTTTTTTTAGAGATCTGAATGATCAATTAATCGTATCTGTTTATCGTACATTATGCTGTTATTTTTATTAAATATCATTTATTTTTAATTTTAAATAAAAAATAAAAAATCAAATTTAACCTCATAATATATCTTTAATAAACACGATTGATTGATTGTTCGGATCTTCACAAATAGAATCAGGAGATTATCCTATTCACCTCTACTGAGTCCCACATGTAATGCCGCTGCATGACCCACCACTAAAATTCGTCTTGACTAATAAATCAAACTCTTATATAATAATCTTTCTGTTGTTTTATGAGAAATAATTTTTTCTGTTCTTGAATGCCTTATTTATCACATTTATTATGAAAAAAATAAATTACTACAATTTCTTTTTTACTGAAAATTGCATTTTTTTAATTCTCTATAAATTATTTTTTGAACAACATATCTTTGTTAGGTAGTTATCGATTTCACGTTAGTTTTTTTTTATTGTCCTTTTTAGCATATTCAACAAAAAAATTATTTTCTTATTTGGCATATAAAATAGAAAGTTAAATGTTATTTCAAAAAAAAAAAAATAACGTTGCAAGTGGTGAATCGTTCTGATAGACAAGTCTTTTTCTTCAACCATCATGTTTCAGATTCCAAACCTCTCTTTAATTTAAATGAATTTAAAGTAAAACATATATATTTTTAATTTAATTACAAAAAAATAATAGTGCAAGGAGAAGCACGTGGAGTAATTTTTCAGTGTACTAGGTATTCACGCATATGATGTTTTTATTTTACTTAATTATATTGTGTCAATATATTTATTTTATTGATATACTACAAAAGTAAAACATATGAACACTACACTCTTATGGATAATGTTAAGGAGACCAACTATTTAACTCAAATTTTATAAATCATATGACGTGGTTGTTGACGATTGATTTATTAGTTAAGTGTTAATTAACGTGCTTATTTAATATTGCTAACGCATTACTTGATTTACAAATTTGGTCTAAAAACTTAATTTAAGTGGTATCCGACTTGTCACATTGCCATCCCTATATAATAGAGACTATGCGCACAAAATCAAACTTAGACCTGCACTTCCTCCACTAAACATAGACAAAAACCGCTACGATCGGTTTGGTAGACCAAGTGCCTAAACGTTTAGACAGGGCCTAATAGATTTTTGCAACTTTAATTAAATTTACTATATAATATATAAATAAGTATCTATATATATTTAAAAAATACATTATTATATTGTGATACTCAAATTCTAAAATAAAAGAATGACATTCAGATTATAAAGTATTAGAACATAATAAAAAACATGAGAGACAAGCATACAATAAGTGTTCATCTATATATTCAACATGTCTCTTATGATTTATTAAAAAATAAATTCAAAATAAAAAATATCGATTTAAATTATATTGACAAATTAAATAATATAGTTGTAAATAATTTAATTATTAATTAAATATTAATTAACGTGTTTGTTTATGGTTAATGTTATATCATTTGGTTTGTAATTTAATTTAAAAAAATTTCATTACCCTGTCATATCACGTTCAATCATACATCACTTTTCTAATTGGTCGGGCAACAAACACACTCCCCAAGAACACTTGCAGTTACCCTCTGCAACTCTATTACCAGCAATTTCCATCTTGGTTAAAAAATTGGAGTTAAAATATAAAAATTAATACAAGTGAAGAAATATCGTTAAGGTGTATATTGAATCATCATCTGGCAGGCAGGGGCAGGGACAATTATATTCTTTTCTTTCTATTTTCTTTCATCTTTTCTCCTTGTAGCTTTTGCTGGAGTTAGAAGAAGACATTAATATAGCAGCAGCAGCAGCAGCAGCTTGTGGGGTTGTATACGTTGATGGAGGAAATGTACGGATTGCAATCAACGGCCGAGTATGGGGACAAAGGGTTTCAATCAACGACGGAGTACGATGACAGTGGGGCGTTGATGACGCCGGAGAATCCGATACTGCCGTTGGATTACCACAGCCTTCTGCACTCGTCCGTAGCCTTCCGCGAGCACGATCACCACCAATATCAACGGGAGGCGATGTTCGGATCAAACGACATCGTGTTGTACTCGGCAGCGTCAGAAGCTGCTTCGACGATAATCGCGCAACGCGAGGAGGACGTGTTCGCCGCCATCAAAACCAGAATCGCGTCGCATCCGACGTACCCTAGGCTCATTCACGCATACATCGAGTGCCAGAAGGTGAACAAATACCTAATTAATTATTATTTAATTAGTATCAACTCTTGTTAATATCAGGATTTGTGAATGTTTTATTATTTGTGTGATGTAGGTTGGGGCGCCGCCCGAAATAGCGAGTTTCTTGGACGAAATCCGACGAGACAACGGCTTGTACAAGAAGCAGGGAGACTACTCATGTAGTTCTAGTTCGATGTCGTCCTCCCCATGTTTGGGAGCCGATCCCGAGCTCGACGAGTTCATGGTCCCCCCTTCTCTTTGTTTCTCTTTATTCTTTTTACTAAATTTATTGTCTTTTAATCTGAATTTTTTGTTTGTTATTTATTGTCTCTCCGTTGTATATAGGAAACCTACTGCGACATTTTGGTGAAGTACAAATCAGATCTATCCAGGCCTTTTGATGAAGCCACCTCTTTTTTGAGCAATATCGAAACGCAACTCACAAACCTCTGCACTTCATCATCTGCTCATGCCTCTTCATCCGTTAGAACCCTCTGCGGTCAGTCTCTCTCTCTCTCTCTCTCTCTCTCTCTCCGATGATGATTATGCGAGCGGCCCACTTACTGAGAACTATGGAAACATATGCATGCTCGCAGAATTATGGACCTTTTTTATATCATATATGTGTGTGTGTGTGGCAGTAATGATACAAACAAACACCGAGGCAGCCACAAAAACCCTAGTACCTCTACAACGGAAAGAGACCTTTCCGTCTTATACTTATATTTGCCAATGTTTTTAGTAAAGCTAGCTCTTCTTCGGAATTCTAATCTGGAAACGGTTCATTGTTATATCTTATCATCGCCTGCCTTATCTCTCTCTCTCTCTCTCTCTCTCTCTCTAGCTACACATTTTGTGCCTGTGTCTGTGTGTTTCTAAATTCCACCCTGGTTGTTTGTTGTCTGTTATGTTTGTATCCTCTTTCACCTTCTTTATCTCACCTAGTTTTTACTCAAAGACGCCATATAAGAACCAGCTTGAAAAGCAAAATCTATTCTTTTTTGTTTCAAAGATTCTGACTTTGACGTTTCAGAGATTTGTAGTCTCATCTCATGACACTCCAATAGTTGTTTGATTGTTTCATACAGTGCCCCTTAAATTGTTTCTATGTTTTTTTATAGGATAGCGCCCTTCTTAACTTAGTCTTTTTCACATGCTCGTAATCTATATCAATAATCCCTAATCATGGTTCTTTTTTTAAAAAACCTTTTTCTTTCATTCTTTGACATGTTCAGTTTCAAGTTGAAACTCATGTAATCTGGATTGTCAACTTCATACCATGGATGACCTGGAAATTAGTGATCATGATTGATAATTACCTTATGTAGTGCATGCATGTTAATTTTAAGTTGGAAGATCTTGTTAGGAGCTTCCATATTACAGTCAATACATATTTGTATATATTTTATGGATGTTGCATTTGCTGAATATGATTAAAGTGATCATACAAAGTTGGTGGCAAATGTGCACTGAATAGATCAGATTATTTCAAGAGTAATGTTATAGACTAAATGTGTAAACAAAATTTTATTTGATAATTGAATTATCACTTAAATATTGATTAAGATGCATATTTCTTATTGGTGATATATCATTTAATTTACAAGTTTAATCTATCTAACATTACTCTTATTTCCAAAAATAATAAAAAAAAAAATACAAGTATCGTCCTTGTAGTTTTTGTTTTGTTATGAGCATGTGTGAGGTTTCTGAACAGTGTTGTAAAGATGGTATGATTAGTCATTTCATGGTATAGTAGCAGTAGCTCGGCTTTAACGTAAAGTGTTCATATAGACTCTGGTCGTGCAATCTACACACTCATTTTTATCTCTTACACACTTTTCTTAATTTTTGACTACAAATTAAATGAATTAAAGAAGAATAAGGGATCAAATTTAACAGAGGCGTGAGAGGTAACGTTTACTGATGGATGTATCAGTGTGACTGTATAAATGATTGACATGAATGTTTAGGGGAATTGATAAATATTGTTCATGATCAGCAGTGGGGATTAAATTCTTTTAAGAAAATGCACCTTGTAGATTTAAAGATCACAAAAGTTTGACCTTTTAAATTACAAATAGGAGGTAAATTAAGGGTGGTTTAATAACTATTTCTTTTTCGGTTTATTTATTTAATTTTTTGAAATTTGAAAAGTTTGGGGAAATATTGTTCATGATCAGCAGTGTGGAATCATTTGGCAACTGTTCTTTAGTTTTTCATTTTTTAGCCTAATTTTAGTTTTCAGTTCTCAAATGGGCAAGAAAATTGTTTCAAATTGCTTGTTATGTGATGCATGCAATGCAATGTTAATATATATGTGCTTTTGGTTTAGAAATCTTTTGAAACTTGTGCATGGTTATAAAGTTTGGGGAAATAGATCTACTGTTAGTTTTATCCTCCTATTTGCGTTTTTAAAGTAATATAGTTTTATGAATCTTTGTCAAGTTTATGTTGGAGTGAATTGTTAGAAGTATTAGACCACTCAACTCAACTGATATCTTAATCAGACACAATATAGGCATGACAAGTAATAATGTGTAGTCAGGTTCTTTTATTGATTCTCAAGTTCCAATACAGCATGAGTAGTTCTTGCCTGTATTGTATGCAGCGAAATTTTATAATATGACTTTATAATATGACGTGGTTGTTAATAATGAGATTATTATTTATGTATTAATTAATATGTTTATGTTTTATTGTTGGCACATCACAAAATCTACAAATTCGGTCTAAAAAGTGGTATACCTAACTTTGAACATTAAAGTAGGATAGAACTTCCCTTGGCCAGGATCTTTAGAAAGAAAAGTGGATTAGCTAGCTAGCACATATAGAAATATTACTAATAATCACGTGAGTGCATATCATACACTGCCTTCGGAATTTTATTTTTTTATTTTTATTGAGTTATCATGATCTGCTTTCTGTTCTTTATAACTTCCCATCCCTTTGCCTATGATAACAGCCAAAAAACTAATAAGATCTAGACTTTAGTACAAATCATTTTGTCTCAAGAAATGATTTCTTCACACAATTTTTGCACACCCGTCCTCTTGTTCAGTCATTGAATTGAACAAATAAAGCCGTATCAAGGGCCATAATTACAAAACGGTGTGCATAAATTGCTGATCTTGTTGATATTATAAGAAGAGTTCCTTTTGTTACTCCATCACTTATTTGAGCAAAGATTTGTACATTTAAGCATCTCAATCAGAGTAAAACTGTGGTTACTTCCATTTGCACGAGCGTGGAGCTTGTGCAACCGGAATGCAAGTAGCAGCCTTAGACATTGAAAAAGGGTGATGGATGTTTAGAAATCTCGTTATCTTTGGTGAAGTGTCATCGTAATCTTATAGGTTACGGTTCGCAACTATTATTGTTTTTTATATGAAAGTACATAATACCTTTTCAGTGATGTGGTTTCATATTTAATTCGCCTCGTGCTCTCACTGCTGCATCAGTAGATTCTTAACTAATTACCCGAATGAAAGGGGAGAGAGGTAGAACATTCCTTAAGCATGCGACCATGGCAGACGTTCAGTTGGACATAAGCATAATATTGGCATATATTCACTTGATTTCGTGGCCTTATCTTGTTGGCTCCTGCATTTGTAAAAGTCTTTTTATTTTTTTATTTTAAGACTATCCGATTAGTGCTCGGTTGGAATTTCTTTATTTTTAAATGTTCTCTTAAAGTTTCTGTGTTCTTTGAACATCTTTCATGCATTATAGTGCTCAAACCGTTTCGATTAAAGTCTATAGCTACTAATCTTTTAATCCCAAAACTTTCTCATGCACCATCGAGTAAGTACTCGAACCAATATATCATGTACTTTGAAATTTTCAAATAGCTAGGATAATGCTAGGGAGACTAAATTACAAACTAAATGATTTGTCACTAATAAGAATGAACGCATAAGTAATAACATAACAATCAACTTCTATGTCATTTATTTTAAAAAAAATTGTTTATAAATTTAGTCTCTGTCATTTCCCTTTCAAATATATTCTATAAGAATAGTTCAATGACTCACTTGTTTAGTTGAAGATACTTGTGCTGTTTTCAACTTTTCATTGATTTGAAGTGTGAGCTTATTTGCAAGTAAACTGTATTGATCTTACTTTGCATGTAACGTATGTAGCCATAGAATATTGCTGATTTCTTATTCTATAAATTAGGCTTATGATCCGTATCTTTATTTATGTTGCCTTACATGATGCTTATGGCGTGAGAGAAAAGCTTGTCACTGTGCTATGTTCATTCATAGCACTAATAGAAGGTTAATTACCGGAAGTCTTGATATAGCTTTAGGCCGAACAAGTGACGTTGTTACTACAGACAACAAGCATAATTCTGGTGTCCGCGTTGCATGTTCTCATGTTTTCGTTGTGTCCAACTTTCCTCAGACATAACTTGAGAAGAGGGAGTGACGCATTCAAACTCCGGTGTTCCGGACTTCCAGTAGCATATTCTCGTTGTGTCATCGTCTCTTCGCCAAGCATAGCATGAGAAGAGACTTGAGCTTTTTTGCTATGCCTTTTCCTTTTTACGTGCTTTTGTCTTCGTTGTTGTATTGTATGCTGCCGCATCCAAGTAAGTTAGTCGGTCGAATACAAGCTTACCCTCTCTATACCTAACAGAAGACCTTTAAATTCCCCAGATTTTGTTTGTTCATCTGGTAAAAATGGTGAGGGGTATTATGGAGAACTGGATAATAAAAATTACTGCTGCTGCTGCTTCAACTGCATATATGGAAGAAGGAAGAAAACATTATAGAAAAGCCCGGATCGAGAGGGTGGTCGAAGTTTTCTCCACACATTCTCATGTGGACTCCCGCAGTTTACGCCGAGAGCAGCTTTTATGTCGTTCAACTCTCTCTCTCTCTCTCTCTCTCTCTCTCTCTCGCTTTGTTCTGGCCAGTACTGCCACTTGTGTTAAGTGCTAGTCATTTCCATAGACGGACATCTCTTCCCGCTGTGGGTCTTTGCGTTTCATTATTGCTTCACACGTGTCTGCTCACTGCATGTACGTTTGAGTGGCATCGGGGCCCTCTGAAATTCAATCCTCTTCTTTCCGCTGCACCAAACCCTATCACTTCTCTTTTTTCTTTTAACTTCCAAGGGCATGGAAATGACTTGGGTGGAAAGTATCATGGGGCGTCTCAAATCTTATACAATATGATGTCGTGTTAGTTATTCGGAATGTAACGGTGGATATCAACTGTGATCGTTTCCATGGCAGTTGCTAACTGGATGGCTAAACATTGAGGTGTAGAAATGCCCAAGAAGTTGTATTTTACTGGCCATCTTCTTGGGTTTCGCGTTAAAGTTCACCATTCTGTTTGGTCACCGACTCTGCCCACCCAGTCACATATGCACGTTTGTGTGGTTTCTGTCAGTTCTGATTTGATTGAGGGCCCCGCCTGTCTTGTCCATTCTGAGTCTGGCATTGTTGTTTCTCCTTCTCTCCAAGTCTTAATCGAGCCATATACAAAAAGAGTAATATTCACAATTCCTTTTTATTTTTTACACATTTTTTCAGTTTTTGATAAATTATAAAAAAAATAAAGAGATAAAAATTAACAAAGATTACGTAAAAATAAAAAATGATGTGTGGATGACACATTTCTAAAAAATATTATCCACATAAAAATTCGTAAGTGTTTTAAAGTATCTGATATTCCGAGATACTTAAATTTTTAAATTTTTATACATTTTACTAGAGGTCTAAGGATAAAATACGGAATGAGGATCTTTTTCGGATTATCTTTATGAGAATTTTGGAACTTTTATAATTACCTATGTTATTTGTATTTAATGTTAAATAAAAAGATTTATAATAATTTTTTTACTGCATTGTATACGATGAACTGATGTAATTGAAAGATTTCTTGAGGATCGGAGAGGATCCTTATTCTAAAATGCCCAGAATACGCGGGCACTTTGAAGCCACCCAAAACAGCCCCCCCCCCCCCAACCCACCCCCTCTGTGAAAGAAAGAATGGTACCCTGTACTGTAGTGCCTTTGAAAACTAGTTCATGGAGTTGGGTCTTTCGGACGAAGAAAAGGTTCAAGTTGGGGGTCCTTCTTCCGTTCTCTTTTTTCTTTTTAATTTTATTGGTGATATGAACTGGAGAAAGATTTCCTTGTCGCGGTACTCTGCTACTGTTGTAGTAAGTGGATCATACTGTGCTAGGTTAATTTATTTTTTTTTTTTTTTCGCAAGCGGTTTTATACCATAGATATTGACGGTAGCAGTATACACGTGCTATGGAAGTTGGTCTTAGTCTGTAGTCACAAATTTAAGTATGACATGTTTAGATGGTCACCTATACGTAATGTATGTACTTCAGTGTAAACGTGAAATTTATATCCCATTTGAGAAATTTTGATATGAGAACGTAGAAATCACGCATGTTTAATTTGCACACTGTTATTTATGTATTGCAATTGTCTACCTCGTAAAATCTACTAGTTTGTTTTCCCCAAGATGTAACTTTAGTACAATCCTCTACTGAGAAAACAACATTGACTAGTGTAGTGGTATTACATAGCACCCTATTATCTCGATAGAAATGGATTTAGTGGTTTAATTCATATAACCTGATGGACAATGTTGGTGATCAGATGAAGGTGGTGGCGTGTCATCGGATGAGGATTTCAGCGGAGGCGGAATAGATGTGCAGGAAGCTCAACAAAGAGGTGAAGATCGAGAACTCAAGGATCGGCTTATGCGTAGGTTTGGCAGTCATCTCAGCACCTTGAAGCTCGAATTCTCCAAGAAGAAGAAGAAAGGAAAGCTGCCGAAAGAAGCAAGGCAAACGTTACTTGATTGGTGGAGTACGCATTATAAATGGCCCTATCCAACGGTACTAAACCTCTCTTTTCACGTTATAACACTTAGTTTTATAACACCACGTGACGTTGCAGTCACACCTCCGTATTTTTCTCATATTCGTCTAATAATCAAAATGTGGTTGTTTGTTTTCTTCCTTTGCTCTAATCTCATTCAGGACGCTGATAAGATTGCACTGGCCGAATCGACGGGGCTAGATCAAAGGCAAATTAACAACTGGTTTATTAATCAGCGTAAGCGTCACTGGAGACCATCGGAGAACATGCAGTTTGAGGTGATGGATAATCTTACTGGACCATTCTTTACAGATGAATGAGGTGCATGCATGTACATTCTCTCAAATCCTTAAATATACTTCTGTTCCTGGTAATTTATACGTACATGATCTGGAAAATGCAAACTTTACTGACATTCGTCAATTACCCTATCTTCAAGATGATTAGGGGGATTTGATTGTAATTTGCTTCAGTGTATACTCTATGGAATTTGACCACGGTTGACAATGAATGAAATGCTTACATGCCCTTGCTATCACTTGCAAATGATCTCTGCCCAAAACGCAAAACTTGTATTAATAAGTGCAAATATGAGCTCAACCAAATTTATCAGAATAACGCTCTCATTCTTCTGCACTCGAACCCGAATTTTGATATCGAAGTTTAGATAATTCAGTGCAAGATATAACTTGTATTCAAGAAGGAAAAAAAAACCCTACTAAGTAGGCCCTAAACGGTATTCGAACTATAATCAACCAAGAAAAGTGATTAAAAACCATTTACATTTCATTTGATTCATTTTTCTCTTGCAATTATTGTCAGAGGCTATGAGATCGAATAGTTCATAATTTACGCAATGTCAATTCCTTCTTTTCCCATATCCTTATATCTTTTTTTCCGCTACTTGATTCATGACTTTCTCCATTCAAGTAAATAGACGCGTCATAAAATTTTGAATAACAATGTGGTTTATGATTGGTGAGCCCATGTCGGCCTGCACTTGTAATTTGAGTCCATGCATCACTATTGGGCTTAGACCGATATTGCTAACCAACATTGGGCTTACTTTAAAACCGACGACCCATAATTTTCCGGATTACAACTCTCATGAATCGGGCCCCCTTATCCGATCACTGATCTCAGAACAAGCGTCTCCCCGTTGTTGTTTCAGTAACTGACACTAACTGTCATGGCTTCGCTTCAGTTACATCTTCCGTTCTCAGCCGGTTCAGACGCATTCCGGTCCGGTCCTCCAGGACCTCCACCGCATGCCGGGCGCTCTTCAACCGCATGCCCCTGTCTATGACAACGTTCGATTCTCTCCTCTCTATTTTTTTTCTTAAATTGTAGTGTCACTTTTTCTTTCTTTGTTAATAATTAATCTGTCTAAATATTTATCTTCCTTTTTTTTTTTTAAATATAATTTTTAGTTACATGATTTGTTGAGCTTGGGTCAGCATCGAAAATGGAAAAGAATGGCAGTTTCGTGGAGCGGGTAAAAATTAAAATTAACTTTTTTTTTGCTCTATTTTTTGGTGGATATGTATATATATACACACAAATTGCTCAAGGGGAGGGATTCCATTTTTCTAAAAAGTTGGAGACACGCTACCACCGTTAGATTTAACTTTGTGTGGTTGAGATTAGAACACAGGTCACACAATCTCAACCACACAATTTCATTAAAGTTAAATCCGGAAAGCTTGTCCTCATTTAAAAAAAAAATGGGGATCCATCATCCCCTTAAGCAATTTCCATATATATATATTTGGGTCTCTGAATTTCAAGTTTTTGAATTTTGGGTTGCAGAGCAAAAATGGGAGAGAGTGTGTTGGATTTGTGCTGTGGAAGTGGGGATTTAGCGTTTCTCTTGTCTGAGAAAGTTGGGTCTAATGGCAAGGTTTGTTCTTTGTTTTAACTAGCTGAAAGATTGGTAATTTAATTTGAATATGAGGTGATGTTTGTGATTGGGATTGTAAAATTTGGCTGCATTGGCAGGTGATTGGTCTCGGTTTCTCGAAAGAGCCGTTTTCAGTGGCTTTGTCGCGGCAAAAGTTGAAGTCGAAAGCCTGCTACTTGAACATTGAGTGAGCACTGGTAAATCTAGTGGTTAATCAACTAAAAATGTTTGAACTTTAACTCAGGATTTTGGAAATGTTTAGTTTTATGTTAAACACCTTAATAGATACTAAATTACATTTATGCGAATAATCGATCATGTTATGCATTGCATCTTGTTAGGTGGGTTGAAGGTGATGCAACTGATTTGCCGTTTTCTGACGTTCACTTTGATGCCATCACTATGGGTTTTGGGCTAAGAAATGTAGTAGACAAATATAAGGCCATGGAGGAAATGTTTAGAGTTTCGAAAGCAGGTTCCATTCTCTCTCTTTCGATGGATGATGTTGTAGTTCTAGGTCGTCACTTTTTCTCATTTTTGCTTGGCATTACAGGCTCGAGGGTACCAATCCTTGATTTCAATAAAAGCACCAATCCAGTTGTGTCTGCTGTTCAGGTACTCAACCAGATACAATAAGTTTTTGCCTTGTAATGCGTACACCAATTTTCCCGTTATGTTTTTATTTTTGCAGACAAGTGCTGAATGCTTCATGATTCAACTTTTGCTAGGAATTGATGATTGACAATCTTGTTGGCCCGGTGGCTTCTGGTTTTGCACTTGAGGAGGATTACAAGTATTTAAAGAGTTCAGTCAGGGCATTTCTGATAGGTGCATTTTCCTCGCTTTAACTCTTTATTTTTATGGCATATGCACCACACCATGTTTCTATCTGTTTAAGCTCTCTTTGTACTATTGTGTTTATATGTTGTATCTTCAAATTTCATCAACTCTTGGGAATTGTTCTGTTTGGAGGCCTTTAGGCATGGCCTTAATAAGTGGTTAATTGGAGTGGTTAACCAGATAATAGGCTACTAGTTTGTTGATTAAAATCTTTTTGTGAACACGGGGGACGAGTGGGAGAAGCTGGCTTTAGACGTAGGTTTTTCCAACGCCAGATATTATGAGATTGGAGGAAGCCTCGTGGGGAACTTAGTAGCCACACGATAGTTTGATTCATGTATATGCTGTTTCAAATTGTCTTGGTGAACACAAAGTATGTGCCTTCGGGAAATAAGAAAAATGTTGTGCCTCATACATTTCTTTTCAATTATTCTTTCATAGTTGTGAATATCAATCTTTAAGAGCATTTCTGATGATCAATTTTACTTCTACAAATGAGAACAAAAATATTGCTCACTGTTCGGGCTCTGAAAACTGAGAAAAAAATATTTGCTTTCTTTGGAACTCTGGCTCAACCATTCTCACTATATCTACAAATCCTCGAATGCCATTTGTACTTCGTCTCAGTTACTCCTACTTGACCTTGTCATTGGATGTATTCTCTGACTGAGCTGGGCAGGGCCAAGTAGCAGCCTGAGATTCCTCAGCTTATTCATAGGAGAACTTAGTTGCAAGCCCTGGAAATTTGTTAAACATTTTGTTTTCACTTTTCACCATGTTGTGATCACCTTGGATAGAAAGAACTATGTGAAACACTCGCAACTGAAGAAGCACCATCTGCATTTAGAGGGTAACATTGGTCGTCACCGTGGTCATTGAGTTCCATGGTCTTTTCATCTATAAAAGGTGGATTGGTGGGCGCAGGAAGGTGCAGCTCCTTCTTTGTTAGCATCTGCAGCGCCTTTGACATTGTTGGTCGTAAAGAGGAACTCTCTTGGGTGCATAGAAGTCCTATCTGAACCACTCTGAATATCTCATCCTTAACATTGTCATGGCAATTCTGCAACATTAAATTTGGGTCGTACAGTTCCTCTACAGTCCCTGCTTGGAAGTGCTTCCAGGTCTGTTTGGATAAAAAACACAGGAACAACGAAGTAAGAGTGAGATCTACTGTATACTGCAAATTCAAAGATCGAATTGTTTTATGAATGGAAGAAAAGGAAGAATTTATTGGGAAATTTACAATTGTAACTATGCCGTCTGAGTATTCTGCAGATTTGCTCCTGTTGTTCTGCCTTCCTGTGATGATCTCCAATATAAGCACTCCGAAGCTGTAGACATCTGCCTTTTCTGTCAACTGGCCATGAGCTAGGTATTCTGGAGCCATGTATCCCCTGAGGTAGGTTAGAAACAACGGTAAGCTCAACTTTTTCAGAGTCTCATTCATTTATCTTTGCTAAAATAACCTGAAATGAATTTACTATAAATGGGCTTACAATGTCCCTGCAATTGCTGTGCTGATGTGACTCTCATCTTCCTCGAAAGACCTGGCCAAACCAAAATCTGCAATTTTAGCACGAAGCCTTGAATCCAAAAGTATATTGCTCGCTTTTATGTCTCTGTGAATGATCCTTGTTTTTGAGTTGTCGTGAAGGTAGTCTAAACCTTCTGCTGTTCCGACAATGATCTCATATCTCCTCTCCCAGTTAAGTGTTTTAGCTCTTTCTTGATCTGTCGAAATTTGTTGAAAACATTGAGGGAAATGCAGAAACAAGCACATACCACCTAGTTAAGATTTGTGTAAATTAGCATAAGTCTACGTAATTACCGAAGATGAAGCGGTCTAGACTCCTGTTCGGTAGGTATTCATAGATGAGAAGGCTTTCAGGTCCCGAGCAACTGCAGCCCAACAACCTGACCAAGTTTTTGTGTTCCACGCTGCTTATAATGTTGATTTCATTGTAGAAATCTGCTGCTCTGTGTCTGTTGTTAAAGAAAAGCCTCTTCACTGCAATCTCCCTCCCATCAGCCAGAACTCCCTGCAAGGAGAAAACCTGGTAAGTTTCCGAGTACAGAGGCATCAGACATTTAAGACAAACAAAAGGCATGGAGACAAACTACCTTATAAACAGTTCCGAAACCTCCTTGTCCAAGCTTGTTGACAACGTCAAAAGACCCCGTCGCCTTTTCGATTGTTGAGTACTTGAAGTTTAAGCTACTGTCGTTTAGGGTTTTCGCCCACTTCTCTGCATCATATGATCCTGCAAAACCCCGAAATTCTTTACTAGTCCGGTAATCTCTTACGTTTAATATACCATTTTGTCCATCACATACGTTCTTTTAGTATCACCATTGAAGCAATACACTCTGATAGCATTGCAGAATTTCTACTAGCTTTTTACCTCTTCTTTTCTTTTGTATGTATCTGTGCTTCCAGATATAAAATCCAATGGCTACTCCACCGACCAAAACTACGAAGGAGCTGACAACTGAAACTACTATGACAATTGTGGTACCTGCAACAAAGTTCCGAAGATTAGGTGAGCAAAACTACACACCAGGCTCAGTCTCGAACCACCGAAGCACCCTACCCTAACCTCGCTTAAAGTGATTAAATGGGAACCTATGTTAAATAAAAAGGGTAGAACTTTCATGTACCTCTGGAGCTTCCATTTCCCATTTCCTTGTTGAGAAAATCTGTGTCCGAATACCTCACGAAGCACCCGGTGTACAACGCTCGCCCCTCGGACCAAGGCAAGCATCCCAACATTGATGCGGATGCATTTTCCAAACACTGTCTGCAAGAGCTCTCATCCAAAGTTCTCCAGCAATCAGCCAACACAAAAGCTGACTCGTTTGCTGTCCCACTCACACTCACCTTACCCCTTGCATATCCTCGGTTACTTGGCGCAGACTCAACCGCACGTTTCACAACCTGCCTTGCCGATTCTCCAAACGCCGAACTCTTCCTCGTCGTGTTCCCACACTCAACCCTGTCTTCCGACCCTCTAAACTCCTCGTAAAAGCTATAGTTTTCGGACCTCATGAAGCAACCGTCGAGGAAAATCCGACCCCCATTGTAAGGAAAACATTGGGGAAGCACTGTACGCGCCTCGGCGTAGCATAGCACACAGTCTAGAAGGGAAAGGTCTCCATAGCATTGAGCTAGGCCGTAGTTGGTGTCGGGGCCTGATCCGGTGACTGCCACTCCGAAGCCGGAAGTTCGCATTTGTTCACTGATGTTTTCCATCGTGCTGACAAAATTCGGAACAAACACGGTTGTGTTGTGCTCAAGTTGGTTGCCGCACATTATTTGGACCGTCTTCGTTCTTGGATCTCCGGCAGCCATTCCTAGTAACAGCAGGATCTTCAGGGGAAGCAAATGTTGGGAAAGAGCTGGCATGTTGCATTTCTTCATTTTTTTTTTCTGGGATGAACTGGAACTTCGATTTAATTTGCAGCTGCCTCCATCCAAATTTATGTGAAGGAATGTTGTGGAAGAAATAAGGATTGCTGTCAATTGGGCAAATGGGGGAATTAGGAGTTACAGAAGGACAGATGGCACAAAAGTAGCAATACGACCTGGACGAAAACGAAAAGATAAAAACAAACTTGTTTTTGAAGTGGATAAATTGCATTCAGATTTAGGCACCGTCCTTAAAAGTCGAAAGGGCAGGTCTTGGATTTGGGTTTGTACCCAAAACTTGTTGCAGGATTTGCAGACTGCAGTCCCAAGTTTCTTCCTCTGTGTTCATATTTTCACAGACAATTTAAACAAGAGACGTTTCTGTGATCAGCCTCCTGAAACTGTAGGTAGACTTACCTATGCCCTCAGATGCCACTTGGACAACTCGAATTGATAATACAATGTCATGTTTGAAATGATATACATGACGCTGTGATATTGATATTGAAACATCAAAGATGTAGGCAAGTATGATTTTTATGACACTTATATACCGCCATAGTGACACAAATATAACGTCATGGCGATATCCCGTCAACAATAAACTATTGTTTGTAAGTTTCTCGTGACCGGGCCACCACCACGATAAGAGTAAACAGTGTAGCCCCTCCCGGAAAAGTTGCTAATCTTGAAAATTGGCTTTTGGATGAATTCTACACAAAAGATCGGCATGAAGTGAAGGTAGCACGGAACGGAATAGAACAACAAGTGGGTCCCACATGGGCCCCACAAGCATTTCCAGTTTGGACCCCACAATTTGGATTGAATGTGAAAGAAAGACGATTCCAGAGATAAAAGGTCGGCATTGATTCTAGAGGGAGCGAGGAGGTGTGATTCCCTGTAACCCACATAAATATCCAACCAGATGAGACCCCACCAATCCCTACCCACCATGGTCCCATGACCTCCAGCCAGCCCGCCATTGCCATTTTCTACGATAGTAATTAGCATTAATAACACGTGGATGCATTTTTTTATTCAACGGCAATAGTATGAACATATTATTGATAACATATCGTCAGTCCATTCAGAGCAGTTTGCTCGAGAAACTTGAGAGCATCGGCAGTGATCAATAGAGGCACCTAGACTGAACAGCTAATTAAATGCAGAAATAAAGGTTTTTTTTTTCCCTACGTCCATTTTAGCTGCAACCAGCAGGAATAGACCGGAGTATAATTGAATTTTTTCGAGTTATATCCTAAGTAAGGGGTATGAATTGCAGATAGAATATGTATATAACTAAACTGTCAAGGAATTCTTACCAGGATTTAGTTCAGAAATCAATCCATGAGAGAAGAAAAGAAAGAAGAAGTTGTAGGCAAAGCTTTGAGTGCATGAAAATTGGATTTTTTCCCTTAAACACGAGACCTATAAATATATATGCACACGTACCTTTTGTTTTTGCATTGGATCAGTGAAACTATGAGTTCCTGCAGGTGAGGTGAGAAGCTTAATCAAGGACTTCTGGCTTCTGGTTTTTGGCTTTTGGCTTCTGCCGTTGTGAAATGAATTAGCTAGCTAAAGAGAGAAAAGCCAACTCGAAGAATTTGGAATACGTTCAGATGAGAAGTCAAGAGTGATCTAGGGCTGTACTGGAAAAGTTTCCTCTTTGCTATTCAACTTCAAACTTTCAAATCGAAAGAATAAAGACTGAGGGAGGAGAAAGTGGAAACTACGCGGTGTTGGACCGAAAAGCCGACAGCTACACACACAAATATGTATTCATATGTGTGTAGGAGGAGGCGTAGCTATGCCCGGTAGTAGTTGGTTCATTTGACTTGTGAGAAATGAATGTCTCCGTTTAACAGTTTTACCCTAATACTAAATCTCTTGTGGTGTATCAATGATTAGTTTTCATGGTTAAATAAAGTGAGAGTTGACAATTGAACCTTTTTTATTTTTATTTTTATTTTTTTATATCTTCATAAAATAGCAATTAGGTTTTCATATGCGCACTACAAACTTGTTTTGATTTAGTGATATTTTTCTCCGCTTAGTTGGTTGACAAAATATTAAATTTGACTCTGGACAAAAACTATATATATTTGTGACAAATTTAACATCTAACTGTGAAAGTGCCAATTACAGTTTTCTTTTTTTTTTTCATCCCCAGCAAAATTCAACAAAGGCTGTTAGCTCAGCACAAGTTGCTCTGGAAAGATAATTTTCAAAGTGATGCCTTGTTTTCTACTCATATCTAGCTCTTTGGCACTGATGACATATTCAACGTGAAAACAAACCACCCACCGCAATATAAGTCAATAACATTTAGTCTTAATCATCGTTCCAAATAATTAACAGATGCACACAAATTATTACCCGGACAAAATAAAAATAAAAAACCAAGTGGAGAAGAATGTTGATAATAATAAATAATTGTTGCTATTATTAATGTTATTGCTGTTGTTATATTGTAACAATCTAACATATATATATATATGTTATAGCAACTTGGTGTTTCAAACGCACCATTTGTCATATAATTTGAATGTTTATCTTAATCAGCATTATCACTAACTGTATTTGTATACAGCGCACCAAATTAACCCAGAAGACATATCTAATTAATTTATGAACCAGTCACTTTGCAGAGAAAAATTGCCAGACTAATTATATTTAGTTTTTGTGCTTTCCAGATAAATTATAATACGATATTTTATTCCATAAAATTCGATGGATTCAACATGGTGCTTGAAAATTGTAGGAGCAGCAGTTTGATCTGCATGTGCACCCCAAGAGCTGGCATTGTCATTATTCCTTGATTAACTGTTAATCTTGGATTATTTTTTGTATTAAATTTGACTTTAGCATGGTTGCTTGGTTCAGTATAATTCTCACCGACATTTGAAAAGGCTGGTTCAACCAATTATATATATTATATTAAAATAAAGAAATAGAGTTTTACTTTTGTAACTTTGATTTTGATTTATTCGAGAAGTGCACCAAAACTGCCTAATACAAACAAAATCTCGAAAAATTTATTACGGATAAACTGATAACGTGACATTGTGACAACCGTATCATTTAAAAAAAAAAAGAATGCATATCAATAATATAATTCTCTACGTATATTTTACAAAGGGTATTCAGGTCTACTTACCCATGTTGTTAAAACATATAGAAGTTGCACAAAATTTGACTGTAATTAGACTCTAGGAGCTGCGGGGTTGGATCATTTGACATTCACAAGTCTGTAGGGATTGCTTAAGCTCATAGATCATCTGAACTCGCAACATTTACATTGTGGATGATGAAATATAAAATGTTCATCTCGGCTCAATCCAGCTTTGAGTCATGCTATTCTTCGAAGATGGCGTGTTAGACTTCGTGGACAGAGAAATGAAACTTCCTGAAGGAGTTCTCCTGTTGAATTCTGCGCTACCAGAATTGAGAAATGGTGGTTGTGTTGGCTGAGGAATCTCTAGATTTTCGGTAAGCATTTTCACGACTAATGACATTGCCGGCCGCAGCTCTGCTAAAGCCTGCACACAAAGTAACCCTATTTGAAGTAACCGAGATGCTTCTTCATTTTCAAACTTACCTTCTAGGAGTGGATCAATAGCTTCACGTAACCTACAAGTTCCATAAAGATCCCAAGTCTTTATGAAATGAGATAAAAGAAGGTTAAATTATGATTACTGAAAGTGGATGTGAAAAATTTGTTCACGAAATATAAATTTAGCAGATATGCAAGAGAAACGATTTTGTTTACCATCTGCAGAATAGAAGTCGAACTTGAAAAGACAGAATCGGAGAAGCTGGCTTTAGATGTAGGGTTTTCCAATGCCACATATTATTAGATTGGCGGAAGCCTCATGGGGAACTTGGAAGCCACACGATAGGTTGGTTCACGTTGAACACAAAGTATGTGCCTTCGGGAAATAAGAGAGATGTTGTGCCTCATACATTTCTTTTCAATTATTCCTTCGTAGTTGTGAATATCGATCTTTAACAGCATTTCTGATGATCAATTTTACTTCTACAAATGAGAACAAAAATATTGCTCACACTGTCTGGCTCAGAAAACTGAGAAAAAAATATTTGCTTTCTTTTGAAGTCTGGCTCAACCATCCTCACTATATCTACAAATCCTCGAATGCCATTTGTACTTCGTCTTAGTTACTCAAACTTGAGTCATTAGATGTATTCTGGCTGAGCTGAGCAGGGCCAAGTAGCAGCCTGAGATTCCTCGGCTCCTTCATAGAACTTAGTGCTTGCAAGCTCTGGAAATTTGTGAAACCTTTCTTTTTCACTTTTCACTATGTTGTGATCACCTTGGATAGAAAGAACTATGCGAAACACTCGCAACTGAAGAAGTACCATCTGCATTCAGAGGGTAACATTGGTCGTCGCCGTTGTCATTGAGTTCCATGGTCTTTTCATCTATAAAAGGTGGATTGGTGGGCGCAGGAAGGTGCAGCTCCTTCTTTGTTAGCATCTGCAGCGCCTTTGACATTGTTGGTCGTAAAGAGGAACTCTTTTGGGTGCATAGAAGTCCTATATGAACCACTCTGAATATCTCATCCTTAACATTGTCATGGCAATTCTGCAACATTAAATTTGGGTCGTACAGTTCCTCTACAGTCCCTGCTTGAAAGTGCTTCCAGGTCTGTTTGGACAAAAAAACACAGGAACAACGAAGTAAGAATGGGGATCTACTGTATACTGCAATTTCAAAGATCAAATTGTTTTATGAATGGAAGAAAATGTAGAATTTATTGGGAAATTTACAATGGTAACTATGCCGTTTGAGTACTCTGCAGATTTGCTACCGTTGTTCTGCTGTCCAGTAATGATCTCCAATATAAGCACTCCGAAGCTGTAGACATCTGCCTTTTCTGTCAACTGGCCATAAGCTAGGTATTCTGGAGCCATGTATCCCCTGAGGTAGGTTAGAAACAACGGTAAGCTCTACATTTTCGGAGTCTTATTCATTTATCTTCGCTAAAATAACCTGAAATGAATTTCCTATAAATAGACTTACAATGTTCCTGCAATTGCTGTGCTGATGTGACTCTTATCTTCCTCGAAAGACCTGGCCAAACCAAAGTCTGCAATTTTAGCACGAAGCCTTGAATCCAAAAGTATATTGCTCGCTTTAATGTCTCTGTGAATTATCCTTGTTTTCGAGTTGTCATGAAGGTAGGCTAAACCTTCTGCTGTACCGACAATGATCTCGTATCTCCTCTCCCAGTTAAGTGTTTTAGCTCTTTCTTGATCTGTCAAAATTTGTTGAAAACATTGAGGGAAATGCAGTAACATGCACGTTCCACCTAGTTAAGATTTGTGTAAATTAGCATAAGTCTACGTAATTACCGAAGATGAAGCGGTCTAGACTCCTGTTCGGTAGGTATTCATAGACGAGAAGGCTTTCAGGTCCCGAGCAACTGCAGCCCAACAACCTGACCAAGTTTTTGTGTTCCACGCTGCTTATAATGTTGATTTCATTATATAAATCTGCTGCTCTGTGTGTGTTGTTGAAGAAAAGCCTCTTCACTGCAATCTCTCTCCCATCAGCCAGAACTCCCTGCAAGGAGAAACCCCGGTTAGTTTCTGAGTACAGAGAGGCATGAGACATTTAAGACAAACAAAAGACATGGAGACAAACTACCTTATAAACAGTTCCAAAACCTCCTTGTCCAAGCTTGTTGACAATGTCAAAAGATCCCGTGGCCCTTTCGATTGTTGAGTACTCGAAGTTTAAGCTACTGTCTTTTAGGGTTTTCGCCCACTTCTCTGCATCATATGATCCTGCAAAACCCCGAAAGTATTTAGCAGCCCGGTAATCTCTTACGTCTAATATGCCATTTTGTCCATCACATATGTTACCATTGGAGCCATACAATCTGATAGCTTTGCAGAATTTCTACTAGCTTTTTACCTCTTCTTTTCTTTTGAATATATCTGTGCTTCCAGATATAAAATCCAGTGGCTACTCCAACTACCAAAACTACCAAGGAGCTGACAACTGAAACTATTTTGACAATCGTGGTACCTGCAACAAAGTTCCGAAGATTAGGCGAGCAAAATTACACAGAGGCTTAGTCTCGAACCACCGAAGCAGCCTATCCTCCCCTCGCTTAAAGTGATTAAAGGGAACCTGTGTTATATAAAAGGGGTAGAAATTTCATGTACCTCTGGAGCTTCCATTTCCCATTTCCTTGTTGAGAAAATCTGTGTCTGAATACCTCATGAAACAACCGGTGTACAACGCTCGCCCCTCGGACCAAGGCAAGCATCCCAACATTGATGCAGATGCATTTTCCAAGCACTGTCTGCAAGAGCTCTCATCCAATGTTCTCCAGCAGTCAGCCAACACATAAGCTGACTCGTTTGCTGTCCCACTCACACTCACCTTACCCCTTGCATATCCTCGGTTACTTGGCGCACACTCAACCGCACGCTTCACAACCTGCCTTGCCGCTTTTCCAAATGCCGAGCTCTTCCTCGTGGTGTTCCCACACTCAACCCTGTCTTTCGATCCTCTAAACTCCTCGTAAAAGCTATAGTTTTCGCTCCTCATGAAGCAACCGTCGAGGAAAATCCGACCCCCATTGTGAGGATAACATTGGGGAAACACTGTACGCGCCTCGGCGTAGCATAGCGCACAGTCTAGAAGAGAAAGGTCTCCATAACATTGAGCTAGGCCGTAGTTGGTGTCGGGGCCTGAACCGGTGGCTGCCACTCCGAAGCCGGAAGTTCGCACTTGTTCACTGATGTTATCCATCGTTCTGAAAAAATTCGGACCAGACACGGTTGTGTTGTGCTGACGTTGGTTGCCGCACATTATTTGGACCGTCTTCGTTCTTGGATCTCCGATAGCCATTCCTAGTAACAGCAGGATCTTCAAGGGAAGTAAATGTTGGGAAAGAACTGACATGTTGCATTTCTTCATATTTTTTGGGACGAATTGGAACTTTGATTTAATTTGCAGCTGCCTCCATCCAAATTTATATGAAGGAATGTCGTGGAAGAAACAAGGATTGCTGTCATTTGGGAAAATGGGGAATTAGCTACGATGCATGGACACGGGAAAAACTCAGCGTATCCCGTATCTGAAACAAGGATTGTTGAGTTAACAGTAAAACATTGTTTGTAAATTTCTCTTGACATGACCGAAACACCAACACTAAATAGAAAAGTTGCTATCTTGAAAATTGGCTTTTGGGTGAAATCTACACAAAAGACAAGAGCATGAGGTAAAGACAGCACAGAACACAACAACAAGATGGGTCCCACAAGCATTCCCAATTTTGCACGCCACAATTTGGATTGAATGTGAGAAGATAGGGGGTCGGCATTGAATTGTAGTGGGTGGGAGGAGGTGTGATTCCCTGTAACCCACATAAATATCCAAGCAGATGAGACCCCACCAATCCCTACCATGGTCCCATGACCTCCAGCCAAGCCCGCCATTGCCATTTGCCACCAACAGCTAACGGTCAACGTCTAAACTGCTGACGTTCTATACTGGTATCCGGTGACGACTCAAATCAAGATATTAGGCAGCTAGCTTAACACCAGCTTACTATCAATACGGTATTGGTATTGTAGAAAATTTAGTGATTAGTACTGATAACATGTTGATATGTTTTTTATGTAAAGATATTAACATATTATCAAATGACATATCGTCAATTTGTTCTCGAAAAACATGAGAGCATCGGCAGTCACCAATAGAGGCACCTAGACTGAACGGCTAAAAAATGCAAAAATAAAGGATTTTTCCCTACGTCCATATTAGCTGCAGCCAGAAGGAATAGGCCGGAGTATAATATAATTTTTTCGAGTTATATCCAAATGAAGGATATGAATTACAGAGAAATATGTATGTAACTAAACTGTCACGGAGTTTTTACCAGGATTTGGTTGAGAAATCAGTCCATCGAGAGAAGAAAAGAAAGAAGTTGTAGACAAAGTTTTGAGTGCATGAAAATTGGACTTTTCCTAAAACACGAGACCTACAAATATATATGTATACGTACCTTTTGTTTTTGCATTGGATCAGTGAAACTATGAGTTCCTGCAGGTGAGGAGAGAAGCTTAATCGGGGACTTCTGGCTTCTGGTTTTTGGCTTTTGGTTTTTGGCTTCTGCTGTTGTGAAATGAATTGGCTAGCTAAAGAGAGAAACCAACTCGAAGAATTTGGAATATGTTCAGATGAGAAGTCAAGAGTGATCTTGGGCTGTGGCGGAAAAGTTTCCTCTTTGCTGTTCCAACTTCAAACTTTAAAATCAAAAGACTGAAGACTGAAGACCGAAGACCGAAGAGCCGACAGTATATATACACACAAACACACAATTATGTATACATATACATGTTGCGAAAATTAGATTACTAAAATTAACTTCATTAAGTTGAATTTTTATGCTCGCAATATACGAATCAAATGATAATATATCATATAAGCATGGATATCGTCATACAGAGATCGAATTAATTCTAAAAATCTTACTAACTAAATTGAAACAAATTAAAGTGGAAAAGCTTTAACGAAAAATATATGATATTTTGAAATAAACTGAAATTAAATAAAACTTGAAATAAAATGCATGTAAATAATAAAATGAAAACATAAGAAAAGAAGACCTAGGGCATCCGAATTCACCGTAACCAATTCTACTTAATCACCTTAATATGTTATGCTCAAGTAGTTCTCCAATATTGATGATCGATTTTCCCTAAATTATTCAACGGTCATGGCATCTGTTGCAGCAAAAGTATTCTTACATGTTAGTAGCATCTAGATGAATTTAAACAAGTAAGAACACATTAAGCTCTATGGAAATTGTTGGAAAATCACATAAACCCTAATTGCATGTCATCTACAAATAGGTGTTTGTGGTATCAGTTGCAAGAAGCACATCTACTCTTAACTTGCATCAAGTCAACTTAACTAAAACTTAGGTGGTGATCAAGCATCTAAATAAAAATCAAGTGCATTACGAATAACAAAACATACTCAATAAGAAAGAAAAACTTGATAATAACAATGTCACAAGAAAATTAAGTATTCATGATTAGGCTATATCGTAGCTCTAGCAAAAAAGAAACAAACTAGAAAACTCTTCCCTTTTCCCTTCCTTGTCGCAGCCCCTATCAAAAATATGATTTGTTCTATTTTTGCTTATTTGGCGGCTTTCTAAATAAAAAATAAGGAGATTGTAACAGCCCGTCCCGAATTTGTATATATTTTAATCCCCGAATATGTAAAATGACGACAATGGCCTCGAAGTTTAGTGACGTGGACATGCATATGTAGAGTTAAATTATTGGTCTCGCTAGCATAATTAAATAATACGCATCGCCATGAACGTGTTGACGTGAATTAGGGTCGAGTTGGGTTCGTAGTGGAAATGATATGAAGGAATAAAGGAATTTGAGTTGGATATAATTGCATGAACCCAAAACATGCAGCCCAATTAGGGCTTGAGGCAATTTAAAATTGCCCAATCTGGTTTCACACACACACACGTGCCTAAACCTCTCACTCTCTCTCTGTTTCTCGAACTCTCTCCCTGTCCGTACAATCAAACCTCATGACCTTCAAACATCATCACACACACATAGATTGAGTTTAAGGATAACACCATTGTGCTTCCCTCAACTTCACGAGTCGAGCCATACCTTTTGTTTGAGGATAAGACTTGTAGAACTCGAGATACCTGAGCTCTGGCGAGGTGCTCTGTGACTCCAACGTGATCGAGAGTGATTCTTTTGGTTTTGAGATCCAAGAAAGTACTTATCTCACTTCCCTGGCATTTTAGAGTGGTTTTGGTGTTGTTTTAACATTAGAGAATGCAAGTTTATTGAGTTACAGGTTTGGCCGAAGTTTCTAGGAATATTCCGACCATTTCTCGTTAGTTTTAAGTCTTCAAAAAGGTATGGATGTGTTCTACTCGTTTAGAACTTCAAATTGATATAAGAATCGTGAAATTTGGTGAAGAAATGAAAGAGATATTAAGTTTCTAAGTTTTTCTAGAAACCGGTGACGCAGCGGCTGCCGGCGCCGGAATCTGGCGAAGCATCGAAGGAGAAGAAGGAATATTTTGTCAACTTAATGGAATATTATTGATGCCGTCAGGTATATATAACGGTAAATTCTGATATTTAACAGAATATTCCCTAACGACGTTAGGGATTCCGTCTGTGTGTCAGGCATATGCCTGCGCGTGGCCGGCGCGTGTGGCCGTGCCTTGGCTAGCGCGTGGTGGCGCATGTGACCTCAAAAAATTATTTAAAAAAATATGGAGGTGTTTGTGGTGTTGTGTAGATCACATTGGTATATTCAAACACCTCATTTGAGCAATGTATGAGAAAGTTATCCTAGGTTTCGTATATGTGCATTATAATTAACGTTTAATCAGTTTTTTCGCATATAGGTGAGACGTTTCCTGAGGACGAGCACGGTCAGGCAAGACTTGGAGGTTACGGCCCTGCAAAATATCAGTGAGTGGGCTTTTAGTTTTCTATATATACGTATTATGCTTTACATTTCCCAAAAATGGTTTTAAATGGTTTTACGTTTAAAATGCCATGTCAATTGCATTATATTTTAGTTGATGCATTAGTATAGATATGCATATTATTGTATGACGATGCAGACGCCCAAGTAAGCTTCAGGTGAGTACTTATTGATGACAGAGATTGCTGTGATTATTTATGGTTAGTGCTCATTATCCTGCACCTCGGTGTTAGTGCTTTGCCCGAGGCCTAGCCTTCACGTGATCGTTCACCTCCTGCACCACACGCTCACCTTGGATCCAAGGCCGGTGCTAGCCTGTCGTACAGACCACCCTAGGTGGTTCTGACTCATAGGTGACTTGCGATACTTCGCACAGCCTTCACGTAATCATAGCACTTGAGCGTACACCCAGCCTGTCGTACAAACCACGTTAGGTGGTTCCGACTCGTGTTCAGGAATACATATTTATGGGCTATAGATTCAGCCGTATAGGGACTCCGATTGACACATTACTTTTTCATTATAACATATCACCTGGCTTACATATTTGTTTATGAAATACTTGACATGGCATATATTTGGTCTTTTGCATTATTGAGCATGATTTCTAGATACGTATATATACTTATTTTCTGAGAAATTATATGGGTTTTATGGTGAGGGGTTATTATAGTTGAAAAGTGAAATGTGTTTTCAAAACCCTTGTTTTTTCCCACTCACATTTTCTGTTTTATGCCCCCTCCAGCTTCTAAGTAGACGTTCGGATTGGTGGCTTACGAGGACTACACGGCGATTCTGACAACATTGTGAAATAATGTAAAATTTTCCTTCATGTTCTGTATAATTAATACTTAGCTTCGTGGACTACAACTAGGTTACCTACGCTCTGAACGTTTGTATCGTTATCTTGCACACTATCACGCACTCATATATCATCCTAGTATAACTTAGTTAGTTTCGATTTTTAATTATTCACACTTTCATTTCACTTTCACTTCCGCACTGCGCACATGGCTACGTCACCCTCACGTGACGGCCATCATGCGTTGATTCAGGTCGGGGTGTGTCAGAGATGACCACTAATTCTACCTCTAATGGACTTTCAAGTTTTTATTAAAGAAAATAAAAAATAACAAAAATAATAAAAATTAATATTTAAATTCTCTCCTAAAATTCATTGATTAGCATTCTCATGTCCATTTGATCTCCAAAACCACTCGGTTTCATCTTCTTGTTGTAATGCATATCTTAGTGCAGTGAATTAGCTTCTCACTCCACTGAAACTACTCTTACACACTCAAAAAGCTCATTTTCTACTTTTTTTTTTATTGAATGCCTAGAAAATACAACACCGTATCTAGTGCATTTAACCCATTTAAATATACAAAATCTAAAAAATATATATATATAAAAATATGCACCCATCCATACATGTGGAGGAAGAGGGGTAGCTATGTCCTGTAGTAGTTGGTCCATTTGACCGTTGTGAGAAATCAATGTCTCCATTTAATAGTTTTACCGTCCTAATAAAAATCTCTTGGGATGTATCTGGGATTATACTTCATGGTTAAATAAGTGAGAGTTGACAATTGAAGCTTTTTTTTTTTTTTTATCTTAATAAAATAGCAGCCGGATTTTCATATGCACCACAAACTCGTTTTGGTTTAGTGATATTTGTTTTCCACTCATATATAGCTCTTTGGCACTGTATGACATATTCAACGTGAAAACAAATCTCCAACTGAATATAAGTCAATAACATTTAGTCTTAATCATAATTCCAAATAATTAACAGATGCACACAAATTAATATTCCGAGGAAATAAAAATAAAAAACCAAGTGGGGAAGAATGTTGATAATAATAAATAATTGTTGCTATTATTAATGTTATTGCTGTTGTTATAGTGTAACAATCTAATATATATGTTATTGCAACTTGATGTTTCAAACCCACCATTTGTCATTTAATTTGAATGTTTATCTTAATCAGCATTATCACTAATTGTATTTGTATACAGTGTACCAAATTAACCCAGTAGACGTATCTAATTAATTTATGAACCAGTCTCTTTGCAGAGAAAAATTGCCAGACTAATTATATTTAGTTTTTGTGCTTTCCAGATAAATTACAATTATGATATTTTATTCCATAAAATTCGATGGATTCAACGCGGTGCTTGAAAATCGTAGGAGCTGCAGTTTGATCTGCATGTGCACCCCAAGAGTTGGCAATGTCATTATTCCTTGATTAACTATTAATCTTGGATTTTATTGGAGAAGTTCACCAGAACTGCCTAATATAAACAAAATCTCGAAATGTTTATTACGAGAAAACTCATAACGTTACTTGACATTGTGACAATCGCACCATTTTGAGATAAAAAGAATGTATTGTTTCTACATGCATATCAACAATAACATATATCAGAACTATTCTCAAATATTTCTCTACATATATTTTACAAAGGGCATTCAGCTCTACCTACCCATGTCGTTAAAACATATAGAAGTTGAATAAAATTTGACCGTAATTAGGCTGTGGGAGCTGCAGGGCTGGACCATTTGATATTCACAAGTCTGTAGATATCATCTGAACTCGCATCATTTACATTGTGGATGATGAAATATAAAATGTTCATCTCGGCTCAATCCAGCTTTGAGTCATGCTATTCTTCGAAGATGGCGTGTTAGACTTCGTGGACAGAGAAATGAAACTTCCTGAAGGAGTTCTCCTGTTGAATTCTGCGCTACCAGAATTGAGAAATGGTGGTTGTGCTGGCTGAGGAATCTCTAGATTTTCAGTAAGCATTTTCACAACTAATGACATTGCCGGCCGCAGCTCTGCTGAAGCTTGCACACAAAGTAACCCTATTTGAAGTAACCGAGATGCTTCTTCATTTTCAAACTTACCTTCTAGGAGTGGATCGACAACTTCACGTAACCTACGAGTTCCATAAAGATCCCAAGTCTTTATGAAATGAGATAAAAGAAGGTTAAATTATGATTACTGAAAGTGGATGTGAAAATTTGCTCACGAAATAGAAATTTAGCAGATATTCAAGAGAAACAATTTTGTTTACCATCTGTAGGATAGAAGTCGAACTTGAAAAGACAGAATTGTTCCTCCTTCCACAGATGACTTCGATGACAAGAACTCCAAAACTGTAAACATCTGCCTTCTCAGTCAACTTGCCACGAACGACATACTCCGGAGCCATATAACCTCTAAGCAACAAAATTTAGTCTTCTTCTATGTTAGAAACGATAAACAAGTCTTTGAAGCAGAAAATAAAAACGAAAACAGGCAGGTGCAACTTACAGTGTGCCAGCAATGGCAGTGCTTATGTGAGTTTTATCTTCAGGGAACATTCTAGCAAGTCCGAAATCAGCAATCTTTGCATTGAATTCCTCGTCGAGCAGAATGTTGCTCAGTTTTATGTCCCTATGAATGATCCTCAATTCCGATTCTTCGTGAAGATAGGCCAAGCCCTCAGCTGTTCCCAATATGATTTTATACCTCAAATCCCACCTCAGTGGCTCCACATTGTTTTTCACTGAGAATTCATAGAGGGGTGAACTGTAAGAATGCGAAAATGGACTGATGATGCGAAAAACCAAATTGTCTTACCGAAAATAGGATGGAGAAGAGAAAATTACCGATAAAATAATCAAGAAGGCTTTTATTTGGGACATACTCATAAACAAGAAGGCTCTCGGGGCCTGTAATGCTGCACCCCAACAGCTTTACAAGATTTTTATGATGAATTCCGCTGATCAAATTAACTTCGTTGAAGAAATGATCCACCCATTGCCTTGTGTTGAAGAACAGCCTCTTTATGGCAATAACATTTCCATCCGGCAAAACTCCCTGTGTAAAATAAAGGAAATTCCCAAGTTAAATCCATATACCGAAATCTGATACCTACGCAGAACGAAGGGAGAAATTACCTTATACACTGAGCCAGATCCTCCTTGTCCAAGCTTGTTGGTATCATGAAAGTAATTTGTGGCCTTCTCGAGAACTTCGTATGAAAAATTGAGTTGTGACTTATTCACAGTGGCAAACAGAGCTCCGAATTGCTTTTTCTCTAAAGCAGCTGTGAAATTAAAACATGAAAACAAATTTAATCCAACGCTTAAAGATAGAAGAATCTGAACAGAGTTTCAAACCAAAACCCCGGTACCTTTCCTCCTCCTCAGTATTTTCTTCCTTGCAAAGAAAGCAACTGCAGAAATAGTCAGCACAACAGCACATGCAGCAAATGTTACAGCCAAAATTATCGCCAAGCCGCGGCGTCCTGTCAAACAATTTGCATATGAACATTATCACTCAGAAACAGATTGCAGCATTAAGTTAACGACACAAAACCAAAACTTACAAGTCCAAACAATGTCAAGTTTCCTACTTTAAGAAACAAATCATCACCATTCATTACATCGAACTCTAAAGTCGAATCAGATGGTCCCAAATTTGAATCCAAACGACCAAAAATTTGAACTTTACCAAATATTCTTACACGGTAACTAAGAAAATGTAAAAATTTCAAGTAAACCAGACTAGAGCAGTCCGCTCCGCGTAACCGGAGTTTAGATTAAATTAGAATATCGCTCGAGTAAAAAAAGCTAACCTCCATTTCGTCCTGCATCATCAGTGACTGTATTGTTATCATAAAACTTCTGAGTCGAATACCTCAAATAACAACCAGCATTCAAAACCCTCCCTTCTTCTTTCGGAGTGCAAGATCCGATTCTCTTAACGGCGTCAGCCAAACACTCCTCGCAACCGGGCGCCTTCACAAACTCCCAACACTGCGCCAACCCGTAAACCGAAACGTTCCCTTCACCCACCACAAACCCAGCAGAAAACCCATCATTCCTCGGCGCCAACGAACTCAAATTCCTCACCAACCTCAAAACATTATCCTTGAAAACTGTCCGATTCCGACCAAAATCTCTGTCCGCACAAACGGTCCTGTCTTGGGAACTCAAGCTCTGGTTGAAGAAATCGAAATCATCGTACCGGAGGTAGCAACCGTCGAAGAAAAGCCGGCCCCCGCGAGTTGCTTTCTGAAACGGGAGGCACCCTAAAATCTTGGTTTTGCACTGGGCGAAGCAGAGGTCGCAGTCCGTTTTGGAGAGGTCTTTCATGCACTCGCCGAAGGCGAAAACGGTTACGTTTCCGGTTCCGGTGACGACGCTGGCGTAACTTCGGGTGGCAATCTGTGGGGTGACGGCGTCCATGGCTGCTAAGAAGTTGGAGATGAAGGTTTGACGTTCTGGGATCTGAGCGGTGTCGTTTGTGCAAATCATAGCTGCCTGTGTGGCTCTCGGGTCAGAAAGACCGCTCTCTAGAAACAAAAACATAGGAAGGAACAGAAGTAAGATAAAATTGGACATGTTGGAGTTTGATTCGGTACAAAGTTGTCGAAAAATGGTTGGATTGAATGATATGTGTTATGGGGTGCTTGGAATTCAAGAAAATGTTGTGGTGATGTGGTCGTTTTTCTGAATTTGGAAACTGGAAAATGATGTTGAAGACGAGTAAGTAATTGTCACAGTAAATATGATGGTGATTTGGTGAGTCACAGAGAAACCAGGTGGTGAATATGACAAGGGGCAGGGGTGGGGCACGTGCCCCCTCTCAATTTTTTTTTTATTTGGAAAAAAAAAATATATACTTAGTTTTAAGTAATTTGATAAAACTTCCCTCTTCTTCAACCGTTCTCCGTGAAATAGACTCTATCACTCAATACTCGTCGAAGACTATCCTAAGCCGAGTGTTCGAGTTGATTATGACTGCTCACGAAGAAGCAGATCATAAGAAAAACTTATATATTTTTAGTGAAACGACACCAGTTTTTTAGAAAAGTTTAAAATTAACTATTTTCCCTTGAAATAATAAAAGGCTTATTAACACTAACTTCTGCCGATTGTCTTATAAATTTGAGCTTCCAATCCTTTGCCTATATGATTTAACTCTTTTTTTTATTTTTACTAAATGGCAAAAATGTAGCTAAGCACATAATGGTAAGGGTCGGCCAAGTGCTCAACGAAATATCTCACTGTAAAAAATGGAAGAAGAAAAATTGGCATTGCGATCGCTATTATTGGGATCCAACAAAAATAGAGTCTTGCATCCATCACTACTTGATGTGCCCTCGATGAACTAACTTTTTGCCTTCACCCCTAGTTATAGGCGCTTTGTCGAGTGAAAATGACAATAGGACACATCAATATATTTGCCTCTCGTTTCTAAATAGAGAATAATATCATTAGACCGTCGTAGCATCAATCTACTCTTTTGTAGGTAATTGGAATAATAGCTATATTTTGTATATATATTTTTGGTATTTACTGATTCGTAATCATTAAAAATCGAGTTTCAATTACAAGTTACTCATGTGTTATGTGATAAAGAAAATATAAGTGAGATTGTGAGATACATACAATAGTTGGAGCTCAACTCTTGATTTTTAAAGAATTGGACTCTTTGGGTTGGGTGGTTTTAATAACTCATGGTTTTTTATTTTTAAGGATTTGTAAATTATCATTAATGTGTATTAGCTTAACTTAGAAAGAAAAAAAATATGTATATATATATATATAAAAATATTACATATAAGTGAGATTGTGACATAGATACAATAGTTGGAGCTCAACTCTTGATTTTTAAAGAATTGGACTCTTTGGGTTGGGTGGTTTTAATAATTCATGGTTTTTTTTTTTTAAGGATTGGTAAATGTATCATTAATGTGTATTAGCTTAACTCAGAATTATATATGTATATATATATATATACACATATATATTGTAGAGAAATATTAAGGAGATTTTCTCAAAAGTGAAACTTTTCATAAATTTTCTGTCACCTTATTTTATTTTATTTTTACAATATTTATAATATTAACATTAAACTGTTAAACTGTGAAATTACTGAGAGATCATACACAATTTCACATTGTAATCTCAAATAAATTACCTCTTCCTGGGCAGCCGTATTCTAAGGAGGCAGATTGTCTGCCCTCCTCGTTGTGGTGCCCTTCATGCCCTCTTATTTTGTGCGGTCACGGTTAAATAACGTCAATATTTTATATTAATTTTTTAATAAAGATAATAAAATATAAAATATTAACATGATTTAATCGTGACCACATAAATAAAAAGACATGAAAAGGCACCACAACCACAACTAAGAGGGCAGACAATCTGCCTCCGTATTCTAATTACATATAATAATCAGTCGCTAACGTCTTGTGCTACAAGTTGGAGAAAAGTCCAAGTCAACTGTCAAAGTCTGCGAGTGGCGCTGCTGCCGTCAGAAAAAGCAGACATGAGATCTTGCCGCGCACGGAACAAGGCACGACGATATATATACGAAATGAGGAGGAGCTTTCGGTTCCTCCCTGTTCCGGCTTTTTGGTCGTGGCCAAAAGTGCTTTCAGCGTTGACAAATCTGGAACCAATTGTGGGGCGCCATGTGGATCGTACATTGTCGGATACGGACTATGGAGATGCGACTTGTCGAAGTAGTGAAAGGGATCGATACGATGTACCGTATCGGAGGCCCAATTTGAAGAAGCCTATTTCCGTAGCCCATTATGGTCAAGCTTGTATTTGGTTTCTCAAGCCCAAAACCAAAAAGTTTGTCGGAAGAAAAAGAAAAAGTTGGTTTCTTAAAAGCACATCCAATTGAAGGCTGTTGGAAGAAAAAGAAAATACTGTAAGAAAGACCAGACCTTGATGAAGGATTAAGGATCAAACAATCCCTACTTGTTTATGCTTTTGATGAAGTTGAGGTACGAAATTTTCGTGTCAAATCAACATTATTATGTTTAGAGAAATACTACGGAGACTCTCTCAAAAGTATGACAGTTTATAGACTTTTCATTAGCTAATAATTCTAACACAATTTTCATACTAACATAATGACATGTAACACGAGATGAGCTTGGTGACTCTCTTACAGCTATACAACATTGTACAAAAATATAAGATGACGGAAGGTCTACGAAGAATTTTACTTTAAGAGAGTATCTTTAGCATTTCTCTTCCTTTACGTTTTTGGAATTTTTTACCGTGTAGGCATGTACTAGTATTTACTGTATTAGAATCATAAATATGATATAAATAAATCATTGATAATATTATTACATAACACGCCAATATATAGATATTATGATAACATAATCTGGCAATTATGAAAAGACAAATATCCTGCACAGAAGATTTCTAACTAACTAAAACAATTAGATAAAATTTTCTTGCTCGTAACAAATACTGGCACAATGGCACGTAATCGAAACTACTAATTTACTTAAACTAAAACAGTACATATTTGAACAATTTAATAGGTGTACACACACATAAATTTTGAATTCCCAACCTGAGATCATTAACGATGGCATGCAGTAAATCAAACATGTGGCGGTGAAATCTCATCAGAGGGACGGGTAACAGAGTCTGATTTTCCTCTCTCACTTCTGCTGTTCTCAGCAAATTTCACACTAGCCTGGTGAAAGCCCTTCTCCTTCTCCCTGGAGCTCCACTCAGACATGTAATAGTCTTCCTCTGAGGCCTTGTTCTTAGATGGACCGCAAAACATGCCACCCCACTGGGGAAAATAGATCAGAGTCATTGGGAGGGTGCAACATATGATCATGATCCCCATTAGGGTTATCCCTGTTTCTTTTGAATATTTTGATCCTTTGAAGAATATCAGTTGGGTCAGAACTGCACCCACATTTCCACCGCCTCCTGTCATTCCAGATATGACCCCCAATGACCTGAAAATAAGGATTAAAACCAAGAGGAACGGATGAAAATTTGATTAGGGTAAGATAGTAATGGGTAGCAACACAATGGTTGTAGGTCAAGGTCAAAATTCATAGAGGTTCTCATATAGAATCGGAATATATATCTCCGGTTACACATCAAAATATATCTATTTAAACATAAAAACATCCACTATCATATGTGAAAGACTGAAAGTTGTATTGTTTCACTTTGAGAAGACATCATGGAGCCCTACTTAACATTTTAACGTGTTAAAATTTTCATCGTTCCATTCTGACAGTAGACAGGATAACATAAATATCTTCCATGAAAACTATACACTCCGATTGGTGTTTATGTGGACATGAACTAGCTCATCTTTATTACGCTGTTGATAAATATAACTTGTGCAGAATTAATAATCTGCTAGATAATTAATGTTGCTTGAGTTTTGTGTTTTATTAACAAACCTTTCGCACTTGGTAAGGATAATATAAGTAATGAATCAGGAAAGATAAGGACGAGAGAAAAAATGAGGTTGAGATTAATTAGCCGTATGGGCGTAGCTAACTTGGCTATGATATTTTATCCTCTCTTTTCTGCACTCAAATTTGAATCACCATGTTTTCATAACCTAGATTAGATTATAATACCGCTCGAACAACACAGGAATTAAAAAGTATTTGTGAAAAGAACATACCTTCTAGAGACAAATGGAACCACACCAAATGTCAGCCCACAGGCACCTTGGACGAACACGGAGAACAAAATCATGACCACAATGGATCCAACCAAAGAATTCACCCGCCCAAGAATCACACACAAAACACCTCCCGTGGTCTGCACCACCCACAGAGTCCACAGCCTCCCCCTCATCCCAAACTTCTTCGCCACAACATCGGACAGAATCCCACCTCCGGGCCTTGAAACAATATTCGCCAATCCGAAACTCGCCGCGATCATCCCCGCCGTGTGGAGTTTCAGATCGAACCTGTCGTAAAAATACTCCGCTATGATGTTGTCCACCGCTAGCTCCACCCCAAAGCAATATCCGTACGTCAATGCCAGAATCCAGCCTCTGTAATTCGTGACGCCGTGGTAGAACACGCTCGAGAATTTGTCTTTCGGCTTTTCGCCGGACTTATGGAGGCCGTAGAAGTTTCCGTCCGGCATGTCCTGTCCGAATATCAGGATGGCGAATGCTGACAGTGTCTGAAACAGGGCAGGGATGAAAAACGCGATTCTCCAAGCTGTGAACTTGACGGCGCCGATGTCCCTGATGAAGCCGAACACTACCGGCATGATGAGCTGCGTTGCTCCGCCCCCCAAGTTTCCCCACCCGCCAGCGACGCCGTTGGCGGTGCCTACTATGGGGGGAGAGAACATGGAGCTCATCCAGAACTGGGTCGAGACGAAGGTGGCGAGAGAGAAGCCGGTGAAGAAGCGGACGAGGAGGAAAGACATGGGGGACGACGCAATTGCAGTGAAGTAGACTGCAGGGGCAGTGAGGAGGATGAGTGAGGCGGAGGCAAGCCGCGGACCGAACAAGTCGCACGCTGTCCCCATGGCTATTCGGGCAAACACAGCGCCGGACACAGACGCAATCCCGGCATTGCCGATGTCGCTGGCGGTTAGGTTGAGGTTGTCGCGGATGATGGGGATAAGAGGCGGAGCAGCAAAGCTGGACACAAAACAAAGGAAAAAGGAAAACCAAGACAGGTGGAACGCCCGCATGTGGGGTTTGGCAATCGAGAACAATCTGAACTCTGTGGCCTTGTGGTCGGAGTCCACCGGCAGCGCGAATTTCGGAGACCCGGGTTCCATGACTCTGTTCTCTACTTCCATTTTTCCGATGATTCGAGCGCTGGTTTGATCAAACTCGAAACTTTATGCTCAAATGCTGCAACCGTTAGCGGCCGTCTGATGATGCCGGACTGCCAGATGCATACAAAAGGATTGCAACTTTTGTTTTTGTTGTGAATTTGGAGGTTAATTATAAATAGCATCACGACATATGGGAAGCTGGACTTCTCTAGGCCTCGAAAAGGCAAGAATTTTGGGTTTTTGGAGTTGGAAACTCTGCGAATCCGCCGAGTCTCACCCCTTCACTGCCGCTGTAAGATGCAGAGGTGAAGTTGGAAATGATTAAGGTACGTGGAGGGTAGTGCTTGGCTGGAAGTGTGGGGCTTGAGATCCCCAAATGCCAAGGAATTTGGAATTATAAGAACAAGTTGTGTAATTGCCATTGACTATTGAGCTTCCTTCGTGACTGGGTAAGAGAGATGGTCAAGTTGTGTGTGTTAGGGATTGACTTTTGGAGTTTTGGATTCAATTTCACATGGCATAGTCCATAATTAAAGGATGAAGTGGTTTCTCAATAATCAACTTTTCATCGATAGAATCAAATCTAATCCCAACAAGGCTAAAAATAGTCATTTAGTACTACGGTCTTAGGTTCGATTATCATCAAAAACGAGTTTGAACTATATTATTACTGGCTCATTATGAAACTTAGCTCATCCCCACTATAATGTAAAAAAAAAGAAGCTAAAAATAGACTCCAAGAAGTGAGAGAATTCAATTATTTTCATTTATTGGTATAATATTGATCGTCTTATTCTAATGGATCATTAAACTTATAGTTAAAAAGTCAAATTTCAATATGAGTTGGTTTACAGATTCAAATATCAAACATGAGTTAATATAATACGTGTTATAACCTAAGATAAATTTTGAAATTTATTTTAAAGTCTCTAGTATTAATCTTTTAGTTTTCATAGAAAAAGGCCAGGTGCAAACATTACTCAAATATTAATTTTTTTTATGTGTATTCTTAGTAGGTACGTAGGTTTTTTTTAGTAAATCAATTTCATTGTTTCTCTCACTGTTTCATCTCTTTTTTCTCTCATGCATCATCCAGGCAAGCTAATTAAGCCCTCAGCATCAGACCACCAATATCTTAGTGCAACCTTATAACACGCAGATGCAGGAGGCGAGCATCAAAGTCGATTCAATAAAGTTAAAAACTCATCTTTCTCTTGCATGCAGATGCAGTAGGGTTTTGGAAGTCGAGGGGTAAGAAGAAATAGTACAGCGCCAAATAGTCTCAAAATTCAAGCCACTTTCATTGACTTGGGCAGCCTGTCTGTGTCTGGGTTTGGGAGAGAATAAATAATTAAATATACAGTGAGATTTCTGAATATTCAAGGAGGGTAGAAAATTTGAAAGGAATCTGCCTTGTTACGTGTGTACGACTCCTTCGTTGCAGGAGTATCGTTTAGTAAATCGAGAGATTGTTCATTGTATTTGAAATATAAAATTGATAATAAAATACGTACAGCTAGCTACTTAAGTTGTGAGATATTTGTGTTAAAATATTAATAAATTAAAACATAAATTTTTTTATCATTTATATAATAACACATAATATCATTCGTATTCTGAACACAATAAAAATTTATTCCCACTCACGTGCTCTATAGCCTCTATTATTCTTTCTTATTTCTCTGTTAGAGAAATAATAAAGGGCTAATCATAAATTATTGTTTAAAAACAAAAATCCTTTGGTGAGTAGCACAAACAAGCTATGCGTATTGGCTGATTGATGGAGTAGTGAGCATGACAGATGACACAGAACGGAGGCAATTACTCTGCACCCAATGGATGCAATCAAATCATGGCGGAATGAAAGTCTACTTTGGCTTACCATTACGAGTAGGACCCTAATTTTTTTGACTTGGCGAGCAAATGCAGAACTTTAGAAGTGCTTATTTCCAACTTCCATGGCCACAATCTGCCAATCAATGGTTGCGAAGCTTGGTGGCTTATCTATTTGCATTGGGTTGGAAAGGCCTTCGAGACTCGACACAAAGTTCATAGTATACGTACGGGATTTGTATGATACTCAAGGAAAAAATAACGTGAAACTATTTGTGTTTACGCTTTCTCTGTTTGGTGGTGGGATCTACTTTCATATTTGTCATCTCAATCAATGAAAAGTTAATGTTTTATGAGCGTTAGGCATGTGTTCACGTAAAAATTCAAGAAGCTAAAGTAATGCTAAAAAGACTAAATTTTATAAAATTATGTAGTTGTTGATTTTTAAATTATTAACGTGTTTGTTTTTTATTGGTGGTGACAAATCATTTAGTTTAAAATTTTAATCTCTTTAGCATTATTAAAAAATTGTTTTTGTTTTTTTGTCTTTGTTGAGCGGTGGGGTCAACCTCCATATTTGTCATCCCAAACAATTAAAGATTAATGTTTTGTTAGCGTCACTCTCGTAGATACCTGAAAACTATTTGTGTTTGCTCTTTGTTGGGCGGTAGGATCCACCTCCATATTCATCAACCACTACCACGACAATTTGATCATGGGCATTAAGAGTCCATTGTAAAAAATACAAATTTATCACGGGCATAATGAGCACGTGGTGTATAACAATATTTTATCATATGCAAATTTTAATCCGTGGTAAAATAGTAGTTAATAATCACTCGCAAAATTACATGTAAATATACTAAGTCACCACACATGATGCTCGTGGTCAATATGATTAATATCCACAACGCTTTTTTATTATTTACTACAATCATAACGTGTGGTACAGTCACTCATAATTACAAAATGGGTAAATTGCACCATACCCCCTCAGGTTTGAGGTCTATTACAACTCTATACAACATCTTTAAAACATTTCACTTTCATACATCCAGTACCATTTTATTTCAAAATAACACCTCCGTTACATTTTCAATCCATTGATCTGTTAAATGCTAACATGACTACCACACACAAGCCACGCGACTGCTAAATGTCTGCCACGTGGCAAATAAAATAATTTTTTTAAACCTGAATTTTCTCCAAAAAAAATGAATTTTTTTTTGAAACCCATTATCCCTCACCCCCCCCCCCCCCCCAAGCGACCCACATCCCTATCCCTAACCCAGAACCCAAAAACCTACAAGAAGAAGAAGAGGGAGAAAAAAAACCCAATTCCTCCCGCCCGAGCCACCCCTTTCTCCCATCCCCCATCACCCACCCGCAAAATTTCCACCCGAGATTAGGTGGATCTACCACAAAACCAGTCCAAAAATCATCACAAACTCAAAGTATTTTCAAAAGTCACCCACACTAAAAATCACGAGATCCTGGCTGCAAGGGGGAAGGGAGATGGGTCACGAGTTGCGGCGGGGCACAGGGGGGAAGGGTTTTGGGCTTTTTTTTTTCTTTTCGTCTTCTAGATTGCAGGTTTTTTTGCGGGTGGGGGACGAACTGGGTTTGGGTTTTTTTTTCCCTCTTCTTCTTATTGCAGGTTTTTGAGTTCTGGGTTAGGGATAGGGATGTGGGTTGCTTTTAGGGGGGGGGGGTGAGGGATAGTGGGTTTCAATGTTTTTTTTTTTTTCAAATTTTTTTGTGTGCAGACATTTGGCAATCACGTGGCATATATGTGACAGCCACGTCAACATTTAATGGATCAATAGATGGAAAATGTAACAGAGGTGTTATTTTGAAATAAAATGGTACTATATGTATGAAAGTGAAATGTTTTAAAGATGTTGTATGGAGTTGTAATAGACCTTAAAGCTGAAGGGGTATGATGTAATTTACCCTTAAAAAATAAGAGAAGGTGGGACACCAAATTTTGCAAAATTTTAAAGGAAAACTAATGAAAAGGGCTTGAAAACTTTGAGTTTTAACGATAAGGACAAAATAAAGGGTAAAATGAATAATACCAGGATTGACTTTTAAGTGTAAAAATGTGGTTTTTCGTTAAAGTGAACAGGACCGGTAGCTTTTCGTTAAAGTTCTCAAATTTTAAACATCTTTGAAATTTGACAAATCCACTTTGCACGCTCTCTGCCTTCTCCATGCCCCGTCTCTTCCACTTGATTTTCCCTTCCCCTTTTTCAGTTCATTAATTTGTGTCCTCTCACTTTTTCTCTCTCACAATTGCTTCCATATCTACTCAATCCTATGTCCCAAAAGCAACCATGTTCATACTTCCTTTCAAACCTTCTTCACGTTTCCCGATTCGTCCCTCTGCTGATGCTAGAAGGGCCCTTCTTCCTCATTTGAGCCAACTTAGTGGAGATAAAACTCTATGCACCAGAATCTCTTCAAAACTGCCATCAAAATCTTTGTTTTTGTAGCAATTTTCCCCAATTTCGTTGAAAACCTTATAAATTCGGCCTTTGTTTTGCCCTCTTTCTCATCTCCACCACTCACTCCATTGATTCGTTTGTCCATTGCTCCGCTGTCACTTCATTGATGCTTCCGTCGCTTCGTCGAATCTCATTGCTTCGCCAGCCAATAGGAAGAGTTTACATTTGGATGAATATTCCTTTTTTTTGTTGTTGGGTAAGTTTGATTTTCATTTGTATCGTTTTATTTTTTTGGATATTCCTTTATTAATGAGCCTTTGATAATAATTTGTCACAATAATGTTTTTCTTGTTCAAAAACTACCCCTATGCTTATTCTCTCATGAATGATGGTGGATGACGATTGCAGGGTAGTTTGCATTTGCTAGCCTTTCTCACTTTATGGCTTAGAAATTGGTATGCAAATATTTGGGCAGATTTTAGGGTTAGGGTTTTGAATTTGATTCTCAATGTTCTCACTCAAATTTTGGAACTTTGCTCTTGTATTTTAATTTTGTATTGTATTTGTTCTAAAACTGTTGTAGTTGTTTTGTTGGTTTGATTGCAGCTTCCAGTTTATCTACTTAACTAGTTTAGTGGCCATCATATGATTAGTAAATTGAAGATGCTTCCCTCAATTTCATTAAATAAATTAAGCTTGAATAAATCTTGGTAACCCATAAATTTGAAATTCTTAACAAAACTGAATAAAATGAAGAAATCTTTGAAAGGAAAAACTAAGGAAGCAAGCAAGCAAGAAATCTAGAGAGAAAGAATTGATCGGCGAAGGAAGACGAGCAGTCAATCGTATTGAATGAATTGGTTACAACATATTACTACACTTATATCCCAACAATTCTAACTAACTTGTCTGTATGGCAATCCTCTACATCTCTCCTTAACCAATCAATGAATGCCACCTGTAGTCTGTAAGTTTGTAAGTTATCACGGTGACTTTGTATTTGATGGTGGCTGGAAAGCTAAGTCTGTAAGTTTCTCTTCCTCACATGCAACTTTTAATCATACATCATTGGAATGAACATTTCTCATTGTACTTGACCACAGAAAAGTTCTTTCGTTGGACCTATGAGCTGAATACAACAACAACAATAACAACAACAAAGTCTTTTCCCACTAAGGAATCGGCTATATGAATCATAGAAGCCATACCTATGAGCTGAATGATCTTAATAATTAATATTTGTGTGAATTTCCTAACTTCAGTGAGCATTAAGGATTTCTTTCCTGTTTTATATTCTGCTAGTTCGTTTCAAAGCTTATTTTGTTGTTGCTTTAGTTTCTGTTCTTTATTATAAATGTCTTATAGTTAGTAGTGTTACATATCATGTTATGAGAACAACACATTCGAGATGTGGGAACTGCAAATAATTGAGATAGACTATTTCGTTTGTGGTGAGGTCTTTAGATTTTATGCCACATGAAATGCATCTGGGTATATAAAAGTTGGTATGAGAAGCTAACTGTTCGTTTGTGAATAAGATAGACTATTTCTTGTGCTGTGAACAGAAAAACCTATGTAATTAATAGGACAGTTAAGATCAAATGTATATTTCCATCTATAAGAGTACAATACTTTTTTTCCCTTTTGATGCATATGCTTATGTGTATGTAGAAAGAGAAGGCCGAGAACTGCCGAGGCTCAAGCATTAGGGTCAGTATTTAACTCTCAAAGTACAGTAAATTCTCTAATGTAATGCACCAAATACGTACAGTAATTGAGCTCAATTTATTATATACTCACATCAAAACAAATAAATAGAAATTTGAAGTCGAGAATTGATAAGTTGTTGGGATTTCCTAGCCGTTAGGGTTAGGATTCCTTGTTTCTAGGGTTTAATTCAAGTCATGCAAATAATCCCTCCTATACTTGAGGGACAAGGATTATTTTCTCTTTCTGACTTAGTCATGCACCACGATTCTAGGTCCTGTAAAATCGTGGATTGTTATTTCCCTTCTTATTTCATTGTAAGGCTATTTAACAGCCACACGTGTTATTCAATCAAATAAGAGAATTCTCCCAGTTTTCTAGCGTAAACAGACTTTGCATTTACAAAAGCTCTTTGCCATCTTTTGGTTCCAACAAGAATTACACATTAAGCAGAGTGCTCCAAGTCTTAGGATGGAACTTGGGCTTAGGCTGTGGTAAAAGGTAGGCCCATATATCTCTCCGCACGTGAATGTGTTATATTGAAGCCCAATTTACTAACTCGCACAACGTCGGCCTATATTGCCAAGAGGATCACGGGCCCAGCAGAAGCAAAGATCACACGAGTAATTGCAAATGAGAACTTAGCTCCTATACATTTTGAATGGCCACAAGCTTGCGAATGAGAGATTTTTTCAAGTACCAATTCAAGCAATACTTCACATGTCATAATATAAGTAGATAAAATAATATATATTTTCATATTTTTTACTGATTTTATGACATGTAAAATACCCGTTTGAAAAACGGGCAATTTAAAAAATTACTCCCATTTAAGGTCCAAAAAAAAAAGTAATTGGAATTGCTTGCTTGTGTGGTTAGGCAAGAGTGAGATCTCATTTTCAGTGATTAAAAAGCGGACACTTTAAAAAAATTATCACATGTCACCAAATGCACACATTTTGCCATGTGTGTTTGCCAACTTTCCTTTTCTTTTAGTCGAAATGCTAAAAGATAATTGGAGCACCGGTTCTTGAACTTTGGCTAGTTAAAGTTTTGGTCTTTAAACTAACAATTTATGATTATTAATCTTTGAACTTGTTATAAGTAGAACTAATGATCATTTTTGTTAACTTCATTAGAATTTCTATCTAACATAAATAATTTAAAACAATAAAACATAGATTAAAATTTTAACGCAGTTAACTAAAAGCACCATCACTCTATATTATAACAAATTCAGAAATCACGACTCACAAATTTTCTCAAATGTTAAAGCTTTGCCTTAATGTCATCGGTTCCTTGCGTTATCTTTACACCAATAAAAAGCCTTTACGTGGCGTGTGTGTGTATGTCTGTCTCTCTCTCTCTCTCTCTCTCTAATTATTATCCTACGGAAAATGGGAGGCAGATATTTAAGAGCGGCCTCTAATTTTTTTTTGTCTGCGAAGACCGACCTCTTTGTTTTAAAAGATCTTTCCTTCCTTTTATAATAATATCTGTGACTATTGAGTGCTTTGGATCTATCAACGAGTGCAATTCAGAGTGTAGACATGCATTTGGAATTCCTCGATTGAATTTGCATCTTCGCGGTGTGGGGTCGCACCAAACCAACATTGAAGGAAGAAGATTCGCTCCTAACACTTAAAGCAATTTGAGCCGTTGATTGGTGTGCAAGTCAAATTAGAATTGTCAATTGTGTGTGGTTGGCCGGAAAAACAAATTAATAGAAACGATTAAATTCAATTTGTGCGACTCAAATTGTTTGATGAGGAGACTCCAAACACTAAAATCTAGAACGGACCCTCTTCCAACATTGACAATGTGGGGTTTTGATGACTTGTCGAGTGATCACCAAAAAAGAAAATTAAAAAATAATACTATTTACACACTTATTTTTACATTTTACACATTATTGTTAATTTATTATTATTTTTTATTCGATTCGAAGATCGAAAATTAAAAAAAATGTAAAAGAAGTAAATTCAACAAATATCAACCACTTAATATTAGGTCTAGTAGCTTCACTTATAAATGAAAAGTCTTAAATCTTAAATTTGATTCTTGTCAAATATAAATTTAAATTACATAATTATTAGTCCATTATAAAACTAAGTCTATCGTCTCTTCCCGAGTCCCATTCAAATCATCACCTCAACAAACAAAGACAAGAAGGAGAAGAAGTCGCACGTGACAATCACATCCGAGCTTTTTCGAGCACGCATCCATCGGCAGAGATAGAGCGCCATGTCACTTACGTAGACTCGCTCTTTTTTTCTTTTTTCTTTTTTTTTTGGAAACAACGTAGACTCGCTCTTTGATTCCACGGAACAGGTTATAAATCACTCCCTCCTCCCAGGCTCCCACCAATCACAAGTTTTCGAGGACGAAGCCTTCGTCTTGGAGCGCTCCCCCTTCTCTTTCTCTCTCCTCATCATACTCCACTCTTCCCCTCTTTCTCTCTCTAGTTTCTGATCGTATATTGATTCTCTCTCTTTAGACTCGGAGCTTGGAATCATTTTCCAGAGGTGAGCTTCTGCAATTCAACATTTTCAATTTCGATTTTTGCAAACATATTGATCATTTATTCCTCGAGCTTTACTTGCATTTACTGTTCTTAGATCACAGATGTTTCAGAACTAAGACCGAGTGGGAATGTTAGCAGTGTTGTAGTTTTTAGCTTAATTTTCCCACGTTTTTCCGTTTGTTTTCCGAGAAAATTTTGTAAGAAGGAAGAAAAGATATGCAGCTCTTGAAATTTTGAGTTCCTTTTGCTTTGCGAAAGTGAAAAGTAATAAGCTTTATTGAGAGTGATAGGTGTGAGAGGGGGTAAAGTTATTTTCTCTTTCTTTACATTTTCGATTTTCCTCAGCTTTCTCGGCAAGCAAACACATAATTAGTAAAAATTACATCTTATTTATGTACGTGTGTAAGAAGATTTTGCCTAATTTGGTGATAAATGCAAACACAAAATGAGTAAAAATTTCATCTTTATGTATGTATGTGTGTAGGAAGATTTTGCCTAATTTGGTTGATAAATGTATGAATGATTAACCTCGGCTTCTGATAGATGCTTTAACTGTGTTTCGCTTCGTCGATTTCTTCAGGTTTGAGGAGGGTATCAACGAATATGAGCAATTCCGTAGGCCATAACTTGCTCAACCAGAGCCTGCTTCAAAGAAAGGTAAATTCTTCCGGTATTCCTGCCAACACATTGTTTCAAGCTAAGAGCGTCCACCAAGTGACGGCACAGGCGCGAAAATCACCGATATCCAAGAAGTTTTGTGGGAACACTTTGAACGTTCAGAAACCAAAGTTAGCCATGGGGTCACGCCGCCCTGTTGCAGCTGTTCCTCGTGCCGCATTAATCACTAATCCGCCTTTGGATGTAAGGAAATTTATATTCTTTTAGTTTTGAATTATGAAATTTGAGTTAGTTTCCAATCATTTATTGAATTATTGGAAAACCTAGTAGAAAATTGATTGATAATGCTAGGGGTAGGGAGGTGGTGTGATGGAGATTTGCTAAGATTTGGGATGTTTAGATTTGACTGATTACTTCAAATTAGTCTGGGTTGTTGGCTTGGACATGTACTAATGTTAGATAAATTTTTCCTTGTAGCAGCAGCTTGCCGGGAAATTCAATCTCGATGGGAATATTGAATTGCAGGTACCACGTAGTGTAACTGTTAGGTACTTAGAGTCTTAGACCAATGTAATATATTTGGATAATGTTTTGTTCAGTTTAGATCAGCTAAGATATGCATGGGGAACAATACTAACAGAAACCATACCTATTGGACAGGTTTATGTGAATGCTTCCACTCCGGGATCTTCCACTCAAGTAGATTTTCGTGTAGCATATAGCGGTGACTCTTTGACTCTTCACTGGGGTGCGGTACAAGATAGGAAAGAGTAAGTTTCCCTGTAATTGCTTCTTTTGTTGAGTCTGATACTCAAGATTTCTACTCTAAAATCTGAGATGTCTTCTTTCTTATTGTCGTTTGCTATTTTCAGAAAGTGGGTGCTTCCATCTCGTCAGCCGGATGGAACCAAAGTATATAAGAACAGAGCTCTTAGAACACCTTTTGTGAGTGTAAGGTTTTTAAAGCACAGCATATATGCCTCACCAAGTATCTCTCATTTGGTTATAATATTGTGCTAATTGAATATTTATTTGTCGATCAACTTGTTTTTCTCTAGTCTGGCTCCAGTTCCTCTCTTCAAATTGAGATTGATGATCCTACAATACAAGCAATCGAGTTTCTTTTAGTTGATGAAAGCCAGAACAGATGGTAAGATTACATTGATTCTGTTTTTTCTTGGACTTTGATCTAAAGCAGGCAAAATTAGTTTTATTTTTTCCTGTAATTTTCTTCGGTAGGTTTAAGAACAATGGTGATAACTTTCATGTTAAATTACCTGCGAAAGAGAAGCTGATATCCAATGCTCCAGTTCCTGAAGAGCTTGTACAAATTCAAGCATATTTGAGGTGGGAAAGAAAGGGTAAACAGATGTATACACCAGAGCAAGAAAAGGCATGTGAATATTTCTCCCTAATTTTATAAATACTCATAATATCATTGTTACTGCATCTCCAACTACATTTGTTATTTCCTTTTTCCTTTTTACTCCCACGGGGAGTAAAAAACACCAGGGCAAGAGAAGGCATGTAAACAGTGACTCGATGCTATAGAAATTCTGGCTAGTGAAAATTCACTAGTCATTAGCTTTCTTGTAGAACGTTTGACAAGAGAAACTTGTTGGTTTGATTTAAAGACTTTTATTGCTATTTTTGTTTGCCTTTAATAAACATTTAGTGTTTATAGGTGGAGTACGAAGCAGCCCGATCTGAGTTATTGGAGGAAGTAGCTAGGGGTACTTCCATACAAGAGCTCCAAGCAAGGTTGACTAAGAAAGATGATAATGGTAAAATTGAAGAGCCATCTCGTTCTGATACAAAGACTGCAAAGAAAGATGAGAGAAAACAGGTTTTTAGAACCCATGGAATTCAACGCAAGAAGAGGGACTTAATGCAGATTATCAACAAACATGCTTCTAAACCTGTTGACGAGGGTAAAATTGTAGATGAAGAACATCCAGCCAAACCAAAACCCTTGACAGCAGTTGAGCTTTTTGCCAAGGAAAAGGAAGAACAGGATGGAGGTTCTGTTCTGAGGAAAAACATTTTCAAGCTCAATGATAAGGAACTTCTGGTGAGACAATTATGTGATTGGTTCTTGATTCTTCTGTTTTTCTAGGGACTAAACTAATTTTAGAATCCTGAAATATTTATAAGATACTCGTAACCAATCTTGCTGGGAAGACAAAGGTTCATCTGGCAACAGATTTCAAAGAGCAACTTACCCTTCACTGGGCTTTATCTGCAAGCAAGGCTGGAGAGTGGTTGGTAATATTTTTTATTTCTTTTAATTGAAAAAATGGTATTCATATGTTTGCTTTCTTTGATTTGTCTCTCGGTTTTGCAAACTTCCATGCATTGCTTGTTAATCACAGAGCATGAAAGAGTAAAGTAAGCTACATTGGCATTTTCAGGAACCACCTGCAAATACACTTCCCCAGGGTTCAGTTGCTCGTAATGGAGTTGTTGAAACACAATTTAGACCAGGTTCCGCTGACTCTACTTATGAGGTATGCCACAAGAAAACATGGATTGGTCCGTGTGCCTGGGAACTTTATATTAGCTCATATATCCCAGATCTGTAGACAATTGTCTTGATCCTCACTGTAATTTTACAGGTTCAATCTTTAGAAATAGAAGTTGAAGCAGATAGTTTTAAAGGAATGCCATTCGTCCTTAATGCTTCTGGGACATGGATGAAGAATCAAGGCTCCAATTTCTATGTTGACTTTGGCGTTGAACGCAAGAAAGCTCAGAAGGTTGCTCCTTGTTTTTGGTCATAATCTGTTTTTCTGTGACTACCTATTCTAGATTCTCCTCAAGGTTCCATTGTCTTGACAACTTTAATCACTGAACTTTTCCCATTCAAGGATACTGGTGATGGCAAAGGTACTGCAAGGGCTTTGTTGGATAGAATAGCAGGCCAGGAGAGTGAGGCACAGAAATCTTTTATGCATCGGTCAGTAATCTCTTAGGAATGAGATGAATTATATTTCCATTGACTTGGTTATTTTTAATTCCATCTTATGCTGTTCTGTTGTATCTGTCCCAATATATTATTAGATATTGTGTAAATGCATGCTCTAGTTACTATAAAGGAGAAGAATACAACTTTGAAGTTATGGGTGCTTTAATTGTTAGTTTAGACATTTCAGTCACGCCGTTTGTATTCTGCGTATTAGAATCTTTTGAATCAACTTCAAATGAATTTTCATTTGGTTTTATTTTCTAAATCTCATCTGTTTCTTTTATCAGATTTAACATTGCAGCAGACTTGGTCAATCAAGCAAAGGATGCTGGCGAATTAGGTCTTGCGGGTATTTTGGTGTGGATGAGGTTTATGGCCACAAGGCAGCTCATTTGGAATAAAAATTACAATGTGAAACCACGGTACAATTCTTTTGATATCTAGTGAATGATTTTAATACTTTTTTTTGGGCTGCATGGACATAGAGATATGGGGATATCATCTTGAATGGCTTCCGTGTATTATATTTTGTACAAGGACAAACTCTTGTTTCCATATTTCTGTTTCTTTGCGCATATCACTTCTCCTAAAACGTTAAGCCAATCAATTATTCGTGAAAAAAGTGTCTTTCTAAATGTTCTGTAACCATCTGTGGTCTTTCATCTGAACCCAACAATATTTTTATGTTCCTCGTGGTGCAGTGAGATTAGTCGAGCTCAGGACAGGCTCACGGACTTGCTTCAGAATGTTTATGCAAATTATCCTCAGTATCGAGAACTTCTACGGATGATATTGTCTACTGTTGGCCGTGGAGGAGAAGGGGATGTGGGACAGCGAATTCGAGATGAGATCCTTGTCGTCCAGGTAGAAGCTATTATGTTTACTTTCCTTATGTGGCCTAATATTCACACTTTCCTCATGTCTGGACAAGTTTCTGAAGTTATTTAATTTATTGGATGATGTCAGAGAAACAATGATTGCAATGGCGCATTTATGGAGGAATGGCATCAAAAGTTGCATAATAACACGAGTCCAGATGATGTTGTTATTTGTCAGGTATAGGAGCCAGAGCTTGTTATGGGGGTCTGTTCAGTGTTTTTTATTTGAAAATTTATTATTAAGTTTTTCTTTTTTTTGCTCCAGGCATTAATGGATTACATAAAAAATGACTTTGATATTGGTGTTTACTGGAAAACTTTGAATGAGAATGGAATCACAAAAGAACGTCTTCTAAGCTACGATCGTGCAATCCATAATGAACCAACATTCAGGAGAGATCAGAAAGAGGGTCTTCTGCGGGATCTGGGGCATTACATGAGAACTTTGAAGGTTGGATTCCTAAACCTTTTAGGTTTCAGTTTTGTGTTTGACTAAGTTTTTTGGATAATAAACGTCTTTATGGCATCAATTGGACATGATTTATGGCATCCATCAGGAATTTTGTCGTGATGTGCATGGTATGATGCTAGACCTATTCCTTCAGTTGTTTCTGCATCTGAAATTAATGGTGGATGTGACCAGGTTCATGAACTATTTTATAACATCGATGAGGCTCTAGTCTGTTGCTGTGTTGCGAGAAATGCATACCATAGTAGGAATTTCATGATACATATTTCTCCCATATATTATGATGAATAGAGATTTTGTGCAATTTTCTTTTTGATTATGCAGACTTCTTTAGACTTCTATCGCTTGCCGTGCTGTATGCTGTAGGTTTCTTGTCTGTGAATTTTGACCAATCAATATTTACATGCAGGCTGTTCATTCAGGTGCAGATCTGGAGTCTGCCATTCAAAATTGTATGGGCTACAAAGATGAGGTAATATCAATAACTAGTTGGAGTAACTCAACATAATGCATTGTTACTTGTTAGCAATGATGGAGCTTTTTATTCTCTCCAGGGTCAAGGATTCATGGTTGGAGTAAAAATAAATCCCATATCTGGCTTGCCATCAGAAGTTCCAGTAATGTTCTCAACCCAATTTCAAATTCTTATGATGGTTGAATTGAATCAAATAACTAATAAGTAGTTGCATATTGACATTTATTTGAATCAGGATCTCCTGCGATTTGTACTAGAACATGTTGAAGACAGGAATGTGGAAGTCCTTATTGAGGTTTGTGAAATTTTTATATTGGCAATTAGTTTTCTGTCTTTCAGTTACGCTCTCTCTGATTTTCAATTTTCCTTTACTTTTAATTCAGGGTTTGATTGAGGCACGCCAGGGGCTTAGGCCATTGCTCTCTAAGCCTCATGATCGTCTGAGGGATCTTTTATTTTTGGACATTGCCCTTGATTCTACTGTTAGGACCGCTATTGAGAGGGGATATGAAGAACTGAATAATGCTGGACCAGAGGTATATTTACTCTCTAAGTAGTTATTTACGTGTCTGAGAATTAATCATACGCTCCAAAGTTTATTTTCTTGACAACTGATTTATGCATTATGCAGAAAATTATGTACTATATCTCTTTAGTTCTGGAAAACCTGGCACTGTCATCAGATGATAACGAGGATCTCATTTACTGTTTGAAGGTAAATATCTAGTCACAAATTTAATAATTTTTTTTGCGTATTCTTTTTCTTTTCATTCATAAGAATTCAAGTCAATTTGAGAATAGGATAAAAATTGGGACTTCTCCCTTTTGGTTTACATTTCCAATATCCTGGCTTAATATTTGAGTTCTTTCATTTTTTTTATGAAGGGATGGGATCAGGCTCAAAACATGTTAAAAAGTAACAGTGATGACTGGGCATTATATTCAAAATCAATCCTAGACAGAACCCGCCTTGCGCTTGCATACAAGGCAGAATCATATCTCAGTATTTTACAGCCGTCGGCAGAATACCTTGGAGCACAGCTTGGAGTGGACCAATGGGCTGTATGTATAATCTGTCTCAAAACTAACATATTTTGTATCACATATATAGCTTCCGTTTCTGTGCTCATAATAATTTCTTGCAGGTGAACATATTTACCGAAGAAATAATCCGTGCTGGATCAGCTGCCTCTTTATCCTCACTCCTTAATCGGCTTGATCCGGTTCTTCGAAAGACTGCTCATATGGGAAGGTTGATTGTGCTGCCATTGTTTAGTCAATCATATCATGTTTAATCTCAAATACGTAGAAAGATTCTAATGATAATAGAATGAAATAAATGCACTCTGATGTGCTATAAAACTAGGAAGATTTAACATCTACATTGTCAAAATTTCACACTTGCTGTGATAAATTTTCTGATGCCACTTGGGTTATCCTGGACAGTTGGCAGGTTATCAGCCCTATTGAAGTGGTTGGATATGTGGTCTATGTGGATGAATTACTCACTGTTCAGAATAAAGTTTACAGCAAGCCCACAATTTTGGTGGCAAAAAGTGTAAAAGGTGAGGAAGAAATTCCAGATGGTACTGTTGCAGTGCTGACACCTGATATGCCAGACGTCCTATCTCATGTTTCTGTCCGAGCAAGAAATAGCAAGGTAATAATCGCTCATCAATCGTAATTCTGCTTCTTGTACAATTGACCCTTTTGGTGAAATAACCAACTTATTGTTTGCAGGTATGTTTTGCGACATGCTTTGACCCCAATATTCTGGCTGACCTCAAGGCTAGTGAAGGGAAGTTATTACGTCTAAAGCCAACACCTGCTGATATAGTTTATAGGTACCTTTTTTTCCTGAAACTCGGTCTTGAAAAATGGTAATGGGCTATCTCCTGTTGTGCTGATAAACTGGTTTTTGTCCACTCAAAAATCCCTTGCGTAGTAATTTCCGTTGTTGAAAGCCTTGCATCTCAAACACAGTTGGATGAACAAAAAAAAATATATATATATATACACACACTGAAATACAATGTTTAAATTCTTTTCATGTATATTTTCAGTGAGGTCAATGAGGGTGAGCTAGATGCAAGTTCAACTGATTCAAAAGAAGACACTCCATCTCTAACATTGGTCAAGAAAGAATTTACTGGTAGATATGCCATATCATCTGATGAGTTCACAAGCGAAATGGTAAGCTCAAAAAGTTTTTCAACTTACAGCTACGGAGTTATTTTCTTTTCCTTTTTTTACTATTTCACAATTGATGGGGTTGGGCAAAATGTCTTCACATATTAATAAAGGGAACTTTAACGAAAAGCTCCCGGTACTGTTCACTTTAACGAAAAACCACATTTTTACACTAAAAAGTCAATCCTGGTACTATTCACTTTACCCTTTATTTTGTCCTTATCATTAAAACTCAAAGTTTTCAAGCCCTTTTCATTAGTTTTCCTATTAATTAAAAGAAGAATCCTTAATACCATGCAGTTTTCCTAATTCTTTATTTTTTGCATAACTTCTGTGGGGATTGCAGGTTGGAGCTAAATCACGTAATATTGCTTATGTAAAAGGAAAACTTCCGCCTTGGGTTGGAATTCCTACATCAGTTGCCCTGCCATTTGGATCATTCGAAAAGGTTCTTTCAGAAGATTCGAATAAGGTTTTCCTCACCTCAAAACTTCTGTAATTACATGATTAACATCACACACACACACACATATTATTTATGCAGCTGTGATGCTCTACTATCCTTTAACTAGAACTGTCTGAAGTTTCATAGTAACTCAATTTCTGTCTGTCATGTCTGTTTTAATTTATAGGCTGTGGCTGAAAAGTTGGAAACTCTAAAGAAAAAGTTAAGGGACGGAAATTTTGATACACTCAAGGAGATTCGGGAAACAGTTTTACAGCTGGCAGCACCGCCCCAGTTGGTATGTATTTTCTACTAGCGGGTTTCCAAGGTTTATTTTTTGTCAAAATTATAACAGAATTATGCAAAGCGTGCATTTTCCATTTCATAGGGCTATGTTCCAATCTGTGGCATCCCATCACTTGTTTTCCATCATAAACTGTTAAAAAAAGAGTAAATGCTAATATGACAATTCTGATGTTTTTATTTTTTTACGCCGCCTTTGCACTTACAAAACTGAAGTTCAAGTCTGAATAACTTTGCTACTGAAACATTGATTCTTTTCTTCTCTAGATATACCATAAAAACCAGTAATGCTTCCTATAGGGGAGAAAACTCTGGCGCCTGCAGTCAGAATAATATAGTTTAAGTGAACGATACTAGCTTATGCGGGGAGTTAATTTCAGGTGCAAGAGCTGAAGACTACGATGAAAGGTTCAGGAATGCCTTGGCCTGGTGATGAAGGCCAACAACGGTGGGAACAAGCATGGACGGCTATAAAAAGGGTAAGATTGCTTTACTACATAGGCCCACATAAATTCTTTTGATTAAATCAATCCAGTGGCTAAGAATTTAACCAGCCTCAATATTAGTGTTGAGGCAATCGTACCTTTTAGTAATATACATGGGCCAGCCACCATTGTGAATTGACAACTCTCTTCGGTTCTCAAGTTCTCTTTTCTTGTCGCAAGCATAACTTGATATCAGAGTTTAAGTGTTAAGTTAATGCTAAATTGCTGATCAAATTGTTTAATTTGAATTTTTGCTGATAAATGGGGCATGCTTATCTGTTAAAATTCAGGTCTGGGCTTCAAAGTGGAACGAGAGAGCATACTTCAGCACGAGAAAAGTGAAATTAGATCACGAGTATCTCTGCATGGCTGTCCTTGTTCAGGAAATCATAAATGCTGACTATGCATTCGTTATTCACACAACTAACCCATCTTCAGGAGACTCATCAGAGATATATGCTGAGGTATAGGGTAGTTTTTAGGTAAGATATATTTTTGACTAACATCAGAGAGATTGATCTGGGTTGTTTTCTGTGATAGGTTGTTAAGGGACTTGGAGAAACTCTAGTTGGAGCTTATCCTGGACGTGCTCTAAGTTTTATTAGCAAAAAGAATGATCTGGACTCTCCTCAGGTAATACATTTTTCTCCATCTCTCACCAAGTGACGTAAAATTCCATGGAGGGCTGTGAATTGTGTTAATTTCCACATGGATTATGTAATTACAGATTAATATATCATCGTAAAACTTACTATACTGCGGAATAATGACTTGGTTGTAGGCTTTAGCTCTACTAATCCTGTCACAACCATGAAACTAGCGAATACGTATCTTTTCTTTGGACCTGCCATTATTTGCACTCATGAGTGTGTCGATATTTTTCAGGTGTTGGGTTACCCTAGCAAACCTATTGGCCTCTTTATAAGACGATCCATAATCTTTCGATCTGATTCCAATGGTGAAGATCTCGAAGGTTATGCTGGTGCAGGCCTGTATGACAGGTAGAGTCCCTAACAACTCTCCAGGGCAATCATTACTTAAAAGGCAGATTCATAGTCAAGTTTTATGTTAGCATAACACGTGCACTTAAAAAAACACAGAAACTTCAATGCATTTTTTTTTATGATTACTGATCTGAAATCATTGTATGCTAATACAGTGTCCCTATCGACGAGGAAGAGAAAGTTGTGGTCGACTACTCATCTGACCCGCTTATGGTTGACGGAAACTTTCGCAAGACAATCCTCTCTAGCATTGCTCGTGCAGGAAGTGCAATCGAGGAACTGTATGGATCTCCACAAGACATTGAAGGCGTGATCAGGGACGGTAAACTCTATGTTGTCCAGACAAGACCCCAAATGTGATTTATTTCTTTTATATTCCTCATAGGATTTTTGTTATAGACGCTGTTTACTGTAGAATGAGAATAAATAATGAAACAAATCTACATGAGGATTCATTTGTATCTTCTAAGGGAGGCCTGTTTATAGGACGCAATAAAAAGGGCAACCTATGCCAGCAAGGCTCCCAGCTTTGCGAGGGTCGGGAGAATGTCTATTGTACGCAGCTTTACTCTTGCTTTGTAAATGTCATGTTTCTACCCTGTCTACAAGAAGCAATATATTCAGTAATTTTGTAAAATACTCCATTGACTGCATCAATATATAATTATAGTGGCATATTTTGTATTTACATGAAAGATGTCCATTTTATTCAACATATCAGACATCCCTTGCTGATTTCTGCGAGAAATTATTTTACACAATAGCCACATCAAGATTAAGAGGCCAAATTTAAATAACAGGTCCCTGAAGTTTCCTCGGTGTTTCACTTTCGTTCTTGTAGTTTCGTTTGTTTACACTTTAATCCAATCCGTCAGCTAAGTAAACTTTCTTCTCATTTGAAGAACCCCCAACTTGAAACGAGTTTTGCTTTATTTGACGGGTTGGACAAAAGAACTATAAGGAAGAAAGTGAAACTCTTAGAAAAACTCGGGGACTAATCGTACAATTTAGCCATGTTATTATCAATCTGCAGATCTCTCAGCAATCAGCAGTGATTCCCGAAAGATCCATCCACACTTCGTTTAGGCGCCCAGAAGGGTGATACGAAGCATTGTACTGAGCAATGGCATAAGGACTCTCAGCTTCCAGAATCATTGGCTTTCCAATTAAGTGCTTATTTAGGCTGTTCACAAGAGTTTCAAATTCTTTGGAAAAATGGTCATCTTTGGCAAATCCTGGAAACTCTCTGACAGCTATGCAATGACTTATCCACTTATCCAACTGCAAATTCAGTTCGGCCGAGGGCTGCGGAGGTGTTCTTTCATATTTGGCAGGCAGATACAACTTCACGTAGTATTCTGCCGGCCCGTGCACTGACGGCACAATGCTCGTTAAGACAGGAGCCGTAATGGTAATTTTTGAAGAGTTGAGGTTAGCACCATGGATGTATTGATACAGCCTGACCAAAAAAAAAAAAGTTTCAATATCAATGAGAATCACCAAATTAGGAAAAAGGTAACGATTAGCCATCTGCGCTCTAAACTGAGTATTTGATTACATTTTTTTTGCGTATTAGGCTAGAGAAGAGGGTTAATATCACTAACGAAGAAGAAGAAGAAAAACATTTAGTGCTGGTAAACCTGTGAAATCCGTCTTTGGTGGCTTTTTCGAAAGAGGTTGTGTCTTGGACGAGGGCAGACATCCATGAGGATTCCTTGTAGAGTCTGAGCTCAAACTCCGATTCGGAGTGCACCACCCTGTAGGGAGGCGATTCGATAGCATGACCGGACAGTACAAGTTTGCTGCTACAGAGGTAGCAACATATTACTATAACCAAGTTCAACGTTGGCTTTTCCATTTGATCATCGATGCTTTGTGCTCTGGAGGGCCTCTGGCTTTATAAGCAGCAAAGCAGGACAGGTTTCATGCTGTGATTAGTAATCGGAATCACGAGGTTTTAATACTAATACGACAGATTAAAGGACTGTGCATGAGTAAGCATAATTAATTAGTGGCTCCAGTTCCACCATTTTCTGTTGTGTTCCCCACTTCTAAAACGTGAACAAAAATCACAATGCAGTGTTCCATTTCTGTGCATTGCATAGAATAGTTTGATCGCGAAGAAAACAAAATAGGTAGTAATTTTCACCTGTTTTTTTCGTCAAGCAATCTTCTACTTTGTGATGAATTCTTCTTTAGTTAAATTGATGTAATCCCTAGAAAAATAGAGAAAACGAGAGGGCCAAAAATCATTTTGCAAATAAATTTTGAGAGATGATTTACACACGCTCATTTTTGTTCTCTCTATACCTTATTAAACCGTGTTTACTGATTTTTTTTATTTATTCGCTTTGAAAACCTTACAAACCACCCCAAAAGTCTCTATGGAATCGCAAGTGGGGCAAAATATACGATAGAATAGTGATCAGCAACAATTAAACTTTGTTATTTAACCCACTTAGGTTCTGTGCAATATCCTCCAAGTCAAAGATCTTATTCCAGATAGCATTTCATGATGTTCATTAGTTTATCATGCTTAGTGGGAATCCTTTTTTTTTTTTTTGGTAATAGCTTATTAATATTTAATATGCATTTTAATTACATTTCAAGTTGTTTAAGCATATCCTCGCACTCACTAAAGAGTACTCATGGTTTCTCTTCTCTCTGTTGTCACCAGAAAAATTTACGTGTCACCATACTAAATCTATATAGTTCATAACCTTTTTCGCGTGATTGGTAACGTCATGCAAGAGGAGAGTTAAGAAGAACAAAGTTAGTATAAAACAATCACGTGAGGTGTAAGATAAGAACATAAAATATATACAACAGTAACAAGCAGACAAGCCCGACCAATGCCAAAGTCACTCTGGGCTTGGATAGTTTTTTCAAGTTGGGTTGGGCTAAAAATTGAGTCCAATCAGTTTTAACTTTTGCCAAACTCACTGACCCATATAATGTTGCTCTGGGCCAATTCAAAGCTCCAAGTCTCTTCCGTACTACATGCTTCTGTTCATACCTTGAAACCCCATGTTTGCAGCAACATCATGATCAAACAACATGTGCAGTGAATCAAACATCATCGTCGTCGTCGTGTTCTGTCCGCAGCAAGCAATTCGAAGAGACTCGCGTTAAGATTATGTACTCCGTTCGAGCAACATAATGATGATGCACATCACATGATGTACAAGAGAGATAATGGCCCCCGTCTTATGATGGCCAAAGCATGCCATACACCATAAAAAAAAAAGGAGTTGGTAGAGAAACCTTCTTGTTCATCAATGGCTGTATATGTTCCTTTGGTAATTAAGCTTTAATTTTAAAATTAATTAAACTTGTACCCTCAGTGTTTATCTTGGAAAGCTGGCCATAGTTGTTAGACAAAATCATTGCTCGGCATAACTGTTCCATGCTTGTCAAGCTTTATAAATCATCTTTTTTTCCCACTTTCAAGAGTCTTTTTGTAATTAAAATACTATAAACATCCATAGAGGTGAAAGTATGAGTATTGTACAGGATATTCTACTGAATTGAGCCATTATATATGTAAAGTGACGTAACCAGGATAATGGAGTCATAATATCAAGCAAAAAAACTTTATTGAGCCATTTCGCTCAGCACCTAGTAGGTACTTGCCAATTCTTGTCAACATATGCCAAAACTTTATGCCAACATAAGTCAACAACTACTATTATTCATAGAGGCTTGTGAGAGTGGGTGCAGGATACTATATGGCAATGTTGAAGGATGTCAAGATTTTTCAACTAAAGTATTTCATAAAAGAAGAGAGAATGAAGAAAAATATGATAGAAGAAAATAGAAAAGTAGGAAGAGGATGTTGTAATTTTGTTTACATTAGGTGTTTATAGGGGTCAAATGCAATATACAAAACAAATATACATGGGGTTTTTAAGTTGTTGGGGTCAAGGACAACTAATGACCCCATGTTGGCTCAACCACTGTATATGTATACATTACATCTTCCAAGATAGTTAAATAAATAAATCATTTATGTGCACTTTTTTTTTTATTCTGCACACTTTTATTTATTTTTGTTCTTTAATTCTCGAGAGATGCTCTTCTAAAGTCCTCATTATGAAGACCCGTGAGGTCCTTTTTTATATGAGTCGTCAGAATAATCCTACAGTAGATTAAGCCTATCAACTTAAATAATTCTTGTTACATGGAAACAAAACACTAATTGATAAAACAAGCAAAAATAAATAATAAATAAAAAAAGAAGAGAGAAGAAGTTTCATGTCATGTTGAATCTCTTCCATCCACAAAACCTAGTATGCTCATTGAAATATCTAAACCCACAAATCCAATTGCATAAAACTATAATAACTTTACACATCCAATTTCATCTAGTGTATCAATAATATTCAAACCTAGTTAATTAAAAAGCACCCAAAAATTTGACATTGTGTGGTTTGGAAAATTAGGATCCCCTTCTTCTTGAACACGTGAACCTTTTTTTCATATGAAATTTTCTGACGACGGTGAAAATTTGAAACATGTCCCTCTCCCTTTTTTCATATGCGACAAAGGAAAAAAACAAAAAAACTTCGGAGGAGAAAAGAGGAGTGAAAGATCGAGAGAGATGGAGAGAAGAAGGGGATGTGGAGGAGCTAGACGGTAGGGGAAGAAGATGGAAGGTTTCACGCGAGATTTTTTTTTTTTTAATTTAACCACTTCGTAGAATTATTGCGTTTCGGTGTAACATGAAGTATTTAAGTTGATAACTTAATCTATCATAAGATTAATTTGAGAGTTCATGTGACATCCCGTCCCAAGTTTTATAATACGTTGAAGTGAAATGACGAAATTGCCCTTACCTACGTGTGAACGGTTGTGTTTAGGGTTGAATTTGGGCTTTGGGTGTCCTAAATACTAAGCCCAAAAGTTTGGGCTGATAAGTATACACGTGTGCTTGCACATGCACACGCCCACGTACACAAATCTTTTCTGTTTCTTTCTTTCTTCCTTATCTCTCTCTTTCTCAAACTCTCACTTTCTCTCTCTCGACATCCAAGTACAGAACACACACGCAAGCCATCTCGACCTAAATCAACCTAAGGTAAGTTTATTTGAATTTGTTCGACTCTGTGGAACTCGTAGATACAAGTTTTAGGCTTAGTAACCTTGAAAACCTATCGAAACCGTGAGTTGTTATTAAAGTATTGTTCATGTGTTTTTATTTTAGGAAGTTTTAGGTGAAACCAAGATCACCAGTCGTCTTAAAATCTCCCCACGAGGCTCGGAGTACCTCGGTGACAAGGTTTGGACGTTGGGATCACAGAGTTCTGGACTTGGCCGAGTTTGAAGAATTTTCCCATCGAGATTTTGGACGTTTTTCGAAGGATTTGAAGGTACAAATGTGTTCTATGTTGAATTTGGAGCATTTTGGTATAAATTTCACGAATTTTGGATGAAAAATGAAGGAGATAGGAAGGTTTGAAGTTCGCCGGAAAACTCGCCGGAAAAACCAGTCCGGCGCCGGCGCCGGCGAAGGTCGCCGGAGCTGGAGGTTGGGGGTGACGGAATATTCCGTCAAAGTTGACGGAATATTCCTCACGCCGTTAGTTAATTCTAACGGAATCCGTTAGAAGATAACGGAATATTCCCGACGGAATATTCCTGCGCTGTTAGGGTTAGCCGCGCGTGCACAGCACGTGACAGCGCGTGGGGGCGCGTCTGTCCGTGCAATTCCTGGCGCGTGGGGGCGCGTGCCACTTCCAAAAATTTATTTAAAAATAGCACGACGATCGTGACGTCCTGTAGGTCGCATTGGTATATTCAAATACCAAAATTGACCTTCGTATGAAAAGTTATTTACGTAGGTCGTTTATATGTTGTTAATGACGGTTTTGCGATTAATTCACGTATAGGTGAGACGTATCCAGCGGGCGAGCGCAGTCATTCTAGGCTCGGGGGATACGACCTGTCGACATACAGTGAGTGGGCTTTGTTTTCAGTATATATATATGCATAACGTTTTTCCCAAAAATGTACATTGATTGATTTACGAATTGATTGGATTGGATAATTAGAATGCCATGTTGTATGCCTACTATAGTATATAAATATGATTATGATTGCATATGTTGTGCGCTGACGCCGAGGACGGCCAAATAAGTCAGGTAAGTGCTGTGGTAGTGTTTGAAATGATGATAGATTGTGATTTAGCTAATCACCTGCACCTCGGGTGTTTGTGCTCCGCCAGAGTAGGGCCTAGCCTTCACGTGATCGTTCACCTCACGCACCGTACGCTCACCTTGGATCCAAGGCAGGTGCCTAGCCTGTCGTACAGACCACAATAGGTGGTTCCGACTCGTTGGTGACCCGCGATTCGTCGCACAGCCTTCACGTGATCGTAGCACAGGGCGTAATATTATACACCTAGCCTGTCGTACAGACCACAATAGGTGGTTCCGACTCGTGTGTAGGATGATATTGATGATGATGATAATGATAATGATTGATAGGGATTGAGTATGTTTGATGAGCTATAGATTCAGCCGTACAGGTCATTAGAGGTGACTCCGGCTGATAGAATACTAGGGACATCCTAGTTTTATATTACTTGCTTGATGATGATAATGATTTCTGAGTTGGTATATCGACGTGGCCTATTATTACGTTTTGATAACGAGATTTGATGTTAAGACGAGTTTTCGTATATAAGGTTGTATATACGTACTATTTTCTGGGAAAATTATACTGATTTACAGCGAGGGGTTATTTATGGACATATGAAATGGTTTTGAAAAACTTTGTTTTTGCCCACTCACCTTTGATGTTTTGCGCCCCTCCAGGTACTAGGTAGCAACGTCGTGGACGCTAGCGAGGCACCAAGGCAGTTCTGACAGACCACCACTTATGTAGGATTTCTTTCGTAGTTGTAATGTTTGTTTAAACTTGACTGCACTTAGGATCGGCTCTGTATTATATGTATATTATCAACTTAACTTTCACTGCTGCACTTTATGCCAAATTTGCTTCCGCTGACGTTTCGGCTACGTCACTCACACGTGACGGCCGGCACGCCTCGGTTTCCGGATCGGGGTGTGTCAGTTCATATGAAGAAAAAAAAGACCTCACGGGTCCTCAAAATTAAAAGGGTATTTCTGTTAATTCTCTTTTAATTCTTTCAATTTAGAAACTAAAATTGAATAAGAGTATCTAATAAAAAGAAAAGAGATGTACAAAAATTACGTTTCATAAAAAATGAACGGTCGACATATGAACACTTTTGAAAGAATTGGTGTCCGATGGTTCTAGTTCTTCAGTCTTAATTATACGGACTACCCACCATTCTTTATCATGACTCTATCCTCTCTTTTTATCTTCAAAGGATGTCTCAATGCAATTTCACTTGACAAGTATTCCCTTTTTAACTAAAATGGTAACGTTTGGCTAGAAGCATCCAGAGAATATATTCAATGAACAATTTTCTTGTAAGACAAGATACCATGCTCGTACGTACATTATTGGTTGGTTCCCAGGAAGATGGAAGAAAACAAACGAAATGCTAGATTCTACAACTATCATTTAGTTTTATACGAAAGCATATTAAATGCTTCACATATTCTTAACGATCAAGTAAAGCATCATTACATAAAGTTTTTCATCGAGGTGATGTAGCTGTATGAGCTCGTTTGGAAATGCTTTTAAAATGATTGAAAGCGTTTTTGGTAAAATTGATTTTGAGTTCTAAAAACAATTTAAGTGTTTTTTTTTTTTGAAGAAACACTACATATGTGCTCCTTGCAAGAAACAATTACAAAACTTTTTCACGATCCACTTGAATTTTTATTAAGGATTAATTTAAAAAATATTTTCACCAAAAATACTTTTAGTTATTTTAAAATTACCTTCCAATATATATATTCCACCTAACCCTACATTCAATGAACTTGCTCTTTTTCCAAGTGGGATCGGAAGCTTTTAGACTTTGAATTCAAGCACCATTCGATTCAGAAGATTGACCAAATAATTCAAGGAATTACAACTAGGTGATCATCATGGCATGACCAAACTTGAAACTTCATGCATGCCTTCGATTTGATTACACGCAGGGCCACTACTTCCCGCAAAATGTGGCAACGAAACTCCCAATTCTCTTTCAGATTTCTAAGCCGATCATGTTGTTAAAGCTTTCTAGGAGGAATCGAGACGCAAAAAGCTCACCTTTGGTTGCTTGTGGGGTTCTTATTCCATGACAAGAAGCTAATCATAGTAGTCATGTTGTCTCTAATTAAACACTTTTTATTCCAAATGTTTTAGATGGCTATGAAGGCCAGTGAGTCTTTGGTCAATTCCATCACCTTTTTATCAGGAACTTCGTTACTTCAACACCAGTAAGATTGGAAAATGTAAAATAAAATATTTAAAAAAATTTGAGTGTACGAATGAACATTGTTAATCAATATTCACTTAAACTATATATAAACCCTTTCCACATTTTCTTCTAGTAATAATGAGTTTTAATTTAGAGAATTTGAGCAAACAATATGTCATGTTACCAAAAAAGTAACTAATGTAAATACACACTAAATAGGAAAAAAGAACAAAATGGTAACTTTGAAGTGACATTACACATGTCATGCAGCTCTTCTAGAGTCAATGCAAGAATACAGCAGAAGTGAGAAATGTCAAAAAGGCGAACTTTGGCTCCCATTCTGAGATGTCAAATAATATAATGCACAGATAGTGGCCCTTCTCATATGAGCAAAAACATTCCTTTTCCTTTTTCCAGATGCCTCATGGCCTCACACCGTCCATATCAGTGCTCCAAGATAGAGACACCATCATTATATCTAGGAATATAAAAATTCTTTTAAGCTCTATAAATAATGTTATAAAAGTAGATAGTTCCAATTTTTAAAACACATTACGAAGTGATTCTTATAAATGTGTGGAAAATATATAACGTTACAGATCCAATCCATATATATATATATATATATATATATATATATATATATATATATATATATATATAATCTAGTCACTAGGGCCCTGTAAAAATATGCCAGTACGTAGTGTAAGATTATCGAGTGTCCATACAGTGGAAACATTCGTCAAATTAGTTTTGTTATTATGTTTAAATATTTATGATAGAAGTTGAGCTTTTTTACTCCGAGGCTGATGAAAAGGGAAACACTGAATTTTATTTTCTGATATGATAGATAGCATCACATGGCTTCATCACACAGAGTAATTCTTCACTCCTCGCAGAATGAGATTTTTCTTAAAAATCTGTTTTCGATAATGATAATTTTCAGCAATTAAGAGGATCCATAATTCTTAATTATTTCCATGCAAACATCATTGTCATGCATGCACGTATAATATGCTCACGGGAATATACGGTCGTTTTTGCTAATAATCAACTAAAATTTCTTATACTCTGTTGAGTCTGTTCTGCTCGGATCTAATTTTATTTGTTCACCTGAATTCTTCTACGCCAGTAATAAGAAACAGTATATAACGCGCACGCATGGCTGATATCATCACTCGATAACTTGGCTTTTTTGTTTGTTTGTTTGTTTGTTTAATATAAATACACACATGGCGAAGGTACATTGGGATCAATATGGTTTTGGAGGCCAAGAAACACCCACGTGAAGGTTTTTGGGAGATTCTCCGAATGTTTGATATGAATCATTTTTGTGTCTACAAAGTGCTTGATTTAATGTTTGCTAGACATATCTCATTAAGTTGAGTAGACAATAATCGACAAAAGCTCTCGATAGCACTCATCATATTGTCGATATTTGTTGACATGCAACATGGTTCAGCTGACAACAACAAACCTACCAAGTGTTCGATGAATTTCCTCACCGAATAAATGGAAAAAATAAAATAAAATTTGGCGCATTTCACACTCTGTTTCTATTTTAAAACCTTAGACCTTTAACACTAAGACTCTAAGTTCGAATCTTATATCCGCCATTGCATCCAATATATAATGTATTTCCTAATTATTAGTGTGACCTTTTTCTTTTCAAAATATTGCCTTTGTTCCCCTTCAAAGGCAACTGCACATTACCTTTGCAGCCTTTCAATCAGCTTTAAGCTTAAAAGAATTTTGCCGTATATAGACTGACCTAATCTTATTTAATGAAACATATTAGGCCCAAAACATGGGTTATCCTTAAGGAAACGCTAATAATGGTTATTGACCCCCAAATGCTACATGTACAAGACCGAGCCATAGAGTCCACACTCCGCACCCTCTATATGAAATATTTCTTGTTGATTCTTTATAAATTACAGTCTGACACGCTTGTAAAATTATATTAAAATCAATATAAAAAAATTTATGCACACTTATAATTGTGATTTGCCTATAACAAAAAATAACTCCTTGCATGTCATAATAAGTCTAAGTAGTTTCAAATCGATTTTTAGGTATAAAACACCCAAAATCGAAGTTTGAGTAGATCCAAATTGCAGCCGTGGTTTTAATGTTGTGGCGTTGTGGAAAATTTCACGTCGACGGGCCGAGGGCCCACTCTAACAACACCGATACCCGCTTAACCACCTGCACAATCCTCAGGTGTGGAGTTTTATCACAAAAAGCCTCGGTGTTAGTTAGAGTGGGGCAATTCTTTTTAAAGTACTCTATCTCTTTCCCTCTGTCCGAGGAGGGACAATTGGTTTCAACACTCCCCCGCACGTGAGACCCCATTTTTATGGGTCACACGTGGAGATCCACACATCGGCAACCACGTGGAGCCATGTAGGGGCTCACCCATCGCGCAGGGCCAAATGGGGACCCACCCAATCACGTGGCATCTTTGGCCTACGTGGAGCCATGTCGGGACTCACCCAATCACGTGGCAGTACGGGCCCGCCTCCTGGCTCTGATACCATGTGAAAATTTTCAGGTCGACGAGCCGAGGGCCCAACTCTAATAACACCGATACTGTCCCCACTTAACCACATGCACAATCCTCAGACCCCATTTTTATGGGTCACACGTGGAGATCCACACATCGGCAACCACGTGGAGCCATATAGGGGCTCACCCATCGCGCAGGGCCAAATGGGGACCCACCCAATCACGTGGCAGTACGGGCCCGCCTCCTGGCTCTGATACCATGTGAAAATTTTCAAGTCGACGAGCCGAGGGCCCAACTCTAATAACACCGATACTGTCCTCACTTAACCACATGCACAATCCTCAGGTGTGGGGTTTTATCACAAAAAACCTCGGTGTTAGTTAGAGTGGAGCAATTCTATTTAAAGTACTCTATCTCCTTCCCTCTGTCTGATGTGGGACAATTGGTTTCAACAAGCGTTCATATTAGATACTGCGCAAAAATTTGATAGAGAAAGAGGTGTTTGGTTTGACTAATTAAAGATATCTTGATTGCTTTGTGCCAACTTATCATCTGTAGCTAGTTATATTATATACGCTTTGTATATCCAAAGTTTGGTAAGTAGGGTTCTCATAAGAATTAGCAAAAAATAATTTGATTTAAAATACAAAATAAGATAAAAGGGAACGAAGAGGAGGTGGTAGGCATCATTGCCAAAACCCTAAAAAGAGAATGGAGTTTCGGGGAAAGGTAGCCCAGCCTTGGTGCTCCCACGTACAAATTTAACCAGCAGTCTCCTCTCACACACAATAATCTGAAAAAATACAGATTCCAGTACTGCATGCATGGTAAATGATGATATTACAAATGCTCCTTGAGCAATGTAAAAAAAAAAAATTGTTAAAAAAGTCATGCCCACGACTATAATTATGAAAACTCTCATCGACAAAACAAGGAGCGACCACAATCATGTATTGAAGGCTCTTTTCGACAGAGTGAGAGAGCCACCGCGATCAGAAACAGAAAAAGAAAGAGACGTGATAGAGCAAGAACTGCGGCAAAAACTTTTGAGACTTGCATCATATGCTTGAAACAACAGTTAATGCGACTGGTTTGCATACTAACTTCACTTGTTTAAATAAGATAAAATATTGATGTAACAATTGAGTAGAAGTGAATTAGAAGGAACTACTAGAAATTTACATAAGAGTCCAAAATTTATTGGTGATCACGTTCACTGTTGGTATTTGTGCATTTGGCCAAGCCATGCATCGCGGCCTCTATCCATTATTAAAACAGCTTGAACAGAATCAAATGTCAAGACAAATTAATTTCAATTTTAATGTACAACAAGAAAAAAATTGAATTGGAGCTCTTGATGACAAAATCTCATAGGCATTTGCTGATATTTTTCTCAATTGATTCATTTATATGAAGGGTTTTTTAGTCAAAATAGTCTTTAAAATTGGCATAACTCTTTATTTTAGTAATTAAGATTTAAAATCAATAGAAGTGATCATTTATATTGTCCACCGTCAATCATTTTGGTCATTCCATGACAAATCTCTGTTAAATTGAAAGTATTTTTGTCAAACCAACTTTTCCACTTGAACTGGTGGTTTCTTCAATTTAGGGGAGATTTTTTACAGAAAGACCAAAATGATTGACGGTGAACAATCTCAGATACCACTTTTATTGATTTAAATCTCATAGACCAAAGTGAGGAGTTATGACAATCTCAGTGGCCATTTTAGCTTCATGTCTCCCAGGAGTTGAATGTTGATCACTACAGTAGTGTTTTCTTCTTTTATGTTATGTGTTTTCGAAGTTATAGCTTTGGATGATAAATTTGAAACAAAACTAAAACAAAATGAAGAGCAAGAACATGGGATGTGATCCCTTCTATAATTTAGGGCAACAATTATCAACAACTTTTAAAGGGAAAACGAATCTCCTTATCGTATAATTGAGTAAGTCAACTACAGATCCATGCTTACTCGAGTTGATTATAATAATGTGCTTTTTCTTCATATTTATATTTAAATTTATTATCTCGCCGTAGAATACCGTTTGTATTAAATGTGTATTGTTCTTCACAAAGAAATGAAATTCTTAACTATTAACATGATAATTAGTGGGATAATAGCTGATCTCTTAAGGCAATTAACCAAACAAAATGTCAAGATTGAGCCTCTAAACGCAATTTAACGATAATGAAATGCATGGGTGAGTGCATACGCATGCAATGACTGGACATAACCTGGTACGCATGCCAACTGCCAACTCAGCACGCCCAACAAAATATGACGCGTCGCATAAAACGACAGCCCCAAAAGTTGCATTGTTCTCAGATGAAATCCAGTTAGATTAAGGGATGCTATAATTAAATATTAAATCAGCATTAAGTATTCTAATATTGAAGTTTAACAAAATTTAACGATATTCATCTTCTTCTTCTTTTCCTTTCCTGTTAATATCCAATACCCTAAAAAATAAATGAAACCCAAAAAAAAATACACTACCAAAATTAGAGTGTGTTGTTTTTAGTTTGTAAAGTAAAGAAGTTTTTATAATGAGTGTCAATTTTTTATATGATGTTACTTATTTATTTAATATACAACACGTGTTTAACTATTAACTCTATCATTTATTAGTAATTTAACTTGCATATTAATAACGTTACGTAACTATGTCACAATTTCGGTAAAAAAATTAATATGGCAAAATTTGGAAATCGGGAGACGATATAAACCTAGCACAGCTGACAGAAAGAACATCTAGGGAAGGGAGAAAGGGGACACAGTCAACATACCCAAGCAAAGAACTTTGGAAACCCAGACTCAAGTGTAATTCCCATCCCTCCCGGGGGGCAAGAAGTAAAGAGCAACAGAAATCAATCCCATTTTTCCCTATAAAATTAACACAAAAGCTAAAGTTTCAGTCTTTGTATTGGAGACTGGAAACACACAATGCACAACCTCTCTCTCTCTCTCTCTCCTCTTTTTTTTTTTTTTCTATTTTGTTTTCCAAATTTAAAAATTTGAGCATGATTTCATCACTACCCAGTATTTATAACTCCCCACCCACATGCCCAAAACTTTAAGAAAACACAACCCATTTGCTTCTTTATTTAACCTGCTCGTTCCCAGAAGCTCAATTTTGTCAGAACATAAAACCAAGCTGTATATTTAATTAGAATTTAGAACCCCTCTGAGAGCTGTAGAGAGAGAAACAGAAAGGAGAGAGAGAAGAAGAGGAAGAATAGAAGCAAGTTTTTCTCTTATTTTTTGGGGGTTCGAAATCCTTGGAAATGGTGAGGGAGTGAGTAGGGTTTCTTCTTAGAATATGGTCGTCGTGTATTGGATATTGGATTTGGTGGGAGCTGAGCTTCCATGGACAAAAAATAGCACCAATATTTTATGCTGCGAATTTCATGACCCCAGAAGAAGACAACACCAACAACACGAAGAAGAGGATTCAACAAAAGCAAAAAAACAAGGAAGTTTCTCAAGCAATATGACTTGTAGCCACTCCAAGATTTCCCCAATCATTCCTGTTCTTGTTTGCTTCCTTCTAGTTGCTTCTTCAATGTGTCCGGTGGCACAATCTTCTGATATCCACCGCGAAAGCACTGCCAATGAGACGTTGAATCCGGAAAAAGAACTAAAGAAGTTGAAGATTATAAGAGCTCGTCTTCCCAAGATAAACAAGCCTGCTCTCAAGACAATTCAGGCATTTTTACCTTCACTTTGCTCTGTTTTCCTCTGTTTTTGCTCTGTTTTTTGTGTGTAATTTGTTGGCTTTTTGTTTGTTGATTCTTCAGAGTCCAGATGGCGATCTTATAGATTGTGTTCTTTCTCATCACCAACCGGCTTTTGATCATCCCCAGTTAAGAGGGCAGAAGCCATTGGTACTTAAAACTTCCATAAGCAGATTCAAAATTTACTAGGGTTCTTAGAAAATCGGAAATTCTTAACGGCCGCCTGATAACCATTTCGTTTGAATTTTTTAGCTTTTACTTATTGTAAAAACATTGCACAAAATATGAAAAATGAAATCTAAAAGCTAAAATACGAAATGATTATCAAATTGGTCCTGAGCTGAGGAGCCAGCAAAAGAAAAGTCTGTATAAGTTCATAACTTGTTTTACTTGAATATTCAGGACCCCCCGGAGAGACCCAAGGGCCGGAACCGTCCAGAAATGGCGACTGAAAACTACCAGCTGTGGAGCATGTCAGGAAATCTCTGCCCAGAAGGAACAGTTCCAATTAGAAGAACAAGAAAGGAGGATATGATGAGAGCAAGCTCTGTTAAAAGATTTGGAAGAAAACTAAGTAGGCATGTCAGAAGAGATACATCCAGCAACGGCCATGAGGTTAGTGCTTGTGAATTGACCAAACAAGAAACAGAGGAAATCCCAGAATTTGTCTCCTCCCAAGAGTCACTATCACTTTAATTTAATTAATTTCAGTCAATTAATCTTATTTAATTGAGGAAATGAATGGAAGAGTATAGTTACAAAAACTGCTTTTTTACTAATATTTTCAATTAAGTCATCTTTTTCTTTTTATTATATATATGTGTGAGAATAATGTCAGTGATCTACTGCTTTTCTCCTGCACTTTTTTTTTTGTGTTTTTGTTTTCTTCCCATTTAATTGACATGTAATATGATAAAAATAAACACAGATTATCTCAGTATCTGAAGAGAAATTGAGCTTCCAGTTTCCAGTAGTGGTAATTAGACTTTCGTGGCTGCTTCTGCTGCTTGGAGTTGCACTAATTCCCAAGGAACTTGTAACTCACCATGTTTTCATGCCCCGCAGAATTTTTTTTTTAAAATTTTTTTATAACAAAAATACACGAAAAATCAAATTAGTAAAAATTAAATCAAATAATTATGCACTGATTGTGGTTTATGATAACTGGGTTTGCAATTGCAGCATGCAGTTGGGTATGTGAGTGGAGATCAATACTATGGAGCCAAAGCAAGCATCAATGTGTGGGCCCCCACAGTTGTTAATCAATACGAATTTAGCTTGTCTCAAATGTGGGTCATCTCTGGTTCTTTTGGCGATGATCTCAACACCATTGAAGCTGGTTGGCAGGCACGTTTACATTTCATCACTAAACTTCCCCTCTAATTTTAATAATTGAACTATGGCTATCATTCTCGGAACATGTACAAATAGAACTGGTTACAAATTAAAATAAAAAATACAAACGATAGCTGCAGGGTACTGCGTAATATGACGGTGGAAGAGTGCTTAAATTTCAACACATTTAATACGAAACAATAATTTTGGTATCCAAGGCAGTAAACACAGCTCAACTACCTCTCTGCTTTGAGTCTTCTTCTTCTCTGTATTAATGGGGGCTAAATTAATTTAATTTTGTGCAGGTCAGCCCAGAGCTATATGGGGACAACTACCCCAGATTTTTTACTTATTGGACTGTAAGTACACAAAAATAACTTGCCTTCCACTCCAAGCATAATATATTATAATAATGATAAATAATTGTAGACATAATAATAATTAATTTGTTAATTGCAGACGGATGCATATCAAGCAACTGGATGCTACAATTTGCTGTGTTCGGGTTTTGTTCAGACCAATAGTAGAATCGCCATTGGAGCAGCAATTTCTCCAACTTCTTCCTACCATGGTGGACAATTTGATATTAGCTTGTTGATTTGGAAGGTAACTGTATATCTTCCTTACCTTTTCTTTTCATACCACGTTTCTATTTAATTAATCTAAGCTACGAGAAGGATGTTCGAACTTGGATGCATATATAACATGGAAATTTAAACATGCGCTTGTCTCCCTCTGTATTTTTCCAACCAACAAAAAAAAAAAACCACTTAGTAAATCTGGCATGGAAATGGTGTCCTACTTAGAGGTTTTTACTTATTTATCAGTCCATTTTTGTGCATGCAAAGTTAGGTGCTTCAGGACCCACAGCCAAGAATTTTCTGGGTCCCTATACACCTGGAAGGAAAATACTATATAGGATAGGTATTTGGTGATGGATGACACTTGACCGTGCGATTTGTATAGTTTCCTCAAATCATGAAAGTTCAAAACAATCTGCAAATCTGACGGTCAGTAATAGGCCCTCCACAGATTTAGAAGTGTCCCATGTGCTAGAGGATTGCCATGTTAAGGAACCCTAACCAAATGCCTGAACTGCAACAAGCCAACAAAAATTCATCCAGAAATGACAAAAAAAGAGTGAAAACCCTAACACCAAAAAAATGAAAATAAAAATTATCCGCAGGCGTGCACTGCTGCACTGGTAAATTCCAAAATAATGGGCTGTGAATTCCTCGTGCTTTTCTGCTTTGCCAGATTCCCTTCTTTTTTTCACTAGAGAAAGAGCTCCTTGGCTCTTTCATCATTTGCTTTGTTCTTTTCTAGGGTTTTCCTTTATTTTTACTCCTCAAGAAGAATGTGACACAGCACAATCAACTTTGTTTTGCTTTATCCATTTTACTCACTACCCATATGCTTTTGTAATCACCGTGCAAGTCGTTTGTAGCTTGAGTGTTTAAGTACCTAAGTTCTCTATTTACTTTCCCCTCCTCAATTTTGCTCGAATAAAACCGGTGTATTAGTATCCTTAACCAACTAACTAGTTTTCATGGATGAGTCACAGTACTGAAGAAGAAGAAATTAAAAAACTTTATCGACATATTGTAGGATCCAAAGCATGGAAATTGGTGGCTGGAATTCGGGAACGGAGTCCTAGTTGGATACTGGCCATCATTCTTGTTCACTCACCTTCAAGACCACGCAAGCATGGTACAATTCGGTGGAGAAGTTGTGAACTCGATGCCTTCGGGCTCCCACACAGCTACACAGATGGGCAGTGGGCACTTTGCAGGCGAAGGGTTTGGAAAAGCTTCATATTTTCGAAACATGCAGGTTGTGGATTGGGATAACAGCTTAATCCCATTATCCAACCTTAAAGTTTTGGCTGATCATCCAAATTGCTACGACATTCAAGGAGGGATTAACAACTTTTGGGGGAATTATTTTTACTATGGAGGTCCTGGAAGAAATGTGAGGTGTCCCTAAGGGAAAGGTATAGAGCTAGGGTTTTTTATTTACATAATATTCAAATTTTCCAGTTTTTTTTTTTTTCTTGGGTGATTTTGGGTTAAACCATCGGCAATTCAGTTTGGGGTATATTTCTTGTATTTGTCTTCCTTTGTTAATCCCTTTTTCTTTATCTCCCAACTAATAACAGGTTATCCATTCATTATACCACCCTTTGGGACTTGTGTAAATTTTGGGCAAAAAAAATTAGTGAAATATACTATGGCTTGTCATTTTTCATATTCTTCTGGAAAGACATGCGGAATTGTGTCTGATTTTTGCAAAATTATTTTCACTTCTTTTAGATTTTTTTAACGATTAGATTAAACAAATCAAGAGAGAATTAAGCGTATATATAACGAAAAAAAAAAATCCTATAATGATTGGTCCAAAAGAAAAGTAAAAGTTATAATTGAGTGGAAAATGTCTCAAAACCCCAAAAAATAAAATAGTGTAGCTTTGAAAACCCTATCTAGTTTATTAATACCCTATATAATCTTAACTATATCATTAGCATGTGATCCAGTGCTTAAAGCATTAACACTAATTTTACCGAATTACTCTCTGAACTTTTATAATTGATCAATTACCCTTGAACTATTATTTTAGCCGATTAGCTCCTGAGCTTTTGTAATTGGACAAATTTCCCCTGAAGTTTAATTTTATAATTCCAAAAAGGTAATTTTATCTTCTTCTTCTTCTCTTCCGTAGTTCACAACTTTTTGCTTGAATTTTAGAATTTAAGGGGGAAATTTGTCAATTATAAAAGTTCATAAGGATAATCGGCTAAAATTAAAATTCAAGAGGAAATTTGACTAATTATAAAAGTTCAGACGGATAATCGACTAAAGTTAAAGTTTGGGAGGAGAAATTGAAAGCTCTTTACAAGTTTGGAGAAAAATTGGCCAATCCTCTTTTTCATTTGTTAATTAAAGATAGTTACAAGTTGGTGTCCCATGCGTGCCGAAGGTTACAATTGTGAAGCTGAAGCTTTACTCATGGCACAGAAATTGTGCTCAAAGATTACAAGTTGGGTTACTTGCCTTTGAAGACAATGACACTGTTTCACACACACAAAATCATTAAACTATACAATAATGTATTTAATTAACTTGAACCCCAAAACTAATAATCATATGAATATATTAATTAGTGACATACAGTACCAATTTTAAGCATATTTCTCAGTCCTTGTTTCGTGTTCCCACATGAAAACGTCGATGATGCCTCCTCCATGCATGATATGGGATGGGTTTCAGTCTTTTTCTTAAAGTTTACTTTATTTCTTATTACTCATAATTAAACTTGATGCTATGGAAAAAGTGTGTCGACACTATCCTATAAACCAGATTCCTTCCAATGGAAATCGAGTCTAATATTGGGGTTAGTGCATGCAGTTGCATGCCCCTAATTTGTATTATACGTAAAATTGTCCTGTGTTCTTTTGATCTTCTCTTTGAGCATGATTGCGGTAGAGATAAAAGACGTCCGGAAAAATGTCTCGAAGAGGTCGAGATTGGGTAAAGAGCCAAGAGCAACTAAGTAAAGTGACGTGCGAGTTTCATCTTACTCTGAAAAGAAAAATTAATGTATCCGTCACTGTTGCAGTAATCACTATGATAATATTATACATGCTTTGAAGTCTCTCATTTTGCAGCAAAGCAACTAGTGAAGAATAGAGAAGACTTAAAACAGAATCTGACTTGGAAGCCAAGTCGGTGGACCGTGGTTGTCAGATATATTTTTGGATGAATAGGCACGTCTCACATTCCATGATGTTGCATGTGAACTGTAGTATCAGTGTTGAGAGCATTGACTTTGGAAAGCAGATTCAAATGACATGATCCAATCTATGATCGGTAAAGTGTGCCCGGTCTTCCGCTAATCTTAATGGAGCTCTCACTAACCAGTGCAAGTGGAGAGTCTTGCTAGAGAAATTCTTATCTCACTCAATGGTGGCCTGAGTGCGGCGCAAGCCCTAATAATTCCTTACACGACCCGTTAAATGAACATAAAACGACACGAAAATAACAAGTTTCAGGTTAATTTGTTAACGAGTCGGGTGATTATCTGATCACCCATTAAGAATCCGTTAACGAGTCGGGTCATTATCATGTCACCCGTTAAGAACTCGATAAAATATCGTTTGCCAGATCTAGACATTAGGCACGCCAATTTCTTGCATAACCTATTAATCTGACGCGACGACACGACTGCCAACGAATCGAGTTGTTATCGGGTGAGATGTTGAAAAATAAGTATGATTGTCTCATACAGCATTTACTCACAAGAGGTGAGAACATTGAGACAAATATGCAAGAGTTCTCACCCATTTATGTGAGTAAGTTGGCACATGAGGCGATCCCATCCAACACTCTCATGCAAGTGGTGACTAACAGCCACTCACCATTATGCATTGGTGGGGCTGCAAGAGAATGATAAGGCATCATAGCAATCAACTATAGCAACGAAACTTCAGTAGGGCTGCGGTATTAGCACCTCTCCAGTAACATGTGACTAGCATGAGTTCGGGCGAGACTAAAAAACAAAAAACTACATATTAGTATCAAAGGTACGATGATATGTCTCCACTTAAATTTTTCTCCTGATTTCACCAGGGTTCGAATTTAGGAGAGTTGTTAATTTGGTGATCAAGGATGGGCCCAAAGCCCCAGCCTAAGAGTTGGGTTTCTTTGGTGGAACATGGTTCTACTTAATAATCTCAATTGGTGCAACGCATACTAAATCAAGAATTGAACTCAGTATCAAGATTACAACAATAATCCTTTGATTGCTTGTTATGGTGCAGAAAGGAACGTTTTATTATCAGAACAAAAACCCTCAAGCAAGACCAGCAAAACTCGTTTCCTCGAAATTGAAAATCTGAAGTAAATACATATGTGAAGATAAACAAATCTCATTCTATACATACGGCCTCGAGCAACTTTTTACTGGCTTCACTCACCTCCAATTTCTCCATTTTCAAACGAGCACGCATAGCAGGACTCGTTCTTCCAGCAGCAGCATAAGTTCTGATCAATGATTCAAACACCTCAACCCCTAAGGATTCTACGGACTTCTTCAGAATCTCCAGAAAACCTTCTGCACCATCAACATCCTTCCCTTGCTCAAAATGCTCCGTCAAGGTTTTGACAATCTTATTTGACGGACTCCACTTCTTACCATCCCCTCTACCAATGGATATCGAACTGGCAACACAATCAACTGCCAACTGATATTCTCCAGACTTTAGATAATAATCCAGAAAGATCTCCCAGGTTTTTGCACTAGGCTTGGCTCCTCTCTGGCGGGCCAGCTCCTTGAGCTCCTTCGCCTTCTCTAGCATACCCTGTTCAGCATAAGCTCCAATCAACACATTTGCTACCCGAATATCATATGTTGAGCACTGACATTCCCATTCCCTGAAAGTTTTCTCTGCACCCGGTACATCATTCAAGTTGACCAACACCTGGATCATATTCAGATAACTGATATTTGCAGTCTTAGGGAAAGCCAGCCTCAAGGAACGCCATACCCGATAAACTTCACGCAGGTTCCCTGTTTTACCATACAATGTAAGGAGGAATTGGAAAGCCAAAATATCTCGGCGCGAATTTTTCTTCTCCAATTCTTTAAGTGCATTTTCTGCCTTCTCAAACATCCGGCTTCAACAAAAATTGAAGCTAAGTTGCTATACGTGGTCCAATCACTGGCAACTCGACCATCCCTCTTCATCTCATCAATAACCCTTTCAGCCCCAGAAATATCATTAACAGAAGCAAGTGCCCGCATCCAGACATTGTATGAATAGGAATCAAGCATGACATTACAGGCCTTCATTTCTTGTATGATGGCTGGGATCTTATCCGGCATTCCAGTTTTTGAGTAAAGGGTCATAAGGCTGTTAAAAGGCATGGAGGTTAAAGGAAGGTTAAGAGCCTTCATCTTTTCTATGAGGGCTTCAGCTTTTTCAGTCATCAATTCCTTACAGTAACAGTTGAGCAGGGCACCATAACAGAGATGGGTCTTGGCTGATTCAGGAAGATCAATGAAATAATTTTCCGCAGCAGGAATACCTCGAGCTTTAGCAACAAGATCAAGATGTATTGCCTGATCACTGACTGTCTTGTTCATTCCTCTTCTATCCATAACTTCTGATAGCTGTAATGTAAAACAGCTTAGCATCTACTCACCTTGCCTTGCAGTTCAAATTAGAAAAGGGAGAACAAGGAGACATAAACTAGCAACAAAGAAAAATGTTCAAGGATCAAGCTTTATCTTATCTAATATCTTTCGAAAAGGAGACTAGAAGAAATGTGGTATAAATCAACTAGGACTGATCTGGAGCTACTAAATACACATAAGCTTTCGTTCACATTGGCGATTCGACAAACATTCATACATTCTAACCTCTGAATACAAAAAAGATATAACATTCTCGAACAAAATCATCAAATTTACAATAAACACTTCCAACCATTTTACTAAGTTTCCAAATAATACACATTAAAAAATAATCCATCAAATCCTACTTCTAAGCTCGGCATAAATTCAACAAATCAAGTAACTATAAAAACTACTCTTAGAGATCATAAATTGAGAAACTTTTTGTGTAAAAAATATGCAGAAAATCCGTAACCAATAACAAAGTTAGGGATTTCGGACCTTGAGGGCAGGGTAGTATAGCTTGCGTTCGCTAAGCTTCTTGAGGGTGTCGCCGACCTCCCATTTGTAAACTCGCTTGCGGCTCTTGAGAACTTCATTGAGCTGCTGTCGAACGCTCACCTCCGAGCCGCCGTCCTTGAACAGCCTCAGGTACAGAGCCTCCTCCAAGTACTTGCTCGACCGCTTCGTCACGCTCTTCGTGCGCCCGAACTGTTGCAGCGCCATTAGATCTCTGAAATTAGGGGTTTTGCGAGAGAGGAGCGTGATCGAGGGGGGTTTTGCTGAAAATGAAAATGAATGGCGGAGTGAAGACTTGGGCTGGAAAATATATTTGGGCCTGCATGCTATGTAGCATAAAGCCCAATTAAAGTTGACATATGATTGTAATTTTGGGCCACGGAGATTGAACTGGATTTTTTTTCATTATTTAGGAGAGAACAGGAGAATTTGAAACTATTACAATAATTTTGGAAAAAATGAGTTTCGGGACCTGGACGCATGAGTAGAAATCCAACACCCTATCTAGCATCCACTAGGATATTGGGCCACATGCAAATATGTGAAAATGTACTTGTTTTACAAAATTTAGCATGTGGATTACTTATGTGTGTCTAAATAGCATTACTAATTTTGTAATCGTCACTCCCGAAAATTAAAGGAAATCAAGAGATAAAAACAATGGAAGGAGTGTAAAAAAGAAAAAATGAGAAAGTGAAAACCACTACACTCTATGACGAGTTTTTAATTAGGCTTATTATATTAACACCTCACACATTGTTGAATACACCCCATATTTGCTTTTTCAATTAAAATTTGTCTTAATACACCCCACATACTTTTTCATAAACACCCTCACACTCCACACTCTCGATATAAACTTTACATTTTCTCCATTCACCCCACTTTTCTTCATACACCCCACTTGTCCAATAGTTCAATTCTTGGAATTTATTCTCATCCAAAATATGTACAATCCTGAAAATTGGAAAGTACAGTACCTCACCACCGTTTAATCGTATGTTCGCACTCAAACCTGTATAACTGCTCAATACGGTTTTCAACACCTCAAGGCTAGTTGTGTTATCAGTCATTCTTCCTATGGCCTATGTAATGATTCCAAAAGCATCATATGCTCGAAGAGCGTAAATTTCTGGCTGGGCGCTATTTCCTTCTAAATACTTCGTTTGGAATTTCTTCTAGAAATTTGCATAAGAACTATTATTATTGGCGCATAGTAGGTCTTGATTCCTAGAGTGCCTTTCATGTCAGAGGTTGGTTAAGGGTCAAGCAAAATGCAATTTAGGAAATAAGATGATGATGTGAGGAGCTTAGGCTCTCTATGTCCACTTGGTAGTTAAATTTAGCAGTAAAGTATTGGCCTTGGCTGAGATGCACACTAAATGATATTTTATGCATCACAATATCATACTCAAACACCATGTTGTAAATGCAAAAATTGTCTCTTGAAGGTACAAATGCAATTTAGTATTATTTGATCATTAGATTATTTTTAGAATATGGCTTTTTTAAAACAACATCACCATTATCCTCTTTGTGAAAGAAGGGGATGACTGTAATCTGACACCAATGAAAGTTTAACCTTCATCCACCCATGACAGTACATTTTGAACAAAGTGAAGCTTCCGAAACGTCAATTTCATGTTCAGTTCGTCAAAAAAAAAAATTTCTCAATCAATGTGCTTGTAGTTTCATCGGTTAGGCTTTTGTTCTACAATGGAGAGTGAGAGTGGTTTAGAGAGTTGAAGAAGATAAATAATCTTGTGATATACATGTTAAAAGTGATTTGGGTGTATTTAGTATTTTTAAATTTTTTTTTTAAACCTTATAAGGTTGAAATTGTCATTGCATAATAAGGTATATAAATCATTTAATATTAAATTTTAATGTGGGGTGTATTCAACATTACGTGGGGTATTAATAAAAAAAGCCTTTAATTATGAGGGACTTTAGTTCCGGGCATGAAATTTAATTTGGGCCGGGGTGAAATGGCGTTGGGCCTACTTTATCAATCTATCTCCACTTCTAAAGCTAGGACCGGAAAATTTGGATTAGCAGTTTTAAATCATCAATTACGTCATGTGATTAATGTGGTAAATGATGCTCTACAAGTTTCCAGGATAAAGTTGTTTCTGCTGACCAACTTTTTTTGGCCGTTACCTCTCAACTTTTCTGAATTGGCGCTGGACGTTACGTGGTCCTCGTATCATGCAAGTACAAACATCGCTTTGTTGCATTCGTGTCGGGTCGCATCATTTATTTTTTTTTTGGCATTTTCACAATTTTGTTTAAACAGTCATATTAATTTCTTCCAAATATAGGTTCTGCCAAACATGATACTGGAACTAATTGAAGTCGAATTCATGAGTTCTTGCCTAACAAATAGCCGATACGGGACCATTTGCGTATGAATATGATTCACTCATCATTAATTTGAAATAGTCAATATTCGACATTTTAGATCTGGGAAAACAAACGAGAATCATAAGAAAGTTTTCGAGTATGAGTGAAAAATGAGAAAAAGGGTTTGTAGAAATCATTTTCCTTGATTTCCAATGCTATTGCAACGATAAACATTTACTGTTAGTTTTACAGTCAGTAGGGTTTTCTAACATTGTATTTGGTTCTGATGTTCTCTATTTTGATGGCAGTGTGTATCCCATTGTTAAAAATTGTGGCAGCCCCTCATTGAAGCAATTGAGCTCTTAGGCATAGTTCGGTCTAAAATTATAATTCTGCAAAAAATTATTTGTAGATAAACAATGTCATATCACACTCATGTATTATCTTCAACTGAAAAGGTCTTAAACATATTTCATCAATAATTTATGTCACATCCCGGCCCGGGTGGGACCACTTTTCGGGTTCGCTCCACCACCGTAGCACGATATTGTCCGCTTTGGGCCCCGACCACGCCCTCACGGTTTTGTTTCTGGGAACTCACGAGCAACTTCCCAGTGGGTCACCCATCATGGGAGTACTCTAGCCCCCTTCTCGCTTAACTTCGGAGTTCCTATGGAACCCGAAGCCAGTGAGCTCCCAAAAGGCCTCGTGCTAGGTAGGATGGGAACATACATATTCCACATAACATTTCTCCCCTCTAGGCATAGCAAACTCCAACTCATACCCAAGGGGTGAAGATTGAGGTTGAGTCAGTTGAGCAAATGTATGAGAAATCATAGAGTGTGTGGCACCACAATCAATCAATACTCTAGCATAATGACCAAGAATATTCAACGTATCCATAATCAGATCCGGGTTGTTCTGAGCATCCTGTAGCGATAGGTTATGGATACGACCCTGTGTCTGCTGACGTCCTCTTCGTCCTCGATTTGCGTGCATCCCACGCCCCTGAGTGTTTCTTCCCTAGCTAGACTGCCCGGCTTGCCTCGACGATCCAACACCACTAACTGCAGCATCCATTTGCTGGGGCTGTCCCCCCGAATACCACTGAGAGTTACCTGCTGCCAACTGTTGCTGGGGCTGATATCCACCTGAATACGGCTGCGGAGGAGGCATATACCCTCCGGAATACTGCTGCTGGGGAGGCATATATCCTCCGGAATACTGTCCATATCCGCTCTGGTGGTAGGGATCCATGGGGTACTGCGGCTGGTACTGGTCCGACGAGTACGGAATAGGATCCCCAGAGTAGTGGAAGGCTCCACCACGTCCCGTTTGTGCATAGCCACTCGGCCCTGAATACTGCTGCACTGGCGCTGGTGGTAAGGTAGGCTGCTGAGGTCTCTGCTGGCTCTGAGGGCAGTTCTTGGCCTGATGCCCATCCTGACCACACGTGAAACATCCGCTCGTACCTCGACGACACTCGTCATAGTGCCGGTTGTTGCACCTACGGCAAATCGGAGCACCGTTACGACCAGAGTTCCCCTGCCTCTGGAATCTGCCGCCGCCGAAGAATCTACCACCGCCCCTCTGACCGGTGGCGCTATAACCTCCACTCGATGAACTCGAACTGGCCCCACTTTGTTTGAAGTTCTGAGTCTGCCGGGGCCCCTGCGAGTACAGGCCTTTGCCCTTATTGTTCTTACCCTGGCTGGTATCCCTCTCGTCATCACTATCACCCGAACGTCGCTGCTAACCAGGTGAAGATGTTGCGCCGATTTAAGTTGGGTACTAAGAAGAAATGGCGTACGATTGCAACAGCGATTCCGTGCTCCACTTACCACGAGTTTTATGAGGTATTGCTGCAGATCGAGGACTCGCGCCAGTAACGGCGTTAGTTAACGGCGTCAGAATATTCCAGGAATATGCCTGACGGCGTTAACTGACGCCGTCAGTGTGCCAGGCGCGTGTGGTCATGCCTTTGCCGGCGCGTGGGGGCGCATGGGGCAGTGAAAAAATTATTTTAAAAATATGTGGACGTTCGTGACGACGAGTAGGTCACGTTGGTATATCCAAATACCAAAATTGAGCTATGTATGAGAGGTTATTTTCGTAGTTACGTATATGTACTTAAGCCAGGCTCGACGCGGGGGCTACAATCCAGCGACTTACCAGTGAGTGGGCAGTATTATTTTTCGTATAACCTATATTTATATAATGATTTTTCCAGAATCACATTTTAAATGAAAAGTACGTTTTTAACGATATGCATATGAATTGATTTTGATGCATGAGTATTCATATATACATTTCATACATATGTTGGTGCCGAGGACGCCAGGTGAGTACCAGGTAGGTACATGCATAGTTGAGAACGAACAGTTGATACATATGAGATACGATGAGATACGATATGATATGTTAGCTCATAAATCTGTACATACTGTTAGTGCTCACGCCCAGAGATAGGGGCACAGTTTTTCACGTGTCGTTCACCTCCCGCACTGCATGCTCGCCTTGGATCCAAGTTAGGTGCACAGTCTTGTCGTATAGACCACTCTTGAGTAGGTACGACATGTAGGTGACCCGCGTTCATTCGCATAGTCTTCACGTGATTGTAGCACTAGAGCATTTATTATTGATACAGTGATGATGATGATGATATGATGAGATATTGATGTATGTGCAGAGTACATATGATTATGAGATTGAGATGTTATGAGCTATATTTACAGCCGAGGGCTGAGATGACATATAGTAGCAATATGATTATTGAAATGCATAGCATGGCATTACTTATAAGATTCAGATGGCATTGAAATACATTGCACGGCATACATTGAGATATATTGAAAATGGTTTTATGCTGAGAAAAGTTGTGATATATATGTACGTATTATTTTCTGGGGACTATACAGGTTTTACGGAGAGGGGCTAGACTTTTGAGAAAAGATTGATTTTGAAAAGAATTGTTTTTGCTGACCCACTCCCTTTTGTTTTTCGCACCTCCAGGTTCTAGATAGCGTGAATTTCTGAGTTTGGCACTTCGAGGATCTTCCGGCCTTTCTGACAGATTTGACATATGTAGGGCACCGATGGTGTAATTAAACTCTTTTATTCATGCTTGACTGCACTGACCTAGTACGCTCTGAATATGTATAAGTATTGTAATATCTCTAACACACATTCATATTTAGGTTGCTAGATTTCGATTTTAATTAATTCGTACTACGTTATCGATCTTTGCTTCCGCACAGCGCACTTGGCTACGTCACACTCACGTGACGGCCAGCATGCCCTACTTTCGGGTACGGGTGTGTCAATTTATTAGTTTTCAGTTTATACTTAAAATTTATTAGTTAATTTAGTTAAACTATCGTTGAATGTTTTCAAATATAATTGTTGAATTTGAATTCATTATTGCAACTGAAGAGTTGATAAAAAAAGGCTAAAATGAGAGCTACATTTTGCCAGACATACCTCTTTCACCGAATAATAATATGGTGAGCTCGATGGAGAATTAAAGCCTAGTCATTGTCTAGAGATGATTTTTTAGACAAATCAAGTCATTTTTTTTTACTTTTGAACTCCTAACCCTCTCTATTGGGATGAGCTTGGTCTTATGGCATTGGCTAGGGTTTAGATTTTTAGTTCGACTCATTAGCGAGTTGAAATAAGTGGTAACAACTCTTTACAAGTTTGATATTTATTCAAATTGTTGATTAATGGCATGGCATGTGAAGAAAGGTTTGATATTTATTCAAATTATTGATTAATGGCATGGCATTTGAAGAAAGGTTGAACAATTAGTCGATAAACAAACCAAATTAGAGTCACAGCAGGATGCAAAGTTAAGGTAAGCAACTTTTGGTGGCTTATAAATTTATCAAAATATCTCAAATCATGCAACGAGTCCCCTTTGTACAACAAACAACAGCGCAGAATGGATCGCCGCTCCACGTATATTATTATGTGAGGCTGAGATTACTCCATCTGGCAGCTTCCAGTTGGAACTTTTGATTTAATTTAGGGGTTTGTTTATTTTATCCAGTCACAGCCAGCAATGAATTTGCATGTCCAACAACAACGCCACCAAACCAAACCCCATCAGGCCACCACGTTTTGCAAGACGTGCGGGATACTTTCCCTTCCCAATTATTGTTACGTGAATATCGACCCATATCACTCCTATCTGTTTAGTTTACTAACCCTAATTTTGGGCATCAAGTTCATACCAAACTAATCCTAATCACTCTAATTATTGAGGAAAATCCACATTACGACGCCATGAACGCAATTGCCTCCACTTTTAATAAATGATATATGCCTAATTATTCTTTTTAAGTTCTTACCAAGCATGAGTGTCATCAAAACAAGATGTTTGACGAAATTACTTAAAAAACTAAGATAAAATAGCGGTACTAAAACAACTAAGACAAATTAACAAATGCACACGGTTCATCTTTTACCACCCACAAAGAAAAATCCTTGAGCCTAACAATTATTCTTTCAATAGTCTCAAGTAAAAAATAACACATCTGTCCCACATTGACTATTTTTTTAAAGAAAGAAACGATGTGTTTGATGAAATAACTCAAGGTCTTCCTTAATAAGATCATCTTATGATGCCCTATTACGATAAAATTCTGACTTTGACGCTCCTCTCATTGATCCTAATTAACCTTAAGCTTGTGTGTACTAAGAAGTTCCTTGCATGTATAAGTTTTGACTTGTACGTCATCATATAGTGCGGTATCTGTTCAACAATGAACACACACTATAGCATCATAATTGGTTTAGTATTCTCTATTGAAGACTAGCAAAATGAAGTCAAACTTGTTCACTGTGTAAGAAGTTAAGACCAATCGACAATCCCATACCGAGAGAGGTTGAGAACAGTTAGTAGCTGGCAGATGTGTGCTTGCACAAATGTTAGAAATTTTTTCGAGAGTATTGATATTTTTGTGAAAATATTCGAAAAGTTAGAGAAAGATATGGAAAGGGAGTGAAGTCTAAAATCCACCCCATAATAGGAATTTTTTCTTCTTCCATGAGATGGGAAATGAAAACTATTAGCCCCACAGGAAGTTTGTGAATAAATGATAGAGCGGTGAAATGTGTAGAGATCAGAAAGAACACCAACGGAGAAAGCGCTCTGTTGGGCTGTCACATTTTGGCCCGGGCCACCACCACACCCCGGGCTTGACTCCCCGTAGTACGATATTGTTCGCTTTGGGCCCCGACCACGCCCTCACGGTTTTGTTTCTGGGAACTCACACGAGAACTTCCCAGTGGGTCACCCATCCTGGGATTGCTCTCGCTCAAACTCGCTTAACTTTGGAGTTTCGACGAACTCCAAAACCAGTGAGCTCCCAAAAGGCCTCGTGCTAGGTAGAGATGAGAATATACATATAAGGCTTACATAATCCTCTCCCCTGGAAGATGTGGGATGTTACATGGGCCGACACTGACATTAAGAGATGAAAGCCAAGGGAGCAAATGGGATAAGATACCTAGTAGTCCTATACTTCTTACGAGCGTTGTTTCTATCCAGATGATTGTACAAAGATGGCGATACGTTATAGAAAAGAAAGAATAGAAAGAAAATTTTTGACTAAAAATCGACATATTATATCGATATTTTTAACATATAGGTCAAAATTAGAATAACTCTTATATTTGGTCTAAACTAGTGTTCGACATTACCTATAGTTTCATTTTTAATTTCCATCACTTTAATTGAAATCCACCGATACCAATACTAATTGACACACCCCGACCCAGAATGTCCACTAGGACTTCGAAGTCGAGTTGTGCTGACTGACACTTGGAATGTGATGTAGCCATAAAGTGTAGTGATGTGGAAAAATGTGAATAAATTTAAACCTAAAAGTGCCTAAACACAAAAGTATGCTGGTGAGCGGGAGTGAACCCATCTCACATGTGACTTTAGAGTATAAGTACAGTAGAGCGGGTAAGAATTATACCCTTAGAAGTAGCCACCAATCCTGAGATTCACCAAGAATCCTTGTCGATACGAACCTTATCAACTAAACCTGGATGGGCGCAAAGCAGAAAACGTGAGTAGGCAAAAATAAAGCTTTTCAAAATCATTTCAATATCAAAAGTACTAACCCTTCTCTGTAAAACTCGTATACTTTCCCAAAAAATAATACGTATGTATTCATATACCAAAACATGTTGTAAAACGATAAAACTCGAATATGCCATGTCAGAAATATGCCATGCCAAAATATCCAGCCAAGAAATATATGCATCAATCAGGTGAGATAAACCAATAATCAAATATGCCGACAATATCAATATGTCAGCCGGAGTCTCCTAACGTGACCCGTACGGCTGAATCTATAGCTCCTCAACCAATATCCTGCACACGAGTCGGAACCACCTATAGTGGTTTGTACTACAGGCTAGGTGTATAAAATACGCTCAGTGCTACGATCACGTGAAGGCAGTGCGACGTATTGCAAGTCACCTACGAGTTGGAACCACCTATAGTGGTCTGTACGACAGGCTGACACTTGCCTTGGATCCAAGGTGAGCGTACAGTTCGGGAGTTGAATGATCCCGTGAAGGCTAGGCCCTACTCTGGCAGAGCACAAACACCAGGGTGCAGGATTATGAGCTATATACCAATCTCATCATCATCATCGTCATAACCATCACTATCAAACATATACTCACCTGACTTACTTGAGCGTTCGCAGCGCTAAGCAATAATCATCACACAATCATAATAAATATAAACGATATTTGACATGGCATTCTAATTTATAAAATCATTTAAAATGCATTTTCTAGGAAAAATACCAAACATATATATATAAATACTGAAAACAAAAGCCCACTCACCTGGAGTCCACGCTACAACCCCTTAGCACGACTATCGAGATGTCCCAAATGATCATTGCCTAGCACAAATATCACATCACATCTCAGAATCCTTACTGAGAGAATATGTAATTTACATATAACGTATCCCTAAGTAATTTGATCCGGAAGATCCGTATCACGAATCTTAGATCCGTATCACGAATCTTCGATCCGTCACTCCAAAGATCCAAATTATGCTTCTAGAAGAATACCCCAAAGTTTCGTTACGATCCAACGGTTGGATCTCCGCCAATTACCAAAACCAAGTGGCGGTTAACTTTTTTATTTACGAACTTACAATTTCAATCCGGGAAGATCCGTACGACGGATTACCAATCCATGAATTCCTACATTCCTCAAATATTACGTACTATAACATACTAAAGTTTGGTGACGATCCAACGGTCGGATCATCGATTCATACATTGACTTATTACTATATCGTAGTGAATTTATGTCGTAACGATCAATGCATTGAATAAATTCAACGCATTGAATAACTCCTAAAAATATCATTGTATGAATCGTAGTTAATCCATTTTCAAAAATAAATTCAACGCATTGAATAACTCCTAAAAAAATCATTGGCGGCTCTCTGGCCACGCGCCGCCGCGGGTGGCGGTTGGCTGTCCCGAGTCGCCGAAAAATTTAACTTTCTCCAAAAATTCTCAAAATTTGCAGAATTGAAGATCTCTATGAGTAGAACAACTTTCCTACCTGTGAGGAAGGCCAATTTGGCCTAGAAGTGCTCTAATTTCGTCAAAACCAGTTGGAAACCCTAAGGTGGGTGTCCCTTGATTCGTCCTCAAATCAACTCCGACGCTCCAACCATTGCTTGGGCTTTGTTTTAGGCCTTAAGGGAATGCTATGGGTGGTGGTAATTGAAGGAAATCATTTCGGGATTGGTGGATTTTTGAACATGTCTCCCGCGGCACCCACAGGTGCTAAACCCCCTAAACCCCTAAATTTCCAACCCAATCCTCTCAAATTTGAAGTGAAAATGGTAGATGAGGAGTAGAATTGATGGTTGGGAGTGATGAATCGGCCCAATTCGATGGAAAAATGGTGAAATTCCCCGGAGAACCCATCAGTTACAACCTGGGTCGCGGGTCGAGAAGGAACTCAGCCGGTTCCTCCGTGTCTCACTTCTCTCCTTTCTCCTCCTTACTTTCTTCCCTCATTGGCCACTTACTTTCTCTATCCTCTCCTTATTCCTCCCCTTCTCTCCTTGTTAATCCCTTCATCTCCATCTACACCATCAATTTCCATTTCTTTTAATCTGGGCCATACAAGTGGCCCTCCAGATTTTATTCGAAAAATCTGGAGTTTTCTATAAATTAATAAATTTACAATTTTGCCCTCAACTTCATTCGCTAATATCTCCTTCGTTATAACTCTAAATCACCTTCCGTCTGCGCCCCACGCATCCGTAGCGATGAGTACTACAAGAATATGTTAAGAAAATGAACCTTTCAAGTCACTAAGGCGGTCAACATCAATCGACGTATGTGCCTCGAAGGGTATTTTCGTAAACTCACTTATTAAAATTATAAAATCATAATTTTTAAGAACGAGCTGTTACACTAATATATCCATCGATATTTTAATAAATTTATATATCAATCTTTTTACCGGTACCAATATTTTAAACACTGACTTGCTGCCCTGGATCAGACCATAAATACTCTTGTAAGTCGATCTCATCTTCCACGTTGCCAAAATGCCCATAACATAGAGTTGTCCTTTTCAAAATGACAAAATCATAAAGATCACCAGTTCACCACCACCAAAACTCAATATGCAACAGTTCTCCAAAAAAAAAAAAAAAAAAAAAACTCAGTATGCAACAAGTTTTTCATGAAAAAAACAAGTTAATTTCTCATGTCTCACCTACGAAAATAACATAAAACACGTTTTCAACCATGTGACACCATGATTTCATAATATATAATTTATGTATAAATTTACTACACAACAAAGTATTATTAAATCGAAACATTTAATTTCGACTAAAATCCACCTTATATCAGAAAAATTCTTTAATTTCAGTTAAAATTGATGGATTCGTCGATATTTCTTACATATAGGTTAAATATAAAGAAAAAAAACTATTGTATTTAGTCTAAACCAGTGTTCAACATTGCTTAAAGTTTCATTTTTATTTTCTATTATTTCCATTGAAACTAACCTATATTGAAATCAATATATCCGTCGATATTTTTATAAATTTACATACCGATGTTTCTATCGATACCGGTATTTTAACATAGTTATTTTTTTTTAGTCCAGGGTTTGTTTATTTTATCCTGTCACAGCCAACAATCAATTTGCATGTGCAACGATACCATAGCCACCAAACTCAACCCCACCACGTCTTGCAAGTCGAGCGGGATACCTTCACTTCCCAATTATTGTTACGTGAATATCGACCCATATCACTTGAATCTGTTTAGTTTACTGACCCTAATTTTGGGCATCAAGTTCATACCAAACTAATCCTAATCACTTTAATTATTAGGAAAATCCACATTACGACGCCATGAAAGCAATTGTCTCCACTTTTGGTTATGCTATATGACTAACTATTCATTTTTATGTCTTGACCGAGCTTGCGTGTCATCAAAACAAGATGTTTAACAAAATATCTAAACAAACTGAGACAAAATAGCTCAGCTCTTCTTTGGCATGATCATCTTATCGTGCCTTTTTACGTTAAAATTCTGACTTCGACGCTCGCCTCATTGATCCTGGTTAATCTTAAGCTTGTGTGTACTAAAGGTCCTTGCATTTATAAGTTTTGAGTTGTAAGTCATAAAGTGCAGTATCTGATATGTTCAACAATGAACACAAACCATAGCATCATCAATGGTAAGCATTATCTGTTGAAGACTGGCAATGTAAGGTCAAATTTGGTCAGTATTTGAAATTTCTTCAATACGATTGATATTTTTGTAAAAATATTTAAAAAGTTAGAGAAAGATATGAAAATAGGGTGAAGTCTAAAATCCACCCCATATTGAAAAGAACAAGTTAACTTCTCATGTCACACGTAAAAAAATAACTTACAAAAAACATTATGTGATATCCTAATTTCATAACGTATTATTTTTGTTTAAATTTACTATACAACAATGTATCATTAAAACCGAAAACGTTCCATATAAATTGTTACACTCGTCTCCGCCTTACTGTCTTTGTTTGATCAATCTCCACCATTCGTTGAAAGCGCGTGATTTGGAAATATGGGTTTTTCTTGTTGGGTACTAAATTCAGGGACCGGTTTTAGTTGGCCGTTGTGGGTTAGGGCACTTTTCAAAGTCTTTTAATTTCAAGGCGACTCAAATATAAAAGGGCTTCCAATCTCCAGATCTCCAAATCTCCAAAAATCTTCCAAATTCAATCCACGGGAGCTTCAGCAGACAGTTGGACCTCTGTAGAAACGCCTAGAATTTTGTTGGTTTTTCCTCATGCACAATTAACACAAACAAAAATCTTTATCCAAAATCCCCAGAATATTAATTAGATTATTACAGTTTATTTATTCGTTTTAATTAGCTTAATCAACGTTGCTGTCAACTAAGCGGGACCCACCTGCGGAAGTTATTATAATTTCTTAGAGCGGTTTTCTCAAGGGGACACGTTGCACCACCACACCAGCTCTCTCTCTCTCTCTCTCTCTCTCCTGCCTCTCCTGCCTCTCCCTCTCTATCTATCTGCCTTCAACTCAAACGACAAAAGCAGGATCAAACGACAAAAGCAGGAATTAACAGCGAACCTTTTCTATAGTTGGGAAACGAGGGAATTGTGGTTGCAAATTCCAACTCCCATTTTTTTCAATTTCTCAGAGCATTCAAAGATTAATCCTTTTCCCATTTTTTTTTTAAATTTTTTAATTTTTTTTGCCCCCTTGATTATCTCCCTCTTGTTTTGACAATAAAAACAAAGACCCGCGGAGTTTGAGAGACTTTGGATTTTCGGATTTTTCCCCTTTCTATTGAAATTTCATAGAGGGGGGCTTCAAGGTTCATGCTTATATAAAAAAAGCTGGAGCCTTTTCGTTTTCTGCAACGAGAAGCCTTCTGGGTTTTGTGTTTTCTGAGTTTCTTGAAGAAGAAAGCTCTGTAATTGTAAATGCTGACGAGTTTGGAGAAAATGATAAGACTATGGATTGCGGCGCTGCAATTTTCGGAGCTTTTTGTGAGCAGCTTGGTTCACATGCTGTACGGGTTCTATATCTTTAGCACCGCCGTGGCCGGCGATCTGTCGCAGGCGCTGAACGATTTGCTCTCGAAGCCAAGCATTGAGGTGAAGGATGAGGTGCCACAGAGAGACCTCTCGGCCAATGGCAGCCTGCCACCTATTGTTTTGGTTCATGGGATATTTGGTTTTGGCAAAGGAGTACGTTTGTATTGCTTTTTGTTCCGAAATGGGTTCCGATTCGCTCTGCAAATGGAGCATTTTGGGGTTTTAAATTGTTTTTTGTTCAGTTTTTGTAACTGGGTATTTGGGATTTCTTCTGTTTTGCAGAGATTGGGAGGTTTATCATATTTCGCCGGGGCGGAGAAGAAGGATGACAGGGTTCTGGTGCCTGATTTGGGATCTCTTACTAGCATTTATGATAGGTTCGTGCTGTTTGGAGCCTCAAAATCTTTTCCTTTTTTTCGATACCAGCGATATTGGTTGGGGAGAATCGAACTCAGGACCTCGATCCCCAATAGCTGTTCTTGTACTGTACCCTTTGGAGCTAACAAGGTTTAATGGGGGTTTTGGGGTTTCAGGGCTCGTGAATTGTTCTACTATTTGAAGGGTGGGCGAGTCGATTATGGTGAAGAACACAGCAAGGCTTGTGGGCACTCACAGTTCGGTCGAATTTATGAACAAGGTTAGCATTTCCTTGTGTTCATATTATTTTGTAATTCTGTGAAAGTGCTTTTAGGATTCTAAAACCACAAAAGTATGTGCTTTGTTAGGCCTTATAGTAAGTGTGTCATTACTAATGTGTGATGGGGATTTGCAGGGCACTACCCTGAATGGGATGAGGATCACCCTATTCACTTTGTCGGCCATTCAGCGGGAGCACAGGTTGTCCGTGTGCTGCAGCAAATGCTTGCTGATAAGGTAAGTCAAGACTATGAATTTGTTTCAGACTAGTTCTTCTGAGTGAGAGAAAACGTCGGTAGGAGGGCAGCTCTCACACAAGCTGAGACCAACAAGGGGGTCAGGCAGGACCAAAATGTCTCATGTTTTTGTGAGAGGTGCCCTACAGATGACGTGATCAGATAATCCCAGCCAAAATTCCATGACCATTCTCTAAGTAAACGTGCCTTAAGCAACACTCCAAGTCCTTAGAATAAGTATGACAAGCTTTAATTAAGGTAAAAAGAGGATGGCAGGAAGAATCCTACTTTCATTTTTTACTGAATGTTTCATTTTGTTGACAGAAATGTTTGATTTTGTCTGCAGGCGTTCAAGGGGTTTGAGAACACGAATGAGAATTGGGTATTGAGCATAACATCATTGTCAGGAGCATTCAATGGGACAACAAGAACCTACTTGGATGGAATGCAGTGAGTTTCCATTTCATCATCTTATTCTTTCGTCTATAAAACTTTGTGTGATGAATGCAGATACTTATATAATAGGATGATTGGCTGCCCAAGAGAGAAAAGTAGACAGAAACATCTTTTCTGACCTCTGATTTTCATCTCCCATCGTTTTAATTTATAATAACCAATAGTTTCATATACTAGAGTTGAATTGATGGAATTGTACTTGATTTTTGAGTGCTAAAATACTTGCTGCGGTTTCTGTATTTCCCAGGCCAGAAGATGGAAAAACTTTGAAACCGATATGTCTGCTGCAGTTATGCCGGCTAGGAGTGATCATTTACGATTGGTTTGACATTCCCTGGCTGAAGGCTTATTACAACTTCGGATTTGATCACTATAACCTCACATGGAAGAAAGTGGGTGTGAGGGGTCTTGTTGATTGCCTCTTGGGAAACTCAGGCCCGTTCTCTTCTGGAGATTGGATTCTGCCGGACCTAACTCTTCAAGGCTCCATAAGACTCAACAGCCATCTCCATTCCTTCCCCAACACATACTACTTCAGCTATGCCACCAAGCGTACCAAGAAGGTGTTGGGTGTCACAGTTCCTTCAAGTATATTCGGAATTCATCCTTTGCTTTTCATTAGGGTATTGCAGATGAGCCAATGGCGTCACCCTCCAGATGTCTCTCCCCCATACAAAGGCTACAGGTGCATTCTTAAGCACATATCAATAGTAATTGAATGCTCAAATTCAATTGCATCATGATGACTCAATCGTTGTGTGAATAATTCGTGTGCAGGGATGAGGATTGGCAGGACAATGATGGAGCTATGAATACCATCTCCATGACGCGCCCTCTTCTTCCCATTGAACATCCAAGCCGGTTTGTACAAGATGAATCAGATTGTCATCCCTTGCAACCGGGCATCTGGTTAGTACAAGCACACACTTATTTGCTTATCACTACTACCTATTCTTCATTTTTTCTCATTGAACAAAACAATAAATTTGGAATTTGATTACAATACAGGTACTACAAGATTGTGGAAGCTGATCACATATTCTTCATTGTGAATCGGGAGAGAGCCGGAGTTCAGTTTGATCTGATATACGACAGCATTTTCGAACGCTGCAGAAAGCATGTATTTAGAAAAACTCCTCAGACTGTACCGAATGAAACACACCATTAGTTCAGCATTCCATTACTCTCACACAATATACTACAAAACTAGAACCTAGAATTCAAAACAAGGAAAGCTATTGAATTAGCACCAGCAGTATCCCTTTGTTCCCTTCCCTAACCTCATGTAGATGTTTAGTTGTTCTGTCTTTCGAATTTTTGGATTTTTTTCCCTCACCCTCCACTGCTGGTGCAATTTGCGTAGCTTCGTTGTAGTGTAGTGAGAGATATTTATAGGGTCCAGCTTTGTGCATCAGACCTCTGGGGTCTTTCCAAAGTGTATGTATTTGGAAACAGACAGTATCATTCCAGTTACACGCCTATAATTCCATTTTCAGTTCTCAACTGCACATGATTCAATTTCTAAATATGAACATGCTCATGAATTGTCAATCTATACAAGGGATATTGACATACTGTGGGACGATTCGAGCGTGAGCTCGGGTACAAAGCAATTGTTCATAATCACTTGAGCCACAAGCCTGTCTTGACTGTTGTCTCATCACCCTTCTCCTTTACTGGAAACAAGAACTCAAGATAAATCTCAAATACACGTGCAGTTCAGCTTCAATCTCTACTTTTTATCTTCACAACTCTACTAGTTCTTATCCCGAGTCAAAGAACAAAAAAACAAACAGAATTGTTATTGACACTTCGAAAAAAAAACATAACTATGCAAGATCTTGGCCCCTTCCTCTTTCCGTTACTCCATCAAATCTGGATCATACGTACATTGCTTAGTTGGACAAATCAAACTTGGGCTGAACTGGACCAACAACACTTTCTAGGCCGACACATGTTTATGCTCCTTTTTGGGAAAGCCCAAATCCGTTTTTCTTTCTCATCCATCTCTAAAATAACAATATCTAATCAAGCGATTATGCATCAAGGGATTTATATGACAGGAAAATTAATGAAAATAGCTTGAAAACTTTGAGTTTTAACGATAAGGACAAAATAAAGAGTAAAGTGAATAGTATAAGGATTGACTTTTTAGTATAAAAATGTGGTTTTTCATTAAAGTGAACAGTACCCGAAGCTTTTCGTTAAAGTTCCCGGCAAAATCATTTTTTTAATTAATATTAAATAGAGAAAGATTCGAAACTATTATAATAAGTTAGGAGATAGGGAGTTTCAAACCCGGAACACATAGGTAGAAACTAAGGCTATAATATTTACCATAATAACCGTAAGATGATGAGAAACCTAAATGCAGAGCCTCGGAATCCTTATTGATACATATTTGTCAATTATGCATTAATATTTCATTAATGGAATCATGCAGTTACTAAGGATTAAACATATTGTGAATTAGCACTTGCATGAGCATCATTCATATATATATATATATATATATATATATATATATATATATATGATTGGAATTTGGTGGCACATGGGATTATATATGCATGTTTTGTTGATGTAACACAATGCATTTGTTGGGACCAAAGGAACAAGACAGTTTGAATTAAACTAGTATTTGGTCGACCTAAACTGTATATCTTGAACAAAGTTTGACCCCAATGAAATATGGGAATCTATTCTGAAAATATACCAGTAATCTATGCGTCTTCAGTTGTGATCATTCAAGTCAAAATCGATCCGACCAGAAATAATTAATTTGAAGTCAAGAATCGAAGTCGATCGGCCGACCCAATAAACAACTGATGCTTTCATTTGTTTGTGCAATTGGATATATAACGTAAAGAGTCACATGACTTTTTCTTTTGTTTTTTTGTTTGCTTACCGCCTAAATCTTAGTAGTGTACTGCTAATAGACATGTTGACTTTTATTCGAGGGACTGTGTATGGAGTCGGAAACTGGCTCGATTTGGTTCTTATTTTTAGGAATTAAATCATGATGAACAATGTGAAGTTTAGCTCATTTTCTCAACCCTTAGCGTAGATAATATCGTTGTTAAAAAAAAAAAATCATGATGAACACAAACACTGGGATTGCCTTGACATTTAAAAAAAAAATCGAAATAGCTAACGACTATAAGGAGCATGAAAAAGTAACAAGAAATTTGTAGAGACATAATTCATGCCATATGAAAAGATCATGCAATAATAACTTGGCAACATATCCATTTTCCTTCTACCTCGTTAGGCCTATATTCTAATAAATTCCTAAACAAGTCATAAGTTGGCCTAAAAACGATTCAGATTTTAGTCTTTTGTGTAGCATGATAACAAGTGATAAATTATAATTTTGTTTTGGTTGAAGATTTTTCTTCTATATTGTTAATTAGTAGAAAGTTAAGGAAAGTCAAAGTATTTACCACTAATTAGATGGACCACCCACAATTTAAAGGTAAATATGAGTTTAAATGTCATATGGGAGTTAAAGAAGAAAGTTGAGGTGTATGGATAAGATTGTTGAATTGGGATCTAATTATCATATTAACTTTGCTTTTGAAGCTCATTATTAAAATTTATAGATCGATATATAGCGGTGTTTTGAGTGCATGCAATGGTTGACAAAACGAGTTCAAAAGCCAAATTTAGTAAATAAATTTATAGATCGATATATAGCGGTGTTTTCGCAATCTATCTGCACATGTACATATATTTAGTAAATAATCGTGATCATTTACGTCAATCTATCTGCACATGTACATATATAGCGGTGTTTTCGCAATTTATAGATCGATATATAGCGGTGTTTTGGGACTGTATTGGCCCTGATTTCTTGTTTAATGTCTTAGCTCAGGATATAAACATTTCTATTCGTCTTTAATCTATTTTCTCTATCTTTGGAAAAAAAAAAATAATATAAAAATTAAATTTACTAATTACCGTGAGTTCAAAATGTAAGGTTTCACCGTTTGGTGTGGTTGGTACCTGAACATTATAACGGGAAACTTAAAATATAAGGTGAGCACATACAAAAATTCCTCCAAAATTGGAAAGTAATTAACTTAGAAAATCTTGCCATCATACAGAATTGTTTAATTAACCAATACGGTCATTGCTGTTGGGATCTGTTCCTATTTTGGGAGAGATTTTTCAGTGTGACTGGTACACGGGGTGATACATCACGTGTCACTATACAAATTAGGTGATATGTGTGCTAAAAAGTTAATAACTTAAAAATAAAACTTCCCACCATTGTTATTAAAACACGTGGTGTACCACTTGTGTTTCTGTCACAACTAAAAATTTCTCCTATTTTGAGAGGTTCTTAGATTTTCTAAAGTTACAAGGAATATGGCCAGATTTTCTTACGAAATAGGAAGGGAAAAAAAAGGAAGGAATTAGGGTTGATGCACCTCTCCCCATATTATTGGGTGTCCCTGAAGGTAGACAACCTCTCCATATGTTCTATAAATAGAGGCATAAGCACAGAAGAGGAGACCCAACTTTGAGACTTCAGAGAGAAAGAGAAGAGAGCCGCATAAAAAACTCAGACAAATTGATAGCTGTGTATTGTTAGAGAAACAGAGATGACAATGTGCGGCACGGAGAACCCTACTGCCAATAGCAAAACCTCCTGTGTGTCCCCGGCCAATGGTAACGGCATGGCACTGCCTAGTTTCCCATCCGACCATGTCCTCAATCTCGAACAGTAAGTTCTCTTCTTTGCGTCTTTATGCCAAGTAGAGAGGATGCAACATCTTGTTATTTACTGTCGGTTAAGGTCGAGAATCTTTCAACGCTAGTTCTTGATTTTCACGTTTGGATTTTGAATACAGATATTTTACAATGCATCATTCGTTTTTTTCCCATCAAACTATATTTTCCAACAACTGAGTTTTTGTTAGTTTACTAATTAGGTTAACATGCAATCGACATTAATGGTGTTTTTGGGTTTGGCGATGACAGGGGCGACCCGACAGTGTTTGAGTCCTATTGGAGCAAGATGGGGGACAAGTGTACGATGGTGATCTCCGGAAGCGAATTGATGAGCTACATCAGCGATTTCACTAGCGTGTGCTGGTTTTTGGAGCCAGCATTGGAGGCGGCGGTTAGAAGACTTCATCGTACGGTTGGAAACGCCGTCGTGGATGGTGATCGGCATATCGTGGTCGGGACAGGCTCGACTCAGCTCTATCAGGCTGCGCTGTATGCCCTCACTCCCCCCGGCGGGTCCGAGCCCGTCAGCGTTGTGTCTGCCGCCCCTTACTACTCGGTGAGGCTCTCTATACTAGTTGACATTTGGCAACCTTTTCTTGATGCAATTACAGCCGTTGATTTCGTTGTGTTTTGTTGATCATGTCTGGAACTTGATGTTGGCTTTGTTATTTTTTTTTTAGAAAACTTCATTTTAGTCATCGGCAAAGATTACTTTTTGATTAAAACTATGAGTAAGATCAAAATCTAATTTTAGTCCCTTGATACATTAATAACCTCATTTATTAATTATATTTTGATTTTTTAATTATTTATCTTTTTCTTTTCTAATTTTTAATGTATTAATTTTATTTCATTATAATTTTTATTTTCATTTCATTCATTGTAATATATTTTTGTTGTGAAAATTTTAGATAAACTAATTTTTGTTATACAATATATTTCGATGTACTGTAACTTCTTCATTTAGGTATATTAAATTCATTATAATACATTTTGGTGCGTACATTTAGGTATACACATTTTGGTACTAACATTTTGGTGCATACATTTCGGTACACACATTTCGGTGCATACATTTAGGTATATACATTTCGGTACTAACATTTCGGTGCATACATTTCGGTACACACATTTAGGTACATTAATTTAATATTTATACATTTCAGTGCATATATTTAGGTACATACATTTTGGTGCATATATTTAGATACATACATTTCGGTCCATATATTTAGGTATATACATTTCGGTGCATATATTTAGGTACACACATTTCGGTGCATACATTTCGGTATACACATTTATGTACATTAATTTAATATTAATACATTTCGATACTAACATTTAAATATATTAGTTCAATATAATATATTTCAGTACACACATTTCGGTACTAACATTTAGGTACATTAATGTACATTAATTTAATATTAATACATTTCGATACTAACATTTAAATATATTAGTTCAATATAATATATTTCGGTACACACATTTCGGTACTAACATTTAGGTACATTAATTGAGTCTTTCAAGTTTGAACAATGTTAAATAAAATTAATAAATTAAAAAACTCTTTTTTGGTCAAAAAATAAATTAAAATTTGTGTATTAATAAATTTAAATATTTAATGGGAGATATTAAATAAAATACACATTAATTATTTTGAATTAAGGACACATTAGGGACTAAAAATCAATATTCAATCTAACACCAGGTTTTTTTTAAATTTTAATCTTCTTGAAGGATTAAAGTTCAAAAACCCCTTTTTTTTTTGTCAACTGCAAAAGATCAACATAATGCTGCTTCAGCTTCACTGCTTATAAATTATATCAAATTAAGTGTGCTTTCAGAGGGAAAAGGATCCTTGCCGGATCCATTTTTTGGGAATCCCGTGATCATAGTCATTTATCGTACATCGTGTGGTCAGAAATTATTGAAATTTAAAATTAAATATAAATAGTACCTAACGAAAATTAACCGCACAATGTACGATGAACGGCCATATTTATTAGAGAGGTTGTGTTAGCTATGTTCAATTCAAGGGCGGATTAAATTGGGCTTGTTGAGATTTCTTCTATTATAATACATCTGATATGTAACGTTATTTGACGATCAATCTTAATCACTCCATTTATATTAATAGTTTTACGTCATAACATGCTAAATTCACGTGTATACAATATATGAGATGAGGCAATCAATCTAGATCACAAAGTTTATATTAGGCAATTTAATTAGATTTAATAGTTTTACACATAACATGTCAAGTCTGACGGACTAAAAAAAACTTACGGCGTCCACATATAGTTATGTCATAGTTTTCCCTTGGCATGCACGCTGCGAAGGTGTTGGAGTTGTGAGGGGTGAAATTACGAGAAGACTGTCGTGGAACGTGCAGATGTTCTGCATGGGAAATGCGACAAAGAGGCAAATATGTCTTTTTGAAAACATAACCATGCATGTTTGGGAACATGCAGCAAACATATGCACGTAGCCCTGTGTTTTGAAACAATTGGATCGAAATTAAACATAGTAACATGGGCATGTCTTGTTTATTGTTAACCACCTCTTCCACTCAATATAACTTTGATTTTTACTTCCAGAACATTATTAACTAAGTTGTAACAAATATTTACTTATTTGTTGTAGTCATATCCAGATGAGACAGACTATCTTCGTTCTACCATGTACAAATGGACAGGTGATGCATATGCCTTTAACAAAACTGGACATGGACCTTACATTGAGGTGGTCAACACCCCAAACAACCCCGATGGTACTCTCCGAGAGGCTGTCGTAAAGAACAGAGGTGATCAAGGGAAGCTCATTCATGACCTGGCCTACTATTGGCCTCAGTACACCCCAATTACTCGTCCGGCCGATCATGACATCATGTACTTCACGTTCTCCAAAAGCACCGGACATGCCGGTTCTCGCATTGGGTAAGGAGACACTTAAAAAAAAAATATGGAAGTCATTAAGAACTCGTTAAAGTGCAACATCTTCGTAATATCTTTCATACGGAATTTGTTCAATTTGGTTTTGTTTTGTTTGATCAGATGGGCCATTGTTAAGGACAAAGAGGTTGCTCGAAAGATGTCAAAGTTTGTAGAGCTGAGTTCACTTGGTGTGTCCAAGGATTCACAGCAACGAGCTGCAAAGATAATGGGAGTGATCTGCGACGGCTATGAGAACTGCAAGTCCACTGACAACTCTGAGCTCTTCTTCGACCACTGCCATCAAATAATGGGGAACAGATGGGAGAGGTTAAGAAAAGTGGTCGAGCAAAGTGAAATTTTCAGCTTACCCAACTACCCCAAAAAGTACTGCATCTTCTCCGGAGACTCCATTGAACCATATCCAGGTAAACCATAATTATTATTCTCTTTTTGCAACAAGTAACTAATTCGAAACATAATTAGAAACTTATTCTCTCTTTATTAAAATCATTCTAATTCCGATTTCTAACTTTCCATGTGTTTACTATCTCGTAATAAAAAACAAAGTGTGAGTTGTATATCCACGTTAAATTTTTTAATCTTACACCTAATAAAATAGAATTCACATCGATCTTTTCTCCAATTCAAGATTTTCACATCGACGAAATTATGATATTTATAAAGTTGTGTCTTCTAATATTGGGAATGTTTTTGTACAATGCCAGCATTTGCATGGATGGAGGCCGAGGAGGATGTAGACACAGAGAAGGTTCTGAGAGGACAGATTAAGGTACAAGGAAGAACAGGAAGGCGCTTTGGGGTTGGTCAGAGGTACGTCAGGATTAGCATGCTGAGCAGGGAAGACGTGTTTAACCACTTCTTGGAGAGATTATCAACTATCAAATCCGTTACTAATGGTCGTTAATTAGCTTAATCTACTACTTAGCCACAGCGATCGCACACAGTTTTACTCGACTTCTGTATACCTTACAAGCTGTGCAGGCATATTTATTTTAAAACTAGTTTCTATATCTAATGTAATAGTAAAACCCAAGAACGGTTTATTATCGATAAAGTGAATAATTTTCATCTTATAAAGACATTACGCTTTGAGAAAACCTTATTTCTACCCAATTTTTTTTTAATTTTTATCTCATTTTTTGACGCGATTGGTTCCAAAATTTGATACATAAAACCTAACTAACCATGCCAATAAATAAAATCAAAACTGAATTAAAGTGCGGATTTTTCAATGCGCACAGAAAGACCAATTCGAGTATGTGGCCGATGATCAATGGTTGAAACGAGCCGATGTTTCAATACGAATCTCAATCGAAAAAAGAAAAATATGTCCTAATTTGGACAGTCTCCAGACAAATAAGAATCGAATAGGAAAAACGACAGCCAAAATCCAAAACCACAATGACGAATCTTAATTCAACGTGCTGAATAAATATACCTTCCGGTGACGATAAACTTACAACACTGTTAGATAAACCTTCATTACACATGCACAAAAGCAAAGGCCAGATAACTCATTCTCAACAAACGACTGATCGCAGGCAACTGGCTCTCAAAGACGGTCTTTAATCTATCCACCAATTTTGGATTTGAACCATACAAGATTGTACGCGAGAGCGGCGCCTCAGAAAACACCTTGCAGGGGCAACTTTATACCAGTCTTAATTCATACTCACCAGCCATGGTTATGTATCTCACCCATGGAAGAGCTTGGTATCCGCTTTTTTCAATGATCTTGAGATAACGAACCTACAAAACCCCAATTTTCTTATAAGAAAACCGCACAATAACAAATTCCTAGCTCTATGATGGCTGATCATTTAACATGTATGGAATACAAATTCCATCGTTGCGCCGAAATATCAGGTCCTAATACAAACTTCGGTGCCCTTAAAGTTGATTGTAGAAAGAGATCCAGATGTCCCCGAAATAGAGCAAAGCAATCAGGTTTATAAAGGCGTACCTGTATTCCAGAAACAGTGAAATATGGTATCTCGAACTTCACACGTATAGGAGCTTTTCTCTCAGGAGTTGATTCTTCAGCTGTTACACTTGGAAGACGAAACTCTGCTCTCAACATGTATTCCTAGGCAATTTGGATTAGAAACAAGATCAATAAAAGGGGCTAAAGTGCACAGCACAAGGTACAACATGATAATCTTCTTAAACTAGCAATAATACGAATCCACACCTTGCCTCCGGGAAAAGATCTTATTTTCCAGATAAGCGCATCACTTTCAGGTGCATATGCTGCAGATCCTAATGATGTCCGAACATCGGGGTTAGTGGCATCAGATACCACAGGGACCTCAATCTCAACATTTGTTGCAGTACTGTGCGGTTAAATTTTCATGAATACTAAGGGAATAAACATTAGGGTGCCCAAAGCACAAAGAAATTGATTAAAGAACTTTTTTAATACCTACGCTCCTTGAACTGGCTTCTAGCTTTTACCAGAATCTCAATGCGACTTTTTGAATGCCTTTCAATTTGACATTCAACCCAAATTAGAGGCTTAACCTGAAAGGGCAAATGACGACAATTAACTGGAATGTGATAAGCAATAAATAAACCTCCCCTCCCCACTCAATGCGCGCACAGACACACACAAAGAAAAGAAAACAGCATCAGCAGAGCATGAGGGATACCTGTGTACTCAGCCTATATGTCATGAGATCAAAAGCTCCATCAGGTGGTACAAAAGATATTGTCCGGTCATTTTCAAACCGAGCCAAACGAACACACCTAAAACAAATTTTATGATTTAATGTAAGGGCTTGCAGGAAGATTAGTTTTATGTAAAATCTCAAACACTTGTAAGACACAAAAGCAGCACTCAGATAAATCAGAAAGCTACATACTGATGAAATTTGATGTCTTCCAAATCAATGGCCTTTCCCTTTGTTGCTCGACCTTGTGCCTCCAATAACACTCTATCATTTAAACCCAGCTTACATTCAGGCATACCACTGCAAGCAAAATGGGTAAGTACTAGTTGCTAGCTGATACCAGCACATAAAAGAGAAAGGTAGATAGTTAAAATTGTAAATGGAATTGCTATACATTACTATGCTACGGTAAATTGTTGTGTTCTGGAGAAGGAAAAAAAAAAGGGTAAATTATATAGAAACCCTTCAGGTTTGAGGTCAATTACAACCTCATACAACATCTTCAAAACATTTCACTTTCATACTTCACGTACTATTTTATTTCAAAATAATACCTCTGTTAAATTTTCCATCCATTAATCCAATAAGTGCTGACGTGGCTGCCACATTTGTGCAACATGGCAATTTTTTTTTTTTTTTTTTAAACTGAATCTTATAATTTAAAAAAAAAAAAAAAAAACCTTAGAAAACGCAGGCGCACCTCCCTCCCCCCTCCTCCTCTATTCTCCCCCATTTTCATCTTCTTCCCCCGACCCCCTACCTGTAACCCCGAAAAAAAAACAAAGAAAAAAACCCCCTTCAGTTCGTCTTCCCCTCCTCCTCCCTCTCTCTTCTCTCCCATTTTCATCTTCTTCTCCTGACCCCCTAACTGCAACCCAGAAAAAAAAAAAAAAAAAAAAAAAATTCCCAGATCCCGTCTACGCCACCATTGCCGGGTTCGTGAGGTAAAAATGGGTGTGGATTTAAGGAGTTGGGGGTATCAGCATTTAACAGAGAGTAAATTGTACAAATGATCCCTCAACTTTAATCAAATTGGAGCAATGGTCCCTCAACTTAAAATCCATTACCATTGGTCCCTCAACTTATCAAAATGTGTAGCTATAGTTCTTGTCATCAATTTTGTCAAAATTTTGTCAAAATAAGCTATTTTGGAATGATCATTTATACAATTAGGGTCTCTCAACTCATCAAAGTGTATAATTATGGTTCTTTTCGTCAACTATGTCAAAATTTTTGTCAAAATGAGTTATATTGGAAGGACCATTGCTACAATTGGGTTAAAGTTAAGGGACCATTTCTCCAATTGAATTAAAGTTGAGGGGCCAATGGTAATGGAGTTTTAGTTGAGGGACCATAGTTGCACGTTTTGATAAGTTGAGGGACCAATGGTAATGGATTTTTAGTTGAGGGACCATTGCTCCAATTGAGTTAAAGTTAAGGGACCATAGCTACAATTTACTCTTTAACAGACCAATAGATGAAAAATCTAACGGAGGTATTATTTTGAAATAAAATACTACGTGAGGTATGAAAGTGGAATGTTTTAAATATGTTGTATGAGGTTGTAATAGACCTCAAACCTGAGGGGTTTCTATGTAATTTACCCAAAAAAATATTGTACAATAGCACAGTGTATAAACGAGACCGCTCTTAAGATGTAAAGCTACTATTCATTTCTGCAACTCAGAAAAGAAATTCAGTTCCTCTTGTTTTTTTCAGAGATTTTCTCCAAACCCTGGTTTTCTATCTTTGATCTTTCTGTGCATTGGTTTTTGACTTCGATCAAGTTAATGGCTTCGACGAAACAGAGTACTCAAAAGAGAAATTTTAAATAGGATTTATACCACTGTCCTCATAAACGTAGTTTCTTCTTACGAAAGGATTATAGCTCTAGCATAAACCAAACAAGCTACCAAATCTTAAACTGACATCTCCATATGAAAATGGATGCATTCACTTGGCATTTAAAAAGCATATCCAGTGAAAGAAGCACAGGTTAGAATGCTAAAGCATAGATGAAAATTCATTGGGTTAGAATGGAAACACACCTCAAATAAGTTCTCATCTTCAACGCACCAACAACATCAGACCTAATGATTTGTCCATTGCTGTTGACTAGTATATTAACACTCTCCACCACATCCAGGAAAACCTAGGTGAAAAAGAAGAAAGGAAAGTCATCCGATTGCTGTGGCTTCAAAGAAGAGTGAAAACTCTTCAGTTTTTCCCAAAGCACATACCTCATTCTTCTTGTAACGTATGCCTTCACTTCGCCAAGACACCGCATTTGTTACGGCCATGGGAGGCCTCTGTGTAACTTCCATCCTGTAAGCATCAGTCTTGATAAATTCGCTGAGAATCTTGGCTTCAGTATACTGAGGGTAACCAAAGTCCATCATTTCATCGAGCAACTCGTACTACAAAAAAAAAAAAAAAAAAACACACATCAAATCGCAATGTCTCTCAATCAAAATTAGGCAAAATGAACGGCACAAACATCTCCTTACCACAACCACAAAGTTATCCCTAAGCGATTCTTCTTCTAACTCTTCAAAGTAATGCTTGAACACCTGCCGTCCAATAATCAATTCACTAATTACGCATTTCAAATAAGTGCAGAAACAAATAACAAGAACGAATGAGGAACAAAACTTATCATAATTACCAATAGAGCTTACATCGACTATTCGGTGTAGAAAGAAGAGAAGACTAGCGGCATTGCAGTTCTGCCTGGACGCAGTCATCAAGTAAACATTGTTATGCTGTATAAACAAGTAGCTCACGCCATTATCATGAACAACTGGATCATGAGACTCTGGATCAACCTGAACCGCATCTCAACAAGCATGGAAAGAAAAACAAAATGCCACTATCAATTTCTACTCTCACAAAACAGATCAAATCCAAATTTGCAGGGGAATAATTCATCAACAAACGACAATTCAGTTTCGTTTTCCTTCGTTTTCTCGGCAACCATCAGTTCCCTAAACAATTACAAGATCAAAAAACGCAGAAATTCTGGAAATTGAGTAAATTTAAGTAACAAGAAGCTTTTTATTACCTCTTTCTCGATGAGCTTGGTGAAGAAGCGCTCGGCTTGAGCGGCGGAGACGTCGCCGCGGTAGTCGCGCCAGATGAGAACGCGGCCTTTGATGTCTAGGAGGAACAGCGCCGAGACTGCCCCTGCCATGAGATCTGATCGGCGGTTGCAGATATTGGACGCGATCTGATTCGGATATAGCAGCGGAGTCGATTGGCGTAGTAGTAGATCTGAATCTGAATCTTGAGGCTTTAGGATTTAGGCGTTAGGGTTCCGTTCGCCGTCTGCTGTTACCGTTGCAGCATCAACCGCCATCTTCAATCTGTCTGAGAGTCTGAAGAAGGACTCTTGTTTTGGAAATGGAGGTGTTCGCGGTGAATATTTTGCTTATTCCAGGCGTTATAGGCCCATGTCTCTCTCCTTCTTACGACGACGTTTTATGTTAAACTCCAAGGTAATTATACTGTTCAAGTTTTCCCCTTCTTACGTTAAGTTGGAAATGGATAAATAACGGCTCTTATTCCTTGTTTAAAATATTGATATAACAGGAAATATTAATATGTAAATTTATAGAAATATCAATGGTCGGTTATATTTGATAGAAATTATGAAAATTTGGGATGGTATCAGATTTAGTTGAAATTAAATACTTTCTCAAAAAAGTTCAAAATCTGCAATAAGTTCCTACAAAATTTATATACTGAATCGATAAATATCGCCGATACTTATTGATTTCATATATCCCACCGTTATAGGATGAAGTTTGCATTTCACCTATTTTCCATTCAATCCTCGATTTTTTCGGATATTTTAAAAAAAATATCAACAATTTCGTAGACATTTTAAACATTGCTCTTCTTTATTACATATGAAGGATCATTTTCATATGTTTAAACCTGAAAATTTGATTGCCTCACGTATAGTGTCGCATAAGGCCAACATGTGGATAATCTGACACTATATTAGAATATGAACATTTAGTTCATAATTAATTAAAAATAAACAAAATCTTTTAGAATTCTTTAAATTATTTTACTAATAAAATGATTTTATTTTCCGACGTGAGATAAATGCTCTAAACAAATAAATTACAAATTGTTACGAGTTACGATAATAACATAAGATAGTTAAAAAACTGCTATCTTCGATCTGTTAGAAAAGGGGGGAAAATACAACAAATCATCTCGAAAAAAATCACTTGATATATCATGAACTTTCATATAACACAAGAATGATCGATCATTTGGTTTAGGAAAATTAAATGCACGACTGAAAACCTGGCTGTTGCCACCCGGTGTTGCTTCCCACTAGATCGAAGATGTCGCAATCTGTTAGAGCATCACAACAATCTCCCTCATCTCTGGCCTCTCCACTGCTTCTTCACTCAAACACTATTCTGCAATTTCTGCCATCCGCAACAATAGTAGTGATTTGACTCTCATTTCATCGAAAATCTTCAACAGACAAGTTACAGGTTGACATGTGTGCTAAAATATTTCGTCTTGTTGAGTTAGTGTGTGATTCGTGAGAATGACTCCTTAACTGTAAGGAGTCGAGCAATGTTTAAACATTAAAGACAAAGGAGCATGGACTGGGAATAATTGTGTGTGAAATCATTAGAGCACCTTGAATATGTCCTCCATAGGATAGTTTCTTATGAGGTTTCCATCTGTGGCAGCCTCTAAAGCTGCTTCTGGATGATCATCTTGGAACACCTTTCTATCTGACAAAATGTGCAGCAATCAAATTCAGATTGTACTACTAGTGAGTGATATGCATTGGTCTTTCTGTTCAAGATTCGGTTGGAACTTACGACTGTAATTAAGGATTTCATCTTCCCATGCTCTCGATTGTCACGGAAAAGTGCACGTTGCCCTGTGATCAGCTCTGCTAGTACCACTCCAAATGCAAATACATCTGTTTTGTGAGTCAACTGGAGTTCCTTCACGGATCTTTCATAAACACAGACACAGTTAGATATAGGAAAAACTGAGACAAGCTTTGCTTCCTTGTGAAGGTAAACCCTAATGAAACTTACTCTGGGGGAAGATAGCCCGGTGTTCCAACCAACCGTGTCGCTATAACATCTTCTTCATTTGTTCTTCCAACAAGCTTTGCCAAACCAAAATATGCTACCTACAGAAAATGGATTTTTAAGCTACTAATTTTAAGCTAATAATTCAGTGAACTTCAATAAAAATGGATGGATTCACGTTTTAGGTATACCTTTTCTCTGAGCCCCTCGTCGAGTAGAATGTTACTCGTCTTTATATCACGGTGCACATATCGAACTTTTATGTGGTCATGAATGTATTCAATACCTTTTGCAGTGTCCAGTGCAATTTGTATTCTTGCAGTCCAAGAAAGTGGCTGGTGACTTGGTTTAATATGTTTGGTTAGTTGCAAATCATTTATCTGCAGTTCAATTAAATCTCCCCGTGTAAACGCTTCACTAAAGATATGTGCGTGCAATGGTTCAAGTACCTTTCAGTAGCGGATTGTGAGGATGTTCGCTCAGCGATCCATTCTGGACATACTCAGAGACCAGGTAGAGGTGGTCATCTCCACTGGCATACCCAAAATTCCACCTAAAACAGATATTTTTACACAAGTGATTAATGTACTAGAAGCACTTTTTTTCGCACCATGTTAGAGGTCAACTTATTCAGAAATGATCGATCACTCACGACATTAATGTGATGGATCTTGCATAAGACCTTTAGCTCTGCAAAGAATTCCTTTGGTACTACTAAACCTCGTCTTCTTTATGGAAACCTCCTGAAAGTTGAACATATATAGCTTAGTTTCATAACTTTTTTCGGGTAGAAATGGAGAAAACATGTGGGGTTCCTGCCATATACCTTCTTCCTTATTACTCCAATGAACTCGCTACCATATCCACCCTCTCCGATTTTCTTAGTTTCATCGAAGTAACCAGTAGCCTCCTCAATCTCCTCAAGGCTAAATATGACCCGTCCGTCTGATTCAAAAACTGCCCCATCTATGAAATCAACAATGTAGATTTACTGTCATGAACAGAAATTTCTCTTTTTTCAGGCATATTAACATGCACAAATTATTACATTAGAGATGTGGCTGGAGTTTTATCTGACCTTCCATGTTTTCTTTATAAGGCAACTGATTATGCAACGAAAAGGATCGGTGAGGAGCCAAGCTTTTCGAGCCTTTCAAGCTTTTCGATACAGCTTTAACTGGAACTTCCACATTTTGTTCCCGTTTTCTTCTCCTATAAAGATGAAGATCAATGTGCTGATTGAAAGCAATGTCACAGCTAATAAAATTGCAATCAATATTGACCGCTTGTGTCTGAATCCTGATTACCAAAACAAAGGCAACGGTCACCACAATCTGAGACTGGCTCTATCCGCGAGTGCACGGGAGAGGGATGGGAAAATCAGCATCTATTTTAAACTTCGGTAGCTCTTCTTTGACATACAAAGGCTGCCCACTGTAAATCTGCGTTGAGACATCATTAAATGTCTCGGACGGTTTCACCTTTTAGGTTGGGTCATAGAAATATCCAACAGTGCCGGATACGTTCTGGCAAGAACAAGGCAAACTTACGAGGTAATCTCGTTTCTTCTTGTACTTTATAGGTCTGATTTTGGATGGATAGACGGTGTACAAAGTTGCGATTTCTTTTATCTTAAGATAGATGTTGATGTGGTAGAGCGAGGCATTACATGTCATGATTTCCACAGCGCAGCTCATAGGGTGAAGGAGAGAAGATTTGATGGATGCATCCATGGCGAAAACTGCAGGAAATAGAGTCAGAAATAGGGAGAAGAACGTGCAAGGAAGAAGGAGGTGAGGTGATGGCATGGCTGTGGGATGGGCGGACTGTCAAAAGATTTCAGAGACCACCAACTAACCTAACCCACGTCTACAAATTGTTTATAAATCCTAATGAGAGATGATATGACGGTTTAAGATTAAGTGTCGATTGATATGGATAGATGAAACTAGTGTGTTTGTTCAGTGTAACATACTATGTAGTATACTATTTATAAAAACTGTGAGCCAATAGCACATGCACGGTAAGGAAATAGCAGAGAGCTTTGCGGTTTTTTTTTGCCGTTTGTAGAGCGTGCTTGGCCGTTTGGATTTTGAATTTTCTTTCTTTGTTTCCAACGGGCCGTCCCTTTGGTCTGGATTTTGGAAACAGAATATTCTTTGTGAGCAATTAAATATATGATTATGTTTTAATCTTGTTACTAATCAGAATTATATACCTTCGGAATTCTGCTAAGAGCTAGCTAAGCACTGGTGCGTCCTTTTCGTTTCTCCTTCTACCTTAATCTGGTGTCGTTCGACTGGGAAATTCCTCGTATAGGTAGCGATACTGAACATTATTATACGTGGGAAATTCCTCGGAGAGGGGACGAAGCAGGCTATAATCTATTACACTGGAGCATGCTGAGGTGTTCCAATTTCCAGAGTTGACCTAAGTCACAATCATAGATTAATGGGAAAGGTGGTCAGCCGTCCGATCTTAGAGCATAAGGCGATGCAGCCGTAAAACAGGTCGGTGAGGTTGATGTCATTGTTGTATCAAGCGGACGGAGGTGGATCAAACCCACCAACTACTAAGAACCGCCCCAAAATTCTAAATCTAGCTCCAAATCAAAGGATAAGGCCTTGGAAGGAGGGAAGATCTCGACTTCGAAGCAGAGGCTTTAATAAAGTCATTGAAAGATGGTTGCCCACAAAAAGGTGGGTGAGAGGAAGAAGAATCGCCCAAAAAACGCAGTTGGGGAGGGGCCCCGTGGAAGGGGAAGGCGGTTGTGGGAAGCGGGAGGGAGAGGGGAGGGGTTGTGGAGGGCTAGGAAGTTGGGGAAGAGATTAGGAGGAGAAGAGAGGCTGCCGCCAACTCAAGTTGAAGCAAGGACTGGCGTTGTTAATATAGTAAATTTAAATTAATCAAATTAGCTAGAGCAGTGTACTTCTCTCTCCGTACTCAAGTTATAATTTTGATCTCAGAACATTTATATTAGGTTATTTTTTAATGTCACTTGAATTATAAAAGAAAAACGAGGAGTAACACAATAGAGAAGTTTTTTCTAAAAATGAGTTAGTTTTAACTTTAACATGGAAAATAAGGAAACTTGTGAAACAAGTATATATAAGAAAATAGAAAGAAATCGACTTCTGGTTGACTAGTTATAATATAAGAAAAAATTCCAATAAAAAAATTATAGGAAAATATCTGTACCCTAGACATTTGCTATTTTCCCGCCAAAGTTAGAAAACCTTTGCTACTGTTGGACTTTGCTGCCACTCTTGTGACCGGCAAGGGGGCAATAGAAGAAGCAGAGGTGGAAAACAAAGGGAGTTCCAGAGATCGAAAACATTCCGAAAATTCTTTTTTCGGTGTGTAGATATTTTTGTTCTTAGTTTTGAGAGGTTGAAAATAAGCAAAATGCATCCTCTCGCCAAGAAAGGCAGGCAACCATTCATGATTCACTGGTTCGTAGTTCGGCAGTGGCATTTGCAATTAAGAAAAGTATTAGCCAGTAATCACCATTAACCGTATTAATTAACACAAAGACATTATGCGTCGTGTAATGATCAATGCGACAGTCTTCTTCACCTTATGCATCGTCATGGTCATCGTCGTCGTTCCTTGCACAGAGGCAGCTGAAAAAGGCCTCGGAACGGCTTACATGTAGGGTTTTACAATCGAGGTTGCCCGAAAGTGGAGCAAATGGTGGCTGAAATCGTGTCCAAGGCTCACCAGCAAGATTCAAAGCTCACTGGAGCCCTCATTCGCTTCTTTTCCCATGATTGCATTGTACTATTTATATCATCTAAACTAACGTGCAACACATCTCTCGGTAAGGGATCCACCTACATTGAGGCCATGGACGGAGCCAATGAAAGCTCACTGGGGGCGTATGCCCCCACTCAAGTGATTTGTTTGTTAAGTTGTAGACTACAATTATATAATACATATGTGTTATCTTTGAAGAAAATATATGTATCTAATATTTAATATACCTTCATATTGCATATAATTCATATTAAATATTATATGAGCAAAAGTGCTCTTGTTCTGTCATTCAAACCGAAAATCCTCTCCTGCATAATCATGTATTAATATTTTTCTTATCACTTTGCCACTTTACACTACTATACTGAAATTTTTGTAACATTGGAATTGTGATGCATCATCATTTGAAATCATAGTAGGTATAAGTCATACTATAATAAGGTTTTCTTAGTTGATTTTTGAGTTGTCCCCACTAGAAGAAATTTCTAGCTTTGTTCTTGATTGAGACCTACATGTTTAATTTTCTAGATTAGTCTGAGTGTTGCTTTTCGATACAGCTTTATCTGGAACTTCCACATTTTGTTTCGGTTTTCTTCTCCGATAAAGGTTTAGGGATCAATGTGTTGATTAAAATCAATTACACAGCTAATAAAATGGCAATCGATATTGACCACTTGTGTCTAAATCTTGGACTTGAAGATTTGCCAAGGCCATGATCAAGATGGGAAAATAAATATTCTCACTCTAGACGATGGAGAGAGAAGGAAAAACTGTAGCACCTTTAACCAACATTACGACCAATTAGCTCTGTGTAAAAAACAATTGCGCATAAGTTCATAGCATATATATTGAATCCACTTGTATTAACGATTGTATACACGTATAATATAGAAGTGCCTAACAAATTGTGAAAAAATAACTCTGACCATACTAACGATGCTGGAGTATGATTGACTTTAAGGTTTTACTAGAAAGAAAACCATGTTTCTAAACTATTGCAAATTTAACCAACAACAACAAGGCAAAACAGAGGCAAACCTAATTTACTCAGTTGTGTGAAATCATAGAAACTACCAAAACCCCCATCCACGCGGTTTGTGCATTGTATATAATCGCAACCTCGCACCATATCTCCGTCGTGGTTGTGGCAAAAAAGAGAAGGAAAACAAACAATTCTACCTAAGGTTGTGGCATTGCAAGTCACAAACAGTCATCGATCCTTTTACCATGGAGATAGGCCCTCATTTAATTACAGCGGCGGTTTTTGCCGTAACCTTGCGTTCCATGATCACTGTTCCTTGTTCGGCAGATGAAGTGAACAACCCGGGGAACGGGTTGCATGTGGGATTCTACGATCGGAAATGTCCCAATTTGGAGCAAATTGTGACTGACATTGTGGCCAAGGCTGTAGAAACCGACCAAAAGCTTCCTGCTGGCCTCATTCGCCTCTTTTTCCACGATTGCTTTGTGAAGGTATGTGCTTTTTGCGGTACAACTTAACGCTGCTTGATTCCTTACATGTAACGAGCCATTTTCGTCACTTGCAAATCATAATTTTGATTTGTTTGTGACGAAGAATTACTTCTCTAAGATTATTCGTTGATAACAATATTTATTCATGAATGTATAGGGATGCGATGCATCAATTCTGTTGGATTCAACGCCCTCTAACGAGCCCGTAGAGATGCAATCACCGGCCAGTGGTGGAATCCGAGGTATCGAAGTCATTGAAGAGATCAAGGCTAGGCTAGAGCAGGAATGCCCGGAAACTGTCTCTTGTGCCGACATACTAGCCTTTGCCACACGGGAAGCTGTGGTTCTCTCCGGTTTACCCCATCACCAAGTCCCTGCTGGACGCCGCGACAGCCGCACTTCCCGTGCCTCCGATGTCATTCTTCCTTCTCCCGCAACACCAATGGATGAGATCATAGACTTCTTCTCCAGAAGAAAGTTGACCCCAGAGGAAATGGTCGCCTTGTTTGGCGCGCACTCCATCGGTGCTGTCCACTGCAGCTTCTTCGACTATAGGCTGTACAATTTCGCACCAGGTCAGCCGCAAGATCCTTTACTAAACCTAGTGTTTGCGGCTGAGCTGGCTCAACAGTGCCCTGCATCCAACACATTGCCAGCTGAAGAGGCTGAAAACAAGGTTGTTGACTTGGATACCACACCGCTCGTCCTGGACAATCAGTATTACACAAACCTGATGCAGGGGAAATCATTAATGCAATCGGATCAGGCTCTGGCGACCGATCCTCGCACCAGCGCGGAGGTGGCGAAACTGGCTATTAGGTCTAATTCTTGGGCTCGGCAATTTGTTAGGGCCATAATTAAGATGGGGAGAATCAATGTTCTCACTGGAGATGCAGGAGAGATAAGAAAAAATTGTCGGAACTTCAACTAACTAAGATCACATATTTCTGCTCTTAATTTTTAAACACCAATTGTGGCTTGGCCTGGAAAAAGATTGTTGTATGTTTATAACAATTAATGTAATTGTTAAATGAGCAATTTGTTGATTGATTTTTTGGTGTAATCATTGTGAAACAAAACGTGGGATTACCAGTTCATTTATGTTACAACTGTATATCTACTATATATCACTCCAATAAAAAATGAGTTAGTTTGACATCCAAAATAAGGAAACTTGTAAAACAAGTAAACAAGAAGAAAATATAAAGCAATCAACTTGTGAACATTTGTTAACTAATTACAGGAAAATATTCCAACAAAAAAAATTAAAATATTTTAGCCCTAAACATTTGCTATATTCAGAAAAGAAAAAAAAAATTCGGTGAGTCGATATTTTTGTTCTTAGTTTTGGGCGGTTTAAAATAAGCAAAATTCCTACTTCTCACTCCAGCATCCTCTGATTGAGAAAGAAAAGCAACCATTAACCGTATTAATTAGCGAACACATACACATTATGCTTCGTGTAATGGTCAACGTGTCGTACAATCTTTTTCGCCTTATGCATCATCATTGTTCCTTGTACAGAGGCAGCTGGAAAAGGCCTCAGGAACGGCCCAAAAGTAGGGTTTTACAATCGCAGTTGCTCGAATGTGGAGCAAATTGTGGCTGACATCATGTCTAAGGCTCCCCAGCAAGATTCAAAGCTCTCCGGTGCCACCATTTTTCCCCATGATTACTTTGTCAAGGTACATATAGCATTGGACTATTATATCATCTCAACGAACGTGCCAGACATCTCTCTAATAGAGGCGAGATCCACCAACATTGAGGCCTATATGTTCGATTCTCTAGATTAGTCCGAGTATAGCTATTAATTGCATTGTTTTTTAGCAATTGCAATTTACAGGGCTGCGACGCCTCAATTCTGTTGGAGGCCACACACTCAAATGAGTCTGTAGAGAAGAAAACGCAAGGCAATGAATTACAACAAGGGTAACATGGTATACTCCCGCCAGGAGCAGGAGTGCCCACAGACATTAGAAGATATGAACTCATTGATGAAATCAAGGCTAGGCTAGAACAGGAGTGCCCACAGACTCTCTTTCACCGACGTAATAGCCTTTGCTACTCGGAAGCTGATTTTCTGGCCGGTATAGCCCACCACAAAGTCCCCGCTGGATGCCGCGACAGTCATAATTCACGTGCTTTTTATGTTTCCCTTTCTGGTCCTGCAACATCTTTCGACAATGTCATAGATTTCTTCACCAGAAAAGGCATTACCCACGACTAACTGGTTGGGTTGAGCGGTGCACACTCCACTGGGGTGGCCCATTGTAGCTTCTTTGATTACAGACTCTAAATTTTCAACACATCTCAGCCCCAAGACCCTGCCCTCAACTCATCATACGCTTCTGATCTGTCGACGAAGTGCCCAAGACCCTGCCCTCAATTTGCCCGGGCAAAAAAGAGGGTCGTGGACTACAACACCACTTGTTCTGGACAACAACTTCCTGAACCCGTTGCAAGGGAAAAGCTTACTTCAGTCGGATCAGATAATGGTTTCCGATCCTCGCACCAGCACGTTGGGTGCAGACATCGGCCTCGGACTTTAGATCTTAGACTTGAAGATTTGCCTAGGCCATGATCAAGATGGGGAGGATAAATGTTCTCACTCGAGATGAAGGAGAGATAAGGAAAAACTGTATAACCTTTAACTAACATTACGAGCAATTAGGTTTTGTAAAAAATAACTGTATATATTAGTGTAGTGTATTGAATCCACTTGTATTAACGATTGTATACATGTATAATATAAAAGAGCCTAACAAATTGTGAAAAAATATACATAACCATAATAGCGATGCTGGAGCAGGATTGACTTTAGGGTTTTATTGGAAAAAAAAAAGAAAAAAACAACCCCATGTTTCTAGACTATTGCAATTTTAACAACCAACAGCGAGGCAAAACAAAGGCAAACCTAATTCACTCAGTTATGTGAAATTATACAAACTAAATCCCCTACCCACGTGGTTTGTGCACCGTATATAAACACAACCCCGCACCATGTCTCCGTCGTGGTTGCGGCAAACAAGAGAAAGAAAATAAACAATTCCAGCTAAGGTTGTGGCATTGCAAGTCACAGTCATTGATCTTTTACCATGGAGTTGGGCCCTCGTTTAATTGCCACGACAGTTTTTGCTGTCACCTTGTGTTCCATGATCGTCTGTTCGGCGGATGAGGTGAATAACCCGGGAAATGGGTTGCATGTTGGATTTTATGATCGGAAATGTCCCAATTTGGAGCAAATTGTGACTGACGTTATGGCCAAGGCTGTAGAGAAGGACCAAAAGCTTCCTGCTGGCCTCATCCGCCTCTTCTTCCACGACTGCTTTGTGAAGGTATGTGCCTTTTGCGATACAAGTTAACGCTGTTTGATTCTCCACATGTGAAATTGTGATTTGTTAGCGATGAAGAATTACTTATTTAAAATTGTTCATTGATAACAATTTATTCATGAATGTATAGGGATGCGATGCATCAATTCTGCTAGATGCCACGCCCTCTGAAGAGCCGGTAGAGATGAAATCACCGGCCAGCGGTGGAATCCGAGGTATCGAAGTCATTGAAGAGATCAAGGCTAGGCTAGAGCAGGAATGCCCGGAAATTGTTTCCTGCGCCGACATACTAGCCTTTGCCACTCGGGAAGCTGTGGCTTTCTCCGGTTTACCCCGTCATCAAGTCCCTGCCGGGCGTCGCGACAGCCGCACTTCCCGTGCCTCCGATGTCATTCTTCCTTCTCCCGCAACACCAATGGACGAGATCATAGACTTCTTCTCCAGAAGAAACTTGACCCCCGAGGAAATGGTCGTCTTGTTTGGCGCTCACTCTATCGGGGCTGTCCACTGCAGCTTCTTTAATTACAGGCTGTACAATTTCGCACCAGGTGTGCCACAAGACCCTTCACTAAACCCAGTGTTTGCGGCTGAGCTGGCTCAACAATGCCCTGCACCCAACACATTGCCGGCTGAGGAGGCTGAAAACAGGGTTGTTGACTTAGATGCCACACCGCTCGTCCTGGACAATCACTATTACACGAACCTGATTCAGGGGAGAGCATTGATGCAATCGGATCAGGCTTTGGCGACTGATCCTCGCACCGGCGCGGAGGTGGCGAAACTAGCTATTAGGTCTGATTCTTGGGCTCGGCAATTTGTTAGGGCCATAATTAAGATGGGGAGAATCAATGTTCTCACTGGAGATGCAGGAGAGATAAGAAAAAATTGTCGAAACTTTAACTAACTAAAATCACATATTTATGCTCTTAATTTTTAAACACCAATGGTGGCTTGGCCTGGAGGAAACTTGTTGTATGTTTATAACAATTAATGTACTTGTTAACAATTTGTTGATTGATTTTTTTTTTCTTTCCAAATTTTTTGATTGATTTTTCGGTGTAATCATTGTGAAATAAAACGTGGGATTACCAATTCATTTATGATACAACTGTGTATTTACTATATAGAGTATACTTTCGATTTCCCCCCTGAACTTTCACTTAGCTTTTGATTTCCCTCCTGAACTTTTCTATTGGAAAATTAAGGACTCAAACTAATTTTTTAAACTGATTTGTCTCCTACTGTTAGTTTTTCATATATTCCATCCATATTTCTGTTAAGTGAGACCATGTGCACAACATTTGAGGGTAGTTAAGTCATTTCACTCTTAAAAATAATTAAAAACTGAAAATAAATAAAAAAACAAAAATGTCCCTCTATTTTTTCCCGCTAATTCCTATCCTCAATTTAATTTTTCCTTCTCATTCCTATGCATGAGAAATGACATATGGTGTTATTGTCTTCATAAGTAGCTATAAGTTAGTCTTTTTCTTGAAGCATGTACTACCATTTTTATTTTCTCCAACAAATTAATAATTTGACAAATGCTCATGGTGTTATTGTCTCCAAAGCAATGCATTAATATAAGAAAATACAAGAGGAAGGCATGCATCTCAAGTGAAGTTTTTATATTTCAACTGAATTTATGTTCATGCTTTAATTGATTTTTTTTTTTATGTTACAAGAGAAGGGTATGTATCTCAAGCACAATGTCAAGCACAACCTCAAGTTGTTGCTTCTACGTCACACCCTCAACCTTACTCAGCCATGAGAAATGAAAATAGGTTTAGGTACAAGATTCCAACCAAACGAGGAAGGCCATGGAAAGTGTAGTTTATCACCACATGTCATGTGTGTTTCGAGCAAAATGTTTGTGCTCTTGTTTTGATAACTAAAACCTTATTTTGCTTGTGTTTGGTTAAGTGGAATGCCCATATTTTGTAATCGAGATTCTATGGGTTATATACCTTATGGATGATAAAATCTCTTATGTTTTCCAACTTCTTAAGAATCATTTTGTGGAATTGTATTGGGATTATTATGACATTATGAAAAGTGTGTAATTATCTTGAGCATTTTTTTATGAGTATTATGAACATGTTTCTTATATTAATACACTACTTTTGAGACAATAACACCGTAAGCATTTGTCAAATTATTAATTTGTTAGAGAAAATAAAAATGGTAGTACATGCTTCAAGAAAAAGACTAACTTAGTTACTTATGAAGACAATAACACCATATGTCATTTCTCATGCATAGGAATGAGAGGGAAAAATAAAAAGAAAAACTAATGAAAATGACTTGAAAACTTTGAGTTTTAACGATAAGAACAAAATAAAGGGTAAAGTGAATATTATAGGATTGACTTTTTAATGTAAAAATATGGTTTTTCGTTAAAATGAACAGTATCAGGAGCTTTTCGTTAAAGTTCCCAAAATAAAATTCAGGATATGAATTAGTTGGAAAAAATAGAGGGAAAGATTTGTTTTGTTTATTTATTTTTAGTTTTTTAATCATTTTTAAGAGTGAAATGACTTAACTACCCTCACATGTTGTGCACATGGACTCATTTAACAGAAATATGGATGGAATATATGAAAAACTAACGGTAGGGGGCAAATCGACAGTTTACTCTTACTATATATCACTTGAATAAAAAATGATTTAGTTTAACATACAAAATAAGGAAACTTGTGAAACAAGTAAACAACAAGAAAATAGAAAGGAATCGGCTTGTGAACATTTGTTTACAGGAAAATATTCCAACAAAAAAAATTAAAATATTTGAGCCCGAAACATTTGCTATATTCCGAATTTTTTTTTTTTTTGGTGAGTCAATATTTTTGTTCTTAGTTTTGGGCAGTTTAAAATAAGCAAAATTCCTACTTCTCACTCCAGCATCCTCTGACCGACAATGAAGGTGTAATGTTAAGGAGACATACAATTGATGATTAGTTTATTACTTAAATGTTGATAAATGTGTTTATTCTTATTGGTGACACAATTTTAATTTCTTTGCGATGAATGTGGAGCAAATTGTGGCTGACATCGTGTCCAAGGCTCACCAGCAAGATTCAAAGCTCCCCGGTGCCCTCATTCGCCTATTTTTTATTTTATTTTTTCTCTTTCCATTATTGCTTTGTCAAGGTACATATAGCATTGGACTATTATATCATCTCAACGAACGAGTGGGACATCTCTCTAATAGAGGCGAGATCCACCTACATTGAGGACTACATGTTCGATTATCTAGATTATTTTGAGAGTAGCTACTTAATTGCGTTGCTTTTAACAATTGCAATTTGCAGGGCTGCGATGCCTCAATTCTGTTGGAGGCCACAGACTCAAATGAGTCTGTAGAGAAGAAAGCGCAAGGCAATGAATTACACCAAGGTTAACATGCTATACCCCCGCTACGAGCAGGAGTGCCCATAGACTCTCTTGCTCCGACACACTAGCCTTTGCTACTCTGGAAGCTGCTTTTCTGGCCGGTATACCTCGCCATAAAGTCCCCGCAGGATGCCACGACGGCCATACTTCACGTGCTTCTGATGTTTCCCTCCTTTCGACAATGTCATATATTTCTTCACCAGAAAAGGCATCACCCACGATGAACCGGTTGGGTTGAGCGATGCACACTCCACTGGGGTGGCCCATTGTAGCTTCTTTGATTACAGACTCTAAAATTTCAACACATCTCAGCCCCAAGACCCTGCCCTCAACTCATCATATGCTTCTGATCTGTCGACGAAGCGCCCAAGACCCTGCCTTCAATTTTCCCGGGCGGAACTCATTCTGGACAACAACTACTTCTTGAACCCGTTGCAAGGGAAAACCTTGCTTCAGTCGAATCAGATAATGGTTTCCGATCTTCGCACGAGCGCGTTGGGTGCAGACATCGGCCTCAGACTTTGGACTCGATGATTTGCCAAGGCCATGATCAAGATAGGGAGGATAAATGTTCTCACTTGAGATGATGAAGAGATAAGGAAAAACTGTAGAACCTTTAACTAACATTACGAGCAATTAGGTTTTGTTAAAAATAACGGTATATATATATATACAGTCAGCTTAAGGGGAGGGATCCCCATTTTTTCAAAAAAATTGAGAACACGCTCTCCACCGTCAGATTGACTTTAATGAAATTCTGTGGTTGAGATTAAAACACAGGCCACACAATCTCAACCACACAATTTCATTAAAGTTAAATCCAACGGTGGAGAGCATGTCCCCATTTTTTCAAAAAAATAGGGATCCCTCCCTTAAGCAATTTATATATATCCCTATAGTGCATCGAATCCACTCGTATTAACGATTGTATACATGTATAATATAAAAGAGCCTAACAAATTGTGAAAAATAAACCTAACATAATAGCGTTGCTGGAGCGGGATTGACTTTAACGTTTTACCGAATGTTTCTAGACTATTGCAATTTTAACAACCAACGAGGCAAAACAAAGGCGAACCTAATTCACTCAGTTATGTGAAATCATAGAAACTACCAAAACCCCTACCCACGCGGTTTGTGCATTGTATATAAACACAACCCCACACCATGTCTCCGTCGTGGTTGCGGCAAACAAGAGAAAGAAAACAAACAAGTCCAGCTAAGGTTGTGGCATTGCAAGTCACAGTCATCATCTTTTACCATGGAGATGGGCCCTCGTTTAATTGCCACGGCAATTTTTGCCGTCACCTTGTGTTCCATGATCGTGGTTCCTTGTTCGGCGGATGAGGTGAACAACCCGGGGAATGGGTTGCATGTTGGATTCTACGATCGGAAATGTCCCAATTTGGAGCAAATTGTAACTGACGTTGTGGCCAAGGCTGTAGAGACGGACCAAAAGCTTCCTGCTGGCCTCATTCGCCTCTTCTTCCACGACTGCTTTGTGAAGGTATGTGCCTTTTGCGATACAAGTTAACGTTGTTTGATTCCTTACATGTAATGAGTCATTTTCATTACCTACAAATCAGTGTTTATCATTCGTAAAAGTTTCTCCACATGTGAAATTGTGATTTATTAGCGATGAAGAATTATTCTTTAAGATTGTTCATTGATAACAATTTATTCATGAATGTACAGGGATGCGATGCATCAATTCTGCTGGATGCCACGCCCTCTGACGAGCCTGTAGAGATGCAATCACCGGCCAGCGGTGGAATCCGAGGTATCGAAGTCATTGAAGAGATCAAGGCCAGGCTAGAGCAGGAATGCCCGAAAACCGTCTCCTGCGCCGACATACTAGCCTTTGCCACTCGGGAAGCTGTGGCTCTCTCCGGTTTACCCCGTCACCAAGTCCCCGCCGGGCGCCGCGACAGCCGCACTTCTCGTGCCTCTGATGTCATTCTTCCTTCTCCCGCAACACCAATGGACGAGATCATAGACTTCTTCTCCAGAAGAAACTTGACCCCTGAGGAAATGGTCGTCTTGTTTGGCGCGCACTCCATCGGGGCCGTCCACTGCAACTTCTTCGATTACAGGTTGTACAATTTCGCACCAGGTATGCCACAAGACCCTTCACTAAACCCAGTGTTTGCGGCTGAGCTGGCTCAACAGTGCCCTGCACCCAACACATTGCCAACTGAGGAAGCTGAAAACAGGGTTGTCGACTTTGATGCCACACCGCTCGTCCTGGACAATCACTACTACACGAACCTGATGCAAGGGAGAGCATTGATGCAATCGGATCAGGCTCTGGCGACCGATCCTCGCACTGGCGCGGAGGTGGCGAAACTGGCTATTAGGTCTAATTCTTGGGCTCGACAATTTGTTAGGGCCATAATTAAGATGGGGAGAATCAATGTTCTAACTGGAGATGCAGGAGAGATAAGAAAAAATTGTCGGAACTTTAACTAACTCTAACTAACTAAGATCACATATTTTAGCTCTTAATTTTCGAACACCAATTGTGGCTCGGCCTGGAGGAAGCTTGTTGTATGTTTATAACAATTAAATGTACTTGTTAAATGAACAATTTGTTGATTGATTTTTCGGTGTAATCATCGTGAAACAAAACGTGGGGTTACCAATTCACTCATGTTATAACTGTGTATCTATTATAAAACCCTAATATAAGCAACCTGAGTAATGTACGGTAACATTTTGAAATAAGAGAAGGGAGGATGAACAAGTTTTGGGGGGTAGGTGGTGAAAGCCGGTTCACGGCTGGGGGAACTGCAGAAGAACTGCTTCAGATACTGCAGGTGCAGGGCCATGAACAATTACAGCAGCATATCACCTCCGATTTCACTGATAACTTTCTCCACTTTAAACAACATATCTGGCAATAACAGGGGAGAAAGAACGAAACAAGAAACGAATCAACTTTCAAGTAATAGAATATACTATCAAGTAGCTTTTCCGTGACATGGTAGTGCTTAATCGGTTTGAGATACTAGCAACTTCTCAGTGTGACGGTGTTCAAATTTTTAGTGTGCATATACATACGCAAACAAAGACATCAACTTAAGTTATAATCTACATGCAGGAACCAGCAAGCTCCAAATTCAGTGAGAAGAAATGAAATATGCACGTTCACTAATATTAGGACAAAGTTGTTTGCTGTAAAGAAAGAGCAAAGACCAATATGGCATCAGGCATAACACGTTTGCAACATGTTAATTTCAAAAGATAACTTACCTTGGAAGGAAGCATCTTCCATATATTTCTGCAAAACAACAAATATTTATGTTAATACATCAACAGTACGTTAACTGGTATGCAAATGCACTGTTTACAAAGAACGCATTGCAACAAATCTGTGTACTAATAGGCACAAACAACCATTTCGTTATGCTGACTGAGAACATTAAATCCATTAAACTAATGCGTCAAGAAAAGGTACCGCAATTTGGGATTTGAGAACTTCTTCCTGTGGAGCAGTTGGTTGTGTTGCCATTACTGCATCATTCAATCAAGGAAAATGGTTCATCAGTCATCACAAGGAATCAGAATCAAATTTCCTGTTTACTTTAGTGGCAATCAATCTACCGTGTTCAAATTATCTCCGAATAAGACAAACAAAACTTGACAGAAGAAACCTACCTTGTTCAATCACAGGGCCACAGTTGCTCAGAAATGAGGTGAAACTTGGAGGCAAGGCTGCAAAGTTGCTCTGAAAGTTTTCAATATGCATGGATTCTTGAGTGCGTAAGGATTGACCAGCTTCACTCTTCAACAAGCATGGTGAAATTTGAGGCTTATAACTCTGAACGGCTTGATCAGCTCTGTTTTTCAACAAGCTTGGTGATATTTGAGGCATGTAAGTCTGAACAGTTTGATCAGCTTCCTTGTCCAACACACTTGGGGATATGTGAGGCGTACAGGTCTCAACAGAAGTCATAGTAGTCGAGTCCTTGCAAGCCCTGAAAACACAGAATTAACTATCACTACTCTTCGACTTTTCCACAGTGAGGGAGGGGAAAATGAAGTTTCAGGAGACAATAGTTTTGTTTTTACCGACTGTGGGGTCTATTGGAAGAGACCAACCCAGATTGTGATGACATTTCAGGTCCACAGTCGGTATTAACAGCTTCGTTATCCTTCCCTTCCTTGCAAATCTCCTGACAAATTAGCCATTTAACACCACCATTGCAAGACAAACAAAAAAGTTTTCTATACTGACAATGAACATCAAACATGTTCCCTTTTTTCTTTACGAAATCTAACATTTAACGCACTTAAATTGCCAGAAGTAATGGATTCACCTTTAAAGCATTCATAAACTTCTCTGCCTCAGAGAGAGACAAAAATCGCAGGCCGAATTTTTGGTTCTGCAAAGAAGATGCAACACAATGGCAATGTGAGTTTCGATTATTCCGTCCCCTGTATCATAAACATAACAGATACTGCCTATCGTACACAAAGATGAACTATATATCTGAAACAAAGACTGAGCAGCTTGCCTCGCCCGCAGGATCTTTGTAGTTGACAAACAGGGCTCTGGTGCCCCTCGCAGGAAATCCAGACATGCATGAAACCTGAGGCCAGATAAACTGTAGCTTGGAAACATAGTGCTCCTCCTGAACCATGTCAAATTATAGCAATTCAAGGAGTTGTAACATCTAGTGGAAATAAGCATGCTAAATAACTTGAAGAAAAAGGCCTCGTAAATTCTAGATTCGGAAAATTCATGAAAACGTACTCAGACTACTTGATTTGAATGTCCAAAAATAGATAATTAATTAACAAATCACTCTAATTCTACTTCCAGAATTGCGATTATCGGAGATGTTTGGCCTTGATTTAATGCCGAATAGCGATTATTCAGACCGCTAAGTAATGCTTCCAGTAACCAAACAGCTAGGCCAGAATGAAATGACGCAGCGTCCGTACATTTTAGACTAAATCGATCCTAAACACTCGTAATAATATAGAAAAACAAAATAAAAAGAAGTACTCAGGAACATATTTCTAAAAGAATCTGAAAATTCAACACAAATCTCGCCAATTAAATTCAAATGAAGTCTCGGCGCCGTTTGGATACTAGAATTTCAATTCGTGCTAGTTTATTCACTTTCCCTCAGTTTTCTCAGCAGCCAAACACAAATCAGCAGTCGAAAGAAAATTTCAAAGAGAAAATTGAATGAACAAATTACAAGACGAGAAGTTAACTAATAGAGACGGAGTAGGTTCACCAAAGTCTTTCCAGTGAAACAGACGGTGAGGATGGCGTCGGAGCTGGAGCCATCGACAGCCAGCTGGAGCTGAGCGGGGGAGGAGGAAGGGATCCAGTTGTTACGCGGCCATCGCTTTCTGAATTTAGGAGGCAGAGGGACGAGGTCGGGACACGTGGAGATCTGAGGAGGGTAGAGGAAGAAGCGAGAGAAGTGGACCTCCCACTGCCCTTTAATGGCGGCGCTCGCAGCTGCCGCCGTCGCCGCCAACTCTGCGCTTTCGTTCGGTATCACAACCAGAGAGAGAGAGTCCGCCATTTTTTCCAGACTCTTTCTCTTTAATTTCCGCTTCTTCTCTCCGCATTGCTCGCTTGGGGCCATCGCAACGAAATTGGAATTCAAATTTGTGGAGAATCGAGTAAGGAAGAAATGAATTTATATGGAAAGACGGACAGGTGGCGCTATGGGATTGGGGCATTGGCAGACCAAAAGTCGTCACGTCCCGCGCGTTTTTTAATTACCGCGATTAGTTAATCCTGTTTAACTCTCTTTAATCGTATTTACTTGCGAGTTTATCTGTTATCAAACTTGGAGCCGGATTGTAATTTTATTACCTGCAAATTTGCAATAGAAAAAAAATTATAAGTCTAAATACTTAAAAAGAATCATATGTTCTTACAACTATTATACTTCATAACGTTAGCGATAACTGCTTAAAAATCCAATTAAAGAAAGAAAAAAACCCTTAATTATTATGCAATAACAATGTAATCGTTATTTTTTCCTTAAAAATAGTATTTTAAGTGTCTAAAACTAGGAGACAATTTGGATCTGGTGGGCTTTTATGTGAAGAGAACGTGTGCAAATTTTTTATACAACGATATTTTACACTAGGATTAGTGGCGAATGAATATTGGGACCTAGGTGGTCCAGGACCAATTGGAGTCCAAAAAATATATATGTGAAGGTCTTTCGAGTCCCTCTAAATGTTTGATACAGGCCTTTTTTGTGCTCACTAAGTGTTTGATGAAAGGTCTCTCGCATATTGCGTCCACAACACTCTTCAAATTCTCTCAGTAACACTCATTAGATTACTTTGGCATATGTCAATCTTCGTTGACATGTGCGCAACTTGATTCAGCTGGTAACAAACTCACCAAGTGTTCAACGAAATGTCTTAGTGACTAAACTAAATATATTTTGTGCGTTCACGCTCTATTTCTATCTTAAAAATTTGAACTTTTAACAGTGGAAACCCCCAACATTCGAATTATGGATCCTCCACTGCTAAGGGGTGATGAGATTTCAGCTCAGTTAACAATGGGTCATCCATAAGAATTTGGTATTCTACTCACTATGAAACTTAAAATTTCTCACTCACAAATGACGAGAAGTACTATTAGAACGTAGTACTAGTGACAACCTTGCAGAAAGAATTAAAATACCTCCAATTAAAACTTTCAACCTAGATCATATCATTAAAAGATAAAATAAAATGAGATGGTTAAAGCCTTTACATACAAATCTTCGAGACAGAGCTCATGAAAAACTAGAGAGTCAGAATCACGATCACAACTGGAGAGTCAAGTCACCCCCCATTTCACTGATAACTCCCTCCATCTTACTCAACATATCTGGAAAATAACAGGGAAGAAAGAAATAATTAGAAACAAATTAGCATTTCACGCGTCGCAGCAGATCATAACTTACCTTGAAAGGATTCTCATCAGAAAGAAAGAAGGTAAGAAGGTAAAAAGGTAAAAAGTGAAGCTACCTTGGAAGGAAGCATCTCCCCTGTAACTCTGCTGCACAAGCATTTACATTTGTGTTAATTATTCATCACATGGAATCACATTGTTTTGCTGACAAAGAACACCGTCTATGACGAGAAACTTTGAGGCGTTAGAAATAGTTACCGCGAGTTGGGATATCAGATTGGCTTCCGGCGAAATGACTTCTTGTGTTGCCACTGAGTCATTCAATCAAGGACAATGTTTCAGTTCATCGCATGGAATCAGAACAAATTTTTCGTTAGAGTGAAATTTCCATTTACCGCTAAGGCGACGAATGTACCTTGTTCAAAAACAGGTTGAGAGTTCCCAAGCCATGAGGTGAAACTTGGAGGCATGACATGGGAGTTGAGATTTACCGCCTCTGATACAGTTGATCGTGCTACCCGTACATTCAATAGTGATTAATGATAGTAAATTTGCCGGTTTTCAGCAAAGGCATACACATTCTACCTTGTTCACTTGTCGGAAAATAAGTAATTTACCTTGTTCAACAGCGTGGTGATAGTCATTCAGCAATGCGGTGAAACCTGGACGAACGACTGGAAAGTTTTGCTGAAAGTTATGAATGTGCAGCATCTGCTGAGCCTGTGAGTATTGTTGAGCTGCACTGCCGAAGCTTGGCGGTAATTGAGAGGTAGAAGTCTGAGCCGGAGTCATGACAAAGTCCGTGCAAACCCTGGAAACACAGAAAAACACCATAACACTTTCTCATCAAAGGGAAAATGAAAAATTTATAAGATAGCAGGCTTTGTTTTTACCGTTCAAGGGGTGGTCCAGTCGAATAAGTGAACTCAGACTGTGCTAAAATTTCAGACCCCATGTCAGTATGAGGAGGTTCAATGCCAAAGATCGCCTGAAAAAACAAACCAATCGTAACACCATTACCATTGCAATACAAAGGAAAATGTCCTATATCTATCTAATAACACGCGGTACATTGTTTGCAACAATGATTCACCTTCAAAGAGTTCATAAATCTCTCTGCCTCATCGACTGACAAAAATTGCAGTGCGAACTTCTGGACCTGCAAACAAGATACAACACAAGGGCACTGTGAGTTGTTCAACTAATAATTTGTATCCATGTAGCCTAAAAAAGAAGCATTGCGGCTTGCCTCGCCCACGCAGTCTCGGTAGCTGATAAACACGGCTCTGGTACCCCTGGCAGGAAGTCCCGGGTTGCATGAAACGTGAGGCCAAACATACTGCAGCTTGGAAACATAGTGCTCCTCCTGCAACATGTTAAATCACAACCATTCAAAGAGTTGCCAGATGAAATCTTCGAATCTCAGCCAAACCGAAAAACTGGGGACAAAGAGAGTCCGGCCTAAATGCTCAAGCATTTTACGTATCCAAAAGGAAATAATCAAACACTAGTTAAGGAAACTAATGGGAATTTAACAGCTAATTAATTAATATTTAACAGTGGACGTCTATCGAATACGTTGCCTGCAAGGTTACAAGGCTACAGTTCATGAGCTTCTTCTTTCGGAAACAAGCCAGGACGGTGCCGTATGATTAATCTCCGGCAGAAGCATGCTATAAACAATCTAGCACTTACAAATTACAGTTACTCGTTTTATTTATCATATCACAGATGGCGTTTGAGCTCAAACGCCGTTTGGTTGCTGAGAAAATGCGCAGTGCACGTATGGAAAACAGGCCTACTTATTGAGTCCCCATTTGCCTTGATTTTCTCGGCAACCAAACGGAATCGACAGTTCAAAACCCCTGAGAGAAAACGTGGCCTCACCATAACCCTGCCGGCGAAACAGACGGTGAGGAGGACGTCAGAGGAGGAGTGATCGTGAGCGAGCTGGAGCATAGCCAGGGAGGAGGAGGAGGAGGAGACCCAGTGGCCAGCTGGCGATCGATTTCTAGTCCTGGTGGACAGAGGAACGAGATCAGGACACGTGGAGTGGGCCGGATGGTAGCGGAAGAAGCGGGAGAAATGGACCTCCCACCGCTCTCTGACGGCGGCGCCGGAAGTCGTTTTCGCCGGGTTCTTCCCTCTACGTTTCCTTGGTAAGAAAGCAAGAGCAGTGATGTCCCCCATTTGTCTGTTTCAAGGCTCTATTGGTTGTTGGGTTTTTGCTTTTTGGCCCCAACGCAGCCGAATTGAAAACGAAACAAAGTGAATGCAGAAGGACAAGGGAGTGACTTGTGCGAGTGATGACAGTGGTCAGGTGAGGGTTCGTACTGGGTCGCCACGTTGAGGAATTTTTCATTATAACCAACTGAAATACAAATAGTACATCACGTATTTTATATAAGTGATAAAAAAATTTATTTTTTAAATTATTAAAATTTTAACACGTATATCTCATAATTTATATAGTAACAAGTGATGTACTACCCATTTTTCGATTACGCTGAAAAATCTCTATGCCACATCCCTGCGCTCTTTATAGACAACCATAAATTATTTACCACTAATAAAAGAGTTTAATTTGTTAATTAACTAATTACAAGGTGTTAAAATCTTTTGCTTATTTTTTCACAAGTAATAACGTTGGTGAGTTAAATAATTAGTTATTATAAGAAGATAAACTTGTAGAAATCAACTCGCATCATGATACATAAACATGTTTATGTTTGTTATTGCAGAGTATTATTTGCAAAATCTTTTGCTTATTTGCTTAATTATATATCTTTTCGATATGTGTGAGTTAGGCAAGCTAAGTATGTTTATCTCTTTGTAGTTGAGTTCCGAATATGAGTAGTGATGTAATTATTGAACCAAAAATTGGCCAAATGATTGAACGAGATCGAGTCAGTAAAAAATCTTAAAGGTGTAATGGCTACCACCGAACAACTTGAGCAACTATAATTGTTGTGAACTTTGTGATATGAATGTAACTGAAATATGTAAATGACCATTAACCCAAAATACTTATAAGAATTTTAATAAATCTTTTATTATTATTAAAAAGAGGAGAATGATTTAAAACTATTATAATAATTTATGAGATAAAAAAAATTTAAATTTAAAATATATAGTCGAAACTCAACACTCAATCAACATGCAAATATTATTACTTCTTATTCTCCTTGGAGTATTTATTTTCGAGAACGTTTTCAGCTACATGGTCGTTTATATTCTTGTAGTTACAAACGATCTCTATATGGCCTGGTATTAAATCCATGGGTAAAGTACAAAAAACTACCTCAACTATTGGTGTCACGACACTTTCATACCTCATTTTTTTTAAATTAACAATGTCATACCTCATCTTTAGAATTTGGTCCAATGTTATACCTTCCGTGACACACCCCGACCCAGAAAGTCCCCTAGGACACTGAAGTCGAGTTGTGCTGGCCGACACCTGGAAGGTGACGAAGCCATAAAGTGTAGTGATGTGGAAAATGTGAATAAATTTAAACCTAAAAGTGCCTAAACATCAGAGTGTGCTCGTGAGCGGGAGCGAACCCATCTCACACGTGACTTCAGAGCATAAGCAAATACAAAAGAACGGGCAAGAATTATACCCTCAACTGTAGCCACCAGACCAGAGATTCGCCAATAATCCTCGTCGATACGAACCTTAACAGCTAACCTGGAGGGGCGCAAAACAGAAAACGTGAGTGGGCAAAAACAAATACTTTCCAAAATCATTTTATAAAAACCATAAGTAACCCCTCACTGTGAAACCCGTATAATTTTCCCAAAAAATAGTACATATATAACTTATATACGAAAACCTCGTCTAAGAATCAAAACTCATTATCAAACTCAAGAATAGGCCATGTCGATATACCAACTCAGAAAATCATCAACATCAGGCAAGTAATGTAAATCAGGGGTGTCCCTAATGTCATGTCAGCCGGAGTCACCTCTAGTGACCTGTACGGCTGAATCTATAGCTCATCCATCATACTCAATCAATATCAATCATTATCCTGCACACGAGTCGGAACCACCTATAGTGATCTGTATGACAGGCTAGGTGTATAATATTACGCTCAATGCTACGATCACGTGAAGGCTGTACGACGAATCGCGGGTCACCTACGAGTCGGAACCACCGATAGTGGTCTGTACGACAGGCTAGGCACCTGCCTTGGATCCAAGGTGAGCGTACGGTGCATGAGGTGAACGATCACGTGAAGGCTAGGCCCTACTCTGGCGGAGCACAAACACCCGAGGTGCAGGTGATGAGCTAAGCACAATCTATCATCATCTCAAACACTATCTATCATACTTACCTGACTTACCTGGCCGTCCACATCGTCGGAGCACAATGAATGTGATCATAATCATAATTATAAAATATAATTGGCATACGACATGGCAACTCAATTATAAAATCCATTCAATTCGTAAATCGATCAAATTACGTTTCTGGGAAAACGTCATATATATATATATATATAGTGAAAACAAAAGCCCACTCACCTGGAGTCCACGCTACAGCCCCCCTAGCACGACTCTCGAGACATCCCCAAATGATCCCAAATGATCACCGCCTAGCATAAATATCAATTCATGTCTCAGAATTCGTACTGAGAGAATATGCAATTTATAATAAACGCATCCCTACGAATTCGATTTGGAAGATCCGTATCACGAAACTTCGATCCGTCACTTCCAATAATCCACATTAAGCTTCTAGAACAATATCCCAAAGTTTCGTTACGATCTAACGGTTGGATCTCCGCCAATTGCCAAAACCAAGTGGCGGTTAACGTTTTATTTACAAACTTACAATTCCAATTCGGGAAGATCCGTACGACGGATTCCCGATCCGTAAATTCCTACATTCCTCAAATATTACATACTACCACATACTAAAGTTTGGTGACGATCCAACGGTCGGATCGTCGATTCATATTTTGACCTATTCCATAACCGTAACGAATTTAGGTCCTAACGATCAATCTACGTCAATCCATCATCAAAACTAATATCAAGGCATTGAATAACGTCTAAAAACATCATTGGCGGCCCTCGGGCCATGCGCCGCCGCACGCGCCGCCGCGGGTGGCGGTTGGCCGCCCCCGAGTCGCCGGAAAATTCAACTTTCACTAAAAATTCTAAAAATATCCAGAATTAAAGATCTCAATGAGTAGAACAACTTTCATACCTGTGAGAAAGTCCAATTTGGCCTCGAAGACCTCCAATTTCATCACACCCGCCAAGAACCCTAGAAATGGGGTGTTCTCCAATTCGACTTTAATTCGATTCCGATGCTCCAAACAATGATTGGGATTTGTTCCTGGGTTCAAGGGAAGTATTTTGGTGGAATCAATTTCATGAAAACGTTTTAGGATTTGAGGATTTCGAACAAATTTCCCACTGCACCCACGGGTGCGTTTTCTCTATTTTGGGGTTCAAATCCCACCAAATTTGAGGTGAAAAGGATAGAGGGAAGATTATAGAGAGGTTTCTAGGTGATGGTTCGAGGTAATTCGACGGAAAAATGGGTGGAAATCCACCGGAAAACACCAAGGGAGCCGACCGGGTCGGGTTGCCCAAAACCGGGTCCCGATCCCCCGTGTCTCTCCCCTCTCCTTTCTCCTCCTTTCTCTCTTCCCTCAATGGTCCACTCATTCTCTCTCTTCTCCTAATTGCTCCATTTATCTCCCTTCTTCCTCCTTTCCTTCCTAATCCGCACCATCCAATATTTTTGTCCTTAAATCTAGGCCATACACATGGCACAACATTTCTGGAATTTTCTATAAAATAAGAATTTTACAATTTAGTCCTTAACTTTAAACGTTAGTAACTTCTTCGTTATAGCTCCAAATTCGAATCCGTTTGCGCCTACGCGTCCGTAGCAACGAATACTACAAGAATATGCCAAGAAAACGAATCTTAGGTGTCACTACGAGGCAGTCAACACCAATCGAAGTACGTGCATCGAAGGGCATTTTCGTAAACTCACTTATTAAAATTATAATTTTTAGGGACGGGTTGTCACATTCCGTTACTTGGCCGTTTACTTTTCAATTAAATGCTGACATGAGTTAATTCAGGGCCCACTTTTTATTAAATAAAATATTATTAAAAACTTAAAAAAAAAATTAATATTTTTTAAATATTAAAACAAAAGTTAAATAAAATAAAAATAAAACCCTCACTTTGTCTCTTCTCCCCCCCCCCCAAAAAAATCTTCATCTTCCTGTAATCTTCAACCAAAAAAACAATTGAAAACCATCAACCCCCCCCCCCCCACCCGAAGAAGAAGAAGATCTTCTCCCTATCTTCATCTTCCTGCTTAATCTTCAACAACAAAAAAATGAAAACCCATCCCCCACCTGAAGAAGAAGATCTTCTCCCCATCTTCATCTTCCTGCTTAATCTTCAAAAAAAAAAAATGAAAACCCATCAACACCCCACCCAAAGAAGAAGAAGAAAAATGCAACCCAGAAAGAAAAAGAACAGGATGAAGACGAAGGGAAAAAAAAAACCAAATGCAGTTCGTCGCACCCACCCCCTTCCCCTCCCCTAACAAACCCAACCCCCTGCAACCCAAAAAGGAAAATGAGGATAATGAAAAAAAAACCAACCAAACTCAGTTGCTTCCTTCCCCCCCCCTCCCCAAAACCCAACCCCCTTGCCAACCCCAAATCCACCACTCCCACCCCATCACAAAGGTTTTCTGATTCCACCTCAACGAGATTTGGGTTTTTTCTTGGTTTTTTTTTTTTGGGTTGCAGGTAGTGGGTGCGGTTTTATGGAAGACGGGAGGGGGGAAGAAAGGAAGGGGGTCGGGGAAAATCGCGAGTTTTGGGGGAGGGGAGAAGACAAATTAGTTTTTTTTTTTTTTTTTTTTTTGGGTTGCAGGAATGGCTCTGGAATGGGGGAGAAGAGAGAGATTGGGGGGGGGGGGTTGGGAAAATGGGACGTGAGGTTTTTTATTTTATTTTAATTTTTGTGACAATCCGTCCCAAATTTTAACGTTTTTATTAATTTTAAAAGCGTGAAATTATGAAAATGCCCTAGAGACGTGGTTAGGTGAAAATATGAATCGACAATCCGACCGTTGGATCGTCACCAAACTTTGATATATTATAATACGTAATATTTGAGGATCATTGGAACTTACGGATCGGGAATCCGACAAACGGATCTCCCCAAATTGGAATTGTAAGTTCATAAAAATAAATTGTTGACCACCACTTGGTTTTGGCAATTGGCGGAGATCCGACCGTTGGATCATAAAGAAACATTAGGACGTTGTTCTAGGAACATAATGTAGATCTTTGCAAGTAACAACTTGGAAATCCGTGTTACAGATCTTCCGAACTAAATTACGTAGGGATGTGTTTTATGTAAATTATGTATTCTATCGGTAAGGACCCTGAGACGTAATTTGATAATTGTTTTAGGCGACGTTGGTTTGTGATGCCTTAATATGTGTGCTAGGGAGTCATAGCGCGGACCTCAGGTGAGTGGATCTTTTCTTTTTTATCGTATGTGTGTGTGTGTATATATATATATATATATATAGATATCTATAGATATCTCTATATATATCTATATATATAAGATTGACATCTCCACAAACGTTTATAAATTGAATATTTCATATAATTTCTGTGCATACTTTGGAGGACTACTGCGAACTACAAATGGATTGATCTGTCACAGCCCGTCCCGAAATTTTTAATTTCCGAGGACGTGAAGTTACGAAAATGCCCTTAAACAGAATTAAGGTGCGTAAATTGAATATTAGTTCTACCTAAGGTTCCTAAACTATTGTTAATTGGAATAATCATTAGTTTTAGGAACTTAAACCTAGGCTTAATCTTGGATTTTTGGGATGTAATTTTGTGTATGGGGTTTAGGTAGGACCTCCCCACCCCTCATTTTCCTCCCCATAACCCGTATCTTGTCTCTCTCTCTCTTCTTCTCAATTCTCTCTCTCTCTCCCGTCGAAAACCCACGGCACACCCACACCCATAACAAAAAACTTCTGGATCGACGAAACAAATTACATATTCATGATCGTGAAGTCCATACGAACTCAGTGGTACCATTTTCAGGTAAGATTTCATACGATTTCACGTCCAAAACTCAAGGTTTATATTTGGCACTATTCATCAACTTTTTATACGTTGCGTTTTAGGAGAATCGGAGATCACATGAGTGTTTGTTGGGTCCTCTAGATGCTCGGAGACGTTCGTTTGACAAGCTTTGATGTCGGGATCACGTAGAACGGAGATGGCCGGATTCTTGGAGATTTCCCGACGAGTTTCTCGTTAGTTTTCGAAGTTTTTGAAGGTATAGACTTGTTCTACTCTCAATTTAGAACATTTTGGTGAAAATTTCATGAAGAATGGTTGAGAAACGAGTGAGAAATCACACACGGAAGTTTTCCGGTCACCGGAAAAACCAGTCCGGCGAGGACCACCGGAGAAGGCGAGTGGGGCACACGCGCGGTGCGCGTGGGGGCGCGTAGGCAGTGCTTGTCCTGGCGCGTGAGGGCGCGTGGCACCTCCAAAAATTATTCTAAAAATACCGGGACGTTCGTGACGTCGAGTAGATCGATTTCATATATTTAAACTCTATATTTGGACAATCTATGAAGATTTTATGTACGTTTCCGTTTATGTGTTGTTAAACTAAGTTAATTAGAAATTTCATGTATAGGGAAACGTATTCCGAGGACGTATATGATTGAGCCAAGCTAGGAGGCTTCGTCTCGACTACGTATCTGTGAGTGGGCAGTTTTATTTCCGTATATATATATATATACTTGACGTTTTCCCAGAAATTGAAATTGAATGAAAATATGCTTTAAATGCAATGTATAAAAGTATATGAAAAGTATGTTTTCAAATGCCATGCGTAGATTCATATGAAAAGATGATTCGAAATGCCATGCATAGAAGTATGTGAAAAGTATATAGAAATGTGAATCGAATTGCCATGCATGAAATGATATGAAAATAGGAATTGATATATGATGCACATGTATGAATTGGTGCGGTGGACGCACATGTGAATTGAATTGCCATGCATAGAATGTTATGAAAATTGTGAATTGATATATGATGCATATGTATGAATTGGTGCGGTGGACGCACAGGTAAGTATCAGGTGAGTATATATTACTGTTATGATGATGTTGAGATATGTTGAGCTCATGACCTGCACCATGGTATTAGTGCTTATATTATTCACCGCATCGCACGCTCGCCTTGGATCCAAGTAGATGCTAGTCGTACAGACCACAAGGGGTGGTTCCGACAGGCCAGTCGTACAGACCTTTAGAGAGGTTCCGGCTGGTGGGTGACCTTAGATTATGTGCACAGATGATTGATGAGAAATGATTGATGAGAAAAGCACTAGAGCGTAATATTAACCATTAAGTCGTACAGACTACATTAGGTGGTTCCGACTTATGTGCAGAAGGCCGTACAGGTCACAGGTGGTGACTCCGGCAAGATGAGAATTTGAAGTGAAGCAAGATGAGATTTGGAGCTCTAGATACAGCCGAGGGCTGAGATGATAGAAATGATATAGATTCAGCCGTACAGGGCCATTAGAGGGTCTCCGGTTGATTATTTTCTTCCACCTGATTTATGTTAATGCATCCATACTATAATGTTAAATTTAGACATGGCATGGCATATTGTATTGAAAGTAATGTTGAGATAGTGATTTGAAGTTTTGAGAATATATATGTATATATATTGATATTTTACATTTCTGGGAAAGTATACAAGTTTTACGGAGAGGGGTTACAAAGTTTTGAGAAATGGTTTGGATTTGGAAAAGATTTGTTTTACTGACCCACTCAACTTGGTTTTGCGCCCCTCCAGGTTCAAGATTTCAGAGGTGTGGTGTCTACGAGGAAATTCAACGGGGTTCTGACAGAATGGACAAAATTGGATCTCACCTTTGGGTGTTTCATCTTAGAAGTGATATAATTAAAGCTTCCGTACTGTGTAAATGGTTACGTCACTTCCACGTGACGGCCAGCATGCCCTCCTTCGGGATGGGGTGTGTCAGTTGGTATCAGAGCCTAGTTGCAATCTTGGACGTTTTGAGAAAATTCTAGTGAATTCTGTCAGAACTATACCGCCTCGTAGCGAGCCACGTAGTTCAGATGAACCTAGTTCCCTGATATAGTGGTTTAGGGAAAACTACTACTATGGTGATTCAGTCTATTATCTAAAAGAACATTTTAAGACGGGTTATAAGTTGACTTTGAATCACTTTATAAAAATGATGAACCTGAGGGAGCAAAGAGACGGTTTAATCATTTGGAAAAGATGTTTCAGATTATGCAAGTTAAAGGAATCTTCCTTTTGACAGGGAGTCGAGACGACTACCTGGTTTGGGTTATGAACTTGTATCCTGGTGGAAACAGGAGTATCATTCGTTGTCACCGGAGGAAACAGCCGATTTAAAGATGGTTGAGGACTTGTTAAAGAAAAGAATTATTCCTCCGGCATATTATGATGGTAGTAAGCAAGAGTTTGCAAATATGAGACAAGGAAAGTTGACGGTAATTAAGTATATTAGAAAGTTTTCAGACTAGCCTCATTCCATTCAGATATTGCTGCTAAATTGGTTGAGGTGTTATGTTGTTTTAGACTGGGTGGCAAAAGGAAGTGGTATTTTTGGTGACCATTATCCATTGTACCTCTTACCAGGAGTATACGAGATGTTGTTGAGCCTTGAGGACTCTGAGAACATGATCAGCGAGAGTAAAGAAGAATAAGAAAAGAATGGGAATCAAAAGAAGACGATAAAGTTAATGATTCGCCATATCAAGGATATAGAAAGATTCAGAGCTTCGAAAGAAGTGAAGCTAGAGCTAATTCTTCTAGCTGAGGTTTTAATGCCACTGGTCAGAGGCGAAGTGATGAATTTATTGGTAATCCCAGATTTTAGAGACAAGGTGTCACGAATAAGGGAAAGGTACCTTGTGCAGCAGGTACAATATTAGACACTTTGGAAAGTGTGGGAATCAGTGAATGTATTCATGTGGACAAATGGGACATAGAATTATGAATTGTCCCTAGAATCAGTTGTACCCAACAGTTTTCCATGACACCATAGTGTCGATTCAGCAGGTTTATAGACTTAGTGGTTTGGTCGGATTGATCGTGGGTACAGAGATATTTGATGAGTTAAATGTTCAGCCGTACAGGCCACAAGAGGTGGATCCGGCTGATACATGAGAAATTGATGTGTAAGTCGTACAGGTCACTATAAGTGACTCCGACTAATATGCTAGCATAGATGGTTGAGCCAGAGAATCAGCCGTACAGGTCATTCTAGTTGACTCCGGCTGATATATTTCTTATTATGGATGATATTGCCTAGAAAGTAGTAAATAAATATGGTTGAGACGAGTGTATGTATTTCCCAATGAGTGACAAAATAGTAATATTACATCCTCGAGAGTTATTGCTTACTTATCGAGACAACGATGATTTATCAGTATTGCGGGCTGCAGACTGTAATATTAATAACTTATTCGTTGGATTCGTTAAGCAAGTAAACAGGTAAGTCATTCTATGAGAGTATGGTGTTTTTCATGGTGCCCGGTGCTGGTAGAAGATATAGTTATGTTAGAGAATCTTATCCGTCAGATATTGTAGACTTTAATGTTATTCTAGACTCAGATTGGCCACGGTATGATCGTACCGATGTCGATTATTACGGGAATTAGTTACTTTCCATCGAGTTGATTGATCAGAGGTTACTTTGGTGGGCATGCAAAGTGAATTGAGTCAGCCGTTATTTATGCTGTGAGAGCAAAGAGATTGTTTTCGAAAGGCTGTCAAAAATACTTAGCTCATATGGTGCTAAATGACGTTGCTCAGAGTAGTGTGAAGGATGTTAACAGGGTTAGACTTTTCTTGATGTCTTCCCTGAGAGATTACCTGGATTGCCTTCGGGCAGAGATGTGGAGTTCACTATTGACTTGTTTCCAGGTATAAATTTTATGTTAAAGATTAGTTCATGATGAGTTAAGAGAATTGGAAATTCAGTTGAAAGAATTGGTTGATAAAGGTTTCATTCAACCTAGTACAACCCTTTGGAGGAGCCTCAGTTTGTTGATGAGAAAGAAAATGGACTTTAAGACTATCCATTGATTATAGACAATGGAATCGGGTAATGATCGAGGACCGTTATCCATTGTGGTGTACCGATGTTTATTTGATCAGCAGAGGTGCTTGTGTAAATTCAAGGATTGATATCATTTTTCATTGGCGATATTCTGGTATATTCTGAGCCAGAGCAGGGCATGTAACCATGTTAAGTCGGTAAAACCAAGATTGAGAGAACGTTGGTTGTATACTAAGCTTAGCAATTGCTAATGTTGGATGAATCAAGTAGCATTCTGATATATGATATATATTCTTAAGGTATTCAAGTGAATCCTTAAAAGGTAGCAGAAATTGAGAATTTGGAGCAACCACGAACCATAATTGAGATTCAGAATTTCTTAGCTTACCAGGCTATCTTGGATGGTTGTGAAAGATTTTTCAGTCATTGCTTTGTCATTGACGAGATTGTTGAGAAAGGAGGTTATGTATGAGTGGGAAGGAAATTGTGAGCAAAGGATTCAACAACTAAAATATTTCCTCACTCATGCACGTAATTTGGTATTCCCAGAAGATAGCGGTAATTATCGGTTTATGGTGATGTTACATTGAATGTTCTTGGTTAGGTATTGATGTCACATGTTAGAGTGATGGCATATGTTCCATGGCAAATGGAACTTCATGAGATGAATTACTCTACTTGAGATTTGGAAATTTTGATTACCAACCTTGCCGTGAAGTTATGGAGACATTATAATTGGTAAGAAGGCAAGATTTTATGAATCAAAAGAGTCTCCAATATCCATTACTCAAAGGGATTTTGATCTGAGGTAACGAAGGTGGATTGAGTTACTTAGTGATCGTGATTGTATGACCAGGGGGATCGTGGAATTGTTATAGTTGATGCACTTGATAGAAAGGCTCCAGTAAGATTAACGTTTGGCACGCTTGCCATGATTATCTTCCTGTGGATTGGAAATCAACTTGAGTAAAATTGAGAATGGAAGATCGAGAAGGAAGCTGTACTTGCTAAATTTCAAGTTAGGCATTTTTGGGTAAGGTCGTACTCGAAACTTGAATGTTTGACAAAGAAGTTTAAGAATTAACCAAGGCAAAGAAAGAAGGGAAAAAGAAGGAGTACAAGGTTCGTGAATCGAATGGCATGTGAATACAAGTAAACAGAATGTATGTACCTAATGCTGGGGGTTTAAAGTAAGCAATTTTGAACAAAGTTCACTGTTCAGTTTATGCAATATTCCAAAAGTAATAAGATTTATCATACCTTTCGACATTTTTATTGGTCAGCAGATTGAGGCAGAAAGAAATAAACCTTTGGATTGAGACAACTATTTTCTGTTTTGCAGCAGAAATGGAAAAATACTACTTTGGATTATGAGTACAAGCTTCCTTGTACACGAGATGGTTATGATCGAATTTGAAGTGATGGTTGGTCAACGTACCAAGTTAGCACATTTATTTCAGCGTTGAGCAACAACCTTTTCCAGACAGTGCAACAATATTTATTTGTTTTATGGATAAGAAAATTGGGTTACGGAACTGCTGAGTTTCTTAAGTATGTTGGTTGCGCAGTGTCCGAAGTAATGCCATAAGGTCCATGAAACGTGTCATGTGAGTCGATTATTTTGGTTGACTTGTTGATGGAATGCTTTTGGATAGAGAAAGATTCGATCACGAAAGAGTTTAATAGGCCCTGAGACTATGGATGAGTCTTCTCAAAGTATTCAGGTGATTAAGTTTAACCTGAGAGTAGCCAAGCATGGCAAAAGAGATTAACAGGTAGATATGCCACTAACCGAGTGTATGACGTAGATGATTTTATATTTCTGAAGTTCTCACATTAGAAAAATGTGATTCGGTCTGGAAAGGAAGGCAAGTTGAATCTTAAGTGTATCGGATTTTATGTGATCATCGAAAAGTTGGTGAAGTTGATTACAGATTTGAATTGCTTCCAGAGTTGTCGTAAGTGCAGGATGTGTTTTATGATTCGATATTTTTGGAAATTTCACCACAAAAAGGAATAGTAAGATTTAGAAAGGAAGACAAGATAAGTCTTAAACACATCAGACCGTTTTTGATTATTAAAGGAATCGATGAAGTTGCATACAAGTTGTGTTGCCTTTAGAATTGACTATGGTGCATAATGTAGTTTGTGTTCGATGCGTTGTTACTAAGTGGCAGATTCGTCACATGGGATTCTGGTGCAACTATTGAGAATTAAACTGGATATGATCGCTGAGGAGCTAATGATGACTTTGGATTGGAAAAAGGAAGTACTGAGAATTAAGACAGTGTAATTGGTAAAGGTTTCGGTGAAAGAACCATTCAGTGGAAGAAGCTACTTGGGAGATGGAAGAAAGGATGAGAGAGATTTACCCGAGGCTATTATATGAGTATAGATGATTTGGTTGGTTGCTGGAATTTCGGGGACGAAATTCTATAAGGAGGGGAGATTGTCACAGCCCGTCCCGAAATTTTTAATTTCCGAGGACGTGAAGTTACGAAAATGCCCTTAAACGGAATTAAGGTGCGTAAATTGAATATTAGTTCTACCTAAGGTTCCTAAACTATTGTTAATTGGAATAATCATTAGTTTAGGAACTTAAACCTAGGCTTAATCTTGGATTTTTGGGATGTAATTTTGTGTATGGGGTTTAGGTAGGACCTCCCCACCCCTCATTTTCCTCCCCATAACCCGTATCTTGTCTCTCTCTCTCTTCTTCTCAATTCTCTCTCTCTCTCCCGTCGAAAACCCACGGCACACCCACACCCATAACCAAAAACTTCTGGATCGACGAAACAAATTACATATTCATGATCGTGAAGTCCATACGAACTCAGTGGTACCATTTTCAGGTAAGATTTCATACGATTTCACGTCCAAAACTCAAGGTTTATATTTGGCACTATTCATCAACTTTTTATACGTTGCGTTTTAGGAGAATCGGAGATCACATGAGTGTTTGTTGGGTCCTCTAGATGCTCGGAGACGTTCGTTTGACAAGCTTTGATGTCGGGATCACGTAGAACGGAGATGGCCGGATTCTTGGAGATTTCCCGACGAGTTTCTCGTTAGTTTTCGAAGTTTTTGAAGGTATAGACTTGTTCTACTCTCAATTTAGAACATTTTGGTGAAAATTTCATGAAGAATGGTTGAGAAACGAGTGAGAAATCACACACGGAAGTTTTCCGGTCACCGGAAAAACCAGTCCGGCGAGGACCACCGGAGAAGGCGAGTGGGGCACACGCGCGGTGCGCGTGGGGGCGCGTAGGCAGTGCTTGTCCTGGCGCGTGAGGGCGCGTGGCACCTCCAAAAATTATTCTAAAAATACCGGGACGTTCGTGACGTCGAGTAGATCGATTTCATATATTTAAACTCTATATTTGGACAATCTATGAAGATTTTATGTACGTTTCCGTTTATGTGTTGTTAAACTAAGTTAATTAGAAATTTCATGTATAGGGAAACGTATTCCGAGGACGTATATGATTGAGCCAAGCTAGGAGGCTTCGTCTCGACTACGTATCTGTGAGTGGGCAGTTTTATTTCCGTATATATATATATACTTGACGTTTTCCCAGAAATTGAAATTGAATGAAAATATGCTTTAAATGCAATGTATAAAAGTATATGAAAAGTATGTTTTCAAATGCCATGCGTAGATTCATATGAAAAGATGATTCGAAATGCCATGCATAGAAGTATGTGAAAAGTATATAGAAATGTGAATCGAATTGCCATGCATGAAATGATATGAAAATAGGAATTGATATATGATGCACATGTATGAATTGGTGCGGTGGACGCACATGTGAATTGAATTGCCATGCATAGAATGTTATGAAAATTGTGAATTGATATATGATGCATATGTATGAATTGGTGCGGTGGACGCACAGGTAAGTATCAGGTGAGTATATATTACTGTTATGATGATGTTGAGATATGTTGAGCTCATGACCTGCACCATGGTATTAGTGCTTATATTATTCACCGCATCGCACGCTCGCCTTGGATCCAAGTAGATGCTAGTCGTACAGACCACAAGGGGTGGTTCCGACAGGCCAGTCGTACAGACCTTTAGAGAGGTTCCGGCTGGTGGGTGACCTTAGATTATGTGCACAGATGATTGATGAGAAATGATTGATGAGAAAAGCACTAGAGCGTAATATTAACCATTAAGTCGTACAGACTACATTAGGTGGTTCCGACTTATGTGCAGAAGGCCGTACAGGTCACAGGTGGTGACTCCGGCAAGATGAGAATTTGAAGTGAAGCAAGATGAGATTTGGAGCTCTAGATACAGCCGAGGGCTGAGATGATAGAAATGATATAGATTCAGCCGTACAGGGCCATTAGAGGGTCTCCGGTTGATTATTTTCTTCCACCTGATTTATGTTAATGCATCCATACTATAATGTTAAATTTAGACATGGCATGGCATATTGTATTGAAAGTAATGTTGAGATAGTGATTTGAAGTTTTGAGAATATATATGTATATATATTGATATTTTACATTTCTGGGAAAGTATACAAGTTTTACGGAGAGGGGTTACAAAGTTTTGAGAAATGGTTTGGATTTGGAAAAGATTTGTTTTACTGACCCACTCAACTTGGTTTTGCGCCCCTCCAGGTTCAAGATTTCAGAGGTGTGGTGTCTACGAGGAAATTCAACGGGGTTCTGACAGAATGGACAAAATTGGATCTCACCTTTGGGTGTTTCATCTTAGAAGTGATATAATTAAAGCTTCCGTACTGTGTAAATGGTTACGTCACTTCCACGTGACGGCCAGCATGCCCTCCTTCGGGATGGGGTGTGTCATGATCCCTGCTTAAGGTACGTAAGCAGTCCGACAAGACATTAGATGTAGCCATACAATAAATGAGATGAAATAATTGAGACAATAGTCTTGTTTGGGGAATTGAGTAATGTGAGGAACATTGGTGTAAATTGTGAGATTTAACCTTATGTTTTGGTGGTTAAATGTTGGTCATAAATTAATGGGTGAAGAATCAGGAAATTAAAATAAAGAATCGTATGTATTGATAGTTAATTAAACTAGTGTTTAGTTGGACTTGTCCCTAATAATTATTCCCGAAACAAATAGTTTGGGAGTATGGTATTAAAAATTATGCATTTTTACGCCATGATATATATATATATATATATATATATATATATATATATATATATATATATATATATATTTGGAAGCACCATGATATGACTGAGTATTAGTTGCATCATAGTATATCCATATGTATATTACCTATACATAATTATTGTGAACGCTTTGAAGTGCAAAAGAGGAATGCAGGACGACCAAGTAAGTACCAGGTGAGTTGTAGATTGTTAATGGGAGTTGATGTTATGTTGAGATGCATTGAGAGCTCATAAACCTGCACCCCGGTGTTAGTGCTCCCGCCCGTGGCCAGGACACAGTCCTTCACGTGATGTTCACCTCCTGCATCTTACGCTCACCTTGGATCCAAGATAAGTGCACAGTCTTGTCGTATAGACCACTATAAGTGGGTTCGACTCGTAGGTGACCCGCGATTATTCGCACAGTCTTCACGTGATCGAAGCACTAGAGCATATTGTTTTACACCTAGTCCTGTCATATAGACCACTATAAGTGGGTTTGACTCGTGTGCGGGCATGATTTATGAGCTAGAGTTCAGTTGTTGTGATATGTGCTAGCTATGATTGATGAGATATGAGTACAATTGTACATGTCACTAGAGGTGACTCTGACTTATGTACTAGCTATGATTGACGAGATGTGAGTACAATTGTACAGGTCACTAGAGGTGACTCCGACTTATGCGCTTGCTATGATTGATGAGATATGAGTACAATGGTACAGGTCACTATAGGTGACTCCGACTGATATGTGATTTCCCATTGGTTTATTTTATCGAAGTTACTTATTCTGTCACATTAAGTATTTGGCATGGTTTTGAGATACGAATATATTCTATTTTCTGGGAAATTATACAGGTTTTACGGCGAAGGGTTAGAACATTTGAGAAATGAAAGTGTTTTGAAAAGTTTTGTTTCACTCACTCACATTTCCTATTTTTGTACCCCTCCAGGTTCTAGCAGCAAAGTTCTGTATCGACGAGGATTTATGGCACTTTTCAGTACATATGCTTTCATATGTTTGTATAATCATTATCTTACCTTACTGTACTATACCTATGCTCTGTATCGCAAGTGAAATGGGACCAGACCCGCTCACCGCGCACTCGTGTACTTAGACACTTTAGATTTTAATTTATTCACATTTTATAAGTTATTACTTTATGACTTTGTCACCTTCCAGGTGTCGACCAGCACAGCTCGATTCAGAGTCCTAGTCGACTTTCCAGGTCGGGGTGTGTCACTTTTCTTTATTATTTTAATATTTAAAAATTATTAAATAATTTTTTTTAGTTTTTAATAATATTTTATTAAATTTTTTAATAGAAAGTGGGCCCCGGATCAAGCCACATCAGTATTTAACTGAGAAATTGATGCCAAGCTAACGGAAGGTATAACATTGACACAAATTTGTAAAATGAGGTATGACATTGTCAATTTAAAAAAATGAGGTATGAAAGTGTCGTGACACCAATAGTTGATGTATTTTTTTGTAATTTACCCTAAATCCATTCTTCATATCTTGTTTTAGAATTGTCGTTGGGTGATTGGAAATGGTTCTACTACTTCCTTTTCGGTTGATAAATGGTTGGATATGCCTATTGTGGACGTCGTTGGTGCAACTGAAATTGCTTCTTCTTTATATCGTACTAAGGTCTAAAATATTATTCGTATGGGAAAATGGGTTGTTCCTTCTATTTTTCTTCTACTTTTCCAGACCTAGCTAAAGAGATTTTAGAAATGCCTTTTCCAATTGATGAGGACAAGGATGTTTTAATTTGGGAAGCTTCTACATCTGGAGTCTTTTCATTTTTCAATGGCTATGAAATTGTTCGTCATCGATTTCCTGTTAAAAGTTGGGCTTCCACTATTTTGTGTCCTTTCATCCCATCTCGCCACTCTATTTTAGTTTGGAAGATTCTATTCAACAAGCTCCTAACGGAGGATCAACTTTAGCGACGGGGCATCCCGCTGGCTCCAATATGCCAACTATGTTACAAGAATTATGAATCTATTGACCATTTATTTTCTAGTTGTGAATTTGCACAACGTGCTTGGCGTTGGCTAGCTACCCAATTTGGCACTATTGTTCCATCTACGGGCTCCCTCTCTGATTTATGGCTTGCTTTTGTGTCAAAGCGGTCTTCTCCACAACTTCGCAATGTCTAGCTTGCTTCAAGGTTTTTCTTACTAATGGTTATTTTGAAGATGCGTAATAAAGTGAAGTTTGAAAGCAAACCCCCTTCCTTTTCACGTCTTTGCCGTTCCACATCGCCCTGGATTAGGCATGTTGGAGCTCTCACCCCTAGTCATGTACGAGGCATTTTGGATAGGCAACTTTTATTCTTTCTTGGAATCTCGGCTAAGTCTTGTAAAGCTTTTTCTATTGTCCTTGTTCTTTGGAATACCCCTCCTTTTTCTTAGGTCAAAGTGAATACTGATGGCCTTACTAAAGGTAATCCGGGTCTTGCGGCTTGTGCCGGGGTTTTTCGAGATTTTGCGAGTTATTTTCTTTGTGGTTTCTCCCTAAGCTTGGGCCATCGTACTTCTTTCTATGCAGAGCTCCATGTTGTCATTCTTACTGTTAAATTGGCTCAATTGCGAGGTTGGCAAATTTTATGGCTTGAAAGTGACTTTTCTAGTGTAATATCATGTTTTGCTTATGGATCTTTCTTTCCCCCTTGGATGCTCTAGACACGATGGAACAATTGTATTCTCCATTTGCAGAACATGGTTTTTTGTTGCTCTCATACATTTCGAGAAGGAAATGTTGTTGCTGACAAATTAGCCAATTTAGGGATTCTCTCATCTTCATTTGTTTGGTATTCCGCTCCTCTATAGAGATCCTTCCTTTTCTATACTCAGATTTCTTAGGCATGCCAGCCTACAAGTTTGTCTCCCCTTCTTGATGTGTGATTTCCTTTTTTACTTAATCTTTTTGGATTTCTTTTTTTTTGTTTTGCAGCTTGCCTTGCAGGTTCTTACATTTTAAGGTTTATAGAGGGGTTTGGGCATATGTCCACCCAATCTTTTCCTTGTATTTTTTTTTCAAGAGGGGTACAGTCTATGTCCCCCCTCTTTTTCCTGTAGTTCCTTTCTCAAAAGGGGTAAGATGTATATCCCCCTCTTTGTATTTCGTTTTTCTTGTTCTATGAGGGGTAAGGTTTATGTCCCCACATGTCTAGGTGTAACTTCTTTTTTCTTATACCTCGTGCCGCCGAGATTTTCCAAAAAAAAAATTTTAAAAAAAAAATAATCATTTTCTATTCTCTAACACAACCCTTAAATCCTAAATTCCTATTTTCTCTTGGCTGTTTCTCTCGTACATCCTTCCCTACTTTCGTCTTATCATGTTTTCCTCTCCACCTGCTTCTCTTTCATTTGATATGCATCACGCGGTTGCTATCATACCTACTCGTCTTTCATCTCCATCAGATATGCAACATCTTCTCATCGAATTTGTTGTCGCCGTCGCCGTCGCCATCGATGCCTTTGACATCATCAAATCTCGACACTAGGGTACCAACGTAATAAACACGTTCGATTCAATAAAAATTCAAAATTATTGAACTAAATCCTAGCGCTAGATATGATTCAACTTCTTCACTAAAATATGTAAACTTAGACCAAATTAAATTAAATTAAAGCACAACAATTCATTTGATTTAATTATTTTTTTCTAGTATGCCATTGTTACTCTATGGTCTTATAAAATCTAGCTATTATTATGAACACACCAAACTATACATCTTGAAAGCGATTTTTTTGTCACCTAATATTGCAGTTTAGTAATGTTTTTTTCTTTCTTTAAGTGGTAGTTCTTAAGTTTTATTTTCGTCGAAAACGAATTCAAACAAATTATTAGTATTGACACATTCTCAAGTTCTATTTTTATCAAAACAAATTCAAACCAACTTATTATTTTTGAACTATTGTGTGACTTAGCCTAATTCTCGCACACTTTAGTATTAAAAAATAAAAATAATAGAAATATGTTAAGGAAACTCCCTTACTGTTCATGGATTATCTACCACTTCACAATTTAACATCGATTACAGTAACCACATTTTACAAAAAAAAAGAAAAAAAAGTGACAGAGAGTCATATTTTTTTAGTTGGGGTAATGTTAGGAAGATTAAATTTGTAGATAAAATTTTGAAAACTAAAGGACATGAAAGTTGATGATTTATTTATTACTTAAACGTTGATAAATATACTTATTCATATTTGTGACACATCATTAAATTTATAAATTTAGTTTTCCTAACATTTCTCAAAACTACCCTTTTAGTTTTTAGCATTTCTCAAAAATAAAAACCACGTTCGAACGTTGAAGTTTTAAAGTAATAAAATAATAAACAAAAGGTTTAGCGTGGGGAGGGTGCTATCTCCAGTTATGCGTTCTTCCCGAAGCAGCACCAGCTGCAAAGAAGAAAACACAGCAGCGAAGAAAAGCAAACCATGAAATCTCTTCTCAATCCAGAACCTTCTCTTTTCACCTCCATCTCCACCACTTCCACCACCGCCAAGCATCGCTGCCTCACTCACTCTCTCACCCAAACACTCCTCAACCTCCCCGCATATACCGCCCGCCGCCGTACCGGAAGAAAACTAACCTTAACCACCAAAGCCGTGTTGGAATCCGTCACCGTCAAAAAATCTAACATCCCGGAATCCGATACCCGAAACCCGAAGATTTCGTCTTCGTATCGGTGCTCCGATATTCCGAAGCCGAATGAGACGGTGCTGGAAGCTCAGACTAGGGTTTGCACGGGCCCCACACAGACCAAGCCTCTCAGCGAGGATCAGGCCTTCAAGGTGCTCGACACCATTTACAGATCGGTTAAGGGCGAGCTGAAAGATGAGGAGCCGGTGTCGAAGTCGCAGCTTGGCGCATTTTTCGCGGCAATGTCGATTCGTGCCAACTCTTTTCCGGAGGTGACGCAGTGGAGCGAGGGCGAGACCCGCGCGATGGACCAGTTCTGGCCGCTTCTGGTTCGGGCTCTTCCGGCGGACGTGGTGTTCATTGCCGATCCAGAGGGATCGTTGATGGCCGCGGGAAGCTCAATCGGACCCCATTTCGTCGGGAACGGCGCGAGCGATATGAGATTGGTCGGCGCCCTCCGGGAGGTCCTCGCCGGCGGCCACCTCGGATTCGAAGAAGTCCAAGGCGTGCTGCGAGACGTTCTTCCGTTGAAATCAATGGATGATGCAACATCGTCTGATGGTGTGAGTGAAGCGTTGCTTTCGGCATTGTTGATTGGTCAGCGGATGAACCGAGAAACGGACCGTGAGCTGAAAGCTTATTGCCTTGGATTTGATGATGAACTCGGTAAGCTCTAGTCTAATTAATTATCCCAATTAGTTTTTCTTAATTTGTTTTCAGAGGATGAATTATTTGCTTAATGATTGATTAATTAGGTGATACTCCAATTGCTGATGTTAAATCACTTACCCACTATGGTGAACCTTACGATGGCAACACGCGTTTCTTTAGGAGCACATTGTTTGTTGCTGCGGTTCGATCTTGCTATTCGGAATCTTGCTTGCTTCACGGCTTGGATTGGATGCCGCCTAAGGTGAGATTTCATACCCGCTCAACCAATTGACTGATAATAAAGCCGGAGTAATGATGTTTTTGGTTTTTTTTAGGGAGGTGTTACTGAAGAACAGATGCTTAAGTTTATGGGGGCAAATACGAGTGTAACCCCGTCGCAAGCAAAAGTACTTCTTGAGGTATCTGTGGTTCCCATATATTTATTGCTATGCTTACTCATTCCTTTGTTTTTATGTCTTTCGGGTTGTGCTTTAATTCTATATTCTGTTATTTCAGGATGAAGACACTGGTTTTGCCTATATAAGTCAACGCGAAGCCCGCCCTTCTCTGTGTGAATCTCTAGCCAACATTTTGGCACGCTCAGCTTAGTATTTACTGTAATTGGGATGATACTGATAATTAACGACATTTCTTTGACTTCTGCAGATATTCATTAGTTAAGTTGAGAGAGCATATTAAGAAACGTCCCCCACTGGCGACAACTGAAAAGGTTCAGCAATATGTGAAGGTAAGCAACATCACTGTTTTCTTTTGATAACTTGTTAGTACGGTTTATTATTTCTATTCCCTGAAAAATAAAATATCACATTGAAACCTTGACTGGCATTTTTATGCAGAGAAATCTGTGTGTAAAATTTAGAATCTACACAAAATAGTATGTATGCAGAATACTTGTGTACCTACCATGCAATTCATTTATCTACTTTAAATTCTGAAAAATTAGTAGGCATCAACAAATAACATAAATTTCTCATGCAATACCTCCAATCGAAATATTGATTGAAGTGATAAGTACCCTAGCATTGTTATACAAATTTTGGGATGCACCATACAGAGATATGAAATATCTATTGCTTTCTCAACAGGCCCGGGGGAAGGAAGCAATTGTTGCCGGGTTTTATCATGAAGGTTTTGAGGAGCCACTCTTAATGCTTATGAAAAGAAGAGGTGTCAATGCTGGCTTGGTGGTGAAGGTTGGTACTTTGCTATTATGCAGTTTAAGAGGATGGTGCTTCAAATAGTACAGTGTTTAATACTTTTTAATCAACCCTTTTGAAATGTTAGACATAAGAGTTTATAAGTCTAGCTCAACTATTTTTTAATCAACTGAGTAACTCGAATAAACTACTACTGTCTAACTTTACTATTACTGAAGGGTGAGGAAGGAGCTCTCTCAATGACAACGAGATTGCGCTCAGTAAATTCATCAAAAGGACTTCCTGTAAACTACTGTTCAGGGTTTCGTTCCACAAGTTTTGCATCCTCTTGTGAAGTTGATGGTTTGTTCTTTAAGTCCTTATGTTAGTTTCTGTATTTTCTCAACCACTTGTAATAATAGTTTAGAAGATTGAGCTTCTTGCATCAAATATCCTACCAGAGGGACTGACTCTTGAAAGTTTGGTTTGCAGGTGTTTCACGTCAGAGCTTCAGTCTAGAGGTTAATGCTGTAGACTATGGTTTTGAACCCACTGACACTCCAAGAACTGATAGATCGGTAGAGTCCCTTTCCATCTTGCGGCATGCACTCTCTCTCACTCACACACAAGTGCGTGTGCGGACACAGGTTTTTGCACTTTCATTTTTTACAAGCCAGCAATTTGTGACAAATAATTACTTTTCCTGCGAGTTTAGGTCGTGAAGAATATAGAGTTGGGGTTAACAGCACTCCATGGTCAAAAGGGACCAGCTTATGATCGAATAGTGTTGAATGCTGGAATGATTGATCACTTACTTGGATGTGATGGTGCAGAAGACATAACCTCTGCCCTGGATAGAGCCAGAGAGGCAATTGACAGTGGAGAGGCTCTAAAAAAGCTCTTGAATTACATAAAAGTATCCAACGAAGTTTGATATAGGCCCGGAATTAGTCTTCAATAGATAGATATTGCGATAAAGGAGGAGCAGAGGAGGGATGTGTTTTAGTTTTGCTCAAACTACAGGTACTTGTGCTCATTTTTTCGCTTTCATCACTTGGTTATCAACTTATCATGCATCAGCTTGAAAGTGTAATCCGATTGTTATATGTTACACGTGAGTTGTGATACACATGTCGTCATTATCTTGTAGGAGGTGGCTGCGCGGTATGAATTTGGAGTTGAGTGGAGATTTGGGAGCTGGCCTGATGGGTTAACTCTGTTAGGTACAGCAAATCTGCACCTTTTAGGCAAAGAATGAATTGATCGCGTATCTGTTACAAAAACCATTGTGTTTAACAGACTAACTGAAATCATGCGTATGCTTGTCACGGTCCCTGTAACTAACAAATTAATTGTTTAACCTATTAACGATATCGTTCTACTTAAAATTAAAAAAAAAAAAAATCATTTTTATTAATTAATTTGAGTAATTACTAATTAATTTTTACTTGTAAGCACAGAACGAACCATCATTTGTAAGAGAGTTTAATGAATATCGAAAGTTTTTGTTTGTTTTGCCTGTAAATATATGACATGTATTATTTATGCATACACGCTTTCTATAATGAGGATGTCCGTAGCTTTCTCAAGTTATGGTCAAGCTAATCCCATGATGGATGGATTTAAACGAGTGCGACGTCTGCATTTAGGTCTTCATTCATGGGCCATCCTGCAAAAAATCATCCAAATCCAAATCATTTAAAATAATCAAAAGCTAACAAAATATTGATTTAGGGAAATTTGGCACGAATAATCCTTGAAAGAGTTTAAAAGCTGAATGGTTCCGATCGCTGAAATACACTAGGATAATCCATAACTTAAGAAAGTATATGCTAGAACCACTTTGTACGTTATAAACGGTTATTCGTTCTTGCTCTATTCCTAGAGCTACATTATGGCTGGCGGACTGAAGTAATTTATTGTCGTCGAAGTTCCAAAGTTGGCTATCATATCTGCTAAAAAGGTGAAAAATTCTTCGCCGCATCCGGATTCTCAAGTGCTTTAATTTTCTCTATGGTCCATTCAACCCCGTCATAGGAAGAAAGGGTGGGGCAAAAACATAACAAAAACCAAAGAGAAGGCGCTTTCTAACTAGTGCTTCTAAGTTACTCTTACATTTGAAGAGTAGTCGCTATGGAACCGGCAAGGCTAAGAACTTCAAATGGCGGGTTGTTCTTCACATCTTTCACTGTCAGTGGACACGAGTCCGTAATCCAGAAGTAGGTCAGGCCATGCTCGGGGTGCCCTGGTTGGGAAAAGAAGGAAGGAATGCACAAGGGAATTAGAAATTGTACTTGGAGAGTCTCGAACAAGTTAGCACCATACAGTGGTAAGCAGAGCATGTAATACCTCCGTAATCACTTTGAAAGCGTTCCCACGATCGATTAGGAAAGATCCCGTGCGTTACGTAAGCACTGATTTTTGCTGATCCATGGGCGGCTAAAACTTTCTAAAACAAGATGAGAACGTAATGTGGAATTTCAGATTAACTTGCGAACAAATGGAACAACTCTTTGATTACGAGGCAGTAAGTAAGAAGTTTGCTCAGGATCTGGATACCTGGCATTCGATCAAGGTACCACCAGACTGGACCAAATCATCAACAATCACAACATGTCGTCCCCTAGGGTCTCCCTCTTTAATACGTACGATTCGTTGGTCACCTTCCCGAACTTTAGCACAGACAATCTGCATTCAAGTTTTTGAAGGTTAGGCAGTCGGTGAGAACCATAATTAAAGCAGGCCGTCTTGCAGAAAATGTCAGCGAAGGAGATGGCACAACATTAGTTGAACGAACACTGTTTATCTGTGCCTTGTACACAAGAGTACAAGCTTTCAGATGAATGACTATGAGGAGTACTGCACATGCATCAATGATCAGATCCTTCTTTAAGTCATAATAACCCGAATAAACGCGACGAAAATAAGACAATTATCATACTCATGCTTCAACTAAACACGCGCGCGCGCACAGGAAATATATCATCCTTGTTATTATGAAAAGGAAAGCATGACATACTGTTGGGAAATGATGTAGCTGCTTATGAAATCGTTTCCACGCACCATCATCAGGAAAAGCAATGGATATCTGAAATGTGAAGAAATTCATCACACAATGTCAGAAATAAGAATTGTTTTGAATAATTACTCCTTGTCGCCGTCTACGATTCTAGGACTCAACAGATGGGGAGGAGAAACACAGTTTACATTGTCGGAATCAGGGAGCTGCTGAAGCCTATTTTTGATCAAAGGGATCCCGCTCTCAAAGCACGGTAAGACATTATCTCCAAAGTAAAACCGCTCCTAAACACGCAACAAACAGTCAGAAATCATTGCACATTGCTCATTACTAAGAGAAGGCAATTTTGTACGCTAAATGTGGTATAGAAAAACCTGCAAGGCGTGGATATCATAGATGACTAAACTAGTAGGCCCTCCCATCGAAATGGGAATGTTCGACAATGCCCTGGCCAGCGTGAAAGCAGTGGCGACATCTCCCTCATCCTCCATACGCTCCGAAGTCCCCGTCGGAAAAAATGGAAGCACCAGAGTGAATGAGGAGATGAACAACTTGGGCAATGCATAAATCACAGATAACTGCTCGAAAATGACTGACGGGGAGCTAAACGAGGCCAGAAACGCCACATGATGCCCTCGAATTCCATGAGCATTGGGTATGAAAATGTTGGGGAACCCATCATCAAATTTCCTAAAAGAATCCAAAATTTACAAAATTGAAGCAACAGAAACAAATCCCACAAACGAAAGTTAAATTCTTGGAGGCAAAATGCCCAATTGCCACGCTTGCAGTCGGAGCTCTCACCTCCACGTGATACTGCGGAGCACGATGGAATCCGACTGGGCGGCGACGTTCTGGGCGAGGGCTTTGGTCTCGGCGCAGTAGAAAAGGCAGACCTTCTTCGCCTTCTTCCCTGCCGAATCAGAGGCCATTGACAATTGGGCTTCGGAAGTATCGCGGAAGACGTGAACCGGAGAGTCCCGCTCGATGGTCAGGTTGTGCGGGTGGCCGAAGCTCTTGATGTCGCACCTGATGATGTTGCTGCTGTACTGCTTCTTCTTCGTAAAGGTGGAGGCTTTGATATGGAAAGCGGCGGAGGAAAGAATGGGACATTTGGGCGCGGGTGGGAAGGCAGGGTTTTGGAAGGAAGACGGGAGGCCTCGAGTGGCCGCCATGTGACGGTCACTGTTGTGCTTGTAGAGTGCCGAGCTCCTCGGCTCTCTCTGCGTGTTTTCGACGGGAGTAGAAAGCGAATTTTGAGACTTATTTCAGAGTTGGAGTTAGTCTAAATATCCGAAAATGTCATTTACATTGCGCATAAACAAAAATAAGAGAAAATTGTAACAACGTTTTTTGAACTTTAACCAAATTAAAGCATGGTTTCTCGATTAAAATGTGTAGCTATGATTTTTTTTTTGTCAGCTCTGTTAGAATTCTGTTAAAATAAGTCATGTTAGAAGGATTATTGCTACAATAAAGTTGAAGGAACTATTACTCTTGAGTTAAAATTATGAGACTAATATTACAATTTTTCGTATTTAGTTTTTTATATTTGCTCTTGATATGCCTCACATAAGTAACTTGATATGCCTCACATAAGTAACATATGATTCATTTTGACAAGAACTCTAATGGAGTTAACGAAAATAATTATAACGGTATATTTTGATAAGTTAGTTACAAATTTTTAATTAAAAAATTATTAAACTAATTAAGTTAAAATTAAGCGACATTGCTCCAATTTCCTCTAAAAATAAAATAAACTACATCGGCTTTGGCTTTTTACTCCACTCCACCAGAAGCCAGAAAAACCTCAAAAGAAACATGACTTACAGTCCGAAACGAGCCATGGCGGAGCTCAGGCACTCCATCTCGATGGGGGCTCGAGCCACTTCTTCTCCAATGAAGCGCGACGAGGACTCCTCCCCTCTCATCTCCGACACTCAGCCCCAAGACGACGACGACGGCCGCGGTCGCCCCCCCTTCAAAGATCGCGACCGTCCCCTCCTCTCCCATTTCCAATCCATCTGCCCCTCCCTTTCCGACGACTCCAACAGCTCCAGGATCTCACTCTTCATCGTCATCGCCGTCGCAATCTTCGGCCTGGTCTCGATTCTGGCGATCGTGAAACGAGTGGTATGGCTTCTTTGTGCTTTTTCCTGTTCGGATTTCTGGTGTTTGGCAATTGGGATAAGATAATCTTGCTTAGAGCTGTGAAATTCGATGTTTTTCGATTGGTTTGTTTTTATTTGTGTTGCAGAATGCTCCTTACTTGTGTAAAAAAGATGGCATTACTCTTCACTGTCCTCATGTAAGTTGGGGAAAACTGTTTGCTTGGTCAATATTGGAATTTCTGTGATGTAATTGTGCAATTGTTGAACTTCAATTTACATTTCTAGGTCAAGGAATCGCCTTCGCTGTGGGAGAATCCGTATTCAGCAACCACATCTTGGAAGCCCTGTGCTGAGCGCCGCCTTGGTGGGATTTCAGGTGAGCTGAGCTCTCGTTTTGTTGTTGACTTGATGCACTGGATTTTTGATCTTCTTTAATACTATGTCTAGTTCTACCTTTCTAAATTTGGAATCTTTCTGGCATTGTGCAGATCTTCCACCCGAAAACGAAACAACTGGGTACATATTTATTCACGCTGAAGGAGGTCTAAATCAGCAAAGAATTGCGGTACGTTCTTGCTCCGTCATATCGTTTATCTGTTCAAGAAAATTTTCTTTCTCCTAATTTTTGCACATTGTGAAAAGGAAGTGAATGAGAAACTTAGAGAAAATGGAAGAAAACAATTTTAGAATTTTATGGAGAGTTTTTTCAGGAGCTCCTGAGCATTGGTTGTAATGTTAAGTGATGGCCACAGACTGTTACCAATTAGTCACAATTAATTAGCTGTAATAGTTCATCTTGTACAACTTCAACCATATTATGTTTTCCTGCTTGGTGTCCACCTGGATGGATGCCTGACTAAGGCAACAGCTTGTCTGCTGATGCGGCAATGCAGTCACCTTGTTGTGTTTGTGTGTTAGCTTGTCGCTCTTTCATTGGTTTTAAGCTCATTACATTTTCTCTGCTGTTGTTGTTGTCATAAGAGCTTGACTGATCTTTTATATGACATTGTAGCTTGGCTGAATTTCTTTGTTCAAAAACAAAATTGTTCACTCATTCACTGTTTCAACCCCATATTTTCCATTACTTTTCTATCTTGTACGAAAAGCAATCGTTCCATTAAATTATAATTGTAGAGATTTGCAGTATTCTGATTGCTTATTTGCATATTAGTTTGAGATATGGTTCTGTAAATTTATTTGTATTACTCTTTTAGAAAGTTAAAGCTGGATGAGTCTGCCTTATCTTTGTATGTGAACTGTAATGTATATCTTTTCCATGCAGATATGCAATGCAGTAGCTGTGGCTAAAATAATGAATGCCACCCTTATTTTGCCTGTGCTGAAGCAGGATCAGATTTGGAAAGACCAAACGTGAGATTTTGCTTCTATTTTTATGCACACTGTCATAATAGTGTAAAGTCGTAAAACCAGTATATAAGCATATACACGATTAAACAACAGGAAAATACCATTTTGATGTTAATGGTCTCTGTTACAAATCTTGAAAAACTGTAATCTTATTGCTTTCATGCTTTTTAAATATCTTTTGGAAATTTCCCTATTTGAAATTGCTTCATAAGATATTGTTTTGGGATCTCTTTTGCTTCCAATTTGATTTGAGTATTACAATGTCTGCAGGAAGTTTGAAGATATCTTTGATGTTGACCATTTCATTGATTACCTAAAGGATGATGTACGAATTGTTCGTGATATTCCTGAGTGGTTTACTGACAAAGCTGAGCTATTTACAAGTATAAGGTTAAGCTCTCTCTCTCTCCAATTTGTATGGATTTTTCTCTGCAACTTGCACTGATTTGTGAATTTTTTTTCTTTAGACGAACAGTAAAGAACATTCCAAAATATGCACCTGCACAATTTTACATAGACAATGTTCTGCCACGAATTAAGGAGAAGAAGATAATGGCCCTAAAACCTTTTGTCGATCGACTCGGGTAAGTTGGGGAATTCTTATACTGGTCTGCTGTCCAAAGTTTACAAGTCACACTCTTGTCTTTAAAAAATGTAAGCGTTTATATCTGTTAGAAATCAACAATGTATAACAAGCTAACATTATCATACATCTCTGGTTTCAGGTATGACAATGTCCCTCAAGAAATCAACAGGCTAAGATGCAGGGTAAATTATCATGCTCTTAAATTTCTTCCCGAGATAGAGGAGATGGCTGATCTGTTGGCATCAAGGATGAGAAATCGCACTGGAGGTTCCAATCCTTACATGTATGTAACATTGGCACTATGAAAGTGAGCTTAAAATCCATTCAGATTTCTGGTAATTGTACCTTAACTTCACTAACAATTCTACACTTGCAGGGCCCTTCATCTTAGGTTTGAGAAAGGAATGGTAGGCTTATCTTTCTGCGATTTTGTGGGCACAAGGGAAGAGAAAGCTCTAATGGCAGAATATAGATATAAAGAATGGCCGAGACGATACAAGGTAAATAAAATATCTAGGTCTACGATATGGAGTCAGAATCTTAAAAGAATATCAGTCTTATTGTGTTTCTTTTTGTTTTGATGGTGATTTTGGTATGCAGAATGGTACCCATCTATGGCAACTAGCCCTGCAGAAGCGAAAGGAAGGGCGATGCCCCCTTGAGCCTGGGGAAGTGGCTGTTATTCTTCGAGCAATGGGCTATCCTAAGGAAACTCAAATTTATGTTGCTTCAGGACAGGTTTATGGTGGCCACAACAGGATGGCGCCGCTGAGGAACATGTTCCCAAATCTGGTATGCACCTCTAATTTAGTTCACCATAGCTCTATTGACTGAACTTGTCTGATGAAGACGGCTCATTAGTTTCAATTAGATCTAAAAGATTATACCTTTTTCCATTATTTAGAGCATCTTACTTGGACTACCTGTTGAATATAGAAAATGAGATTCCGAATAAGAATAATTAGGGGATATGTATGTGGACTCTGTTTTGATCTGCTCATTTTACAATTCATAAAGGTAACGAAAGAAGAGTTGGCAGCTAAGCCGGAGTTGGATAAATTCAGGAAGCATGTGACTAGCTTGGCAGCGCTTGACTTCCTGGTGTGCTTGAAGTCTGATGTATTCGTGATGACCCACGGAGGAAACTTTGCTAAGCTGATCATAGGGGCACGCCGATACATGGGTCATCGTCAAAAATCAATAAAACCAGACAAGGGGCTGATGTCTAAATCTTTTGGGGACCCTTACATGGGGTGGGCCACCTTTGCAGACGATGTAGTAGTCACCCACGAAACACGAACTGGATTACCAGAAGCGACCTTCCCAAACTATGACTTGTGGGAGAACCCTCTAACTCCTTGCATGTGTAAAGCTTGAACAAAACATATGGTTGAAAAACTTTACAGTTGATTATTGAGGAGCATCTCCTCCAAGAATGTCAGAATGTTGCTCTATGTCAGAATGTCAGAACGTATACCTGGGAGATGAAATCATGAACTTCTACCCGAAAGGTTTGAAAGAATGTTGCTCTATGTGATGAAGAAATTGAGGTAAAACCGGGGCATGCATCAATCTTTTTTGGGGTTGTGTCAAGAATGTCAGATAGCTTTTGCTTGTATCATAAGAACTGTGTAAGATCTCGTTTGGATGTGCTTTTAAAATAATTAAAAGCACTTTTGGTGAAAATGTTTTTAGAATAAATCTTTAGTTAAAATGCAAAAAAATCTTGAAAAAAGCACTTAAAAGTACTTCTTGGAAGAAGTACATAATTGGTGTTTCTTATAGAAAGCACTTAAATGCTTTTGAAATTTAAAAATATTTTCTCAAAAAACGTTTTTTGTCATTTTAAAAGTACATCCAAACGAGTCGTAAATTATTAGAGGAATGTGAAAGATGTTTTTCAGGTAGGCAAAATGCTTTCAAATCGACATTTTAGATCTTTTATTTTGCCGGAAAATTCTTCAATGACGGAAATAAATTATCTATATTTGATAGAAAATGTAAATAAAAACTTAAATTCATCCAGATTTTTTTTATACACAGAGATATTCGTGCCTAGTTACACGATGTTATTATTAAAGCCCCTTTTTGGTGCATATTTTGTTTATTTGGCTTAATTTCAAATCTAAGTGAGAGGTTTTAGGTTCAAATTTTGTGGATGACGAATTTGATACAAAATTAAATTGTTTATTGTTTGGCTTAGCCGAACTCGTCCTTTTCTTAGTGTAAAAATATTAATGTACTAATAAAAATTCAAATCTAAGATCTTAAAAAATAGTGGTAATAGTAAAAGAAATTTTAATGAAAAGGCTTCTCAAAACTTTTAATCAACCAAAAATTATTTAATAACTTTATTTAATAAAAATGGCTTAAACTTTAATAAAAATGATTCAAATTTTAATGAAAATGACAAAAGTTTTACATAACAAAAAAAAATAAAAACATATACTAATGCGCGGTCATGCGCGTTACATCACACACACTCTTCCTCACTTAACCGTTCAATCTCTTTCTCTCTCTTCGTTTTTCATATATTCTTATCCATTTTTTTTTCTCTCATTTCACCACACCATCCACATCAACTTTTTTTTTTCACCTCTCCCCACTCTTTTCTCTCCTTTCACCTCACTCCATAAACATTTTATTTTTATTTTATTATTTGTTAATTTGGCTATTCTTTCAATTGTTTTAGAACAAACTAAGTAATAATATTACAAAATAAAAAATAAAGAAAAATTTCATTATTCAGTTTTATGAACATTAATACAGTAACTATTTCTTAAACAGCACATTGACTACTTAAACTGAACACTATTTCTTAAATTGAACATTGACTACTTCTTAAACCGAATACTATTTTTTAAACTGAACAGTATTTCTTAAACTAAACACTAACTATATCTTAAAAACGGAACACCAATACTATCATTACTTCTTAAACTGCACACTAACTATTTCATAAACCGAACACTGACTATTTCTTAAACTGAACGCTAGTACTATTACTATTTCGTAAACTAAACACTGGCTATTTCTTAAACCGAACACAATTGACTATATATTAAATCAAGTAATAGTACTCTCACTATTTTGTAAACTAGTACTATCACTATTTCATAAACTAAAAGCACTATCACTATTTTTAAAACTATTTCCTTACAAATTATCGTCATGTATTGATGTCAGCAATATATTTATTTGTATCTCAAATTTCTCTCTTTTAAAACTTTTTTGGAGTTTGTTTATGTCAGTTTGAAAGGATTTGGTTGGCTCTATCCTCATAATCTCTTCCGTACACACACACGCGCGCACACACACACACACTCTCTCTCTCTCTCTCTGAACCTTTTTCTTCAAAATTTAAAAAGTAATTTGGGTGTTGCTTTTGCAGTGTTTACTTTTTTTCTTTCTTTCTGTACGTGAACAAATTTCTCTCTCTCTCTCTCTCTCTCTCTCTCTCTCTCTCTCTCTCTCTCTCTCTCTCTAAAAGAAAAAAAGTCATTGAAACTTCACTCTCACGATTTCCTTTCCAATGAAATGTTTTAAAAATAATTTTATTTCATCCATCCATTCCATCTCATCATTTTAAAAATAATTTATTCTATCCATCAATTTCATCTTATCATTCATTGAACTACTCCCACTACTTATTTTGCACTGCACGTTAGTCTTCTTATCAGTTATATATGCTCATAGTCACAGCAGAAGTTTGATTTGATAATTAAATTGGTTGGCGTGTGCTTAAACGCGGTTGGGTTAGATTATTTTTTTATTTTTTATTTCATGTCCTTATCATTAAATAAAATTTGTATATGGTTTTTGATTAAAATTCAAAATTTTAAAACCCTTTTGGTTAGTTTTCTTAATATTTTAAATGAGATAAAATCAGAAGTAAGATCACCTCAACCCATTTAATACGATCAATAACCATATTTGTGTTTTAATTAAACCGTTTAATTGACCATGACATTAATAAATAAATAAAACATTCAATAATTAATTTCATTTTCAGAATTTGGCTCTTTGTTATTAGAAAGGTTTCGCCGACTCCTCGAGGAGAAGTTTCCCTTTAATTTAGTTAGCGACCAATTCACATGAGTTCGTGTTTATGATTGTAATTATTTATATTATAAATTATTATGTAAATATTATATCTATAAAAAAATCAATTAAAATTAAAGTTGTTTAGTCAATCAATTGTAGCAAATACATGAACAACACAATTCATTTATCAAATCCGTTCATATGTTTTTGTACAATTTATTGACCAAACGATCTCACATTTATTTGATTTTTTTTTAGAAATTATCTTTACATATTGATTTATAATATAAACTGTTTTAATTACAAGCATAAATTTCCTTGGATTGGTTAGATCATTTACAAAGGAGATGTTAAATTTTAAACACAAAATTAAAATTTGAAGGCTTATGTGGCACATTGATCTTTTTATTAATTTCGTTCTTCACTCGATATCTCAAATTTAAACTATTATTAATCGCTTTATTTACTTTTCATAATTGTAATTAGCATTTTAAAACAAAAGATAACAGCAAAAATTAGAAAAAGCATTTATTATCGACTAAAAATAGATTTGAAGTTGTTATCAAATTCAACAGCAATTCTCTTTGGTGTCATTTCTTGTCATATTACATAGGAATTGATATTCCGATTAGAAAACAATGCTACTTTTTTTAACCATTATTGCTGATGTGAACTTTCAGACATGTTTTTGAAAATGATGCATTAGAGGAGATGAACTTATTGAAGAGAAGTTCTTTTCATCTATTGATGATGAGCCAAATTAATTTTCTTTGCTAGAATTTGGCACTGGCCGTTGACCAAGATTAAAAGATAAAATCGAACATCATAATATCATACGTCTCCCACGTCAGCTCCAAGCGAGGCACAACAAAACAAAATTCCGGAAGATAAAAACATTTTAATCTTCTTCTTCTTCTTGTTTAAATGGCATGTCGGCATTTCCAAGCCCCAAGACAAAGGAGCAGGATTAAGCATCCTTACCTCCTTTTCCCGCTGTTTGATTCCATCTCCTGAATCCCGGCCTGGTCTGGTCGGGATCGAATTTCCAGGACTTGAGTTAAAGCTTCAGCCTTTACTTCAGCCATGAATGTCTCCTTGTTCCTCTTCAGCTTTCTCTGCTTCTTACTCGGTCTCTTCAGCCAGAGGTAAAAAAACCACTTTTACTTTTTACCATTTCATCATCTTCAATCCTTCACCTGCTCTGTGATTACTGTTGATCATTTACTCGACAACCCAGAATTTGTTTCAGTGTATCTTTTGAGATTCCACTTCTGAATTGTTAATTGCAACTTGCCCATTTGTTTGTTCATATTTGCATTTGTGGCATTCGTCACCCCAAAAGATTGTTTCTGTTGGGGTTTTGAGCTCAAATAGTTGCTCCCAATTAAAAGAACTTGATCTGTAAACTTCAAGTAACTCACTGGATACATACATGTTATCACTATTTTGTTTTAATTATTTATTAGGATTTTTTTGGGTACCAGTCGGCGATTTTCGGTTACTGATTTGTTTTAGTTTGATCATCTCAATGTTTCTGGTTTTGTGATGCAAATGTGTACCGATTTCAGGGTATCATCACAAGATCGCGCTAGCACCCCGCCCAGAGGTTGGAACTCGTATGACTCGTTTATCTGGACTATTTCAGAGGAGGAATTCTCCAAAAATGCCGAAATCATGGCAAAGCAGCTCCTTCCTCATGGATATGAGGTGTTTGCTGGAATACAATAAGAATTCGATTTTCTTTTTTCTATTTTTTTTTGCATTTATTTGTATATGTGAGTGTTTTTATGTATCTTTGTTTTTTCACTTCAATGCAGTATGCTGTGGTGGATTACCTGTGGTATAGGAGAAAAGTTCCAGGCGCTTATGTTGATTCTCTTGGGTTTGATGTGATCGATGAGTGGGGGAGGCCTATACCTGATCCAGTTAGGTGGCCTTCGTCGAGAGGTGGTAAGGGTTTCACTAAAGTGGCAGCAAAAGTACATAGCCTCGGTTTGAAATTCGGGATTCATGTCATGAGAGGAATAAGTACACAGGCAGTAAATGCGAATACCTTTATCTTGGACACCAACACGGTAATACTACTTAATCCCACCAACAAAGATTCAGAAAATGTACATAGACTCATTTTTGTAGTGATCATACATAAGTTAGGAGGATGAATCAAATATTGTAGTAGTTTATCATTAACAAAGATTCAGAAAGCACACACTTACGTAATTCATTTTTAACTTAAAAAACATAAGTGGTGTACTGGGGGAAAATTAAAGACTTGGTATCGGCAATTGATCTCAGTGCTTGAGTTTTTATTCTCGTTCCTTATCAGGGGACTGCTTACAAAGAGGCTGGAAGAAAATGGACTGCAAAAGATATAGGGATTAAGGAGAGGACATGCGCATGGATGCACAATGGTTTCATGAGTGTGAATACTGAGTTGGGTGCTGGAAAGGCCTTCTTGAGGTCACTCTATAAACAGTATGCTGAATGGGGTGTTGATTTTGGTAATTAACAAAAATTACCATGTTTGGGTCAATGTTAAGATTGCATCAGTCTTGTCATCAGGATACATCCCCTGATATTATTAGCCAAGTCTGTGCTTTATCTCTTGCTAACTCTATCATTGGTTGCTTCTCTTACCCACCCCCTTGCAGTGAAAAATGACTGCGTGTTTGGTGAAGACTTAGATGTACCTGAAATAACCTATATTTCAGAGGTAAGGCTGGCTTCCCATTCCCCCACCCCCCCCCCCCCCCCCCCCCCCCCCACCTCTCCTTTCTCCTCTCTCTTTCTATCACATGCACACACATGTATCCCTATATTTCAGAGGTAAGGCGCTGGCTTCCCATTCCCCACCTTTCTCCTTTCTCCTTTCTCCTCTCTTTCTATCACATGTATCTTCAGCTGTATTGTGGTGTAGAGTGGGTGCTTAACAAATAACGCATACTTTACCAGATTCTGAAGCAACTTGAGCGTCCTATATTGTATTCTCTATCTCCTGGAACCAGAGTAACACCTGATATGGCCAAGGCTATAAGTGGGATGGTCAACATGTACCGTATAACTGGGGATGATTGGGATTCATGGGGAGATGTTCTAGCCCATTTTGATATAACCAGGTGAATGACGTGTTTTTCAGTGCAAGGTTTCGTTCAGATTGAATTCACATATTCTTTGTTTTTCGTGTGTGCTGAACACAATACATTTCGTATCAGGGATTTTGCTGCTGCTGATATGATAGGAGCCAAAGGCTTACTGGGGAAGTCATGGCCTGACTTAGATATGCTCCCGTTGGGATGGCTTAGCGATCCAGGTCATCTTTATTTCCTTTATATGGCAATGAATATTTTCCTATTAATATTCTTAGATAGATGACTGAGCTCTATTGATGCTTGCCTGATGTGCTTGCTTTCATGCTGATGGGTTTTCATTGCAACGCATTTGAGTGCCAAAACAATCAAGTTCAATATCTAGGACAACTTTATCCACGCCAATTCGGCTGTGCAACTTCAACCAGATAGTTCTAGAATTAATCATTATAAGACATTGCAGGGTTATTTATCTCCTGGAAATTTAGAAAATCTGAAATGCACCTTATTAGTTTGAAATGTTTAAATTTGAGTTCTATATTTGATGCGTCATTCTCATAGTTTCTGTTTTATGTTTTGAAAATATTAGGTTCAAATCACGGTCCTAACAGATGGACTAATCTCGGTTTAGGGGAGCAAAGAACGCAGGTACTTGCATGAGGACAAGTGGGTCTTTTAAGTCCTTTCCGATTAGCTGAGCAATCAATTTGACCTTGTGCATTTATTTTCACAGATGACTTTGTGGTCTATTGCCAGGTCTCCTCTCATGTTTGGAGGAGATTTGAGAAAACTTCCAGATGAATTAATGAGAATCATCACAAATGACGTTGTGCTGGAGATAGATTCTTTTAGCTCAAATAATAGGGAGGTATGTTGAATAAATAACTCATATAATCCTAAGAAAAAAAATTGTTCGCGATTGCAATGTAAAATCTTGTTTTGTTGCATTTACAGTTTTCATACATTACTAGTAATGTGAATGCAAGGGCCATTAAGAATGATGATCAGTTTCACACCTGGCAATCGAGAAGACATCTGACAAATGCAAAAACTGCAAATACACATGCTTTTAGTCTCACTACCTGCGCAGATGCGAAAGCAATTGGTTGGTCCACTCAATCTCTTGACCAAGATCTTGAACACATCTGCTGGACGGAAAACTCAGGGAGCAAACATCAGGCACCTTTTTGCTTAAACAAGAGAGATTCGCTCTTGGCAAAGTAATAGTTCTTTAGCTTCGCTGATCATTTTTCTCAGTTTTATTATGTTTACTTGCGCTGTTAGGAATTTGATAAATTTGTCTTCACTGCTGATATAGAGATGAAGACATAGCGGACAAACATCAATATCAGGGGAAGGTCAATTTATTAGCAAGTGATGGAACAGATCGCTGCTTGCATGCTTCTCCTAAACGAAAGCTTACTTCGAAGGACGTTAAGAGAGGTTTCTTTTCACCTTGTAGATGGGATGCGAACCAGGTATCCTCGGTCCTGGTTCATATATTTAATGTATACAGAATTGATATCTTGCACACACCATTGAGAGTCCAATCGAAACAAGGTCTACAGAATGCATTGTCCCGTGATTGAGTGACTTTTTGAAATGACATATTTGATCTTAACAGATGTGGGAGTTAAACCTCAACGGAACCTTGGTGAATAGTTATTCTGGCCTCTGTGCAAGAATTGATCCTTTTGAAGATAATAAATTAAAACGTGAGTGCCTTTTCGTGCATTGATTCTGTCAGTGAGTTTTGAAATTATGTATAAATCATGGTTTTAGCTTACAAGTTGATCACCTGTTCAGCCAAGGCCATTAACAATGTTGCTCGCTCTTGGATTGCAACTGGAAGAAAAGGTTTTGCATATTTCTCAATTGTCGATGTAACTATTGCATATTTCTCAATTGTCAAATTGTAATTCTGTTTGCATTTCTGCAATTGCAGGAGAAATATACATAGCGTTTTTCAATTTGCTCGGCAGATGGGCTACTATAACCGCAGAAAGAGCAGACTTAGCCAGAGAACTTCCAATGACAAAATTGTCCAGAGGTTCCTGCGAAGGATCGGAAGTATGGACGGGACGGTACTTAGGGGTATTAGGCGACTCAATTTCATTTTCGGTTGTACCACACGGGGTTGCACTGATTGTCCTGCACTGTAGTTAGGTGCATTTTTTGGGGTGTAGTTTTGCTTCTTGGTCCTTCCTTTTCTTTCTCTTTCTACAAGCAAAAGGGGGAAGAAACAAGCAAAAGAGGAACAGGGAGTGGCACATGCTGTAATATCTATGGTGTGTAGGCCCGATCATGGAAGGCAAAAGCCGGGCAATAATATAAGTCCAATTTTACGAGTCATTATTGGATTTAATCCACTTAGGTCAACCGACGATATAGGTTTCATATATGATTACACATAAATTTTCTTTTAACTGTTTTCCAAGAAAGTGGTTAGATTTTCATATGTAAATATTCAAATCAAAAAATTTAATTAAAGTTGAAAAACATGAAAACTAGACTAAATCCAATAACAGCTCAATTTTTTGGACTTGGATCAAAGTATCCCAATTAAACATATATAACCAAGGGTTTTTTTTTTAGTCAAATTGGTCTCTGAGATTGACATAACTCTTCATTTTAGTACATGACAATAAAAATCGATAGAATTGAGTTTGTCCGTTGTAAATTGTTTTGGTCATATCGTGAAAAATCTGTTAATATCATTGTTAAAATTGTCACTTGAAAGACCACATAACCACCTTTTAAAGAGTATTTTTGTCAATCTAACTCATTCACTTAACAAGAATGTTGACAGATTTTTCATAGAATGACTAAAATGATATACTGCAGACAAACTCTAAAACCACTTCTATCGATTTTCATTGTTAAGGGTCAAAATAAGAAGTTATGTCAATCTCAATGACAATTTTGTTTACAAAGCCTAGTTATACAATAAGAATTTGAAAAAAAACAGGCACGTGAAATATTTGTCGGTTGGCACTTAACACTGACCAAGAACAACGTAAGCAAAACATTCTTTATTTACTTATGAAATATCCTAAAACAATCCTAAAACAATAAAAGATGGAATCGAATGATCGTCTTTGCACGACAGATTAATTTAGAAACAAGAAATCTTAATATTCTTCTTTAAATCACCAGATTTTTTTCTAAATGACATTACGTGATATCCATACGTGACCAATCCAAAACGTGGTTATAAAATGTCAGCGTCAAGACAAAGGCTTAAGCCTGTAACATGTCACTGCCATCCTTAACTCCATTTCCGGCTGTCTGATTCCGTCGTCTGAATTCTGGTCCGGTCGGAATCGGATTTCCAGGACTTCATCTGCAACCTCAGCATTTAGCAATGAACACCTCCTTGTTTCTTTTCAGCTCTCTCTGTTTCTTCCTCGGTCTTCTCAGCCAGAGGTAATAAAAAAAAAACCACTTTCACATTTTACCATTTCATCTCCAGTTCTTCCCTTTTTACCGTTGATGATTATAAGCATGATCATTTACTCGACAACCCAGAATTTGTTTCACTGTTTCTGTGAGATTCCACTTCTGAATTGTTAATTGCAACTTGCCCATTTGTTTATTCATATATATTAGCAAATTTCCTCGTACTGACGAGGTTCGTTATAAATAATAATAATAATAAATCATGCATTTGTGAAATTCTTCGACCCAAAAGATTGTGTCTTTTGGATTTTTTGAGCTCAAGTAATTGTCTTTTGGGTTTCTGCAAATTTCATGTAACTGGGAACACCTGCATTGGATAAATGCTATCAGTTTGTTCTTTTTTTCTGTAGTAATTATTTTGTGATTTGCAGTTACTATTTGGTTTTTGACATTTCTAGATAGCAATGATACATTTAATTTGAAACTATGTGTGCAAATGTTTACTGATTTCAGGGTTTCATCACAAGAACTTGCTAGCACACCGCCGAGGGGTTGGAACTCGTATGACTCGTTTATCTGGGTTATTACGGAGAATGAGTTCCTGGAAAGTGCCAAAATCATGAAAGAGAAGCTCCTTCGTAACGGATATGAGGTGTTTGGTGGAATTTTATTTTTTCTTTTTCTTTTTCTTTTTTGCATTCATTCGTAGGATTCATGCCGCCGAGACCAAAAGCTGTTAGAGAATGTGTGTTTGGTGTGTATTTCAATGGAGATTTTTTGCAACCTTCGAAAATGACAGATAATGTAGAGAGATTTTTTTTTAGAGAGAAAATGATGGAATCAATTTCTAGAAAATATCACACTCTCTCAGTGGAGAGATTGTTACCGTTATACATGGAAGAGGAAGGGGGATCCTTCACTCACCAATCTGCAATTCAATCTCAGCCCTTAATTGATATCATCCAAAGAGATGACGCCACATGTCTTAATCTATCACTTAAGCTAGATACAAAAGAGTGTTGCCACATGGACTATGATCCAAAGGTCTACATTTAAACTGAAAGCAACTACTAAAATAAACATTTGAATTGTTTCTTTGGCTCTAAGTTTCGGCTGAAGGATTACACACCAACAAAGGCTTGGTTGTTCGTTGTTGGTTGTTGGACTTGTGTGTGTGAGAGTGTTTTAATGTAGTTCTTTGTTTTTTTCCCTCCAATGCAGTATGCTGTGGTGGATTACCTTTGGTATAGGAAGAAAGTTCCTGGCGCTGACGTCAAATCTTATGGATTTGATGTAATCGATGAATGGGGGAGGCCGGTGCCTGATCCAGATAGGTGGCCTTCGTCGAAAGACGGGACAGGGTTCACTGCAGTGGCAGCATTTGTACATAGCCTTGGTCTGAAATTCGGGATCCATGTCATGAGAGGAATAAGTACAGAGGCATTTGATGCGAATACCATGATCTTGGACGTCAGAACGGTACTGCTGCTACTTAATCCCCCCATGACTCTCATTTTCCTTGTCATTATATTTTACATAAGTTTGGAGGATGAATCGCATAACGTAGTTATATCTTCAACAAAGAATCAGAAAGCACACACCTAGGTGATTTTGTTTTATCTTTGAAAGCATAGGTGGAGTAATGGGCTAAATGAAAGATTCGGTGTTGGCATTGATCTTAGTACTTGAGTTTTTTGTTCTTGTTCCTTATCAGGGGTCTGCTTACGAAGAGGGTGGAAGACAATGGACTGCAAAAGATATAGGGATCCCGGACAGGAGGTGCGCATGGATGGACAAGGGATTCATGAGTGTGAATGCCGAGTTGGAAGCCGGAAAGGCCTTCTTGCGGTCACTCTACTACCAGTATGCTGACTGGGGTGTTGATTTTGGTAAGCCGACTGTTATTTCTAGAAATTACCGTGCTTGGTTCAGTATTAAGATTGCATCAGTTATGGATGACGGCCTACGTATCATTGGAAATACTTTATCCCTTGCTAACTCTTTGTTTGGTTGCTTCTCTACTTACCCCCTTGCAGTGAAAAATGACTGCGTGTTTGGTGATGACTTAGATGTACCCGAAATAACCTATATTTCAGAGGTATAATTCTTCTCCCTCCCCATTGTCCCCGAACTCTCTCTCTCTCTCTCTCTCTCTCTCTCTGACATACACATGTATCTTCATTAATATTTGTGGTGGAGAGTGGGTGCTTATAGCCTTATACTTAAGAAACGATGTATATTTTCCAGTATCTGCAGCAATTGCATGCACTTGGACAACATCCTATATTGTATTCTCTATCTCCCGGAACCAGTGCAACGCCTGATATGGCCAAGCCTATAAATGGGATGGTCAACATGTATCGTATAACCGGGGATGACTGGGATTCATGGGGAGATATCCTTGCCCATTTTGATGTAGCCAGGTGAATAACTTCTTTCAGTAAAAGGTTTTCGTTCAGATTGAATTCACGTACTCATTGTTTCTCGTGTGTGCTGAGCACAACACATTCCGTATCAGGGATTTTGCTGCTGCTAATATGATAGGAGCCAAAGGCATGCTGGGGAAGTCATGGCCTGACTTAGATATGCTACCGTTGGGATGGCTTAGTGCACCAGGTATATAACGTATTCGAGTGCCAAAATAATCAGTTTAATATCTAGGACCAACTTTGTCCTTGCTAATTCGGCTGAGCAACTTCAACATTATAGCTCTAGCTTTAATCATTTTAAGGCCGTTCAAGGTTATTTATCTTCTGGCAATTTCAGATTACCTTAAATGCACCTTATTAGTTCGAACTATTTAAATTAATTTGAGTTCTATATTTGATGAATGGTTCTCGTTGAAACATTAGAAACAAATGACGGTCCACACAGATGGTCGAATCTCAATTTAGATGAGCAAAGAACACAGGTGCGTACATGGACGAGTTCGTTTTTTAAGTCCTCGATTTTCCCCGAGAAATCTTGTTGACGTTGTGCTTTTGTTTTCACAGATGACTTTGTGGTCTATGGCCAAGTCTCCTATCATGTTTGGAGGAGATTTGAGAAAACTTACTGATGAATTAATGAGAATGCTCACAGATGATGTCTTGCTGGACATAAATTCTTTTAGCTCAAATAATAGGGAGGTATATTTGAAAAACGTAATTTCGTAAAATCTTAAGACCTGTTCATGATATCAACATAAAATCTTGATTTCTTGCATTTGCAGTTTACACTCATTACAAGTAATGTGAGCACAGCCGTTAAGCAAGATGATCGAGTTCGCACCAAGCAATCGAGAAAACATCTGACAAATTCAAAAACTTCAAATACACATGCTCTCGGCCTCACTACCTGCGCAGATGCGAAAGCAATTGGTTGGTCTGCTCGCGCTCTTGACCGAGATCTTGAAAGCATCTGCTGGACAGAAAGCTCAAGAAGCAAACATCGGGCACCTTTTTGCTTACACAAAAGAGATTCTCTCTTGGCAACGTAATATTTCTTTACCTTTTGCTGATCCATTTTTTCTCAATTTTATTGTTTTTACTTGCACTGTTACTATTTTGATAAACCTGGTTAATTTCAATGCTGATATAGAGATGAAGACATAACGGACAAACAGCGATATCAGGGGAAGGTCAATTTATTAGCAAGTGACGGAAAGGACCTTTGCTTGCATGCTTCTCCTAAACATAAGGTTACTTCGAAGGATGTTAAGAGAGGTTTCTTTTCACCTTGTAGATGGGATGCGAACCAGGTATCTTCAGTCCCGATTCTGAACTAGCTCTACGGAATGCACTATCCCGCGGATGAGTGACTTTTTGAAATGACATATCTAATCTTAACAGATGTGGGAGTTGAACCCCAACGGAACCTTGGTGAACAGCTATTCCGGCCTCTGCGCAAGAATTGATTCTCTTGGAGGTAATAAACTAAAACGCGAGTGCCTCTTCGTACATTGATTCTGTCAGTGAGTCGCGAAACTACGTTCAAATCACGGTTTTAAGTCTCAACTTACGAGTTGATCACATGTTCAGATAACAAAGCCGTAACTGATGTTGCTCGCTCTTGGATTGCAACTGGAACCCCAGGTCATGCCGCGATTTCCTCAACTCTTTTTTCTTTATCGATGTAAATGTAACTAATTCTGTTTGCGATTCTGCGATTACAGATGAAGTATACGTAGCGTTTTTCAATCTGTTCGGCGACTGGGCTACTATAACCGCGCAAAAAGCAGACATAGCCAAAGAACTTCCAATGACGAAACTGGCCAGCGGTTCGTGCAGGGGAATAGAAGAATGGACCGGACAAGACTTGGGGATTGTAGGCGACACAATTTCAGTTTCGGTTCCGTCGCACGGGGCTGCACTGATTATCCTGATCTGTAGTTAGTGCAGTATAATCCAGAGCGTTTTTGGGGTCTAGTTTTGCTTGTTTCTCCTTCCCCTTCTTTCTTTATCTGCAAGTAAGAGGGAAAAGGGTGGTGGCACAGGCTGTAATATACGTGATGTGCAGGCCCCATCATGGAAGGAAAAATATTTACCTTTGAGAACGAAAGAATAAGATGGTCTTCAGTTTATATACGACATGTGTTCTTATTTTGGTTGGTGGGGGCTAATTTTTCTTTTCTTTTCACTTTTTATGTTATGACGTCATGCCTAGTGTCATCTGATTGTTACTGTCTCACGAGCGACAAACAATTAATGTGGTCGTCAAACATCCAACAACAGTTCGGATTCTTTTTGACGAAGGTGTTAGAGATTTGTGAATCGTGTCCGTTTATCATATATTGTGTATTTATTTTTTATTAAGTATTATTTGTGTTTAATTTTAAATAAAAATATTTAAAATAATTTATGACCACACAGAAGAGAATGCCTTTTTAATAATTTTATTCTTCTCAAAGAGAGGTATTTATACAAGGTGTACAACCCTAATGTAATAGGAAGAAAACTAATTACACGAGATTACACGGAATTGATATCAATTAGGAATCCTACCTAAAATACAAAATCAACACTCCCCTTCAAGTTGGTGCATATATGTTACTCATACCCAACTTGTGTAAGAAACATGAAAACTTATAACTTGAAACAGCTTTCGTGAGAATATCTGCCAACTGATCTTCTGTTCTTATTGTCGGTAGCTCAATTATTTTTTCTTCTAATTTTTCTTTGATGAAGAACCGATCAACTTCAACGTGCTTTGTTCTATCATGTTGTACCAGATTATGTGCAATGTCACAGGTAGCTTTATTATCACAAAATAATTTCATGGACTGATCATGTAGTATACCCAAATTGCGAAGCAAGAGCCTAAGCCACAGAATTTCACAAATCCCCAAAGCCATACCTTTATATTCAGCTTCTGCATTGGAACGGGCAACCACATTCTGTTTCTTACTTCTCCATGTAACCAAGTTACCCCCAATGAATGTAAAGTAACCTGATATTGAGCGCCTATCGTCAATCGAACCTGCCCAATCTGCATCAGTATAACCTTCAACTCTAAGATGATTATTCCTTTTAAACAAAATTCCTTTACCGAGATTTCCTTTCAAATATCTCAAAATTCTCATCACTGCATTCCTATGTTGTTTTTCGGGATCATGCATGTATTGACTCACTACACTTAAGGCATAAGCAAGGTCCGGTCTTGTGTGTGCCAAGTACATTAAACGACCTACTAACCTTTGGTATCCCATTTTGTCAACTGGTACTTTATTAGGATCAACACTAAGCTTCAAACCTTCCTCTAACGGTGTAGCTATTGGTTGACAAGCTGACATGCCAGTTTCGTGCAACAAATCAATAATATATTTCCTCTATGATAAGAAAATTCCCGAACTGCTTCTCGATACCTCAATAGCCAAAAAATATTTCAAGGATCCAAGGTCCTTCATCTCAAATTCTGTAGACAAATATCTTTGCAAGGCCGCACGTTCTTCCGGGTCATTACGTGTTACCACCATATCATATACATACACAATAAGTGCAGTAAGTTTCCCATTTCGTCTTTTCAGGAACATAGTATGATCAGAGTTACTTTGTTTGTAGCCAAATGCTCTCATAGATTTTGTGAATATTCCAAACCATGCCCGAGGGGACGGCTTCAAACCATATAAGGATCTCTTCAACCTACACACTTTTCTTTTGTATTTATCCAGAGCATTACATCCCAGTGGAATATCCATATAAATCTCTTTTGTCAAGTCCCCATGCAAGAAGGCATTCTTCACATTGAACTGCTGTAATGGCTAATTAAGATTTGCAGCCAAGGATAACAAAACACGGACTGTATTGATCTTGGCTACAGGGGCAAATGTATCTCTATAGTCAATTCCATATTTTTTAGTGTATCCTTTTGCTACTAGTCTTGCCTTTAAGCAATCCACCGTCCCATCAGCTTTGTACTTGATTGTATAGACCCATTTGCATCCCACAGGTTTCTTACTGGCTGGCAAGTCTGTGATCTCCCAGGTAGCATTCTTCTTCAAAGACTTCAATTCTTCATTCATTGCTGATTGCCAACATGGATCAATTAAAGCCTCCTGCACACTGTTAGGAATAGATACAGTACACATTAGACTCAGGATTGGGCTTACTCATCGAATACCTAGTTTTGCATTTAGGGTCGGCTTCGTAAGTAAGTTTAGGAATACCTCGGTTGACGCGATCAGGGAAACGACGTGGTGGTGGTGGTGCATCTGGGATCGAAGACGATTGATTATGGTTATTGGGACTCAAGATCGACTGTGAGATAACTGGTGACATTGGACTGTCCGGTGGTGAGGAAACTGGTAGTGAGCTATCAGGTGGTGAGTTATCTGGCGATGTCGACTCGTCCATTTCAAGGTTTTCAACACTGTTTCCATGTGAAAGATCCCCACTTGTCTCCAAGACATCACCACTTAATTCAAATCCATTCACATCACTGTTCTCGTGTGAGTGATCACCACTTATCTCCAAGACATCACCACTTAAAACCAAATCATTCACACTATTTATATTTGGAATAGAATAATCAAGAGTTTTAACTTCTGTCTGATTCTCCCCCTGAAGTGAAGACTCGAGATGGGCAAAGTACATATCATTCTCATGAAACGCAACATCCACAGTGACAAACAATTTTTTCGTCGGAGGGTGATAACAACGATACCCCTTTTGATTTGAGGCATACCCCATAAACACACACCGTAAGGCCCGAGGCTCAAGCTTACTTCTCTGCTGTTTATGAAGATGAACGAAGGCCACACAACCAAACACGTGAGGTAGAAGATTGGGAACTGTAGGAGCAACAACATATGAAGAAAGAGTCTGGAGCGGTGTTTGAAAGTTGATTAATCGAGATGGGACACGATTTATGAGATACGCAGCTGAGGTGAGAGCTTCTCCCCAAAAAGATAACAGGAGACGCACCTCAATCAAAGAAGCACGAACAACCTCTGATGATTCTTGCGTTCGGCAACACCATTTTGTTGTGGAGTATATGAACATATAGTCTGATGAACAATACCATGATGATCAAGAAAGGCACGAAGTTCACATTTTATATATTCGCCGCCATTGTCACTTCTGAGAACCTGTATTTGTGACTTATATTGTACTTGTACCACTTTTGGACTTCATCAAACAAACCCAAGTCATACGTGTGTAGTCATCAATAAAAGTAACAAACCAATGAGCACCACCAAGTGTAGCAGTTTTAGATGGTCTCTAAACATCAGAATGAATGATCATAAACGGGGTTGAACTTTTATTCAAACTAGGCGGAAACAAAGTACGATGACTTTTAGCCATTTCACAAACACCACATTTAAAGTCAAAAATATCATGCTTACCAAATAGGCTAGGAAACAACTTCCATAGATAGCTGAACGAAGCATGTCCAAGTCAACGATGCCACAACCAAATCTCTGAAGCTTTATTCCTATCCCCCATATTTCCTTCCACTGCAAGAGCTTGAGTCAACATTCGGGAACGGTTTGATGTCATCTCCAAGTAGTAGAGCTTCCCTTTCCTAATACCATAACCAATCGTCTTGCGAGTCCGAATGTCCTTAAAAACACAAAAAGAAGGCCAAAAAATCACAAGACAATGCAGGACGACAGTTATTTGAGCAAAAGATAATAAATTATAGTCAAGAGAATGAACAACAAGTACGGTATCAAGACTAAGGGTATCTTAAAAGGAGACGGTTCCTTCCCCGATAACAGGGGCATGGTTACCATTGGCGACACTGACGACAGTTTTGGTGGATGGTTTTAAGGGTTCTACCTGTCTAGAATCACAAGTCATATGTTCAGTAACACCAGAATCAATTATCCACGTATTATTCGTAACAAAGGTAGAAACATTTAAAGCCTTACCATTGTTACCTGTATTAGTAGAGGCAGACACTTCCGCAACTATATTTTTAGAATCTACCTTCGCATCAGCAAACAAGGTACGCTTGGTCGTTTTCTCATGTCCAAGTTGGTTGGATCGATTTGGAGACGTATAAGTTCAGACTGCCATTCTCAAGCAAATCAATGCGTCACTCGGTGATCGATAAAGCCCATATTTCCAAGCAAACCAAGCCCAAAAAGCTTCAATTTCTACAGGCCAATAAGAAGGATAGCCCAACAATTTAAAAAAAAAACCACAATTTTTTTACTTGTTGTGTGGGCTTTAATAAAAAACAGCCAATTTTTTTTCTTTTTTTTTCTTCTAATACCACCAATTCTTTTCTATTCCGTTTGATTCCCCTTTTTCTTTTTGGTCCGTGGGTCGTCAGACCTCGAGTCGGGTATGGCGCAGCAACACATCAGTTGGGTTGCAATCTGTGCAATCCTTCACGGCTTCAGATCAAATCAGAAGCAAACAGAGAGTGAAACGATTCGATGAATTCGGGTCAGCAACAACGGCGTCGCTCGTTGTTCGTTTCGAATTCAGATAGGGTAGCAACGACAACAGTCGCTCACTGATCGAGGTCGGCGGACAACACACGGCTGAGTCACAACAGTGCTATTGCAGCTATGGGTTTTTTTTTTCCGACCTAGCTCTGATGCCAAGAAGAGAATGCCTTTTTAATAATTTTATTCTTCTCAAAGAGAGGTATTTATACAAGGTGTACAACCCTAATGTAATAGGAAGAAAACTAATTACACGATATTACAGAAGATTACACAGAATTGATATCAATTAGGAATCCTACCTAAAATACAAAGTCAACACGTACAATGTTCGATGAACAAACAGAATTAATGAATTTCTAAAATTCTTGCAAAGAATATTTTGTAAATCACCGCATGATATGAACAAATTTAAAGAAAAGAAACACAAATGCTTCCAAGAATGTTACATCACTAGCTGCACATTATGTACATTTTTGGATAATTTTGCGATTACAACATATCAAACGTGATTTAAAATAAGGATTAAAATAAGATGTTGAATGAGGAGGATAAAGTGTAACACCAATTTTTTGTATTTTATGTATATCATGTTATGAGTCAAGGCCAGTAAAAATGTGTCGCTTTTTAATAAAGACACCTCTCTTCTTTTTTTTTTTTTTTAATTTATTTATTTTTTTATGCTTATCGCCGTGCGTATTACAATTGAATGAATATAAATTTTGAAATTTATGTCTATCTACCACACTAATCTCAAAATTTAAATTTATTCAATATTGATAAATAGAGTGGTGAGTTAATAATTTTTTAATCTTAAAAAAATTAATGTTTGATCTAAAAAATATTAAAAATACAAAAAATTCTAATTTCTCCTAAACAATCATCTCAAAAAATCTCAAGTACAACTTAAGAATAAGTACCACTTAACGGTTAATATATCCCTCTTTATAAAGGATCATCTTTCATGTGTGCACCCATAATAATTGTAGGGTTGCTTATAATCATGAGTTGCTAGAAATAATTAGTGGATGAACAATATCTAATTTTATATTTCTTGTCCCAAAGTGATTCGGCTACGTAAGCACACAAGTCATAACATTGTAAAAATAATTTATAAATAATTAGTCATTTAAGCATGGGAGTATGATTATGTTATATTATTATTGTCCTAGTTAGATTAAGTTTACTTAATTATATGAGTATATTCTCTGAATCTATGTTTTGGTTATTGGTTTGGTGTGTAGAACAGTATTCAGGGGAGGAGACCATCGTCTATAGAGATCACATGGCATGCGGATTTAAAATTTGAATTTTGGAGTTTTAGTGTTAAATATAATTTTTTTAAAATAAAAACAAAGCATAAAGCATGCAAAAGAATTCAGTTTATTCACTGCACCATTTTGTTAACACTTAGTGGAATTGTTGTTGTCAATCAAACCATGTTGTACATGTGTCAACAGTTATCAACATACGGCGAAGCAATTTGACAAATAATATAGAGAGAATTTGTCGAGTGATGTTGACACAAAGTGTTGAGATATGCCCTACTACCATGCATCAAGGAGGAGGATTCTCTCCTCATTTTTTTTCATACACTTACATCCTCCCCCTGTTTGTGTGGTCACGGTTAAGCCACGTCTTTTTGTTCATTTATCTCTATAAAAAAAATCAATATAAAATATTAAAGTGACTTAACCGTGACCACATAAACAGAGAGAGGATGAAAGTGTATTGTATGAGAAAAAATGAGGAGAGAATTCTCCTCCTTACATCAAACATTTAGTAGGCACAACAAAAAATTGTACCAAACATTCAAAGGTCTTTGAAAAGATCTTCACAGAATCACCCGTCTACATTCCATTTGGATCCCTATTTCCATCGCCCCTGATGGCTTCTCTGAACTCTAACTACACAAACTTACTAAAGAAATAATCCAGCACTTGGACAATTTCGATCATCAAATCACATTACAACAGTGAGATGAAATGAACATAAAAAATATAAATATATCTCTCGCAAATGGCGTTCAATTATGTTTATGCGATGTAGTAAATGTTTGATTTTCACCGATTCTCTTCTCTTAACAACTAACTATTTAAATCAATAACACTATTATTCTATCAAAAATCGATTTAATCCCCCAAAAAAAAAAAAAAAGTCCAAGATACGTTACGGCTTCAATTTTGTAATGCCTGGCGGCTCGTATTGACTCTCCCTCGTGGCGACCTATTGAACCAATCCCTCCTTTATAAATATCGTCATTTTTCACTCTGCTCTATCCTCTGAATCTTTCGCGGCAGAAAACGAGGGAAGACGGAGCGCACTTTAAGTATCTCCAATTTTCTTGCTCTCCAGTTTCCCACTTTCCATCACTTCCTCTCCTTCCAAACATGAACTCCACCGCATTTACAACAAGAACACTCCCTCATTTCTCCTCCGCCAGCTCCGCCGCCGCCGAGTCATCCTCAAACCGCCAATTCCACAACCCTGCCAAATTGAAACTCGACATCAAATACAACAACATAAATTTCTTGTCCATCAAATGCATCCCCAGTCGAGGAATTCGAATCCGGAACGCGTTGGCTCTGACTGCGACGCAGGCTCGGCCGTCGAAGCCCACGGAGCAGGTGGCCGACAAGCTGAAACGCCTCGTTTTGGAATTCAAGTCTCTGCCGGAGCCAATTGACCGCGTGAAGCGGCTACTACACTACGCGGCGAGGCTCCCGCCGCACAGTGAGTGTGCACGGGAGCCGGAGAATCGGGTCCAGGGGTGCTCGACGCAGGTGTGGGTGGAGGCAGAGGTGGACGAGGTGGGGAGGATGAGGTTCCGGGCGGACAGCGACTCGGAGATCGCGAAGGGGTTCTGCTCGTGCCTGATGTGGTTGCTGGACGGCGCGGAGGCCCGTGAGGTTCTGGCGGTGGAGGCGCGGGATTTGGACGACGTGAATGTGGGGGTGTACGGGAAGGTGAATTCGAGAGTGAACACGTGGCACAGCGTGCTCCTGGCGATGCAGAGGAAGACTCAGGCTTTAATGGCGGAGCGAGAGAAGGGGATGCGGGGGACCAAGTCATTCCCTGACGAGGTCAATGGTTAAGCCATCACTATTTCGTTTTTGATAAGCGATATTGGCGCGAAAGGGTAAATGGACTTGGCGATATCGAATTCTAGACTTTGGATGCAAAGTAATTGAAATACAAGTCCCTCAATAGTTTTGTTAAATTGTGAATTAAATTAGTTGAATTTGAAGCATATTATTGTGTGTTAGTGAAATATAGTGCGTCGAAACAAATTTATTGTGTAATATTAGAATATGGACACGGAGTTGCTGATGTGGGAAGTAGGGTTTTTTGAAAAATATGGGAATATATGTGAAGTTGGAAGGTGTTAAGTGGAATTATGTTTGTTGTTTCCAAAAAAGAAGATATGAAAATAATTTGGTTGGTTGAGTATAGATGTTTTTTTTGTTTTTTTTTTTGAACAAAGGTAAACTTCAATACAAACAAAACAAACACATATAAACAAACCCAAATTCACACAAAGGGGCCGCAAGACTAAAAGATGGACCTCAAAGCAAAAAAAAACCCAACCCAAAAGTTGAGCCCACAACAAGCACATAGAAACACACATAAAGCAAAATATACACAAAAGGATGACACTCGCGCTGCGTTGTTGCTGCCACAACAAACACACATCTGCGGCCCCAGGAGCGCCATAGACCAAGCCAGCAAGAAACTCACAAGTCAGCATCATCCTCCAAGGACCACCACAGCGACCTTAGCCACGAAACCAAGGAAGCACGCATGAAGAGAGATCTCACGAGCAACATTGCTGACAAAAGTGAAGACCGGGAAGGACCAACAAAGGTGGTGGCGCAACCACCCAAGTTAAAGACTCTCTGATAGATCCGCAACACAACGCTGGGAACACCAACGGTGCCCGAAAGGAATTGAGTATGATTGGAGAGATGATGAGCAAAAACATGAAATTAATGAAGGGAAAATTAGTGAGGAAAAAGGACAACACGGAGGTTTGGGAAAAGGGAGAGGATGGAACCAAAGGATGCAATTGATGGAGGGAAAAGGATGGAGGAAAAAGGGGACACTGAGGCTTGGGTTAAAGTGCTCAAAGTGATGGGAGCACGGACAAGGAGAGAAAAAGGAGGAAGGGAACAAGAAGGGCAGGCAATGGTGCTTGCGATGGTGGCATTTAGGATCTAAATGATATGAAGTTTTCATGAACCATGATTGAAACCGTAAACTTTGTTGCAATTATTGTCATTACGCTAACTAAACATTGATGAATGACTACTCCCACTACTCTACGCTGAAAACCGAGGGTTTATCTGCAACTATCCTTGAATTGTGCCTCAACACGGAGGTGGGCTGGTCCTTGCCATGGTGGCACGTTAAGGAAGAAAATTAGATGGAGAAATTTGAGTGAAGTTGGTGAATTTGCGCGAAATAGGTTTGAAATGGAGGACAAAATCCTATCTTTCTCAGGCGTTGAGTGAGCAAAATCTGGTTCAGTACAGAGATTTTTCGAAATCTGGTTCAGCAGCCTTGCCATTAAATGGATCTTCCCATGCCTGAGATGACATACCAAAATCCTAAACCAATCATGTATATGAAAATGTTAAAATACATGATAATGTTCGATGAGAGATGAACTTACAAATCTCATTGCTTGTATGTAAGAAAGATGTGTACAACTTGTTGTCAAATTATCAGAGAGACAAGTCAAAAATCCACTTTCAATAACATCGATATGATTTCTAGCCTGTTAATTACAACATGACCAATTTGACATATGTGATATTTTATCATAAAAGACCTTGTATTAGTTAGCATGAGATTAAAATATTTAAACTATTTTTCTTCTTTGTCTGTAGCCGACGTGGAATATTTCAACGCAAGTTTCAACAAAGCTGACTTTTAACCAATCGTGTGGTGAGTGTGAGGATGTAGAGAGAGAGCATCTAATTAGAAAGTACAAAGCTTTTAGTTTTGGTTACAAAAAGGTAGAGTTTCCGCACAACCTTTGCCTCCTCCCATCATAGTTTTAGAGGGACCATTTGATCAAGTTGAATATCAAGGGTACGTTCCATTTATTCCAAAATTTAGTGGCGCCGAGATGTTTGTCTTCCGAAAAACCAATGAAAAGAAATTGAAAATTTTAAGTTTTAACGATAAGAATAAAATAAATAGTACCATGATAGATTTTTTAGTTTAAAAATATAATCTTTCGTTAAAGTAAACAGTACTAAAAGTTTTTTGTTAAGGTCCTCTTGTATTTATTCATTCCCACCTTTACCTCCACAACAAGAAAGCTTTCCAATCCCAAGCTCCCACTTTTAAAGCAATCAGATTCAATACGCAAAAACGATAAATTTACTAAATAAACAATTTTTTTTCCTTCATAATATTAATATTATCACATGATATATTAACTTGTATTTTAGATAAATAAAAAAAAATACGAAATATGATTCTCTCTCTTATAAATTTTCTTTTCTTTCCTTCTATTTTATTTGTTCACTTTTCATCTTTCTGTGTATAAAAAAAATCAACACAAAACATGAACATGGCTTAATTGTGACCATCAAGTGAGAGGAGAGAAGAAAATGGGGAATGAGTCCAAAAACATTCTTCACAAACAAAAGTCAATGTGCTTCACATGGTAGATTGCCCGAACGGGCCAAACCTAAATTAAAAATATAAACAAACTGAAGAACTCTTCTTATTGAATTTTCTAAAATAGAGGTTATTTTTTAAGGAAAACTAATAAAAAGAGTTTAAAATTTTTGAGTTTTAACGATAATGACAAAATAAAGGGTAAAGTGAATAGTACCAGAATTGACTTGTTAGTGGTTTTTCGTTAAAGTAAACAGTACCTAAACTTTTCGTTAAAGTTCTATTTTTTAATGGTTATACCGAGAATACTAACTATTTAAATTATATGGTGTGATTGTTAATTACTTATTATTAATTAGTTTGTTTATTTTCTATTTGTGAGACACAATTAAACGGGTAATGCTAGGAATAACAAAATTTTAAACCAAATTTGCAAACCAAATGATGTGTCACCAATATGAAATAAACATGTTAACCAATGTTTAAGTAATAATCCAATCATCAACAACCACATTTTTTGGTTTGCAAATTTAATATTTCTAATATTATCCCAATTAAATATATAAAGGAGTTATCATATACTGTAATAATTGTTAATCAGTAAGAAAAATATACGAATTTTATCACATAGTTTACAAATTTAGTATTTAATCTAGTCAGGCTCTCAGCTTTACTTTGGTTTTCAAAAGAAAAAAAAAGCGTAAAATAAAGAGCACCACAACTGGTAACTAGTAACTACCAAGGAGTCAAAAAGCAGCGGGACCACATACCCACACCACAAAAACAAGCAAGTATAGTATTTTGTTCACAACTATAATTATAATATTATACACTTTATCATATATTACATGTTCTTTTACTTAATTTTAATTAATTTCATTTTAAAAATTATTTTGTTAATTAAAAAAATTAATTAAAATTAAATAAAATAATACGTGATGCATGATTAGATATATAATGATGATGCAGGATTATATATATAATGAACATACACTGATTTAGTGTAATGAGCAAAAATTCTCCAACTCTCCAACTTGAATGAGCCCCACGACTCACTCGGGGCCCACAAAAAAACGGTTCCAATTCAACTTCACGGCTCACTTTTTAAAGAGATTTTGTAGTATAACTAGAATATGAAATGGTATACTACCGTGTCATTATATAAAGTGTGGGATATGTATGTTAAAAAGTTAATAATTTAAAAAGTAAAATTTTCAACCACTTATATAAAAATACATGGTATACCATCTATGTTTATGTCACAATAAAAACTTTCTCCACTTTCACAATCAGACCGCCTTAAGAAAACACCACGTAGCTGATTAGCTGGCGAGTTGTATGTCTTGCTTGTATTTATAGAAAGATTTTTCAGTGTTACCGGCATACGAGGTGGTACACCACGTGTTATTATACAAATAGTAAAACTTATGTGTTAAAAAGTTAATAACTTAAAAAATAAAAAATTTCACCACTTACATAAATACACGCAATGTATCACCATGTTATCGTCACCAAGGTATTAAATATTCATAATATCCCGATATTTATATTGAAATTTCCGTGTTTTTGGACTATCGATATTTCCATCGAAATTTTCGTGTTTTTAAAATTTCTATATTTAAAAAAACATCAAGGGGATTCAAACCCCTCCCATTTTACTTCTTCAACACATTGACCACCATATCACTTATGTTTTTGTGAAAATATGCTAAAATATTTACATATTTTCTACACTCACAATGTTTGCCAGCTCGCTATATAATCAACTTAAATCAGTTAAATCCATCATGCAATGCATTTCTTTTCAATTTTTTATGATAAACTAATAGATATTTGACCAAATAAATATCCTGCAAAGTTTCAATAAAAATTTTCAAGCTTTTCTTACAATTTCCATGGTTTTTATTTAATTTTTATTGATATCGATAGTATCCCGATATTTCCATTAAAATTTTCATGTTTTTGAACTACCGATATTTTCAATATCATCGATATTTAATACATTGATCGTCGCAATGAAAAATTTCTGGTATTTCTGGCTTAGTACAATTTTACATCTTCATCCAACACACAAATAAACGCTCGCGCGCCAACAGTTGCCTTTCCCTCTTCTTCGCACGTTCTCGGAGCTCCGGCTCCATTAACGGAGCCCCATCATCACTTTCTATTTTCTTTTTATTAATTTCATTTTTTTTAATAAAAGCACTTTTTATATTAATTTTGCCTTCGTCTCTTCCCATTTTTTTTGAAATTTTCTGTTCTTTTCTCCCTTTCATTTCGAACTGCGTTTTCAGATCTCGCAAACCGTCGACGATGGCCAAACCCTGGGGTGGTATCGGCGCCTGGGCCGCCGAGACTGAGCGAGCGGAGGCTGAGGAGCTCGCGGCGGCCGCCCAGGCCGAGTCCCAGAGCTTCCCCAGCCTAAAGGAAGCCTCCAGCGCCAAGCCAAAGAAGAAGAAGATGAGTCTCTCCGAATTCTACAACTCCTCCGGCACCCCCGCCTCTAATCGGGTCGGTCTCACTCCCGAAGAGATGATGCGCCTCCCTACCGGCCCCAAGGAGCGCTCTGCGGAAGATATGCAGTACGGTCGCCTAGGTGGCGGGTTTTCCTCTTATGGTCGCTCAGGTCCGAATCCGGGTCGGGGCGCGGACAGAGAGGGCGGGGACGGGTCATGGGGTGGCGGTGGAAGAAGATCCTACGGTGGATTCGACGACGACCGGAGGGGCCCGCCTTCTAGGGTTTCTGATTTCGATCAGCCGTCAAGGGCGGACGAGGTTGACAATTGGGCAATGACTAAAAAATCTCTTCCTTCTGCAGATTCGAGTAGGCAGAGCCGGTATAACTCGCTCGGTAGTGGTGGTGCTGGGGGTGGTGGTGACGGTGGTGGTATGGGCGCCCCAGCTTGGTCCAGGGCAGACGAGATTGATAACTGGGCTGTTGGGAAGAAGCCTGCTCCTTCTAGGTCATCCACATTTGGGTCTGGATTTCGCGATTCGGGTGCAGAGCCGGATCGCTGGGCGAGAGGCGGACGCGAGGTCGACAGAGTTGAGAGAGAGCGACCCAAATTGGTGTTGGATCCTCCGAAAGGCGGGAATGAGCCATTGCAGGTTGTGAAGACCAATAAGCCAAACCCATTCGGAGCAGCTCGACCTAGGGAGGAGATTTTGGCTGAGAAAGGGATGGATTGGAAGAAGCTGGAGTCAGAAATTGAAGCCAAGAAGACGAGTAGGCCGACGAGTGCCCACTCAAGCAGGCCTTCGAGTGCTCAGTCAAGCCGGTCTGAAGGGCCCGGGCTGCATGGGAGTGATAATGCAGTGAAGCCGCGGCCGAAAGTAAACCCCTTTGGTGATGCCAAGCCAAGGGAGGTTTTGCTGGAGGAGCGGGGTAAGGATTGGCGGAAGATTGATCTCGAGCTGGAGCATCAGGGTATTGACCGGTTGGTTTCGACTTCTTTTATGTCAATTTTGTAGGTAGTGCATTCAGCTAAGTAATGGTTTGAATATGCATGGTAATGGTGGGTTGATTGTTATGTTTTTTTTGCTATTAAGAGTAGCCCAAGTGAGTTGGGTTGATTGTAATGGTGGGTTCATTGTTATGGTTTGAATATGCATGGTAACGGCGGGTTGATTCCATGCAAAGAAGGTAGATGGGTTAGTACCGTTTGTTCCGTTTGGGTTACGTATATTGAGTTTATGTTTCGGTTGGAAAAGTTTGAATCGAAATAAGTAGACTAGTGTACAGTTGAAATGATTAGATTATGTTTGGGTTAGTACCTCCTCTTGGGGCACATTCTTGTCCTATTGTTGTGTGTTTGTGGTGCGGGGGATAAAAAAGTTTACACAAACAGTTTTCTTCCCCTCCCCGATGAAGTACATATTCATTGCAGACAACTATGCAATTAGAGACAATGCAGAAGACCGTGTATTTTGACTTCCTGTGTTTTTGTAATGTGGTAATTGGGAGTTGTCTGGATGTTAAGCTGATACAGCCTGGTGTCTTCTTCTTTGCTGAACGAGTCTGATCTAATCACAAGATACTAATATTGTTTATAATCAAATTTGATTGCACCTACATGCCAAAATTATTAGAATTTGCTTTTTAATTGGTCATATATATTGTTCACTGGATTACCTTTTCCACTAGGAAGTAATTTAGCTTTGTAAAATGCTGTAGGCAGATGAAACCTTATCAATAAACTCAAGTAGTTCGTCTCATAAGCAGTAGGCAAACTTTATATTTTTCAGTTTTCTTGTCGTGTTTATATGTAACCTGTGGTTGTCTTGTGGAATTGATCTCTTAAGTCTTTTGTTGCAGACCTGAAACAGAGGAGGAAAAGATATTAAAGGAAAAAATAGATCATCTAAAGAAGGAACTCGAGAAAGAATCTACGGATAAAGTGAATAGTGAAACTGTGCAAGAGTCTGGTGGTGACCAGCCAAGCCTACGTGATATAGTACTTCAGAAGGAAAGGGAATTGGAGACATTGATCCGAGATTTGGATGACAAAGTTCGCTTTGGGCAGAAGGCCATCGATAGGCCAGGGTCTGGGTCTGGGGCTGGTAGGCCTGGGTCTGCAGCAGGCAGGGGTGGTAGCTTTCTTGAGAGGACGCCTTCTTATTCCGGGTCATTTGAAGATTCTAGAAGCATGGAATATGTTGATGGGCCTCCCTCACAAGGCAAAGGAGATACGTGGGCAAGGCCTTTTGATGACAGAAGGTCATTCTATGGTGGCAGGGAGAGAGGAGGATTCCTGGGAAACAGAGACATGGGCAGGTGAGAATAAAGTGCTTCTGCGCTTTCTTTTTTACAGTCTTAGGGAGGAAGTTAACCTGTTTACGAAAGAAACTTGATATGTTATGCTTTACGAAAGAACATTTTGGGTCGGTTAATCGTGTGCAGTTGTAAAAACCCAATCAGCACATCCCTTTTAGAACAAAAGATATATAACAGTAAAAAAAATTTCGCTAGAAGCTTTGCGAATTTTGGAGAAGTTGAAGGATATATTTACTCTCGGAGCTAAAGATTGGTTATGAATGCCTCAAAATGCATGTGATGTTTGGTTGTTGTTTATTTGGCAGGGCAAGGTCAAGAGAAAGATGGTGAACAACTGCGCCATTTCAATGGATTTGTTGAACTGCCTAGCGCTTCCGACAACCAGAACCAAATAATATTTTGCCCCACTCTTTTTGTTTTCTTCATTTTGCTCTGGGAAAAATGGAGCAAGCATTATTGATTACCGGCACTGGGAAAACACTTGCGGTGATGATCTGTTCTTACATCTCGAAACTATGTAAAATAGCAGTTTTCCGCTTTCTTTTTGTCCGTTGTTTTTTATGTGAAGGAGCCTGTTTTGTTCTTAGGATCCAATTTTACTGAACACTACGGGACTCACTAGTCTATTTTTTGTGACGATCGTCTGGGTAATATACTGATAATTTCGTTCTACTGTGCATGACCTTGTTGCCGGGTGCCGTACTAAAGAAAAGAATGCTCCCGGAACTCAAATTTCTCAGTTTTTGTTGCACGAATTCTTTACTTTGTGAATCCTACGGAATGTAGTGCATAAAGATGAGCATTGTTAATTTTAATCCTTTGATTTTTTTTAATTCATTCTACAGTTGAAAATTTAGAATAGTGCATGAGAGAGAAAAATGAGTGAATAATATCATCCTATTCGAAATATCAAAAGCGGGATAAGCCGTCAATCCAAATTCCATCTCAAGTTTCCTATTGATGTGTGTTTAAGCTACAGCTGGTTCAGTAACCAAAACCATTATCCCAAACCCCAAACCAAAAAATTTCAGAATGAGAATTTGAAGACCGATCTCGAACCGAATTTTCGGTATTCTTGAATTTTGGGAATCCCGAAATATTTTTGGTATTTCGGGACAAATCGAGATTAAATTTACAATTTGGACTTTTGGATTATTGGGCTAAAATTTGACATATTGAGTTTTTGGGCTGAGAAATTTAGCCATTTTTGTGCCAATTTTAGGCTTTTGGGCTAAGTCCAATTCCTATGCCCATTACAAAGTGAAAATCTGCAATCTTTCAATCCAATTCGGCAATTCCTAATATCTTTTAACCCCCTACAATAAGTTTGCAATTTTTGTACTTACCAAATTACAACGTAGAAATCCACTAGCCAGTGTACCTTAATCCCTTGAATACAAAATCGTTCTACGACTATCCATTCGGTGTTAAAATACATTTACTTAGTTCTAGTGCAATATGAATCTAGTTAGTTTCCCAAAAGTAAAAAAAATAAGTTACAAACCAAAGTTTCAAAATAAAATAAGTTGCAAAAAGAAAAGCTTAAAGTTCATAAATGAGCCAAACTCCTAGTCTTTAACTTGTCAAATCTAGCCAAACTCCTAAAACGAAAAGAAAAAAAAATTATAAAAAGTCTTTAACCTGCCAAACTCATCCCCATATCCTAGGATTTAGGAAAGCTCGACTTTAATCTATCTTATTACGGTCATTATGTCATATATATGACAATAAAATATAGGTTGGTGCTAGGGGTGTTTTGATCACCGGTTCTTTTGATAATGAAAAGCTTAAAGTTCATAAATGAGCCTCAACTAAAAGTCGTTAACCTATCAAATCTAGCCAAACTCCTAAAACAAAAAGAAAAAAATTCATAAAAAGTATTTAACCTACCAAACTCCTAAATGAACCTCAATTAAAAGTCTTTAACCTACCAAACTCATCCCCATATCCTAGGATTTAGGAAAGCTCGACTTTAATCTATCTTATTACGGTCATTATGTCATATATATGACAATAGAATGTAGGTTGGTGCTGGGGGTGTTTTGATCATCGGTGCTTTTGATAATGAAAAGCTTAAAGTTCATAAATGAGCCTCAACTAAAAGTCTTTAACCTATCAAATCTAGCCAAACTCCTAAAACAAAAAGAAAAAGAATTCATAAAAAAGTATTTAACCTACCAAAATCCTAAATGAACCTCAATTAAAAGTCTTTAACCTGCCAAACTCATCCCCATATCCTAGGATTTAGGAAAGCTTGACTTTAATCTATATTTTTACGGTCATTATGTCATATATATGACAATATAATATAGGTTGGTTGGGGTTGTTTTGATCACCAGTGCTTTTGATAATGAGTCATCATCATTTGGCTTGTAGCCAATGTAGGCCGGTCCGAACTCTCGATCCAACTTTTTATTTTTATTACAAAGGGGTTGGATTGAACGTCGGCTTTAAGATTGAGATTAAGTATAATAAAGGGGTGTGATATCCACACACCCCTTTTTACTTCTCTCACACATTTTTAGATTTCGGCCGTCGGATTGGATGAATTAAAGAAGATCTAACAGACAGAAATTAACAGGGGCGTGTGAGAAGTAAAAAGGGGTGTGTGGATAGCACACCCCATAATAAATTCAGCTTGTTACAGTTGATATTCAATCCAAAACATTAATTTTGTAAATATTCGAACACCAATTTTCCTTATATTCCTAATAGTAAACTGTAAACATAAATATAGAAATTAAATTAGGGTTGGAATCAACATGAACATCCAATCCAAAACATGAAACAAATTTCACAAAATTAAATTTCAAGAATTCAAAAATTAAATTTCAAAAATCCTCATCTAGAATTCAAAAATTAAATTTCACAAGGCCTAAATTTACAAGTTGTCACATTCTGGCCCGGGCTCGACCATTTCTCAGGCTTGACTCCGCCATAACAAGATATTGTCCGCTTTGGGCCCCCACACACCCTCACAGTTTTGTTTCTGGGAACTCACACGAGAACTTCCTAGTGGGTCACCCATCCTGGGATTGCTCTCGCGCGAACTCGCTTAACTTCGGAGTTTCGACGAACTCCGAAGCCAGTGAGCTCCCAAAAAGCCTCATGCTAATTGGAGGTAGGCATGTGAATTTAAGGCTTATAGGATCTTCACCCCTGGGCGATGTGGGATCTTACACAAACCCTAATCTAGAATTCAAAAATTAAATTTCACAAAACCTAAATTAAATTTCAAACCCTAAATTAATTCCAAAATTTACCTGATTTGGGGGAGAATCGGTGCACAGTGAATGCATTGGATGAAGATGAAGAGTCGAAGACTATCAAAGTTCTAGGGTGTTTGAAATCCAAATCTTTGATAGAGAGAATAGAGAGAGAAAAAGCAGTGCTTTGTGTGGTGAAGAAAGGCCCCACCGTCAGAGAGAGAGAGCGGAGGTTTCGTGTAGTGGTGGGCCGATGACTGGCCAGAGTTGAACAGAGCTTCAAAAGTTCTAATTCGAGACATAGAGGAGGAGAGGGCTCGGTGGGCTAACGACTGAAATGAAATGAACGATGGCTGGAGCTTTAAGAACAATGAATGAACGACACAGATTAATTTGAAACAATCCAATGGTTGAAATTAACTCTAACTATAATTAATAATATATATTTTCGGTTCGGTATGGGATTCCCGAAACATTGAGAAGAAAATCCCAAATTTCGTATCGAAATTTCGGGATCAGTTTGGGATAACATCCCGAAAATTTTGAGAATTTCGGTTTTTGGGATTAGTATTTTTTCGGTTCGGTTCGGGATTTTTGAGATTTTTTTCCACCCCTAGTTTAAATTCGTTCTCTGTATTTAGCTTATGGACCACAGTTAATGCCAAGTATTTTGGGTTGCCTATATAATGATGTCACGGTACCAGTATTTCTAGCCTATTAAGCAACACTCTATGTTTAAACTTTTTTATGTGATAGTATATTGAGATACTGACATTCCAGAAAAGTTTTTCATTATATTATGTTAGGACGAAGAAATTTAAGATTATTAAAAAAATTTAAAATGACGGCATTTATTTTCTAGAATATGTGAATTTTCTTGATTGGTTAACCTAAAAGAATAATGGAGTTGATGACACACCCCGACCCAAAATATCAGGGCGTGATGGCCGTCACGTTAGGGTGACTCAGCCAAGTACGTTGTGCGGAAGTACTAAAGCGAAAATGTGAGGAAATAAAAACCAACTGAATAATTTACAATAAAAAGATAGGTGAGTAAAGGTGATGAAAATGAAAGCATAAAACACAACATCAGAGTTCAAATAACCTAGGTGCAGTCCAGAACAAACAAGTACTAAATAAACGATAACCAGAGAAATCCTGCATGGATGGTGCTCTGTCAGAACAGCTCTTGATGCTTCGTTCGCCACCAACGTCACCACTACCTAAAACCTAGAGGGGTGCAAAACAAAAAACGTGAGTGGGCAAAAACAAAGCTTTTCCAAAATCATTTCAATATCAAAGTAATAATCCCTCTCTGTAAAACACGTATACATTCTCAGAAAATAATACGTAATCATATACCAAATCTGGCTGTAAAACGATACAACTCGAATACGCCATGTCAGAGATATGCCATGTCAAAATGTCCAGCCAAGATATATAAGCATCAATCAGGTGAGATGAATCAATAATCATAATATGCTGGCAATATCAATACGTCAACCGGAGTCACCTAACGTGACTTGTACGGTTGAATCTATAGCTCTTCAACCACTATCCTGCACACGAGTCGGAACCACCTATAGTGGTATGTACAACAGGCTGGGTGTATATAAATACGCTTAGTGCTACGATCACGTGAAGGCCGTGCGACGTATCGCAAGTCACCTATGAGTCGGAACCACCTATAGTGGTCTGTACGACAGGTTGACACCTGTCTTGGATACAAGGTGAGCATGTGGTGCGGAAGGTGAACAATCACGTGAAGGCTAAGCCCTAACCTCTGGCGGAGCACAAACACCGAGGTGCGGGAATATGAACTATATACTAATTTCATCATCATCATCATCATCACTATCAAATATATACTCACCTGACTTACCTGAGCTCCGCAGCGCCAAGCAATAACCATCACACAATCATAAATAATACAAATGGCATTCGACATGGCATTTTAATCATAAAACCATTTTAAAACGTAATTTTTGGGAAAAATACCAAGCATATATATACATATACTGAAAACAAAAGCCCACTCACTAGTACGTAGAAGGATCGTAGCCCCCGAGCCTCGCGTGGCTGCACTCGTCCTCAGGATAGGTTTCACCTATATGCGAAACAACTATAAAACCGTCAATTTAAAGTACATAACCAACCTTAGGTAATAACTTCTCATACATTGCTCAATTGGGGTATTTGAATATACCAACATGCTCTACTCAATCCCACGAACATCCCTATATTTTTGAAAAAAAATTCTGAAGCCTCACGCGCCAGCTAAGGCACAGCCACACACGCAGGCACGTGCCTGGCACACGGACGGAATCCCTAACGCCGTTAGGGAATATTCTGTCAGAAATAAGAATATTCCGTTAACTTTAACCTGACGGCATTACATTCTGTTAGGAATATTTCATTAACTTTGACGGAATATTCCCTTGTCCCCTACCTCCAATCACCAGAATCCGGCATCGGATTCTGGAAAATCTTTAAACCCTTGTTTCTCACTCATTTTTCAACCAAACTTCATAAATTTTATGTCAAAATGAAGCTTAGAACAAGGGGAACATAATTATACCACTTTGAAGCTCCAACGTCGACGGAATCTCGCCGGAGAAATTCCATGGAAATCGGCCATCCTTAGAACTTGCTAACCCGACGTCCAAAACACTTCAAAATTGTTCCCCGAGCTTCGTGGAGTCCTTTAAAAACTTCTTATGATCTTGAAACTAGCTAAAACCCCCACGATCAAAAGTGTATGAACAGTACCAACTTCATAGTTTTTTGGTTCTAGGGTTTTTCGAAGGTTTTTCACTCAACCAAAGGTATGGTTAAACTCACAAGGTTGTAAGGAGTCCAAAGATGTTAACCAAAACCTCGATCTGTGTCTAGAGGTGTGGGACATAAGCTTGTCCGTACGGTTATGGTGAAACGGGGAGAAGGCTCGAGAAGGAGAGAGAGACATAAATGGTAAGATGGTGCATGTGTGCATGTGAGTGTGTGTGTGTGCGCGCGCTCTTTCCATTTTTAACCAACCAATCACTACAACCCAAACCCAAGTTCTCATTGGGTCCAAAACTTTGGGAAAACAAGAAATAGGTCCAAATATATGGGAGAAATCTAATGGGCCCAAAACGTAGCCGAATCACACACACACACACAGGACCATTAACAAGTAAGGGTAAAAACATCATTTCATACTATCGATAAAATATTCCGAGACAAGCTGTCACAGTTGAATACATAATTGGTTATTTTTAGAGAAAATTAGAATGCCCTACAATTTTTCTATAGTTTTTAGATTAAACTTTCATCCTTTTTAAAGATTTGATTAAGGTGCTTTGACCAATTGTCATCTCAAAACTTTTTGTTTATTTAATTTCCACGTCATTAATTTAAATGTATTTATATTGAGGCATAAGGCAGCTTAGCAACTAATTGCGTATAGTATAAGAATTTAATTTCTCAATCACTTTCTACGCATTAAATGATATTTTTTTAATAAAATAAAAAAAATTAATTAACTAATTCCTTATTTCCTCATTATCAGTATTATTTTTTTTTTATGTTCATAAATCCAAACAAATAAATTAATACATGTTAATTTATAAATTCTGATTTATTTATTTATTTATAAATTGCAAGTTTAATAAACTCGGTGAGAAGAAATTTCTGTGGCTTTGCTGTTGAGGTAGGCTTGAATAATTTCAAGAAACCGATGTGGCGCAGTCTGAATCGTTGGATCTTTCACCTGCAATATTCCCAATTCAGATGATGAAGATGTTTATAAATTGATGATATCACTAGGCATTTGTTTTAATATTTTAATGTCTACATTTCACGTTCTGGTACCTGCTGCCCATTGACCTAAACTTGGAAGGTCTCCCCCACGGATCCTAGAGCCCCAAATCAGTTTCTTTTCTTCTACAAATGAGCCACAAAGAGAAGCGCAATCCATGCAGAAGAACACAATCATCTAGCTAGCTCCTTCGCCTATTGTTCAAGGTAAAAGTTTCACCCTCATCTTTTTCCCTTGCGTCATAAACGCTTTTGCTAAAAGTGCTTTTATTGGTAACATGTTAAAATTCTTATTGAAAATTCGTGGCTAGATCAAAACGCTAAAGAAATGTGCTTTCGTAACTTAGAATCATTTTTGGGTTTGTTTGAATTTCAAAAGCATCTGTTATGCGATTCTTGTAGAAAGCATTGAAGTGCTTTTTAAGGATTTATTTGCATTTTTATTGAGAATTAGTTACAAAAATATTATCATCAAAAGAGCTTTCAGCCATTTTAAAACTACTACCAAACAAGCTCTTTTATTTTTAGTGTCAGAAGTGCTTTTGGTTGTCTGAAAACGTTTTTAACTATTTTAAAAGCAGTCCCGAACAAAGCCTTTAATTCCGTTAATTGACATCACTATCTCTTGTTTGGTGAAAAGGGAGTGCGAGAAAGCAGTAGGAGATTCATATGGACCGTGCAAGTTTTGGTAGTATCAATAGGTGGTGGAGAGGCCCTTGGGGAGTTAAGAAGAGTGTGGAGGCAGTGGCAGTAGGAGTGGTTTTAGTTGGTGCCCTTTCGGTTTTCTTAGGCCTTGCACCACAAAACACATCAAGTAATGGTTGCCAATTCCCAGCAATGTTTAACTTTGGCGATTCTAATTCCGACACGGGTGGTTTATCGGCCGCATTTTTTCGACTTCCTGCCCCCTATGGCAATACATTCTTTGGTAAACCTTCAGGCAGGTTTTCAGACGGGCGTCTCATGATCGATTTTATTGGTTAGTGCATCAACTGTGTTGTAATGCATCTTGCATTATGTTTAAGACAATTAGAAACTGCATTTGACAATCTTGCAGCTCAAAAGTTGGGGTTTCCATTTGTGAGTGCTTATCTGGATGCTGTTGGAACTAATTTTTATCATGGAGCAAGTTTTGCTACCGGAGGATCTACCATTCAGCCATTAGATGGCACGATGTTTGAAGCGAGATATAGCCCCATCTCTCTTAACTTACAGCTTGCGCAATTTGCGCAGTTGAAAGCGCGTGCGAATGAGGCTTTTGCTGAAGGTTAGGATATATTGTTGCTGAGGAAGTATGCTGTCATATAGAGTTGTAGGGAAAATTACTTGAATCATAAGCTTGATTATGTTACACTCAATTACGGCATTGGTTTTCAGGTAAAAGGGCCAAGGTCAGGGCCAGCCTCCCGAGACCAAGCGACTTCTCCAAGGCCTTGTACACATTAGACATTGGACAAAATGATCTTCATGCTGGATTAAGATTGAAGACGCTGGACGAAGTGCTTGCATCCCTTTCCAATATCACCGCACAGTTTGCTTCGACAATAGAGGTAATAAGTTTTATAAGAAGCTATCCTTTTTTCACCTTGAAGTCTTACGATCTCGGATGACTAGCGTTTTGGGCGTACCCTGTAATTTTTGTTTGAGTGGAAAATTGTTAACCATGAAGACGGACAATTTTTATCATATTTGTCACGAGAAATTGCAACTGTGTAAAAATAGTTGTCAACTGAGTGCATATGAACTCGAAAATGTTCTCAAACGGATTAAAATCTAAAACAAAATAATGAGATTGGTAGTCTTGCAGCAACTCTACCAACAAGGAGCAAGAGTTTTTTGGATTCACAACACAGGTCCCCTCGGCTGCTTGCCTGCAAGTCTTGCATATAAACAGCCAGAACCCAGCGACCTGGACCAAAACGGTTGCTTGAAACCTCAAAATGAGGTGGCTCAAGAATTTAACCGGAAGCTCAAGGACAGAGTGCTTAACCTAAGGACCCAACTTTCCGACGCAGTTCTCACTTATGTCGATATTTACACAGCAAAATACATGCTTATCACCGAGGCAGAGAAGTACGGTAAGTTTTTTCGCTTCAGGCGTCTGGCTAGTTTTCTGCACTTCATTTCTTTCGCCTGTCCAAAACCCTTTTCCCCGGCGTCTGGAAATTTCAGGTTTTTCTAGTCCTCTAGCTCAATGCTGTGGAAGTTACGGCGAATACCTTGTCCATTGTGGGATGAAAGCTATTGTTAATGGCACCGAAGTTGAGGCTCTCTGTAGCAATCCTTCCAAGTACATTAGCTGGGATGGGGTGCACTATTCCGATGCTGCAAATGAATGGGTGGCGAACCAAATCATGGACGGCTCATTCTCCGACCCTCCAGTCTCAATCACTGAAGCATGTCACAATCCTCCTCGGTTCTGATTCAACTTCAGGCAGATAACTTGCGCTATAAGCTTGGGACAGATTTAACGTTGTACCTAATGATTGAGATGAGAGAGTATTTAAATTAAGGATCCAACTTCGTTTTGTTCTTGAAGAAAATAAAACACCCGATGTCGATGTGGACACCCAACAACGGAATTGTCTGATCATCCGGTTTCAATCGCTTAAGCATGTCACAATACTCCACACTGAATCAACTTTCAAGTATCCCAGTTGGGGTTGTATCTATCACACGCCAACAGAAAATGAAAAAATCAAAATGAAGAAATTAAACTAAAATTTGGAAAAGGGACGACTTCACTGGGGATCGAACCCAGAATCTCTGGTTTCGTAGACCAGCGCCTTATCCATTGGGCCATGAAGTCGGGATGTTCATTTTTCTAGGTTTTATTATTTTTCATGGACCTTAAATGGCCAAAGTTTGAAAGTAAACGATACCTCCTGAAAAAAGCCAGAGCACTTCCTGTCAAAACAAAACTGATAAAGTGAACTTAAAGAGTCGAAGGGAAACTCAACAGATACAAATTCTGCGACTTCTTTTGGAAACCCTAGACTTTATCATCCACTAATATACAGTTCATTGACTTTTTTCATTTCTTGTCACATTTTTTATTTTCGTGCCCATGTGATTAAAAACGATCTATATTATAACAAACGAATTAATAAAACTTCGAAATAATTGCTCGAGAAAAAAATTATCTAATAATTATGGCTCAATTGAATGTTTTTTTTTTCTTTTTTTCCAGCTAAATGCCTCGGATTTCCATTTCTTAGCGCATATCTAGATTCAATGGGCAGCAACTTCACTCGTGGAGCCAACTTTGCAACGTTGTCCTCGACCGTAAGACCCCCCAACACAACTCTTCGTCGGTGGGATTAGTCCGATCTCCTTGGACGTTCAATACAACGAGTTCTACGATTTTCCTTCAAGATCCCAAATCGTTCGTAGTCAAGGTTTGTAATACTATTACACGCATCTAGTTTTCTCTAGTGCCGCTACCGTACTGTTTAAAAACCCGAATGTGGTGAGTTAATACCGCGAATACTTCAACAGTATAATTTGATTTTCGATGTGTCATCTATAAACTTCAATGTAGGCGGAATATTTGAACAACTAATGCCTAAACCAAAGGATCTTGTCTCACGTGCTTTATACCCATTTGATATTGGTCAGAACAATTTAACTGCCGGGTTATTCTTCAACATGTCTACTACCCAAGTCAAAGCATATGTTCCTGATGTACTAAATCAGTTCAAAAACATTGTCAAGGTACTTTGTGTGATCATTGCTACATTTTATTATACCAAAATAATCTATGTGTTTTACCTAATTTGCCACTTTGACTTGTTTGTGACGTACTTGCTATATACAGAATATATACGGTCTAGGAGGTAGATACTTTTGGATACACAATACAGGTCCCGTAGGTTGCCTCCCGTACGTATTGTCCCGCCTACCTATCTTCGCCGGACAGGTGGACAAGGCCGGATGTGCCACACCTTACAATGAAGTTGCTCAGTTTTTCAACCTTGGATTGAAAGAAGCTGTGGTCCAATTAAGAAAAGAACTTCCATTGGCTGTAGTCACATACGTTGATGTCTACTCAGACAAGTACTCCCTCATTAGCCATCCCAAGAAGCATAGTAAGCTTAAATTTAAACATACATATCCGATTTTTAGTGTCGGAAAGTTAAGAAACCTTCCAACATTTTTTATCGAATTTGTTGATGTGAAAGTAAAAAACGTTGCAGGATTCGAGCAGCCGATAAGTGCATGTTGCAGGATTCATGCCACTCAGTATTATGGCCTGATGGTATTTCTTTTCACTTAGAAGTGAGAGGTTTTAGGTTCGAATCTCGTGGATGGTGAATTCGATAGCAAATTAGGTTGCCCATTATGTGGCTTAACCAAACTCCCCCTCTCCTTAGTGTAAAAATAATCGATTATTCATGGCCAACACGATCATTTACTATTGAGAATGTTCATAGTCAAAACCGTCCATACATGCATCCACCCAATGCATGCACTTCATTATCCATCAAGTTCTAGTTGGCGTATAACCGAAAAGGTTTATTTTCTTAATCCATATTTAAAGATCACTTGAATGAATAAACAATCTTCACTAAAATTGACAAGCATTAATCATTGATTTGTAATGAACAAAATGGTCGCGCGGTTCTTCGTGAGAATATGAAGTGTTATCAAAACTATTTTTTATTTTATATACATAAAAGGTATTCAGTTTGATTAATTTTTGCATAAAGCTTTAAGCGATGTTCATAAATATTCCAACCAACCAATTGCAAAATGGTGCAACATTCTTTAATCAAAATCGTGCGATATTCAATTTGATTAATACAAGAAGATGATCAACGGCACAGAGACGTTATTATCAAAATCGTGCGATGATCCAACGGTTTGGATCAACTGGAACGGGAGCCACTCCACGGAGGCAGCCAACAAGTGGATATTCCAACATATTGTGAATGGCTCCCTTCCGGACCCACCAAGCCCTTTGAAACGGCCTGTCGTTACAAGTAGAAAGGACCACTCAATCACTAAATTCACACTTTGGTGTTTTGTTGGTGTCTTTCCTTTATGCATTGCATATGCCTTTCCTAACTTGTTTGAAAGTACTTTTAAGATGAATGCAAGTTTTTGATGAAAATATTTTTAAGACCAACTTTAATAAAAATATAATTGAAACATAAAAAACACTTTAAATGTTTTTAAAATTCAAATATATTTTTTCTAAAACTACTTGTAATTAATTTAAAATTTCTTCTAAACGAGTCATTCATCTTCTAAAACAACTTTTCAAAATTATCAAGTGAGGGGAGTTGACAGACTTTTTACTTGGAATGTATGATTGGGCTTGTTTTTTTGCCAAACAGGAAACTATCAAGCAACAGTGGATGGGCCACCAAAGAGGCCCATCATCTCATGCACTCGAGTATTTATGTTTCTGTCGTCTTAGAGATTTACATGCATGTCACGTGATTGGCATGCTGTTATGGGCCAACCCTAGACTTTTATGTTTCTTTCATAGCCAAGCATGTCTATTTACAGGTATGGCCTGCCCGGAAGCAGTTTTCGGAAGATTGAATGGTCAGATCCTTGAATAGGCAAAGAGATTCACTCTGGATTTTATTGTCCGAAGCTTAAGGACCAAACAATTCAAATCACTCAATTTGAATTTGACTGTTTTCATTAACTCATTCCGTTGGCCCACTCCACACAAAACAAGGACTTCGATTTCTATTTCATATAAACAAATGACTCAGAGTTTCTGGATCTTAGTCTTAAACACTAAGGTTTGAAGAGAATCAAGTACCTTGAATAGGAAGGAATACACTATTTGCCTAAACCTCCTTATCAAGTTATATTGATTCTATACAGGTTGTTGACTACTTCACCTAATTTGATCATCAAAATGACTTTATTCTATTGACATGCCATGTTAGGTTAAAGAGTTTTGATGGATGATATTGTATGGGCTCCACTAGTACTTTCATTCCATAGTAAACACCCTACTAATTTGCAATTAGAATCTAACTTCTTATTTCGATTCCCATTACAATTAATAAACATGATGAAAAGTTATCATATTATTTATATTATGCTACAAACAAAATACGATTATTTTGTAACACGACTACATACTTTAAGTGATACAAACACTCTTATCTCGTACTTACGAGAAAAATTTGACTATCGCACAAATTATCATAGACAATTCTACTAAGTACCTAATAAAAAAACAAATATATGATCCAAACATATAGATAAATTATAAACTCAAGGTAGGCAGTTGGATAATTAGGATTTGGAGGATTATAGGACATGTTAATGTGTCCTTGTCTAATCATGTTCCTAATTCACATCATATGTGGAAATCTCATCTTGATCTGCATCAACGTGGGGCCTAATCACCTCCATTTATCCTTAATCCCTTTGCTTTAACTAATCATGCCGCCAATCACCTCATTCCACCTTCCAAGCATAAACGAACAAGGAAAACACAGAGGATGCCCCACCTGCGTTATCCTGCTCAACTGCCACAGCAGAACACACCTCTTCAGTCAAAGATTGGTCAACGGTCGAAAGCGACGGTTGCTCCGCCGATACCGGCGTAAATATGAACATTCCGCGCCTCGGACCAGAGCAAAACAGCCAGTCATGAACATCCCAAAAAACTTCAACTCTGTTTCTGTTCACATCAACACAATCATTCCCTCTGAACTTCCAATGAAGCCGCTTCACGCGAACGGCCTGGATCCCATCAATCTTTATCTCCAACTCCGGATCAGACCCATCTGAGCCGTTGCTGCACTCGATCAAAATCTCATGGAAATTCTCCTTCTCGTGAAACTTGATTCGTGTCGAAAACTTCCTCTTCCCGAACAAATGCTCCCTCCTCGAAACCAAGATCGGTTCAATGAGCGACGGCCGGCAGCCAGTTTTTCTGAATGCTTCTTTCTTCTGATCACCAACGAGCAAAACCACCTCGTCTTCGCAGACAATGGCGACGTAGTAGTCCGATTGTGGCTCCGTTTCGCCGTTGAATTTCGCGGCTTTGAGGTCCCAGACGACATCCACGGCGCTGCCGTCCACCGTGAATTGCTTGGAGCCTTGCTTGCGCCAGAAGTACCACGGCTTGAGCTCGATTTTGCATCGATACTCTTCGTCTCTGTTTTGGCCTCGCACCGAAACAGAGAGGCCGTGGAGTAACAGATTCTTGCACCAGGTGACGGTGATCAGCTGGCACTGGCCGGCTATCTTCGTGCTGTACACTGACATGAACATGCTCTGCCCCGGCTTGATCACGCCGGCTGGGCTTGGATGAGTGCCGGCTGAGAAGCAGGGCGGAATTCCAATTGAATCGTGCATGGTCACTCAACGAAATGTATGGAAGCCAATTGACTTAACTAACGAAAGAGGGATGCGTTTGATTAGCTAAGATCCTGCCCGAAAGATTTGATAGAGAGGTTTTCTTGCAGTATGGCATCCAAATGATTAAAGTCCCAAACTAAGCAGACTTAGAGGGAGAGAGATGCGAGGACGAGAGTAAACAGTTTATATTATGATAGTACAAGCGATAGTCTACACTAAACTTAAACTTAAAAGAGTAACGCGTTTGTGTCTAATGTAAACTGTGCGAGCCTGTTTCCAATATGTTATTGGGTTTCTGTTTATAACAAAACCTACTTTATTTCGCCTTGGAAGTGGTTTGGGTTTGGAGGATAAGTTTGATCCCAATAAAATCTATCTTTTTCATGCATGGAAAAATGCAAACGAGCTCATTTTCCATCACATATGAAGTTCATGTGACAGTGTACCAGAAATTAAACAACTCAAAAAGGTTAATGTTAGGGAGGGTAAAGGGGATTAATTTGGATTTACGATGTGGGTAAATTATGTTTCCACATGGTTTATGTGTTTTAAGCAAATTTTTACTGTGTTACCAGGTATTTTGAACTCCTGGATTGAACAGTATGGAGTGAGTTGTGCGTGGGGAAGTGAGTAGATAGCAGGAATCCTGGGTGGCAGGTGCAGAAAGATGGGAGGAATCTGCTCTGCTCCAACTCAAAGTCTCCACTACCCTCAAAGACGCTTTGGTGACAGTGAAATGGTTACTGAACGAGCCCTAAGGGATTATGGCAGAAGACCTGCAGGTGGAATGGAAACAATAGCACTTCCCCATTGCAACTAAGCCGATGAAACAAATTAAATGAATCGACCTTTACCTTTCTCAAGAGTAAGATCGATTGCTGAAGTCGCAGAACAATTGAGCGGCGTTGTCTTTCTTTACAAGAATTAAAACTTCATTTATGGACATACTAACATAAAGAAATTCATTAGCAGGCTACTGAAGCTTCATTTATCACAACTTATAGTCAGTAGGGCAATTACAATCGAGCATACGCGCACACAACATATAGATACATCAGAGGTGATCACTAAGTGTGGAAGAAGCACTAACGAAAGAATGGTGGTCCACGAGCACTATCATTGAGCTTTTGAAAAGAGAGAAAGTGACTTCCTGTTTCTTGCAGTTAAAGAATCTAACATATCGCTATGGTACCTGCACAGCTTTTTCTATAGCTTTTTCTATAGCTTTCTGGAAGGTTACTCTAAACTACAGGGGGGAGGCCTACGGCAAGAGTACAATGCGAATCAAGTGAGGTGGGCGAATCTGAAGTGATTGAGATCAATTATCATTACAGTGATGTCATCCAAACTACCCCTACTGGTGGCAAGTCTCACAAGCTCCTTACAAGCAGCCACTAGTCCACCCGAAGAGGTAGGTTGAATCTTCGTGCTTACTCGGTTTACCACTGATATTCTTCTCGACTTTGATGGAGGCCTTTCATTTTCACTCGGAAATTCATTCTCGCTATCTTTCCAGCTATCTGGAGATTCCATCTTCATGTTTGATCGCTTTACTAAGGATATTCTTCTCGACTTTGATGGAGGGCTTTCATTTTCACTCTCAAAGTCGTTCTCACTATCTTTCCAGCTATTGACCACCTTCTTAAAGCCTGGGGATTGCACCCCCTTTACTTGCTTAACCAGCGAAATCCTTCGCAACTTTGATGAAGGGCTCACACTGACACAGCCATAGTCGTCATCATTATCATTCAGAAGATCTCCTGAAGGTACCGATTTCTTCTGAATTGAATATAATCGTTTCACAGTATCGATGGCTTCTTGGTTGCCAACCTAGGTAAACCAGTTCAACATCAGAGTTAGAAAGAACTGACTTTCATTATTCTCGGCAGGGATGTAGACTCAGATATCCATTCATGCACCAAGAAAGACTTTAACAATTAGCAGAAAAAGCAAATGGGATATAGAGTTTAAACAAAAACAAAGGTTCTGCAAAAATGTGTGGTATCGCAGTGCCTAACGGTCATAGAGATTTATCTATGCAAAATACAAGTCAATACAAGCAATGAGATATCAACAAAAACATTAATGACTGCATTTCCAGTTTTTACAACGCTTCCAAATAATAAGATAGACATTTCATGCATGAAAGGTTCCGTTCTTACCTCTCCCCATAGTCCATCCGAAGCCAATACAAGAAATTCCATATCTGGAGTCAGCTGCAGGATCTTTGTTTCAGGCTCGGCCACCACCCAGTTTTTCAGATGAGCATCTCCAATGCTTCTAGAAACAGAAAGAACCCCGTGAACTCTCCATGCTCCTCGGTGGAACTCTACATAACCTCCCTAATCACAATACCAACAATTACCATCAAAATATTTCCAATATATGTCTGTACTATGTATTTGTGACAATGATTATGTTAAATACCTCGTGCTCTATTCTTTTGCGTTCGCCCTCTTGTTCTGCCTTATGATCCTCTGTAAGAGCTTCCGCCGCTCCACCTCTACAAAGAACAGCCCGGCAATCTCCCAAGTTTGAAATAACAACCTCCTGACCTTCGATTAAGGCTGTGACACAGCAGGTTCCGCTGCCTACACCCTGCATTCACCCGAAATCATCAACAAACCTTTACTAATACGGACCATGTTCTCAGTTATAACTAACAAGATCACCCTCCACAATTCAGTTGAGCAGAACAACATTTTCATGTATCGAGGCTAATGATCAATGAAGTTTCTAAGCAAATTAGATGGAATTCGTCAGTTTTTTTCCTTTCCAAATGTCACGTTTACACCTCACACCTCTAACATTAGTCAAGAGAATTAAGGATGCAGAGAAACCAGAATTGCAATTACCTGTTTCAAGAACTCCTGGTCTGTCTTCAGATACCCAGCTTTAACTGCCTCTTCAGTTTCCGTATGCATTTCCATCATTTCGACAATATTATTGTGCAAATTCTCAGCCACAAAGTCTGCGGCCCTCTTCCCACCATGCCCATCATACACCCCAAAAAACGCCTACAAATTGAAGAAAAAGAAATTAAATTAGAAAAGCCAACAAAGAAAGTAGTAAGAAAAAAAAAAGGGATTCCAGCTAACCCCATAAATGATCAGAGCAAATTCGCTTACTTTCTTTGATTTCTGTCCCTGTAAGCAAGAAACAATCTTGTGGGTATCTTCCATAAACTTCTTCTTGCCTTTGGAGGCGGAGACCCCAACTCCAATCTCGTTGAAGCAGACGGCGCCGTTCTGCGGGGTGAAATCCCGGAGCTTCTCGGTTTTAATTTCTTGCAGGACGTTAGGGATCGCAATCATCGGGGGTCTCTTCCGCTTCAGAGAAGAAGATGAAGCGGCAACCGGATCGAGCACGGCGGCGGTAGCGCATAACGAATCGGAATGCGAAACGGGGAGTTCTGAGCTCGCCATTGTTGTAGAAAACGTAGAGAGAGAGAGGCGCCAACGGCTAGAAAGAAAATGTGAGAGAAGGTGATGGGGGAGGAGTGAAGTAGTAAAGCAGAGGATTGGACGGGGCAAAGAGCAGTTGGGGCTCTCGTGGGGTCAAAACTAGGAGCCGTTGGGAGTGCGGTCAAACCTTTGAAATAAATTTGGTTCCAGAAACTTTTCCAGATAATTTAACCGAAAAAAATAACAGAAACTTCAAAATTTCAGTCTAACGACTCTCTACCGTTGTAAATTGTAATAACAATTTTGACTTTTTCGAGCCAAAAAAATTGGATTTGACCCGTTGGGTTAGGATTGATCAATTCGTCTGTATGAATCGATAGGATTGATTCAATTGACCTATTAAAATGTTTAGCTTGAAATTCTTTAGATTCGTTTTGTTTTTACTGCTATTTTGTAATTTACTCTTTCAGTTGTATTCTCCGTTTTTCACCTTAAAACGAAAACGAGAAAAGAATTTTCTTCCAAGAAAAATATACGACGAAAAACAGGATAAAGGTGTATATTTTTATTTTGTTTTATGCTTTTTTTTTTAACAATGTAACGCCAATTGGGACGAAGTCCTCAATCAAAATAGAAAAAAGATAAGGATGTGAAATGCGGGAATATCATTTAGTAATTTCAATTCTGTATTTGTAGGAAGATTGACCCAAATTCAAACAGTTCCGAATTTGACACACCACGACCCAAAAGTGGAGCGTGCTGGCCGTCACGTGAGCGTGACGTAACCATGTGCACAGTGCGGAAGCAAGATGAATAAGAAGAATACGAACAAATTAAAACCAAGCCACTAGCAATCCTAATTAAGATAGTGTGCTAAAGCGAGAATTAAGAGTGCTTATACAGAACCAGAGCATACTAAGTCAAATGTAGTCAAGCATAAAATAATAGGTTTAAATAACACCAAAGGGTGTCTTACATAATGAGTAGTCTGTCAGAACTGTCGGACAATCCTCGTTAGCCACCAACGACAAAAGCTACCTAGAACCTGGATGAGCGAAAAACAAAAGCGTAAGTGGGCAAAAACAAATCTTTTCAAAACCATTCTTTTCTCAAAAGTTATAACCCCTCTCTGTAAAACCCGTATAATTTCCTAGAGATATAGTACATACTCATATATATAAATCTCGAAATCATGCTGGAAAATATGTATGTATGCCATGCCAAAGTATCCCAGCTGAACGCCAATCATAACTCTGTGAATGTGATTGAATGCTAGGAAGATTGACCCAAATTCAAACAGTTCCGAATTCGATGATAACGAACTTGTATATTATGTGTTTTTGTATTAAAAAATGAACCTTGATGAGATATATAACACTTTGATGGTTACTTCTTATCACCATAAGACTCTTGCTCTAGAATATTAGCTAAATTATCCGGTCAAATAGCTTTTTAATAATCTTCATCAATGTCATACACTACGTTTCAAAAGTAAACAAAAACACATGTTACGCTCTGAAAGTCCAACACATGATAATGGCACATTTCTAGAGAATCCCGAGAATACAATGCTCAATTGTCATCCTCAGACCATCTCCAATCGAAGGGTCAAGATGGCTGAAAATTGTCTCTAACTGAGGGCCAGGTCAAAGGGCTTGTGGACCCTACTGGACAAAAAAGGGCCAAAGGGCCAACCGACAGGCCCAAACGAGCTAGCCAACCGGCCCCGTGCCAGGCCAGAATTCAAACTTCCAACAGCTAGCTAGCTGATGTCAGTTAGCCATTATTTTTTATTTTTATAGTTTTTATTTTTATAAAAAATTTAAATTTTGTTTTTTTTTAAATTATATTTTTTTTCCTATAACTTCGTAATCATTAAACAACATTAAATTAAATGAAGTAACATTAAATAACATTAGCCAACATAAAAATTATACAACATAAAAAAAACATTTAACAACATGAAACTTAAACAACATTTTTAAAAACATTTAACAACATAAAACTTAAACGCCTACTTCATGCTTCTTTTGGCCCAAAGATGTACAACAAGATCCTGTTGTAGGTACTTGTTTGTGGCACGGGAACGTATCATTCTATAGCACCTCATGTACTCATTTATAGAGATACTACCAGTTCTTGTATTGAAAGGCAAATTAGGCTCATCATATATTTTTGCACGAGCCATTCTTGACCTATTTGGATCATCTTGGTTGTCATCAGACTTTCCATCAATATACCCATCTCGCTCATCCTCCACAAGCATGTTGTGTAATATGATGCAAGACATCATGATGGAGTCCAAATTTTCTCAACTCCACCCTATTGCCGGTTCCTTGATGATCTTCCACCGTGCTTGTAGAACACCAAAAGCTTTCTCAACATCTTTTCGTTATGCCTCTTGGTGTAAGGTATAACATTTTTCTGCATCATTTTTAGGGTTTGGAATTGCTTGGACAAGTGTCGCCCACTTTGGGTAAATTTCATCTGCCAAGTAATATGTTACACCCCACCCCCAATTAAATTGTAATTTCATAATTGCCCTAAAAAGTTTATGAAATTCTCATTTTGGTCATCACTCACTTATCTAATCCTGATCTAAGTTTTGGATTTCACTTCACTCACAAGCTGCCACATGGCAGCACCCCAACTCTCTCTATCTCTCATTCTCTCTTCCCCCGAGACCTCACTTCTTTCTCTCTGCACTCACTCTCATCTCCCGTCTTTCTCTCGAAACCCTCACTATTCCTCTATCTCTGTCGACACACACCCGAGACCACCTACACCTATCTCGACGTCGATGATGCCACATTCACCATCAACACCTCGTCGTCTCTCTTTCTCGTCGTTGCGAGGCATGTCGAAGCCCAAAGGAAAGCTCTGTCGAACCTCGAAGATACCCCAACCCAATCTCCAACTATCGCTGGCCGTTTCACGGCGAACCACATGTACCAAAATACTCTCATCACATTCCTCTTTAATTTGATACCTAGCTTAGAGTCTAAAGTCTTTGTTTGCCGTCGGCTAGAGCTAGAAAAGCTCTGGCGTCCACCTTCTGTCGAGATCAGGCCCTTTAGGCCGTTTCTAGCCCTCGGGCCTTAAGCCCGTTAAGGACCCATCCCAAACCTCCGGCTCATTCCTTCTTAAACCCAAAACCCTTAGGTTTTAGGCCTTGAGGCTGTGCAGGCCTAGGCCTCTAGCCTTTTGAACCTGGGCCCAAAGCCCAGTTCCTAAACCTATTAAACCCTTAAGAACCCAGCCCACCTAAACCCTAAACCCAAGCCCACTAACCCAGGCCCAAACCCAGATCCAAACTCTAACCCAGTCGACAAATGCGGTGGCACGTGGCCTTACCTGAGGTCTATTTCTATGTTATTCGATGTTCTGAATCCAATTATAATGTCCGTTTTTTGAAATTTTATCGTTTGAGTATAGTTTTGTTAATTGTACTCTTTATGTGCATAGGTGCAATTAATAGCAGCGTTTCCGTTATCCCTTCTGGCACGATTTTGGACCAACGGTGTACGGTGAGTGGACCCCTTATAAAAATGTATGTTTTAATAGTAGGAATGCATACATGAAAAACATGATTTCATGATTACGTTTTATGAATAAATTAGATTTACCTTATATGGTTAACATGCTTATTGAGGCTAGTTTGAATTATTACTATTTTTCTTATAACCCATGTTCTTTATAGAATATCTGATGGATGACGATATAATATTTAGAACATGTTTCGAACACCTCTTTATAATATAGATGATGGATGCCTTTATACTATGAAGTTGCTTTTCAAACATATATATGTTCAATGGTTTTGTACTTACCTAGTGGTTTCTATTCCGCTACGGGGCGAAGGATAGATTTCATCATGGGCGAGGTTACGGTGTTAGCATAGGGCCTGAAGAAATAATTTCTAGCTATAGGCTGAGAGACACGGGGAGCTGGCATGGGGCTTGAAGGTGATTTTCCTTTGGCAATGGCATAGGGATGGGGAACTAGCACGGGGCCTGGAGGGATATTGGACATTCACTAGTGATTACGATATATACGAGTTATGATTTGAGACATTGCACGACATGCTAGGTTTCAGAAAACCTATTTTATTTATCATGCTATTGAGTTTGAATAAAACATGGGGGTTAGTATATTGATAACTATTTTATTATATATATATATATATATATATATATATATATATCAACTTGGTCCACTCATGTTTGTTTTGCGCCCCTTTTAGGACAGAGGAACGAGGATTATGACCTAAGCTACGAGGCATTCCCCTACCAGTGATATCGTGCTATTTCTCTCTGCTTTGGCGTCTGTTGTAATAGCACTTCTCTATCTTAATTTCCGCTTGTACTCTGTATTAGATGTATGTTCTGAATATGTCATGCATTATCTTAATAATTTATTGTTAGCAGTTGAACTCTAGGTTTGTGATATACTCTCTATTGTATGAATAATCCCAATTTTTAATGCATGTTTCACATGTTCTCAGCATTTGCATTAATTAAATGGCTTTCGTCACCCCTCGAGTGTCGGCCAGCACGTGACCACCCCGATGTCCCGAGCCAGACTGGTATCAAAGCCAGACCCACTGTCCGTTCGAGTGTGTCAACAAGGACGTTAGACCCTTAAGGGGGTGGATTGTAAAGTCCCATATCAGCAGGGTGAGGGTTGGTCTGGGTCCTTATATGTACATACCCACATTCCTATAGTAAGACGCGTTTTGGGAACTCACTAACTTCGGATCCTATAAGAACTCCGAAGTTAAGCGAGTTTGGGCGAGAGGAGTTCCAGGATGGGTGACCCCCTGGGAAGACCTAAGAACCCAAGAACAAAACTGTGCGGGCCAGGCCCAAAGCGGACAATATCTTGTTATGCAAACTGGGATGTGACAATTTGGTATCAGAGCTAGACTCACCATCTGTTTGAGTGTGCCGACGAGGATGTCGGGCCCCTAAAAGGGGTGGATTGTAGTATCACACATCGACGGAGTGAGGGTTGGTCACTGGCTTTATATGTACATGCTCATTTCCCTATAGCAAGACGCGTTTTGGGAACTCACTCGCTTCAGATCCCATAAGAACTTTGAAGTTAAGCGAGTTTGGGTGAGAACGGTCCTAGAATGAGTGACCCCCTGGGAAAGCCCAAGAACCTAAGAACAAAATCGTGTGGGCCGGGCTCAAAGCGGACAATATCTTGCTATGCGGACTGGGATGTGACAATTTGGTATCGGAGCCAGACTCATTGTCCGTTTGAGTATGCCGACGAGCACGTCGAGCCCATAAGGGGGGTGGATTGTTGTATCCCACATCGACGGAGTAAGGGTTGGTCACTGGCCTTATATGTATATATCCACCTCCTTATAGCAAGACATATTTTGGGAACTCACTGGCTTCGGATCCCATAAGAACTCCAAAGTTAAGCGAGTTTGGGCGAGAGCGGTCCCATGATGGGTGACCTCCTGGGAATGCCCAAGAACAAAATCGTGTGGGCCAGGCTCAAAGCGGACAATATCTTGTTATGCGGATTGGGATATGACAATTTGGTATCTGAGCCAGACTCATCGTTCGTTCGAGTGTGCCGACGAGGATCTCGGGCCCCTAAGGCGGGTGTGGATTGTTGTATCCCACATCGACGGAGTGAGGGTTGGTCACTGGCCTTATATGTATATGCCCACCTCCCTATATCAAGATGCGTTTTGGGAACTCACTGGCTTCGGATCCTATAAGAACTCCAACATTAAGCGAGTTTGGGCGAGAGTGGTCCCAGGATGGATGACCCCTTAAGAAAGCCCAAGTAGGGTTGGGCACGAGCCAGGCCTAAATTTGGAGGAACCTCGCTCTAACTGTTTTAAAATGTAACGGGCCAGGCTGGGTCGGGTAGAAGGAATTTGAGTTTGGGAACTAGACCTAACCCGGCCGGTTTGAAACGGGCCGGTTCGAGACGGGTCCACGGGTCCAATTACTTTTTTTTCGATTTTGGAACGGCGCCGATCTGTTAAGCAGAAGCAAAACCATCCATTTTAGATACTCATTTGCACTACTCAGAACACATAAAAACAAATCCTACAAACATTTCTACATTGCATGTGTTTAAACACAACCAAATCAATGTATATACTCCGCACATGTATGATTCTTTCATGCATGTCCCGAATTAAGCAAACCATGAAATCCCAGATCCATAGTTTCTAACAGAAGAACGCATTACACTTACACACAAAATTACATCAAATCAATCTTATAAATAACCAAATTGTTCAAATCGGTAAATCGTACCAGAGACGTTGTCTTCCTCATGGATCCAAGATCTCCACGGGAATATCACAAGCATCATATTTTTTCAGTTCAATCATCACAACATTCGATTCATAAAAAGCACGTTATAGTTTAAGAAAAAAAAACAGAGAATATCATAGCCTGCTGCTCAGAGAAAGTTTTTCATTTCATATACTTAAGCTTATTTCCTTGTATCAATTCAAATTTTAAAATATGAAACAAGAAAACTCCAACTCGTGACATTTTGCAGAATCGGTGAATTACAATCACATGCAACAAATAAAGATACCCATTAATTGTTAATTAACTGACATTAGAAACCCACATAAATTAAAAACCTAAATTCCTAAATCAGAGACCCTAATTTCCTAAATCAGAAACCCTAATTCATAAATTACCTAGGGATGCCACGATGGAGAGTTAAGAGACGATGCCACGATGGTAATCATGCCTCTCGACTCGGTTCAACCCTTTGCACACCACTATGTCAGAGAATGAGTAGTCGATCAGCGGCTAAGGTTGAAGTTGTTCTATTAGACGATTTCCGCGCATGCCATGATTTGGGAGCCTGGGCTCGAGATTGAAGTCTGAGATGGAAGCCTGGGCTCAAGATTGAGGTTTGAGACAAGAGAGGAAAATAGATTCAAGTAGGAGAGATCGAAGGAGGAGAGTCAAAGTTGAAGTCGGAGTTGGGATAAAGAAAGAGAGGGGGTAAGGTGAAGGGAGATTTGAGTGAATTGGCCCAATTGGGTGGGTCTGCGAATAAGAGATTAGAGGGTATCTTTAACAAAAAAAAAATGATACAAATTTGAGGGTAGAGAATGGTCCGGGCCGGGGGCACGTTTTCTCCAATTTTTAGAACCGACATGCCCCTTTATTTTTCGAGAACCGGCCCACCTTGCCTAATTTTGTATTTATAATTTTTGGACCTGCCCCGAACCGCAAGGATCCGCCCCTACCCGCAAGTCTAGGACTCGTTAGTCCACCCCTAGGCCCAAGAACCCAAGAACAAAATCGTGTAAGCCGGGCTCAAAGCGGACAATATATTGCTATGTGGACTGGAATGTGACAATTTATTGTAGTGTCACACATCGACGGGGTGAGGGTTGGTCACTGGCCTTATATGTACATGCCCACCTTCTTATAGCAAAACGCGTTTTGGGAACTCACTGGCTTCAGATCCCATAAGAACTTCAAAGTTAAACGAGTTTGGGTGAGAGCGGTCACATGATGAGTGACCCTCTGGGAAGGCCCAAGAACCTAAGAACAAAACCGTGCTGGCCAAGCCTAAAGCGGACAGTATCTTGCTATGCAGACTGTGATGTGATAATTTGGTATCAAAGCCAGATTCACCGTTCGTTCGAGTATGCCGACAAGGAGGTTGGGCCCCTAAAGGGGGTGGATTGTAGTATCCCACATCGACAGAGTGAAGGTTTGTCACTAGCCTTATATGTACATGTCCATCTCTCTATAGCAATACGCTTTTTAGGAACTCATTGGCTTCAGATCCCATAAGAACTCCGAAGTTAAGCAAGTTTGGGCGAGAGCAGTTCCATGATGAGTGACCCTCTGGGAAAGCTCAAGAACCCAAGAACAAAACCGTGCAGCCCGGGCCCAAAGCGGACAATATATTGCTATGTGAACTGGGATATGACAGAACGCCCAAGAACTGTAATGTCATTTTGGGATCCAAGGACTCCAAAGAAAGCGTGCCAGATTTATGTGTCATACGAGGCAACTGCATTTAACACAATAATTGGTTTTCTCGACCTTCTGCTAAAGCCTTATTGTCATCCGGTGAGACAGTTCTTCCAATTCCAATGCATGCAGTCTAATGACCGTATCATGCCCGGAAACCTACGGTCTTCAGCTTTGCGAATGAGCCGATCCAGATCTTCTTGATTTGGCTCGCGGAGGTACTTATCTTTGTAAAGCTGAATAATTGTGTCACAAAGTTTAACAACAATATTAATGTAAACTCAGACATACCATGGTTTTCATCTATCGAATCAGCTGAGGAGTCATAGGCCATCATTCGGAGTGCAATAATAACCTTATGATGAAGTGAGAAATTAGGGCAGCCTGCTCTCTCCCGTTTCTGTCGAAAGTATGGATTGACCTGCTGGACATTATGAAGTAAACACTCGAAGACATAACTCCTCATCCGGAAGCGATGTCTAAAATCTTATTCCGTGTACATCGAGTTAGGGTTGAAGTAGTTATTCATCAGATTGGCATGCGTCATCACTCGGTTTTGTGGTTTGTAAGAGCAACCAGCAACAGAGCCACTCTATTGAGGTTGTTCCTTAGTTGGCTGACACACCATGGCTGCAGCCATTGCTGCTACATATTGTGTGTTGCGCCATGCTTCATCTTCTTCATCAGACTCCTCATCTTCTCGTCTCATATGTGCCCATTTTTCTTCCAATTTGGAATTAGATAAGGACCTCTGTTGGAATCCAAAGAGGATCCAAAGTTAGAATTCATTGCAAACTTGAATTGAAAGAGATTGAATTCAAAGGTGTGTGAATTATAGCCCAATATCCACACTATTTATAACACAAAAAATTTCAAATCCAACGGCTAGCTGACGTCACTTAGCCGTTGGATTTGAATTTAAGTTGTAGTTTTTAAATAATAAATTATGTTTGGCCCTCGGTTGGAGATGGTAAGAAATATGGTTATGCACTGTTCATTAAAATATTAATTTCTTGGAGGGCCAGAGGGCTAAAACGAGCCATCTAGCCAGCCTTCGGTTAAAGATGGCCTCAAGATACGTTAAGCCTTTTGAATTAGCAAAATGGATTGAATTAGAGGTTTTAATAATAACGGAAAATTAAATAAAATATATTTTATAGAGGTTCGGCAACATGTCTATGTCCTTCTTGTGCCTCACTTGTAATCTTGTATGTTTTCAAACAACCAGTAAAATCTTATTATTTATAAAACATGCATAAGCTTTAGGTTACAACAGAAATCCAAAAAGGAAAACAAATATGTTGCAGTCCGCTCGAGCGTCTGTAGTCTGCATGAGCGCATTTCATGTTTAATACCGAATGCCTCATGACTGTTTTTGTTCTCAAACCCTTTTGAATATTCGATCCTGATTCCATCCTAACATGATCATTGTAAGTAAGTTATCATCAAATTCTAATCCAGTGTCATGGAAGCAATTACCAAAAATCTATGAAAACATGAAACATAAGCAATTACCAATAAGATTTACTAACAAATTGCTGATGAGATTGCAGCTTGCAGGACTATTATCTAGTGGCGAAGCCACGTGAGGGTGAGGAGTGGCGGTTGCAAATCCCCTCGCCGGAAAAACAAGGCTGGAGCGCTGGCCAACCCCTCCCTTCCTGCTGTTGCTGCTCTTCATCTCCTCCGATGCAGCGGTGCTGTCTGGTTCTGCTCTACGCACAGTAGAGCTCCATTCGTTTTGGTCCTATTGGGGGGACACTCCATAACTTCCATTCAGTCTCTCTCTGTGCTCTTTTTCAATCTCTAATCAGAGCAAAATATGCAGTAGCGCTGCCCTCCCCTCGCCGGAAATCAAGCCCAGAAATTACGGTCCACCCCTGTGGTGTTATTGGAAAACTTGCAAATTGAATCCATGTCTACTGCAGCGATGTGGAGCAGCTACGCTCTGTTATAAAAAAACCAAAAAAAAGACTTTTTAAACATTGTCGTTTGGCATTAAAGATGCAATCTTTTTAATTTATTTGACCTTTACCAAACTATCCACGTGGGAGAACTGCAGTAGATAACCAAAAACAAAAGCTTTTACCTTTATGGGATAAGGAGTATCTCCTTGGCAAGTGTTTAAAACAACAAAAATTACAGTGCTCTATTGAGCTAAGCATCCCTCAGTAAAACAGTAAAATAATAATAATAATAATAATAATAATAATAATAATAATAATAATAATAATAAAGAGCAGCAAAAGTAAACAATTTATTATTATTTAGGCATTATTATGCTAAATTTTTCTTTTTATTCCTCTCTCTTTTTTTGTTTCATTTAATTTGGGCTTCTTTTATTAATCAGTTCTTATCATGAAATTCATGAATTTATGATCGTAAGCCATAAGGTTTGGAAGCACTCTGGTATTTAAAAGAACTATATATAGGACTAATACATATAGAATTTGGTTTGTACAACAAACTGTACAAGGAATTCAACTCAGTAAATGACCAAGTATAACAAGTGCTTCTCCCGATAAACTAGAACTAAAAAACAATAGGCGTCACAACTTTCTTCTGATCGTTCTTGAAATGTGCAGTAGAGAGTCAATTGTTATCAAATATGACAACATTTTATCATTTTGCTCTTCCCAAAAATCACAATTCAACCTATATTTATTCAAGACACCATCACCACGGGTATTTTGGTCATTTGGTGGAAGGCCATGTTCAAGGTGGAAGGCCAATGGTCAAGAAAATTTTGGTATTCGGTGGCAAGCTCAGGTGGATTGGGGCTCCTAACAAGGCATGAGAAAAATCCTAAAAAACCATCCTCCCTAGCTAGTGAAACAAATAAGGAAGAAAGGAGTGCCATAACGACTGTTTAGTTGATAAATTGATTTGGGCTAATCTGTTTTTAATTTACTCTTCTGATGTGCAGGATTCCTCTATTCTTCTGAAGGGTATGCATGCATGAACGATAGTATATACATAAGCTCTGTCTCCTTTGAAGACTAAAATTTTTGCAGGTTCCCGATCTACCTTTTCTCGTATTCTGAATAAGTAGACATGAAGAATAATATAAATCTGGTAAATTATGTTGTCCAAAAAATATGTACGATATCTAAGTATATAAATACTTCCCACCTCTAAGTATATAAATCTGGGAAGTCACTAAAGGGAGGATACAGCTGAGTTATGAGGGACTTTGCTGGGTTGTTGCAAATGCCAGGTGGAGAAGGGGGCTTATATTTCAATAACGTGGTAACGTGGCCATGGCAGAAGCTGCTGCAATTCTTGTGGCGTTAATAGTATGTATCGAGATGAGTTGTGATGCGGTGGAAATTGAGTCTGATTCTCAGTTGATAATTAGTATGATTAATGGGGAGTATGCTATAGATGCCATTTTGGAGTGCTTTATCCATGATATTGGTTATATGGTGTCACAATTCGGAGAGGTGAGGTTTGTGTTTGTAAAGCAGAAAAAAAATGCCGTTGCTCATGCTGTAGCCTCATATGTTAGGTGTTTTCAGTTGGGATGCTCTTGATCTATAGTTCCGATTCAGTATTCTTGCTAAAAATGTAAACGTTTTTATTCAAATTTAATAAAAATTATCCTCTGACAAAAAAAAAGTATATAAATACTTTTCCCACCTACGACAAATATCTTTCCTACATTAAATAGGGAAATTTTGGAGTACCCTCTAAGCAACCTAATTCTATATATAAGGGTATGTGGTTCAATATTAAGACGAAAATATACCTACACCAATCTCTCTCTCGCTCTCTATATCTTTGTTTTGCAACCCAATCGACCTAGGGTTACCACAATCTCATCCTCTTCCTGTCGATCCCCAACTGGGAAATTTGTAATTATATACAATTATATATCATGAATGATCCGCAGGAAGAAAAGCCTTGTCCGCTCTGCGAGGAGGAGATGGATTTGACAGATAAGCAATTGCACCCGTGCGAGTGCGGTTACAAGATATGCCTTTGGTGTTGGCACCAAATAATGGACATGGCCGAGAGGGAGGGGCGATGCCCTGCGTGCCGTGCACCTTACGACAGGGAGAATATCGTAAGGTCGACGGGCCCAAGGTATGAGAGACTGGCGGCTGAACTGAAAAAGATGAAGATTGAACTGAATGAGATGAAGATTGACACGGAAGCGCGTCGCCGGAAGCAGCAGCTCAGTGGCGTGCGAGTGGCTCAACGGAACCTTGTTCACATAGTAGGGTTGCCGCTTGATCTGGCGGACGAACACCTTTTGCGGCGGAGAAAATATTTCGGGCAGTATGGGAAGGTTGTGAATGTTTTCATCCGGCGATTTACAGACAATACGTGTAGTAATGTATGTATTACTTACTCGAAAGAGGTGGAAGCGATTCGTTGTATTCAAAGAGTCAATGGCCGAACGTTCCTCTGGTCGGATGGTAGAGCTTTGAGGGCATGCTTTGGTAACGAGAAGGTATTGTCTTGCATGCCTATAAAGCGTGCCTTGCAACAATCCTCGTCGTATGTTTCTGCACGAGGAGGCCAAGTCTCGGATTCTCAAGACAGCAATAGTTTAGGGTTTAATTCTTCCCTAAAGATGTAATTATCAATTTGTCATGATTCCTATATTTTATATTCATACGTATACGATACTTTATGTTGGAAAATTACAAGTAAATTATAATGTTCTTCTAAGAAGCACTTAGACAATTAGACTGAAGCGCGTGTATCTCGTTCTCTTTAAAAATATTTAAGCCAACTGTGGTTATAAAGTCCACAAACCGGTTGACTTGTCCTCTCCAGGATACATGCACCAACACTTTATACTTGCATCACAAAAATCTAATTAAGGTGTTGTTTGATTATGTTTTACAAATTAAACTGTTTTGTGAACCCGAAAAAGAAAAACATGACTTTACATCTTGAATATGAGATGGTAGCCGATATCAGGGTGGTGAGTGTGGCGGTAGGAGGTTAGATTCTATCTTTTGAAAAAAAGAGATTCAAACTGAAGTGTTGATGAGTGAACACCTAATCAACTTTGTTAAGACCAAATGTGCTATTTTAATCTATATAGCTTTAAACAATGTTCGATTCTTAAACAATAATGTTTCAAGAAAATCTTGTTTATGATTAATTTTAGTTAAATATAATTTCATTCACTGTCATTGTTGATTAACCAATTTAGGACTTATTTGTGATTGATATTATACTTTAACAATCTATCATGTCAATTAATTGAATCAAAACACAAGAAAAATAAGTAGAAAGATTTTATCAATTAAACAATTAAATCTAAATTCAAAAAAGAATTGTTGTTGTTATTTCGAAAAAAAAAAATTTGTTATTCACACTTTAGAAACATAAATTAAATAAAGGGGTGTGATATCCACACACCCCATTTTACTTCTCACACACCCTTCTAATTTTCGACCGTCGGATCGGATGAATTGAAGAAGATCAACGGACATAAATTAACAAGGGGTGTGTGGATATCACACCCCTTAAATAAATAACCAATGAAAAAGGAAAATTTTTTTGGCGCCCAAACGACGTCGGACAACTGAAATGGCATTCGGTAATTTCAGTGGTTTGTACTTGTGTCGGTTAGTCCTTCTGTTCTAAGCTCAGCCTGAAACAGAAAATCAGTTAGCATTTTATCGGCAGATCGACTTTTACCTCCGTCCACTCACTCTGACTCGCTCGACTCAACTCACCACCACAACCTCCTCGTCCTCCCCCTCCCCCTCCTCCGTCTCCAAATGCTTCTTGTCTCTGCAACCACCCACCAGCACCCGTCAATTTCCACTTCTACCCTCCTCTTTCCCCCTATTTCCCACAAACTCCCCGCCTCCCTCAAACCCAACGCCACCTCCACTCCCCGTGACCTCCTCACCATCAACGCCTTCTCCCCCTCCTCCCTCCAAAACCCTACCCCTAGCCCCCCTCAGACCATCCGCCACGTCACTCACTCCGCCTCCGATGGCGACCCCGATTCCAATTCCATGGTCCCATCCGCCTCCGCCGTCGCCTCCGCCATCCGCAGAGCCTCCACTTCCCCCGTCGACTTCATGCAGAGGATCGAGAAGGACCAGAAGAGCGGCATCGTGCTCCCCAGCCCCGACTTTCAAAGACTCTGTGTTCAGCAGTTGGACCTCTTTCGCCGAATCGTCGACCCCGGTGCTCTCCTCTCGGTCAGTTTAGGCAAAATAGTATCTTACTATCTATTAATCACATTGCCAATCTTGTTTGTGTATGATTAATTATGGATTACATTCGTGTACGTTCATGTATGTATAGTTTATGTATATATGTGTATATGTATAATTTTGGATTCATAAGTATATATATGTGTATGTGTAGGTGTATGTAAGACCAGCTGGTAGTTATGTGATGGACCGATTAGAGCTTCGTCGGGTAACTTGCCATCCAGGAGTGAAGGCATCAGACATTGTGATATTAGTCGGAAGTTTTAGTGTTGCTACCGGTTTTCGCGCCGCAGAGGCCGTGCTCTCCAATCACAAAGTAGATACTGAATTTGAATTATTAGTGTGTAGTTTTAGTTGTGGATTGATATATTGTGACTGGATATATTCCGTTGGGAATTGAATTTGTAGGTAGAAGTTGTAGCTGAGTGTAAAGCTGTGGTTTTTCCGATGGTGAAGCACCCCTTTGTGGTAGGCTTCTTGGTTGCTGAACTTCCCGGGATGGAAATGCCTCCGCCACCCGGGAGTGTTCAGGGCGAGGGTCGTGATTTGGTTTGCCGCCCGACTCCCGAGGAAGCCTATGCTTTGCCTCCAAGCTCCAATGTCAAATCTTGGGGTACTCCTCGCAGTCTGGATGATCACGCCGAACTATCATTAAGAGTTTACAAGTTTAGTGCTGAGCAGATATCAAATGCTATCAACATTTCTCGGTCTATAGCTTTGGCGTATGTTATGGATCAGGTACTAACAGTGAAATAATAATAGTAATTTTTACTTGTGGTGTGCGGCGGCTATGACTATATTTGTGTCTTTTAAAGTCCATTCGTCTTAATTACTGATAAAAAAAATGCGTACTTCTGCAGAAGGCAATGCTACTCCAGCAGTCGTCATGGCAGAATAATGTCAGGATGGGTAGTCTGGTTGAACAAGTAAGATAACTGTTATTGCATTTATTGCATTTGTGATTTGGCCTTACATATTCTTAATATGGAAGTGATTATTTTTTAATTTTCCTCACGCTATGTATTCTTCCAGATTCGTGGTCCTATTTCTAGCCTTCGAACCTTAAGTAAAATGTTATCATTGCATATGAAGAGGAGTGAGGTTTGTCCTTGTATATGACCTTTTTTTTATAATTTTCGTCTTACATATATTCATTTTATGTCCTGTATTTACATTGGAATGGTGTGCTTATGTAGATTTCTTATGACATTGTTGAAAATATACGGGTGCAAGGCGATCATATGAAAGATACCCTTCAGCAACTCCAGGATGCTGTTTACTTGACCAAGGCACTTAGTCTCTCTCCCTCTCTCTGTCTGACACGTTTTAATCATATACATTCTGTTGTCATTGAGGCTTCCTATACTATCTTCAAGGAGTCAATCTGTTTATCAGCAGTTTCCTAGTCATTTTTGGCAATCTGTTCCCATTGTTGTATGTCCTTTCAACTTTTCCTGAGATATGCATGCTCAAGATATTTTTCAGTCATACCTGTACTGTGTAGTTGGAACTTACAAACTTTCTCTGAGACTTGTTCCGTCTATATTATTATCGCAATGGGTCAGACACACTGACCTTTCCATCTGATTTTTCTAGGCTAATATCATGCGCTATGGTGAACATGATTCAACATATTCCCATCCCGACTCAGTGAGGTCTCGGTTAATGAATAACCTTCCAAGGGATAGTTCCAGCATTAAGATGCAAGTTCCAAGCGAACAACATTCTCTAAATGCCGCAGCCAAAGATACGGAGATGCCCATGCCACCCCTATCCCTTGCTCCTTTACAGCAAAATGGGATTAGGTAGGCTATAAATTCTGAGATCATCACTTCAGATTCCAAAGAATATGGAAAAGAAAAACAAAATTGAGTATATCACTATTGTTTTCACTAGTTCATTGAGCTGGATACTTGAGATTAACTCCCCTCTAAGTCTTTATAACATAGAACGTATCATTTTGCTAATGCTTGTCAATTATGTCAGGAAGACCATGCAATGTTTCTGATATACTCGTAGGTTTGGTTGAAGCTGTACGACCTCTTGCTAAAAACCAGGAGCGCGTGGTAGAACTGAATGAACTTGGAAACTCTTTGCAAGTTGCTGTAGAAGAACCTGCTTTGCGACAGGCTCTGAGCAATTTAATCGAGAGTGCATTACTGCGTACGCATAGTGGGGGAAAGGTTGAAATTGTGTCTACTGGAGCACCAGCAGGTGGTGCTCTTGTAGTAATTGATGACGACGGGCCTGATATGCACTATATGGTAATAGTTGCAGACTTTGAACTCTGCTAACTTGATCTTCTATAAACAATTAGAGATTTAACTTTTCTTTTATCAGTCGATTGTAACTCACCATCACTGCATACAGTTTGTCGTGGATTAACTTTAGTGTTGGATTATTTGTCTTCAGACACAAATGCATTCTCTCACTCCTTTTGGAGCCGATCTCTTCTCAGAAAATATGGTTGAAGACAACATGACCTGGAACTTTGTGGCCGGGCTGACAGTTGCTCGTGAGATCCTCGAAAGTTATGGCTGTGTTGTCCGTGTCATATCACCCCGAATCACAGATGCTGAACTTGGAGCAGGTGGAACTCGAGTGGAACTGTGGCTGCCTTCTCTCATGGAAATATCCGATATTGATGGCCCTGCTCAGGAGGCGTAGCCAGAATTGAAGCTTTCATAGGTAAGATTGTTCAAAGACCAGAGAATTAATCCTGCCCCTATCCGATGATTTGCGAGAATGGGGTGGTAGAATTCGGAAATTGTTTCCTTGATGATGCGTCTAAACCTAATACTCGCAATTTGGTGGAAGTTCTGTATAGTTTTTCCCCCGTTCCACACCATGCACACTCGTGGACATAAATAAGGAAAAATAGGGCGCTATCGGAAGCCGCATGCGTATATGCACCAAGTGTAGTTTCATGTTTGAAAATTCATCGGTCGTATGTAAATGTTGTCTGTAAAGCTTACAAACTTAAAGAGTATAAAACACCTTGCAAACCTGATTTCTTGAGCATGTTAGATTTCATGTGGCCCTCCCTTGTTTTAGGGCCCTGCTTTGTTTTGTGCCTCTTGGGCTTTTACAAAAATCATATTCTGAAACAGTATTGAAGTGTTTTATGCAAAAAAAACACATCTAGTTCTTCTTTCAAAAACGTCTTCAATCGTTTTGAAAGCATTTTCACGCGAGCTCTTAACCATAGCCTTACCCTCGTGTTTCCTAATAACTATCTTGTGATTGGCTTTACACATGTTTTAGTGTACTAATTTCACTCCTAAAACAACCTCAAATAGTATTTGTGAAAGGGTGTAGGCAACGATGTCACGATCATATAGCTGGCCACTCAAATTCCCCCTTTCCTTATCTCAATTTTAATGAATAAGACCTCTCATAACATCGTTTTTGACGCATTAATATTTATCTACTTTGCAAGCAAGAGCATAGCAGAAGCATACCACTGTATTTTTCACATTAACTTTGTTTATATCCACACCATTAATAGAAACCGGAACATCTTTTGGCACTGTCGATTGCCCAAAGTTTGATGACTAGTCCACATGTTAATGCGACATGTCGGTCCAACAATCTGGCCAATCGATTTGGGAACATGTACTTGTGTGTCCCACCTACTTAGTACTATGGCACCACGTGGAAGCACCATGACGGTTCGAGATTATGTGGCCCTTCCGGACTGGGCGACTACTCACTCAACTTTAATATGCGGGCAGACGTACAGCTCTTATTATTGAATCCTGATTTTTGTCGAATTTTTTTGTGTGAAGATTTTGGAAATTTGTGAAATCATTTTAAATGTTTTTATTTAAAATTAAATATAAATAACACTTGACAAAAATCGATCATACAATATATAATGAACGAATACAATTTATAAGTCTTTAGAATTCTCATAAAAAAGATTAGCAGAGAATTATGTTGGCCTATTATTGGCCGGATCAAACTTCAGTTTAGGATCAACCTAAAGGATGGTCAGTGATTGCTTCCTGCGCTTCGTTGAATCTTCTCTACCGTCCGATGAACGTCACGTCAGAATAGTCAATGATTTGGCCAGCCTCATAAAAGCCGCCTCTGTCAAGTGTATCTTCGAAAGAATGTATGAATTGTTGTCTTATGAATCGGTTTATAAATAATTAAAAGAAAAATAATTTCTCATTATGAATGCCATTGGGGGAAAAGAAAAGGTGGAAACGAAATGCCTATTTTTATCTTTTGTGGAACGCCACTATAACTTCGTAATGTCTAAAAAAAGTCAATTATACAGACTTTCTTTTGTTTGTTAAAATATACATATATATTGTTATAAATAGACAAAAGTTAAATAAATAACATTTTTAAGAACAGGAGCGAAGCAGGTGCAAAATATCACACTATAATTTTAGTAGCTTTTACACAAAAGGATGGAAGATAAAAAGAGAGGGAGATACTGATATTATTTCTTTTGCTTTCTTTCGCATTGTATTTGATAATCAGACAGAGTGCTCTATTTATAGCGCGACTCCCGTAACTACATCCATCCAATATACAATAATGATACTTTTGAAAGTATCAAACAGTCTTTGGGCATTCTTCTGAAACGTGCACTTTGGTAGAGATTTGGTGAACAGGTCTGCCAGATTTTTCTTGGAACGAATTTGTCTGACTTCAATAACTTTAGCCTTCTGAAGCTCATGTGCACTGAAAAACTTTGGAGATATGTATTTAGTCTTATCACCCTTAATTAATCATTCCTTCATTTGGGCAACACAGACTGCATTATCTTCATGGATGACAGTTGAATTGTCTGTCTTCGAAGGTAGACCCCATGAATTCCGGATATGATGGATCATTAATCTTAACCAAGAACATTCACGACTTGCTTCATGTAAAGCAAGTATTTATGAGTGATTGGAAGATGTAGCAACTAGTATTTGCTTTGTTGAGCGCCATGAGATTATTGTATCTCATTAGTGAACACATATCCAGTTTGTGAGCAGGCTTTATGTGGATCAGAGACGAAACCAGCATCTGCATATCCAGCAAGGATCTGGTTATTTGTGGATTTTCCTTAGTAGAAGAAACCCATGTTTGTTGTCCCACAAAGGTATCGCAAAACATCTTTGTCTCAGTTCTAATGACGAATTGTTGGAGCAGAGCTATACCTTGCTAACAAGTTAACTGAAAAAGTTATATCTGGTTTAGTACATTGTGCTAAATACAATAAAACACCTATTGCACTCAGATATGGTACTTCTGGACCAAGGACCATTTCATCATCTTCTTTTGGACGGAATGGATCTTTCTTAATGTCCAAAGAACGAACGACCATTGGCATGTTGAATGGATAAGCCTTGTTCATGCCAAATCGCTTCAGGATTTTTTCAATGTAAGCTGATTGGTGGACCAAAATTCCATTAGCACGATCTGCAGGCCAAGACAATATTTTGTTTTCCCAAGGTCTTTCATTTCAAATTCGTTTTTTAGATATTCAGCAGCTTTATTGAGCTCTTCAAGAGTTCCCAACTAGGTTCATATCATCGACATATACTGCTACTATAGCAAATCCAGAATTGGATTTCTTAATGAACACACAAAGGCAAATTACATTGTTGATATACCCTTCCCTGATCAAATATTCACTGAGACAATTATATCACATTCGTCCAGATTGTTTCAACCCATACAATGATCGCCTTAATTTGATCGAGAGCATACCTCGTGGTTTGTTAGTTGTTTCAGGAAACTTAAGTCTTTATGAGACCTTCATGTATATGTCAGTATCTAATTCTCCATATATATACGCAGTGATGTGATAGGAGTATATTTATACAACTTAGTTAGCTTGTTTCCTTGCATTTAGATTGTTAGTCCTTAGTTATTTTAGTATTTTAAGCTATTTTCGTGTGTTTGTAGGTCCAAATGACAAAGTGTGCAAGAAAGTGCAATTTGGAGCATTTTGCAGCATTTTTGGGCATTGGATGGTTAGCTTATGCTTGGAGCCAAGTGGATGGATGAAATTGAAGATTAAGGGATCCTCTCCTTTCCTATTTTCTGACCCAAAACACATCACACTCACTTATTTCACCTACAACATCCACTTATTCCAACTACAACATCCACACCCACTTCACCTACAACATCCACTTACTTCACCAAGAAATTTTGTGGTGGTGATTCATTTTCAAAATCTATAAATAGGCTTCTCCATCACAAGACAAATTCACATCTACAACACATTCCATAAACAACACAATTTCTGCCACAAGTTTCCTTCTTCCTCCATCCATTTCCATCCACCCATTTTCATATACATCCCCTACCACCCTTCCATACTCTCTCAACCTATCCAATCTCTGCCACATCCCCTAAACCATCCAAACACCACACCCACCTTGGTGCCGCATGTTTGCAAGAAAGGAGGAGGATTTGGAGCTGTGCTAACCATTCAAGACGTTGGATTGCTGGAGCGTTCTAGGTGTATACTACTTTTTTTTATCATGTTTAAATTCAATTATAGTTGTTTAATTGCAAATATGTGGAACTAAATTCGTTTTGGCTAGAGGTTGATTCAAAGCCATGAACATATTTGTAATATGAATTGATTACCTTCAGTTGTGATTTCATGAGTTGTGAATTCAATTTGCTTAACTTCTTGATTTATAACTTATTCTTGTATGCCGATTAAGGATGCATACTTAGTTTGCATGCATGAATTTGATGCTAGAATATAAGGGAGTTTTACTTAATCGTTATGAACTTATATTCACAAGTAGTGGAGGTTGCTAGTCACAATCGCGTTAAGTGAATTCTTGGCAAGAGTATCATGTTGTTCATAGTTACGAATGCCTCGTCAATGCTTATAGTTTTCACAAAGCTTAATGATCTTTGATTATATCTCTATTGTGCTGTTCACGTAGGGGACTTTTGAAGAATGTTTTGAATTGTTGTATGCGCTTTTCCGTCCAATTCAATAACTTAAGGAAAACTTAAAGGTTAAAAAAGTGCTGTTCACGGTTAATCTGGGGTGTTGAGATTCATGGTTTATTGAAAGAACAACTGAAAATTGGTTTGTATGCAAGTGTGTCATGTGTGGAAAAGAACCCTCTAGCTAATCCATCTATCCATCAATTCACTTAGTTTTATGTCTTTGTTTAGAATCTGCAAGTTATTTACTTTGTGTTTTAATTTTCGTCAAAAACCAATCCCCCATCTTTAAGTTATATTAATTTAGCTAGAATCTGTTTAGATTTGTATTTAGTTAATCTTTTGAGTTTATTTTCGTCCAAATAAGTCCCTAGTGTCTAATTTGGGTCAATTTGATTGTTTTAAGTCATTCTAGTGTATTTTGAGTTATTAAAGTGTCTTTTGCCTAGTTTTGTATTTTTGAGTCTTATTTAGTGTTTTTAAATCAGTTTAGAATAGATTAGCAATCCCTCATAATCCCCAGCTTAGAACAATCCCTACTTACATCTATACTACAATTGTCAAAAAGAGGGTTTAATTTGTGTGTTGTTTTACAACGCATCATGATGACATTCATAAGTCGCATGTCAAGCCTTTCTAAAACCACTAAACTTATTAAGTAACGGAACGTAATTGCATCCATTACAGGAGAGTATATCTCCTCATAATCAATTCTAAGTCTTTGTGAAAAACCTTGTGCAACGAGTCATGCTTTGTATCTTGCAATCTCATTTTTCTCATTGCGTTTTCTTGTGAATACCCATTTGTAACCCATGAGATTTACATCAGGCGGAGTTTGGACTACTGGTCCAAAAACACTTCGTCTTTCTAAAGAATTTAATTCTACATGGATTGCATCTTTCCACTTAGGCCAATCTTGTCTCTGTTTGCATTCATCGACAGAGCGGGGCTCAATATCATCACTTAATATGATTTCAGTGGCAACTGAGAATGCGAACATATCATCGATAATTATTTCATTCCGATCCCACAATTCATTTGTACATGCATAATTTATGGAGATTTCTTTGCTTTCATGTACTGCTGTCTCTTCAGGGATATGTATCTTATCAAGGACATTTTCTTTTTCTGGAAGTACATAATCATGAATTGTGGATTTTTCATTCATTTTCTCTTCCTAAATGATTTCATTTGTATTCAATTGTGCCTTTGTCTTTCTCTTTCGAAAGGTTGAATCTTTTGAACCTGGTGGTCTACCACGCTTCAGGTGTGCACCAGATGAATCATTCGCTGCCACTTTATTTTGTCCAACAGGGACATCAATTCTTGCAGGTGCATTTGCAGCTAGTATATGTGATTTTGTCACTTTCATAGCATCATTAAATGCATCTGGCATTTGTTTAGCAATACTTTGAAGATGAACGATCTTTTTCACTTCATTTTCACATTAAGTGCTACGTGAATCAAAATGAGACAAGGTGGGTACAACCCATGTCAGCTATTGCCGTTCTTCTGGAACGGTCTTTTCTCCCCCTGACAACGGGAAGACTGTCTCATCAAAGTGACAATTAGCAAAACGAGCTGTAAACATATCACCTGTCAGAGGTTCCAAATATCTAATGATAGATGGTGAATCAAAACCCACATAAATTCCTAGTCTACGCTGATGTCCCATTTTAGTGCGTTGCAGTGGTGCAATAGGCATGTAACGCCTCGCCCCGAAATATAAATATATTTGGGAATTAATTATGGTAGGCCCAACTTAAAAAATAGTTAATTTATTTCCTTTAATTACATCCATTTAAGTCAACATTACTTACTAATACAAGCTATCCATATTTTCTTAAATGTCAAACATATCTTTAATTTAACAATTGAATTCACTAATATTAGTCATCAATCTCCAAATAATTCCCTTCATCCCACGTAGAACCTATAACCATTATTCATTTACCAAGATATACAATTTACTTCAAATTTAGAACCATTTCCTTCTCTTATATCAAATCCCATCTAAACACTAATTCTCGATTATTTAATCTCACTTATTTTATGGCTGCATCTAACATCTCGTTAGATTGCCTACGTACCCTAAATAGGGATCAAGCCATTCGTAGTTCACAATTCCAAAATTCAAACTAAATACGAAACTATTCATATTATTCAATTACTCCCTCATATACTACCGTCATATTAATATTCAAACCACAACAATTAGATCTCAAAACATACTTAGAATAACGAAATTTGCATGCAAACACAAATGTTGGTTCCTTGGCCATGCGCCGCCGCGGGTGGCGGTCGGCCTCCCCGACTCGCTAGAAAATTCAACTATTTCTAAAAATTCTAAAAAAATTACAGAAATGAAGATCTTAAAGAGTAGAGAAAATTTTATACCTACGGCCAAACCAAATTTGGCCTGGAAAGGCTCCAATTTATCTCGAACCCGCTTGAACCCCTATAAATGGGTGGCCTTGAATCGTTACCTTCGGTGCTCCGCCACCCTACAGTTGTTTGGGCTTTGTTCTAGGCCTCAAGGGAAGTCTATTAATGGTGGTACTTGGATGACATCGTTTCACAATTGGGTGAATTTTGAGCAAACACTGCCGCACCCACTAGTGCAGGTTTCCCCATTTCAAGGTCAAATTCTCTCAAATTTGGAGTGGAATAGGTAGAAGGGATAATGAGGAATGATTTTTAGGTGGTGAGGGACTTCAACTTGCCCGAAATAGGCCCGGAGACCACCGGATTTCGTCGTATCCCGCCGGTTTGAGCCACACGGGTCACGCGACCCGTTTTCTTTTTTTTTCTTTCCTTTTCCTCCCTTCTTTTCCGTGCCCTCCTTTCCTACCTTTCTGATTGGGCAGTGCCCATTTCGTCCACTCTCTGCCCTCCACGTGGCTTTACCAGAAATATCTGGAGAGATCCAGATTATGGTCAAATGACTATTTCACCCTAATTTTGCTTGTTTATAACTTCTTCATTATAACTTCTTTCATGAATGGTTTGCGCCTATGCTTTTGTGAGATCAAGCTCTATTCAAGAATATAAATTGTGACCTCGAAAGGTCTACGGATTTTAAATAATTAATTCCCAAACTTTAAACCTTGTAACTAGTTTGATTTAAAACTTAACTCGCATCAATTACTATAAATTCTCGAAAATCGTATAAAAGCTTAATAATACAAATACATTGATTATAATAATTTCCCAATTCTATTTCCATAACCATAAACCGATTTATTTTGGGTTGTCTCCACGTATTCATAATTATGAATATCCAATTCATATCTTTAAACTTTTCAGGGTATTACAAGGCACATAAACAGTACAACCAAAAACTCGTAAATGTGAAATGTTTAGCTAATGCCCAAACACGAGTTGTACTGAGGAGTATTGGTGGTTCGCTATAGGTCTCAATCAAACCAATGATGCAGCATGTAAGATGGCATGTCCTCATGTAGAAATTGGCAATTTTGTTTTCATGAGCAGAGTGCGAGCTATTAACTAAAGTCGCTTGATCAATGCTACTGCTAAACCATTTTGAGTATGGACATGAGGAAAATAGTGTTCAACATCAATTCCCAATGTCATGCAGTAATCATCAAAAGTTTGAGATGTAAATTCACCAGCGTTATCAAGTCGGATTGACTTAATGGGGTAATCTGGGAACTGTGCTCGCAACTTAATTATCTGAGCAAGAAGTCTCGCAAAAGCTACATTCCAAGTAGACAAGAGACAAACATGTGACCATCGGGTAGATGCATCAACCAAAACCATAAAATATCGAAATAATCCACAAGATGGTTGAATAGGTCCATAAATATCCCCTTGAATTCTTTGTAAAAATGATGGGGATTCAGCATCAACCTTTAGTTGTGATAGTCTAGTTACCAACTTCCATTGATAACAAGCCTTGCAAGGGTTATCATTTGAGAGAGCAATGTCTCTGCTCAATAATGGATGTCCATTAGAGTTGGTAATGATTCTACGCATCATGGTGGATCCTGGATGACCCAAACGGTCATGCCAAAGCATGTAAACTTTTGAATCAATGAACTTTTGGTTCATGACAGTATGTGATTCAATCGTCCTTATGTATGTATAATACAATCCACTCGACAAACCACACAACTTCTCCAATATACGCTTTTGGGTATCATTGGAGGTAATGCATAGATACTCCACATTTTATGCACTTTTCGTTTTAAAGTGGTATCCATTTAAATGTATGTCTTTGAAACTCAACAAATTTCGAGTAGATCGAGTAGCATACAACGCATTTTGTATGGACAATATTGTTCCATTTGGTAACATAATCTGGGCTTTCCTTGAGCCTTCAATTACATTTGATTGGCCTGATATTATTGTTACCTTTACTCTTGTAAGCATCAAGCTTAAGAAATACTTTCGATCACGAAGTATTGTATATGTGGTTGCGCTGTCTGCAAGACAAATATCTCCGCCATTTCTCATGTTTTGAGAATAACCATAGTTTTTATCCATGCCTTTTTAGTAAAGAAGATCACGGTTAAAAACAATTTAGAAATTTAAATGCCACTTTTATTGAATTGAAATGCGAGTTTTAAATTACAAGTTTAGAATAATAAAAGTACATTAAACATAAATGATTTAGTTGGATTGATACACTTCATTCTCCCTTTCCACAATGAAGTCCGAGTAGGGCCGGACCAGGCCAGTGTGATTAGGGCGACCGTTCGGGGCCCAAAAAATTTGAGGGCACCAAAATTATTAGGGTAGTATATTTATATATGTTTTCATAAGAGTATAAATTTATAAAATTTGGTTCAATAACAAAGAAATTTAACTAGAAGTGGTGGTTTTGTCATTTGAAATTAATGAGAATGTCTTGGGTTCAAAACACCACATGTGCTTATTTACTTTCCAATTTTTCCAATTTTCTTTTCATAAGAAAAATAAATTTATAAAATTTGGTTAATGTTAAAGAAGTTTAATTAGAGTAATGGTTTTTGTTGTTTAAAATTAATGAGAGGTACTAAGTTTGATATGTGTGTGTTTATTTTTTTCAATTTTTACGAATTTTTGTTTGGTTGTTAATTTATTTTTAGTTACTAGCTAGCGTAGACCAAATTTTTAGAGAAAATTCGCACATCATATGACTTGTCATCACATGACACACCCCGACCTAAATCGAGGCATGACGGCCAGTACGCCTCGATTTAGGTCACCAACTGGGAAGTTCTCGTGTGAGTTCCCAGAAAACAAAACCGTGATGGCGTGGTCGGGTCCCAAAGCGGACAATATCGTGCTACGGCGGAGGTCAGGCCCGGGATATGGTGGACCCCGGGCCGAAATGTGACAATTTGGTATCAAAACCAAACCCTGACCATAGTGTGCCGACGAGGACGTCGGGCCCCTAAGGTGGTGGATTGTTACATCCCACATTGCCCAGGGGAGTGGATCTTGTAAGCCTTATATGTATATTCCCATCTCTACCTAGCACGAGGCCTTTTGGGAGCTCACTGGGTGAACTCTGAAGTAAAGCGAGTAGCGTGCGAGAGCACTCCCATGATGGGTGACCCACTAGGAAGTTCTCGTGTGAGTTCTCAGAAAACAAAATCGTGAGGGCGTGGTTGGGACCCAAAGCGGACAATATCGTGTTACGACGGAGGTCGGGCCCGGGATATGGTGGACCCCAGGCCGGGATGTGACATCACAAGGTTTAATTTAGTGCCCATTCATTACTTATACATATCAATTAAAGATTCGAAAACATCATTATTTTTTTAGTCCCATACTGACAAGGTTAATAAATAAGAAAAAACACCTCACGATTTATTAAAAAAAAACACTTTAAAAGTTCAGATGGAAAACAAAACTCTTCATCTATCTACTTGTAAGTCTAGAGTTTTTTGGTTTCCTTATCTCGATGCAAAATAAATTAGTCTTTATGACACACCCCGACCTAAGTCAGGACATGCAGGCCGTCATGTGAGCGTGACGTAACCATGTGCACAGTGCGGAAGCAAGATTAATAAAGAGAAATATGAACAAATTAAAACCAAGCAACTAGCAGCCCTAACTAAGATAACGTGCTAGTGCGAGGATTAAGTGTGAAATACACAACCAGAGCATAAGTAGCCTAAGTGCAGTCCAACAGGACAAGCACTAATTATACAACACCCAAAGGTGATCGTACATTTATGAAATCTGTCAGAACCTCTAGATATCCTCGTGAGCCACCAACGGAACTTTCACCTAAAACCTAAAGGGGCGCAAAATAGAAAGTGTGAGTGGGCCAAAAACAAAGCTTTTCAAAATCATTTCATTTCTCAAAAATTCTAACCCTTCGCCGTAAAACCGGTATAATTTCCCAGAAATAAAGTATATATTCATATATATATATATATATATATATATATATATATATATATATCTCAAAATCATTCTCAGCAATAGTGATAGTCAAATGTATGCCAGGAGTATGCCATGCCAGAGTATCTCAACAAAATGCCATAAGTAACTCAATGAACGTATATGAATGCCAGATATCAAATCAGCTCATGGCTGAGTCTATAGCTTATAATCAATCTCAATCATAACAAATATTTCTGCACATGAGTCGGAACCACCTATAGTGGTCTGTACGACAAGACTAGGTGTAAAATAAATATGCTCAAGTGCTATGATCACGTGAAGATTGTGCGAATAATCGCAGGTCACCTACGAGTTGGAACCACCTATAGTGGTCTGTACGACAAGCCTGTGCACCTAACTTGGATCCAAGGTGAGCATATGGTGCGGGAGGTGAACATCACGTGAAGGACTGTGCCCTAACTTTGGGCGGGAGTACTAACGCCGGGGTGCAGGTTTATGAGCTCTCAATACATTACATCATAACTCGAATAGCCAGAGCAATCTCATAACTTTAATTCATAAACTTACATGGCACATACCTGTGTGTCTGCAGCACCAATCATAAATATATGTAACTAGTTATGCCTAAATAAAATAGACAAATACTTTGCATGGCATCTCAAAATGTATAATCATTCAAATTCATTTTCTGGGAAAAATAGCAAGTATATAGGTATATACGAAAAACCAAAAGCACTCACTGATAAGTCGAAGGGTCGTAGCCCCCGAGCCTCGATTGTTGGTGCTCGTCCTCAGGATAGGTCTCACTTGTATGCGAAATAACTATATATATTCCCATCTCTACCTAGCACGAGACGTTTTGGGAGCTCACTGGCTTCGGAGTTCATCGGAACTTCGAAGTTAAGTGAGTAGCACGTGAGAGCACTCCCATGTTGGGTGACCCACTAGGAAGTTCTCATGTGAGTTCCCAGAAACAAAACCGCGAGGGCATGGTCGGGGCCCAAAACGGACAATATCGTGCTACGGCAGAGGTCGGGCCAGGGATGTGGTGGACCCCGGGCCGGGATGTGACAATTTAGTATGATAACGAGACAAGTCTGCAACCTCCGGATGATAAATAAGTCAAATTCCAACTTAAACACACAACCATACAAAACATCCAAGGGTACTATAGTAATTTCACGCTATCGATACAATTAATTCAGAACACACTGTGACACTTTATGTTTCTAAATTATTGAGTTTGAAGTGTTTTTCTAAGTATAATTTTATTGATATTTTACGTGTGAAAATAAATAATTTTCTTATATGAAGTTAGGGCATATTTTTTGGCGTTGCCCTGGGCCTCAAAATTGGGTTGTGTTCAACTGTCTCAATAAGTCGCACATTGGATCAGGCATATCCATTGGTCTAGCCTAGTCGAGGAAATTGGTCTCGAGACCTTTCTCCTTGAGGGAGGCTTGATACATATCCACCAGATGTTTTTGGGTACGACAGGTACGCGCCCAGTGCCCATTGCCACCACACATATGGCAGGCTCCATCAGAGTTTCTAAGAGCATTGTTCATACGAGCTTTGCCTTTGTGGTGATTTCCATATTTAAAGCTCGGGCCTAAATTTTTCATTGGAACCTGGTTGTGAAACTGACCGCCATAATTCTTGTCTTTCCTGTTCCACCGGTCTCACTTGTGGCCGCGTCTTCGTTTATGATTATTGCCACCAGATGATGTGGTGTTAACTTTGAGGGAAACAAAATTCACTTCTGGGAATGGTGCAGATCCAGTAGGTCGGGATTGATGATTTTTCATCAGGAGCTCATTGTTTTGTTCAGCTACCAGGAACACAGATATCAGGTGGTTGTATTCAATGAAGCCTCGCTCTCTATACTGCTACTGCATGAGCACATTAGAGGCATAAAATGTGCTGAAAGTCTTTTCTAGCATAACTTTCTTAGTAATGGTATATCCACAGAGCTTCATCAGAGAGGTAATTCTGAACATCGCATAATTATACTCAGCTACTGACTTGAAATCCTGGATTCTTAGGTGAGTCCACTCATAACGAGCTCTTGGAAGAATCACTGTTGTTTGGTGATTGTATCTGTTTCTCAATGCCTTCCAGAGAGCTAACGGATCTTTAACTGTTAAGCACTCGCTTTTTAGTCCCTTATCAAGGTGGCAATGAATAAAGATCATGGCCTTCGCCCGATCTTGAGAGGATGAGCTATTTTCTTCCCTAATGGTATCTCTAAGATTCTCTGCTTCCAGATGGATCTTGGTATCCAGTACCCAGGTAAGGTAATTCTTCCCAGTAATGTCCAGGGTAGCAAAATCAAGCTTTGCCAAGTTCGCCATTTTCTTTTCTGAAAGAAAAATGAGATGTGTAAGAACTTGCAATAATATGTACTCCTAGAGGAATATAGTGTTAGAACTTCTGGTTCTTACAAATTTTTCATTTTGATCTTCGGGCCAAAAGTGATAAGCACTCGAAACTTCAGGCTTGAGATTTTCATGATTAATGAGAATGGCGATTGTACCGCACCATTCTCATCGAAACAAATATAGGATGAGCGATTATTCCGCACACTTAAACAGTAAGAACATTTAAATATGTAGAGTAGTTTAAATATGCATGGTAGGGTAGGCAATTATACCGCACCACCTAAAATTGCGATAAAATTTAATTATGCAGAGCAAGGTGGACGATTATACCGCACCACCTAAAATTGTAGTAAAATTAAATCTGCAGCTCAAGATGGGCGATTGTATCGTACCATCATTGATCGCAGTAAAAATTAAATTTGCAGTTCAAGATGGGCGATTATACCGCACCATCTTTGGTTACAGTAAAATTAACATAAATAAACACTGGGTTAGTAATCATGAACTACACCAAACAATAAATCAAAGATATAAGTAACTGTTAAATTTAGAACGAGAAGCAGGTATGGTGCTAGTAGTTCATCGCGAGGGTGCATCATGCAGATGAGGCAGATGAAGAAGAAAAACAGGAAAACCCTTGAAGAAAGCATTTTTTTTCTTTCTTTATTTTGGTGAGGGGAGATGGGAACTATTTAAGGTTAGAGAGTCGTGCTGATAACGTGTTATAAATAGGCAAAAGTTAGAGAGATAACCATTCTAAGAACAGGAGCGAAGCAGGTGCAAAATATCACACTATAACTTTAGTAGCTTTTAACACAACAGGATGGCAAATAAAGAGAGAGAGAGGGATATTGATATTATTTCTCTTGCTTTCTTTCGCACTGTGTTTGATAATCAGACGGAGTGCTCTATTTATAGAGCAACTCTTGTAACTACATCCATCCAATATACAATGATGATACATTTGAAAGTATCAAACACTATTACTCACTATTACTAAGTCTTTGGGCATTCTTTTGAGCGGGCATTCACCCACTAATTCTATAACATAAAGCTTGCAGTTAAGTTAATTTCGAACGTGAGATGTTTTAAATTCGAATCTCGTAGATGAAAAATTTGATACCAAATTAGGTTGTCCATTTTATGACTTAGCCGAGTTCCCCTCCCCTTGGTGTAAAAATATATCGTTATACTAAATAAAAATTAATTACAAACATTTTCAAATGCAATAAGATAATTTGTTGTTGCATACTTCTTATGGTATTAAATGCTAAATATTCAGCATGGACATCATAAATTTTGGTATGGCCTCAAAATAAGCATCTTTAAGTTAGATATTGTGCAAAATTTATTAAGTTAGATATTGTTTTTAGGCTTTTATCCAAAATGATTAATGAGACTCTTCACTTTGGTTATTGAGATTGTGCATTGTCAATCCTTTAGGTGATTCTACTAGAAATCTCTATTAAATTAAGAGTATTTTTGTCAAATCAACTCATCCCCCTTAAACTAGTGTTTTCTTTAATTTAATAGAGATTTTTCACAAAAGAATTTAAATAATTGATGGTGAATAATCTCAGGACCACTTTTATCGATTTTAAATCTCATGTACCAAAGTAAGGAGTTGTGGATGCAAATTTCCGCCGCTTTCTTCTTGGACAAAATTGCACCTACAAAACAATTAACACCTTTGGTCAAGGCCAAAAGCCTCACGTGCCCACGATGAATTGGGGGGAGGGGGGCTTTGGCCGAAGAACCTCCGATGCCAAAGTTAGAATTTAGAGAGAAAAAGTGTTTAGAGAATTTTTGGGAGTTTTGCAAGAGTATCAACTTAGCTTTTGGTGAGAATGGGAGCCTATTTATAGGGATAGGCCGGTCCTCTTTGGAGAAAGAGTGGTCGGCCATTAGGTGGGATTTTGGGTTTAATTAGCCAATTTTAATAGGTATTAATTGGCTAATTAAACATAAGGGGAATGTTTTGGTGGTTATAGAATATTTGGAGTAAATAGATAATTAGGTTATGTAATAACTAGCTAATTGATTTAGCTAAAAAGGGAAATTAGGTAAAAGATATATGGGGTGAAATAAGTTTTGAGAGTTACCTTGTAGAAGGGATTTGATGAGATAGGTTTTGAATTGTTACCTATTTTGGGCACTTTTGATTTGGTTGAGGGATGATTGTCCGCTGCTTGCGCGTAGGAATGCCGTTACGCCTCAGGGGTATTTTTGTACTCTTTTATCCAAAAAGCCACATGTCACCTTGTGATTATTTTTGGCTCCACATGAGTTATGATAATTAGGGACCATTTTGGTTAAAGCCTTTTTTTTATTATTTTCTTTAATTACTTTTGATTTTACTTACACATTATTTTTTGTTACAAAATTTTTTGTAATTAGTTTCACCCCAAAAGAAAATTGTACAATATTTTTTTCTGTTACAATTTTGTACAAAAATTTACGTTTTAATAGCTCTTTTAAAATAATTTGTATAGAAAAATTTCTATCAAATTATGCAAAAAAAAAGTTAAAAAAAAGTGTATATAAGTCACGTCACCTGTTTTTCCTTATAAAATCGTAGTAATATATTTTATTTGGCCGACTTTTGGCCGCCTTCGATGATACAAGGGCACTTGGTAATAATTGACTTTGACATCCTCCCACAAATTTCTCCATAAATCCACAAAATGAAACAAGGAACCAATAAAATCAGCATTAAGCCAAAAACAAGAAGAAAAGGTTTATGTGGTTTGAAGAACCACCTTGCTCGAGTGGGAATATGTAGTAATTTATGTGGTTTGAAGAACCCCTTAACTTGCTTAGGGATATTTTGTTCGAAGATATTTCATAAATTGCCTATGTATTCTCATTTGATGATAGGTTTTTTTGTTTGTGCGGGACACTCTATTTTATTTAATCGAGTTGAAAGCTTCAAGATTTTATTAAGACTTATTGTGCACACTGACACACCCGTACTCGGAAGTAGGGCATGCTGGCCGTCACGTGAGTGTGACGTAGCCAAGTGCGCTGTGCGGAAGTAAGGATCGATAACTTAGTACGAATTAATTAAAACCGAATTCTAGCAACCTAGAATTGAATGTGTGCTAGAGATATTACAATACTTATACATATTCAGAGCGTACTAGGTCAGTGCAGTCAAGCATGAATAAAAGAGTTTAATTACACCATCGGTGCCCTACATATATCAAATCTGTCAGAAAGGCCGGAAGATCCTCGAAGTGCCAAACTCAGGATTCAAGCTATTTAGAACCTGGAGGGGCGAAAAACAAAAGGGAGTGGGTCAGCAAAAACAAATCTTTTCAAAATCATTCTTTTCTCAAAAGTCTAGCCCCTCTCCGTAAAACCTGTATAGTTTCCCAGAAAATAATACGTACATATATATCACAACTTTTCTCAGCATAAAACCATTTTCAATATATCTCAATATATGCCGTGCAATGCATTTCAATGTCATCAGAATCTCATAAATAATGTCATGTTATACATTTCAATAATCATATCGCTATTAGATATCATCTCAGCCCTCGGCTGTAAATATAGCTCATAACATCTCTATCTCATCATCGTATATATGCTGCACATACATCAATATCACATCATATCATCATCATCACCACTGTATCAATAATAAATGCTTTAGTGCTACAATCACGTGAAGACTGTGCGAATGAACGCGGGTCACCTACATGTCGTACCCACTCAAAAGTGGTCTATACGACAAGACTGTGCACCTAACTTGGATCCAAGGCGAGCATGCGGTGCGGGGGGTGAACGACACGTGAAAGACTGTGCCTCTATCTCTGGGCGTGAGCACTAACAATATGTGCAGGTTTATGAGCTAACATATCACATCATATCTCATCGTATCTCATATGTATCAACTGTTCGTTCTCAACTATGCATGTACCTACCTGGTACTTACCTGGTGTCATCGGCACTAACATATGCATGAAATGTATATGTGAATACTCATGCATCAAAATCAAGTCATATGCATATTGTTAAAAACGTACTTTTCATTTAAAATGTGATTCTGGGAAAATTATTATATATATATAGGTTATACGGAAAATAATACTGCCCACTCACTGGTAAGTTGCTGGATCGTAGCCCCCACGTCGAGCTTGGCTACGGTCGTCCTCTGAATACGTCTCACCTATATGAGAAATTACTAAAAATACGTCATTTAAGTACATATACGTAACTACGGAAATAACTTCTCATACATAGCTCAATTTTGGTATTTGGATATACCAACGTGACCTACTCGTCGTCACGAACATCCTCATATTTTTAAAATAATTTTTCTCGGCCCCACGCGCCGGCGAAGGCACGACCACACGGGCCGGCCGCGCGCCTGGCACACTGACGACGTCAGGCATATTCCTGGAATATTCCGTTATGTTTAACGACGTCAGTTAACGCTGTTAGAATATTCCGTCAGTTTTGACGGAATATTCCGTTACCGTCACCTTCTCCGGCGACTGGTTCGCCGGAATTTCTAGAAAAATTTCTAAGCTTCATATCTTGCTCATTTGTCATCCTTTTTGACCCATTTTTCTTCCTATGTGCTCTAAATTAAGTGTAGAACATAAATGTACCTTCAAAAACCTTGAAAAAGGTCTTAAATTTCCTCGGGGACAAACTCCAAAACCGGCCAACTCCGATGTACGTGATCCCGACGTCCAAACACTTCCAACGAACTACTCCGAGTCTCCTTGGGACCTCACAAAGCTCGCTGTGATCTTAGATTGTCCTAAAAATCAACCCACAAGAAGTTGATGAATAGTGTTCAAACTCGGGCCTTGAGTTTTGACGTGAAAACGAATGAAATCTTACCTGAAAATGGTATGGTTGAGTTTGTATGGACCTCACGAGCATGAATATGTATTTTGTTTCTTCGATCTACTGAGTTTGCAAGGGTTTGTGGTGTCTCCGTACGTATAAGGCGAGAGAGGGAGAGTGAGTTAGAGAGAGAAAGAGTGTCGGTGAGAGAGAGAGTCTGAATAATTGAGGCAGAAAGAGAGAGAGTGTGACGGGAGTGAGGGTGTAAGGGAGGTGTGTGTGGTCCTAAAGTCTTCTACACACAAATAATATCTCACTTCCAATAATTGAGGGCCACCATCATAGGTCCTCACATATACCACATGCATGCACACGTCCATAACCCCGAAGGGGTAAATCCGTCATTTCACAATTAATAAATCAATATAATCGGGACGGGTCGTCACACACACTATCCTTAGTTTGTATGTGTTTTGATTTGTTCCCAATGAATCTTATACGTTCCATCAAACAAACAAAAAAAAAGTCCAAAAGCAAAAGCACAAAAAAAAAAAACTGTTACATTTTTCTTATGGAAATTCAATATAATAATAGAAAAAATATAAGTGGCTTACCTAATAAGGACTCGGGAGTCTGACTCTGGTCAAAATTCTAATTAAAGTCGCATTTGGAATATAAGTTGGTTACTAATCCTACTAATTAGTATTTTAATTAAATTGTTTTACTGAAATATCCACACAAATAAAAACTTGTTTAGAAGCGCATTAAATGAGTGCAAGTCAATATTGAAAAAAACATTTTATTTTAATTTTGACAAAAACAAAAAACACTTTATATGATTTTAAAATTTTAAAATATTTTCAATTATTTTCAAAGCACTTACAAACAAACCGGAAATAAAAATAAAATATATAAAACCCCTTTCTTCTCACTTCCCCTTGTGTTTCCCTCCCGAGTCTACACAAAGTCGTCCTCCTCCATCGTTCACCCCCACCGCCCCTCAAATCAAATCACTTCCGAATCGTTACGGCCGAAGTACCTGCAGCCAACCGCTGACAAACACGTGAACCTCAAAACCTCGGAAATATCAGGAATTATAGTATTCTTGCCGTTAAACTGAAACTGCTTTTTGGTTTTTTGGTTTTTTTTATCTTTTCTCTCGCGCTATTTGAACCCCGAGCTCGGCAAAAGCTTGGATTCGCAGAAAGTGCTTTCCGCGTGATTCCCAGCTCCTGAACGGCTTTTCTCTCCAGCAGATCTTGCTCGGGGCTATATGAGGTCGGTTTTTTTTTTCTCTCGATTCACTCGTTTCGTTTTCTGTTTGGTTACCGAGAAAATTAGGTAGAGTTGTGCTCAGCTCGATTAAGTTATTATCTAGCTTCGAATATCATTTTTCATTTTTGTTTGAATTTGTATTTGGTTTCACTATTGACAAAGTTGCTAGATTCTTGTACTACTCGCCTGCGATTTCGCTCGTGGATTTTAATGTTTTTATTTTTGCAGTTAATAGAGATGTTTGATCGGGAAATTTTCAATCACATGAGCTAACTTCGTAATTGGATTTATGTTTTTTTTTTCCTGGTCGTTTTGTTCGTTGTCTTTGGAATTAAGCAAGAACAGCTGTTATCATGTCTTAATTTAAGGTAGTGGGGAAGAAGTGGTCTCTGTTACTTAGTGTTTAATTCAAAGGGAGCACGTGGAGCATTTGAATGAATGGGTGTTTGATTTTGTGACTTTGTGTTAGCTGCTCATTGTCAAATGGAAGCACATGATCGCTTCGTTTCTCCGTATGTAGACGGGGATCGGGGATTGAGGAACGGGCACATGACTTCTTGCTTGTTGCTTCTTTATATTTTGTTTGAAGAATCCTGCTTGGTAGGTTAGGGGGTATAGGCATGATGTTTCTGCCGTTAAATGGTCAATGTATTCTCTCAATTCGATTTGAAATGCAGCGGAAAGTGAGATGTTGTTATTGAGAGAGATAAAGCGTTTCCATCTTACAGCATCTTTGGGTTGTGAGTTTCAAGTGCTACCCGTCTATTAATATGGTTTGTTCATCTATTTACAAAACATGTTCGGGTCATTTTCGTAGTTGTATATTCTTGTATTACTGAGTCATAGAGTCTTGCTTGAATTCCTGAAGTAGTGTGCTCAAACTTATTTTCCTGTGTATACGATAAACTAGGTTTTGTGTTCCTTCATGAGGGTTGTCGTTTCTTTTAAAGGAATTCGCAACTGAAAACCTGTTAAATAATGCAGATCAGCTATTGTTTTGCAGTTTATTTTTCCATGATTGTATGGTCAGAAGCTTGTAAATAACATGGGAATCCTTTCGCGCAGGTTAAATTTTGTTACAGTCTATTTCCATCGGAAGAAGTCAACTTTTGTTGCTCTTTAAGTTTATTATGGAGATCTGATCATCGCTAATTACGTTTGCATGTTGTTGGCTGCAGTGCGGGTGGTAAAAAACCAAATGAGAACATGAGGCTTATCGTGTCAACTTTTGTAGGTGTAGCTATTGGATTCTTGATAGGTGTATCCTTTCCAACATTGTCACTAACAAAGGTACACAATTTTTTTTTGGGTATCTGTTACACTCCTTTTGGTTGCTTACCTAGATGGTGAACATATTTAATGTGTGCAATTTTGTGACAGCTGAATCTCTCATCCAGCCTTCTTCCAACTGTTGATCTTTCGTACACTGAGGACAAGAAATCAGACATCTCCAGCCAATCACTTCTAAGTTCTTGGCCTTCTGAAAGGAGTAAAAATAGCTCGAGTCAAAATCAGAGTTCGAATGGCAAATCGAGGGTATACCTTCTCTCCCTGACATTAGCAGTAGTACAATTTCGGAAATGACTGGTTTTACATAAATATGAAAGTTTTTATGTATTGAGCGGTGTGTTGAATCTTGGCTACTTGTAATACAAATGTCGAACCAGGTCTATAGTTGCAAAAAATCTGAGTGTCCTCCGATATAGTTGACAGCTTCTTGTTCTACCATGTAAATCCTCATTATATAGGCATTACTTATCTAGATTAACGCTTACATTCCCTGCAGATTTGGGTGCCATCAAATCCTAGAGGTGCAGAAATGCTACCACCAGGAATTGTTGCAGCCGAGTCAGACTTCTACTTGCGCAGATTATGGGGCAAGCCTAGTGAGGTGTGTATTATATTGTTTCTTATACAAGCAAAATAGTTTTAGACTCTCCGCAATCCCTAGAATGGTCCAGTGGAAACTGAAGATAATGCAGAATAATTACAGTTTCTTGGACGTCTTGAATTAATGTATATGGGATGATGAAATATTGGTATATGGCTATTGCAAATAAAGCTGGAAGTGGAATCTTCTGTGTTACGCATTTTGATTTGTCTAGGAATTCATATCAAAGAAATAGTCACTTTAGTATATGTATTCGTTGCCTAATTTAAAGTCTCTCATCTGTAAAGTTTAGGTTGAAAGCATAAAAAGAAAACAGTTGAATAACATGACAAGAGTTTGTTTATTTTTTAGTTTATTGAATTCTCTCTAGTCCGAGTGAGGCTGCAAAATTAAATCCTGTTTTCGGCAGCACACAATACCTCTGATTTCAATGTTTAATTGTTAGTCAAAGTGCAAATCTTTTGATTGAGCTGACAATTGCAGGACTTGACCATCAAACCAAGATACCTTGTGACATTCACTGTGGGTTTGAATCAGAAAAAGAATATTGATGCAGCAGTGAAAAAGGTTTCCATCTCTCTCTCTCTCTTGATCTCCCTCTTTCTGGTGGATGTGTGTGACTAAATATATTTCTCTCACAGTTTTCAGAGAACTTTACAATTCTCCTTTTTCATTACGATGGCCAAACAACTGAGTGGGATGACTTGGAGTGGTCTAAGCGTGCTATACATATTAGTGCTCGTAAGCAGACTAAATGGTACGAACAATTGTCTAACTCCTATTTTTACTTCAATAATGAATAGTTTCTCTGGTTTTTTACTTTTAAGTTTTTTGTCAAAGGTGGTATGCCAAGCGGTTTTTGCATCCTGACATTGTGGCGCCATACGACTACATATTTATCTGGGATGAAGACCTGGGAGTAGAGCATTTTAATGCAGAAGTGTGAGTTTCATTACGAAGTAATTCTTTTAGGTTGAGTTTGTTAGTCTACTAAATTAATCTCTTATGCCTTCCTTTTCAATCCAACTTCAGATACCTAAGACTAGTGAAGAAGCATGGTTTGGAGATTTCACAGCCTGGTTTGGAACCCAACAGAGGTTTAACATGGCAGATGACAAAGAGGAGGGGCGATCGTGAAGTTCATAAGTAAAATCATAGAACCTATACTGAAATTTATTTATTTTTTTGGGGTTTAGTTTATGAACTATGAAGTAATCCTGTAATCCTCGTCTCGAATTGTTCCAGACAAACAGAGGAAAAACCGGGCTGGTGCACTGACCCACTTCTGCCTCCATGTGCAGCGTAAGACATTAAGGAATTGTAGAGGACATTTTAGTGCTGTTGTTTTGTCTCCCCTTTTATCTGACATTTGTGTTTAATAAATTTTTCTTGATTCAGCTTTATTGAAATCATGGCTCCAGTATTTTCTCGAAGTGCCTGGCGCTGTGTGTGGCATATGATTCAGGTATCAAGGATCACCGATATTTTTTCCATTATCACCACTTTATAGCACTTGATTAAATTAGCCGTCTTGTTGCGTAATTATGTAATTGCTACACTTGGTGTTGTCAGAATGACTTGGTCCACGGCTGGGGTCTTGATTTTGCCCTGAGAAAATGTGTAGAGGTTGGTGACCAACTTCCTAACCTCCTTGATTTTCTGTTTTGTTCTTTATTTCGTAATCCGCAGATGGCCGGATTTGTATGGAACTCCTAATTAAACACATTTTTTTCTTTGCAAACAGCCTGCGCACGAGAAGATCGGCGTTGTAGATTCTCAGTGGATCGTTCATCAAACTGTTCCTTCATTGGGGAGCCAGGTAATTATCACTTTTTAGCAGCTGTCATCATCTCGTTTCCTTAATAAACATGTTTTAGATATTGGTATGAAAAGCTTAGTTTTTTTTTTTTCCGGCTTTCTGTAGGGCGAATCGCAAAATGGAAAGGCGCCATGGCAAGGGGTATGCAAGAACAATTATTCCAACGAGTCATTGTTTCGCATTTTTATCTTATAGACAGCAACTACTCACACAAAAGTATCTTATAAACAACAAAAAGGCCCAATTTTTTAAATTAAGTTTGCTGATATCGCTATTGTCTATACTGATTCCAGGTAAGGGAAAGGTGTAGAAAGGAATGGACGATGTTTCAGAGGCGGTTAGCAAATGCAGAAAGTGCGTATTTTAAGGCTATCGGTGTAGATCCTTCAAATTCGACAGCCCATTAGCGCAAACAGCAGCGATGACAGAGGTACTGTACTCAAATCTACGAGTCAGGACCACCGTCTTGATTAGAGTTCTGTAAAATCCGTTATAATTTGTGAAATTCATTAATTGACCAAATCGCAGAGTTCGGGCATCGAGTAAAAACGCCAGCGTCGATTAAATCATCAGTGTTTTAGTGGCAACTCGTTTGATTCGGTGTAACATATTCTTATTAGGATTCATATCATTACTCCTGTATCAGATATTGTGCTTGTTAAACATATACCAGAGACTAATAAATCGGAATTTTGAAGAGGCGATCGCTTTTGCCTTTTGCCGGAAGCACGTGAATCTTGTTTCACCTGGTTTTAGTGACAACTCGTTTGAATCGGTGTAACATATTCGTTACATCGTATCACGGTCGTGTGAAAGTGCAGGAAAAATTCTTAGGAGATTACGAGTCCTATGTTTCAGATGGAAGATTACTTGAATTTTTGATAAGGAATCATTGAATAACTGCACTGGATAGAGCTTACCTCCCGCACCTGGCTTTCTCTGGAACCACCTGTGTGGAGTTTTATCACAATAGGCCTTGGTGTTAGTTAGAGGGATAAATCTATTTAAAGTACTCTTCGCTTCTCCCTTTGTTCGATGTGGGACAAATGGGGGTTCCAACACTCACCGCACGTGAGGCCCCATTTATGGGTCACACGTGAAAATACACATCGGCAACCACGTGGAGCCAGTGGGGGCTCTCCCATCGCGCGGGGCCAAGCGGGGACCCACTCAATCACGTGGCAGTACGGGCCCGTCCCCTGACTCTGATACTATGTAGAATTTTTCAGGTCGACGGGCTGAGGACCCACTTCAACAACACCGATACTGTCTCCAGTTAACCACCTGCACAATCCTTAGGTGTGGGGTTTTATCACAAAATGTCTCGGTATTAGTTAGAGAGGGTACTCTTCTCTTCTCCCTCTGTCCGATGTGGGACAAATGGGGGTTCCAACATGCTACCTTAGCTGCGGTTAATGCTCGTCCCAGTTTTATTATCCCGACTCTATATCACGTGAGGAGAGCGTTACATAAGGAGATAGGGAACGAAGATGGAAATGTTTTTCCCGACTTGGTCACTTCAAAAAACTTTGGATTTCATATTCACTAGCAAGGCTGGGTTTAGTTGGCTAAACGTATCAAATGTTTTGTGCCACCAGCCAGTCACATATACATAATTATTGAAAGGTAGTTACCATTAGCCAATCGTCTCCTTGTGGTTGCCAAAAATCGGTTCAGCCAAAATTATTGGCTGGTTCGGTCTGTAAATGACACAACCGATGGTCTGCAATATCAACAACCTTTTTCATTCTAACCAGGTGATCCCAGACAAATGAACAACCAGGTTTGGGTCTCGTATTATTCACATGTTCTACTTTGTCTTTTGTTATCTTCCAGTTCCACAGGCTAAACTTGATTTCCAGATTGGGGTGCTTCTACCATTGCATTTTGTGGTTCATTTTGGATTAATTCATGTTGAACACTAGCGGTTTATTTTGGGTTAATCAGATATATGTACGTGTACTTATAGTATCAGTAATCATCATGCCATCAATTTTGTTAACAATATTACTATATTTATCATGGCATGAGTCAGATATATAATATTTATCAACACACATATTTGAAAAGCAATAATTTTTAAACAAGAACATAAAACATAACTTTAAACCCTAATTTTTAAACAACAGCATAAACCCTAACTTCAATATTTATCAATATACATGGATGTTATTTATGATTATACATGGAGAAAGAATATTTGAATGAGTACTTCAACCCTCTCATCCATAGAGATTTGATTTTTATAATATTTCTTGGTACTTCGATCCAAAATAAGTTACAAATATTTATCTAAATCTAAAATCTGATGTAGAAGAAGAAGATTTTTGCAATCTGTATGCAGGGCTGTCAGCTGGTTCTATGACAAGGAGGTGTTGGTTTATTTTTCAAGCCTAAACTGAGGAGTCATGTATGTAAAAAAAAAACCTTAAATGTCTATATATATATATATATATATATATAGAGGTATGTATGGTATACCACCAGTATTTAAAATTCAATACCAAATCCATACCATTAATAGTCGGTTCGGTATAATGCCAACCGATTATGAAAATATGCCAAAACTCTACCATACCTGTCACACCCCAAAACTTGAGGTGTGAGATTAAGAGAAATAAATAGAACAAAGTGGTTGTTTAAGGGTGTAAAACAAATATTAGTTTAAGATTATGTCAATGAAAATTTAAACTCAACAAATACATTAAACCAAACTACAAAGGTAACTTAAAGAAATAGAGTTAAAGAGTTCTTACTGTAATACAAACTGCAGAAACAACCTGTACCGTAAAATTCACCAAAAATAACTCATCTAACTAAAAAGTATGAAAATTTCTAGACCCAATGTAGACATACAAAACTAACTTGTGTTAAAATTTCATGGATTTTCGAGTTCGAAAAGTTTAGGAAAATTGAAATCTAAAACAGGCATGCTGCTGTTTTTCTTTAAAAAAAAACAAATTTCAGCAGCATCAAGTCACTTTGGAAATACAGCTGATTTTGTTCCAAAGGATAAAAATCTGAAATTTTGCAAAATGCAACCTAAGTAGTAAATAAACACCCCCATATTTAAACACAACCAAGTCCATAATGGTCTTCCAAAGGCATTTCGTTAAGCCTTAGATCATAAAGAGTTCACGAAAGAACTTCAAGGCTTCTTGAGTACAAGAAAAACATGTTCAGGTCATTTGATGAAAGTGTACATGAGCATAATTTATACAAGCCAAAAGACAAGTGATCATAAATACATGGTTTTCATTACCCAGGTAAGTAAAGACACTAGCCCATTGAGGCCTACGCCTTCTTAGTCTACAACGCAATAAAAAGATCATTTACAGACTAAGACTAACTGTACAAATACTTTGGCATCTCATTCAAAAGATATACGTCTGGACTCCCTTTTACTAGTCCCCACTAGAGCTGTAACTCAAAATTCAGCTAGTCAACCCTACACCACCTAAAAACACATTTTTTAGAAAAACAGGTGAGCATAAAATGCCAGTATGGATTTTTCGGTAAGCCCGTAATCATTCAAAATTTCTAGTGCATGCCGAAAATGATAAAAGTGATTCGAAACTATTTATATTCACTACTACGTAATCCAATAACTGAATTATGCTCTAAAAATGCTTGGAAGTAACATATGGTAGGAAAACCAAAGTTTCAGAGCATTAACAGCTTTGATAACAACACGGTACAATACATAGTTCAAAAATACTTCTTTGGTTATAAGCAAGGTATTAAATATCGATGATATCAAAAATATCGATAGTCCAAAAACACGGAAATTTCGATGGAAATATCGGGATATTATCGATATCGATAAAAATTGAATAAAAACCACGAAAATTGTAAGAAAAACTTGGAAATTTTTATTGAAACTTTGCAGGATGTTTATTTAGTCAATTATCTATTAGTTTATCACAAAAAAATTGGAAGGAAATGCATTGCATGATGGATTTAACTGATTTAAGTTGATTATATAGCGAGCTGGCAAACATTATAAGTGTAGAAAATATGTAAATATTTTAGCATATTTTCACAAAAACATAAGTGATATGGTGGTCAAAGTGTTGAAGGAGTAAAATGAGAGGGGTTCGAATCTCCTTGGTGTTTTTTTAAATATAGAAATTTAAAAAACACGGAAATTTCGATGGAAATATCGATGACATCAAAAATATCGGTAGTCCAAAAACACAAAAATTTTAATGAAAATATTGAGATATTATGGATATTTTATACCTTGGTTATAAGGACAACATAGCCATTATCATTAAAAGAAACAATAGCACAACTAATCACAAAGTTTTTCTTTTATCCCAAACAAGTGACTAGCAGATTGGAAAGAACCGTAATATACCTGGCCAATATACATATCACATGTATTTATCACTTTGATAACTCATTCTCATAGCCCACACATGGAGCTTTCCCCGGGGGAACATTGGGTCATTGTGCCCATAATCAAACAATTTCATGGGTCATTGTGTCCATTCATACATTTCTCAACATTCTCAACTGCACAGGTATTACACTACTTTCCATCTACTTTCAAAATCAAACACTCATCTCATCATGCTTCAAAATCTCATAATGAGTAAGCATGCATGTTAAAAACAAAATCTTGACAAGTCTTTGAAATTACTTTAAAATCACCAAAGTTGTAGGAAGAAAATTAAAATCATTAGAAATCAAAACATAGAGAAACATTTGCTTCACTTCTTTCACATAATCGAAACAGAAAACATTTAAAGTAAGGTGAAAATAGTGCTCAAATGCCAACAATTCTTTATCAAGTAAGAATGGAAAATCTAAATATTTTTATGGTTGAAATTCCCCTACCTCAACAAGATTTGTTGATATTCAACTCCCATGGTGTTCGTCAACTTGCTCAATAGTCACCTTCTCTTTCTCTTCCTTATTTATAAGTAAGAAAAAAAATCACACTTTGCTTGTACAAAAGACCAAACAACAAACCCGAATTCTAGGTTAATTGGGGACTTTAATCAAATACTTGGTGCTCAACTTTAAAACTAACATGAATTATGATACTTTAAATTTTCCTACTCCCACCAAATCTAATTCATGGGTTAACAAACCAAATAACAATTAGATTTCAAAAGTAAGAAATAGATACCTCTAATGGAGACAAAGGAAGGATCCTCACTTGTCCTAATCTTCACAAGCAAGAGAAAAAAACTGAGCTCCTCTTCCTGAAATTTTGGCAAGTTAAGAGCTAAAGGAGAGGAATTTCTTCATCTCTCTCGGCTAGAGGAGAGAGCAACAAAGGGAGAAGGTTTTCTAGAATGTGCTCAATCCTTTTCTCCTTACTAACGTAAGCGTCCCTTTTTATTTTTCTTTAATTTTTTTTTTGTTCTTTTTGTTCTTTTCTTTTTAAGTCAAGGCTTGGTCTCAAGAGATCTTTTAATGGGCCAAAAGGCCGATTGATACAAGCCTCAAATAATGCAAATTTATTTTTTCTAACAATGGTCACAAGTAACCCACTTTTAATCACCACCTAAAATTTTTAGAATATTACAATAACATTATGAACCAACTGGTATGGTTCGGTCGGTAAGTCAGTTTATGGAAAAATTTCCCACCCTTATTCACTTGGCCCGTTTGGTGGGCTAGATGGATTGGATCTTAGGAATATGATTGGATTGGTAGGGACATGTAAGACAAATTTGTAACCCATACAATTATAGATTAGATATGTTAAAATATCTCACATCGACCAAATCAATGACAAAGGAAGAATTTAAATATCATAACCCCACTCTAACTAATACCAAGGCCTTTTGTGATAAAACTCCACGCCTGACTGATTGTGCAGATGGTAATTACCAAGTTGAGGACAATATCGGTGTTGTTGGAAGTTGGTCGTATAACCCGTTTCTTTAATAATTCTACATGGTATCAAAGCTAGGAACGGGCCTGTATGGTACTACCACTTGATGGGTGAGTCCCTTTGGCTCCACGTGGTTGTGGTTGTGGTTGTTGATGTGTATCTCCCACGTGTGACCCACTAATTGGGTCCCACGTAAGGGGGCGTGTTGAAATGTCCCACATTGATCGTATCAATGAGAAAAGAATAGTTTAAATATCATAACCATACTCTAACTAATACCGAGACCTTTTGTGATAAAACTCCACACCTGATGGATTGTGCAGGCGGTAATTACCAAGTTGAGGACAATATCAGTGTTGTCGGAAGTGAGCTTTATGGTCGGTCTCTCTGATAATTCTACAAGATAACCCACTTCATTATGGGTTCATAACTCATCATGTCCAGTCATGTTCATCTCACATTTTGACACAACAAATAATGGATTAGACTAAAGTCTATTTTATTTAGTCATAACTTATCCTAACCAACCCACTGAACATTGTTTGGTGATCTTGATGAGATTGGACCTTAGGGATAGGAATGAATTGGCAAGGACTTGTAAGACGTGATTTGTAACCTATGTATAAGTTAGATAACCCACATTATTGTGGATTCATAATCTATCATGTCGACTGCTCATCTTACATTTTGACACAACAAACAACGGATTAAACTCAAGTCTATTTTAATTAATCAGTTATCCAGCCCATCAAATGGGCTTAATATTTAAACCGGCGATGGATCCCGCCATTGTCGGGAAAACATGAATCATACTGTTGTGTTTGTTAGTTAACCTAGAGCTGGATTGTTGTAGATTTTTCGACCACCTCATTTCACTTGACTTTGTGTTTCATGAGGAGCCAAGATCTATAAAGATATTTGCTGGTATCACGGTCATCAAAAGTGCAGCAAATTCTTAGTATCTCGCAAAAGGAGATAAAAAGTCGCACGTATTGATATCCTCTGATTAATATCACTTATCGAGTTTGTATCAATGGTCGTACAAAGTGCACAAATATATTCATAGTATAATGGGCTACATGTTTAAGATGACATCCCTTTAAATGGGAGAAAAACTATCTAAAATTGATCAAGTGACGAGTAAGATTGAAAGAGATGACTCCAGTTCTTTATTTCTTCTTCAAAGTGGGATTTCAACCCTAAACCCTAAATTGGAGGAAACCTTGCCTACGACGGGTTTATGTAACCTTTCTTTCCATTTTAGTTGAGAGTATAGGATAATTAAAAGACCTTGTAAGTGCTTATGAGGAGTGATGCCATTCTTCGTATTGTTATGAATTTATGATAAAATCTTAACTTCTTCATGACATTAGAAGATGTTACTTCAATATTTCAGAAGTGTATTGTGTCTCTGTTTCTCTGATTGGAGGTATGAAAACGGTTACATGAATCTGGTTTCTCCAAGTTAGGCACATTTCTCTAAATAGTAGGCATCTAGCAAGCATCGAAGTTAGGAACATCTCTGAATCGCCAACAGTCTTTGAAAAAAACATGTTGCAATAACGTCAAGTATCCTGATATTTTTTATATTCTGGTGGGTTTCAATTCATCTTTAGAATCCTGCAGCTGATGAATGTGATGTCTCACTGCAACTGCACAAACAATTAGAAACATACAGTGCCAACTGCCTGTGTGGAAGCAAGCAGCCATAACTGTGGCGGTATTAATCGAACCAAGTTTTGTTTTCTGGTTTTAGGAAGATGATTTCTGAGTCACAAAAAGGTGGACCACTCGCTTGGTTCCTAGAGAGAGAAAGCTAGATATCAATCATTCAGTCATCAGAATCATACCATTACTATTTATTACGTTACATGTGTATCAAACTTTTCATAAATACCGACACAACCCTCACTTTTCAGAGTGATTATCACCTCGTCGAGCTCTGTTATACTGTTATACGTAGTAGGATAATCTCATCTCTCAAAAGTTTTTTTTTTTCTCACTTTCTTTCAAACTTTCTTCTTTGTTTATTTTATTTTTATCTTTTTTATATAAATAAGTTAACAAAAGATATAAATGTGGCTTAACTGTTTAAAGAGAAATGAATTGGCGGGACAGATAATTAGAGGAAAAAGAATTCTATTCTATTATATTTACAAGAGAGTTGTCAAACACAACGAGATCATCCTAATTCCATATCATTATATAAATATTTTTCTTTAATAGTAAAATTAGAAAAAATTTCAATCTAATCTACTAACAATCTCTAAAATAGTAAAAACTTGAGGACATTATATTAGATTTAGGAAAATCCTTTTCCTTTTATTTTGTCAAAAAACAATGAATTAGACTTGGAAATAAACTATATGAAAAAATATAAAATATTTAAAGAACTAACAATAAACTTGACGTAAAATCGAGTGAAGTTATATTGAAGGATTCATGCATTTTTTAATATGATAATTTTGTTGTTGTTGTACATACGTAACATAAAAGATATGAAGAATCAGTTTGACTGAATGCCCATGCCTAGTTTTCATTGCCTTTAAGCTGGCTTTGCGTGCTACCGCCATATTATTTCAGCTCCTCCTCCGGGAATCAAGAAACTTCCAGTTCCCCCTCCCTCACACACACACAACGACACAAGAACTGAAAGGTCTCCAAATCTGCCACGGCGCACAAGACACCACCACCTCATTGGCTATCACAGAACCTCCCGCCGACACGTTGCTACGTCAAATTTGCCCTTTTTGTGGCAGTTAAAATGTCAGTTCTCTCTTCCCCTTGCTGTTTTCACCCTTGTAAATCAACCGAGTCACTGTCTCTCCCAAAACCCTACACGTGTCGCCACGTTTGCATCCGTGCCCACCGAACCGTGGTTAAAACTGAACCCACCCCCCATCTAACCACGGTTAACAATGTTAAGTGCCCATGTGTATTTATCAGCAGCAAAGCCCAACCTAAAACGTAAGCCCATGGTTAAAACCATTCCCACCTTTTAGTTTTTGGCTTTTGGCTTCTGGCTTCTTTGTTATTTCTTCCTCTCTCTTAAGAAAATAGCAGAAGCACTTTCTCAAATGGGGCTCTCGAATTTCCCAAGTGCAGCAGAGGGCGTGCTGCCATTGCTAGTAATGAACACAGTTTTTTCCGTGGCTCTGCTAAAAAACATGGCAAGATCTGTGCTTCAAGTGATGCGTGCCAATATCAATTCCCACACTTTCGACGACAACTCAGATGGGTGTCCTGAGGAAATTTCTAGAGAGAGAAGAATCTCCATAACACAGTTCAAATCTTTCTGCAGAAACGGGGGAAAAACATTGTGCTGTGTCTGTCTCTCTGGGTTCGAAGCAGAGCAAGAAGTGAGTGAGTTGTCCTGCAAGCACTTCTTCCACAAAGGTTGTCTGGAAAAGTGGTTCGACCACAACCACCGTACAACTTGCCCTCTTTGCCGCTCCATTGACTGAAAAGATGAGGGTTTTGTGGCTTTTGAGGTTTGTGTGTTGTGGAGTTTTGGGTTCATCAGCTGTACTTTTTTTTGCTTATTGTCTTGTTATTTTTAGCACAAATTCGAGAAAATGTTTGCCTTTTGGTTTATTTGTGTGTTCGTCCAAGTACCAAGAGGATTAAAAGATCAAAAATAAAGGAAGGAATTGGAGCATCCATTTTTTTTAAGGTTTTGGTTTATCTATTGGCGTGTGTTTTCTTTTCTGCAACCAAATCTTCATCTGGAGGGGCAGAAAAAGTATGGGACTTGGGGATTGGGAATTGGATAAAATGGAGAGCTTCTTTTATCGTATTCTTAATACGGTGCGGTACACTCAAAGATTGCGACATATTAAAAATAGCTCGGTACATTCTATGTTATTGTACAAGTTATACATTTGTAAAAAAAACCTTTTTTCGCATGTATTATGATACTTATTATATTGAAGTGTGTTTTTAATAAACTAAAAAATTTATCGATAACGTGGGTTTAAAGTATTTACTACCATGTAAAAAAAATAAGTGGGTGTTAACATGTCTTCAAGAATTCGGCATGTCTAATTTAAAGCATTTTCAAGAGAAATTTCAAATTTTTTGTTAAACTCGTAAGTGAAGATTGTCAAAACAAACTATTTCAACCAATCAATTTAATTTTTAATATTCAACAACATCATTTACGTAATAATTTAATTATTAATTTTTATGTCAATTAGTTTACTAAATTTAGTTTCTTAACATCACTTTTTAAAAACAACTCTCTCTCTTTTCCAATCTTTTCTTGCTCAATGGCCCATTATTGAGTTTTATATATATATATATATATATATATATATATATATATATATATATATATATATATATATTTTAAATATAAGTTTGGTTGTTGGACAATATCCCTTTGAGATGGTCTTGAGCCATTTGAAAAAGAGACATGTTTTTCCTTTTTCTCTAAGAAAAGTAAGTTCCTTTATAAAAAGTAATATTTGATGCCTTTCCTTTTTGCTTTTTTCGGTTTAGTAACTTCTATTTTTATTTATTTAGTTTTTTCTTGAGAACTTTTAGTTCAAAGTAATTATCTTCTAAACTTCTTTTGGATTTTTTTCTACTATAACTCAATTTATATTGTACTAACTATACCATACAATGACACATGCTTACTTATCGAGTATAGAAATTAAAACTATTTTGATTCTTGAGTTTTTTATGCTTATTAATTAAAAAAATTATTTGACATTTTAAGTCATTTGTGTTGGTTAATACATATGTAATTCAAATATTTAAAAATGATTAGGAATCAGATCAATTAGAAGAAAATTGATCTGATTTTCTTTACTTCTTTATTTTAAAGATTTATGTGATTTTCTCATTGAAATACGTACAAGAACTTAGAAATCAGATTAATTAAGAGAAGGTTTGACACACTCCGACCCAAATGTCGAAGCGTGCTGGCCGTCACGTGGGAGTGACGTAGCCAAAAGCGTCAGCGGAAGAACAAACATGAATGAGATGCAGAAATAAAAGTCAAGCATGAAAATTTACAATACGATAAGAGAGTAATGAGAAGTAAAGCAGAAGTGATGTGAAAATAATACAGTGACACAGAGCCAACCCTAAGTGCAGTCCAAATTAAACAAAACGCTAAAATAACAGAAGAAGTCCTACATGGATGGTGGTCTGTCAGAACTGCCTTGGGTGCCTCGATAGCCGCCAACGTCACCGCTACCTAGAACCTGGAAGGGCGCAAAACAGAAAACATGAGTGGGCAAAAACAAATACTTTCCAAAACTGTTTCAGAAATCAGTATATAATCCCTCACTGTAAATCCAGTATAATTCCCAGAAAATAATACGTATATATACTCATATACGAAAACATCAGCATAAAATCCCAGTAGTAAGCCATGTCGATATACCAACTCCAAAGCAAGCAATATCAGGCATGTGAGATACATCAGAAATCATAATATGCCGGCAATCTATAGCTCCTCAACTACTATCCTGCACACGAGTCGGAGCCACCTTTAGTGGTCTATACGACAGGCTAGGTGTATAATATTACGCTCAGTGCTACGATTACGTGAAGGCTGTGCGATGAATCGCGGGTCACCTACGAGTCGGAACCACCTATAGTGGTCTGTACGACAGGCTGGCACCTGTCTTGGATCCAAGGTGAGCGTACGATGCGGGAGGTGGACGATCACGTGAAGGCTAGGCCCTACTCTGGCGGAGCACAAACACTCGAGGTGCAGGTAAATGAGCTATATCTCAATCTCACCATCATCATTATCACTAGCTATCATACTTACCTGACTTACCTGGCGTCCACGGCGCTCAAGCATAATTAATGCAATCACAATCATAATGCTAAAATATAATTTGGCATACGACATGGCAATTTGTTTATAAAATCGATTCAATTCGCAAATCATTCAAATCAAGTTTCTGGGAAAACAGCAGTTATATATATATACTGAAAACAAAAGGCCACTCACTGGTAAGTTGACGGGTCGTATCCCCTGAGCCTAGCGTGGCTGCGCTCGTCCTCTGGATACGTCTCACCTATATGTGAAACAACTGTAAAACCGTCATTTAAATGCACATAACCTAACTTAGGTAATAACTTCTCAACCAATGCTCAAATGGGGTGCTTGAATATACCAACATGCTCTACTCAATCCCACGAACACCCCCATATTTTTAGAAATTTTTTTTGATCACGCACGCGCCCCCACGCGCAGGCACATACCTGGCACACGGACGGCAGGGCTGACGCCGTCAGGGAATATTCCTCGTAATATTCCGTTAAAACCCAACGGAATCAGTTAAATTTAACTGACGCCGTTAGAATATTCTGTCAGATTTGACGGAATATTCCTCATCCCCTTCCTTGGTTCGCCGGCGACCGGCGCCGGCGCTGCTGCGTTCGCCAGAAACTGGGGATTTTTAAAACTCTCTGTTCTCACTCGTTTTTGCACTATTTTTCATGAAATTTTCACCAAAATGCTCTAAATCGAGAGGGGAAGAGGTCTATACCTTCAAAAACCTCCAAAAGTGGCTAAATTCTTGTCGTGAAAATCTACCAAAACCGGCCAAGTTCGAACCAGGTGATCCTGACGTCCAAATCGTTCCGACGTCTAAATCGTTCCAACGAGGTACTCTGAGACTCGTGAGGAAGTTCTAGGACCTGTGGTGATCTTGTTTTTCCCTAAAACACAACCATTACAAAGTTGATGAACAGTGCCCAAGGAATTAAGCTTAGGATTTCCTACGTCCCGAATTAAATAAATGGTATCACTCAACTTACCAAGTTCCAGGGAATCCAAATATGCTAAAACTTCCCTCGATCCATGCCTTGATGGAGTGGTGAGTGTGTGTCCGTACTAAAATAGCGAGGGAGGGTGAGAGAGTGTTCGAGAGGGTAGGAGAGAAAAGACAGAAAATCAGAAACATAAAGCAGTGCACGTGTGTGCATGGCGTGTGTGTGTATTTAAAATATCAACTATCATCCTTAGCCCAATTTTGTTGGGCCTAAGGATCTAAGGCACCCAAAAACCAATTAAAACCCCGTCATACCCTCATTCACGTCTAATTGGGATAAAAACGTCATTTTAACGTCGATAATATTATAATTAGGAACGGGATGTTACAAGATTGATCCAATTCTTTTTCTTACTTTCCTTATTTCTATGTTTTATGATTCCTCATTTCTTTTATTTCTCTTAAGTAAACATAACTCTGAATTTTAAGTGGCTCAAATATGTTAAATACATTTGTTGATTCTCTTGAATTTTTCATATCTTGTCATTAAATTAACAATGTCACTCGTACTCTCTACAATTTTGCTTCATTCAAGAATTGAAACTTGAGTAGATAAAAATCAGCAACCTTGGGGTGGTATCACATCACATACCAAAAAGGGAGCACTGTCGGATTAGATTCTGATCTGAACTGCATCTACTAATTAATTTGAATGGTTGGCTTTGGTTTCTAAATTATGGACCAAGTTCAAACTTTACATATATTTTCATAGATATTTGTTCTGTGACTTATGTCGCATAAACTTGGAACTTGCACCAGAAAAAGAAACTTTCTCGCATCTTCGAACCTAAAAAAATGCACAATATAGAAAAGGAATAAATATGCTAGGGTTTGACCCAAAAAAAAATGCTAGGGTTGGAACTTGGAATGGATCAGAAAGTTAGGTCTGCACTATGATATTCGCTTTTGCTCTGCCAAATTCTTATTTTTATAAAATAATTTGTTGTTGGATCGATAATTTAGATTTGCAATTTGACAACGTAATATAAATTTATTCATATTGTAATTAGTTAAAATAAAGAAAAATAAAAATGAATGGAAAGAGGAAGAGGAAAAAGACCATAACACAGATCAATACAAACTTAAAGCTGTAGTTTCATCTATAAGAAATCATCAGCAGTACATACCAAATATGAGGTACAAATTTCAAAAGCAATCTGATCGCTTTTACATTATTTAGTTGGTAACTTATAAAGGACTATATATAATAATTAACCTTGGATATAAACAAGGGGGTTTGAGCCTAATCATTTCTCATGCTTTGCTGGTTCACGAGGAATTTCTTGTGCTCAAACTTAATGAACTCCTCAGCTTCCTCGTCGACATCCTCCATCTGGTCACAAGCCACATAATGTGTCACGGGTGCCCTCCTCGTTGTCCTTGGTGCTTCAGCAACACGATCGACATACTCATCGCTGAACTTCACATGGTGCTTTGGTATATGTTGGGTATGAGTAGTGAACCTATTAGGCATAGGATCTGATAACAGTATACCAAGCTTAATAGCTTGTGATCCTGTGGTTGTAATTGTAACAGGTGTAATCACCTTGTAATCCTTGTAATAGCTTAAAGAGTAAGCAACCTTGCTAGATATATATACCTTTGATAGCTGCCATTGTAATTAGTTAAGAAAAAAAAAATTGTTAATGAAAAACACCTTTCTATGTCTAAACTTTCTCTCTTTCTCTCTCTTCGAATACTCTTTCTTCTTCTGCAAGAAAACAATTCCTCATCTCTGCTATTACATTTACATGGTATCATTCGCCGAAAGAGTTTCGTGCTTGACGGTTTATTGATCTTGGTTCTTCTGCTTTTGCTTTACTTCTCAATTTAGGGTTTCTAATTACCCTCTTCTTCTATGTTTCTCGATGCTCGTAATCTTGCACACAAGGTGTTTGTTCTTACACCTAAAAGAATTCTTTTCCAGAATCTTGATTGGTATTCGATTATGGTGACTGTAGTGCAATTGCAGATTCTTCAATCACCTATTACTTCTTTAATTTCATTAGTTTCGTCCTCTATCTCTATGGAACTTGATGAATCCAACTACCTCACATGACACTTTCAGATGGAGCTTTTTCTGGAAGGACATGGTATTATGGGTTTTATGGATGGTAAAAACCCTTGTCCTCCGAGACTTGATGCTCAGCATTTAAGTGATTCCATTGTCTCTTCCAGTGATTCTACTCCGAGAATTGGCAGTGATGCTTTCAAGATTTGGAAGATGCATGATCGCGCTTTCATGCAACTCATTACTGCCTCATTATCTCCTTATGTAATTTCTTGTGCTATAGTAACACCAATGCTCGACATTTGTGGGTTCGTCTTAAGGAACAGTTCTCAATTGTTATTTAAGCCACAATTTTTCAAATGAAATTTGAGTTGCAGAACATCAAGAAAAGCACATATTCCATTTTTTTGTATCTTCAACGAATTAAAGAAGGTCGTGATTACTTGGCTACTGCTGGAGTTCTATTTGATGATGATGACATTGTGATCTTGCCTCTTAATGGTCTGTCTTCTGAATATAATACACTGAAAACTATTATTAGGGGTAAGGAGAATGTTATCTCTATGAAGGATCTTCGCTCACCGTTACTTGCTGAAGAAACAATGATTACTAATGTTCCTGTCACACATTTCCTCTCTACAATGGTAGCTAGCAATCTCTTTGGTTCATCTAAGTCTTCTCAATTTGAAGATAATCAGCATTATGAGAGTTCCCTTAAAAATGGTAATTCCTCAAATGGAGGTTCATAGGGTTCTCACGGATGTTTTTTTATTTATCAATCTAATGGTTTTGGTTATGAGTTAAATTACAACAAAAACAAGGGTAAAGGAAAGCATTACTATAATTCTCAATCTCAATTTGGTAATGCAAAGTTTGGTAACTTCAATAAAAATGCTCATGGTATTTTGATACATCTCCACCAAGATCACAAGGGTTTTTCCAAACTCTATGTCAAATATGTGGTAAATATGGACATCTAGCAGTTACCTGCAGATTCAGAAATACTAACAATCCTGTTACAGAAGGCTGTCAAATCTTTGGAAAGAGGAATCACAGTGCCCCATTCAAAAATGCAAACATTCAATCATAGTAAGTGTCAACCATGCATGTTGCTGCTCCATCAACTATTCCAAGTGCTCATCCTCAACAGATATGGCTTACTTATTCTGAGGCAACATCTCATATGACTGCTGATCTTAATAACTTGTCACTGGCCTCTCCATTTCCTTCTAATGAAACAATTCAAACATTTACTGGTGGTGCAGGTTTATCAATCTCATTGGTTCCTCCATGCTTCATACACATCTTAAACCACAACAACTTAATTCAGTTCTATATGTCCCTAGATTAACTAAGAATCTTTTATCTGTGCATAGACTATGCTTGGATAATAACTACTGGTTAACATATGATGCTTTATGTTTTTGGATCCAGGACAAAGCCACATGGAGGATACTATTCAAGGGACTTTGCAGTAATAGATTATATCATATTCCTCTCCCAGCCTCACATCATTCTTCACCACCCAAAGTACAAGCTACTTTTCTTGGACAACAAGCATCTTTGACACACCCGTACCCGAAAGTAAGGCATGCTGGCCGTCACGTGAGTGTGACGTAGCCATGTGTGCTGTGCAGAAGCAAAGATCGAATACGAAGTATGAATAAGTTCAAACCGAATTCTAGCAACCTAAATATGAATGTGTGCTAGAGATATCACAATACTTATACATATTCAGAGCGTACTAAGTCAGTGCAGTCAAGCTTGAATAAAAGAGTTTAATTACACCATCGGTGCCCTACATATGATAAATCTGTCAGAAAAGCCGGAAGATCCTCGAAGTGCCAACTCGGAATTCAAGCTATCTAGAACCTGGAGGGGCGAAAAACAAAGGGAGTGGGTCAGCAAAAACAATTCTTTTCAAAATCAATCTTTTCTCAAAAGTCTAGCCCCTCTCCATAAAACCTGTATAGTTCCCAGAAAATAATACGTACATATATATATCTCAATCTTTCTCAGCATAAAACGTTTTTAAAGTATCTCAATGTATGTCGTGCAATGCAATTCAATGCCATCTGAATCTCATAAGTAATGCCATGCTATGCATTTCAATAATCATAACGCTACTATATGTCATCTCAGCCCTCGACTGTAAATATAGCTCATAACATCTCAATCTCATAATCATATCTACGCTGCACATACATCAATATCTCATCATATCATCATCATCATCACTGTATCAATAATAAATGCTCTAGTGCTACAATCACGTGAAGACTGTGCGTATGAACGTGGGTCACCTACATGTCGTACCCACTCAAAAGTGGTCTATACGACAAGACTGTGCACCTACTTGGATCCAAGGCGAGCATGCGGTGCGGGAGGTGAACGACACGTGAAAGACTGTGCCCTTATCTCTGGGCGTGAGCACTAACAGTATGTACAGGTCTATGAGCTAACATATCATATCATATCTCATCGTATCTCATATCTCATCATTGTTCGTTCTCAACTATGCATGTACCTACCTGGTACTTACCTGGCGTCCTCGGCACCAACATATGCATGAAATGTATAATTAAATACTCATGCATCAAAATCAAGTCATATGCATATCGTTAAAAACGTCGTTTTCATTTAAAATGTGATTCTGGGAAAATCATTATATATATAGGTTATACGGAAAATAATACTGCCCACTCACTAGTAAGTCGCTGGATCGTAACCCCCGCGTCAGGCCTGGCTACGGTCGTCCTCAGAATACGTTTCACCTATATGAGAAATTACTAAAATACATCATTTAAGCACATACACGCAATTACGGAAATAACTCCTCATACATAACTCAATTTTGGCATACGAATATACCAACGCGACCTACACGACGTCACGGACGTCGTGGTATTTTTAGAAAAAAATTACGGAGTCCGCACGCGCCCCCACGCGCCAGGAAGGCCACGGGGCTACGCGCCCCCCACGCGCGGCGCTTGCACCTCACGCGTCGTCCCTGTCAGTGGTCGCCGGACTGGTTTTTCTGGTGACCGGAAAACTTCCGTGTGTGATTTCTCACTCGTTTCTCAACCATTCTTCGTGAAATTTTCACCAAAATGCTCTAAATTGAGAGTAGAACAAGTCTATACCTTCAAAAACTTCGAATACCAACGAGAATCTTGTCGGAAAATCTCCAAGATTCAGCCTCCCTTGTTCTCGACGATCCCGACGTCAAAGCTTAGCAAACGAACGTCTCCGAGCCTCTAGAGGACCCAACAAACACTTCTGTGATCTCAGATTTTCCTAAAACGCAACGTATGAAAAGTTGATGAATAGTGCCAATTATAAACCTTGAGTGTTGGACGCGAAATCGTCGTAGTTCTTACCTGAAAATGGTATGGTTGAGTTCGTATGGACTTCACGAGCATGAATATGTAATTTGTTTCGTCGATCTACAAGTTTTGATGTGGGTTGTGTGTGTGCCGTACGTACCGTCGAGAGAGAGATAGTGAACTGTGAAAGAGAGAGAGAGAAGTCTGAGAGTGACTGTGAGGAGAGAGGGAGGTGTCGGTGGACCATGACCCAATCACACAATTATTTTTTTCTAACTTTTCATTGGCCCCCAAAAACTTGGATAATTAAATAATTGGCCCAAAAATTATTAAACTCATGCATAAACGTTCGCCCGAACTCAAGGGCATAATAGTCATTTCATAACGTCGAAATAAAAATCCCGGGACGGGTTGTTACAATCTTCTAGTCTATGGCACAGTAGATTAGGCCACCCATCCAATTATATAGTTTCTATAATGTTAAGAAAGTGCAATGTCTATGTTATACTTAATGATAAGTCTGTGATGTGTCATACTTGTCTAGAGGGAAAATTTTGTAAATTGCCATTTGTTCATTATGTCTCTAAGTCTCTGCATCATTTTGATATCATTCACAGTGATGTATAGGTTTCTTCTCCATGTAATTATGTAGAGGGTTTTAAATACAATGTGACATTCATTGATGAATGCACTAGATATTGTTGGATCTTTCCTATAATCAATAAAAATGATGTTTGTTCAACTTTCATTGCCTTTTACAACTTTGTGTTGAATCATTTTGCCATTTATGTTAAAACATTACAAAGTGACAAAGGAGGTAATATTTTAGCAAGCCATTTCAACATTTTTTTTTTAAATTAGTGTATTAAACACCAACTATCATGTCCATATACCCCTGAAAAAAATGGCTTAGTTGAAAGGAAGTATAAACACATTGTTGAAACAGCTATAACCCTCTTACAAACTGCCTCATTGCCTCCAAAGTTTTGGTCTTTTGCTTATCAAGTTGCTATCTACCTCATCAACAGAATGCCAACACCAACACTAAATAACAAATCACCATTTCAATTGTTATTTAAACACATTCTAGACATCAATCATCTTAGGATCTTTGGATGTTCTTGTTTCCCACCGTTAAAACCCTATAATAGCACCAAGTTACAACCTAAAACCACAAAATGTGTCTTTTTTAGGCTATGCTTCCAGATACAAGGGTTACATATGCTATAAGGTGAATCAACAAAAGGTTTATATATCTAGGCATGTCATCTTTGATGAAAGTGAATTTCCCTATACCATGTTGTCTTCCAAACACTTACCTTAGTCTTCTTATGCTTCTTCCAATATATCTTCTTGTGCTCTCATGCCATCTGCTACACATGACAATCATGTTGTTCCCATATCATCTGTATCTACTATGCACGTCCTTGTGTCACCTACTATATCACCATCCCCACATAAACTTATAAACCCAGTTCCTGAATCCATTAATGTACCATTAACACAGTATTTTCCTTCTACTTTCCCTATGGCTATAGACTTGTCCTCTGGATCTAACTCCCATGATAGCATTGAGATGTCTTCTGAGTTTCAACCTGAGAGTTTACAAGTTATTCTCCTTATACCACTTATGAATACACATGCTATGCAAACAAGATCCAAGAGTGGTATCTTTAAGCCCAAAGTATTTTTCTCAACAGTTGTATATGAGAAATCGGTTAATTTAACTTAAGTGGAACCATTAACATACAAGTCAGCTATTAAATCCTTATTATGGTGTGCAACTATGAAATAAGTACTCTCAGCTTTGCATTCTCAAAGCACTTAGTCTTTGGTTCCCCTTTCTGCAAATAAAAACTTGGTAGGGTGCAAGTGGGTCTTCAAAATTACAAGAAATGCAGATGAGACATATCAAGGTATAAAGCCAGACTTGTTGCCAAGGGCTTCAATCAAGAAGAAGGGATTGATTATGGGGAGACTTTTAGTCCAACTGTTAAACCTACAACTGTTAGATTAATCTTGGCTTTAGCTACATAGTTTGGTTGGTCTTTAAGGCAACTTGATGTGAAGAATGCCTTTCTTCATGGCATTTTACAAGAAGAGGTCTACATGTCTCAACCTCTAGGGTTTATAAATTCTCAACAGCCTTCTTATGTATGCAAGTTGCATAAATCTTTATATGGTTTAAAACAAGTCCCAAGGGCTTGGAATGAGAGGTTCACCAATTTCTTGCCTTCTCTGGGATTTCTCACTACTTATTCTGATTCTTCATTGTTTGTGAAGCATGTTGGGAATTCTGTGGTGATTCTCTTGTTGTATGTGGATGATATAATCATCACAGGCAATGCTACTGCAGCTATTACAGATGTAATCTAGTCTTTAGCTTTGGAATTTGATATTAAAGATTTGGGGCCCTTACATTATTTTTTTAGGGATCCAGATCACTCATAGTGCCGCCGGTTTATTTCTCTCATAGTCCAAGTATGTTACAGATTTGCTACTTAAGATTGATATGGTCCTCTCCAAACTAAGTCACACACTCTATCTACTTTATAACAGGTTACTTAAGGATGATGGCAAACCTTTTCATAATCTAGCATTGTATAGAAGTGTGGTGGGTGCTTTGCAATATCTTACTTTTACAAGACCTTATATTACTTTCTCAGTACATCAGGTATGTCAGATTATGCATTGTCCCATGCAATCCCATTTTATAGTTGTGAAGAGAATTCTCAGATATTTGAAAGGTACAGTGGACTATGGTATTCAATTTAGCAAAGGAGATTTAGATTTACATGCATTCAGTGATGCTGACTGGGCTGGGGATCTAAATGACAGAAGGTCTACTACAGGTTTAGTGGCCTACTTGGGTTCTAGTCTCATCTTTTGGTCCTCCAAGAAACAAAACACAGTCTCCAAATTTTCAAATGAAGCTGAATGTCGAGCTCTCTCCTCCACAGCTGCAGAGATTGACTGCAACTTCTACAGTTTCTCAGATTTGATGTGTTATGTCCAAATACTCTATTCTATGACAACCTCTCTGCCATAGCATTAGCTTACAATCCAATTATGCATCAACGGACAAAACACATTGAAGTTGATATTCACTTTGTCCAAGAGAGAGTTGCCAAGAAGTTACTTTAAGTTCATTTTGTTTATTCTAATGAACAATTTGCTGATAATTTTACCAAGGGTTTGTCTACTTCGTTGTTTCATACAAACTGTTCCAATCTCAGGTTAAGCAAACCTCATCCTGCAATTGAGGGGGGATGATAACAGTATACCAAGCTTAACAGTTTGTGATCATGTGGTTGTAATTGTGATAGGTTTAATCATCTTGTAATCCTTGTAATAGCTTAAGGAGTAAGCAACCTTGCTAGATATATATACATTTGATAACTGCCATTGTAATTAGTTTAGAAAAAAACTATTAATGAAAAACACATTTCTCTATCTAAACTTTCTCTCTTTCTTTCTCTTCGAATACTCTTTCTTCTTATGCAAGAATACAATTCTTCATCTCTACGGTTACATTTATAGGATTCACCGTGGATACGAAGAACTGGAAGTCGTTTGAAGTACTGCACTGATACGACATTTTCTTGTATGTAGTTTTCGGTTGCTTTGTTTAGGTAGATGATGGTGAAGGAGCTGTATTTATATATGGTAATGGCAGAGGAACGTGTAGGGTTTGAATTATTGACCGGCATTGTAGCTAGAGAAGAAAGGTAGGGTTTTATGGAGGATAAAATTGAATCTAATACCATTTTCTGGCCAATTTGGTCTATAGAATCTTATAAAGCAAGAGCACCGAATGGTTCTCTTGGGATTTTAGGATAGAAAAGTTGGGGAGGAAGGAATTATTAAGGCACTTGCAACTTTGTAAATGGAATATCTGCCGGGGATTTGAGTGTTCAAATTTTACAAGTTCTCTTGTATCATCTTGACACGCCACTTAGTATAGCAATCCATCCATTTATAAGTTCTCCTATATCAACTTTGTTAATGAAATATTAGTATTGTTGTGAATCCGTCGTCCATTCAAACTATAATACGTATGTTGATTGTAGTACATAGCGTGTTTCAGATGTCATACAATATTTGTTTCCTGGAGTGATGTATATGCTTCTTTAAAAGCTAAACACCTGATTTGTTCTAGAGTTTAGAATCTTTGAACAAAATAATTGGCATAACGTTTTAATAAAAGAGATGTTTGAAAAGAATTTGAATTATGGTAGATATTATAAATGCATGAATTTAGAGGATAAATTATCACATCACATACCTAATTGAAATCATCACATAACTAATTTGAAATGAGTGGTACTATGCACACCCCATTGCTTCTTTAAAAATAAAATCTTCTCTCTTTCCACATGTAAAATATCTTGCAAAAACTCAGAACTGCAATTTTTCACAAAAAAATTGAGCAATAACTCATGGTTTTTTTATCGCTTTTGCGACGTTCTAAAAAAATCACTGAAAAACTTAATTTCATGTAATTTTCGCAAAATCATAAGCTTCGTAAATTTCACGAAAGACATTTCGGATTTTCTTTCAGCAGATAATTAAAGCTTTTTATTTATAGTTTTGGACCTTTCGGTTCAGTAACTGAGCACATTGTTACCCTAAAACATCAGTGCAGAGAAGTTTGCAATGACTTGACAGTTAACTTTTTAAGCTCCTTTTGATATCCACTCAGCTTTCCAGACCCCATTGCGTTTCCAGCTCACATTGTCATCAAATCCATGGCAGTACTGAAGGCCATGATCCTCATCAGAGTCACCCCATATCCTGCGCTCGTATCTGGTTTCCTGCACTCTCATCGTTGCCGGAAGACGATGCACCTCCTGGAAACTAGCTTCATATTCAGCATTCTCCAATTCCATTAATGCAGTGTTGAAGTTCATAGCACCACCAGCACCATGTGAAAACTCGGGAAGTAACTTTTGGCCAGACCATCTGTATTGGTTTGTGTTTTCGGCACGCCAGTTGCCGCCATGCAGCTGCACAGCCTGCCTCCCATCAAACATGGAATTTCGCTTTATGAACTGATGGTCGAGGCGTAAAGAAGGCACAATTGGCACACCTGAAATATGGTTGTTGTGATAGTGATAGTCATAGTCATCTTTTGAGTCCCAACCTGCCTCCTTGTGCATGGAGTACCTGCTCTCTTGAGCCTCTTGGCGCATGCCGTAGCTCTGCTGCTGCTGCTGAAACCCCAAGGCACGGCGCATTTTTCTTCCGATCACTGCGTGTATCTGTATGATTTCAATCTGGGTTCTCTCCCTCTTGTTTGGGTGCTATTTATAAGGTTTGTTTTGAATGTCAATAACAGTTGTAATTTGTTAAGAATGCATATCAAATCCGTATATTTGATAATGTATGGATAGCGTTGAACATATTCCAGTCAATTGGATAATAAACTAACAACACCAGAAAAGGGATAGATTCTCATTGTAGCTAAGGATCCTTATTTCATTTTCAAGAAAAGAACAGGGCGAATGCATCTATGATGTTTCGAACATTTGATTTACTAGATATCCACCTGACTCGAACAAAAGAGACTTACCGACTTAAGCACAAACCATAAAAAGCGAAAGTCGACAAAGAAAACGAATAACTTGCAGGGCAATGCAGATCATTGACATAACCAATGGAAAAAAAAAATTAGTTTCACCGAATATCTTGAACCAAAAGGAGCATGACAGGGAAACAGAACATGCAAAATTGCACATACTGCACTATCTAGTGATGCATTTTGATCAATAAAAAGATCTACAAGCAATTCAGATGTCACAAATAACGTCAGTTCATCGCATAAACGAAGAATTTGTCTCATAAACAAAACTTCCCAGCAAGGGGAATGCAGGGCTGTTGTACTATCTTTTCAGGGTATCTGGGGAATCACACGATACACCAGCACGTTGTGAAACTGTTCCCATCAAGGCAGGCTCCCTCTCAGTAGATACTAGATAGACATGCTCCGCTTATACTAAACCCAACTCCGTTAAAAGTTATGTACAAGACCATTACCCTAAAAACTCATAAGTCTGTCCAGCCCCAAAACATTTCCAAAGAATGATGTAAATTTAGCTGAGCATGAGGCACAGCTATGTCAGCGACACACCAGTCATCGTTGTTCAGTCGAACCCTTCGTGAGTAGTCACAGAAGCTGCATGGCCAACTATCTTTACAGAAACAGACATCAAACCTTGCTGAAACAAAGCTCACTCACTCTCTCTTTTGCAATTCCCAGGCAAGAGAAATTTATACTTCTCTGCATTCTCCAACAGAAAGGAAGGAAGATGGACACCAGAGAAGGAATGGGGAATAGGTCCCATTTTCCCGATGATTTCCTTGAAGGTGTACTCTTCGGGAAGCATATCAAATAAATCAGACCCCTTGCAGATCACTTTCTGAACTCTTGTTGGGTTTAGATACTTTGAAAACCTGACTCTATCATAATGGCTGTATGCTTTAATCTTGAAGATGAACTCACTGATATAGCGGAAACAAAAGCTACAATGCCACCCTGCATCTGCTAAGATGTCATCCGTCTGGCGATAGTGCGCATATTTCGTCACCCCTTCCCGATACCTGTGTACTGAAGCTCTCCAACTGTTATTGTCCACCAGAAACTCAAAGGAATAGAGATAGTTCTTCAACTGAAGATGTAAGATTTGAGGAACTTCGTCACACCACCTCAGAAGATTGATGGTGTGTCTGCTTGGGATCTCATCAACGTCAGACATTATCAACAAGTCATCCTCAGTAATACCAGCTATTTTGAGAAGCTGGTCCAGTGCTACTCGTTGATATGCCTCCTCAACAAATGGATTTTCCCCCCTCTTGAATCTTCCTCCAAAAGTCCCATAAGTTAACCGGGGCTCCACAAACTTGAACTGCTCGCGATAACGGGAGAAGAATAGAGGCTTTGGAAATCCAGTAAATGTTGAATTTGACTCAAGGAGAACAAACTGTGTTATGTAGGGATACAATTCTTTCCATCTTATGGTAAGGATGTCCATCTCATTACTGAACAACACAGCATCAAAGACACGCCTAGGGTACTCACGGATCCCCCAACCATGAAGCTTGCAGAGGTTCTCCATGGACACATTCTCATGATAGTAGTGTGGAATATCATGGAAAGGTTTGGGTGGCGATTCCCATAGCGGCCGCAAGAAGTATGAGATCTTCTGTCCATGCACGTAAATGCCAAAGATACACAACGGAATAAGTGTAAACAGAATGAGGAGAACTTTGAAGTCAAATCCACGTAGAATGCAACGAACTCTTGCCATGCTCAACATTCTGCCTGATTCCTGCACAATCGTAACGGCAATATTTGTCAGACGCAAGACAAACGTGAAATCCACCGATCAAGACAGATTCAATGCACAATCAATTCAAAACGCAAACACAATGGCAGATGATAATACTCCAAATAATTCATAGTTTACAAGCGACGATCTTTTCGATAAAAATATGACAGCTATAATATCTTTTTAATTAGCAAAAACAATTGTCAATTTCAAACCAAAGGCTGAAAGTAATCCAATACCTAAAATTCAAGAAAATTCCGGTACAAAGGTGTAATGGATCGAAAAACCAACACCTCTTGTTATGCAAAATTTCAAATTAACAAAACATGGATTAGGAAAATCCATCCGATCTGATTACCCATACTTCATGAAAAAACACACAGATTACCTTTGGTTGCTAAGAAAGCTCAGGGAAACAAGTCAAAAACTTTATTCATAAAATGGGCTAAATTCTAAAATTCCCCCAAAAAATTGCATAGGAAATAAAGTACAAAAAGTTCATAGCTTTTTAACTCAAATTTCCGGATATACCAAATTTTCACAATTTCCCAATAATCCCATTGCTGCTACATTACCAGAGCAACCAAATATGCAAACCCAGAAAACAAAAACAATCAAATCACCAAACAATATACAGAAGAACAAAAAGCACCAAACTTTAATTCGAAAAAAATGAAAAGAAATTGAAGTACCTGGCCGCAAACATTGTCGCAGATATCATCAGTCTTCTTGGAGCAGTACTGGCCTCCTCCCTCGCCCATCATCCACCACATTTTGTATCTTCCTCCTCTCAGTACCTCCACGACCCACCGGAGTTCCGACCACGGCAGATCGATCGGGCTTGTAAAATTACCAGAATGTCCCTCCAAAAAGGCGATGGCAAAATCGGAACTTTATCCCAGATTTGTTTGCTTCCCCGATCTCCTCTGGTTAAGCAGGCGAGCTGAAGCTTGTGTGTCACTCGGGGAAGAGAATCAACAGATCAGAGATGCCTAAGAATTTCCAAAAGTATGAGCCTTTTTGTTAGGTTTGGGAGAAAAAAATGAAAAAGAAGTGGAAGAAGGGGAAGGGGGAAAGGAGGGCGTTGTGTTTGTGGGCTGTGGCCTCTCTGGTATTGGGTGGCAGTTGTCCGCACAACGCAACACTCAAACACCCACACCGAATTGAGCCGTTTCACTTGTCGTCTACCCCACACGTCTCCTCCCCCTCTAACTTATATTTTCTTTGAAAATTCACATCTAAATAGACTCACTTTGTCAATAATAATATTTAGACTCAGTTTTTAGAGTTGATTGCAAATTTGGATTCATTGTCGACAAGGAATATGGTCTTAAATTTTTTTTTTAATTATTGCTTCCAAGTTTTATGTTATAAATGGTTCAAATTATTCGTGTTTTGATCAAATTACGGTCTCTTGTCGACATTTTCTAATGACAAACACTGCTGAAATCTCTAGGCCTCGTAATGTATTATTGTAGTTTTCCTTTGTTGGGCGTTTAGTCCCATTGTTTAACAAAAAGAAAACTTTTCTTGTGTCTTAGCGTAGAGACTTTTGCTACTTGGCGACTTAGCAGGTGCGAAAATCATTTTTACAAACACAATTAAATTGCACTCCAAATTTAGTTTGTTTCCTTGTTGGTTTTTGATTAGACACAAAAAAATTCATGTATCGTAGTTAGTCTCGAAATTTTAATATTTGAGTAGTTTTGTGAAAGAAAAAAAAACAATTGAAATTTTGTATCCCTTATTGAAAAGTACTCCAAACGTTAAATGTAGTTTGTAATTCTTTTATTCCTCAAATATTAATAATTTTTATTGGAGTGGTAATGTGAAATAGTTGATACACTGTATATCTTATCAAAATTTTGATAATTAAATTAGTAGGGTTTTGGACATAACAATAGTTCTGCTATAATATTTATGCTCTAGGGCTTGCGACCTATGATATATATTTAGTACACTCTTGTAATTAGAATGATCAACTTTTAGCTGGTACACTATTATCGTGACGTTGAGTTTCATTTTCTTGATTGTTAAGAGTCGAGAGATATTGTTGGTCTCAAATAGATATGTTTTACTACATTATATAATAAATTATTTTCTTCTTTAAGGAAGAAAAAAAAAACTAATTTTTCCTTTTTATCTTGATTTTACAACAATACCCATTTACTCGTTTCCTTAATCCGGGAAGTGACTGGGGGAGATGAGGGTGTTGGTGTCATTGTGTGGAGGGAGGCGTGGGAGCACATGGGAAGGAAACGGTATTGGCCGGGTTCACGGGAGTAATTTTCCAGTGTGTCCGAAACCCAAAGCTAAACTGAAACACCACATTTTTTTTGGGCAAAAAAACCACATATTTTTATTAAATTGAAAGAAGGTATTTTGTTTCAATGTCTTTTTAATTGTATAATGACGTCAATTTTTCAACGTTATCGAAACAAGTAGTAATACACTACATATTTTAATGTAAATAGTAAAATATATATGTTAAAAGTTAATAACTTAAAAAATATAATATTTTACTACTTATATAAAAACACATAATGTACCACTTTTATTTTAATCATAATAAAGACGATGACATGAATGTTTTAACAAGCATTTGGAACACATTGAAAAACTTGTCGTGCGGGGTGGGAAGTCGGTTTGTTTTAATGGGTGGGGGCCAGGCGGTGCTGCTGTGAGTCTGTGACAATAACGCCAAGACGATGCGCGTCTCTTTTAGATTTTGCTGACAATTGATGCGTTGCTACTCTCGTTAGGGACACGTGGCTCGCTGTCCTTGGGGATTAATATCTTGTTTAGTGCCGTGTATTTCTAGGGAGACCTTTTTGGGCCCTTCTGGGCCTTGGGTCTAACAGATTTGTGAAATCCAACTGTATATTACACTGTTAAATGTTAATGGGTAGCTCGATACTTATTATACTGCGAGATATTTTATACTCGAGTATTTTTAAGGGAACTTTAACGAAAAACTCCCGGTACTGTTCACTTTAACGAAAAACCACATTTTTACACTAAAAAGTCAATCCTGGCACTATTCACTTTACCCTTTATTTTGTCTTTATCATTAAAACTCAAAGTTTTCAAGCCCTTTTCATTAGTTTTCCTTATTTTTAACCGTTAAATCTGTAATAATATATAATAAACGAAATTAACGGTAATGTTTAGAGAACTCGTGGGTCCCACCGCGAGGGTTACCTTTCGTTGGATTGATTAGGTTTCCAATGGAGGGGTTAGATTGGATGAGATGGTAGGTGACTAGAATATTAGAGGCCATTTGATGCCAGAGCAGCACATCGTTTCCATAATCATTGGACATTCATTGTGTTACGCTATAAAATTAAAATATCTTGATCAACTATGCATTATTTACTAATAGTTTAATTACTCTTAACTAATTAAGTCGTCTTTATTATTATTATGTTTCCCAATAATCCTTAACTGTTCTATCTTTTCTTTCAGTTTTTAGGGTTTATGGTTATGAATATGCGTGAAAGATGGTGACTATAGAGAAGGTTTTTATTGTGACCGGAATACGGATGATATATCAAGTGTTTTTATATAAGTGGTGAAAAATTATATTTTTTAAGTTATTAACTTTTTAATATACATATCTCACAATTTGTCTAGTGATACGTAATGTACCACCCGTGTTTCGGTCACATTGAAAAATCTCTTTTGATTCTAGTGGAAGGGGATACCAATGTCCTTGCCAAGTTATTCCTCACTCCCTCTTTCTAATATTGTTTTTTTCTACTTTATAATCTCAAAACATGTTGCAATTTTGTTACTCAAAAATATCGGATACAACGTCACATTGAATATATTCATGAAGCCATTTAATTTAAACATCTCATTCTTCAAAATCTAACTTAGCAAGCAAGTTACTTTCTTTGGCGAACAACATTTCTACGTACTTTGATCTTTACTTTCAAAATCCTTATTAAATAGCTTTCGTGCTAAGGACAACTAAGATGGGTGGACAATTCAAACCAATCATTTTTTGGTCTAAATCCTTAAACAAGTAGTGGTTGTTGCAGGTTGGAACGATTCCAGGACGACGGGTCAACTGTGAACTAGGATATGAATCAAAATCCGTCCAAAAAACGCTAATCTATGAGTCAATGTGCTACTACTATCCATTATGTCGACCCAAATTCCGAATTTAAAAATAAATAAAATAGCTGAGTCTTCTCTCTCGGTGTTGGACTTGAGTCTCCTTCATTCCTGCGTTTTTCACTGTGACAAATAATCTGCCATATGTGGAGCATGCAGCAGCTGACACATCAACGCCCCAGTTATTACGAATATTAATCATTGTTAATTAGTGAAAATAACGTTTAACCTTAAAAAATGAACGTTAATTATTTAGAAATAGCAACGGTTCGTAATAATTGGCTTGCTGAGTTGTGCATCGACTTGATTTAAACGTTAATCTAGACCATAGAGTACGGAATCTAGGGTTTTGAGCAACGATCCAAGACTCACGTCAACTAGAATAGAATTATACTTTTTTGACCTGACCAAAAATGAAAAACCTTAATTTGCATTTTGACTTGAGTTATTCTCACAATACACAGTCCTCATTCATTTTTAACATGACATTATTTTACTGTGTAAATTGAAACTTTTTATTTTGTTTAATTATCATCATCTAAAAGCTATTTTAAAAAAAAATCATTCAATTTGAAGACTGTTTAGTTATCTATAAATGTCGAACAAATCAATAACCAAACGTCTCAATTTGAGTAAATTTCTCTAGCTAAAGATTTTTTCTTACACAACGATAATATTTACACTAAAATGGGTAATAGTTTAAATTTGTTGCAAACACGTCATTCACAAAATTCGAACATAATAAAACTTCTCATTTATCAATGTTGATCATTTAGATGATAATAAAAGAAATAAATGATTTCAAAGATGACATATATTTTGGTAAAATGATATATCTAAGGAGGTTTTGTCCGTTTGGCTTTTGCACGTCTTACAATCCCAAGAGGGTTTTGGGTGTGGGCGAGAAAGAACGCTGTAGTTTGTTGTGTTTGGTCAGCGTAGGGTTTTATTTTCCTGTTTTGGACGAACGACAGTTAGCTAAGCTTTGGTTGACGGGAAACACAAGGGAAACCCTAATGGAGGTTTTATTCATTACCATTAAAATATTGCCAATTTGTGTTAATTTCTTTAGTAATAAATTGGTGTAAAGGCTGGTCCAATATTTTAATAGACAGAGTGTTTGATTTCTATGTATTATTTTCGGATTCAAAACCCCCTCCTTGTAAAGTCTTCACTCAAAAGTTTAGGAGAGCGAAGAAAATCTGAGGAAATATACAGGACAACCAAACAGCTGCTTTGCTTGGCTTTCCAGAAACATGTCATGTGCTTATATTCTTTTATAATTTTATATATATATTCGTTTTTTTCTCTTTATTTTAATTTTCTATACTAACATAGAAATACTTTTCATTCAAATAAAAGGAACAATATGAGATAAAATTGACACACCCCAACCAGGAAAATCTACTTGGACTCCAAATCGAGTTGTGCTGGCCGACACCTGGAGGGTGACGAAACCATAAAGTGTAGTGATGTGGAACATTTGAATAAATTTTAAACCTAGAAGTGCCTAATCAAGAGAGTGTGCAGGTGAGCGGAATTGAACCCAATTCACACGTGATGTCAGAGCATAAGACAGTATAGTAAACAGGATGAGAGTTATACCACTGAAGATAACCATCTCCTGAGATTTGCCAGAATCCTCGTATATACGTAAGCACAACTACTAAACCTGGAGGAGCGAAAAACAAAGTTGAGTGGGTCAGTAAAACAATGCTTATTCGAAAACCTTTATTTTTGAAAATACTAACCCCCTCGCCATAAAACAAGTATAGTTTCCTTAAAACATACTACGTAAGTATGTAGTAAATAATACGATAGCAATATAACTAGAAATATGCCAAGTAACGGTGTATCAATGCCACAGTAGTATAATCAAGTGATAACCAATATAATGAAGTACTCGTCGATCTAATGCTGGCACACAAATTCGAACAGATAAACTCTGAGACGAATATGACTGGGTGTAATCAATACGCTTAAGTACTACGATCACGTGAAGACTGGTGCAGAAACACATCACATACAAGTCGGATTGCCTAATGCAATCTACCCGACATGACTAGCACCTAACCTGGATCCAAGATGAGCGAACGATGTGATGTGAACATACACGTGAAGGACTGGCTCTGGCCCTAGCCCTGGGGCGAGTACTAACACCGGTGCAGCAAGATGAGTATGTATACAAGTATGTATAAGTGTCATGACAAATATATCTCAACTGTATTTTAGCATTTATCACAATTATAACGAAATTATCAACTACTTGGCAATATATACGTAAAGCGAAATATTTATGCAATTTCGGAAACTATAAATACGTATAGATATAAAACAAACTGTCCACTCACAGATACGCAGTCCAAATGAAGCCGCCTAGCCTGGCTTAACCATGTACGTCCTCGGAATATGTTTCCCTATACGTGAAATTACTAAATAACTTAGTTTAATAACACATAAACGGAAACTTAAATAAAACCTTCGTAGATTACCGAAACATATGGTTTAAATATATGAAATCGATCTACTCGATGTCACGGACACACACGTATTTTTAAAATTAATTTTGGACCATTCACGCGCCCACACGTGCCTCTGCCCTAGAAACCCACACGCGTCCCACGCGCCTGCGAGTACAAGGGTACTCGCCTTCCTCGCAATTTTGTTCAGTTTTTCAGGTTTTTATTCCAACTTCCAGAGCTTCAAACGTGCTCGTTTCTCAACCAAAATCCGTGATTCAAAAACCAAAATGAAGCTAGAAATGTGAAGAATTGTTCTACCTTCACAGAAAGTTTGAATATGGTCTGTGTTGTTCAGAAATTTGGCCTAAAAGTGGCCAAACGACCACAGTTACATATTTTCCAGAAATCTAAGAATTTCTTCCTAACTTCCAACGTCGATATCTAACTCTATTCTTAGCCAAACTTGATGATTCAAAGGCCATTATGAAGTTAGGAATATATAGAACAAGTTTGTACCTAATAAGAGTCCATTTGTGGTCGAGGTTGACCGGAAAAATGTGAAGAAAGTGGCTAAATGGCCACGGTCTCTTTGTTGGGAGAAATATGTGCAACTTCCTTCCTTCGAGTTGTTTCACGACAAAACTTCCTGAAAATCGTCCTAGGAGCCTCAAGGAGTTGTGGGGAGGCTTCCTCGACCTTCAAAACTTCTTAACTCGTTCAAAAACACGTTGAACTCAACACGACCGAGTTCGGACCTCACGAGCTCGATGATGAAAACTCGTCCCTTTCGAATTCTGAGAACATGGTTGTGTTCGTGAGGATGAGAGGAGTACAATGGTGTGATTTTTGAGTTCGATCCGTGAGCTCTAAGGCTCGCTCATGGTGCTCACAAAGAAGGAGAGTATACGGGAGAGAGAGTTTTTGATTGGATACAAATAAAAAGGGAAGGAAATGATTGGTAATGCATGGAGGAGAGGGTTTTAAGGGAATGGCTGACGGGTTGGGTAGAAAAGGGAGACACATATCCCCTTTTTAAGGAAAATGATAGATTCTTTTCTGATTTTCAACACCTTTAATTGTATAAAATCTACCTCATTACAGTGTTCCCAAACATTGATAAATTTGTACGTGTGAGTATAAATTAGAATACGAAAGTGTGAATGAAATAAAATTAATATAACACGTCCACGTCACTCATCAATAAGGGCATAATAAAATTAATAGTATCGTGTTTGATTAGATTGTAATAGATCCTATGGTTGCTATACAAATGCTTGTTCGACAATGTGAGGAACTAAAAAGTTGTGTTGTTGCTCCTCGGCAGGAGCTGGGCCGTGGGAAAAAGGTGGGTGGTGATGGCGTCTCTAGGTGGCTTAAGCCACCATTTGGAACTCTTAAGGTGAATTGTGATGGTGCATGGAGTTGTCAAACTGGACTTGGTGGTGGAGCGTGGGTGGCTAGGGATTTTGTGGGTATATTTAAGGGTGCGGGTGGCAGAGGGAATTTTCCTTGTGCTTCTAGTCTAATGGCGGAGGCGGAAGCAGTACGGATGGCATTGGTAGCTTGTATGGAGAGAGGGTTCACTGATATCCAATTGGAGACGGACAGTCAGGTTTTGGTGGATATGATTCTTGGTCGTATACAACCGGAGGTGGCTTTGGATGGTATCTTGTGGGATTTTGATATTCTGAAGCACCATTTTGTAGCTCTTGAGTTTTTATATACACCCCGTGCCTATAATATGGCTGCGCACTTAGTGGCATCTTATGTCGTGCGTATGGGGGGTTGTCATTCCTGGGATGGTTTGGAGCCAGAGTGGTTGTTTAACACTCTGGCCGCTGATGTAAACATTTCGATTCGTCTTTAATATTATCTATCACTTTGTTAAAAAAAATCAATAAGGGCATAATAGTCAATGCACATACACGGAAAGAAATTACATAGGAAAATTAGGAATGGGTCGTTACAAAATAATAAAAAGCCTTGACCTACAAAAATCTGAAAATGCATTTCCACCTGCTGGATAAGGAGAACAAGGCAATTTAGATGCCCAACAGCATCAAGCTTACTTGATGTGTGCAGCCAACAGGCACCGAATCATTGATAATTCAATGTGGCTTAAACAGCAATAATTTGAAGTATTGGGCTCGTTTGAAATGTTTTTAAAATAACTGAAAGCGTTTTTTATAAGGGTGTTTTAGAAATCAATTCTTATAGTAAAAATACAAGTAAATTTTGAAAAAAAACACTTCATATAACTGGTACTCTTGTAGGAAGCACTTCAAGTATAAAAACACTTTAACTAAAAGCAACAATTTTAAAAATAATTACAAACGAGTCATTATTCTAAATCTTTCACATTTTTTAATAAATATATCATTATATTCCAAAAAAAAAAAATGATAACTCAATGTTAACCCTTCCATTGGAAATATCAAGTAGCTTTCTAGGTCATACCATTAGAGCATCTTCAAGAATCAAGAATTGAGAATCGACTCTATAATTTACAAGGAACAAATTAACGTATCTGTCACGTTCTATGCGAATAACATCAAATGAAACATAATTAATACAATTTGTGTCTATGAAGCTGGAACCATAAATATACCATATATAATAAAACAACCTAGGTTATATAATTAAGGCCTGTTCCTTTGTCTGGACACTATATTGCTTCTCTTTCCAATCTTTTTAAATAACAAAACAATTAGATGATTTGTTATTTTGCCCAGGACGGTGGCTCCTTGCGGGTTTCTTCTTCTTGTCATGTTCGTTTAATACCAAATTTCTAACTCAGAAAAATTTCCATATCCTTGCTGTTTTCACGTTAATCGTTAATTACGTACGATCTATTTTCTTACCATGCATGCATGTTTATTTTATGAGCCTCCTCTACTGTTTATAAAAATAAAAATAAATTAGTTAGCTAGATGGTTGCCACTTGCCGCTTATTAGATTTGTAGGCGAAAGACGACGATGAGGGTGAAGCGTTGAACAAAATTCTCACTCCTCTTTTTTTTTTTTTGAAGAACGAATTCTCACACTCCTCTTTAAACTCGTTTTTTGTATGGTTTTTGTTAAAGCATGGTCCTTCTTGACCTCTATAGGCTGAAAGGAACACCGACCTTAAGGGATACTGTTGACCTTAAAAATTACTTAGCCTACGTAGTGCGCAGGCCGAGTAACTAATGAGCTAATTACGTCCTTCAAATGTATATGGGGCGTGCCAACTCGTCGGCCGAGCTCGGTCGGGGAGTAAAATATGCTCATGTGTTGCGTTGATGCACGCGGCTGACTTTTACGTCCTGCGATTGCTATCGAGGAAGGAACACGTCTCGGCCTTTGGATTTTCAAACCTGAAGACAAGGCTACTAATTATGCAAAGTTCACAAATCGTTGTCGTCGGCTTCGGTCACAGTGATGGTATTCGTCAAAGTAAACTCACGCTGAACCGACACCAAAGTATATGGGCACAAATACTCAAAGCAGATATAAGTCTTGATGGTGAATGTGGTTCGGCCGTCTGAATGCCGAACTCTAAATCCCACTTGTGAGTATGCAATCATAAATCAACTCAGCGTTTAATGTGTCGAGCCTAACAATCAGTAACACCTCTCACTTCGCCGAGAAGGCTAATGAGATGACATCTACCAACAAGAATCCGAAAATCCTTGTCGACAGAGACTTGAATAGATAATTAGTCGGCCTCGACGTAGTGTTGTTTATCCAAACTGAAAGTGCTCCGAGGTCGGCTAATTTTACAGCAATAGTGCTGTTTATCCAAACTGAAGATGTGTCGGCGAAAAGGAAAATAAAAATCTCAAGGTTGTTGAGAGGTTTCGCGTAGAGCGAGAGTTTGCGTAGGGCAGATTTGTGTGTTGAATTGAAGGTCCCTGAAATGTTGCACGGTGTCTTGTATTTATAGGAGGAAATGTTATGTGGCGCTGCTTCATGCTATTGTAGAATTTGATTTCAATTCAAACTAATTATCTAGAATAAAAACCTATCTTTTAGATACCATCATCCTCTGACTCTGCTTCATTTATTTAAAAACCCAAGTCTTCCTTCCAAAAACCGTGCCCTCACAGACTCCTAGTCCAACTAGAACCCAATTTCCATCACATTGATCCATGTGCAACCATGTGCAACCATGCACAGATAATAATAATCCCAAAAACACATCACGTGGCCAAAACCACAACATCAAAAAGGCATATCCCATCTTCAAATTAGTTTTTTGATTTGATAATGTTTGACAACATCCATCATCATCTCAAAAAAACCTAGCCTCCCTAACGACCTAGCCTCCTTAGGCTTCTTAAATGTCATCATTATCCAAGATCTTTATCTTAGCATTACCTATGCTTTCAAACCAGGTGCGCGCAACGAGCTTGACATCAAACTTGGAAGATAAATCCAAGCTGCTCTAATCCGATGCACTACTAACAACTCCAAATCAATTCGGATTGTTCCGCTTGCTTGGAGATATAATTTGCATCTTATTTATCCCACTTAAGAATATATCAAAATAAAAGATAATCTTTATGGTAAAAACCATATTTTTTTAAAAATAGAATTATCCTCTTTTTTTCATCCAACGGTTAGGAGCTATGCCCATTTCAACGACCTCGATTGCGCAAATCGATGATGTAATTTTGGGTCCAAACATTGCCCCCCAGTTTCCTTGAGCTTTGGTCTGTAAACCGAATGGTTAAGGAAATTAGAGCAATCAAAGAAATATATGGTCAAGGAATCCACTCCACAACCTGACACATCTTGAAAGAGAGCTCAGCGAGCTGGCCAAGAAACCAAATGGGGTCGAAGTCTTGAGGATCCTCGCCCACTGCTTCTCATGGTACTTAAGATATATATATATAGGAATTGCTTAAGGGAAGGGATCCCCATTTTTTTCAAAAAATGGGGACACGCTCCCCACCGTTGGATTTAACTTTAATGAAAATGTGTGGTTGAGATTGTGTGGCCTGTGTTTTAATCTCAACCACACAATTTCATTAAAGCCAATCTAACGGTGGAGAGCGTGTCCCCATTTTTTTTGAAAAAAATGGGGATCCCTCCCCTTAAGCTCTATATATATATCAAATCACGACCCAACAACACTATCGTTCTCTTGGCCCTTTGATTCGACGACAAGAGCCTTGGCAGCAACATATGACAACACACAGTACACAAGAACACTTTCATGATATACATACATATATATATATATATATATATATATATATATATATTATCTAGACGGCTGGCCGAATGACCCCATACTCGCAATAATGCCTTGCTGAGCTCGGCATGTATATTATATATAAAAAGTGGGCCGAAGCCGAGGCCAAGGAGAATTGGGTGTATAGCCCATATATATATATATATATATATATATATATATATATATATTTGGCCCACTAATGCTTTCCTTTTTTTTTGGTCGACCTACTTTTCTAGATTTTTCCGCTTCGACCAACTTTCCTTGACTTTGGCCTAATAGTTGGCCGAGCGTAAGCCTGGTAACTTTTCTTTTCCCTCGGCCAACCCTTATTTTTTTCCTCGGCCAACTAATATATATAAATTTGGATTGCCGCACTGTTGTTGCCCCCTTTATTTTCTTATGCATCGGCTTAATTAGCCAAATGATTAAGAAAATAATTTATTTCTTTTCTTAATAAAAGAAAACGAAAGTGACCAAACTAATAAAGAGGAGGAGGCCAACAATGTTTTATTCCAAGCCGAGATAAGTTTATATCAAGCATTTCAAATTGATTTTGCTCTAGGCAGAATAAAGGATTTTCTCCAAATATTTTTAACTTGGCGAAATTTTTTTATTTTCGGCTGCCGAATGTGTTGAACAATTACTATGCCCCCCAGGCATAATAATTTCACCAATTTTGGCTTTTAACTCGAACAACTTAACCGAACGGGATTTTTCCATGTCGGCTTTATCGCCAATAATCATATCGATTGGCATAGTTTCAGCATTCAAAACCATGTCCTGGCTCTGTTTGTCCTTGGAGCACTCCTCTGACAAATCATTTTCCAAGTCGATTTTTGGCTTAGAAACTTGAACTTTTTCTTCTAGGCCTACCACCCTCTCAGTCTCGACTGAAACAAAAGGTGGCCTAGGTTTTTCTTCGACCGTGTTAAAAAATTTCTTAGGCCGAATTTTGGTCATGGTTGGAGCGAAAAATTGCCCCCCCCCCCCGGCCTCTAGCCCTTTTTTTTCAAAAACTCTACAGTACTCCTCAAGGAATTTCTCATACTTATCGGCATTTTCTTTTAATAGGAGCCAAATCTCACCTACTGGAGCCTGACTGAGATCTTGATATCTCGTGTGAACTTTGTAGTTTTAGCACTATGGTCCCACTGGGCATGCCAAAATGTTGACCCTAAAAATTACTTCGCCTACGTGGCGCGTAGGTTGAGTAACTAATGAGCTAACTACATCCTTCAAATGTATGCGGGGCATGCCAACTCGTCGGCCGAGCTCGACTGGGGAGTAAAATATGCTGATGTGTTGCATTGATGCACATGGCTAACTTCTACGTCCTGCGATTGCGGCCGAGGAGGGAACACGTCTCGGCCTTTGGATTCTCAAGCCTGAAGACAATGCTACTAATTATGTGAAGTTCATAAATCGCCGTCGTCGACTTCGGTCACAGTGGTGGCATTCGTCAAAGTAAACTCACGCTGAACCGACACCAAAGTATAGGGGCACAAATACTCAAAGCAGATATAAGTCTTGATGGTGAATGTGGTTCGGCCGTCTGAATGCTGAACTCTAAATCTCACTTGTGAGTATGCAATTATAAATCAACTTGACGTTCAATGTGCTAAGCCTAACAATCAGTAACACCTCATTTCACCGAGAAGGCTAATGAGATGACCTCTACCAACAAGAATCCGAAAATCCTTGTCCACCGAGACTTAGATACATAATCAGTCAGCCCAAAACAGTGTTGTTTATCCAAACTGAAAGTGCTTCAAGGTCAGCTGATTCCATAACAATAGTGCTGTTTATCCAAACTGAAGATACCATCAGTTGCCTTCACAGTGCTGTTTATCCAAACTGAAGATGTGTCGGCAAAAAGGAAAATAAAAATCTCAAGGTTGTTGAGAGGTTTCGTGTAGAGCGAGAGTTTGCGCAGGGCAGATTTGTGTGTTGAATTGGAGGTCCCTGAAATGTTGCACGGTTTCTCGTATTTATAAGAGGAAATGTTATGTGGCGCTGCTTCATGCTAGTGCAGAATTTGATTTCAATTCAAACTCACTATCTAGAATAAAAGCCTATCTTTTAGATACCATCATTCTCTGACTCTGCTTCATTTATTTAAAAACCCAAGTCTTCATTCCCAAAATCGTACCTTTAGAGACTCCTACTTCAACTAGAACCCAATTTCCATCACATTGATCCATGTGCAGCCATGTACAAACAATAATAATCCCAAAAACACATCACATGGCCAAAACCACAACATCAAAAAGGCATATCCTATCTTCAAATAAGTCTTTTGATTTGATAATGTCTGACAACATCCATCATCATCTCAAAAAGACTTAGCCTCCCTAAAGACCTAGCCTCCTTAAGCTTCTTAAATGTCATCATTATCCAAGATCTTTATCTTAGCATTACCCTATGCTTTCAAACCAGATGCGCGCAACGAGCTTGACATCAAACTTGGAAGATAAATCCAAGCTGCTCTAATCCGATGCACTGATAACAACTCCAAATCAATTCGAACTGTTCCGCTTGTTTGGAGATATAATTTGCATCTTATTTATCCCACTTAAGAATATATCAAAATAAAAGATAATCTTTATGGTATAAACCATATTTAAAAATATATATAATTATCCTCATTTTTCATCCAACAGTTAGGAGCTATGCCCATTTCAACGGCCCCAATTGCGCAGATCGATGATGTAATTTTGGGTCGAAACAGATACGTGCTTAAAGGAATTCATGCTCAAAGTAACACCGGCCCAAAAGAAAGTTAAGGCTTAATGAACTTGGAAAGATGAAGCCGAGCACTTTAAGAGCCCATTGCTCTAAATGTCCTATTAGAAAGTAAGCCGATGCTTTCTAATAAAGTACTTTCTAACCGATAAAGGGCAAGTTGGTGCACTGACTGTCACACCCCGGCCTGGGCTCAACCACTTCCCGGGCCTGACCTATGTCGTAGCACGACATTGTCCGCTTTAGGCCCCGACCACGCCCTCACAATTTTGTTTTTGGCAACTCACACGAGAACTTTCCAGTGGGTCACCCATCATGAGAGTGCTCTCGCGTGTTACTCGCTTAACTTTGAAGTTCCAACAAACTCCGAAGCCAGTGAGCTCCCAAAAGGCCTTGTGCTAGGTAGAGATGGGAATATACATATAAGGATCACTCCCCTGGGCGATGTGGGATCTTACAATCCATTCCCCTTAGGGGCCCGACGTCCTCGTCGGCACACCAAGGCCAGGGTTAGGCACTGATACCAAATTCTTACATCCCGGCCCAAGCTCGACCACTTCCTGTAGCACGATATTTTTCGTTTTAGGCCCCGACCATGCCCTCACGGTTTTTTTTTTAGGAACTCACACGAGAACTTCCCAGCGGGTCACCCATAATGGGAGTGCTCTCGTGCGCTACTCTTTTAACTTCAAAGTTCCAACGAACTCTGAAGCCAGTGAGCTCCCAAAAGACCTCGTGCTAGGTAGAGATGAGAATATACATATAAGGATCACTCCCCTGGGCGATATGGGATCTTACACTGACAGCTTTGTGGCACAAGGTCTCAGGAACAGAGGGTGGGCTTACTATGACATCAACTCCAAGTCACGTGGCAGCTAGTCGAGTGGACGAACGCATACAAAGGGATGTAAAGACTGACAGATAGAGCACTCAAGTACGAGTTTCCACCAATCCCAGGGCTAAGCAAGGAGCTCGGCCGCGTCGTCCCAAAAAAAGACGCAAGTGGACCTGCACAAATGTCCCATCCTTGCCACATGTCGGCCAAAGGGACAACTAACATGTTAAATATGTGCATTTGGCACATAAATGCAAAGGAAATGATAGATTTGAGGCCAGAGGCTAATGGCTCAGAAAATGGCCTATATAAGGAGGACGAATATTCCTTAGTGAGGGTCGGACGAGTTAGGTGAGAAATTAGATTGTATTAAGTTGAGCGCTATATGTAGCGGGTAGTATCTATTCAAGAAACTCAGTGGATGTAGTTTAGTTTTGAGGGGTGAACCACTTAAATCTTGTTGTTTATTTCTTTTAATATGCAAATCCCGAGCCCACTAAGACCATCTCCAATGGTTGGGCTAAAAGCCAACTGTTTTAGCCCAGAAACAGTTTTATGCTCCAATGGTTGTGGCCTAAAATTTTAGCCCGTAATTATTAAAGAATGAACTTAGGTTATTTTTTTTCTTAAATTAATTTAAAAAAAAAAAAATATATATATATATAGACTATCGTAAATTAATTTTATGAACATTTTAATCTAAAAATATTTAAATTCCGATAAATATTGAAAAATCACTAAATTTTCTACAAAGTAAGCTTTCAACTTTCACAAACGACAATTAATAAACTTAATCAATAAAGCACAGAGTTCATACACTACATAAGCTTAAAATCACTAAATTTTCCACAAAACAAGCTTTCAACTTTCACAAACGACATTTAATAAACTTAATCAATAAAGCACATAGTTCATACACTACATAAGCTTAATAATCATATCCAGCATCATCACTTGGTGATGGACTTCGTGCTAGACTTGGGATACAGGGTTCAGAAGATTCATCATCTTGAAACATACTCCTCGAGGTAGACTTTTGAGTGAATTTTGAGTTAAATAAATTTTTTAATTATTTTAGCCATTGGATTTAAATTTGGCGGTTAGATCTTTTTTTTTTACTGTTAGATTTGATTATATTCGATCTCAGCCGTTGGATTCAATGTATTTTAAAATAACATATTTAAAAAAAAATGAATTTTGAATCTGGACCTTTGGATCAACCAACGGTCCTTAAACCCCATCCATTGGATGTCAAATATAGCCGCTGGGAAGCAGTTGGGTGGTCGACACACACCTGTAGCGGGGCCCACCGCTGTCGGGAAAGACTTGCAAGTGCATCGTGTGGGGCACATTGGAGCGTGGGCGGGCCGAGACTGGCCTAATTGCCAGCGAGTCCACTCGCGCAGGGGGAAGGGTAAAAGTTTTGTAACTACCCGAATGTGCATGTTGTTGGCTTAATAAACGTTATGACTCGTTTAACACTATTTTTAAAACAACTAAAAGATAATCAAAATCGCTTATGAGCATAAATGTTTCTTGAAAAAACATTGTGACGCATGCATTTAGATTAATTGCTCAGTTTTACACATTTAAATGTCAAGCGATAAGGCTTCCCATTAACGTTTGTTAAATCATATAATATGTACTATAATTATTGGGGTGTGATATCCACACACCCCTTTTTACTTCTCTCACACCTTTTTGGATTTTGGCCGTCGGATCGGATGAATTGAAGAAGATCTAACAGATAAAAAGTAATAGGGGTGTGTGAGAAGTAAAAAGGAGTGTGTGGATAGCACACCCCTAATTATTTAGTATCATTCTGCATTTGAAAAACAAGAAGGCCGACGTCACCCTTGAACTCCATACCGAAGAAGCTAGGCCTTCACGTTGTTTGGGTCGTATGGCCTCTCGGCCTCTGTGAAGCTCCTCTTTTCCTTGGCACCATTCTCTCCTCTTTCTCCTCTACCATGCTAATATACCCAATAGGAGCCGGTAATTGTTATTAAAACTTGGGCCTAACAAGAATATACAACTAAATACCAATCATAAGCCAAGAGTAGCCAAGAGAAACCCTAAAGCCCAATATTCTGATAAGCTTACCAATATAAAAGAAAGAGACCCAAAACAAAAACTTTTGGGTTTCATATGAACTCCAAAATTTGGATACAACGGGAAGTATATCTGAAACGAGAGGGATAGAAAGATGGGATATATCCTAGTCACAAGGTACAATCTCTCCACAAGACGACTTAAAAAGTATTTACTTATTAGTATCCTCTTGCTCCTTAGACATTAAAGCAAAGTTAAAAAGAAAAAGCGTACAAAACGTGATTAGAAAAAAATATCTAATACACACGAGTGTTTGCAGAGAAACTAGTATATAGAGTCAACCGCTGGCAAAATCCCATGCTGAGGCAACTGCCACCGTCTATATAAAATCTTAACAATTTCATCTTCAACATTTTGCCATATGGGAGTGTGGAAGAGCAGTACTCTACACTTATTACATACACCGCCCGTACACATGGTGGTCCAACAGAATTCATGAAGCACAGTTGGGTGACCTAATCACTACAGCTTATGCAGTTTTGGCCACAAGGTCCACTGTGAATAACGAGACCTTTCCTTTTTTGATTTCCCAATTTCCTTTAATTAATTTACTCAAAGTTGACCAAGAGTTGCTACATGGTGTTCATTGCTAATCAATGGGGCCTCAATGATCACCACTGTCCTTTTCTTTGTGTAGGATTATATATGCTCCTCTATTGAAATTTGAAAATATTATGTTTCAAAACAATTTTGTTAGGCTATAATCGTGAGGAGTTTTTTTTTTAAATTCAAAGAGAATGGGCTCAGAGGTAAATTGGCTGCATTAATACGGATGAGGATTCTCTTCAGATCCTTATATCATATCCGTTCATCATATATCGTGCGATCAGCTTTCATTAGAAACTATTTATGTTTAATTTTAAATAAAAAATTTAAAATTATTTCTAGCCGCATGATGTATGATGAATGGATAGAATGTTTGGATCTCTAGGACCCTCACAAAGAGAATCCAAATGGGATCCAAATTCCATTAATACCTCCCAATATGCTATAACATCTCTCTATCCGTTGGATTAGAACTCAGTTGGACCCAACTCTCGTTGTAGTTATTAATGTTCCAAGAATTATTCCTCTAACCCGCGAAACTTTTTAGTGTTTTTTTTTTTAAGAAAAGAGTACAAAGATGATGATAGTATGCTTACAAGGTCCTCAATAAAAAATTTGTCGAAGATTTCAACCCAATTGAAGAGAAAAATAGTGTCCTGGAATTATAGGTTGGTGACTCAGCACAATTAGTTAGCTGTTATAACTAATAATGGGCGGGAGTAGTAGTTAGGGTTGTTAGCGGGAAGCTTAGCAGCTAAGGAAGCTTAGTGCTATATAAAGGCGAATTGTATGGAAGAAGTTGTTGTTGATAAAGTTGTTTGTTCATTAATACATTGCTTTTGCTATACATTGAGTAAGACATGAAGTTAGGGTTCCATCATTGATATCGAGCCAGTGCATTCGACTAGCTTAATTCTTTCTCGTGTATGACTCGACTGGCTTCTAGGAAATTCATGGAGAATCGGGTATCCAATCTTGAAAAGGTGTTTGCTGAGTTGCAAGCTGAGTTCAAAGAGTCCAGAAATAAGTTCAAGGAATCACGAAACGAGGTTGAAAACACCCAAGATTTGATCCTCCAGCAACTGCATGCATTGTTGTCAAGAGGCAGTGGGTCAATCGGGGAATCGTCAGAGGCAACTCATACGAACCCAATTCTACAATCGGGTTTGGATCCTCATTTGGGTGCGAACCAATGTCGCCAAGAAGTGCTGCATACTGCTTTAAACCAGAGAGCTCTATTCCTCAAGATGGATTTTCCAATATTTGGGGATGGTGACGATCATCTAAGTTGGATTTACAAGGCCGATTATTACTTCGACTTCTTCAATATTGAGGATTCCAAGAAGGTGAAAATGGAATCATTTCAACTTGACGGTGAGCCTTTACAATGGTTTCAATGGGCAAACTGCATTACTCATTACCCCAAATAGGAATATTTCACCATGGCACTTTGTCAAGAATTCGAGCCTTCAGAATTTAAAGATTCAACCGAGAGTCTGGTGAAGCTGCGACAAATAGGCTCCTTGTGAGATTATATCATGGAGCTGAGGCGTCTAGATAACAGAACCTAAGAAATCAACCCATCTCTCTTAAAATCTTGTTTCATTAGGGGGTCTGAAAGCGGAATTGAGGCATGGTGTCAAGCTTTTGAAGCCTCACGATGTGTTGGAGACGACTGCATACGCTCAGCAACTGGATGCCAAACTTGTAGATTTAAAGGTCAAGTCTTTTTCTCGATCTTCTACAACTAATTCTGTGAAAACCCCTTTGCACACGGTTAATGTCGCATCACCTACTAAAATTAAGCCTTAAAATGATAATGTACGTTGGTTGACTCCTGAGGATGTACATTTTTGCAAAAAAAAAAAAAAGGTCTTTGTTTTCATTGCAAAGAAAAGTATCATAAGGGGTCATTTTTGTGAAAAGAAACAACTGCTTCTTATTGATGTTTACGATTCTAAGGAAGTAGTTTCCATGGACGATGAGAATCTTGAACCTGAGATAATTGCATGTGCTTTGTTTGGCACTCATGCTCCAAAGTCGATCAAAACCATAAAGGTGAGAGGTATGATAAAGAATTGCTCGGTAGTAATGCTTATTGATTCAGGTAGTTCTCATAATTTCATTGATCTGTGTTTCGTCAAAAGATTAGAGGACACTTAGATACTACTCATTCTTTCAATGTGAAGATAGCAAATGGGGGTATTATTTCAACTCATGGCACTTTGGGAGCAGTACCACTGAGGATCCAAGATTATCAATGCACAATTGATTTGTATGCTATGTCCTTAGGGGGTTATGATATAGTGTTGGGAATGCAGTGGTTAAGAACACTTTGTCCAGTCTTATGGGATTTTGACAAATTGTACATGCAGTTTACACATATGAGCAGAACTTATTGCATCTATAGTTCGGATGCTTCAGAGGGTCCAATTCAAGAAGTAACGACATTTCAAATGGACAAATTGCTGCAATAAGACACTTCAGTTAGGGCATTTATATTCCAAATACAAACTGAGCAAATTGAAGACTCTTCAGAAGCACTGTCCTTGGTTCAAAAGCATGAGTTACAGATTCTTTTGAAGGAGTATGAAGTTGTATTTTCGACTCCTAAGTCCTTGCCACCCCATAGGTTACATGATCATAGAATTCCACTTTTGGAAGTGAGCAAACCACCAAACACGAGACCTTACAGGTATGGTCCTCTACAAAAAACTGAGATTGAGAAATGTGTTCAAGAATTACTTGATTCGGGTTTTATTTAGGCTAGCAACAGCTCTTATTCTTCTCCAGTTATTTTGGTTAAAAAGAAAGAATGAACGTGGATGATGTGTATGGATTACAGAAGTTTAAATGGGATTACAATCAAAGACAAATTTCCTATTATATTAATTGATGAATTGTTTGGTACGAAGTACTTCTCTAAATTGGACTTGAGATCAGGTTACCATCAAATTAGAATGCATCCTAATGATATTGATAAGACTGCCTTTCGAACTCATGAGGGCCATTACGATTTTTTAGTCATGCCTTTCGGTTTGACTAATGCTCTAGCAACATTCCAGTGCCTTATGAATGAAATATTCAAGCCATACCTACGGAAATTCATCTTAGTCTTTTTTTATGATATTTTGGTTTATAGTACGGATTGGAACATGCATTTAGAACATCTCAAGTTAGTATTTGAATTGCTGCAAGCCCACACATTATATGTTAAACAATCTAAGTGCGCATTTGGTGTCCAAGAAAGGAGTAGCAGCTGATCAATCGAAGTTAGAAGCTATAGTTAAGTGGCCAACCCCTACATCAGTGAAAGCCTTAAGGGGGTTCTTGGGGCTCACAGGTTATTACAGAAAATTCATCCCAGATTTTGGAAAGATTGTGGGGACCTTTGACAGTTCTTACAAAGAAAGACAATTTCAAGTGGAATAATCAATGCCCTCAAACATGCTATGATCTATCCTAAAGTTTTGGCGTTATCAGACTTTACTCAGCCATTTGTGATCAAAAGTGATGCTTCAGGTTTTGGAATTAGGGTTGTGTTACAACAAAATGGTAGGCCTATTGCTTTTACTAGCAAGGCATTGAGTGTTCGAAAGTCCTTGTCTGCTATGAAAGGGAGATGTTGGCCATTATTCATGCAATTAAGAAATGGCAATCCTATTTAGTAGAAAGACACTTCATTATTAAGGTAGATCATCACAGCTTGAAGTGTTTCTTACAAAATCGAGCACACACCCATTTTCAACAAAAATGGGTCTCTAAACTACTTGGTTTTGACTATGAGATATAGTACAAGCAAGGCCGTGATAATACAGTGGCAGTTGCCCTCTCTCGAATGCCACATGGTGCATAGTTAGTTCTACCCGAGTCACAATTGTTTGCAATGGAATTTACAGCTATTTTGTACCCTTATCTGAGCTGGATGAATGATTTGAGAAGACACAATGAGCAAGATTCATGGATTCTAGCTAAGATACAAGAAGTCCAGAACCTCACAGATTCAACTACACTCAGTTTGTGGAAATACAAGGTTGATGGGCTCTTAAGATACAAAGGAAGAATTGTATTGAGCCCCACTAGTTATTGGAGACAGATTGTATTTGATGAACACCATAGCAGCCATTCAGCTGGTCACGGTGGCTTCTTAAAAACTTATAAACAGGTGTCTCGGTCTTTTTATTGGATTGGTATAAAGCATAACATCAGAACCATGGTGGCGAGTTGCCAAACTTGTCAGCAGCAGAAGTATGAAACATTGGCTTCAGCAGGGTTACTAAAAACTCTGCCAATCGCTTCTCAAGTATGGTCTGATATTTCATTGGACTTTATAGTGGCTTTACCACTATGCAGAGGGAAAACAGTTATTTGGGTGATCATCGATAGACTTTTGAAGTACGGACACTTCATTGCTTTGTCACATCTGTTCACTGTTGCTTCAGTGGCTAACCTCTTTGTTGAGCATATTTTCAAGCTTCATGGTATGCCAACGTAAATAGTTAGCGATTGTGATCTTGTGTTTATGAGTGCCTTCTGGAAGGAATTTTTTACGTTACAAGGTTCTTCTTTATGTTTCAGCTCCAAGTATCATCCATAAATGGATGGTCAAACAAAAGTCGTCAACAGATGTGTGGAGACTTATTTGAGGTGTTTTTGCAGTCTTCAGCCCAAAAAATGGTTAATGTGGCTTCCTTAGGCTGAATGGAGTTACAACACAGCCTACCATACGGCTACCAAAATGTCACCCTACGAGGTGGTCTACGGTCAACCACTTCCCTCCATTCTTATATGTGAAGCTAGAACTACGAAATTAGACATGGTTGATCGAAGTTTGGTGGAACGTAACAAGATGTTATCCTTGCTAGAAACTAATCAGGAAGCTGCCCAGGTTCGTATGATAGTCCAGGCCAACAAACATCGCATTGAAAGGAATTTCCAGGTTGGTGATATGGTTTACCTAAGGTTGGTTCCTTACCAACATATGTCCTTGGCTTCTCAACCTTTCCACAAGTTACAACCTCAATTTTTATGGTCCCTATGAGATTATTGCTAAAGTTGGTCCAATGGCGTATAAGTTGAAGCTGCCAGAAACATCGAAGCTGCATCCTGTTTTCCATGTTTCTTATTTGAAGAAGCATTTGGGAGCTGCAGTTGAGCCTACATCCCCTTTACCTGTCATTATTGATACTGGCATTATTCAGGATGTTCCAAGGGCAAATTGGATAAGAGGATTATCAAGAAAGGTCATACTGCAATCACTAAAGTTCTCGTTCTTTGGCAACATTACTCTGCAAAAGAAGCAACATGGGAACCATACTCAGAATTGAAGACTCGATTCCCTGAAGTGGTCCATTTGTAGTATTGCAGTCAATCAGTTTTGTGTTATATTGCATATGTAGTGTTGAGGTCTGTTTTGTGTTGTATTGCATATGAAGTGTTGTTTTGTGTTGAATAGTTGTCTGTAGTGTTGAAGTCTTGTTGTACAAGACTCGTTTTAAGGGGGAGGTATTGATAGATTGCTGATTGGGTTGGTGACTCAGCACAATTAGTTAGCTGTTATAACTAATAATGAGCGGGAAATGTAGTAGTAGTTAGGGTTGTTAGCAGGAAGCTTAGTGCTATATAAAGGCGAAGTGTAAGGAAGAAGTTGTTGATAAAGTTGTTTGTTCATTAATACATTGCCTTTGCTATACATTGAGTAAGACGTGAAGTTAGGGTTCCATCACGCAAAACAATCTATAAATAGTTAGCTATCCTCAAAGATACAAATTGACAACTAACTAGATCAACATGTGGGTTGGTAATGGAAGCTCTCCTCGAGCAGGATGTCACCAAGCATTTCTGGTGGAGCGTCAACCCAAGTCGTCCCCGTTGAACATCGCAGACTAGCGCGAGCCAGGTGGTGAGCTGCGCCATTGGCCTCACGACAGACCAAAATTCACTTTAGCTTGGGGGAGCCCTTGGAGGAAAGCTCGAAGATCATTGATAATAGAACCCAAAGTCGATTGATCATCTCCCTGCAATTGCAATTCCCATGCTGCACAAAACTGCTTCCTGAGTAAATAAGATAGCTCTTCTCACTGCCATTAATTTATTCACCTTGCAGCGGCGAGCTAACATCTTTGATGATGTCTGAGAGGGCATTAAAGTGTCGGACATCAGCATTAAAGTTCCGAGTAAACATATAAATTTTATCTTCCAGCAAGCACCATCCATCATTATCTCTATTTTTATTTATTTATTTTATTTTTTGGTTTGGATTTTATCTCTAAGTTCTAACCATCTTTTATACGGAAATATATACCGAACAAATGCCAAGACGGCATGCGCTATCTCCTCTCTCCCCTTCTCCCTCTCTTCTCTCTCTCTCTCTCAGAAAAAAGCATGATGATCCGCCTCGTATACAAATCCGTAGCCGTAATAGGCCGCGCACACGAATCCGTTTCCGTGATTCGCCGCGCACTCAACTCTGAAGCCAAACCACTAGTCAAGTACGACGTGGGGTCATGATCATCCGGCGAGGGGCAGAATCAAACAGTGCCCGCGATTGGTGGTGGTATTATGCCTTTAATTGATAATTGTTTTAGGGTTTGCGATCGAGGAGTTTGCTAGCTTTTAGTATTTTGCTTCTCATTTGGATTTTTTTTTAGAAGGAAAAAGTTTTTTTAAGGGTTTATCCAGCCCGATTTCGTTCATATGTTTTATTTTAGTCCTTAGTTAGGGGAATGGATATATTATCCTTGAAATTGAATTGTTGAATTGCTTTGTAATTATATTGTTTGTAGAAAAAATGAATAATAAATTTTGCATGCAGTAGTTGAATGAGATCGATAGATAATATATTGAAAAAGTAAAAGAGCATTACCTAAACGTACGATCTCTGAGTATTTGTGTATAGTGGGTATGTCTAGCTCACCTAATTATGCTCCCCATCGACTTTGTGTGCTGGGAATTTGATGCAGCGGATAATACAGGAAAAAATGAAACAAACTTTAAAACACAATAAACTCTTAATTCTTGTTGATTATCACAGATGAGAATAGCCAAGTTGATAGAACGGAAGAGAATAAACTCTTACTTTTACTTTAACTTCCAAAAAACTGCCCTGAAAAATCTAGGCTTACAATGATTTATAGGCTTTATCCTCCATCCCATACTTTGAACTCATCGCCCAAATTCATGTGATGCATGAAGCCAATTAATTGCAATACAATGAGCCTAGTACCATATACCTGTTATGACTCGTATATAATCCTAGTACATGGATTAATATTAAAGCTAAAATTACTTTCTAATCCAATGCATGGACTTCCTCGTGCATGATTTTTATCCCAATAATTCATATATGTAAGTGCGACTTTGTCTGCATCAGAATTGTTGCCTTATAATTTGTGTAATTGCCTCAATACTTTATAGACTGGCAAAAATCTTCAGCTGTGCCTACCATACGAGCCTTGGCATGCTCTTCGGTCCTCCCACCCTCCCCCCCTCGGGAATACGAGTTTTCTTATTCCTAGTTCTCTTATGTTTCCTAATTTTAGTTGCTTATACATGTTTTCCATCTATACCGAGCTTTTCGGCTTTGTCGTTCTCGTCGTCTCCCATTGTTTTCATTTGTATTCGACATTAAAGTGGCACTGCAATGTGAAAACAGATAGCAAGGCAGAAGAATAATTACCAAAGGTTCAAGATTGTTACCGAGCTGTGTTTCATAAAATTCGAAGAAGATACTCTTCAGTGTCTACTTATGATGCGCCCAAAGGTACGCATTTGATTTTTCTTTATTTTCTTTACTTTCAGGGTTTCTGTAGTAAAATTTATGTTTGCAGTATTTGAATGAAATCGATAAAATATATAGTGAGTCAGTATGTCTAGCTCGATTCCCATTGAAATTGTGCCAGGAATTAGTGGCCTGGGAATTTGTGTAACTGGCTCAATAGTTTGACTATTTGTACGTACTTAGTTTTGTAGTTTCCTGATGTTTCCTAATTCTAGTTGCTTTTGAATGCTCATTTTCGCGTTTAATATGTAATTGTTTCATTATATTTACTGTGAGTACCTCCATCTCGGAGAAGAATAAACATCTAAATATTTACCCCATTCATATACCGACTGTTTTTTCCTTTTTTGGTTTTCTCATCATCAACTTAATTATTATGAAGAGTGTCGCCCGGCGGAAGAGATTCCCTCAGGTTCGGTGGCGTATTGGCTGGCTATAGGTATGGTCTTGATTATTTTTGTTTTACGCTTTTGTGAAGAAGATTATCTGGAATAAATCGTCGATCCGCTGTGTTTCGAGGGAAAAATACTGCCATTTGTCTACTTAATTTTTGGGTCTTTTATATATATATAATGTTGTTATTGTTTTTGTTTATTGGTTGGTATTTGACAACGGAACCACAAACAAACAGTGGAAGAACTCAATGAACGAAGGGCTGCTGGCTCTGGGACTAAACTCACACCTGAAGAAGAAGAAGCAAAACTTAGATATGGTCCCTGTGAATGTTGTGGAAAGGAGAAAGACCACGGGACTAAAAACTGCCCTCTGGGGAGTGTGAGGATTTAATAGATAGAATGCAGTGGAGACAAATGCATTTGTAATTGTAAACACGAAAATGTCCTAAAACACAAGAACACGTGTACAAAATATATTTGTATTTGATGATTTTGGGTTACAATCTCTATTTGTTCATCTGATTCGATCTCTGTAAGACTTTGATTTGTAGACTTGATCCAAGAGCCGTCGAGGCTTTGATCTTGGATGAACAGGGGGAAGTTTCTTCAAGGGCCGTTGGGCTTGATCTTGAAGTTTGGCGGATGAACGTTTCTTCAGGGGCCTTTTGGGCTTGATCTTGAAGTTGGGTGAGGTTTCTTCAAGGGCCGTTGGTGGCTTGATCTTGAAGTTGGATGAACGGATCTTCAGGGGCCGTTGGGGCTTGATTCTGAAGTTGGATGAACGTTGAATGACGAACGAATCTTCAAGGGCTTTTGGGCTTGTTCTTGAAGATGGATGAACGACGAACGAAGAACGATGAACGATGAACGATCGATGAACTTCAAGGGGCTTTTGGGCTTGATTCTTGAAGAACGAATGTGTTGATCCAAGGGTCGTCGGGGCTTGATCTTGGAAGGTGGATGAACGTTGCTTCAAGGGTCGTTGGGGCTTGATCTTGAAGAACGGATGAACGGATCTTCAAGGGCCTTTAGGGCTTGATCTTGAAGGTGGATGAACGGATGAACGATGAAAGGATCTTCAAGGGGCTTTTGGCTTGATCTTGAAGAACAGTCGTGTTGATCCAAGGGCCATCGGGATTTGATCTTGGATGAAGAATCGGCACGTGACCAAAGTGCTTGTTGATTCTTCAAAGGTTTTGGCGAAGTTTCTTCAAGGGTTGTTAGGCTTGATCTCGAAGGTGGATGAGCGTTTCTTCAAGGGCCGTTGGGGCTTGATCTCGAAGAACGAAGAACGAAGAAACGAATTTCAAGAGAATTCTCTTCCAATTTGGGAGTAGAAAAATGTATTTGTGAATTGGTCAAAAAAAAAAGAGAATGAAATGGCTTCCTATTTATAGAATTCCAAAACTTGATTTTTGGATTTAAATAATCAGATGAAATAAATCATTTTTGCCAGGTGTTGACACGTGTCGTATTTGACGGCTTTTCTGACTCATTTCAATTTTCGTCGAGTCACACGCTACGTGTAAAATTTATGTAATACATAAGCGTTGAAACTTTGACTATCAGTCAATATTTATTTTACTGAAATTTCGATATCTACAGTAATTTCCAAGTTATGTCAGTCTTTTAGAACAAGAAGCCGTATTATTAAATAAGTGTTGTTGTGTTTGGTGGTTTTTAGTGATAATGTATTTATCAAGATTCTTTTTAATGAAAAGTTTGTGTGGATTATGATTTATGCTTTAATTTGGAAACAATACTAGTTGATGGAAACAATACTAGTTGGTGAATGTTCGTTGGCGTAGTAATCATCTACAGTTTTTCAGTAATTTGAGTTTTGAACTTTTGAGTGCGATCCCTTTGTCTTCATTGAGGAGGCATTTTGTGGGCATTGAGGGGCCGTTGAATGAGATGAAGGCGGATTTGTTTATTAGACGAGCACGACTATTGAACGTGTTTTTGTATGATGTAAAATATGAAGTTTAACGTAGCAGAAATTTTAGCGTATGGATATTTGTATGTGACACCTCTACGTATGATCCCACTGAACGTCTTATGCAAGAATTTCACCTAATTTATACCTATGGTAAGGCCTCCCGCGGGTGGGTGACTTACCTACCCACACCTTTTGGGATCCCACCGTGCCATGCTTGACCAATGTGTGAAATTTTTTGCATGGCGTCACATGATGAATTTGGAACACACAGCGTGATTGGGTTGGGACCATGAAAACAGAGTCCCTATTTTACACAATTAGTCTAACCACCCTCATGACTAGTGGGGGTTAGTGAAAAAACGTTATAAATCAAAGCTTCACAAAGAAAAGAAGAACCATCAGCTTGCTAGTAGTGTAAGTCACTGCATCTAAAGTGAGCAACGGCGACTTTGTCTCCGTATAATCGACAAAGACATATTTGACTTCTTAATTTTACTGTTTTAAAATTTAGATGAAACTGCCATTTAATACTATAGTATTTTTTTTCACTTGTAAGTGAGAGGTATTAGGTTCGATTATCGTTAAAAAAAAATTTGAACCACATTATTGCGAGCTCATTAGTATAGGTAATATCATTTGTTCAAAAAAAAAAGTCAAATGAAACTTTTGAGTGTTGATTAAGTTACGTCTTCACCTATTCAATTTATTATGGAATGGAACTTCATTAGCTGTTACGAGAAAATATATATGGGCGTTGATGCGGGAACCTGTTGTTTCAGGTGTAATCGGATGAATAAAACACATTTAAGTTGAGTAAATTCAACACAATTATGAACAGACAGCGGGATACATGAGTGAATGAGGTCGATAAGATAAGCAATTTTGCTTTTATATACATTTAAGTGAGCTGGCATATAAACACATTGTACAATGAGTGGAAAGAAACTAAACGTCTTTGATTAGAAAGAGATGGTTTTAAAAAAAAGTTATGTTTTCATAAGAAACAGAAGAAACATGTAGTTCACACATAAAATTTCAGTTACCAAATCCAAAACAAAAAAAAAAAAAAAACCAAAAATGTGACTCTCTCTATGGCTTTCTTACTGCACACAAATATACCTTAGTTAAAGCATGCCACACATCATTACATTGTTATTATATGAAGTATAGTCCTCCATGGCAAGTAATATACTCTCCTTAGCCCAATAGGATATAAAATTAGTCGAGTATACTGTTCTATCCATTTGGATCAATAAGCTCAAGTTTGCATCGTGCAAAACCCTAAATACTCAAACATACGAAATCCAATCTTCCACTTTACAAATCATATATGGGTAAAATAATAGCTCTGAAGAAACCAGAAGAAGTAAAAGGCTTTAGAACAGAAATATACCTAAGGTTCCAAAATATGGAGTTGAGGAATCGTTTTCTTCTTAGTTTGAGGGAAGACGAATGCAACTCTGAATGTAACCCATTTTCTTAATCTGAGGTTCCTATAACCCATAAATTTTTTTAGTGTCGTTAAAAATCACAAGTACCCTAGATGAATTGAAGAACTGTAGATATTAGTTAAAAACACCTAAACGGCATCATATTGCCTGTACTAAATATAACAGTACCCCAAATTTATGGTGCTATCAAATTTATGTATATAAATTTACGTATATTTTTAATGACACTAAAGATTAATTTTGAAGGTACTATCAAAGTTATGTATACAGCATACCTATATTAGTATGATTCTAATTTACATTTGTTTCTTATCAAAAAATTTATAACATAAATTTCAATATGTATGCTTACAGAACAAAAAAATTCGTTTTGTTTTGTAAAATTACAAATAATGCACTAATACTTCATTCATGGAGTTGCGAACCACTTTAGTTGGTTTTCTTGGCACAAATTTGAGTTAGAAAGTCAGGAGAATTCTAAAACCAACATGAGATACTTTAGAACAATTTGACAAAATAGGGTGTGGATGTGTTTTAATATTCCTTCCAACAAACAACAAAACATTATCCCATAGATGAAAAAATACAACATAAAACAAAGCACATGCACTTTACCCCAATGGCGCATGAGTATAAATGGATCCTAAATTTGACCCGAGTAAAAGTTGATAAAAGAATATTATATATTTGTACCAGCCAAGGGCAGCAAAAAAATTATTGTGCAATCCAAAAAGTAGCCAAAACCGCTTCAGTCATATGTATCATGAAACACAATCTAATCTATCTAGACAGACTATCTATAATTATTATCTGATATAAAACAAGCACAAACCATTGAATTCCATTACCTTGTTGTTATTGACCTCTTTCTCAGTCAGAATCGCCAAAGCTTTTGAACCGTCGACTAGGACCATGTCGCCTTCGCGCACATGTGGCCAAAGCTGAAGAAGAGATTTAAAATTATAATATATCATACTGACAGATTCTCAGACACATTTCATCAAACACCTAATGTGCCACGTTCTCATATGCTTTCTTGTAAGATTAATTGAAGAACAATAAGTTTTTGAACAAAATTAACTTCTAGATGAGTAGTTTAACAGAAAAGAAGCAGCAAAAAAACACAAAAATCTTTAATTGAAGAAAAATACTTGGTATTTGAACAAAATTAACTTCCATATGAGTAATATAACAGAAAAGAAGCAAAAAGAAACCCAGAAATCTTGAAAAAACAATTGTCTAGAAGAAATGAAATTGAGCTCAAAAACTAGAAATCTCACTTCAATTAAGCAGCTTTTCAGATGTTTACAGCTTAAATATGCATGATAACAAAAAGAAGCATCCTTTCTTCACTAATTGGACACTAACAGAAAAATCCTAATTCATATTGTTCAGATTACAAATACACGGGACCAAATAGCTAAGAAAGCTAGAAAATTTGACCCTAATTAAACAATAAAATTGTTCTGGTTATACATGCGATACCTACCTAACATATCAACCAATTCCAAATTAAAATGGAAAATGAGATGAAGCAACATAAATTGAATACAATTTGGGGAAAGTTATCTCACATGGAGCTCCGAATCTCCAAGAGGTCTTGATCTGAGTAGGCTCCGAATTGGGTTGTTGAAGATGGTGATCAAGGAAGGATTTTGGAGGTGGATTTGATCATATCAAAGGCTAAGCCACTAGGTTTGAAGGGAGAGGAACACAGAGCTACTACGAGAGAGAGAGAGAGAGAGAGAGAGCATGAGTTGTCATTTTCTTCTATCCAGCAACTGAATCTCAGTTCCGTCACAAAAATTATATGCATGTGTTAGTTTTTCATGTTATAGTTTTGCAATCGACTTAAGAGCACCATAATCGAAGAGTTCGAAGGGATTTACCTTTGGATTCTTCGGCATTCAGATGGAGTTTGCTTATATGTGGGCTTGCAACTTCATTTGCAGACGTGATGTTTCCATGGAATTTCTCTCAGGTTTACATAAAGAGCAAAGTGAGAGAGCTCTCCAGATTTTGAGCAAAATCTCCTTAAACTACAATGTATATAGCTTCAGCTGGGATACAGGTAACAAATTCAAAGGTCAAGAACTGAAAATGAGCTAAAAAACTGGAAATCTCACTTCAATTAAGCAGTTTTTCAGATGGTACAGCTTAAATATGCATGATAACAAAAAAGAAGCATCCTTTCTTGACCAATCGGACACTTAACAGAAAAACCCTAATTCATATTATAAATACACATGCGACCAAATAGCTAATAAAGCTGGACAATTTGACCTCAATCCAACACAAAAATTGTTGTGGTTATACATGCAATATCTGCCTAAAATATCAAGAATTCCAAATTAAAATGGAAAATGAAATGAAGCAACATAAATTGAATACAATTTGGGAAAAATTATCTTACCTGGAGCTCTGAATCTCCAAGAGGTCTCGATCCGAGCAAGCTCTGAATTAGGCTGAAGCCATTAGGTTTGGGGGGAAAGGAACACGGAGCTACTGTGAGAGAGATAGCATGTGTTGTCTCTTTCTTTTATACATCCACTGGACCGCAATTCCTCCACAAAAAAATTATATGCATGTGTTAGTTTTTCAAGTTCTAGTCTTGCAACCGACTAAAGAACAACAAATATGAATTTCATTTTAGAAGCATATGCCATTACGAAATAACACAACTTTCTTTTGATCAAGAACTTAAAACACCAAGCAACTTCACATTGTTTAAAAAAAAATCAGAAACCAATAATTCATACACATTCACAGATCTTCATAACAATTGAACAACAAATTAAACTAAGCAAATAAAAAAAATTCTTAGAATTCAATCGAAATCAGTAGAAGATCAAATTACGCAAAAAAAAAAATGCACAGTAATGGCATTGAAATTGAAGTACCTGTTGTGGTGTAACTGGCCCATCGTCCACCATTTCAAAATCCCCAAATCGGATCTGAACTGCAAAACCCAAATCGAACAAAAACTAAGCAAAATGAGTAGGATAAAAAAATTCAATGTTGAAAGCACCAAATGAAAGAAGGTGAACCAATAGCTTTACTTTATTATCCTCAATATTCGACATTGGAATGCAATGCAACACTACAAATTACGAACAATAAACATGAAAAAAAATAAAACCCCAAAAAGGATACGGCAATGCATCGGCGGCATGATCTAAATTTACCGCAAAAACTTTCCTGCACACCAAAACAATAAATTGCAGCTATAAATATTTCAGATGTATTCAAAAACCAAAATTGAAGCCACGAGAAAACTTGAAAACCCAGAATTTAGAGCGAATTTTTTTACCTTCGGATGAGCTGGATATACTTAGACATGCCATTGCAATAAGCAGTTTTTCCTAACCCAGACAGGCCAATCACCACTTGCCCAAAAAACCATTTTTGGGTTTTAACATTGAGCAGTAATAAACCCAACAAAGAAATCAGTCAGGGAAAACTAACATCTCATTTCAATTTTTCAATTGACTATTTAATTATGTAAATCTCACCTCCAAGTGTTTTAAAATCACAGAAGTTGTTAACTATGTCATCTGATAATCTATAAATTTAAGAATATTTAAAATGAATTTGATTCACTCCAAATGCTAATATTATATGTTCACAGATATATTCACACCAACAAAAAAAATTCAATTTTGAGCAACTGACTGGGATCAAAATAAAAACAAAGGACACTAATTGTAGTGCCTACACATAAAAACACTCATTTTCAAATGGGGGGCAATCTCATATAAATTTATATGTTTTATATGGGTAGCAAATAACCAGTATAGATGCAGGCACATTTATAAAGCTAAACCATATATCGATTTCATAAGCATATTTGATAGGAGCATATTTATGCGACTTAGCTTGCTTGTTTTCTTGCATTTTGGTAATTATTTAGTATTTATTATAGTGTTTAAAGTTAAATTCGTGTGTTTGTAGGTTTTATGGGCTAAGGGTGCATTATGAGCCAATTTGGAGTAGTTTGAAGTGTTTTTTTGGCCCAAGATGGATTGCTTATGATCCAAGCTAGATGGATGGACGAATTTGGAGATTAATTGGGTTGAAATCTACTATGAAGATAGATAAATGAAGCCCAAGTTCTAGAAGATAAGAAAAGAGTAAGAAACAAGGAACTTTCCTTTCCTTTCCTTTTCACCTACAACCTTCACCTACTACTTCACCTACAACATCCACCACTTCACCTACAACATCCATCACCTTCACCTACTACCTTCACCTACAACCCCTTCCACATTCAGTGGCGGAGCCACATGGAGACCAAGATAGGCACAGGCCTATCCTAAAATACAGTTTATATATTTTCCCTGTTGGTTTTGTAACTAAATAATACATGGCTTGGTGGTTGAAGGGGATTTTGAGATCTCTACATCAGGGGTTCGAAACTTGCTGGTAACCTTCCTTCAAGTTCTTTTTCAGCAATTTTTTTTTTTTGGTTAGTTGATATGAAACAAGGTTAATTTATGTTGAAGAAAAATCTTATTATTGAGCCATGATTTAAATTTTGGTTTGAAATTAATGTTAACTTTATTGTTAATCTCGTAACAAGTTCTATTTTTATGATATAATTATTTAATACTAAATTTTTCATACATGTTAAAGATCTACCAGTCTTGTTTGATTTAAATTTTCCATGCCAATACAAAAAAGGAACCTTTAATTTTCTCTCATTAGTTATATTGCTATATTTTTTGTCTAATTTTTTTATATGATTTAAAGGCCCCTCCTAGTCTAAATTCCTGGCTCCGCCACTGTCCACATTCCCTATAAATACCACCCTATGCCACAACATTCTTCATCATTCTCTTGGCCTTCATCATTCATACACACATCCACCCTTCACCATAACTCACCTTTCTCCATCATCCTAAACCCAAAATCACCCACCAAACACCATAATTTCCCTAGTGCCGCAACCTTGCAAAAAGGAGGAAGGAGAAGAACAACTTGGAGCCGTGCCTGTTCATTCAAAGTTTGGGTCGCTGGAGCGTTCTAGGTGTTTTCTACTTTTGTTTTCAATGTTTAATTTCACTTATTGTGGTTTAACTGCAAGTATGTGGAACTAATTTCATTGTGGTTAGAGGTTGATTCAAAGCCATGATTGTATATGTAATATGAATTGATTTCCTCCAGTTTTAGTTTCATGAATTGTGGATGTGATTTACTTAACCATTTGATGCAGAACTTATTTGTGTATGTTGGTTGAGAGTGCACGCTTGATTATCATGCATAAATCTGATGCTAGGATATAAGTGAATTTCACCTAATTGTTATGAACATTCATAAGTAGTGAAGGTTGCTAGTCACAATCGCGTTAAGTAAATCCATGGCAAGAGTATCATGCAGTTCATAGTTACAATTGTCATGTCAATGTTTATAATTTCCATATAACTTAATGATCTTTGAATGTATCTCTATCATGCAGTTCATATAGGGAACAATTGGAGAATGTTTTGAGTTGTTGTATGCAGTTCATCCAATTCAATAAACTTAGGGAAATTTGAGAGTTAATTTGTGCAGTTCACGGTTAACTTGGGGCATTGTCATTCATAGTTTGTTGTAAACATAACTGGAAATCAATTCTATGTTGCATATATGTCATGTGTGGAGAAAAACCCTCTAGCCATCCATTCATCCATTGATTTACTCAAATCTGTCTAAAAATCTGTTTTACAAAGTCTACTTAGTTATTGTTTAAATTCGTCCAAAATCAAATCCCCCATTGTTAAGTTGTATTATTTAGTTAAAATCTGTACAATTTAATGTCTTTTGAGTATTTTGAGTCCTTGTAGTCCCAAATTCATTTAAATCCATATTTAGTATATGTTTTTATTCATTGTGTTAGCTTTGTGTTGTCTTGACTATTCTAGTGTGTTTCAAGTTATTATAGTTTAGCTTTCTGTTTTAGAAGTTTTGTTTTGTGTTTTTGAGTCTTGTTTTACATTTTAAAATTAGTTTAGGTGCATTAGCAATCCCTCCTAATCCCCGGTCTAGAACGATCCCTACTTGCATATATACTACAATTGTCAAAAAGAGGGTTTAATTTGTGTGTTGTTTTACAACGTATCAATATTTTTCTAAAGCTTTTATCAAGGGAGACATGCAAAATCATACAGAAACATCAATGAGCAAATTGGACAATTTCAATATATATGGAAGCATGGATGAAATCATAATGAATTTGTAATACCCCGAAAATTTAAAGATACGAATTATATATTCATAATTATGAATATGGGGAGAAAAGTCATAAATAAATTGATTTATGGTTATGGAAGAATTGAGATTTTATATGATTTTTGGAGAATTTATAATAATTTATTTGAGTTTAGTTTTAAATTAAACTACTTACGAAGGTTGAAGTTTGGAAATTAATTATTTAAAATCCATGAACCATTCGAGGTCACAATTTATATTTTTGAATAGAGCTCGATCTCACGAACGTGTGAGCAGAGTTGTAACGAAAAAGTTATTAACGTTTAAAGTTGAGGGTAAAATTGTAAATTTACCATTTATAGAGTGCTCCATATTTTTAGAGCCAAATCTGGAAGGCCACGTGTGTGGCCCAGATTAAAAGAAAGAAAAAATAGGCGGTGGAGATGGAAGATAAAGGAGGGAAAGGAGGAAGAGGTGAGGCCAATCAGGAAAAGGTTATGAGAGAGTAACTAATCAAAGAAGAGAGAAAGGAGGGGAAATGAGAGAAATTAGGAGCGGGGGATCTTCCCAACCCGTAATTTGGACCCGACCCGGTTGGTTCCTTTGCCATTTCTGACGGTTTTAGTCCATTTCTCTGGCGAATCACATTAAATCACCACTTGGAAAACCCTCCACTGCCTTCTCTCTTCCTATTACACCCCAAAAATCATGAAATTTGACTTTGAAATAGGGTAAAACGCATCGGTGGGTGCGGCTATGTGTGTGTTTGAAATTCACCAATTTTTGAAGTGATTTCATTCAATTTCCATCACCAACATGTTCTTTTAGAACCCAGGAACAAAGCCTAAATAAGGTTTGGGGTGAAGGAGCTACTATGGAGTCAAATCAAGGACACCTAAATTTTAGGGTTCTGACGGGTTCGAGGCGAATTGGAGCCTTTCTAGGCCAAATTGGGCTTGGCCACAGGTATAAAGTTTGCTCTACTATTTGAGATCTTCATTTCTGCAATTTTTTTAGAATTTTTAGAAATAGTTGAATTTTCCGCCATCGGTGGCGGCGCGTGACCAATGAGCCGATGCCGTATTTTTAGACTGATTGTGATGTTCTGAAATCAAATTTGATAAGCATTTAGTGTAGTTCAATTGTTTGAATCTAAAAGGTGATTGTTCATTACTTGTAGATAATTCGGAATTTAACTAAAATTTAATTGGCGAACTACGAATGGCTTCATCCCTAGTTAGGGTACGTAGGCAGTCTAACAAGACATTAGATGCAGCGATAAAATAAGTGGGGTAGAATAAATTCGAGATTAAAGGTTACAACATGGAAAATTTTGAGAAATTCAACTAAGTAAGAAATAGTGAAAAATAAGAGTTTACTCTTATGTTATGGTGAATAAATTTTTGGTCATAAATAAAGGTGTGAAATCACGAAACTTAAGTATTGAATTGTAATTGTAGATAGTTAGCCAACCAAATTTTAATTTGGGCCTATCAACAAAATTTAATTCCCGAAAATAAATATTTCGGGGCTGAGGTGTTACAGAATTACAGAAGCTCACACTCAACATATCCTAGTACATTAATGAAGCTGCCCATTTCCAACTCAGGCATAAAACTATACAATGCTTGCAAACATTTAGCCATAAACCAAACATTAGAACTGAATCTACGATTTGAGGATCGATCACATACCAGTTTAACAGCCACCTTCTCCCCACTCTGTACATTTACACCTAACACCAGAATAGCAATTTCATTACAAAATGCATTAAATTAACACAATGAATAATTTTCTAAGGAAAAATGGATATCAAGCACTGATTACCGCACCTAAATAGAGTTCTCTGAAAGGCCCACTCCCAATCTTCCTCCCCAACTTAAACTTCCCTGCAATCACATGCTCCATGATGCAACAATGTCCAATAGGATTCGACCTACATGCTCAAGCTGGCTTTATTTCATAGCAATTTGTGCAAAATTCCGCCTTCCCAATTAAATCCAGCTGCACGATATGCTTAACCAGAAAAATTATGCATATCCTCTTCTGATTCATCCACTCTGAAATCTGCAACCTATAACACATTATTACGAAAGCAACGGAATTTCCAATTACTTATGATACAAACAAACACATAAACTAAAAAAAATCCTAATTCCCCCTTTCACTCACTTTCTTTAACTAAAATTTAATTACTTTGATGCTTTTTTTAATTTTCTTTCATTTTCTGAGCAACCGAACATGGGATAACACACATTGCAAGGTAAGAAAGAAAGATGAAAACCTGGAGGGCTTGGGAGAAGCATTTCCGCTTTCGAAGGTCGTGAATGATGTGCTGAAGCTCGGTGACTCAGACTTTATTGCCACAGTAGACCCAGTCGTCGAGCTCTGGAATGACATTCAAGCTAGGGTTTTCGAGCAGGCTGATTTTGTTGTAGAGGGTCGGCTACTTGGTCCTGCTCGTATAGTAGGTCCTACTATTATACTGGGAACGATTATAATAACACATATTAAATAAATGCACAATCAAGAAAATCAAAGGTATTTTTTGGACATGATGGAAAAAAAACAGTAATCTGTCATCCTTTTTTACCATGAAATTTTTCAGAGCTTCAATTAACTTTGTAGTCACAATTCATTTTGTTAAATATTTTCGTCCTGGAAAGAAAAAAATTAAAAAGATTAACATTCCCAAAACATGAATAAGCAGATTCAAAGATTAATCTCCGCATGAAACACATCCAGTAGTAAGAACAAAAACACTCATTTCAAAACACAAATAAGTTGAAAGTTCTTTTGGCTCATATAGAAATGAGCCAAAAGCACATGCCGCTTTAATGTATGAGCCAAAAGAACTTTCAGCTTTAGCAGCCTATACCCGACACCCCAAATTTGAGACATATCTGAGACTCAAAAGTTTTTACACAGAAATGTCTTGTGTGCGTATCACCATCATTCTCGCTGAAACTTCTGCAGCAAAAGCATCAACAGCCTCTTCAACTCTGAAACAGCTAAACTAGGAACATCTTTTGAATCTCTTCCCTCTTGACGTTATTGTAAACGCATCGCTGAATCAACATTGCAGGCACACCAAAAGCTACCTAACAAAAGAAAAAAAAATTCACAAATTATCCAAATGAAATTCAACGCAAAATTCTAAATTTTGTTAAAATGAAAGCAGGAAAAAAGTGAGAGTAATGTACTAGGCCGATGTTCAATTCGTTATGGAGCTAGAGCATATCCCTGGAATATTTCTCAGTCGGCAGAGTCGAGACTAGTTTTTTAGCTCTTTCATAAGGCCTAAAGATTGTACTCCACCAACTCCTTTGAATTGGACCAGATCAGTAGCGGCAAAAGGCTCAGCAACATGTGCTCCATGGATCGTCCAGCTCAGCAACATGTGCTCCATCAATATTTGAACAAATTCAATGTGCTGCATCAGGAGTTTTTTGATCCATTTATATATTAGATTTCCCTTAAAAATAGGACATATGAGAAAACAAAGATACCCAAATCTCAACATTAGTGTAGTAGATGAATGAATAGAGTAAAATGAGTGAATAATATATGACAAAACAAATTCAATGGTGCATACTAAAAATGAGTAAATAGAGTAAGATAGAGTACATGAGTGACTTTGAAATCAATGAATTAAATTCCAAAATTGAGTGACAAAGAATAACTAAGGCAGAAGCTTAACTACCCTATCACTTACATATTAAATTTTATTCAAATTCAATGTATGTTCACTACATGCTAATCTGTGTTTCGGCATACTCTTACTGGGATTTGGTCACAAAACTACAACCATGTAAATTCCATAAGCCAACAATGGAAAATGAAAATCACGAAGCAACCTAGGCAGACAACAGAAATCAAAGAATAGAACAGGTGAGAACCAAAATGTTAAAAACAACACTTACCCATTTCAAAGACAAAAAATCATGCAAAGATAATAAAAAAAATCCCTGAAATTCAGTATATTAGCACTCCCTGCAAAAGCCTAAAATAAATAAATAAAATTAGAAAAATAGAATTTGATAACATTATACTTTAAAACCCCTAAAATTTCCAATCAAAGGAAAAGTAATACCTCTGCAAAAAAAATAAAATCATCAAAATAAATCCTATCATTTGATAAAAATTTAGGAGAAGGGTAAGATTGGATACGCAAAGAGAGGGTGGCCTTGTATTTCTGATACTTTGAAATGCAATCCTCCTTGTCCCAAGGCCCTTCAAACTTCTCCGAGTAACACCTGCACACAAAAACAATATCCATTTACCCTATTCAGAAATCGAAAAATGGATTTTAGAGAGAGGAGAGATAATTAGGGTTTAAGAGTAATCGTGAAAACTAATTGTGCTGAGAGGAAGCAATTGTGGTCCACATCTTCACACAACAAATTGGAATATGGGATTGCATACATTTGGTATTTAAATAGTAACCAGCCGTCATTCAAAATTTATCAGTCACAATTAGAGCTTAAGTAATACCTTGATTACAGTCATCAATATGCCTACTCACACTAAGACCTAAACCCTAAATCGTTCGGATCCTTCTCTTTCTCCTCCTTGGAGAATCTGATTGAAGTAAAATCAAACATTCAAACAACTCATCTCTCATTTGATTGATTGGTACCAAATGAAGGTCAATAATACTTATTTGTAATTTAATTAATAAAAAATTAAATGCTTGAATCAAAAAGTAAGAAATTAAAAGAGAAATGGAGAAATACCTAGAATAGAATAAGTGAATCGTAGATGAAGGAGTTTATGTTTTTGTTTTTGTTTCGAAACCAGAACCAAATCAATTCGGGACAAAAATTAACAATGATTTCAAATTTTTTTCAAGAATTTAACAATTGACCTAAATCAAAATATTAAGAGGCAAAGAGCTTACGTATGTATGAGCTGACGAATGAAACTGGAGAAGTTTTTGTGCTTGAAATAGTTGGGGAGCAAAACTTGAGCGAACTCGCAAGAAGAGAGACAGAGCAGAAGTCGCAGACAGTGAGGAGGTAGAGGGAGTTGATCCAAAAGTTAGGATCAATGATGTTCTCTCTCCCTATTCATCTCTCTCTCTCTAAAATCGGAGAAAATCCCATGGATCCTGGCAGAGTACCTAGCTAAATCTCTCTCACTAAGTGGAAACCCGTAGCTCCCATCTCTCTCCAATCTGTCAGTCCCTCTGTCCTCATCCTCTCGAGTCCCTCTCCTCTCCTTTCCACACCCAGTTGTCTCCGAGTGAAAAATGCGAGCGATCGTCTCTTTCCAATTTGTCAGCTGTTCTGTCCCCCTCCCTTCTTTCTCTTTGAGTCAAACCTGAAAGGCAGTGGCTGAAAATCGGTCTTAAGCTTGAGTGGCATTTTTGTAAATAAAGCGAAAGTTGGCTAAAAACATCAAAATGGCAGTCTTGTAAATAAACTGAAAATGTCGTCCAAAACACTGTTCACACGAATAGTGCCAATTTCCTTCCTATTTTAGACTAAAGTAATACAGAATATGGATATTTAAGGGGTAATGGTAAGATCTTACTAAGTGTGCGTCATATCAAGGTGATGGGCCAGGTAGAATAGGGCGGAAGGGATCTCTACTTGCCGGTCGGGCCCCTTTCTCACAACTTCCAGCGCAAAGCAATGAAATTGTTCCATCACATACTCACCTTTGAGAATCAAGGAAAATATGCCCAGGACATTCCATACTGGGTAGGAAATCGTTCGATAACACTTCTTACTACTTTTTGTCCTTGTCGACATATTTGAAGCATTGATGGAGGGTGGATTGAACAACAAAGTACCCTTGAATCCAAGAATGGGGCTGAGAGATCCCGCCCAGATTCCATCTTCATTGACCGAGTGATATGGTTGCTTTTCCTTCTTCAGTAGGCTTTCCTGTGGGTTCGGTTACAGATAGAATACTCAATGAAGAAAGCTAAAACTAAAAGAGTAGGACATAGATTGTATTATAAAAGTTGCAGCTTCATAGCTCTTTAATTTCCATATCGAAAACAAGCTTATTCTCGTGGAATACCTTAACTTTATAGGTCAAACCATCGCATTTTGTTAGGCTAGTTAGATAACATTTCTTAAATTGTTTCTAACTTTTAATTGTAATGTTAATCTTGAGATTAAGGTTATGAAACAATACAACATTGAATGAATGCCGCCCTGTGACATTCATCTGTATTCTATGTCCGGGCAGATAGAAAATTGTACACAGCTGTATTCAGTACAATACTTGCAGGAGGCCTAGCTAAAAACCTAACACTGTTTCATATAATGCTTACTAGGTGCATATGCTTCACATGGGATGAGCAAAGAGGCGTATCAGTTTTTGTTGAGATTAAGAAAAGTAGTTTCCGGCCTGATGTTTTGTCTTATGCATCCCTGCTCAATGCTTTTGGAAGATCACGGCAACCCCAAATCTTGTGAGCTATAACGCGCTGATTAATGCTTATGGAATGGTTTATTAGATGAAGCTGACAAGTCTTGCGTGAGATGGAATTCATCCAAACATTGTATCAATATGCATACTTTTAGCAGCTTGACTGAGACAACATCACCTTACATAAGATGGAACTGTGCATTTCAAAAATTTCCCAAACATGAATGTTTGATGAATAACTTTTCTTAGCATCATATGTCCATATTTATGCTTTTGCCTTGAGTTCCTTTTTTTTTGTATTAGTTTTTGTTTTGGGCGACTTCTTTTATGTATGTTAGTTAAGAAACTGAAAATTGAACTTGGAATGAAGATTACAAGACTGTAGAACAACAATGGAATTGATTAAGTTGATTGAGCCCTCACTACCTAGAGTTTCAATTGGTGTTGTGAATCAACTTCTGCATATTCTCGGAAGAAGTGGAAAGGTTGAGACTATGATGAAAAGGTACCTAGAATTTATCTAGTATTTGATATATAAATGTTACAAAGCACACAACATTTATGCAAGCAGCGGTTTGCTTTCATTTTGAACTCTCCCTCCCTCCCCGCTCCCACCATACAGTTATTCTACAAGATAGTGGCATCCAGTGGTGATATCAATTTTGAAACTTATTCAATTTTGTTGAAGAATCTCGTCTGTCGGAAATTGGAGAAAATATTTCGAGGTAATCTACAAGTCAAACTTCCATTTCTGCATTTGTTTTATCTTCGTGAAATCATTCACATCACTTACTAAATTATTAGATAACTGAAAACGGGTTATGAACTTCTGCACAACTTTTGAAAAGAAAATCTGGGTACCAAGATTCTACAAGCAAGCCCTGCGATACACATTCCGCCTCTTCGATGATAAGTAGAACCAAGGTAGAGGACCACAGGCTGCTGTAGTCAACACTGGCTGGTACATACGCAGTTCCCGATTCCCGTTTGTAACATATTCGATAGGCCAAAATGCAATGTAGGAGACGATGTCCAAGTTTAACGCAGCTTGTCCAAGATGAGAATGGTAGGATTGATAGTGATTGTTGAAAATGCTGATAAGGTTAGAATTTGTACAGCCTGTAAATGAATTCTTATTGGATACAAATTGAAGTGAAGGTGGCATAATTTGTAATCTCGAAGACTCAAGGTGGTATAGCATGATTAACGGTACAGTATAAAATGGGCAAAAAGATGATATTTATAAGGCATGTGAGTAATATGTCCTAGTAGTGGGTCGTGTGAATTTTGTCATCCATTCATATTACAACGGGTTCCATCAAGAAAATTAAAAAAAATTGAATCAACAGGTTCCATGTGAGAAACCCTAAAATCCAATATTCTGATATCCTCACCAATAAAAAAGAAAAAGGGACCTAAAAACTTTTGGTTTTACATGAACGCCAAATTCTTGAATATAACTGGAGGTTTATCTAAAACAAGAAAGATATCGTAATTACATGATACAATCTTTTCACAAGACTACGTACTTAAAAGCATTTACTCCTTAGGATTCTTTTGCTACTCACACTAAATTAAAGCAAAGTTAAAATGAATAAACGTGGACAGCATGTGATTAAAAAGAAAATGATCTATGCACACACAAACGCTTGTGAAAAGACTAGAATGTCGAGGCAACCGCTGGCGAAATCCCATGGTGAGGCAACCGCCGTAGTCTATATAAAATCTTTACAATTTCATCTTCAACTTTTGGCCATATGGGAGTGTGGAAGAGTAGTACTCTACACTTTACAGACACCTGCCCGTACACATGGTGGTCCAATAGAATTCATGAAGCACATTCCCGTTGGGTGACTTAATCACTACAGCTTACGCAGTTTTGGCCACAATGTCCACTGTGAATTATAAGACCAGTTCTGACTTGCTCAAAAGGCTAAACCCTATAAATGTTTTCTTTCTTTGATTTCCCACTTTCCTTTAATTTACTCAAAGTTGACCAAGACTTGCTATTTGGCGTTCATTGCTAATCAGTGGGGCCTCAATGATTACCACTATCTTTTTCTTTGTGTGGGTTTTAAGATGATTAGGTGAGGAATTTTCAAATCTAAAGAGATTGAGGTTAAGATTTATTTTTTCAATTACAAACAATATATCTGTACCAGGCGGTGCAGGGGAAATATTCAAATTCCAAAAAATTGATGCCAATTTAATAAAGAATGGATTACAGTTTATTAGATATGAAATATTAAAAATTTATCATGAGAGCATTAATTATAACGGCACATATCATTAACTTGCAATTCCCTGCATCACACTCATATAGTGCATTTCTAATTTCTCATGTCTCACATTTTATAATTCATCTCTAACTAATTTAACATTAATCCCTTAAAGCCTAACTAAAAGTCTATCACCCAAACATCGCCTTAGAGTTTCTACCACCCTCAAAACCACCATTTGAACTTTTTGATGACATTTTTCAATATATAAGAGATGTTACCCATGAATGATGCAATAATTCAAAGCTTTATACCCGATAGCACGATGGAAGTTGAATGACACGTATGCTTGATCTCATGATCATCAAGATCGAGTTTATCTTTAACCCCACGCCGACATAGAAAAAGGAATTAGTATATTTTCTTCAGATGATGTTAATCTAACATCTTTAATAAAAGTAACATAAATCCATACCGAGATGGACTGCTTTTCTTTTGTTGACTTTCCACCATTTTGGTGGAGTGCACACACTGCGAGAAACATGTGTAAAATGGCTCGTTTACGTAATCGTGATCAAACTAGGAAGATTCGATAGATGAAGAATTAAATTGAAGAGGAATTGGAATGAGGGAAAGTTGGAATCAGATTTCAGTTGAAACTACTAAAATGCCTTATTATTTTTTGGAACATAATAAAACCTCAATAAAATAATTACCTTATAAACATTAGTTATTTGTGCCACTTAGTACTACGGTCTAGTGGTATGAAATCTCGTCCTCAAAATTTCATTATTTATTTTACGTATTTCGTATCTATTAGGTTTTATTAACTATATTTTTGTTAATATTAGAATTTTAATTATTTAGTTACAAAGTTTGGTTTTTCATACTTGGTATTAAAATTTATATAAAAAAAAGACTAGAATATGCCAGATGGCAGTGGGAGAGAAGAAGAAAATGAGAGAAACAAGGGGGAGTGGGGGACTAATGAGAAGAGAAGGCAAGGAGCGAAAGGAGGGAAGCGAGAAAGAGGAAACAGACCAACCCAATTTCTCCACCCAACCCGGTTCCTTGACTTTGTTCTATCTCCTCCGTCCAATGTCTGGTGGAGGTGATTTCAGTGTCTGTGGAAAGCTCTCGACGAGCCCAACATCCATGTGGTGTTTGATTTCTAAATTTCTTATCCAATTTTACAAATTGAAGCCACAAACCCACTGTTGTCTCGATGGTTTTCTCCCTTTTTTCGATGATTCCGACAACGATTACCATCGATCCCCACCACCAATACACTCCCTTCAACTCCAGAAACAAAGCCCAACATTGGTTGAGGTGTCAGAGTTCGTTTTGGCGTTGAATCAACAACACCCATTTCTAGGGTTTCTGACGGTGTGAGGCCAATTTCAGGTGCCTCCCGACCGAATTGGGTTTCCATTAGCCTGAAACTGCCACCCACGGCGGCACGTGGCCAGTGGGCCGACAATGTCTTTCTAAGTCCAATTAGATGTCTTAATTTCATATTTGATATCCGTATGATGTGATTTGATTATTTGAACCTAGTTTCATTATGATACACCACTTGATCATTATACAAATCGACGATCCGACCGTTGAATCGTCACCAAAATTTAATGCATTATAGCACATAATATTTTAGTACATTAGAAACTGACAAATTGCGTTGGTTTGTGGACAACCGTTGACTGAAAGTTAACTTTTAGTCAACATGCCTCGAAACGTTCTAAATACTAAAATTAGTACTACATGAGACTAAGTGAAGTCTAGTGGGCCTACATTGGTTAAAGAGTGACTTGAATATATGTGATATGGTTATTACCTTGATTTCTTACATTGATATCATTTGTGAATATGATGAATTGGTTTTATAAATGTGATTTCTATTTAAATGTGATTTTTTTATATATTTAGCCATTGACCTATGTTTATTAAACGTGATTTGACTTGTGTGCTGATGATATGAGTGAAATGTGATTGACGTGCATAGTGGTTTGATTTGCATGATTGGTATAATGTGATGAAACGTGAGGACTAGTAGTGAACCATTAACCCATTGCCATGGAATTTGTTGCTTCAGAGCTTGTTTCATATCCTATTTCATTGTTCCATTTCTCGCTTCGTTGATCCGTTCTAAATTTAGTACTTGTGCTTTGTTTCATTTCGTTGAGCCTTTGTAAATTGAGCACTTGATTCATGTTTTGTTCTTCGAGCTGTTGATATGTTTCTGGCCTTCCTCTCAGTTTCATTGAGTGATCCGGAACTGGGTATCCATTGGGGTTCTGTTGAGTGCTCTAGTTCCTTACTCCGTCTAGATTTCGTTGAGAGGTCTAGAATCCTTCTTGATCTGCAATTCCGTTGAGTGGTCTGGAATCGTATCTTACCTTGGATTTCATTGAGTGGTCTGATATCCATTGTACTCCGCAATTCCATTGAGTGGTTCGGAATCGTATCCATTCGAATTCCGTTGAGAAGTTCGAAATCCCTTCTACTCTGCAATTTTGTTGAGTGGTCCGAAATCGTATCCTGGTTTGGATTCCGTTGAGTGGTCCAGATTCCCACTTGGTGTTTTAGTTCCGTTGAGTGGTCCGGAACTTGATGTTGTTGGATTTCATTAAGTGGTCTGAAATCTCATTTTTCAGAGATGTAGGCTTAGGCCGAACAGTGTCACTCTAGCCCTGCATTTTGATGCTTAGTATGTGATATAGATTGATGCGATTGTGGAATGGTGTGGAAAGCATATGTGTACATGATTGGCATACCTATGTGAATGACATGATGACAATTATTGTTTGGCTCATGGTTGATGTGTAGCAGTGGTACATAGGTGGTCTTGCTTGGTATACCTGCGATGGGGGACCATATGCATTATAGGAGTGTTCATGTTTGGTATATTCACGATGGGTGATCGCTACCTAGAGTTAAGATGTGGTCGTGCTTGGTATATCCGCGATGGGGGACCATACATATTTCGCGGATGATCATGCTTAGTATATCCGTGATGGGTGATCACTGCTTGCACGCTTAAATTATGCCTATGGTTTCGCTTGATATATCCGCGATGGGGACCATACGCATATTAGGGATGATGGGGATTGATTGTACTTAGAACATTTCGGTAGGTGCCATATTTTAGCTAGATTCCGTTTAGTGGTCTAGAATCCTTACTCTTGCTCATATTCATAAGGTTAGTCCGACCCTAGATTTGAGTCAATGAGGAGTAACCACAGTAAATGTAATGACCCAAAATTCTTATTTGGAAGCTAAATCCGATGATAGGCCAAAATAAATATCATCGTTAATCTCTACGCTATTAACCATAATAAATTCTTTCCTTAAAAAAAATCAAGCACAATATTAAATTTGGGTTATTTTATGACTGCATCTAACCTTCGTGTTAGACTGAGTATGTACCCTACGAAAGGATCAAGCTATTTTTAGTTCACATTATGCTTCTAGAACAACATATTAAAATTTCATTACGATCCAACGGTTGGATCTCCGCCAATCACAAATTCAAGTGGCGGTCGATGTTTACAAACTTAAAAATTCATTTCTGGAAGATTCGTATATCTGATTCCCGATCCGTAAGTTTCTAATGCCCTCAAATATTATGTACTATAACGTATTACAATTTGGTGACGATCCAACGGTCAGATCGTTAATTTATTAAATGTCCAAGTCTCAGTCTCTATCAAAACTATAGTCATACGATAGGATTTTGTCAATCGAATGTCACATATGGAATTAGGGTAACCAAATTAGACTAGGAAAAGTAGGTGGGGTCTCGGCCTAGGCGCCGCCACACGTGGCGGTCGGCCGCCCCGACTATTTGAAAAACTCAACTATTTCAAAAAATTCTCAAATTTTACAAGCAAGTAGATCTTAGTAAGGGGAACAATTTTCATACCTGGGCCAAAGTCCAATTCGTTCGGGAAACACCTGAAAACTGCCTCGATCCGTCGAAAACCCTTGAATTTAGGTGTTCTTGATTCGACTCCAAAACGGCTCCGACACCTCAACCCACCTATGGGCTTTGTTCCTGGACTCAAAAGAAGCTGAAAGATGGTAATGGTTGACAGAAGAGCTTCCAGAAACGGCGGATTCCGTCATCGTGGCTTAGAAACACCCACCGTCAGGTTTCACCAAATTTCTTCAGATGGTAATGGTTGACAGAAGAGCTTCCAGAAACGGCGGATTCCGTCATCGTGGCTTAGAAACACCCACCGTCAGGTTTCACCAAATTTCTTCGAATTTTTGGGTGAAAATGGAAGGAGTGGCGAGACGATGATTGGGCAAGGTAAATTGGTTCAATTCACTAGAAATCCGATGGAAAACAATCAGAAAATACCAAGAAAACGGGTTGGGTCACGTGGGTCTTCTATGGGATCCAATTCCCCTCATTTTCTTTTCTCTCATTTCTCTCCCTTCTCTTGTTTCTGATTGGGCAACCCCAAAACCCCTATCTTCTTTCTCTCATTCACTCTTCATCTCAGCCACACAAGTGGCACTCCCATTGCTCCAGATTTTCTGGAGTCTTCCAAATTAATGGGAAAAATATCTATTTTGCCCTCAACTTTGATCGTTAACAACTTCGTTATAATTCTATTTTACGAATGGTTTTCGCCTACACTCTCATGAAATCATCATTTATCCAGATATGTTAAGAAATACAATAAAATATTCGACGATAAAATACGTCCTCGTAAAATTACGTTTAATCAACGAGGGACATCTTTGTCGTATCACTTTCCGATAAAATTTCCACATAACCATATATTTTAAAATTTTCAGGGTATTACAGTAGACCTTGTGAATGTAAATGAAATTCACCATGTTATTACTTATAATCCAAGTGGGGAATTATGTAGAGTTATTTAATTAAATTCGTGAAATGATATGTTATTTCATTGATTGATTAACGTAGTTAGACGTTAATATCGTGCATCTCTAATTCATGGATTTGATTAATTGACGTGATTGTGGAGTATCGTTGGATATGATTGTTATTATTATGGATAGATTAGTAGATCAATGTGGCTTGAGAATAATATTGTGCTTCGTTGGTTCTTTGATATGTTACATGTTGTGTATTGAGGTATCGTGATGAAAACATAGTGATTTATATGATGGATGGAATGGAAATCTTGAATGTCATGTGGTTTGTTATGTAGCTCTGAACCTAGTAATTTCATGCTTGTCATGTTCTAATAATTGATTGATGAGTGTTATGATTTTCTACTTAAAAGTACTGTGATAAAAGTGGAGTGTAGTGTTTGGTGAACTATGAATGGCTTGATCCCTATTTAGAGTACGTATGCAGTCATGCAGCCATAAAACATACGAAAAATTACTACGAATTTGGGACTTGAGTTGTACTTTGTTTATAGCCAGAGGCGAGGTACGATAGATATACGGGTACTTGGTGTCGTCACGTGTCGATCTTGGACGTATGTTGGGATAGGGGCGTGACAAGTGGTATTTCCTTTTACTTGTAAGCGAGATGTCTTAGGTTCGATTCTCGCCAAAGACAAATTTGAACGATATTATTACTAGCCCTTTGTGAGGCTAAGCTCACCCCTCCTCTTAGTGTAAATAATATCGTTTGTTAAAAAAGAAAAAAAAACATTAATTATTTGCAATTTTTTTTAATTTATATGTTTATTAAAGAAACATGAAATGCAAAAAAATCAACCCAGAAAAAGATCCTTTGCTAGCACTACTTAGTATTACGGTTTAGTAGTCTTCCTTTTCACTTGTAAGTGAGAGGTCTTCGGTTCGATTTTGGCCAAAGACAAATTTGAACCACATTATTGTTAGGCCATTGTAAGTCTAAGCCCACCCCCTCCCGGTTAGTATAGATAATATCGTTTGTTCAAAAAAAAAAAAACATTTGCTAGCAGTGGATAGTGGTAGACGTCAAAAGTGAAATTATAGTAAACACCTAAGGACATAATGGGTAAGAAAAATTGGTTCTGATTCCTCCATACTCTCGGAATTGGATAACCACCTCCAATCAAGGAGTCCAATTCATTCAAAATGTGAAATTGAATTCTTTAATCGACATTTAATTCTGCAATTTGATTTCAGTGATGGATTTATAAACACGCCATTAGAGTTTGCAGGAAACGGAATATGGTACACGTACAAACATACTAGTGGAAAGGGTTGTGATATCCACACACCCCATTTTACTTCTCACACGCCCTTCTAATTTTTGGCTATCGGATCGGATGAATTGAAGAACATCAACGGACAGAAATTAATAAGGGGCATGTGAGAAGTAATTTGGGGTGTGTGGATAGCACACCCCTAATGAAAATATCTTGAAGGCGCATGAACAAAGTTTACTTCAACTACTCAACTTCAGCTTAAATCTTCCTCATGTTCTAAATAATATTTACTCAAAAAGTAAAAAAGTAGGAGTAATTTTTTATTATTATTATTTTCAGAAGGGAAAGAATTCGAAATCATTATCTAAAATTCAAACTATGATGCATAAATGAAAATTCAACACATAACAGAGTCACACAACCTCAACAAAAAAATAGCAATAGTTTGGTACACTAATCACTCATCTAGGCGTTTGAGCGCTCCTATATGTGTGTGTGTGTGTGTGTTGACTACTAATGGCCTGCTTTCGAGACGTAAGGTAGACTGAATACCAAACAATGAAAAAGTAGACCGAGGTATGATCAAAGATTAGAGCAATGATAAAACACCTACGAGGCAAAAAGAGTTTATATTAAACAAAAGAGATCAACATTTGATCCATGTCTAAAAAGGAAAGCTACAACTCTTAGAACGGCATCACGATAAAGATTCGTGAGTATCCCCATTGGAAGTAACACAAATCTACATAAACTATAAAGAATGATAAAGGAATGGAGAAGACAGCCAAACTTTGAAAGTACGTAAATGCTTAATTCTCAATTTGTAGTCTTGATTGTCAAGGAACGGAGAAAGTACCATTGTGATTTTTTTAATATCTTCGTGGAGAGAGTGTTGAGTTTCTATCCACGCATTTCTAGTTCGAAACTTCTCTCTCTTCCAAACTATTGTAATAGTTTCAAGTCATCTCCTTTCCCTTAATAACAATAACATAAAAAAAAGTTCATGATCCTTGATCAATTTCAAAGCCTTGGCACTATTAATATGCAATTCGGTTCCTCACTTTGAGCAGTCAATTATTGTTTCATTTAGCTTTGCAGATGCTCAGCTTAGTAAAACATTGGAGAAAGGAAAGTCAATTTTATGATCTCTTCTAACAATAAAAATAGGCGCGCGCGCGCACACACACATACATATATATAAAGAGCTAGTTGGTAAACATGTGACAAAAACTCTAAACAATGTTTAGGAGATCAAATTTTTGGCTTCTATTTTGTCTACGGCTTTTTTGTAGCCTTTATTATTGATCGATATGTGTTAAGTTTATAATAATAAAATTAATTAGAATTTTATTTATTCATGTCAATCAATAATAAACAGATAAAGACTAAAATACTGCACACAAAATATATGCAGAAAATTTAAACTATGTGTATAGTCGGTAAAGACACGTCACAAACAATTCCTACTCTGTTTTTAACTCCAGGTATCGTTTGGTATGCAGACGGGACGAGACGGGACGGGACGGAACGGAACGGAATGGGACGGGACGGGACAAGACGGGACGGAACGGAGAATGAGCAAAGATGCCCTCGGATGGAAACAAGGAGGAAGAAGAAGGAGACGGAGAGGTTATAATTTTGTGTTCCACGAATGTGGAACGAGTCGTTCCAGGGGGGTAAGGTGGAACGAAACGGAATGCCTCGTCCCACTCATTTTAGGCGCACCAAACGTGAGACGGAATGCATCGTCCCACTCCGTTCCGTTCTGTCCCACGTACCAAACGGTACCTAAATCTTGGTAGTCCTATGTACAACAAAAGAAAATCATTGGTCAAATGAGATGAGAAGACATTAATGATATTTATATATACTAAAATTCAGCAGATTATCACTGTTCATAATGTGAGATAGAGCAATGTTCATCGACAGTGAAAGGGCGGAAATGCACTCGGTTTCTGCTTTGGTCCCCGCACTGTTTATACTTTGCTACAGAAAAAAAATCAGTTTTGTGCTTCCCGGCCTCGCGTCTGTCATCAGGTTTGGAATCGGCTCGTACTGCCTGCTTTGTACAATGAAAGGGATAAAGTAATGGGTTGTTGACAAAAAATTAAGATTAAAAAAATGTTGTGGCACCGAAAAGGATAAAAAATATTGGCTAGAGAGAAAAAAAATTATTAAAAAAATATGAAAAGCAGGTTTGGTGTGTTAGATTTTTGTTTTCTAATATTTTCTCTTTTTAGCATACCAAGGAAATTGATGGGCAGCTTTGAGTGCACTGGAAGAAACACTCCACGTTGAAATTATAGGTACAAGTTTGTTTTGTTGTAAATTGGTTTCATGTTGAAATTTTGCTTTCTTTCTTATTTTGGATGTTCATTTTGTAGTCTGGGGTTGTATATCTGCCTGTCTAACCCGTTTTTGTTTTCAGTTTTAGCAAATTCAGTTTTCGTGGGTTTTGTTGCTGGATAATTAAGGGTGTAAGTTTGTTTTGTTCTTTGCTTCAGTCTTGATACAATCTTTTGGCATTTTCATATGTTTTGGTTGTGATTTTGGAATTGTGATTAAGTTATGTTTTGAGACTTTTTTTTTTTAGTTTCATTTTGAGGTTTAATTTTATAGTCTTGGGTATTGTGATGTGGGTGTATGATAAATTTTTCTTTTGAAATTAAGAAATTTCAGGTTTTTATAGCTTCATGCAAACCAAACTTACCCCATCTCCACATTAGCCGCAGTTGCTGCAGCCATGATGCTCCAGCACCAGCTCATGATGTCCAGATCAGGCACCGCCAACTCCGACTTTGATCCCATGGGATTGTCTTTGGGAAACAACGGTGACTTTGACCGCTCCAACAACGACGTCGGCGACGGCTCTTCCTTCAAATCCCCAATCAAGTGGTGAGTATCTCTCTCTATCTCTCTGTATCTGGAGTAACTGATGGTATAAATGTAAATTTACAATGGTGAACTAATAGAGTGGCATAAATGTAAATACGTTATTTTATAGGGAGGCGATGGGGCTTCTATTGTGCAATCCCTATTCAATGGCTTCGGTGCATCACTGAATGGAGCTGTTAATTCTCAGTCTCCAAATTTTCACCACCCTCAGGCATGCAGAAGACGCCTTTGTTAAAGGTGATAATTTTGGGTACTGGTTTTTGTGTGTTGTTAAAGAGTTAACTTGAATTTATTTTTTCTTCTAAGAGTTAATGTTATATATGGTCTCTCTCTTGGTATTTTATTTTTTATTATTTGGCTTTACGATGTTATACCATCTGCTTCGTTAGTGGGAAGGTGTGTGAAAAGGGCGTGTATATTTCACATGTGGATTTGGTTTTTTTTTATTGTTGAATTTTGTTGTTTTTAGATTTTATTTATTTATTTTAATTTTTTTTAAAGATTTTTTTGTAACATGCTGTGTAGAGAGATTCAAAGAGTATTGACATAACATGTTGAATTTAATCACCATATGTTAATCTACAATTTATAGGAATGAACATTCCATTTCTATGCATTTGTTTAATATTGTTAATTGTAAAGTGGCACAAAATTTAACTATAATTATAGGGTGCATGTGTTATAATTGGATTCTTGCTTCCAAGTATAAGGATAAGTCATTTGTCTATTTAGTAATTGTTGTGATTTTAGCTATACCCCCACATTAAGCAAATTGGAAAAATAATGGATTAATTTCTTACATGATGTTATTTTTACAGTAACTATGTTCATTAGGAACAAGAATTTCATCTTTTGTATTACAAATTGAACCTCTATTGGATAGGTGAGGTGTAAGAGTTTAATTTGTGTTTTTTATTTAGGGTATTTGATGACAATTCAGGTTTGATAAATTTTTGGTTATTCCAATACTCTTAAGCTTTTTTTTTTAATTGCTCACAAAAAATTGTATCCATTTTGAATAGTTGAAATGGAAGCTGTGAGGCCAACTCCTCTTGATCAGTTGCGACCGTACGAAAAAGCAGAAAAAATTAAAGTCCGTATATTTGTCTCTTGACCAAAGTACAAGATAATTTATAATGTCTTCGATTTCAATTGAACTACTCCAATTTATACAACATTTTTTGTGATTTCGGATTTGTACAAGAATTGAAAGTTAATTTTTCTGTTTTCAGCTCTCATTCGGATCCTAACTCTCCATCATTAAAATCATTTTTTTTTGTGTGATTGCAAATACACAAGCCATAAAGGTATCTCATTCAATTATATATATGGTGCATGTGTGTATTGACACACCTTAACCCTGAATGTTCACTGGGTATCCGAATCGAGTTGTGCTAGCCGACACTTGGAATGTGACGAAGCCATAAATTGTAGTAACATAGAAAATGTGAATAAATTCAAACATAAATGTGCCTAAGTACAAGAGTGCACAATGAGAACGAATAAACTCATTTCACATGTGATGTCAGAGTATAAGTACAGTACAATAAAATAGGGTGAGAATTATACCATCGATGGTCTACACCAAGATTTGTCAAGAATCCTCTTCGATATGAAAGCTCAACTACTATAACCTGGAGAGGTGAAAAATAAGGGTGAGAATTATACCATCGATGGTCTACACCAAGATTTGTCAAGAATCCTCTTCGATATGAAAGCTCAACTACTATAACCTGGAGAGGCGAAAAATAAGGGTGAGTAAGCCTAAAAATAAAGTTTTGGTAAAAACCTTTGGAAAATGTTATAACCCCTTACTGTAAAACATATATAGTTTCCAAAAAATTATACTACATATAAGTATGAAATCGAATGCATGCCAACAGTAAAACCAGAAGTATGCCACAACAGAATATCTCAACAGCAATATAAATATAGTCATGTGCTCAATAATCTATACTAGCATGTCAGTCGGAGTCACCTAATGTGACCTGTACGACTACACTTATGGCTCATCAGTCTATGCTACCACACAAGTCGAAGTCACCTAATGTGACCTGTGCGACCTGCTAGGTGTAATAATAAAAGCTCTAGTGCTACGATCACGTGAAGCTAGCACTATTCGTTGTCACATACGAGTCGGAACTGCTTAATGCAGTCTGTACGACATGCTAGCACCTACTTGGATCCAAGGCGACAGTGCAGTGTTGATGTGAACGACACGTGAAAGACTGGCCTGGCCTGGGTTGAGCACTATCACCTGGTGTGTGATGAGCAGACTATATGATAAAGCATGTCATAATGATTCAACTATTTCAATCAACAATAACCTTACCTGGACTTACCTGCGCATCCCATACTTATTTTAACATTTTGCAACAATGCAACATTTCTTATAACATTATTTAATCATGGTATGATATGTATAAATCAATTTAAAAGTATTTGTGGAAACTACCAATTATATATATATATATATATATATATATATATATATATTATAAAAAGGAAAAGACTCACTGACCTAAGGTCCACGCTACAACTCCCTAACATGAATATCGAGGCGTCACGAACGATTGTCGCCTAGAACAATTATCAAATCACGTCTTAGAATTATTATCGATAGAACACGTAACTTACATAAAACACATCCCCAAGGACGTTCTAAAATGATTTGAAACCCATTGACCAAAAGTCAATCGTTGGTCAAAGGTTAACGGTAGGGTCCACAACCCTATGTAACTTGATCCGGAAGATCCGCACCTTGGATTTCTAATATGTAACTTTCTAAGAGTTTCAATAAGCTTCTAAAACAACATCCTAAAGTTTCGGAAAGATCCGACAGTCGATCTATGCCAATTGCTAAAATTAAGTAGCGGTCAACGTTTTATTTTACGAACTTACAAATCTAATTCAGGAAGATCCATATGTTGGATTCTCAATCTGTAAGTTCCTATTGTCCTCAAATATTATGTACTATAATATATTAAGGTTTGGTGACGATCCAACAGTCAGATCATCGATTCATATAAGGATCAAATGGCGGTCTCTATCAAAACTATGTTCAAACGATGGGATTTCATCAATTGGACTTCACATCTAAAATCAGAGTAACCAAATTAGTCTAGGAAGGGCAGGTGGGATCTTAGCGCACGCATCGCCGCCATAAGGCCGTCGGCCGCTCCGACTCGTCAGAAAAATCAACTATTTCTAAAAAATTTCAAATTTCACAAAAATGAAGATCTCCATGAGTAAAGCAAGTTTTATACATGTGACCAAGTCCAATTTGCCTGAGAAAGGCCCCAATTTGGCTCGCACCCGTCGGAAATCCTAAAATGGGTGAGCTTCAATTCAACTTCCTCGATGTTATTTTGTATTTTTAACAATTTTAGCTGATTTGTGTTTCTTTTTGGATCAGGACAATTTAATTGAAACAACCGTTGTTGGCAGTGTATTGCCACGATGCAATGTTGGTTAGACATTTGTTCATTACACTAAATTTAAGTTTACAATTTATTCAAACATATTTATCTATACAATTTCTAATCCCGCAGCAACACATAGATCGAATCTCTAGGCTTTGCTAAAATGAAAACATTTACATTACTGGCCGTTTACGTAAGGGGAGTGGGACAAGAGGAATGGGAATTGCACTCTTCCCCAGTTATTCAAGTGTTTACCAACACTTGAGGGAATGAAATGTATGTAGGACCCATCTAATATGGGGAATCGGACTCCCAATATACCCAGAACCAGTCTCCCGAACAACAGATGGGATTTGAATTCCGGGAGAAAGCCTCTATCTGAAATCCTTTTTTCTACCCAAAATACCCTTATCTCGTCTTCCTTCCACCTTTTTCTCTACTTCTCTATGTTTATGCGGGAAGTGACCAATATCAAAGGAGAATAAAAATCAGAAGGGAAGAAGAAATTGGAGAAGCTGAAAAGAATTGGGGAATGGAGTGCAGTGCGGTCTTCACGAAAAAGAAGAAACAATTGATGGATGGGGAAGAAGAATCAGAAGAAAACAAGAAGAAGAATCAAAAAGGAGCAAGAAGAAGGGAAGAATCAAAAGAAGGAGAGGTTGAAAAGAGTTAGGGGATGGCTGAAAAGAATTAGGCGATGGGGTGCAGTTTGGGCTTCAGGAGAAAGAAAAATAATTTAGGGATGAGGATCTGGAGAAAAAAAATTGATAAACCGTACAAATTCTTTTTAAAGCTTTTTCATAGCCTTCTAAAAAAATTTATCAAAAATATAAAAACTATATACTTGGAATATGGGCAATTTAGTAATTACATTAGTCTTTATTCCGACTCATTTATTTAAGTAAACAAATTATATAAATAAATATGATTCCTACTCCGATTCTAACAAATTTTAGTAAACAGTTTTAACCAGAATCTATTTCACCCCATTTCAATTTCTCCTCAATTCAATTCCTCTCATTTTAATTACTGATTAGTAATCGAGCACTATATTCTACAAGTGAAAACTGTGCGAAAAAACTACCTTTGTATTCGTTGGGTCTTGAGCATTAATAATTTAATACAGATGTCGAGTGTGAATTTCAAGCCAGCCAGCAAACAAGAAAGAAAAGATGGTATGCATGATGATGTAGATTCTTTATGTCAAAGAAAGCCTTGAGAGTAAAAAGCATGCTTATGATAATTGGATTAGTACTAATCATGTAAACAGGAGATTATCATCACCTTTTTTTTTATTTTTAAGCTCAATATTCAATAATATGCAAAAGCTAAAAACATATTTGTCATGTCACACTCATCCTGCCCATTACATGCGTTGCACACGAATCTTTGACAAAACCAAGAGGAGGGTGGGTATCTTAAGGAAGCAAGATGTTCCTCATCATTTACCAACTACAATTGTGATTTTCAAGCTTTTAACCTCTTGATTTGGACTAATTGCCTCTTTGATCTCCACCATTACTTAACTTTATTATCTGTATATGGTATTTGGTTATTTGTATATAACTTTAACTTTATCATTATTATAAATAAAAACATATTATAACATGTAAAAAGATACATTATATAACTCATGTTTTTGATATTTTCAAAAAGAATTGTAATCTTATATAGTAAAAATAAAAGGTTATTTCTAATTTATCATGCAATTTACGTAGTACACTATCACGCGATAAGTGGAAAGGAAAGAGTAGATTAGATCCTAGGATAGACAAGTATTTTTAATTTTCTACACATTGACTAGCTAATTGTAGCCAATGTTTAAAATATTCTGGATATGCTTGATATTTTCACGGAAATATCCAAAAATTCAGGGAATGATATGGAAAGAGGGGGTGAAGTTAAATATCCTGGATATGCTTGAAAATATCCAAAAATGCAGGGAACGATATGGAAAGAGGGGGTGAAGTTTAGACTTCAAACTTCACCCCATATATGCGATATTTCCGGAAATCAATCAATTTCCTCGATATTTTCAGGAAATATCTAGTGTTTGTAGACAAGTTGCAAAAAGTTTGTAAGAAATATCCATGAGCTTATGTATTCTTTATTTTCTAAATTCTTTCTTTATGGTATTAGTTTACTTCAATAAAACTTGTACTGCTTTCATGACGAATATTTCAATCAAGTTATGTATAATTTATTCTTTCTAGTGAAATGCTTTATCTTATTACTTGTCATTAGAAGGAAGTTTTTCTTCTCACATATCACTTACTTATTGTTTACATAGTATCTAACCATTAATTTTTTATTCATACGTGTGTTGTTGTGACATCCCACATCGCCCAGGGGAGTGATCCTTAAATGTATATTCTCATCCCTACCTAGCACGAGGCCTTTTGGGAGCTCACTGGCTTCGGGTTCCGTAGGAACTTCGAAGTTAAGCGAGAAGGGGGCTAGAGCAATCCCAGGATGGGTGACCTCCTGGAAAGTTGCTCGTGAGTTTCCAGAAACAAAACCGTGAGGGCGTGGTCGGGGCCCAAAGCGGACAATATCGTGTTACGGTGGTGGAGCGGGCCCAGGAAGTGGTCTCACCCGGGCCGGGATGTGACAATTGGTATCAGAGCCAAACCCTAGTCGTGGTGTGCCGACGAGGACGTCGGGCCCCTAAGGGCGGTGGATTGTGACATCCCACATCGCCCAGGGGAGTGATCCTTAAATGTATATTCTCATCCCTACCTAGCACGAGGCCTTTGGGAGCTCACTGGCTTCGGGTTCCGTAGGAACTTCGAAGTTAAGCGAGAAGGGGGCTAGAGCAATACCAGGATGGGTGACCTCTTGGGAAGTTGCTCGTGAGTTTCCAGAAACAAAACCGTGAGGGCGTGGTCAGGGCCCAAAACGGACAATATCGTGCTACGGTGGTGGAGCGGGCCCAGGAGGTGGTTGCGCCCGGGCCAGGATGTGACAATTGTGGCTTCATATGACGTTCCCTAAAAAATAATTTTAAATTTCCATATTTTTGAGCAAATTTCCATCATTTCCATCGAAAGCAATCGACATCGATATACGATATATTCATCGATATTTTTACAAATTTGTCTATCGATATTTCCATTGATACTGATATTTTAAACACTAACCGTAATCTCTATCATTTATTCTTTTGCTTTTGTAGAACAATGTGACAATTGAAATTTGTAATGCAACATAGAGAAGTTTCTAAGAAAACACTTTATATTATTCTTGCTGGCCCTACTCGATCCTTAAGATTTAATAACCTATGAAAAAAAACATTGGAACATTATGGGAACATATGCACTTGAGTCTCGTTCTTTTGATTTTTAGATGATCAAGAATTTATGATCATTGAATTCGACGTTAGTTAGAGATAAATATTAAAATACTATAACATATTTATTGGTATTATGCAAGAGTGAATGATCATGCATTCCCTAATCGCTTAATTAGTGATCAGAATAATCTTTTTGATGCATTATAACCCTCGAAACTCTCCTCGTTTTCTTTGGGTTCGTCTTTGTTCCACTTCCAATTTTAAAGTAAATTCTCGACCGAACTAGAGACCAAATTTTCAAACGACAGGCCATGTATCATTGTGCATTTGAAATTTTGTTGCTGTTTTACTCTTCACGTCTCATTACTGCACTCGATCGAACAACACTCTTATTAGTAATCATATAGAATACGAAAATGCAGATAATTGCATGCTGCACTGCTCATTGGCAGTCATGCGGGATCCTTGAAATGCTTAAAGAGAAATGCTAAAGAATCTCTCTTAAAGTGAGACTCTTTAATTATAAATTGTCTGTCATCTTACGGACGTTAATTCTGTATCAAATATTATAAAACATTGTGAAAAAAAATAAGATGGCAAAAAATCCATTGAAATCCATCTTTTAAAAGAATATCATTTGCTCTTTTTCTTTTTTTGTCAGAATCTCCATAGCATTCTCAATGATTAACTTTTTGTTTTGGAAGATGGTGTCTTTTTTTTTTTTGAGCAATACTTGGCTACTCAAAGATGAATAAGAACTTTCAAAAATACTCTCCTAAGGTCCTCATTTTGAGGACATGTGAGGTCCTATTTCATTTCAACCTTTAAAATTAATCTGACTGAAATAATCCAAAATATGATATTATCCCTGTTACAACATAACAAAATAATAATGTTGTAACAGGGATAATAATAAAATATGATATTATCCCTATTACAACATAACAGATATATGACATTCACGCCTGAAACTCTTCTTTTTTTTTCTTTTTTTTATCAAAATTATTATTTTGTTATGTTGTAACAGGGATAATATCATTTTTTGGATTATTTCACAATCAGATTAATTTTAGAAGTTGAAATGAAATAGGACCTCACAGGTCCTCAAAATAAGGACCTTAGGAGAGCATTTCTGTAAGAACTTTTACTAAAAATTGTTTGTTGTCAATTTATAGAATTTTGTGTTTATAATCAAAACTGTTCATATTATAAATCACCCAATAAATATCACATCTGCAAAAAATCAATTAAAACGAAGATTGTTTAGTCATCAAACTACTTAAAAACAAATGAAAGAAATTGGTAAAAGTATTATGAACCGTCTATGTATTTACTACAATAGATTGACTAAACGACCTTAGTTTTAATTTATTTTTTACAGATGATTTTTACAGTGTGATTTATAATATAAATAGCTCCGATCATAAGCATAAAACTCTGTGATTAAAACACTAAGAGTTTTGAGTAAGAATTCTTACTCATTTAGCCAAATATTATTCTTTTTCCGGTTTATTTGACGTTAGATTCTGACCTCTTAAATAGTTACCTAAAAAGAAATATACCCTGTTGGGGTTGGGGTAGGAGCTACGAACGTGATTATTTGCATGCCAAACTGCAATCAACTGTCTCATGTCTTATATACAAAAATAAATAAGCATGATGCAATAATTATATGCTTTCTCTGTTATTTTACAATCTCCCACAGCAGGAGAAATTAAATATTATTATATGGAAGAGGCAGAATTAATCATCACGAAGATTATGTCTTGGATAGCCTGAGAGAACACATTAGTGAAAAACATTAATTAAATCCTTGAAAAACAATACTACTGTATTTGTATGGTTAACAAATTAATTATGGACTAAATTGAAACAAAATATCGTTTATGTACTAAATTAGGAGATCAACTTTCATGGAACAAATACTACACCACCAAAGTGTTCCATTCCATGAAAATATATCCTCCTGAATTATTAGAACACAAGTAAAAATTTAGGCACTAAAAGTATCGAAACCCTAACAAAATAAGAGAAAATGAGATGACGTACTGATTAAATATGGCCAGTCAGGGCCACAGTTCCATTTGCACCTGTAAGATACATATGATCCTACCTTTCCAAATCGTGCTAAAGCCTTGAAATCTCTGCAAGCAAGGAAATGCTGATAAGATACGAAAGCCTTGTTCGGCTCACATGAAAGATCAAATGTCACGCACGCACAGTTTATTGTGTAATCACTGTCTCTGTCTGTCTCTCTTACTTTCATCGGTCTTTTTATTAGTTTTGTTGGGGCATCAAATTTTGTACGTATTCCAGTTAGCCAGATACGATTCTTGTGGTGCAATCTTGTTGTGTTCGAGATCGTATGAATTGTATCATTCATATTTTCAGCAGGGACCGTCTTCTCCCCTCAACGCACGGACCACAGTCTTTTTTAGCTTTTCCAATGTGGGATTGTGGTGCCCCTTCTCATAATTTCTCACTTTGAAACAGGATTATATGCATACAATTCGCGGGGTCCTTTTGTTTTTAATGAATCTCTGCTTAGATAAATAGTTAAAAGTCATAGCCTCACTGTTCCATCATTTTGATTGATAATTCTTGTCAAATGTGTGATCTAAATTTATAGTTTGACGACACTAATATATTAACAATACGTTTTGATGTAGATCAGATGACAAAATAAGTTGAAGATTAAATTGAAAAGCACAAATTTGAAAGATCCAAAGTTTTGTTGGAGATATATCAATAATCAATGATAAATTTAATTATGCTAATAAATAATAAATGCGGATATATGAATAACAGTGCTCTAACAATGAAATAAAATTATACAGAAACAGTAAGATCGAGGCTTGCGTACCGCAATGTCCTTGAAACAGAAATTTCGTCCCTACTCTGTGCTTGTAGTTCTACGGACGTCTGCTTCACCAGGATTCAACGATCAAGTTAAGATTACAGCACCGGAAAAACTTTAACTTCTGGCGAATTTCTTTGTGGTACTCTCAGTATGAATGCTACGGAACGTAGAAGAAGATTTATGTTTTCTGTGTACTAAATGCCTAGCAAATGAATGTATATATATTGTGATTATGTCTATTCGCAACAGGCATGGAGAAGAGATGCATTTGTTGAAAAACATCTTCTCTGAAGGGTTGCTATGTTCTGGCGTTTTTCTCAACTCTTCAAACTTCATCTGAAAGGATGAGTGTTGGGTTTAAATTAAATAATAATTAATTAAATAATAATATAATAATTAATTAAATAATTTAATTATTAGAGCCCGAGCCCCAAGGCCCATCTTTTGATAATTAAATAATTACCAATTACACTCTAAAGCCCAACCCCAAGGAGTGAGCCTAATTTTCTTCTCCAAGGCCTATCCTCCTATCACCTTTTATAAGGGACAAAGCCTTATAAAGTGAAGAGATTACTTGGAAATGGCCAATGTGGGATAAGGAAATTTCAACTCAAACTTATCTAGTTCCAACAAGTTTTGCCTAATTAGGTTTCGGTGTCCAATTTAGGCTTAACTATGTCAAAGAAAATATATGGCGACATGGGTACAACTCATTGATTTTTTGTGAAGCCTGTGATATATGAGATTTTAGGCCAAATTTTATAATTATAATGTTGTTAACTTGTATCAGCCTTTTAAGATCTTAAGACGTGTTTGGTTTTTCTTTCGTTGTTATTTTTCTAATTTGCTCCCGATTTGTAATCTTAGAAAGTCCAGGGTTTGTTTCTCTTATATTATTCATTCAATAACCTTCGAGTCTTTTTCGTAATCTTTGTGGATTCTAATTTGCTTTCACTTACAGATCATCGTTTTATACAATCTCTTTATCGGATTGTGGTTTGATAGATTTCTTCAACCATTACAAGTGGTAACTAATGAATCTGTTGGTGACTTTTGTGGAGAAAATCACACAAAAAAAATCATTGGTTTGGTTTTGTTAGGGTTTAAGACTTTCGAGTAAGAATCTCAGAGGGAGTGAATGTGTGATCTAAGCTCAACTGCAGTCGTCTTCTACATGCAAACTGTAAAAGGGCCCAAGTCTTATACCACGAGGGTCCCATTTACAAAGAAAGTAGTGAAGTATGTAGAGGAATCTGAGCCTATTGGGGCCCCATATTGTCGGTTGGCCACCCCCTTGGGCAGCATCAAGAGGACCATGCCATTACGGCATTTGAGGTGAACCCTCTTTCTCACGTAGGGTGGACATCAACTTCTGCTCGCAATGACCTTTACCAGTATTCAACACCACGCATTCCACACCTTACCCTCCACTTATTGGTAAAATATCAAACTTGCCAATTGCCCTAAATTTGAAGATATTTTTAGTTGTAATGTTATTATTTTACTTAAATTATAATATAAAAATATATTTATAGATTAATATATTCTAACAGTAAGATATATAAATTTTGTCATTCACTCATATTATAACACATAAAATGATACACTATGTGACAAATGTTTCCAACACACGAAAATTTCTCCCATATTTCTCATTTGCCTCAAAATATCAAACGTCCCAAATTGCCAATTCCCCAAATTTGAGGTAGGCATGGACCATTGTGAGAAAGGATTAAAACGAAATTAAACAAGGGTGGCCATTGATCGAGCTATTACAAAGCACATTGATCGAGACTTAACGTAAAATGGGTTTTGTTCTCTCCCTTATCATGCTTGAATATGGTGCAACACTTAAGTAGACAAACCCTTCGACATTTCTCTTTTGATAAATCGACCTCTCTAACATGTTTCACGTATAATTTGTTTGCATGTAACCAACCATTTATGATTGGGAAAGATGCATATGCTCCTCACACCCGCCCGAAGTGCATATAGGCTAATTCCTTAAAGCGATTCTCGTCCTTGGACGATGCTAGCTTTATAGGTTAAAGCGAGTTTGGAGTTGGCCGAGACCGTGTTAGGAATATAATTATATCAGTGCATTTTTCGCGAGTTCAGGTGGTAATCGGACATGGGAGTCCTTCTTAAGGTCCGTCCCCGCCCAAACTTTCTTAAGGCAAAAGGAAAAAAGCTGAAAAAACTTGTGGATGAACAATACCAATGTTATTTCTATGAAATTAGTTCAACTATCACTTGATCATAACTCGTATGGCCCTACATTGCTGTTATATGTATGAACAGAAAAAGAAAAAAAATATCTCAAACCATTAATAATCCAATGTGAAATATTGACCTTCAACTGCCAAATTTATGCATTTTTCGCCTTTCATTGATGGAAGTTTAGGACCAAAAACAACTTTCATTTTCCTATATGTAACATCATGAATAATACTTGCATTCCTTCATTCCAGGTGAGCTCATTCCCCTCTTGCAAATAAAGTATCTTAACTGTACAAACGTTCAATTTTTTAATCTTCATCTGAAAATTACCCCACAAAAATTTGTTTCAATTCAAGATCATTTAGTCATTTAAATGTATAGAATAAATCTACTGTGTAAGTACTAAATAATATATTCATGATCAATCGTCCATTTATTTGATGTGTTTGAATGATTAACTGATTTCAAATTTAAATAGTTTTTTGTATGATTAATCTTCAAATAAAAATTAAGAAATTGAACAATTGTTTACTTCATTCTGTCAAAAAACAATATTCTCAAATAGAGAAATATGTGCGCCCTACATTATAGTGGATGCAAGTATTATCCTAACACCATATATATTCATAATTCATGCCTGTTTCTTCATGTCACACACCAGTAGTATTCAAAGCTTCACATTCATGGGCCATGTGCTATAAATGCAGAAAAAGGGTAGCTTAGATGATGCAGCAAAACACAAGGGTAGTTAAGAGAATAGGCATTTTATATGAAACGGTGTGGTGGACTGTGCAGGCTGCAGGTGGAGAAGATAATGGTTAAAAGGCTTAAAAAGCCTTGATTGAAAAAAGCCTATCTTGAAAGCGATATGCGTATCCTATTCTTGCGTTTAGCATCCCTCTTTAATGTATTGGGAAAGCTTTAGAGATAATACTTGAATTTTGGTCATTTAGTACTACGGTGTAATAATATTCATTTTTACTTGAGATTTTAAATTTGATTTTCGACAAATGCGAATTTGAACGTCATTATTGTTAGCTCATTATGAGGCCCAGTCCACTCCATTCCTTGTAATGTAGATAATATCGTTTGTTAAAATAAAAAAAAATTAAAACAAAAACTTGGATTTTAGACTTTGTTAAACTATAAAAAAAAAAAAAAAAAAAAAAGGGGGGGGGGGTTACTATCACCTCTATAAATCCTCAAAGAAATAGCACCGTTGGCAATTGCATCTAACCTTTACATAAATGCGAAATTAGGGTCGGATATGAAGAAAACTTTGTTTCTAACAATTTAACTGTGAACGACAGTGAGTAAAGATGTCAATCGAACAGCCAAAACAACTCGGAAGATTTCAACAAGCTCCTCCAATTGAAAGATAGAAAATTTAGAGAAATTTAGAGATAGAGATTTGAGAGATAAGGTTTTCAGCCGCCTTAAACGTTCAATTGTATCAATGTCATACAAACCGTCAATCTTATCATATATTTTTTGGTTCATTTCTTCATTACAATTCACATGAATTAACTCTAAGAAGCATATATGCCACCAACGTGTCATATTTAATAAGCAAAATAGTAACACTTAAAAGTTTGATAATTGAGTTATGAGAAAAGAACATTAACATGAATTAAAAATTTAAATAGCTCGTAACCAAATTGAAATATCATAAGGCAGAGTGGAATAAAGCCAATTCATGGGGCATTGCCCAAAAAAATTTCCTATTGTATCTTTGTTTTTTTTATTTCATAAACACATCTCTCTTTAGCTTTTCAATTATTTCAATCGCTCTCTTGTATTCCCTTTTAGAAATTAATAATTGCAAAGCAAGGAGACATACGATATTGCATATAAAATAGTGTTTGACAAAAATAATCAAAAAAAGAGACGAAGAGAAGAAATTTTTCAATGTATCAAAAATATTATTCGTGCCCTATCGAAAAAAATTTGGTAAGGAGGAGGGGTCTTACCGCTCACAATTAAAAAATGGTGTGGCAATCATGAGAGATAAGGGCAAAAGTGGGCCCTAGACAAGCACGTGTGACTTACCTTTTGTATTGCACACTGTCATGGCCATCCCATATTTTCCTTCCAAGCTACCAAAACCCCTACATTTTCCAGGAAATTTTTCATTTTCTAGGAAAAGTTTTCTTACTCACGAGTGTTTGGCAGCAGTTTCTGTTTTTCTGTAAGCATAATCTTGATTTGTCTACTTGTTTAGAGCAGCTTTGGTTTAGTTTGTTGTTAAAAAATAATTAAACAATTTGATTGACCTGTTGGGGATTTGCTGTGTGTGTGTGATTTGGTTGGGATTGCAGAGTGAATTGGGTTTCTTTGTTTGCATGTCCAGGTCACATGGGGTATAGAATTTGACTGATAGGACCTGGACTTTGCTGTTGTTCCATTTGATCCTCCTTTGAGTCTGATTTTTGTCATTTTTGAAAACTCATTTACTATCACACCCACAAAACAAGAGCTCTTGGTTTTCCTCTGTTCTTGGATAAATATCAGATCTCATCCAACAAAAATCCTTCATTTTCTTTTCCTTTTCTGTTATTGAAAATTTCAGTTTTTTTTATAAGGCTGAGCTCTCTTTGGACTAATCTCTAATTAACTAGGGGGAAGGGGGAATTTTAACATATCTGTATGGTTTCAAATACGTTAAGGAGCTTATGATGTGATAAGAAGAAAACAGAGGAATCAGCCATGAAGTTTATGAAACTTGGATCCCGGCAGGATACTTTCTACACTACGGAGGCGGTAAGGTAAGATTTGTTATGAATTATCTGGTTAAATATGAAGAAGAAAAAAAAAATGTTCAATTGATCAAAGGTACTAAAAGGTTTTTTTTTTTTTTTTTTTTTTGGGTTCAATTCAGGTCAGTTTCCTCTGAAGTTTCAAGCGATCTCATAATTCAAGTGAAAGGAAGCAGATATTTGCTTCACAAGGTTCACACTTACTACTGTCCACAAAATAATATCTGGGTTTTCTTGAAGTTCATGTTTTGATGTAATTTGAATCCAATATCACACATGGGGTTTCTCTAAAATTGTTCATTGTCCCCCTTGTCACACAGTTTCCTCTGTTATCCAAGTGTTTGAGGCTGCAGAGGCTCTGCTCTGAGTACCAAGAATCTTCAAACCACCACATAATCCATCTCCACGACTTCCCCTGTGGCGTCGAGGCTTTCGAGCTCTGCGCAAAGTTCTGCTACGGCATCACAATCACTCTCAGCGCCTACAACATTGTCGCTTCTCGCTGCGCCGCCGAGTACCTGCAGATGACCGAGGATGTCGAGAAGGGAAACCTTATATACAAACTCGAGGTGTTCTTCAACTCCTGCATCCTCCAAGGTTGGAGGGATTCAATTGCCACGCTTCAGAGCACAAAGGCATTTCCTCTGTGGTCGGAGGAGCTCGGAATCACAGCCAGGTGCATTGAAGCAATTGCCACAAAAGTCCTCACAAACCCTTCCAAAGTTAGCCTGTCACACAGCTACTCCAGGAGGGGCAGAGACGACATTGCGTCTTGCAATGGCGCCGAGAGCCTCCGGCATAACGGTAGGCCAGAAGGCAGGGGATGGTGGGCTGAGGACATAGCAGAATTGGGGATTGACTTGTATTGGAGAACTATGATTGCTATAAAATCTGGTGGGAAAATTCCCTCTAGTCTCATTGGAGATGCATTGAAAATTTATGCCGCTCGATGGTTGCCTAAAATATCGAAAAACGACAGCGATCATCGACAAGCAGCTTTGGATTCGGATTCAGACTCTGCCAATGATTTAACCTCAAAGCATAGGTTGATCTTGGAGTCCATTGTAAGTTTAGTTCCGGTTGAAAAATGTGCTGCTTCCACTAGCTTTCTGCTTAAACTTTTAAAGGCAGCCAACATTCTCAATGCTTCTTCTTCTTCAAAAATGGAGTTGGCCAGAAGGGTAGGGCTTCAATTGGATGATGCAACATTCAGTGACTTGCTAATCCCCTCTGCGTCGTACGAAAGCACCACGCGATATGATGTGGACATAGTCATGACAATTTTGGAGCAGTTCTTGCTGCAGGGGCAGAGTCCCCCAACTAGTCCTCCGAGGTCCAAGCTTGGTTTTGAAAGGAGGAGGAGGTCTCGCTCTGCGGAGAACATTGATTTTGAGTTTCAGGAAAGCCGGAGATCTTCCTCGGCGTCACATAGCTCGAAGCTGAAGGTGGCAAAGATTATGGATGTATATCTTCAGGAGATTGCGAGGGATGTCAATTTGTCCCTCTCAAAGTTCATTGCAATTGCTGAGGCAATACCAGAGTTTGCAAGGCTTGACCATGATGATCTCTACAGAGCAATTGACATTTACCTCAAGGTAATAACAATATACTAGTTCTCAAACTACATTCATGTTTTACCGTATTATAAGTTATCCGTGCATGATGTCCATAAAGAATAGAAGCGCATTGATATTGTCGAAAACACGAAGAGTGAACTTGTCCATACATTTTTTGCAACAATAACATTGACATATTATCCATAACATATTTGATAACATGTTTTTTCCATTGGTAGACTACTATTGTGTTGGATTTCTAGGTATATTTCAGTGTCACGTTTTAGAATGTGGGACACCATCAGTAGATAACCAACTTTCTTGACCTTAAAATCTTGTCATCTTCACACCTTGTTGTCAGTCAGGATTAGGTCCACAAGAAATTAAGAAGGGTTGAGTCCACATTTTCAATGGCCTAATGATCATAATTTTTTTTCATTAAATTTTGTTCCATGCTCTGATTTGGATTTATTGATATTACTTATAGAAGTTTGCTAATTAAAGCTGTTATTGCCTTCAAATCAGGCACATCCAGACCTAAACAAAAGTGAAAGGAAGAGGCTTTGCAGAATTCTAGACTGCAAAAAGCTCTCAATGGAAGCCTGCATGCATGCTGCACAAAATGAGCTACTCCCACTAAGAGTGGTGGTCCAAGTTCTCTTCTTTGAGCAAGCCCGAGCCGCCATGGCCGGCGGCAAAGTGACCGAGCTGCCTAGCAACATTAGGGAACTGCTAGCGTCACATAACATTGACCCGTCAAGGCCTCCGCCCACGCTAAGCAACGCTAGCATTGTTCCGGCAGAGGACCAATGGAGCGCTTCAGGCCTGAAATCGCCAAAGTCGAGGATGTCAACTTTACAAATGAAGCTGGCGGAAGATGATGATTTGGACGAAAATAATATGCACCCGGATGGAATTGGGAGAAACTCAAAGATGAAATCTCTTTGCTCACTTCCTACTAGACCGAAAAGAATGTTGAGTAAGTTGTGGTCCATCAACAGAAGTAGCTGTGAAAAGAACTGAGTGATTTTTGTTTAATTTGATCCACCCGACATATCATCAAAGTGATATTCTTGACGTAAGTAAGTGACAGTAATATTTTTAGTATAAGTAAGTTTCTCTTCAAGCTCGGATGTGGTAAGATTCCAGAGAGTAGCATACAATAGTATGCTTTTTTCCCTCATTCCTTGTAAACTTACTAGGAACAAAATTAAGAAGGGTCAATAATTAATTAATGTTCATGTAATATTTTGTAATAAGAAAGAAGATTTTGAGGGCATGATCAAGTGGCTGCAGCAAATCTCAATCAGTTGTACCAGATCAGACCATCTGGGGGACCAATTTTGTTGTCATTGTCCATGAATCTGCAACGCCTGTCTTTGTCTCCTTGCTGCACCTCCATTGGATCCCCACCTTCTAATCAGATTTTATTCCTGTGCTGTGAGAGGGAATTCATGTACCTGACTAAATGCACTGCTGTAGTATTGGAATTTATGCAGATTAAATTTCTCTGATTAATAGAAAATTATATTTTTTTAATACATCAATATTTTTAGATGAAAAGTTCAACTAAGCCACACAATGAGCAACATAATTTAGTATCGAATTCGCCATCCACGAGATTCGAACCTAAGACATCTCGCTTCCAAGTGAAGAGAAATACCACCAGACCGTAGTACTAAGTAACAGAAAATTATATTCTTAAAATAAAGAAAAATAATTATGTACTTTTTTAATTGTCGGTTTAGGGAAATCTTTTGGAAAGTTGAGATGCTGTAAACAAAGCACATTGAAAGGATTTAAAGCTAAGAAGTCAAAAAACATACAAGAAGAGACACAAATTATTTACTTTGGAACAAAATCTAAATTTCAACAGTCATACTCATCATCTAGCCGACACATTCACCTCATGTTTTTTGCTTTTTACAAATTTTGTCAAATTGAAGATGACATCAAACTACCTGGTACTGTGTTGCATGGAACTAATCATAATGTTAAAGCCTATTTGGCACCTAGTAAAAGGCTACTCCTGTTTTAAGATGAGCATCCGGCCACATTAGAATGTAAGTATCTAGTCCAAAATTACTTGATTATGAACCGAAGAAGGTCAAGATTTTTAAGCAGTTATGTTAGTCTTTCATCCTTTGGTGCCAGATGTTAATGTAAGCTCAGCGCAATTGAGCTTAGTTGACATTGTAAATTAGAGTTTTTTGGAATTACGACTTCGTTTGTATATTCCGTTGCGTGTAATCCTATTTGTATAGAGAAGACATGTACAATTTAGAATATTAAATTTTAACTCTTTGAAATTGATTATCTCAATTCCAGCTTTATGAAGAATTCTTTGGAAGAGCTTTGCATTCTTCCTTCTACTTTGTTCATGGATGTCCTACAAAGGATCAAAAAAATCATTAAAGTGTTGTGGCACCCTCCTGATATCAATTTTGGATCAAAGTAAATACTTATCATATTGCAAGAGGTTTCCCTAGTTAATTTGGCTGCATATGGTGGTATCTTTCGAGATTTTTCGGGACATTCTCTTAGTTGTTTTGCGGGTTGAATAGGTTTGGCTTCTCCTTTGGACACTGAACTACACATTGTTATTCATGTTGTATCTTAGCTTGAGATAGAGGTTGACATTCATTATGGATTGAGTGTGACTCATCAGTGGTTGTTCACCTTCTTTCTTCATCTTCGCCCTTTGACATCGATCCCTTGGAGGATTTTAGTTAGGTGACATAGTTGTCGAGTTTTATTATCCTCCATGCAGGTTCAAATTTCTCATATTATTTGGCCAATTGTGGTGTTGATCATCTCGGTGTTTATTGGTGGGATTCATGCCTTTCTTATGCTGCAATTGCTTATTCTCATAACCTTTCGCAACTTCCTTATTATAGGTTTTGCTAAAAGTGATTTCGACCTGTTTTTTTTTGAATTTTTTAATAGTTAGGGTTTGGATTCATGTCTCACTTGACATATTGTATTTATTTTATTAATAAATTCACCTCATAGTCACTAATACCATGTAGAATTTTTCAGATCGACGGGCCCAGAGGCCACTCCAACAAACCCTAAACACTACTCCTGCCCAATCCCTCTAAAACCATGTAGAATTTTTCAAGTCGACGGGCCAAGGGCCTACTCCAACAATATCGATATTGTCCCCACTTTACCATCTGCCCAATCCGTCAGATATGAGGTTTTATCACAAATGCCTCAATTTTAGTTAAGAGTGGGGTAATTCTATTTAAATGGCTCTTTCTCCCTCCCTATGTCCGATGTGGGACAAATGGGTTACAACGCTCCTACTAAGACCCCATTTTATGGGTCACACGTGAAGATCCACACATGGGCAACCACGCGAAGCCAAGTCGAGTCGCGCGGGGCCAAAGAGGACCCACCCAATCAAGTGGCATATTTGGCCTATGTGGAGCCATGTCGGGACTCACCCAACACACGGGGCCAAATGGGGACCCACCCAATCACGTTGTAGTACGAGCACATCCCCTGACTGTGATACCATGTAGAATTTTTGAGGTCGACGGGCCTAGGGCCCACTTCATCAACACCGATGGTATTCCCACTTTACCACATGCCCAATCCGTCAGGTGTGAGGTTTTATCACAAAAGGCCTCGATTTTAGTTAAAGTGGGGTAATTCTATTTAAATGGCTCTTTCTCCTTCCCTCTGTCCGATGTAGGACAAATGGGTTGCAACAAATTTTGACCTGTTTTTTATGAATTTTTTAATGGTTTGGATTCATGTCTCACTTGACATATTGTATTTATTTTATTTTATTAATAAATTCACCTCATAGTCACTTCTCATGAGAGCGATGCTGGAGTGAAATTGACTTTACGGTTTATAAAAGAAGAAAAACCTCATATCTTGGCAATAATCTCAATAACTCTCCCACGACAGATATTGGTGAGTATCTGTAGAAGCTGGTTCAACCAAAGACAAATGTTACCTTCCTTGCTTTTTGGATTTTACCTACTTGCATTAATTTTAACCATCTTTGGCAATTTAGTTGAGACTTCCTATTTGGGTTAATATTTGAACAATGGACTTAAATGAAGAGAAGCCCAAAGATGCTAGGTTGAAAAGGATTTGTCTGAAGCCCAGCACGAAGCTTAGAGGCCAGCTGAAGGCCTTGAGGCCAAATACAAGCCATTTGCTTGCCTATGGAAGTGATAGATGATGGAGACCAACCTGCTACTAGCCAAAAAGCACTTTCTAGTGGCATTTAAGTAAAAAGCTACTGACTCACATCCATTCCATTGTTTTCGAGCAAGAGCAAAAGTTGCAGCAGTCGGGCTGACCTGCCTATAAAAGGAAGAAAATGCCCCAGAGACAAGGGCACTCAACCAATCAAACAAACAAACTTACAAACTCTGCTCTCAAAGCCAGATTTGCAATCAAAAGCTGTAGTTAGCCTAGATCTTCGATCATTTAGCAATAGCATCCTCAGAAAGCCTACATTTCTCTAGTTTAAAAGCTCTGCTACTTCTGTAGTATCGATTCTTTCGTGTAAACTTGTTTACCATCCATCACTTTTCAAGCATACGACCTTTGTAAACTCAAAGAGAAGCGACTGCAAGAAGTTCAACCTTGACAGACAAGGTGAAATCTTGCCCGAAGCTCTCTATTCGTCTTCTAAATTAGTAGATCTGTTATTCTCTGAACTTTCCAGGATGTATTCAAATCATTTCCACTTGTTCTCTACTTTAAGAATCTCGTTTGTGTTTGGATCTGTTCATTTTAATGGATGTACCTTCATTTAAAACCAATCTAGAATGAAGTAAATGACTTGACACCCTTCCTTCAAAGTATACAAGACCATAAACTAAAAGTCCTTGATCACAAGGCAAGAAAAGAACTTAATATGGACTTAACTCATCCATGACAATCTTTTGATAACAAGAAGTCCGAGTAATTTAGGGTGCAAGGAATCGACTCATACACACTTGTTATACAGCTACTATAATGAGATAGTAGTGGCACGTCTTGCACCAAGTTAGTTTTGATTGCGAGCCTCAAGGCTTACACTTAAGGCCCCACAAAGGCACATTTCAGAACTAACTTTATCATGTTCTTGCAGCACACCAACAAGCAAGAGCCCAACCTCCATACACAATCAACACAACGTGCCAATTCCCAAGAGAGCTGTGCCGAGGTGCCGAGGGTCCCTCTTCCAGAGAAATCTTTGCCCGAACACTTCCAATCTGCAAGAACAAGTTGGGGTCACTTTCCTTCTCCTGTTGATATGTAAAGTTCCATGGTTGCCATCCAAAATGATTAGAGCAATAGGAATGCCATTGCTATTGTTGCAATGCTAGGAATATACTGAGTCAGATGCCAATGTATCATTGAGATCGAATTCTGCATGCAGAAACAAACATCATGCTGTTTGGGAAAATTAGTACGGACTTCAGAGATGGACGGAGTTGATATCGCATGTGTAACCTTTGAGTTGGAGCCTCAAAACGCCGTGTTATTTGGCTGGATACAAGCCAAAAGAATTATGTGCGAGATGTGCAGGATCGCACGTCGAGGTAATACAATAATAATCTACAGTTACAAAATATCCCGGTATGGTTTGGCTTTACTAGAGGACACTTGCTATGTCCGTGACACGACACATAATTGTGGCGGCGATCGTTGTCCTTTCGATGTGATTACCGTCATCACGGTCATTTTAGTTTTCCTCCACATTTTCCAGAATTGTGTGGAAGCAAATGTCAAATTGTAAAGAAAAACATCAACCCACAGCTTCAAGTATTGCAATAAGACGCAAGCCATAAATAAAAAAACCAGCCAGATTTCGTGCAATTTATAGAAATTCTATATAAATTATACTAGAAATGTGCTAGTTTTGCAGCGATTATGAAACCCTTGATAAAATGCCAGCTTTTTAATTCTCAATACAAAACAAGGATGGTTACAAAGTACACAGAAAATACAAAATTTCAAACTTTAGCAAAGAGGCATCAGGCATGCCATGTATGATATAAATAATATTTAATAACGCTCTTATTTTTCTTTAGATCATTACTGGCATTACAAACTTAGGATCATGGTGATGAGCAGAGGTAGGTTGCATTAGAAGCCAGCCTTAGGCGCTGGGCCCCGGGGCGAAGCATAGTTCATGCTTTTCGTCCGTTGGAGGCTCGGGGAACGGTGAAGCCTGCAACGGAACGAACCTTCATGCGTGGTCGGGGAGCAAAGGCAATTGTTCTTGGTCATGCTCTGCTGTCTCATAAGCACGGCGCACGCGACTTGATCAGCCTGATTATCCGATGGAATCTCCACCTTCATCACGTCCTTCTTGCTTACTTGTTCGTGACTTTCCATTAGACTCGATCAGCACACCTTGAATTATATGGGAAAAAAGAAGGACGCAAAGCGAACAAAGAAAATAAAAACAAGAAGAAGAAGAAGAAGAAAAATAAGAAGAAAGAATTAGTAAATCGTGCGCCTAATAAAAACTTGGTGATCCGGAAAACTAGTGAGTGGTGTGACAAGATAGAAATGGAACCAACAATTAAAATTTTGGTACGAAAATATTGTTGGAGAAATTTTTGCTTGAAGGATCTATATCTACTACTACTAGTAGTAGTTTGAATTAGATGGATGGAAAGCAGGGAGGGACAAGAAAAAGATAAGTAAAGGTGTTGGGTATCTACACTTTGATTTAAAAACCTTCATGCGAGGCCATGCAATCTCTCTCTCTCTCTCTCTCTCTCTCTCTCTCCACGGGTGTGACAATATAATCCATTAACGTCCCACCTACATCACTATCACCTTTTGATAATGCACAACCACTTGTAAAAAACCATCATCATCCTCATCCATAACAGAGAGAGCATTAGTTAATTTCTCTATTTCATTCGTACATTTATTTTTACTTCTTATATTTTTTTTAACTTGTGGTTATCATATCGAATCATGAAAGAAGATTAATGATTAAAAATTAACAAGAGTATGTAAAAGATAAAAATAAATGTGTGAATAACACTATTCTTTTTTAAAAGTTGCATTGAATAAAAAAAACTTCATGAGACGACGTACATTACCCTCTTAAATTGATAAAGAGAAACTTTGACATGTTGTCTGATCACGACAACTCGCATATCTAAAATCAATATAAAAATACTTATAACACAAGAGATTTCACTGTTGATCACCTCTACCCAATTTTTTTTTCCTTTCAAATAATTTTTTTTCTTCAAATGGAGATAACTATGTAGGGATACCCCACATATTATCATGGTACACAAGATCATGGGGTGCATGTATTTTTTTGTTTTTTCTTTGAGAAAGATGATTGAGGGTGCTGTGTAATTGCAGGCACTCTCACAAACATTTATATAGAAGGGTTATAATTCTTATTCATATCAACTTCCCCCAATTAGGTTGTGCATTCACTTGAATGCAAAGATTGTTGCAAGAAAAAAGGAGAAGGTTCACAGAAAGGCTCTGATCCTACAAGTTGGGACAACACAAAGTCCTTCATAACACATGTTACAAATTAATTAAAGACACTTTTATAGGAAATGGATTAAAATAGTCTTTGATACATTTACAAATTAACATACCTCAAATTTTGGGTTTAAATTGTCATCAATTTGGACAGAAAAGGTAAATGCTTTGGAAAAAAAAATGTATGTCACAGCTTCTCCCATCTCTATTAAATAGGCGTTACAAATGCAGTAAGTGTAACAATTCTTTTTGCTTCTTTCTCAAGCAATGAGAAGAAATTGGATCGGGCAATTTTGTTTTTTACTATTGGGCTTACATAATATGGGCCGGGCTTATCTCTATCTATTAAACTTTCTAGCCCACAGTAATTCATGATTAACTGGGCTTCCGACCGCAGAGCTTTCTGAAAGATGGGGAGAACTCGAACCTGAGCTTTCTGATTAACTGGGCTTTGAACCTTCGATGAGGTGGGTATGAACTTGGCTATAGTGCCACTGCACTAATCTCCCGTCCTCTAGATTTTTTTTTTGTTTTTTATCACTTAGTACTATAGCCTAGTAATATACCTCTTCATTTGTAAGTGAAAAGTCTTAGGTTTGATTCTGCCATATGCAAATCTGAACTATATTATTGCCAATCCATTGTGAGGCTAAACCCACCTCCTTTCTCGTAGTGTAAATAATATCATTTGTTCAAAAATAAAAAATAAAAAAGGATATGCAAGTGAAGAAAAGTGGTGTACAGATCTATCCAATGATGCTTTTTAGTGCTAGACATGATTAGGGTGGAGGGATTAACAAGAATAGTTGAATTTGATTTTCATGAGCATTGTGCAAGGCGTTGCCGTTAAGCTTCTCGCACACTCTCCAGTCTCTAGAGTTGTGTGTCCACAGTCTGGGGCCGTAAGTTCGGAGTAATGGGATTATATCTCAACCAAATTTATTCATTCTTAAGTACCAAAAAAGAGATTGGATTAACATACTAATCCACTCCCACTACTTAACCCTCTGTTAAGGGCATCATTACACAGACCTAAAACTTGGTCCAAAAGAGCTCCCTCCAAACCTAATGTAGGCTCCCTCCAAACCTAATTTAGGCCATTCTCTTGGTGAAGTAGCTAATTAGTAGAGTAATTAGGAGCTCTCAGAAGGGTTATGTTGCTAAGTAGTAGCCCCTCCCCACTTCTTTTTGGAGGAAAACTAACGAAAAGGGCTTGAAAACTTTCCTTTTAACGAAAAGCCACTTTTAAAGGTATAGTGAATAGTGACAGTTAAAAGTAAAAAATCGATTTTTCGTTAAAAGTAAACAGTACCAGGAGTGTTTTATTAAACCTCCCTCTTTTTGGACTGCAACAGTATCTGTAAGTACATTCACCGTTGAAGTCTAAGTGTCTAACCTTTACTCCTAAACCGTGGTCCAGCTTCTATTGATCTCAATTATTAACCATTTACAAAAGCACTAAACAGGTACTTAAAGAGTTTAAACACGCAACATGTAGAGGAAAAGGGATCTTTAGCTACTTTAATGAGGTGCATCCCTATGCATGTAATCGTACACGAAATACAGTGTCCTTCTAGAGAAATTATTTTCACACCCAATTTTCTCCATGTACACACCCTCCCATAACCGTTCGTCTTTTATCACGTTCTCATATATTTTTTTCATATCTCAAGGACAAAAGTTGAAAACCAAATTAAAAATATGTTTATCAAATAAACCCTAATCTAACTAGGTCATTTGAAAAATAGTCCCTCTTTTCTCTTCTAAAAATATATTTAACGTTTTTAGCCAAAATGATCCTTGAGATTTATATAATTAATTACTTTGGTCCTTGAGATTTGAAATCAATAGAAATAGTTCTCGAGTTTGCCCACCATCAATCATTTTGGTCATTGCATAAAAATCTCTATTAAATAAGGCTAAAATGATAAAAATACCCACAATTTTTGTCAAATCATTTGGCCCGTTGTTTATTAAATTGAGGGTATTTTTGTCATTTTGGTCCTTATTTGATATAATTTTTCATCGAATGACCAAAACGAGTGATGATGAACAAACTCAGGAATCACTTCTATTGATTTCAGATCTCATAGAACAAACTGATGAGTTATGCAAATCTCAAAGACAATTTTGACTAAAAAGCCTATATTTAATCTACACTGTACAAATAAGAATCCAAGTATAATCTAATGTAACCAACAGTCCAGATTTCAACTTTAATGAATCTATAGTAAGATTATAAATCAATTTGCTTACGCAATGCTAAGTTTTCTAGGTCATGCAAAGGTTTGTACCACACTACTTAAGCATTCAACTTAAAAATTAAAATTTAGGGGAACAATAAATCCACTATTTCTAATTAAAGTCAGAGTTTTTAATTAAATAGAAGGGGTTTTTGAACTTTAATCCTTCAAGAAGATTAAAATTTAAAAAAAACCTAGTGTTAGATTGAATATTGATTTTTAGTCCCTAATGTGTCCTTAATTCAAAATAAAATGTGTATTTTATTTAATATCTCCCATTAAATATTTAAATTTATTAATACACGAATTTTAATTTATTTTTTGACCAAAAAAAAAGTTTTTTAATTTATTAATTTTATTTAACATTCTTCAAACTTGAAAGACTCAATTAATGTACCTAAATGTTAGTACCGAAATGTGTGTACCGAAATATATTATATTGAACTAATATATTTAGGGGTGTGATATCCACACACCCCATTTTACTTCTCACACACCCTTCTAATTTTCGGCCGTCGGATCGGATGAATTGAAGAAGTTCAACGGACAGAAATTAACAAGGGGTGTGTGAGAAGTAATTTGGGGTGTGTGAATAGCACACCCCTATATTTAAATGTTAGTACCGAAATGTATTAATATTAAATTAATGTACCTAAATGTGTATACCGAAATGTATGCACCAAAATGTGTGTACCTAAATATGTGCACCGAAATATATATACCTAAATATATGCACCTAATATATGCACCAAAATGTATGCACCTAAATATATGCACCGAAATGTATGTACCTAAATATAGGCACTGAAATGTATTAATATTAAATTAATGTACCTAAATGTGTGTACCGAAATGTTAATACCGAAATGTATGTACCTAAATGTATGCACCGAAATGTGTGTACCTAAATGTATGCACCGAAATGTTAGTATCTAAATGTATGCACCAAAATGTATTATAATGAATTTAATATACCTAAATGAAGAAGTTACAGTACATCGAAATATATTGTATAACAAAAATTAGTTTATCTAAATGTTCACAACAAAAATATATTACAATGAATGAAATGAAAATAAAAATTATAATGAAATAAAATTAATACATTAAAAATTAGAAAAGAAAAAGATAAATAATTAAAAAATCAAAATATAATTAATAAATGAGATTATTAATGTATCCAGGACTAAAATTAGATTTTGATCTTACTCATGGTTTTAATCAAAAAGTAATCTTTGCCAAGGACTAAAATGAAGTTTTCTATAAATGGAATCCCCTTGCCCGCTACAAATTGCAATGAGAAATACTAAAAGACTTTCTCAAAAGTGAGACTGTCTATAAACTCTTTGTCGCCTTATATTTTTTGCACAATGTTTTATATGTTGGCATGAGAATTGATATTAAACTTGAGATGGCAGAGAATCTACAAAGAGTCCCACTTTGAGATAGTATCCTTAACATTTCTTACTTGCAATATATATGAAGGCTCTTTGATATATTTGGGTTCGGATTAGGCTTGGGTAATTACAACTGTTCTAAAATCCTCGCCTAGCTCCGGATAGGCCTAGCCTAGGGCTTATCCAGAGCTAGGTGGCTGACTACCTTCCCAATAATCCCTAGGTGTTTAAAAATTAAGAAACCGCACCTAAACCTGCTTAGGCGTCCGCCTAACCTGCCTAGACCCAGCTAGGTCACAATTTTCACTTAGACAGAAAATCGATAACTTTCATTTTGCATTTATTTTTTCAATAAAATGTAAGCTACTTGTTGAATATTTAGATGAACATTTATTATATGCTTATTACCCACGTTTTCAATATTTTATAATATATATCATTTATTTTGCAATTTATGTATCCCAATACAATTATGTATTTTTTAAGTATAAATGACACACCCGTACCCGAAGGTAGCGCATGCTGGCCGTCACGTGAGTGTGACGTAGCCAAGTGCGCTGTGCGGAAGCGAAGATCGATAACGAAGTACGAATTAATTCAAACCGAAATCTAGCAACCTAAATACGAATGTGTGCTAGAGATATTACAATACTTAAACATATTCAGAGCGTACTAAGTCAATGCAGTCAAGCATGAATAAAATAGTTTAATTACACCCTCGGTGCCATACATATGTCAAATCTGTCAGAAAGGCCGGAAAATTCTCAAAGTGCCAAACTTGGAATTCAAGCTATCTAGAACTTGGAGGGGCGAAAAACAGAAAGGGAGTGGGTCAGCAAAAACTTTCAAAATCAATCTTTTCTAAAAAGTCTAGCCCCTATCCGTAAAACCTATATAGTTCCCAGAAAATAATATGTACATATATATCTAAATCTTTCTCAGCATAAAACGTTTTTAAAGTATCTCAATGTATGTCGTGCAATGCAATTCAATGCCATCTGAATCTCATAAGTAATGCCATGCTATGCATTTCAATAATCATATCGCTAACATATGTCATCTCAGCCCTCGGCTGTAAATATAGCTCATAACATCTCAATCTCATAATCATATCTACGCTGCACATACATCAATATCTCATCATATCATCATCATCATCATCACTGTATCAATAATAAATGCTCTAGTGCTACAATCACGTGAAGACTGTGCGTATGAACGCGTGTCACCTACATGTCGTACCCACTCAAAAGTGGTCTATACGACAAGACTGTGCACCTACTTGGATTCAAGGCGAGCATGCGGTGCGAGAGGTGAACGACACGTGAAAGACTGTGCCCCTATCTCTGGGCGTGAGCACTAACAGTATGTACAGGTCTATGAGCTAACAATTCATAATATCTCATCGTTTCACATCATATCTCATCACTGTTCGTTCTCAACTATGCATGTACCTACCTAGTACTTACCTGGCGTCTTCGGCACCAACATATGCATGAAAGGTATAATTAAATACTCATGCATCAAAATCAAGTAATATGCAAGTCGATAAAACGTATTTTCCATTTAAAATGCAATTCTGGGAAATCATTATATGTATTTAGGTTATACGGAAAATAATACTGCCCACTCACTGGTAAGTCGCTGGATCGTAGCCCCCGCGTCGAGCCTAGCTACGGTCGTCCTCAGAATACGTTTCACCTATATGAGAAATTACTAAAAATACGTCATTTAAGCACATACACGCGAATACGGAAATAACTTCTCATACATAGCTCAATTTTGGTATTTGGATATACCAACGTGACCTACTCGTCGTCACGAACATCCCCATATTTTTAAAATAATTTTTCACTGCCTCACGCTCCCCCACGCTCCGGCGAAGGCACGACCTCACGCGCCGGCCACGCGCGGCCACGCGCCTGGCATACTGACGGCGTTAACATTGTCACATCCCGGCTCGGGGCGGACCACTTTCCGGGCCCGCTCCACCACCGTAGCACGATATTGTCCGCTTTAGGCCCCGACCACGCCCTCACGGTTTTGTTTCTGGGAACTCACGAGCCACTTCCCAGGAGGTCACCCATCCTGGGATTGCTCTAGCCCCCTTCTCGCTTAACTTCGGAGTTCCTACGGAACTCAAAGTCAGTGAGCTCCCAAAAGGCCTCGTGCTATGTAGGGATGGGAATATACATTTAAGGATCACTCCCCTGGGCGATGTGGGATGTCACAATAAAGCTGACACACCCATACCCGAAGGTAGGGCATGCTGGCCGTCACGCGAGTGTGACGTAGCCAAGTGTGCTGTGCGGAAGCGAAGATCGATAACGAAGTACGAATATGTAATTTGTTTCGTCGATCTACGAAGTTTGATATGGTTTTGGTGTTGTGCCATACATAAAACCGAGAGAGAGAGAGAGATCGTGTGAAGAGAGAGAGAGTGACTGTGGGAGTGAAAGTGTCGGTGAGAGAGTGAGAGAGAGTGTGTGGTGTGTCAAAACCATCTAACACCATAAAGTCTAAGGCTCCAATAATTGAGGGCCACCAATTATTGGTCCTCATACAACACACATGCACATGTACGTAATCCTCGAAGGGTAAATATGTCATTTCATAATTAATAAGTCAATATAATCGGGACGGGTCGTCACAATCTACCCACTTTATAAAAATTTCGTCCCAAAATTTCATACAACATATATACATACTAATACTCATAAAATAACCTCGGGTACATCTCTCTCATCCGATCCTCGGCCTCCCAAGTAGCTTTCTCCGCTGAATGATTCCTCCACAAAACTTTCACTAAACGAACTGTCTTGTTTCGGAGCACCTTATCTTTCCAATCAAGTATCGTCACTGGCTCCTCGTCATAGGTCAAATCTGGGTTAATCTCTAAAGGTTGTAGAGGAATAACATGCGACGAGTCTGAAACGTAATGTCGAAACATCGATACATGAAACACTTTATGAACTCTGGATAACTCCGACGGCAACTCAAGCCTGTAAGCTACTTCACCGACTCGCTCGGTGATCCGATAAGGTCCAATGTACCTAGGACTCAACTTACCCTTCTTCCTGAATCGAACCACACCCTTCCAAGGCAATAACTTGAGAAATACCCAATCGTCAACATTATACACTCGGTCAGTAGCATGCCTGTCTGCTAAACTCTTTTGGCGATCTTGGGCGATTTTCAGATTAGCCTTGATAACCTGAACATTCTGAGTAGTCTCCTCTACTATCTCAGGGCCCACTAGAACTCTTTCGCCAACCTTTAACCAACACAAGGGTGTACGACAAGGTTTCCCATAAAGTGCCTCGAACGGTGCCATTCTGATACTAGAATGAAAGCTATTATTATAAGCGAACTCCATCAAATCCAAACGCTGATGCCATGAGTCGCCAAACTGCAAAACTGAGGATCTCAGCATATCCTCCAAAGTCTGAATAGTTCTCTCTGATTGACCGTCCGTCTGAGGATGATAAGCTGTGCTGTACAATAGTCTCGTACCCAACGCCTCCTGGAAAGTAGTCCAGAACTTAGAGGTGAATCGAGGATCGCGATAAGAGACAATACTCACTGGAACGCCGTGATACTTCACGATCTTCGATATGAATAGCTCGGCCAACCGATTCAACGAAAACTTTTCCCTGACCGGAATTAAATGCGCTGACTTCGTGAGTCGGTCGACAATCACCCAAATTCCATCATATCCGTTATGAGTACGAGGGAGCTTGTACACGAAATCCATAGTGATATCATCACATTTCCACTGCGAAACGGGTAGCGGTTGCATCAACCCAAACGGCTTCTTCCTCTCGGCTTTGACTTGCTGACATATGATACATCTGCCTACATACTCAGCGATTTCCCTCTTCATACTCGGCCAATAGTAGAACGGTCGAATAGTATGGTACATCTTTGTGCCTCCCGGATGCATCGCATAAGCTGAAATGTACGCCTCATCTAGGATATCCTTCTTTAACTCAGCATTATTTGTCACGTACATCTTGCTTCCCTGCATAAGCATACCGTGTGATTCTCTGATTCGCAGGTCTTTCTTCTTACCATCATTTCTTAGCTGAATAAGTTCCTGAATCTCATCGTCGTTCGTCTGGATCTCAAGTATCCTGTCGATTAGGATTGGCCTAACTTGGAAACTAGCAAGGCTTCCCCCCGAGTATCCACCGTCGAATTCTCTACTTCCAAATGCATTCTAGTCGATCTCAACTCGGTAAGAAGAAGAACTCGGCTCACATGAAAAGCGTTAATTCTGCCCTGGGACTTCCTGCTAAGAGCATCAGCTACCACATTTGCACGACCAGGATGATATTCAATCGTGCAATCGTAGTCGCTCAGTAACTCAATCCATCGACGCTGGCAAAGATTCAAATCCTTCTGGGTAAAAATGTACTAGAGACTCTTATGGTTTGAAAAGATCCTGCATTTCTCACCATAGAGGTAATGTCTCCAGATCTTTAAGGCAAAGATAATGGCAGCCAATTCTAAGTCTTGTGTAGGGTAATTCTTTTCATGAGGTTTTAACTGGCGTGAAGCGTAAGCAATCACCATACCATGCTGCATCAAAAAGCAACCCAAGCCATTCAACGATGCGTCATTGTAAATCTCGAAATTACCATCATCGTCAAGAAGCGTCAAAACAGGAGCATGAGTGAGACAATACTTCAACTGCTGGAAACTCCGCTCACAACCATCATCCCATTCGAACTTGATGTCCTTCCTGGTCAACTTCGTCAATGGTAGCGCCATGATCGAAAAGTCTTTAACGAACCGCCGATAGTAACCTGCCAAACCAAGGAAGCTCCAAACCTTGGTGACGGTTCGTGGCTGTTCTCAATTCTTTACAGCCGTAATCTTCTCAGGGTTAACCTGAACACCCTGAGATGAAACGACATGACCCAAAAATGCTACTTCGTCCAACCAAAACTGGCACTTGCTGAACTTGGCATACAATTGATGCTCTCTCAATTTCTTCAACACCAACGACAGATGTCGAGCATAGTCAGCCCTTGACTTATAATACACCAAGATATCGTCGATGAAGACAATAACGAACCTATCCAGATACGGTTGAAACACCTTGTTCATCAATCCCATGAAAGCAGCTGGTGCATTAGTCAAACCAAATGGCATAACCAGAAACTTATAGTGCCCATAACGAGTCCTAAAGGCAGTTTTAGGAACATCGTCACTCCTGATTTTCAACTGATAGTAGCCTGACCTCAAGTCGATTTTTGAAAACACACAGGCACTTCGAAGTTGATCGAAAAGATCATCGATACGCGGCAACGGATAACGGTTTTTAATGTCGCCCGATTCAACTGCCTGTAATCGATACATAATCTCAAGGTACCATCCTTCTTCCGAACAAATAAGATTGGGGCTCCCCAAGGCGAAGTACTGGGCGGAATAAACCCCTTCTCAAGTAATTCCTGCAACTGAATCTTCAACTCTCGTAACTCGGCAGGTGCCATTCGATATGGAGTCAACGAGATAGGATTAGTACCTGGCAACAAGTCAATGGTAAACTCCACGTCGCGATCTGGCGGTAATCCAGATAAATCATCAAGGAATACGTTGGCGAAGTGTCTAACCACTCGAACATCCTCCAAGCTAGCAGAAGCATCATCATGAAGTACTACATGAGCTAAGTATCCCTGGCAACCTTTCGTCAACAACTTTTTGGCTCTCACCGCCGAAATGACGCCATGTCTAACTCCGCTACGCTCACCAACAAAAGTTATCTCCAGTAATCCAGGACAATGAAAGGTCACTGATTTCCCGTAACAATCAATCTTGGCACGATTGTAGTACAACCAATCAGTGCCCAGAATGACGTCAAAGTCAACAATATCTACCAGAGTGAGGTTAGCAGGCATAACCACGTTCTCCACTACCACGGGACATTCTGAATATACATAATCCACATAACATTTCTCCCCTCTAGGCATAGCAAACTCCAACTCATACCCAAGGGGTGAAGATTGAGGTTGAGTCAGTTGAGCAAATGTATGAGAAATCACAAAGTGTGTAGCACCACAATCAATCAAGACTCTAGCATAATGACCAAGAATATTCAACGTACCCATGATCAGATCCGGGTTGTTCTGCGCGTCCTGTAGCGATAGGTTATGGATACGACCCTGTGTCTGCTGACGTCATCCTCGTCCTCGATTTGCGTGCATCCCACGCCCCTGAGTGTTTTTTCCCCGGCTAGACTGCCCGGCCTATCTCGAGGATCCAACACCACTAACTGCAGCATCCAACTGCTGGGGCTGTCCTCCATAATACCACTGAGAGCTACCTGCTGTAAACTGCTGTTGGGGCTGATATCCACCTGAATACGGCTGCGGATGAGGCATATACCCTCCGGAATACTGCTGCTGGGGAGGCATATATCCTCCGGAATATTGTCCATATCCGCTCTAGTGGTAAGGATCCATGGGGTACTACGGCTGGTACTGGTCCGATGAATACGGCATAGGATCCCCACAGTAGTGGAAGGCTCCACCACGTCCCGTCTGTGCATAGCCACTTGAAAGAGAGACTAAGAGAGCTAGGGCTTTAGTTTAACGGTTTAAAACAAGTTACCAATGGCTAGACCTTAATAAAACCGTTATTTTAGTGGGTGCTTGAACGATTCCCATTAAACCTCTTCTCGAAATCTTTTTTTTTTTCACGTTGAATCAACATGTTGAGCATGAAATTGTCAGGTCGACCCAAAACTATCATATACCTATATATATATTAAACGAGTTTGGGTAGGTAAATTTTTAGTACATCAATATTTTTATACTAGGGGAGGGAGAGTTCAGCTAAGCCACACAATAGGTAGCCAAATTTGGTATCGAATTCACCATCCACGAGATTCGAACGTAAGACCTCTCACTTTTAAGCGAAGAAAAATACCACTGAGTGACTTAGTAGGTAAATTTTAGTTCTATAAATAGAACAGCAGAGAAAGGGTTCAGTAACTATAGTTCTAAAAGGGTGTTTTTGTGTGACATCCCTAACTCTTACTAGACTGGACTGGACTGGACTGGACTAACAACCAATGTAGTCCAGCGTTTGGCAAAGCAAAGGATTAGCTTTAATGACGTTAGTTCGGACTCGCCTCGACTCCAGGCCTCACTAGCTGTTGTCAGCTAATCCCAAACAAAAGCATGGTATTAGCTAGGGCTAGATGTCGTTGCCTTCTTCTCTCTAAATCCATCTTCAGCAGCCTTCTTCAGTGACCACAGCCCCCCACGACCTAAAATCTTAGAATCTGGTGACCACCCATAATCTGATTACCACTCAGGGAGTTGGATGGGAAAAGAGGCAGAGGGAAGAGAGATAGGGATTTGAAAGGAAAAACACCGGGAAGATAGATAGGGAGTTGAACAGGAAAACTCACCATGGCTGCCATTGAATTGGCGATACTAAGCTTGAGAGGGAGGGGTTGGAGTTTTTTTTTGGAAGGCAAGTCTCCATTTTTTGTGATTTTAATTTGAATCGTTTGTGCAACAGAGGAAGAAAATGAGCGAAGAAACTTGGATACATAGAGGAAGGAAAAGATTAGAGGTTAGATGGAGAGGGGAGAGAGACGGCAGAGTAAAAAATGAGAGGTTAGATGGAGAGAAAGATGATTCGCGGATGATTCTAGAAAATAAGAAAAAAAATAAATTATTAATAGAATATTAATAAATATATATTAAGTTAATAATAAAATATTATGGATATATATAATATTACAAGTGACCCTCTACCTCAGTGGTGGAGAGGAGTGTTGTTCTTGCACCACAGCGTGGGTTCAAACCTCATAGGTCTCTAATCTAACAAATATATCGTTTGACAAAAAAATAATATAATATTAGAGTACTATTTCTTAGTCCGACACTGCACTAAACGATTCACTAAATCTATCCAATTTAGTCTAGTTTAAGCCGATATAACAAGCGCGCCCTAAAAGGAAAATAAAGGCCAAGAGAAAAAGAGCTTTGCATTATTTAATGTAGGCAATAAACTCTTGATACAAAATTAATTGCTGGGGCTTGGAGGACCATTCCTACCTTATTCCTGTGCCTAAATAAGGGAAAGGATCCTCGCCGGATCACTTTCCTAGGGATCCTAGGGATCCCGTAATCTCAACCGTTCATCGTATATCGTGCGGTTAGAAATCATTAGATACTATTCATATTTAAATTTAAATTTAAAATTTTGAAATGATTTCAGACCGCACGATATACGATAAACGGGTGAGATTACGGGATCCCTAGGATCCCTAGGAAAGGGATCCGGCGAGGATCCTTTCCCCCTAAATAACACAGCAAGTACTGGACACTTTGTTAGCGGTGGTCGGTTCAACCCTAATTAGTCAGGGCCATTTTTTGTAAAGGGTATCCCACCGTGCACCTGGCGTTCGTGCGATCATTTGATTCATTTTCATCAGAGAGCTGCCAAATACACGTTTCCAGGGTTTGACACAAAACCTAAGGAATCTAACAAATATGAAAAAAGTTAAATATATATTTTGCTTGTGTTTGCATTGATTTTTTCTCTCTTTTCTTTGCTCGTGAAAATTGTTTTAGAAATTACTTGATGTAGATGAACTTCGAAAATTAGCGAGGGAAAGAAAATACACTAGAGGATATGTAGAGGAAAATGAGATGTGAAAGTCATTTCTCCCAACACCGTGACTAGCCTGGAAACGACTCGGGAGTGGCACTACTACTCTTTTGCCATTGGCATACCGATTACTGAGAAATTAAGGAAAGAGAAACTTTGTCCTAAAACAAACTTACGTAACATTTTTTAGGTTAAATTTTATGCCCTCAAAACTCGTTGTATCTTTGTGTGTTTTATCTCATTTGTTGACACTTTGTCATTTGTTTAAATTTTACTTAACAGTGTCAACTCTTTAAATTATTTCCTGAATAAAAATTTAAAAATTAAAGATAAATAAATTAAAAGAACACGTTTCACTTAAGTAGATGAGTCACAAAGACCACCAAGAATTTTAGATGCGGAATATTTGAACTCAACATATTTATGCCCCTACCTTATAAGGGAGGTGTTTTATTTAGCTAAGCAAGGCAAATTCAACTTCACTTATTATTTTTTTCTTCAAACGATTCAATCTTTGGAGCAGAGAGAAGAACAAACTGTTTCTACTTAATTTTCTCCAATTTTCACTCTTAATTTTTATTAATTTATTTTCGCTTGTTGACTTCAAGAATATTGGAGATGGAGCTCATTGAATATATAGATGTCAACAATAAGAGAATAATGAAGATAGAGCCGAAAAGTCCAGTGATGGACTTACAAGTTCCCAGATTTCCAATGTCAACCATATCACTCTAAAGCCAGCTGAACAGACTGAACAGTTGGTGTCACAGTTCAGACAAACAAAAGCAAAATTAAAACGAGATAAATTTCCAAAACTAAAATAAAATAAAATAAAATAGAAATGGAAACCCAGAATTTGCATATGATCATATGTATTCGTAATGTAATCAAAATACGATAACAATTCAGATATTATTCTCTCTTCCTGTCTGTTCCTCATTAAAAACTAAGCAGCAGAAACAGTTTCCGCTAACCTTCTTAAAAATAAAATAAAAACAGAAACCCTAAATTTAGTTGGGAAGAAAAATAGAAAGATGCATGCAAACTGGTTAGATCCATGCCCTTCTTTTTTTCTAGCTATCTTAAGCTACCTTATCATATGGGAACATTTTGCAGGAAGCTATATAGGAATTATTAGTTCTGGACCCTGGCTGCAAACTCACCCATAACCTCAGGGTACTGAAACATGTTATCCACTCCCATGGAGTGATCTGAGCCGCCGCCCAACGGCACGTGATCGTTGTAAAACGGTGCTGCCTGTGGCTGTGACACTTGCTGTTGTTGATGATGATGATCCATTAATTCGTTGAAACTACATCCTTCCTGGTTGTGCGGCTGAGGCAGCGGCAGCAGCTCTTGGAAATTGTAACAAACATTTACCTGACGGTGATCCTTTTTTGAGTACCCTTCAACGGACCTCGTCGAAGACCCATCAAAGCAAGGTGTATGAGCTGCACTGGAAGGATGGGCGTAGTCATCAGTCCATTTGGGAACATCGTTTGATAATTTCTTGGAGGTGGGTTTTGGGAAGAAGCGGTGGATCACCTCTTCTAGAAATCCGGAATCGGACGGCTCCGTGGGGAAGAAGTCGGAGGGGTAGTCGTGTTGATCGTCGTGGGAGGTGGGTTTTGTGAGAGGAGGTGAAGTAATATCCACGAAGGGAAGAGTTGTAGTAGAAGTAGGAGTAGTAGCCATGGAAGAAGAAGAACCAGTAGTGAAATTAGTGCTTCCGGAGATGTTGGCTTCATGGCGTGGACCAGAAGAGGGGTAGTTGACCAAAGAAGCTGGAGAACAAGAAATAGAAGAAGAGCCGTTTATGTTGTACGGAAACTGGTTATTGTAGACGGGAGATGGGTTTTGTGAGGGATTTATGAAATTCCGGAGGAAAAGCATGTTGAAAGAAGAAGTTGCAGCAGCAGTAGTAGCGCCGCCGTAGCCGTCGTTCTGATTAGGAGATGGGTATTGCAAAAAGGGTACAGAATTCCAATTAGGAGAGTAGTTAGCGCCGCCGTAGCCATTACGGGTTTTAGCAGACGGGTGAGAGTGCATGCGGTAGCTGAAAGGAGGGAAGGGGGGATCGGCGACGGCATCGGTAGGCGGGGAAGGAGGATAGACAAAGTTGGTCCGAGCCTTGACGCCGCGCATGGCACGAGCGGCGCAGTCATAGGCGCAGGCCGCTTCCTCTGCCGTGTCGAAGGTCCCCAGCCAACGCCGTTCTTTGGACAGCGGGTCCCGGATCTCCGCCGCGTAACGACCCCAGGGCCTGCGTCGCACGCCGCGGTATCTCATTGCGCCCGAGCCAGCGGCTGTCGCAGTGTCTCTCAGCGAGCGCTTATTGGTGGCGGCGGTCGTTGACTTTCTTTGCTCTTTAGTGATCGGGTCGGGTTCAGAAGAGTGAGTGAATTCGTCCATCCTTCTGATCGCTTCTTCCATTTTTGTTGCGTGAGAGACAAAAGGGTATCTGTGATATTATGTGCGTTGGGTTTGTTGATGATGATGATGAGTAGGAAGAGAGTTGTGGGAGCTGGGAGGTGTATTTATAGCTGGAGATCGATTAAGAAGCTGGAGATCGATTAAGAAGCTGGAAACAGTGAAAGTGACTGATTTTTAATTTTCATTCAATTCTAGGCACGTAGAAATTTTTATGGAGTATTTGAGTTTAAATCACGCGATGTACTGTTAAACGTTTTATAATAAGATGGTGGTACTCAAACAATATATTTTTTTATCTTTTACATAGTTTTTATTATTATTATTCATTAAATTTTTTTAATTTATTCAATATAACGGTTGGCTAAATTTTGAGAATAATAATACTTCATACATTAAAAGTTGTTTGCATGTACATGGCGGTGGAAATGCAACACAAAACTCGAAAAAGGAGAATCATCAGGGTTGGTTTGAAATTTTCAGGGTTCAATTCTAACGACTAGGATGTTCTACTGGCCCAACCGTCTCTGACGCAGAGGTCGTGGTCATTTCCTCCATCTTTGTTCACATTTTCAACCCACAAGTTGTTGGATGAAAATCGGCGCAAGAGAACCAACCACCTACAGTTTGCTTAGACAAATTGCCACTAACATAGAAGATATGAAACTAATTTTCCTAAAGAAAAATCACATGTGGATTAGAGTACCCTAAACCATAGGCGGAGCTACTATAGGCCTAGAGGGGGCGGCAGTTTTTTTTTTTGGGTTTTGTTTTGCTGCAAAAAAATTGGTTAGTTTTGCATCCAAATGATCAACTCTAAATATAATACAATTAAATTTTTTATGTTAATTCTTCCTATCAAGGGAAATGCTAAGGAGATTATTCTAAAAGTGCGTCTTCATGGATTTTTCGTCATCACATATTTCTATCACAATTTTTGTACCAACATTATAAAACATTTTGCAAAAAAACATAAAGTGACAGAGAATCTATGGAGAGCCCACTTTGAGAAAGTCTCCTTAGCATTTCTCTTGGTATCAATATGACTGACTTCGCCAACAATGACTATAAGTGTTTTGTGTTAAAAATTTTGTGAATTAAAAATGTTTCATTCAGTAAATTTTTTTAATTTTTTTAACTGACTTTGTTGTTTATGGATGCCCCCACTAATACAAATCTCTGGCTTCGTCCCTGCCCTAAACCCTAGTTTAATTCTTGAGTGTAATATAAGAGTTGCACGAATTTTTTTTATTTTTAATAATGTGTAAAAGTATGTCACAGTTGTTAACTCATATCAGTTCAATAACAATACGTTTTAAAATCAAATTCAAACAGCTTGATTTGTGTATACGAGATGCAAATTCACATACACTACTATAAGATTTCTAAAACTTCATTTTTATTAGAGAAAATTGAAGTATTGGTTCCTAAACCTTGACTGAATTGGAACTTTGGTCTATAAAAATGTAGAGCAGTGATCCTTTTTAGTAACTCCCCTACAACATTTGTCTCTTATTTATCATATTATGTAATATGAGCATTGTGACACACCTCGACCCGGGAGGGTCGAAGCATGCTGGCCATCACCGTGAAGTGACGTAACCATAGGGGTAAGTGATGTAAAAAAAACATGAGTAAATTAAAATCAAACTAGAACTAAGTTCAAAAAAATATAGTGATAGAGTACACAAACGTGGGAGTGACTCACTATAGTTATTCAGAGCATAAAGACAGAACGACTACCGAAGAGTAGTCAAGCATCTGAAGTACACTTATTACACACGGTGATAAGTGAAGGAGAGGGTTTTGGGGAAAAAGGGCTGACGGGTGATGTGACATCCCACATCGCCCAGGGGAGTGATCCTTATATGTATATTCTCATCTCTACCTAGCACGAGACCTTTTGGGAGATCACTGGCTCCAGAATTCATCGGAACTCTAAAGTTAAGCGAGTAGCGCGCGAGAGCACTCCCATGATGGGTGACCCACTGGGAAGTTCTCGTGTAAGTTCCCAGAAACAAAAACCGTGAGGGCGTGGTCGGGACTCAAAGCGGACAATATCGTGCTACGGTAGAGGTCGAGCTCGGGATGTGGTGGACCCCGAGTCGGGATGTGACATTTAGTATAAGAGCCAAACCCTGGCCGTGGTGTGCTGACGAGGACGTCGGGCCCCTAAAGGGGGTGGATTATGACATCCCACATCACCCAGGGGAGTGATCATTATATGTATATTCTAATCTCTACCTAGCACGAGGCTTTTTTGGAGCTCACTGGCTTCGGAGTTCATCGGAACTCTGAAGTTAAGCGAGTAGAGCACGAGAGCACTCCCATGATGGGTGACCTACTAGGAAGTTCTCGTGTGAGTTCCTAAAAACAAAAATTGTGAGGGCGTGATCAGGGCCCAAAGTGGACAATATCGTGCTACGATGGAGGTCGGGCCCGAGATGTGACAATTGCTTCATATTATAACACATTAAGAAATAACATTAACCAAAGTTCAAACACCATGCTTCAATATTTCTCATTGCATTATATAACTTTTCAAGAAATAATTTCAATTTTTTTTTTGTTAAGGAGTTTTACCTGCATGATAAATAATAAAAAAAATTATTTTCACTACATATGTTCTTGTTACGTGTGGACATTTCCTGTGACAGCTGAGAGTAACAAGTGAAGAAAATTTTCATTATGACCGGAACACGAGTGGTACACCACGTGTTTTTATAGAAATGGTGGGAAATTTTCTTTTTTAAGTTATTAACTTTTTAACCTACATATCCCAATATTTGTATAATGACACGTGATATATCATCTCGTATATCGGTCACACTGAAAAATATCTCGTAAGGGGTGGGAGAATAAATATCTTCGGCAATTCCAAGAGCAGAGAATAAAAGTATAGTAGAACTAAGGATTTTTTTTTAATTTCTAAATACTTACCATCTCTAACAGAGATGTTAAATCTTAAGTAGAAGGTCATGTAATTAAATTTGAAAACATGAGTAAGTTCCAACTGATATGTCAATCTTATGTGGATTGACATATGAATTTTTATATGTCAAAATTGACATATGAGAAAAGGTAATGTGAAATAATTTTTAATTATTTTATTGTGTGTGACACACCCCGACCCAAAAGTGAGGCATGCTGGCTATCACGTGAGCGTGACATAACCATGTGCACAGTGCGGAAGCAAGATGAATACGAAGAATACGAACGAATTAAAACCAAGCCACTAGCAATCCTAATTAAGATAGTTTGCTAGAGCGAGAATTAAGAGTGCTTATACAGAACCAGAACTAGCTCCTACTGAGTTGAGAGAGTTGAAGATCCAGTTGCAGGAGTTACTTGATAAAGGTTTCATTCAGCCTAGTACTTCACCTTGGGGAGCCCTAGTCTTGTTTGTTCGAAAGGAAGATGGTACCTTGAGACTATACATTGATTACAGGAAATTGAATCGGGTGACGATTAAAAACCGTTATCCGTTGCCGCGTATAGACGATCTTTTTGATCAACTTTGAGGTGCCTGTGTGTTTTCAAAAATTGATTTGAGGTCTGGTTACTATCAGTTGAAAATCAAGAGTGACGACGTTCCTAAAACTACTTTTAGGACTCGTTATGGTCATTATGAGTTTCTCGTGATGCCATTTGGATTGACTAATGCACCAGCAGCTTTCATGGGGTTGATGAATAAGGTATTTCAGCAGTATTTGGATAGATTCATCATTGTCTTCATTGATGACATTTTGGTGTATTCTAAGTCAAATGCAGACCCACTGGGAAGTTGCTCGTAAGTTCTCAGAAACAAAAAATTGAGGGCGTGGTCGGGGCCCAAAGCGGATAATATCGTGTTACAGTGGTGGAGTGGGCTCGGAAAGTGATCCCCCCGGGCCGGGATGTGACAATGTGAATCCTATTAATACACTAATTATAAATCTTGAAATTTTTTTTTTAAAATGGGTTCAATAAATATCGTTTATAACAAAAAAAACATATCGATTGGAGAAAAAAATCTGACATTATTACGTCAGCTTTCAAATTAATTTTTGATATTTATCTTTTGATGATAGAAAAATAAAAAGAGGAAGTAAGAATATGATTGATGTAGATTGAATATTTATGATATTGCCGTAAATTACAGGTTGCTTTTCAAACTTCAACTTTTTAATTTTTATTTTCACTTCAAAAACTGGAACACTAGTAAAACGAAGAAAAGCAAAGAGCCAAACGAAACCACATTTCCGGAAATGGTTATAACATGCACATGACTCCATCCAACAGGCAATGAAACCGCGAAAGAGCCCGGAGTTCTGGACAAGCATATAAAAGTAGCTGCTGCTACCTTCTATTTTTTTTTTAATAAATTAAGAAATATAAATTATGGCCATAGGGAGTGGGAGATGAAGAACAATGATTTATATAAAATTGTTTCATAGTCAAAGCGGTGTTTCAATTTAATAATATAATTTTTTTTACGATATAATATAATTTAGTTCGTGTTAAAAAGATTATCTATTTAAATTATATTTTATGAATCGTCATATCATAAGTCTATAAAATAGAATCTAAAAACATGAATTATATATATATATATATATATATATATATATATATATATATATATATATATATATACACATTATTCAAATTATAACCTCACGTGAGGGTGAGACCGATACATGCAAAGGTGGTCTATATAGAACAATAGTTCTTTCTCTACTTCCTTCTTTGTCCATTGTGATTAACATTCTGAATGAATACACTGGCGGCGCTCAGATCCTACTTTGGTTTTTGTTATTTTGTATTGGTTTCATGCATGTTGGCAAATTTTCCATATATGCAGTTCCAAACTTTCAATGGCTTCTCCTGGTTTTTTGCATTAGCGGGATGAGTTAGGGTTTGAAAACCAAGGATTTAATGGTCACGTGGACTTGTCTGATATATATATTTAGGGTGTTTTTAGGTAATTTATAAAAGGGTTTTTGTTATTGGAGTGTTTTTACCCATGTTAAATTAATCTGTCTAGATTCCAAATCCAACTAAAACAACACCTCCACCCATGTTGGGGTCACCAAGGCTAACCAGTCACGGCTGGCGCCATGTTGATTCTAAGTCTAAGTCCAAATCCAGGGCATTGACGTTAGCGGGTCCACATTAATTTTTATTTTTATTTTTTTGCACCAAGCATGGCGCGACAAAAACTAAGCTTGGGGCCTGCCACAACAGTCGGCTGGGCATCCAACGATCACTAGCCGTGTCGCCACATCTCAGATGTCCATTTCAAATTCTTACTTTTAATCCAATGGTTCTTACAATAATCATAGTCACTTATTCTAAATTAATTTCACCCGTTGAATAATTTACTAAATAATTGAATTGTACAATAAAAATAAATAAATCTTGTGAATAGTAACATTCATAATAAGTTATCCAAATTCACGTGGAAATGCTCTTAGGCCTTCTTTTATTCAGTTCTGTTTTATTATTAGGTTTTGTTTGGTTGTGAGATGGAGACCAAAGTTGTTTGTGTTCGAGTCGGAAGACAAGAAAAGGAGGTTAAATTTCTACAAATCTAATGCTCTTCTTAATTATCTTTATTCTATTTACCTTAATTCATTATTTACAAGTCTTTGCCCTAGCTTGAAAAACGAGTATACATCTTTGTTACACGTGTGTATGCTTCATTTCAAGGATAATACTTGTGTCTATTCATGTGCATCTTTTTGTTTGTTCAGTCGTGATTGATGTAGTTTAATTGTATAGTTGTTATAGCCGAGAACGTTCATTGTCTTCATCATCAATCAAAGATATTTTATGCTAAACAAAAAAACAATCATTCAATTTAGCAGTCCTTTAGGGTTTGTATAATATGACCATTTAATCTAATGATCAACAGTTGATTCGTTTGATTTAAAGAATATAAGATCACCAATTTGATTAATTTAATTGCACAAATGCAATTAAACAAAAGGTGAATGCAAGTATATTGTCCTTAATTTAATGGCACAAATGCAATAAACAAAATATTTCATTTAATAACCATTATTTAATAGGGAACTTTAACGAAAAGCTCCCGGTACTGTTCACTTTAACGAAAAACCACATTTTTACACTAAAAAGTCAATCCTGACACTATTCACTTTACCCTTTATTTTGTCCTTATCGTTAAAACTCAAAGTTTTCAAGCCCTTTTCATTAGTTTTCCTTATTTAATATCATCTACGCAAGTTCTTATGTAGAGAACAAATAAACGTGTCTAGAAGTGAGTAACATTATTTATTTAAGGCTAAATTTTTTTTGTGGTCCCTGTGGTGACACTCCACTTTCAATGTGACCCTTGGGGTGAAAAACTATTAATTAAACCCTCGTGGTGAGTCATGTTAGCAATTGAGGTCCAAATCCAAACTTCCATTAGTCTTCCGTTAAATAAAATCATGTGACTATCACATGTGGATCGGTCAAAATTAAGTTTATTTATTTTGGAAAATAAAAAAACAAAAACATGATTAGATTAAAATATAATTACAAACAAAAGAAACTTGTAAAGATAAAAAATAAAAAAAAACCAACGTTCCCGTATCTCATCTCAGGCTCCCAGCCACCGCCATAGCCACTAGTGGACCTCCTCCACCGTCACTAACCATCACCCCAATTTGATAGCACATGCATCTCAACCTATATAATGCAGAAAAATTATATATGTACAAGAATAACTTAAAGAGTTAAAGACAATGGGTGAAATGCAGTATATATGCATTCAGACGGATGAAAGGCATTGTAGAATTAAAGACAATGGGTGAAAGGTATTGCAGAAAATTCAATCTTCAGGTCCACCCTCCGCATATGAACTTCAAGAGCGTAAGAAAGTTAAAGAATTAAAATTCATAGAGATTAAGAAAAAAATTGAAAGGGTGTGTACTGGCCAATTATGGCCTGCATAAAACCACATTACCAATTAAAGACAAAACTGAAAGGCATTTATGCATTCATATTGATACAAATTGATACAAGAATGAAAATTCAATTAAGACTAAGACTCTAATTCATGATCAAAAGTGTGTTGGCATTGAAAAAAAAAACAATGGTATATTAGAAGTATTTTTCCAAACAAAATTAAATCATACCTAAGAAGTTAGGCGCGACTTCACCTTCACCTCTTCTTCTAGCCATAGACGTGGTTTTATAGGTTTAGTTTCAATCTTCGCGTTCAAGCTTTTTTTTTTTTTTTGTAAAATCTAATTTCAGTTAAACCTTAAATTATACTAGATGTCCATTGAATAAGCTGTAATTTGGATTGAAAGAACGAATTTGACCTTTCATGTGATAGTCGCGTGAGTTTATTTAACGGAAAACTAACGAAAATTTGGATTTGAACCTCAATTGCTAACAACACCCACCACGAGGGTTTAATTAAAAGTTTTTTTTACCACGAGAGTCACATTGAAAGTGGCATGTCATCACAGAAATCACAAAAAAAATTGGCCTTTATTTAATATATATGAATGGCTAAACATAAGTTTGTATGAGTTTTTTACTCACACAACTTTAAATAATTTTTAGCAAAATAAACTATTTGAATGATGATATTTGCATGAGTGAAATACATAAATTAAAATGAAAACTAATGAAAATGGTTTGAAAACTTTGTGTTTTAACGATAAGAACAAAATAAAGGGTAAAGTGAATAGTACTAGTATTGACTTTTTAGTGTAAAAATGTGATTTTTCGTTAAAGTGAAAGTACCGGGAGCTTTTCGTTAAAATTTCCTAAATTAAAACCTGACGAAAGACATGAGGTGCCCCGTGGAATGGACACAAGTATTATCCAACTAAAAAAAATTCATAGATAAGATACAACTTCTTCCTTCCCAATGTAATTTTCTACCCTAAGACTTATTGGGCATGTTCTGTCAAAAATTATACCCGCACTCCCTTATATTATGTTTGAATGAAGAAATTTAAGATTACTGAGGAATTTTAAAATAACGAAAATTGAAATGACAGGATTTTATTTTCTTGAATTTGTGAATTTTCTTGTTTGGTTAACCCTAAAAGAATAATAGAATTGAATACCGAATTTGTTATTTTTAAACTCTCAATCATAGAAATTAAGAAATGACACCTATTTACATGAAATTTAAACTTGGGAATTGGAGGTTTCAAATTCCAAGTATTTTTCTCACACGGAAATTCTAAATTTCTATGTTTATGAATCTAAACAAGGGAATTGGTGCATGTCAATTTATAAATTCTGACTTTTATTCAAATTTTAAATTTATTTCTCTCATCCAAACGTAGTGTTATGATGTGAACCAAACAAGGGATATCTTAGAATACAAAAAGAAATGTGTCAAGGACAAAGGGCACCAAACAACCCGTTGGTTTCAAAAGTAAACCATAGGGGGTTTAGCCAAGAGAATCCATTGAGAAAGTAACCTGTTCATGCTCTCAGCAAGTTTGGCAAACTTTTAATTAATCCGGTACCAATAATTGGTATAGGTTGAGATATTTAATTTCAGTATCAGTTAGGGGAGAGAGAATTTCCCTGCACGGTGGACTGTTCTTGTGTGGATCACCTTCAGGACCGACCTCGTTATATAGCTAATCAAGTAATTAACCCTATAGAAGGCAGTTAATGATTTTGTGAATTCAATCTTTAGAGTCTGATTATTGATCTCATTGCCGTATATTACAGATAGGGATGCTGTTCTATACGAACCACAACAGTGTGTAACAGTATAAGGTTGTTTTTGTACAAGAAATGAGAAAATAAACTATTTTTTATCAAATGATACACTATATAATTAAAATAAGGTAAGAAATTTAATCAAGAAAAATGATAGAATTAAAATAAAGAAAGTGAACTATTATTGGTATTTTAAAAATTCTGATTGTTTACATCTTACAAGTATGTTTTTTTTCATAAATATAAAAATTAATAAAAATAAAATTAAAAGTCAAAATAATAGTATTATAATTATTTTTTTAATGTAAAAATATAATTTTTTATTAAAATAAAAAGTACGGAAAATTTTTCTTTAAATTTCTTATTTCCTAACCCGAAAAGGAGAGTAGCAGTAAAGATTTTAACGACAAGAAGATCGAAGGCTGTCAGAAGGGGCAATAGAATCAATGGAAAGTAATTTGGGCAGCTTTTTTTCTTTTTGTTTGCAGTTGGATGATGGGAAATGAGAAGGCCAGAGACTTTATGACCTTTTTCTTCTTCCATTATCGAATGTTAAAATATTACTAAAATAATGTTTTATAAATTGAGCTTCTCAAGATCAAGATTTTGTTGGTTGTGGTTGGAGAGGTAAGGAATGTCTTGGAATTCATTTTATTGAAGAATAATGTTAAAGGAATTAAAATTATAAATAATATTTATAAATTAAGTAATGTATCGTTACTAAGAATGAACACTCTTATTAAAATTCAAGTAATAATTTAATTATTAACTTTTATGTTTTTTAATTTAAAAAATTTAGTCTACAAATTTAGTTTTCTTAACATTACTCCTTCACCAAATATATCATCCTCTCATTCTTTACTTCTTTAAATTATTTACTCAAAAAAACTTTTACTGCTTAGCTCCTCCTCGAGAAAATGTTTATTGATATTCATTAGATATAGATGAGCAAATACGTGAGATAAATGAGGATATAAAAGAAATGTATAAAAAAATGTACACAAAATGAAACCTAAAATTTGAAAAATATTTAATTTATTTATAAAACGAATTCGGATTCTCGCCGGATTCTCTTTGTGAGGGTTTCGAAAATTCGCGAATCATATTCGTTCATCATATATCGTGCGGTCAAAAATTATTTTAAATATTTTTAATTAAAATTAAATACATACAGTACCTGAAAAAAATTAATTGCACAATATATGATAAACAGACAAAATTTACGAATTTTCATAATTCTCACCACAAGGATCTGGAGAAAATCTTGTTGGTTATAAAACGAACTCCATCTTTTAAGAATGAATGAGCAATGAGATTTAGGCAACACTACGAACGACCTTTCTGTATGTGTGATCTAGCTAGAATGTTTTGTTGTTGGATGGAATTCTACATCACATCTCTTGATGAGTGGTATTGAAGGTGGGGCGCGGGAGGCCGTTAACATGAACACGAACATCAAAACATGAAAAATATTACATCAATTCCAAGAGCTTCGAACCATAGACAACACAACCACCCACACCCACCTGCCCTGCTCTCCAGAAAAAGGACCAAAAAAAGGGAGTGAGACAGCATGTCCCTGAGAATAAATAATGAAGTGAATAATTAATGACATAGGCTACAGCTTTTAACGGTTTGGGAGCACGTCTGAATCAGAAGGAACAGGAAGGGAAAAGCGCAGGGGATTCGAGCACGGAACAGCACTGTACCATTCTGTGATCATCTCATGGCTTTCCTTATAATCTGCTGGGTCAAGGGTTCGTATTACAGGCTACAGCAATCAAAAGCGTGCATGCATGCATATCCATGCATCCCCCGTCCAATTCCTTTTTCGCAGATTTTGCTTTTTTACGTGTTTTACTACCGAGACTGCTCCAAGTCCCCTCTGTTATATCTTCTGCTTCTTGCTTTTGGTGATTTTACCTTGCGAATACCATTAACATTCTCATTTTATATTATCAAACTCTCATTCAGTAATATTCTGTCACTACTACTTTTCTTTGGTCGCCATCTTTCTGGCATACTTTGGTTTGGATGCTATTCAATTACTCGAGATATAGAAACAGATACGAAACTGGTAAAGTACCATTAACCCTACAAATTTAAACCTAAACCTAGCTAGCAGCAAATGCATACAATAAATTACCACGAAATATCAAAATGAGATTAGTCTGCTCGTTTTGGTCAACTACTTCAATTACACTACATAAAGCTGTGGGTACTTAACATTTTTTTCCTTTCTATATTGAGATTGGTAGATTTTTCTTCAAAAAACTAGATCAACATCCTTTCACCAGTGGCGGAGGCACCATTAGCCTTGGATAGGCATAGGCCTACCCTCACTTTGTCATCCTTTCTAAATAATTTGTATTATAATTTTAATTTTTTGGTAAATGTAATATTTATTTTTAGTTTACACAAAATTCTTAAATTCTATTCACTAATAATTAAAGTAAGAGGTCTCTTTATCTTTTCAATTCCAATTGCACTCATCTTAAAACTAAATTTAACATCTTATTTTATAAACAAATCAACTCTAAAAATTAAAATTTAAAATCTGATTTAGTTTTATAAAAAAATATTCTTTCATATTGTCCAACCGAAGAATAATAAATTTTGAGTTTTCCTCCTCTCCTTCGTGAAATTTCATATATTTCTCCTCCAAATTCCAACCCACAACAATATTAAGGTTTATAAATCTCTCTGTTCCCTCTAATTTTTTTACTAAATTTATAAAATTTCATATATTTTGTTCTCTAAATTCTCCCTAATTTTTTATTAATCACTCTCTATATTGACTTATTAATTTCAACATGAAAAAAGCATTTAGTGTCTCAAAAAATTTAATTAGCTGACAATTCAAGCATGTATTCTACTCTCTTATCAATCCATTTGTTTTATATTTTTGACATTTATGTGAGGCCCCTCCTCACGTAAAATCCTGGCTCCGCCACTGCCTTTCACCAAATTTAATTTTAAAAAAAAACCGAGTGTAAGATTTAATATTTAATTTTAATCCTTTGACTTTATATTCAACTCAGCAATTTTCTATATAAGAGTTGAAGAGTCAATTAATTAAAAGAATTATTTTTGTTTGTTCCTAAATCGCCCTTTTCCTATGATTTAGCCAATAAATATTGACTATTAGGCCTTTGAGCTTTCATGTTTACTTTGAAATCAATAAAAAAAATTTTTTTTACTAAATGTCTATACGAGTTGTATAATTATAATCAGGTCTCATTTATGAAGAGCAATATGTCCAACTTACATACACATTTATCCTTTATATTATCTCTTATCTCTCTCAATTGTATATTTTCATGATTCATATGTTTCTTGCATTATGGAACAACTAAGGTTTGCAAATCTATTTTTTACTTATGAATTGTGTTTATTCGTGTATACCTATGGATTGTGTTTATTCATGTATGATAATTTTTTATCTATGGAGATTGATGATGAGTCAATTTCATATTATATATTATTCCCTATTCTTGGTATATTTTGGTTATTATTTTGGTGAGATTTTGATGCTTTGTTATATGTTTTTAATATAGGACGTGCAGACTTGTTTGAAGCATAAAGTAATCAAACGGTGGAATTTTTGAGCGATTCCAATTGGAGCTGGTTCGTGCGTCAGTCCAGGCGGTGGTGTCAAAATTTCATAATTTTATCCCGAAGCATCTGATCATGGTGAATTAATTTATAGCCAGCGCGCAGTGCTAGCAGATTGGGCTACAGAGCTTGTGAGCGACTTTTGGGCTGGAAGATGATGGATTTTGGACTTGGGTTGTTCTTGGAACTTGAAGAGGAGGTCCTGATCTTTAATTTGACTCGTTTTGGGCCTGTTTTGGAAGCCTGAAGGTCCAGAAACGTGGGTTCTCCTTTGATGGGCAGATTTCCTAATCATGATAGGAATGTAATTTTTAGTTATCCTTTTATTATTTTGTTTCCTAGTTTTTAGAAAGCCTTTTCCTATTAGGGTTTTTATTAGGAGTAATATAAATAATGCTTTTTAGCCATTAGGGAGATATGAATATTTTAGGAGGAGAGAACGCACTACTTTGGCTTTAGAGAGCTTTTGACGATTTAAGGTGTTTTCTATCAATGTTCTTACTTATATTTTATTTTATGATTGTTCTTAACTAGTTTAGTTTGTTAGGGCGATGCCACGAGCCTTAGCAAGAATATGTAGCTTCTTTTCAATTTACTTATGATGTTATGCATGCTAGTTTTGAATTATTAATCACCGTGCTTGAAACTATTTAATTGTCTTAGTGATTGGCCACCATTAGGATATTTAGAAAAGTAATTTGATGCAATTTTGGCGGAGGGTTGTCCTTGGAATTGGCGCTGGCTTTTTGTGGTTAATATGTGTAACCTCTTAGGATGGACGACACGTTTTAAGGGTTATATGGTTTTTCAAAGGGTTTTCATAAAGCTTAATGAGTCTTGCATGTTCACATTCGATCTGGACACCACGGACGGGTTGCATGTTAGATATACGTTCTATGTTGGAGGTTCCAAGTAGGGCATACTTTAGGAAAACCTAACCTTCAAATATGCATGTATAATTCATAAGTAATTGGAAGAACTACGTAGGATTATTAAGGTGACGGCGGAACCCTAGTGCTCAAATAGATTTTCAAAACTATTTTCTTTTGTTTGATTTACTTTCCCAAGTTATTCATGTATTTTTAATTAAATTCGTTTTTAATATTTTAGGTTATTAAATCACTCTTTTCCAAACTTTGTTTTCAAATAATTAATTAAGATTTGGTTAACATAAAATTATTCATTCAATCCCTGTGGAAAACGACCTTACTTGAGTTGCTATAGTACGATAACCTTGTACTCTTGCAAGTATTTTGAGTGTTTTTATCCCTTTTACACAAGTGGTAAAAATATCTATCAATTGACAAGTACATATTTTTAAATCTATGATTTGTGTACTTATATGAAGATACATAGAGTAAAGTTTGCATACCAAAATTGTGTACCTATGTTTATGCTCTTATACTTCCGTACTTATGCCTATGCATTTATAATTATGTACCTATGTTTATGCCCTTATACTTCCGTACTTATGCCTATGCACTTATATTTCCAAACATATGCGTATGCACTTATACTTCCATATCTATGCTTGTGCGCTTATACTATACTTTTGTACCTATGCTTATGCACTTATACTTCCGTACCCAAATATAGCACTTTGTTAATGTACTTATAATTTTTATGGGTGTTCTTCTTTTTTTCTTTTCTTATAGAGATGGGAATTGTGATAGTGATAATGTTTTGCTTTTCTTTTGTAATGTATTTTTGTCATTTCTTTCACATTTATATTCACAATTAATCAATATAAAAAAATTTATTTATTTTCTTGTACCTAATAGTACTTTCCAAAAATTTTAAAATTTTGATTGAAGTGTATTATTATGGGTGATTTGAGTGTGAAAGTCAATTTTCAATTTTTAGTCTTAATTATGAATTGAATAGGAAAATGTGGATGGCAAGTTTGTAAATAGAATACGTGATAGAGGCAATTAAATATGACATGGTGTTAAGATTTTAAAATAGAAACTTAAATTGAATAGAGAAAACCATGCAGGTTATAATATAAAAGTAATCTTATTTAGGTCCGAAAATCTAAAAGCTCCAATTTTCTTTTTTGAACAGAAGTGAGATTGCTATATTCTTTTGACATGGAGAATGTCTATGTGTGGCTACATTTTTTGCTTGACATATCCCATCCCCTCTAGTTCATTTAGGGTGCGTTTGGTACGCAGACGGGACGGGACGGAACGGATGTTGTAAATTTTGAAAAAGACAAGGGGCATTTTTGTCCTAAAATGTTAAAAATTTATGTCCCACAGACTTGGAACAACCCCGTTCCAGGGGGAGGTGGAACAAAAAATCATCCAAAACTTGTCCCGTGGAACGCATCGTCCCACTCGTTTTAGGCGTACCAAACGCGGGACGGAACGCCTCGTCCCGTCCCGCGTACCAAACGCACCCTTATTGTCCATTGATGTTCGCCCTAGTTCTCATTATCCCCATCCCCTCTAGTCCACTTCTTGTCCATTGATGTTCTCCTTGTCCTCATTAGATCTTACTACGAGTCATCTTACCGTCTATTCTCCCTATACCAATCCCGTCTCGATCAGCCGCGACACGGCTTAGTTTTTAAGCTTGCTTTTCACCTCCTCTGAAGCGTTATGGTTAGCTGTTGCCGCCCTAAGCTATTCTACTTAACGCTAGGTTTGGTCCCCTTGATGAATTTTCAATGCTCTTTCGGAAAAAAAAAAAATATTTAACAACTCGGCCGGAGATCCATGATTAATGACGTGCTACTGTCTCCTGATTTGGAGTTTTGTGATTGAACCAATGCTCACAAGTGGTGATTTCTCAGTAACTTTGTCCAAATAATGAAACATGTAATAGAATTTTGTTTTTTATTTATTTACAAACTATAATTACAACTCAATTAGTAATATGAATAGTAGCACAATATCTTATACGTACATGTAAGTTTTCTCTGTTTATTAATGCGGAATTCATTTTCAAAACGCTCTCTTATGTGTGGGAAATATTCAACCCTAACATGTAGATAACACAAGTACGTGTGGCCGTTAGGTTTACACGTAGGACAATTTGCTCTGATGCCATGAAGAAAGTTGAGATTTCACCATAAAATCATTTGATAATATGAAGCGTAGCTCAACATTTTATGAGCACTTACAAAGTCTCTTATCTCATCAATATATGATTCATTCTCAACACAAACTACATTAGGGGAGATTCGAAACTAATTATAAAGAATGCTAAACACTGTTCTAACTAACTTAAATAAACTAAGGGTTCGTTTAAAAAATATTTTTAAATGACATAAAGCATTTTTAAATAAAATATTTTTGAAACAAATTTTTAATAATAATACAAGTTAATTATATAGATTGATGCAACTAGTATTGCAATTAAACACTAGCCAAACAAGCCCAAGTCTATGAAACTTTTGCTCGTACGCACCAGCTGTGCCAATTGAGGTTGATGTAACTAGTATTGCAATTAAGCACTTGCCAAACAAGCCCAAGTCTAGGGAACTTTTGCTCGTACGCACCAGTTCTGCCACTTGAGGCAGATGTAACTAGTATTGAAATTAAACAGTAATGCAATTAACTTTTCTCTTTCGAGAAATTTTTTTCTATGACCAGAATACGAGTGATATACCATATATTTTTACATAAGTGGTGAAAATTTTTAGTGTTCAAGATATTAATTTTTTAACACACATATCTTATTATTTAAACATTGACACATAGTGTATCGATTGTATTTCAGTCATACGGAAAAATCTCTTTCTCTTTTAGATAAAGTAACAAGCATTTACACTTTCACGAAGATCGATGTAAATGCAAGACTGAAAATTTACAGTAGTTTGACAGACTATCTCTGGTATACTTGTCCCCTAATATGATCTAACTGTCCCCTAATTTGATCGCTCCACAGTAATTTTCTTAATACTTACATAAATATGGCAAAGTACTATGTACTTTTTTTTGCCAAAAAGGACTCTTTACTTATACGGCCTAGCTTTTCTTCCTAAAAGGTCCATGGCATTTTACGGAGTATAAATGCAACCATAATCACAAAATATAGTAGGTCAAGGACTCCACTAAAATTAGCCAAATAGACCGAAATAATTATTTTCAAATTTTAATTAATAGAAATGATCAATTTTTCCGTATGTAGCCGCTGTGTCGTAAATAAATCAATGTTTTATCCTCAATGTATAACTTTTTTTATTATTTTAACCGAATTCTTTCAAAATAAACAAAAATAAGGTTGCTCAATATTTTAGGACATTTTTTTATCGTTTTAATTTAAAGCCATTTATTATAATTAAAAAAAAAACAGAGAATCAGAGAAGCAGCTAATAATATTACTGTTTTAGGCAGCTTTGATAGAGCAGAATAATGATGCATGTGCAGTTGTTTAACTCACTCAGTTGTTTGAATCTTCAACTCGTGTTCTAAATCCAGTACTTCAATTGAATTACCTCCCTGTCATTTACTGTATGTATCTTGAAGAACAAGTATAACTAGCAAAAAATTAAATAAATAATCAAAGAAACCTACGCCTACTACGTATTTATATCATTCTTCTAATAAAAATAGAATTTATTAACACATGCGAGTCTCATTTCTATTAAAGAGAAATAAATGGTACAAACATATGATAAGAGTAGCATTTTTGTTGTTTTTAACATTGAGCTTGTTTGCTATTTTATAGATGACTCTGTCAAAGAGTAGTAAAACTCTCTACAAACTTTCTACAACCTTATGTGTTTGATGTAATATTTTATAATATTAGTGTGAAATCTAATGCTAAACTACGGACCTGGACCCTCTCCTGAGACCAAGGAGAGGATCATCCTGAGCAAAGATTCAAAATCGTTGAATGAACATCCAACGGCTATAATTATTATAACTTTAAATGGATCCCCTTATTTGTAGCCGTTGAATTTTCATCTAACGAACTTAGATCTTTGGTCAGGAGGATCCTCTCCTTGAGCCTAGGAGAGAATCCAAGTCCCTAAACCACAAAGTGGCATAGAAGAATATATTAAAAAAAAAAACCACTTTTTTAAAACATCTCCTTAGCACTTCTCTCTCCTTATATGCTGCCATGATATTGACTTGTAAATAAGCAGCAATCATGCGCCACGGGTGCACCAATTGAATACAAATAGCTGGAGTTGCTCCACGAAAGATGCCAACATGTAGCGTGGTAGCTAGGTAGTTCTAGTTCTAGTAGAGTACTCATCGTGCCCCTATTGTTCTTTATTAATATGGCGGCTGCATGCCCTGCACTGCACCTGCAGTAGTTGACTATTCATTTTTCAAAATTTTTTATTACTCAATGATGATTTTCACTAAACTAATTACAATTAGCTAACTTCCCACTCTAGTAATTAGTTGATAATAATGTTGTCAGACTCATCGGCCATGTGACTCATGAGCAAGGTATAAAATATCTATAATATCTCGATATTTTCGTCAAAATTTTCGTGTGTTTTTTACTACCGATATTTCCATCGAAATTTTCGTGTTTTTTAAATTTCTATATTTAAAAAAACACCAAGAGGATTCGAACCCCTCCCATTTTACTCCTTCAACACCTTGACTACCATATCACTTATGTTTTTGTGAAAATATGCTAAAATATTTACATATTTTCTACACTCACAATGTTTGCCAGCTCGCTATATAATCAACTTAAATCCATCATGCAATGCATTTCCTTCCAATTTTTTGTGATAAATTAATAGATAATTGACTAAATAAACATCCTGCAAAGTTTCAATAAAAATTTTCAAGTTTTTCTTACAATTTTCCGTGGTTTTTATTCAATTTTTATCGATATCGATAATATCCCAATATTTCCATCGAAATTTCCGTATTTTTAGACTACCGATATTTCCGATATCATCGATATTTAATAGCTTGCTCATAAGAAATGTCAAGGCTACATGTTGTATGGATGGTATTATAGAAAATAGAGTTGCCTAAAATTTGAAGGGATAGAGAGATATTACATAGATTATTTTTTTATATCATATTTACAATGGTAAAATGATTTTTTTTAAGTAAAAGATCTTAAATTTGATTTTAAATCATTATCAAATTTAACTCATTCATCAATTTTAATGTGAATAATATTGTATGTATTCAAAAGACAGGACAACAAAGGGCAAAGGGCAAAGGATGTGGGAACTCAAAACTAAGAAAAGATTTGAGAGGTACGTTATAATAGTATTCATTTTCACTTGTAAGTGAGAAGTCTTAGATCTGATTTTCACCAAATACGAATTTGAATCACATTATTACTCGCTCATTGCGATGCTAAGTCTATTCATCTTTTTAGTATATATAATATCGTTTGTAAAAAAAAAAAGGGTCAAGATTTGAGGGACATCCTAGGGTCGGCAACTAGGTAGTGGTCCGGTCCTGTAAACTACGCAAATTAGGCCACGAGGAAAACGAGCAATTCATGCGTTTATGGGTTCCTCAAAGAAACCGGACCACAAATTTAAGGGTTGGTTTGGGTTAAATCAACGGCTGACGATATTTAAGGCATTGAGGGATTTGAATAATAATGGGATTCTACGTCAAAAGATTTGAATTTCACACAACAATAAAATGAGGAAATTGACTACAATGATTATGGTAATTCTTAAAATTAAGAGTTCATTTTATAACCATTTCGATATTGTTTTTTACTTTTGAGTTGGAAATAAAAGGAAATACAAAAATGAAATGAAAGATAAATAAGGATACAGAAAATGTGGTAAGGAGTGAAGGACGTGGTTTTGTATCACATCCCATATTGGCTCCGTCGTAGCACGATATTTTTCACTTTGGGCCATACCCTCACGGTTTTATTTTTGGAAATTCACACGATAATTTCTCAGTTGATCACTCATTCTAGGAATGCCCTTGTCCGAACTCGCTGATGAACTCCGAAGCCAGTGAGCTCTCAAAAGGCCTTGTGCTATTTGGATGTGGGCATGTACATTTAAGGCACACCACCCCCTCTTTGTTGGTCAATATGGGATGTTATAATCCAACCCCCTTAGGGGCCTGACGTCCTCGTCGGCACTCGCACCACACGACAGAGTGGCTCTGATACCATTTTGTCACATCCCAGACCGGCTCCGTCGTAGCACAATATTGTTTACTTTGGGCCATGCCCTCATGGTTTTGTTTCTGAAAACTCACACGAGAACTTTTCAATGGGTCACCTATCCTAGAAATGCTCTTGTCCGAACTCATTTAACTTCGGAGTTCCGATGAACTCCGAAGCTAGTGAACTCCCAAAAGGCCTCGTGCTATTTGGAAGTGAGCATGTACATGTAAGGCACATCACCCCTCTTCGTTGGTCGATATGAGATGTTACATTATGCATCTTTTCATCTACTTTCTCTCTTTATCTAATAAAAAAAATGAAACTGGAACTCTAAGAATAATGATTTTTATACTCTCGTTTTCCTTGTTTACATTCGTTAATTCTGTTGTTGACGACTAGAAAAAATGAAATAAGTGGAAGAAAAGAAAAAGAAAGAGTGCGAATATTATCTGTCAAGTTAAAACAGTTGGTTTTTTTTTCTTTTTTCTTTTTTTTTTCTCATAATAGAAATGTTGGGCTTTGGATCACTCAACCCAAAAAGAAAAGGATTAGTGTATGTTGGACTTTGTGTGTAATGTTACTGACAAATTGGGGAAATGTATAAGCCAAGTAGATGTTTGGTAGAATGGACTTCAAAATAACAAATTCGATAATTCTAATACGCTTCGATGGTCGAATGTGCAGTAAAAGGTTTAACGAGTAAGAATTTAACGGTCATGAATTTCAACATATACTACAAAATTCCTGCAAATTTTTTGTCCCAAAACGTACCGAGTATCAATAGAGTTGTTATGAAGTGGGCCTTCATCCCATCAAAAATATTTTCTTGAAACCAAGAAACTAAGGAGGATATGAAGTTGGGAAAAGTTTTGTAACGAATTACGTAGTTCAACGATAGCGTAAAAAAGAAAAGAAAGGAATACATTTTGAAAAGAATGAAAGAGAATAATCCTATTAGACTCACTCCAACCCTGCCCTATAACCTAAATTTTCCCTTTTTTTTCCCCCCAAAATCCACTCCAACCCTGCCCTAAAACCAAACCTAAAACCTAAAACTTAAAACAAAAGCAAATTTGAGTCACAATTTAGCCCACAAATTAAAGTGGACCCACTGAGATAAGAGTGTAAAGTGGGCTGTGAAGCCCACCCTCCAACTATTCCACTTCCCCACGCCCAGACGCGCCAGCAGAAATCAGAGACAGCCGAGGTGGACCCCACCCACGTGGGTGTGTCCCCCGGCCTGTCAGGGTTGGTTGGTAGCCGTTGGCTACATTTTTCAAAATGGACGGCTGATTTGATTGGACCGTTGGTTAATCCAACGGTCCACATTCAATTTTTTTTTTTTAGTTTTATATTTATATATTTATTAAATTCAACGGTTTAGATCGAATATAATCAAATCTAACGGTAAAAAAAAAGATCTAACGGTCCAAATTTAAATCCAACGGCTAAAACAATTTAAAAAAATTATTTAACTTAAAATTCAACCAAAATCTCTATAAATACATATGTATTTGTTCAAACATCCACACAAAACTCACTTTTCTCCTACAATTCTTCCAATTTTTCTTTCTACCATTTCTTCTCATTTCCAAAATTTTCAAGATGGCAAAAGAGCATGTTAGAGGTCGTAATTGGACCTTTGACGAAGATATTGCTTTATGTTTGGCATGGATTTCTGTTAGTGAAGATGGTGCCGTCGGCACCAATCAAAATAGAAAGGAGTTGTGGGGTAAAATCGTTGATAAGTTCCATGAAAACTCCAACGCCGGTCTAAGGGAAGTTGGTGGTGTTTATGATCGGTGGAAGATTATCAACAAAGCGTGCACTTTGTGGAAGGGAAGCTTGGAGAGAGCCATGGTTGACCTGCCTAGTGGAAGGGGCGTCTCAGAAATTGTGAGTTTCTTTGTTGATATTTTAGTTGTCATGTACATAATAGTATTTTGCAACTAATTGTTTTTATGTATTTGTTGCATAGGGTGACAAAGCAATGGCAATTTACAAGACAAGAACTACACCAAAAAATCAAGCTTTTAAGTTGCATCATGCTTGGAACATCCTCAAGGATTGTCCGAGGTGGGGAACCGATGCAAATCAACAATGTGGAAGATTATTTCATAATGAAGCCCCACCACCAAATGATGTCAATGAAGGTGTGAATTTTGCCAACAATGAAGGTGTCGAACAAATGAACCCAACTTCTTCTTTTGCAAGGCCCCCGGGTAGAGATAAGCAAAAGGAAGCAAAGAGAAAAGGGAAGTCCCAAGATCCAAGTTATGCACAGTTTGCTAGCGAAATGGCAAAAATGAACGAAAACCATTGCCGTCGGCAAGAAGAATCGGCCCAAAGGTTTTTGGCCATGAAGCAAGAAGCGGATAGGGAGCAAGAAAGGTACGAAACTAATTTGATAATGGAGGACCTCGACAAATACACTCCAGAGAGGAAGAGATACTTACGTGGTAAGCAAAAAGAGATTATACGAAGGAATGCCACAAGGAGTATATTTCAAGATGATGATTCATCTCAAGACTATCACCCAAGTCCATCACCAAGTCAAGATGGTGAATATCATTATTAAGTTTATGTAGTCTATGAGTTTTCGATTGTATTAAGTTTATGTGGTTTATTAATTGTCTTTTTTTTTTTTTTAAGTTTATGTGGTTTATTAATTGTCTTTTTTTTTTTTTAAGTTTATGTGGTTTATTAATTGTCTTTTTTTTTTTTTTTTAAGTTTATGTGGTTTATCATGATTTTCATGTATTAATTTAGTGATTTTTCAAAATTTATCGGAATTTAAATATTTTTAGGTTAAAATGTTCATAAAATTAATTTAGGATAGTCTACATAATTTTTTTTTTAAAATTCCACGAGTAAAAAAAAAATTAGCCTTAATTCATTCTTTGATAATCTGGGGCTAAAATTTTAGGTCAGGAGGGTTGGAGTAACAAAGCTGTTTCTGGGCTAAAACCTAAATTTTCTGGGCTAAATATTTTTACGGTTCAAATTCTAGAAACAATATGGGTTTTTTTTTTTATAATTATAATGTTGGACAATCTTGCACATCCTCACACCCGAAATTTTTTTTTTTGACGCAGACAAACACAAGGTGAGAAGGTCTTAAATCTCTCCATCCCATAATTCTTCAACAGACTTGTATGGAGATGATCCATCAGTTGCAACCAGGTCTTCTCTAGGCAGCATCTTCTTCTGTGGGATTTGATTGATCTTGGCAAGATCATCTTCTGATAGCTCCCAGTCAAACACCTGCAGATTCTGCTTCAACCTCTCCTTGTTGTAGCTCTTCACAGCTAGTGTTGCCCCTATTTGGTATACCCATCTAATGCAAACCTGCCAAAATTTACCAAAAACTCACCACGTTTCAGTCCATTGATTCACAAAAATGCAAACATATGAAAATTAATAGTGGGTACCAATCCTAATTTTGATTGAGAAATTGTTAATCACGTTTGTGTATGATGTTCCCTTATGTAAACTACATAAACCACATGAATGTTGTGCAAACCACCATTAAGTCTTACCCAATCGATATTTAGTGGCGAAGCTAGAAAGTTAACTAATCATAGACATGACTAAGTAGTGGTGGATGCAGGCTATCCTCATTGCATCCCAACAATATTGTGCAATGCCAATTTTTTTTTTCAATGTTTTCGATGAGACATTTCATCGGGCACTTAACTGACCCATACTATCATGTGCTTAGTGTATATCCCCATTCTTTAGTGCTCTTTAATTGTGTCTTTAGGTCAATATTGTTATAGGCCAAACAAAGGGTAAATCAAATATGTATAGGGCTGGGAGCTCAAAATATAAGACAACTGGAAAAATAGCTGGTTAATGAGCCTTTTATTATTTTAAGAAAAAATGACTAACTTTAAACTTTATTAAAAAACGGTGTTGTTTCGCTAAAAACATATATGTTTTTTCCTTAGTGGTCTTGGATGAGAATCGAGTGAGAGTTGTACTAGAGAAATGTCGATGTTGTTTAGCTTTTATTGAACATGTCTCTTTCACGAAAAATGAAGTGTATACTTGTTGAACCCAAAAAAAAACTGAGTGCCCCTTGGCCCTTCATCAAATTTGCCCCTGCTGGCACCAGTTTAATCACTCAAGTCTAATACTGAGTTGGATTAGGCTCAATGAACGTATACACAGGCATCCAATGCATGTAATTTTTATCTCAAAAGGCATAATTGTTGTTTATAGAGTGCCTAACTTGTATATTGTTGTGGTACTTTTCCAGATTAACCCATTCACATTCATAACTTGTATCCAGCCACACAACCCCGACCCAAAATATCATCAAGAAAAAAAAATGTGACCGAACCTGAGCAACAGTCTTTCCCCGAGCCTCTGCTATATCCTGAAGCACTTTGCTTTCCAAAACATGATTGGTGCCCCAACTGGAACCAATTGCACCCAAAGGAGAGAATGCAGTCACCACTATACCATTGGCTTTGCAGAAGTCTCTCAGCTTCTTCTGTTGCCAGAATGGATTCAACTCAACCTATATTTACACATGCACACACACTAACATATTAAAGACTGAAAAAGGGGAAAATAAAAAGAATCCATTCTGGCAAAATGAAGCAATACAGTAGGTTGAAAAATGGACTTACTTGATTTACAGAGGGAGGAATGGAAGCAAAAGTGAGTAAATTTTCTATCTTTTTGCTAGAGAAGTTGCTGACTCCAATGGATTTGGTGAGGCCAAGTCTTTGAGATTCTTCCATGGCTGCCCACACTCCTTTGAAGTCCATAGGCATAAGGTCAACTAATCGGTGCACCAGTTCTCCTGGCTTTGCACTGATAGGCCAGTGAATCAGATACAAGTCAAGGTACTCCAATTGAAGATTCCTGCACATTATCATACAATCAAATCATCACCTAATAAACTCCATTTCGTCAAAGTGATGTTTTCAGAAGAATTATAGTGTTCGAGAGTTAAACTTGGTGGACTGATCAACTACTAACAAATAAACGAGTCTGTATATTGAGAAATACTTTAGGGCAACATGCCCCTTCTCTCGCAAAATGCACACGCCTTTTTAATTAATTCGACTTAATGCGACAACTAAAGAAAGTTTATATTTCATTATAAAATCAATTGACAATATGGGGAATAGTCCAACTTCTTATAAGTCATTTTGCATAGTTTGGTTCCTCACCAATATGGGACTTTGTCCTCACATTCTTACACACCTTCCCACGTGTGGTGAAATTTTAAGTCTAACACGTGGACAACACAATTGGGGTGACGTAGAGCACGTGTGGCCATTAAGCTTCACACGTGAGCCAACCTACTCTGATACAATGAATAAATTGAGATTTTACTATAAAATCAATTAGCAAATGAAAGTAGCTCACCCTCTCATAAACCCTTGCATGATTTGGTCCCTTACCGATGTAGGACTTCCTCACATCCTCACATCCTCACAACAATTCCTTATTGGAGAGTCCTACAAATCTAAGATCTCTAGTGTATTTTCGGGTGGCACTGTGTCCAAGTACAAACTTTAGTGCAAGGGTTCCACTCTTTATGAGTGGGTCAAAATTACTGTTGGACACAAAAAATTTACCTACACATGGAATGCTACGGTGACATTATTTTAAATCAATTATACTCTACAATGCATTTTAACTTTCACTTGAAACAGTATATGATTAGTTTAGGAAACCGTTGCAGTAAGATATAAATAAGTAATGGTTTTCCTTAAGAGTAAATTGTAGCTATGATTCTTTAACTTTAACTCAATTAGAGCAATGGTCATTCAACTAAAAATCCATTACCATTGGTCCCTTAAGTTTAATTCAATTGGAAAAATGATCACTTAACTTTAACCCAATTGTAACAATGGTCCTTCCAATATAACTCATTTTGACAAATTTTTTGACATAGTTGACGAAAAGAACCATAATTATACACTTTGATGAGTTGAGAGACCCTAATTGTATAAATGGTCATTCTAACATAGCTTATTTTGACAAAATTGATGAAAAAGACTATAGCTACACATTTTGATAAGTTGAGGGACCATTTGTACAATTTATTCTTTCCTTAACTACTTGGTACTTACTGAAGTGATTTCTTGATAGCAGGAATGACATGATCAGGGTGAGCATCATTGCTCCATAGCTTTGAAGTGATGAAGAGCTGGTCTCTGGAATCAACAAGGCCAAGTTCGAGAGCTTCCTTAATGGCTTCGCCCAGAGTCTGCTCGGAGCCATATATCGAAGCCGTATCAAAATGCCTGTAGCCGAGCTTGATGGCCTCAACCACTGCCATTTTCAACGTGTCAGGCTGTAAGTTGTCGGCCGCCGTGCCGAAGGCGAGCACGGGCATGCTCTTGGGGCCGGCGGAGGAGTCGAGCACCACTTCCGGGATTTGGGTTGCTGCTGCCATCTTTGAAAACTCGAGTATTGAATTGAAGTTTGCGTGTTTGATTTTTAGTTCCAGGTGAAGTTTGCTTTTAAACCGCAAGATTTTCTGGTATTTTTGGGTCTGCAATCGTCATCGATTATGTAACTCTCAATCTGCAATCGTCATCGATTATGTAACTCTCAAACTCCCTTATTAATACGTCATTAGAAAACTGAATTGTCATCGATTACGTTACTCTGAAAGGCTGACCAAATTCCATTTGACAGTTTCAAAAAAAAAAAAAAAAAAAAAATCCATTTGACTACTTTTTTTTTTATTGTTGTTAACGGTCATTTTAGACAAAACTAATGAAAATGACTTGAAAACTTTAAGTTTTAACGATAATGACAAAATAAAGGGTAAAATGAATAGTATCAGGATTGAATTTTTAGTGTAAAAATATGATTTTTCGTTAAAGTGAATAATACTGAGAGCTTTTCGTTAACGTTCTCTAATATAGGGTTAGTTACACAAACATTCCCTAAAGTTTATCGAATTTTCACAAAACACCCTTACGTTTAAGACATTACACAACCCCCCTTCCGGTTTTAATTCATTTTCATATAACCCTTTTAAGTTAAAATTTAGCTTATAAATACCCTTATTGATTACTTGAATTGAAACTAATAAAAAACTTTATAATTATATAAAAAATATTAAACATTAAACATTTAAAAAACAAGAAGAAGACCATGAACTTAATTATTACTTTGAAAATAATCTAAACTATCTATTAATTATACATATACTAAAACTCAACACAAAATTACTGTTCATTATTAGTAAACGAACGAAAATGCCTTCCAATTCCTTTGTTATCTACCATTTTTATCATTTTTAAATAGTTAAAAGACGACTTTGCCATTCATCTCCACCTGTCGATCACTCCTTAGCTTCTGTCATTTTCAATGGCATAAATGCCCTCCGTTTCTTCTCCATTATGCCGTTTGTCCACTCGTCGCTCATCGCTTTACATCGATTACTTCTCGACCTTTCTTCTCGACTTTCCCCTCTGTTCCACTTTTCTCTTTCACAATTCCCTGCTGCTGTCGCTCTTGAACCTCGATTCCTTTCGCTCTCCAAAGCTGCCTTCTCTCCTTTTCCGACCTTGTGATCTTTGTCTCACAAATAGATCGGAGTACGATACGCTCTGGACTTCAGTCAAAGCAGCTCTAGTTTATCTCAAAACAACTTTAGTGAAGGTCCGTTAGTATTAATTCGTACTTAATTCCACTGATATGCCTAGAAAAATTACATTTTAATGTAAAATTTTAATAATATTTGATTTAAGGTAAAGTACAAAAACTACCTCAACTATTGGTGTCACGATACTTTCATACCTAATCTTTTAAAATTGATAATGCCATACCTCATCTTTAGAATTTGGTCCAATGTTATACATTCCGTTACTTGGCCTTTTACTTTTCAGTTAAATGCTGACATGACTTGATTCGGGACCCACTTTCTATTAAAATATTATTAAAAACTAAAAAAATTATTTAATATTTTTTGAATATTAAAATAATAAAAAAAAGTAAAAAAAAAAATAAAAAAGAAAACAACCCTTTGTTCGTCCCTCCCCCTCCTCTCTCTTCTCCCCCATCTTTATCTTCTTCCTCCCACCTGCAACCCCACCTGCCCCCCAAACCCCCCTTTCATCTAATACTGCTTTCCACAGAGAAGATAATCATCACAGCAAACTCAATCCAATGATACTTTTCCTGCTACTAAAAGCATTCTCTTAACCTTCAACTTAAATAAGTGCTCAGTTTTTATATATCTACATGGTTTACATAGTTTTTAACCATTACATCACCCATTGTCTATAACTGTGTATTGTTTCTAATTGCTTTACTTTACTGAAATAATTGCTCAGTGTACCTATATATAGTTCTATTTGAACTCACATTTTTTTTTAATTTAAATTTTATTACTTTGCATAGTTTAGAAAAATTCTGCTTTCCTAATCATTTCACACAATTTTGTTTAGTTTTAAAAGTTTTGGTATAATTTTCTCTGCTGAAAGGACATTCTGTGACAAAAACCAGGATCAATTTGTTTGCAGCTTGAAGATTTCTACTTTCACCAAGTTTATCTCCAACTCCAGGTATTTTCTTCCATTGACAACTTAAAATCAATTGCACCTCTATACTTGCTTAACTCTATTTTTCTCTCCTCCTTAAATTCATATATGGAAATAGGAAGTTTAAGAATCTTTGTTCTTGCTAATAGGTTTAATAATAGTGACATTTGAATGATCTTTGTTTCCAGGAAACTGATTTAAAGAATGGCACCATTCACAAAATAGTTAGATTTTTTTAAGCTGACACAGGTTTTTATGAATATCAGGCTTTGAGATACAATGTTGCTCTAGGCTGTCATCCAGATTCCCAACCACATGTTTCCACAGCGGTTTCAAAGGGGTCCTTAAGACGATCAGATGCTATACTGAGCAGCCACCATTATAATAAGGTTAGGTGTTGAGGTTTTTCCTTAACTTATTTTTCTCTTGGAATATGAAACCATATACTTTTCCTGCATGTTGGTGCATGTAAATAACACAATGTTTCATAATCTTTTATTAGAGTTTAATAAATATGATAAAAGTGGATCATAATTTTTACAATAACCTAACACGGCTATTTTTGAAGGTAAGAACGAGCGTCGTTCTCTTAGTCACTAGAAGCCTCGAGAATATATAGTCACTCACCCAACTTGAGATTTGAGTAATCATGAATAACTTGATTTCGTGTTACTATGTGATGTGCTGGTGAGATGACTTCGGGATGGGAGGGAGGACTAGAGAAAGACGTTTAGATTTGAGAAGGACAATTGGTATTGAAAATTTAGATGCCTATATACCATGGCAGGGTCGGTTCCAACTTTTTCTCTTCCTTGGTATGCATTATTTCTCCCTCTCTTAATTTGTTTGTTTAATTTATTTGTACAATTTGTGTGTGAAAATTCTTGAATTTGCATAACGGATTAATAATTAACAATAGTAATAGTTGATTTCACTTTGGAAAAATGTTGCTAACCAAAGAGAGGCCACAATGTGCCATTTTGTATGAACTATATGTGTATAGTTATAGGTTGTAAGGTGCTTGAGATTTGTGCTGGTAATTACTATTAATACAAATGGATGGTGCATACAAATTACTAAAAATTCAAGAAAAAACAAAACAGACCCAGATACCAATTCGCTCCAATCCCCAGACACCTCGATTCGTTCCAGCTTTTTCACTACAAAAATGTGCCCTTTGAGGTCAAAGAGCACCAACATATGTGCCCATAGACCAATAGCAACAGTGCAGCAACTAAATTTCTATATGTGCCTTCTATGGGCTTCACCATTGCTGATAGCACACAATATCGCTATTTGTGCTCAATGAGTTCAGCACAAATAACAGCCTATCGGTGTCTTAATTCTGACAGCCATGTTAGATTGTCAGGTGACATAATCACATGCGCACAATTTTTCAAATCGTGCCTAATAGGTTCTATTTTTAAAAAAATATTAATATAGAAAATTTGAATTTTTTTTTAAATCAACAAATCCCACAATATACACGTATTTCAGTTATTTACAACCAAGCCTTTCTTCAGAATACTATCCTCCCCCACTGCACTACAGCTGTTAGACCCAAGTTCTTTGTGCAATGAAACTCACTTAACCATATTCCCTTCTTGCTTAAACTTAAGAGAGTCCCACAAGTGTTTCCGAATTGAAAATAAATCGTAGTTGAATAAGAATCTTAGTAAAAAGCATTGACTAAGAAATATTTATACCTTACAAATAGCATCCATTTCATCAAAGATTATCGCATGTGCACTTTGGTCTCCGGGGGAATTAAGGACATAATGAGATTCGATATTATTGAAAACCCAACCTAAGTGAACTTGACATGTATATATTTCCCTTACCGCGAGCCCTTTGATCATTCTCAGCATCAACAAATAGATTCCTAACATTTTTCTCAGTTTCACCAACTTGCTCAAAACTTCAGGGCCATTAACAATCTAGCACAGTTCACAAAAACAGAAATCTCATCAATCACCAATGCAGATAATAACTTATCTAAGGATAAGTTGCATATCCAAAATCATTCAGACATGCTCAAATAGCTTTGTTACAATAATGTACTAGCATCAAAATTATGTGTTAAATCATGATTAGACATGGTTCAATGCTTACACCCGACATAATTTAATCGATTCATTACCTAAGTCTGTTATGAAAAATACGAATACAAGATTGTGACAGTGAGTATCTAGTTCTTAATTTATCTTAGTTTCATGTGTCATCAATTGGTAAGTCTTATTTGAAACTACAGCTGAAACATAGAAAAGTAATCATTCAAATGAACAGAACAAATCTCAATCCTAAGAGATTTGGAACTCTCAGAAATTTAATAATTAAAGAAAAAGGTGGGTCAAACTCCAAATCTTTGGTTCTTTCTTGCTCAACATCTTTCCAATTTGACAAGCCATGAGAGTTTTTTAAGTACCAGGTGGCCCAACATACCCTTTACATGCTTGATCCCTCATCTGAAAGATCAAAGTCTTTCCAGTAAGGAGTGTGGTATAAAGTTATACCAAAAAGATATCAGCGCAACTAGAAGAATCAGTTATCTTACTTATTTGTCACGTGAGGAGGGAAAACATGGGATGCAAAAGCTCTTCGAAATATATCTGCAAACTCAGCACCTAAGCCACCAATTCCAAGTGTTTGAAGATTAAACTTCTTGTGCCCGACAATGTTGCTACTTGTAGCTTCATGGTAATTTACAATTTGACGAATACAATTCAGAATATCAAATTTCAATATATTATTTGGTATTGTATACTATCTAAAATAATACTGAAAATGTTCACTTGAAAATGGCCATCATATCATGACTCTGATATATGTAGCTAAATAATTGATCAAAGGAGCAAGTGCAAACAATAAATTAAGAAACAATTGAAGAGATATGATACCTATACCCTTAGCAAGAATAAGGCCAATCTTTTCCAAGAGAAAGAGAGATATTACCTAACACTAACATCATCGACACTGCCGATAGCCATACTGGTAGAAAGACCAGCAAGACCACAAGCTAGATAGCCATACAGGTACTGATGATCACGACAATGATAAGTCCGTAAATACCCAACAATTTAAAGTTGTGTTAATAACTGATTAGTAACTCCTGATCAAAGAATGTATACAAACTTTATAGATTAGATTATGTCTTTGTTGCATTGTAATACAAAAGAAAGAAAACATCACAACCAATTTTAATACAATCAATTCAAACATTACACAGAAACAAAAAATTCTAGAATACTAGAAATATGGAAAGGAAACTAATGCAAATACTATTTGATTAAAAAGAATTAATTAACAAAAACTTTAAAGTCATATATAAGATAATATTTTAAAATTGCAAAAGTATAGAGGTAGGGTTACATCCCACGTGAAAAACCACAGGGGTATGAACTTTGTTTCTCTCAGGTTTTCAACACTTAAAAATTAGAGGACATAATTAAGTATAAATTTAACTGAGATCAGCTCAAATACCTCCAAGCTTATCAAACAACTCTACAGCTAGCTAACAAAAATACAGACTATCCAATTTTGAAATTCCAGTTGATCGATCACAAGGCATCAAAGGTAAAAAAACAAACCCCTTAACCATCTAAACCCCTTTGCCTCCAAATACTGTGGAATCCCAAAAAATTATGATAAATTTGAGAAATTAAACAAACAAACAAAAGGAAAACTTGATTGCGAATTAGGAAAAATATAAAACAACTACCTCCTTATGGCATTGATCTGAGGAACAGTGAAGATGATGGTGCTTCCTCAGATTCTTAGATCCGATCTCAGACTTCACCAACTCGACGAGTTTGAACTCCTGCAGCTTCTTCAACCCCATCTGAAGCTTGTCTTGCTCTTGGCCCTTTGTTTGGAGCTCTTCCTTCTTGATCTTCAAGATCTCCTCCTTCTTAAGGAGCTTCTCGGTTTCTCCTTCTAAAGCCTCGTTGCCTAATGCATTTCTTTAAGTTCTTTCTTAAACGACAGACAGTCGGGATCTGAGCGTGAGATGCAACGAGAGGGAGAAACGGATCGATTGAGATAGAGAGAGATGCGGAGGTGTTGGTGTTTCTCAAATCTGATGCACATGCATTTTTTCAAGGAAATATGAAAGAAAATCTCAGATCTTAGAGAAGTGAGAGAGGTAGAGAGAGATGCACAGATGTTGTTTGGTTGAGAAAGAGAGACAGAGGGGGGGGGGGGGGTAAAGGTAGAGAGAGTGAAGTGGGGTGTGGCGTCTAGGCGGGTTAAGGAGGAGAGAGTAGGGTGGGTTAACTGAGAGAGAGAGAGAGAGAGAGAGAGTTGGGTATGTGTGAGCCATAAGTATTTGAAAAATAATAAAAAATAAATAATTGTGTCTTTAGAAGTAAAATGTTGGCACAAATGATAATTTGAGTCCATTATTTTTATAATGATGTCTTGAAAAAATATTGGTGCCAAATTTGTAGAAGAATGGGCACATTAATTAGTGCCTTTATACAAAGGAAACAAATACAATTTTTTTGTGTGTAAAATTGGTTAGTTACCCACAAAATAATTAATTGTGTCTTCAATTTTGTATCCATAGGCCATTTTTCTTGTAGTGTTTCTCTTCCTTGGTATGCATTATTCCTCCTTTTCTCTCTTAATTTTTTTTTTTTCGTTTAATTAAATCTGGGATGTTGGAACCTGAATTTCCAGAATTATTGTGATGTTGGAACCCTAATTTGGGATGCATGTAAACTAAAAGTCTTATATATTTGGATGATTTTCTCCCTTTTTTTTCTTTGATATGCATGATTGGGCCAAAACTGGAACGACCTATTGACATAGATAATGTCGCCACTGTCCTCAAGTTAAAAGCTTGGTCTTTTTTCCATAAGTTAATCTCATTTCTTTGCCTTTTGAAGCGTTTAATCATGTTTACGAAAGATCACTTTCATTTTTCTTAGAAAATTGGCTTCACTAGAGATGAAGGTGGGAACACAAGTATATACTCAGATGGTATCGCAGGAAGACGAATCTTCACCATGTAAGCCTTAATTTCCACCTGTTTTTTGGCTTTATATTTTTTACCAAAATGATTTCTGGAAAACATGATATGATAGATACTGCAATGAGAAAAGATGGCATGTATGTGGTTGATGTCATTTTATAAACAGCATACAGTTCGATTTTGTGAACGTGGTGTCATTTCAGGTCATATGATCATTGAACTGTTGTCAAGACATACTATAGTAAAGATCTTGCAATCATGAATTTGGTGAAAATGTCTATTAGTAATGATTCAGGTGTTTATTCTTTTTTATTGCTGACCGTTTAATATTTGAACTATTTAGTAATTATTCTTAAGATACAAAGTGAATAATGAAGGCAAGCGTGTTTAGGTGTTTCTAATTGATACTAGTTGAAGCTCTAAAAAATTAGTGTTTGTTTTCTACAATTTTCGATATATTCTATTATTTTAGGCCGCACATGAAGTGTAATATGGTGTGGATGGTAGAAATTAGGGCCTCTTGAGATTGCAGGTGTTAACTTAGTTCTTAGATTGTTTGTGTATCAGGGTTGCAGGTGTAATCATTCTCAATTAAATTCTCTAAATCCTACTGTTTTGAATTCATTCTTCTATTTGCTTAGTTATGACATGGAGGGCATAACTTTTTGTTTTTGTTTTTGTTTTGTTTTTTACTTATTTAAGGTTTTCTGAACTCTTTACTTTTGAACGTGAAAGTTATCATGAAAAAAATCAAGAATTTAATCTCAACGAGATTTTGTTTTTTTGGAGGTCCATCACATCGTTTTCCTGCTAAAGTCAATTATTTGCATCTCAAAAGAAAAAAAAATACCTAGAGGCATATGAGTCTTTTTTTAATTTTTTTGCTATTATTATGATTTCCACTATGTAACAAGTGTATCTTTCTCCTAAATTACCTATGAATTATCAACTTAAAGAGAAATTTTATGCCATAAGAACATAGTCTATTGTGTTTAGCTAGTATTGTTTTGTCATGCATATTTGTACAGTAAAAAAACCTCAGGATTAAAAACAACAATTTTCTGAGGAAAAAAAAAATATTGTAGTCATAGCGAGTTGAATATTTTATTTATGAGTTTTTGGAGAAGCTAATTGTTTTTGCTTGAAGAATCTGATAAACATTTGTGATCATTTCTATCATTTATTTCAACTTAAGTAAACTGTCTGATTGCTTAGAATTATCTAATTTATTCATTGGCCTCATATGAAAATTCACCGCTTTAAATGTGGGAGCATGGTATTTAGTAATACATTGCCACCACATTAGGTGTTAACAATAAAGAGTGCAAAAGCGCTGCAGCATGGAATTCTGATGTATATTAACACCATTATCTTAAATTTGGTTTTTTTTAATGGATTCTACTCTTAATTTTCCGTTGCTCCTTTTTTGCAGAAGTTTCTCTAATAAGTACTTTACACAAATGCTTTACGAATTTGAGTTTTTATCGATGATTTTATGCAGAGGTTGTATTAATTTTGTTTTAACTGAAAATTTGGGGGTTTCTTAAGGTACAATGTTATCAAATTCGATTTTTATAATTTTTTGATTTTGGGTTTTTCAGGGAGTGGAATTTTGGTCTTTGCATAATTTTTGGGCTTTCAAATGGGTATGTGCTGTTTTTAACGTTTCGGTTGTAGCGTGTTCCTTTCTTTGATTTTTGTTGTCTATCTACTTCTGCGATACTTTGTGATTCATTTTTCAGTATTGGGTGATGAAATCTAGGATTTTTAATAAATTTTATGTGTAATTTTAATTAAAAGACTGAAAAATGATTATACTCTCTTTCTTTTCTTTTCTGTTTTTTTTTTCAAATTTCTCTCAATTTTTTTATGGGATTTAAAAGTAATCTTTTTCGATCGGTTAGAATGGTTTTTCATCTCTCCAATTGGTTCTTTTTTATTCTATCCAATCTTTTTGTCTAATTTTATTTTTCATTTTTTATGACTTATTGCAGACGTTAGAATGAACTTTTCACATAACATGGATTATGGGTATGAGAAACTCATTCGGAGAATGAATCCACCAAGGTATATGCAAAAATCATACCTTGGGTTCATCTAGAAATATGAGTTTTCTTTTAGCATACAACTCTGACACAATAATTTATCTCATGGTTTTTAAGATATCGTATGAATTTTACCTACCTGGCAGTCAACGGCTAATGTCACTTTCGAGAAGCTGAAATCAGCATATGGCATGTCACAACAACATATTTTTCACAAGCAGATGCTGAAACTGTACACATCACGCTAGGCAAGTTCCAACCTTTTTCACTTCCACTTTAGGGCTTTTTCTAATTAATATTTTGTGTTGAAATTTGATTGAACTTTATTTGGGGTGTTTGATTTTAGGATTTCTCAAGTCGAATTGTGTGACATCCCATATCGTCCAGGGGAGTGGATCTTGTAAGCCTTATATGTATATTCCTATCTCTACGTAGCACGAGGCCTTTTGGGAGCTCACTGGTTTCGGAGTTCATCGGAACTCCGAAGTTAAGCGAGTAGCGCGCGAGAGCACTTTCATGATGGGTAAGCACTCCCATGATGGGTGACCCATTGGGAAGTTCTCGTGTGAGTTTCCAGAAACAAAACCATGAGGGCGTGGTCGGGGCCCAAAGCAGACAATATCGTGCTACGGTGGAGTCGAACCCGGGTTGTGGTGGGGGCCCGGGTCGGGATGTGACAAATTGCCACTTGGGTAATCAGAAAAAAAAATGGATTTGGTCATTGGTTACAACCTCTCTCTACTAATTCTCTCTCTCCAAAACTCAATTTTGAAGTTATCGTGCATTTTTTTTTGTGGATCACTGTCACCTTTTGATTTGTCTTATGGTTTTATCATCGTACATCATTAGTTGACTGTCTTTGTTTTCTTCTGCAACATGGAGAGCTGTATAAGGCACTTTCTGCAATTTATTGCAAAATAATGTCAGTTTTTCCTTCTTTGGATACAGCTTAAACTAAGAGCAAGTCTGGCATCTAAGCTTTACATTCGTTGCATGTAGTACGTGAAAAGTCTAAGAATGTAGTAAGCTTTATTTGGCAAGTATTCCCTCAATATTACATTTGTAATTGATGCAGTTATTGTTACTCCAACTTTTTAAGTAAACAATTATTTTCTCTTTTTTGCTTTGAAGAAATAGAATTCTCTTTAGATATTTAAATTTGTTTCATTCATGATGAGGTTGTGTATAAATTGTATTGGCATTTGTAACTCAGTTTTTGACTCAAACATTGTTTATGAATATTGCAATTACATAATCTTTCATATAATTTTCAATTCAGTAGCAAAGCTCGAATACAAATTCTAGTAAAATCCTGTTTGTCAATCAAAACTCCATAAATTACCATTCCAACGCTCTTACCAAAATTGAACAAAAAAAAAAATTGAACAATTTAGTAATTACACCCAACATAAATTTTGTTGTTTTTTTACACCAACTTCACAACCATGTAAACATAACATACCCTATTTACAAAATAAAAATTAAATTTAAAACTCCACTTCTATCATCCTCTTCTTCTCTCTGCATTCCCCACGTTCTTCCACGCTTTCCTTTTCTTTTCATTTTTCTTTTGCTTTTTTTCGAATGTCACCCCGCTCATCAATGATAAGTTGTAGTAAAATAAAAAGCAAACTTAGTTGCTGACGCAAAGTGTGTGGGGTGATTGCTAGTATTTTATTAAAACAAGAAGTTGTTCATCTTCTTCTTTCTCTCCCACCCGATCAAGCAACCACCTCCATCTCTATATCCCCATTCTTCCTCCATCACCACCACCCATTCAAACTTTTAACAAACCAAAAACCGATCTCTGTCTAATAAAATAATAATTGGTAATCAAAATCAAATCCCTACTATTTGATTTCGCACTAAACTAGGAAGAAGAAATCATCGAAGCGGCGGAAAATGATTTGTGGGAGCGGGCGAAGTCGGGGCATTGGATGACTTTGGAGGGGGATTAAAAATGGAAGGAAGGGGAGATTTGGGGGATTGAGAGGGGTTGGGGATGGGGGAGATTTGTCCACATGGTCTTCTTCTTTTGTTTCTTTGAAGTATTTAATGTTCTATAACTTTTATATAATTATAAACTATTTTTATTAGTTTTAAGTAATTAATAAGGGTAAATTAGTAAACTTAAGAACAAATTTTGACTAGGGTTGTATGAAAGAGAATTAAAACCTAGAGGGTGTTAGTGTAATGTCGCAAATAGAAGAAAATTTTGTAAAAACTCGAAAAATTTTAGAGTGTGTTAGTGTAATTAATCCTAATATAATATAACTTGGAGAAAGCCCATGAAAGGAAAAGAAAATCAAAGTTTGGGCTTCTGAGCTATTTGAACAAGATGAATGAACTATGACTGCTCAACGGTCTGGATCAAGCATCAACAAAGAATACGAGCATATATTCAAAAAAGTACTTTCCAATCGGTTGATAAGTCTACATATCTAGTTCATTTAGGGTGCGTTTGTTGCACCGGACTGTCTCGGACTGGACTAGCTTCAGGGACTAAGCTGTACTGGCTTAGACTAGACTAAGCTGGACTAGCTTAGTGAAGCGTTTGGTGCAGTGTCGGACTAACAAGCAGGATAATTAACAAACTCTAATATTATATTATTTAATCCATAATTATTAATATTTTATTTTTATCCTTTTTTTTATCCCTCTAATCATTTCTTACCCCCCATTCTCTCCCTCTTTTTCTCCATCTTTTTCTCCCTTGTCTGTTCCAATCTATTCTTCAATTTGGTATTTTATATGAAAATTGGTTGTGAAAAGCATCTAGTCCAATGGCTTTCGAATGTGAGTGGTCGAGGAGCAAGGCGAGGAGGAGAAAGGGGACAGTCTTAGCTAGTCCCATGGTTTTTGAGGGGTCTCGCTAAGACCAGCTAGTCCCTGATTTAGTCCAGGCTAGTGAGACTTAGTCTCATTAAACCTAGTCCCTGTCAGGAACAAACATGGGACTGGACTAACCCTTAGTCCAGTCCAGTCCAGTACCCTTTAGTGAGGGCAAACAAACGCCCCCTTAATGCTAGAACGGTGACTTGAGAGCCCATGACTTTGGAGACTCATTAAGGCCTATATAAGATAGACGAGTATGATACGCTCCGACCCTAATATTCCCCGAATATCAGGATAGGCACGTGTTGGCCGACACCCAAGGGTGACGAAGCCATTGATTAAATACGAGAGTGATGATTAGGAGAATATATATACATGATTGAACATCAGAATTTACAGGAATTAAACAAGTTTACGGAAGTGTCTAAAGTGCACCTAGCATGTTCTACATAGAGGTTACAAAGAGAAAGATTATTACAATATATTACACAAGGAGGATGATATTCAGTTACTGGTAGGGGAATGCCTCGTACGTTACGTCGTAATCCTCGTTCCTAAGACCTGAATGGGGGCGCAAAACAAGGGTGAGTGGATCAAGTTCATTTACATATATAGTACGAAAACAGTTATGAACGTACTAACCCCCAAGTTTTATATACAATGAAAACTACTAACATAATAAGTGATAGTTTTCAGAAACGCCAGCATGCCTTAAAATAATTCATAAATCAATGCATAAGATTATCACATAATTCAAATCATCACATAACTCATTCTCGCATAAATAACTCAGGAAACAGTTCACATATCACAATTCATCATATATCAATCACTAGTGAGTTCACTGAATAATAATAATACTCCCGGCCCAATGCCTACACCTAAGTCCCTGTGCCCGTAACAAGAGATAACTCCCTCCCGGCCCAATGCCTATCTCTGTGTCCCTCAGCCTTTCGCTAGGGATTATTTCTCCCGGCCTAATTGCCAACACCCAATCCTCGCCCCAGGCGGCATAGTGCTCACTAGGTACGTACAAAACATAATACATATCTAAAACTCAACTTCATAGTATAGAGTCATCCATCATCTATACTATAAAGAGGTGTTCTGAAAACATGTTCTAGTATCCTATCGTCATTCATCAGATAGTCTACCAGTTCATGGTTTTTATAGAAAATACAATTTATCAAAATATAGCTCAATATAGGCCAATAATTAATTCCCAAGGTAATATTCACAACATATTTCAAATAATTATGCTTCTCGTAAACCATTATCCAAATCATAAATCTGTAAGGCATGCTATTTAATATATGAAATTTCTGTAATTAAATCATGCAAATTTTTGAAAGGATCCACTCACCCTTGTTTTGCGCCCCCATTCAGGTCTTAGGAACGAGGATTACGACGTAACGTACGAGGCATTCCCCTACCAGTAACTGAATATCATCCTCCTTGTGTAATATATTGTAATAATCTTTCTCTTTGTAACCTCTATGTAGAACATGCTAGGTGCACTTTAGACACTTCCGTAAACTTTGTTTAATTCTTGTAAATTCTGATGTTCAATCATGTATATATATTCTCCTAATCATCACTCTCATATTTAATCAATGGCTTCGTCACCCTTGGGTGTCGGCCAGCACGTGCCTATCCTGATGTTCGGGGAATATCAGGGTCGGGCGTGTCAAGTATCTCTTACAAGCAGTCGGACAAAAAATAAAAAAAATAGATTACACCATTACAAAACACTTGTAACCTACATCAATATATACAGAGAGCACTACAGTGGACATAGCCAGTTTGGGGGTGAACCACTTAAACCTTGTTGACAACTACTTAAAGTCTTTATCCCAAGCTCATCAAGAGTTAATCATTCTGATCTTTGTTGACCTCCCAATTTTGAGCGTTAACAAATGTGTTGTTAACAATCTTCTCATTTATTTATTTGTTCTTATTCCATAATGTTGCACAATAATCTAAATTGCCTAAAAATCATATATTTTTAAATTAACTAAATTTGAGATCTTTTAATCATTTTTTCCTATTAAAAATTGAAAACCTTCTTGTTCCTTCTTGCCTGTAGAACTCTTCAAAAATCTCTGCATACTTGTAGCTCCAATGCAATGCAAGGTGCTCCTCATCAATCAAATCCTCAATTGGACCATTCACAGTGTCCCGGTTGGGTCCATAAAACATTGCCAGTGATAGACGCGGCTGAATTTTGTTGGTCACTGGACTCACTGCCCTGTGGTGCACACTGACTGTTATACCTTCCATTACTCAAAACCTACATAAAAAAGAGAGATGGATCGATTTAACCCATAAACTGTGAAATACGTTTAAATAGAATAAAAACTGCATATAAATCACGATTTAGTACTCATTTATTGCCTGTTTATATCTGTCGTTTTTATTTTTAAAAGTTTGTAAGCGGTTTTATTTAAGTCACCTACATTGATAACAAAGGCATTGGGGAGAGAATCAAGAGCAACCCATTTCCCATCTTTGATCACTTGAAGGCCAGTCATTCCCTCTGTTTACCTAAGTACTGTGAGTGTATTGAGAGCAGTATTGAGAGCTAGTCCAAGTGTAAGCGACATGGTGGATAGTAGTTTCCTTGTGCTTTGAGAGTAGGATTCTCACCCAGCTTCTTTTGTGAGCTGTCCTCCTCTAGCCCAAGCCCTCGGGATATCAATTCCAAAGTCTTATTCATCAATGTCCAATCTCTCTTGCATACTCAGCAAAAACCTCACTAACCAAAACCGCCAAACACAAAGTGGAGAAATAGAATTAGAACCGGTTACAAACTTTTAATAAAATTAGAATCAGATGACACAAAACAGACCTTAAAATACATATATATATAATTTACGGTGTACTGCTCATTTATTGACGCCTTGCCCATTTTTTGATTAAAAGCGGTCATTAGTTACATTTGTGTTATGTCTCCCAAGAAAACTACATAAAATTAGCACAAACTAAAAATTAAGTTGCTAAGCAAACATGGGTGTGCTCATTGGTTATTCACTTGAGCTCAAACTTTCCTCTCCGTTTAGATTAGTTAAAAGTATAACATATCACTTGTATAAAAAGAATAAAATTAAGCTGGTATCGGTATTGGGGAGGATTTTTAGGTAAAGAATTGAAAGGAAGCCAAAGATGAAAGAAGGTTTCACTCTACATAGTGACCTTTTGCACTTGCCCTTCAACTTTGAGGTAGTAATTGAAAAGCTTTACTTGCTTGGAATGATCTGTGGTAAAGTATTTTGGCCCTTCTTTAGGAGGCAATTTGAAGAACTGGTTCACGGTGGACATCATTTTACTGCAGAGTTCCTTAGTCGCTCCATGGTTGATGGTCTGGAAAAATCCGTACTTTATCTCCAATGTTGCTGCTGCCTTAGTCGTTCAAATCAATGGTGGGGATTGATTCCAGAGCTGAAACATTGGGGAGGTGTGGCCTGTGATTCTCTGGGATAATGAAGTTTGGAGAGAGGGATAAAGGAGTGGTGTCTTTTGCCATTTAGAAGGATGCCATCTTTTGAGGAAGACGAACTGTTTGAGTTTGATCAGGTGACCTAAATGGAATTATTGTACTGCAAGGACATAGTTCTGGGTAGTTGACCATTGTGGTAGTAATGTGTCATGCGAGGGGAGAGGTTCTTATAACTTGAAAAGATTTTTCTGAGTTCTGATTTCTTTTCACACACCAAATTCATAACACAACATGACTTTTATAGCCATTACAATACATCATCATTTATTTAGCTAGTTATAAGCTTCTTAATAATTGAAGCATCTAGAGAAATCATGATTAATTCTAGAAATTCCAAACATCATAACTCTAGAACTTCTATCTTCCTGAAATTCCAAACATCACAACTCTAGAACTTTTATCTTCCTGATTTATGACTCTTTCTTCGTAACTTAAATTTGGTTTAATCTTCCAACATTGCCTCCCTTAAACCAAATTTACTTTTGATTCCTAGTCTTGCAACATCTCGCCCGAACACTTGTCCACCAAGTGGTTTTGTGAACACATCTACCATCTGTTCATCTATTTTGTAATACTTTAGTTGTATAACTCTCTTACTAACAAGCTCCCTTAGGAAATGAAAGTGGATGTGGATGTGCTTTGTTCTCCCTTGTAAAATAAGATCTTTTGAGATTGAAATTATTGAGCTATTGTCACAACAGAAAGTGGTTGGACCCTTTTGTTTATGCATTAGACTCTCCAAAATGCCAAGTAGCCAAACTGTTGACATCCTGCAAGAGAGGCAGCTATGTACTTCGCTTCTGTTGTAGAGAGGGCGACAATCGGTTGCTTCCTCGAACTCTATGAAATCACGCCACTTCCCAGACTAAAGACATAACCTGAAGTGCTTTTGCAATCATCAATACTTCCAGCTAAATCACTATCCGTATAGCCAATAAGTTTCACTGGAACATTTGCTTCATAAAAAATGCCATAATTGACGGTTTCTTTTATGTATCGTAGAATTCTTTTTACAGCTTCCCAATGATTTGAATGTGGCTTTTCCATAAATCTGCTCACCAGACTTACTGCATACATAATGTCTGGTCTTGTGGCTGTTAGGTACATCAAATTACCCACCAAACTGCGAAACTTGGTGGAGTCGATAAGTCTCCCTTCACCATCTTTGCTTAGCTTTAGGCTTATAATGCATAGTGTCACTACTGGGTTTGCATTCTCCATCCCAAATTTCTTTAAAACTTCTTTTGCATAACTCTCTTGAGAAGTGAAAATGCCTTCCTTAGATTGAGAAACTTCAATACCAAGAAAGTGATGTAGCTTGCCCAAATCTGTCATCTCAAATTCTTTCATCACAGAGAGCTTAAAACCATTCAATAACTCCAAATCATTTATGGTAAAGATAAGATCATCCATATAAAGTGTCACATCCCAGCCCGGGCTCGACCACTTCCCGAGTTCGACTCCGCCATAGCACGATATTGTCCACTTTAGGCCCTGACCATACCTTCACGGTTTTGTTTCTAGGAACTCACACGAGAACTTCTCCATGGGTCACCCATCCTAGGATTGCTCTCACCCGAACTCGCTTAACTTCGGAGTTCCCATGAAACCCGAAGCCAGTGAACTCCCAAAAAGCCTCGTACTAGGAAGAGGTGGGAATGTACTTATAAGGCTTACATGATCATTTCCCCTAAGCGATGTGGGATGTTACAATTTAGAGGCTTGACGTCCTTGTCAGCACACTTCCGGCCAGGAAGTGGCTCTAATACCAAATTGTCACATCCCGGCCTGGGCTCGACTCCGCCATAGCATAATATTATCTGCTTTGAGCCCCTACCACACCCTCACGGTTTTGTTTCTAGGAACTCATCCAAGAACTTTCCCAGTGGGTCACCCATCCTGGGATTGCTCTTGCGCGAACTCGCTTAACTTCGGAGTTCCGACGAACTCTGAAGCCAGTAAGCTCCTAAAAGGCCTCGTGCTAGGAAAAAGGTGTGAATGTACATATAAGGCTTATAGGATCCTCACCCCTGGGAGATGTGGGATCTTACAATCCACCCCCTTTAGGGGCCCGACATCCTCGTTGGCACACTTTCAGCCAGGGAGTGACTCTGATACCAAATTGTCACATCCCGGTCCGGGTTTGACCACTTCTCGAGCTCGACTCTGCCATAGCACGATATTGTCTGCTTTGGGCCCCGGCCATGCCCTCACGGTTTTGTTTCTGGGAACTTACACGAGAATTTCCCAGTGGGTCACCCATCTTGGGATTTCTCTCGCCCGAACTCACTTAACTTCAGAGTTTTGATGGAACCCGAAGCTAGTGAACTCCTAAAAGGCCTCATGCTAGGAAGATGTGGGAATGTACTTATAAGGCTTACATGATCCTCTCCCTTGGGCGATTTGGGATGTTACATAAATACTTACGACCATGAAACTTCCTTGTGAGGTGTTTTTGACATAAAAGGTATGTTCATATGAGCACTTCTAAAAACCATGCTTCTCGAAGTATGAATTAATATGGCTGTACCATGCACGTGGTGATTGCTTGAGCCCATATAATGCCTTCTTAAGCTTGTAAACTTTATTTTCCTCTCATTCTTCATATATCTAGGTGGTTGCTCCAAATAAACTTCTTCTTGAAAGACACCATTCAAGAACGTAGACTTTACATCCATTTGAAAATTTTCCCAATTGTTTTGTGCAGCAAGAGAGATGATCAGTTGAATAGTGTAAAGTCTGGAAACAGGAGCAAAAACTTCAGTATAGTCTTCACATTCCTTTTGCTTATAACCCTTTGCAACGAGTCTCGCCTTGTACTTGTTAATGGACACATCTGCATTTTCTTTGTCTTATATAGCCATTTAACACCAATAGGATTCTTGTGTGCTGGTAGATTTGTGAGCTCTCAAGTCTCATTCTTCTCAATAGCCTTTATTTCTTCATCCATGGCTTGCTTCCATTTTTCCTATTCACATGCTTCATTAAATGAAATTGGATCCTCTCCAGCAAAGAAGGTAAATAATATAGTATTATCCTCCAAATCTACTTGCTCTGAGGAGTCATAAAGATCATGTATACTTCTGAAGTTTCTTGGATGCGAGTCGTCATGACTTGATGTAGCTCTTGGAGATTGAGGAGCAATTTATGATTGATAAGTATCATCTTCTTCTTGCATAATAGATAATTTTGCTGAACCATTTTCTTCTTCAAAGAAAGCATTTTCATCAAAGTGGACATCACGACTGATCAAGAACTTTTTGGTCTTCGAATTGTACAGCTTGTAGGCTTTGCTCCATTCACTATATCCAATGAAAATGCATTTTTTTGCCATATGGTCGAGCTTGTTTCTCAACTCCTTTGGAACATGGGAATAGACAACACAGCCAAAAATCTTCAAATGTTGCACTCTCGACTTTATTCCATACCATGCTTCATAAGGTGTGCAATCCTTCAAACTCTTTATTGGTGATCTGTTGATTAAATATGCAACACAAGAAACAGCTTCTGTCCAAAATTCTTGTTGCAATATTTTCTTCTTGAGCATGCATCTCACCATCTCCATGATTGTCTGGTTTTTTCTTTCGCTCACGCCATTTTGTTGCGATGTATATCGGGCAGTCAACTGGTGCTTTATTCCATGATCTCTGCAATATTTTTGAGACTCATTGGAGAGATATTCTTCACCACGATCTGTCCTCAAACTTTTGATTGGAAGGCTAACAAATTTTTCAACTTCATCCTTGAAATCTTTAAAGGCTTGAAATGCTTTAAATTTTTCTTTGGGGAAGTAAACCCAAACTTTTCTTAAGAAATCATCAATAAATGTAATGAAATATAGATTACCTCTAAAAGATGATATTGACATTGGACCACACAAGTCAGAATGAATAAGCTCCAATGGCTTATTTGCTCGCCAAGAGAACTCTGAAGGAAATGAACTTCTATGTTGCTTACCAAATTGACAATCTTCATAAACGCCATCTACCAGATCAATTTGAAGCAGCCCATGTACCATTCTTTTGTTTGACAGCAACTTTAAACTTCCATAATTTAAATGGCCATATCTGTCATGCCATAACTTAGAGACTTCTTTTTTTAGCATTCACAAAGTAAGATAGTTTTGTTGTCTGGAGCTTCAAAGGAAACAAATTATTTGCAGCAAGTCCAACCTTGGCAACAAACTTATCCTTCCAGATTTTGATTTGAAAGACACCTCACCAATTTCCTCAATTTTATAGGCTCTGTTAATGCACAAGATTAGTGAGGACTTTGGTACAACAGAAAGTGTCAAGTTTGTGACCTTCGCTAGATTGTTCCGGTCACTAGTGTGGATAAGTATGTAAATGGATAGAGACAAAGAAGCAAACATATGATGTATGTGGTTCACCCAGATTGGCTATGTCCACGAAGTAGAGGAGTTCTCATTAATTGTGAAGGGTTTACACAAATACATAGGTTCAAGATCTCCTTTGGTGAGTTATAGTAAATGATTTTGTACAAATGACATTAGGAATTATTGTGGGAGAATGATCTCTATTTATAGAAGAGAGTTTCTAGCTTTATTCTAACATTGACACGTGTCGTGTTGTGATTGGCCTCTGATGTTGACACGTGTCGCGCTGTGATTGGCCTCTGATGTTGACATGTGTCGCATTGTGATTGGCTTTTTGGTTGGAGGGAAACTCTTGTAGGTCCTTAACGATATAATGTTGACTGATGCTTAGTAGTTTCAAGATTGATCAAGTATGGTACAAACAATGCTCCCCTATGTTCCCGAGTGAAGAAAGCTCTTTGGTTGGGGACTTGCAAGATCCAAGCCACTGAGTAATCACAAAACTCCTAAGCACCGAAGTATGGTATCGTTTTCACTTGCCTTATGTATCGATTTTGTGCATCAACAAGCTCTATCATCACTAATTCTTACTTGACCAAGATCGAACTTATAAAGGGCAAAAAAAAAAGTTTTTGTTACCTGTCATATGCTTGCTAGCTTTGCTATTCAAATACCACACATCATTCATTTGATCTCCATGACATGCAAGCAATAAAGTTTCTTTATAATCACCATCTCCAGAATTGGTTTGATGCATATAACCGACTCCATATTGTTTTTCATCATCAGCCTTTTTGAGCTGACATTCTCTGATCTTGTTCCCAGGTTTGTTGCAGTAGTAGCATTCCAGAGTGCCACGTCCTCTTCCTCTTCGAAAAACACGTTCTCTTCCTCGGTATGAATTGAAATTTCTTTCACCTTCATTATTGGAATTGCTTGATGAGCCTCATTCATTGCCATAAGAATTAGTGCCTTTGCCATTCAAATTTATTCCTCTACCTCGTCCACCTCTTCTCTCTCTTCCACGTCTGAAGGTTTGATTAGGGCTAGAAGCTTGATTGCCATTGACTCTCATGGTTGTAAGTTGAGACTTGAGTGCTTGATTAGGTTGAGTAGCATGAGGATTCCTCAAATTAATTTTGATATCATGTGCCTCCAATTTTTCTTGTACTTCTTCTATAGAAAAAGTTGAAATATCATTTGACTTTTCGATGGCAGCCACAACATAATCAAATTTTACCGGTAAGCTACACAGAATTTTCTCAACAATTCTTGCATCTTCGAGAATCTTCCTATTTGAAGCCATTTGATTAACAACAAAAGTAACTCTGATAAAGTAGTCTTTGATTGTCTCATCCTCTTTCATCTCCAACTTTTCAAATTCTTTCCTCAAAGATTGCAGACGAACCTTCTTTACCTTCTCCTTATCATTGTAGGCATTCTCGATTATATTCCATGCTTGCTTTGCATTTTTGGCTTTCACAACTCTTTCATATACTTGCATCTCAATGGTTTGATAGATGTGGAAAAGTGTCTTATTGTCTTTCTTTTGGTTCTCTCGCAAAGTATTCATCTGCGCTTGAGTTAACACAGCTTCGTTATCCGTCTTTTCATAGCCTGCTTCAACAATATTCCATAGCTCCAAAGACTTTAACAACACCTTCGTATTATTGCTTCAGTAGTCGTAATTATCACCACCAAATCGAAGAATTAGTGAAGCCAAGTTGCGACCATTTGCATTTGCATTCGCCATATTGACAAAACTTCAATACGGCTATGGTACCAATTTGTAGGAGGAAGAGCAATAGAGAAACGTAGGAGAGGGAGAGGTTTTTAAAACTTGAAAAGACTCTTTTGATTTCTGATTTCTTTTCACACACCAAACTCAGAACACTACATGACTTTTATAGCCACTACAATACGTCATCATTTATTTAGCTAATTATAAGCTTTTTAATAATTGAAACATCTAGAGAAATCATGATTAATTCTAGAAATTCCAAACATGACAACTTTAAAACTTCTTTCTTCCTAAAATTCCAAACATCACAACTCTAGAACTTCTATCTTCCTGATTTATGACTCTTTCTTTGTAACTTAAATTTGGTTTAATCTTCCAACACAGCCAACCGAACTAATTCATAGGTAAGGGATTGAACTCAGCGCGAGTGGATGTGCACAGTGTCTTGAGTAACCTTTCTATTTCATGGATATATATCACCATTGTAGCGTGACTAACATCTAGTAATCCAATCTCCCACTTATTAGCCGCCTTGGATGACGAAAGATTTTTTAGTGTAACCGGCACACAAAGTGGTACACTACGTGTCACTATACAAATGGCAAGATATGTGTCTTAAAAAGTTAACAACTTAAAAAATAAAATTTCTCACCATATATATAAAAACACATGATGTAACACTCTCTCTTGACGACACCATCGACCCTTGTATGTTCTGTTTTCACGTTTCAATCGAATCCTAATCCGTTGGAAGTAGTTCTACACCAAACAAATGGTAAAAAAATCCAACCTGTCCGTTTGATCGACCTTAAAATTTCATACATTTCAGAATGCAGAATCAGAAACACAGATCAGACACGGCTCACAGCTGTTGCCCTCCGTGGCCTATACGTGGGATCCAACACAATATATTATCACTTTTCCGCACACACTGTAAAACGTTATTTTCTCTCTTTGTCAAAAGTCGATGGCCTCTAATGCCACATTTCAATTTCGAACAAGGACCAGATCATAAGAACCACACGGGGTGGGGGCAGGGCAGGAGGATGATCAAATCTTAAGCCCCTTTAATTATATCTTAATCTATTGAATAGTTTACACACAAGATATTCAAGATAACTTGCAATGCTCACATCTGTTTCAGATTTGTCAGGTACTTTGCCAAAGCAAATAAATAAGTTAGATTACAAGGTATCTTTATGTCGACAATATTTCAGATTCGGCCACCTGACCAATACCAATCAAACCGATATTATTAACATTAAGTGACATGTGTCGTCATTTGGTATGTTAGATGCAATGGATAGATGGAATCATTTTATGTATTTAGCTTTGTTAGAAGTTTGTTAGGTTGTTAAGTATGTTGGGTTATGGATATATAGCTAGACTGTTGTAACAGATAACATTAATCAATTCAAGAGCCTTCATTTTTTTTCTACAATCTCTCTTGTTTCTCTTTATCATCTTCCTATTTCTCTGTGCTAATTTTTCATCTTTTGCAATGTAATTAATAATTACAACGTAATTATCTATATAACTTAATGGATGTTTAGTTTTATTACCAAAAAATGTCGATGCAATTAAAATGTAGTTGTTTCATATAATTAAGTTAGAATTTATTTATTAAGCTTCCGACATTTAATTACATTTTTCAAATCTTATATCTCAAGATTCTCCAAATATAAATGGAACTTCATAATTTTGTTTTTATGGTTTTTGTGAGAGGGGCCGGGGAATCTAATCCCCTGAATGCTACGTGAGTGGAGTGGACTGGAGAGCCTTCTTTACCAATAAAAAATCATTCCATCGATATTTATTTATCTTTCCCGTTTCAGAGAGAGAGTCTCCATCTCCATCAGCTGTCATCATTCTTCCTGTATTATATAGTTTAAAAGTACTAGAATTTAAACTATTTACGTGCAGCATCACATGAATCTGAACCCGGCAGTTTTTTATACGATACGATAAAACGATACGAAAATTATACAAAAATAATGAATTTCGGGTCAACACAATAATTAATCGGGTCATTATCGGGTGACCCGTTAAGAACGGGTTTCTTAACAGGTATACAGGCGAGTAACACGTGAGTAACCCGCTAAGAAAAATAAATTATAATTTTAAAGTTTAATTACTAAAAAATTTATTATAAAATACAATAGTCATATTGTATATATTGGTATATTCTATATTAAATATATATTTTTGTATTATTATTCTATATAAGTTTAAAAAATTAAGTTTAATTCATTTATTTATTTTTATTATAAGAGTTTCTTATTATCATTAATAGGATAAATTTTACTTAACATGTTGTCCAAAATTAAAATCAACTAGTATAGTATTAGTATATGCAATAAGACATCCCTACAAGTATGAAAAATGTGAAAGAATATATAAACACTAATGATTCATCATTCCTCTACGAGTAGACAATGATTCCACTTACATTATCGTTGAGATTCTTAAAACCCTCCAAAATATCATGAATAGTATTTTTTATTTGAGTGTAAAAGTAATAAAATTAATAATAATTATTGTAGAAGTATAAGAAATGTAAAAAAAAATATATACGATCACTCATAGTGACAAGCTCTACAACTTTTGTGAAGGGGTCAACTTCAAAATCCGACACTATAATCCATAAACCTTAAATTTGTACTAAACCGTCAATTGTCGTTTAGGCTTTATTCTTTATATTGAATTTCATTTTTAAAATTTTCTTTTTTGAAAACATAATCTTCTAGGGAATGTAGGAAAATAAACAGTTCGGATCTTTGATATCACGTCCCAATATTTACGATTAATTGAAATATGAGTCGATGTTATATAGTTTGTAGAGACTTTATAAACACCAAGCAATATTTTCACTAATGATAAAACTCTGAACATAATATCAACTATCCGAACTGTTCATCTTCCTGTATCTTCTAATAGATCATGTTTTCAAAAAAGAAAATCTGAAAAAAAAAAACAAAATTTGGTGAGAAAAATGAAGCATAAATGTAAACAACAATTGACGGTTAACTTTTGATCTATGATTTATATGATTATAGTGGCACATTTCAAAGTTAAGCCCTTCAAAAAAGTTGTAAAGCTTTTCATTATGAGCATTTATATATTTTTTAATGTATTTTTCACACTTCTACATTAATTAAAAAAACAATTAAAAACTTTACTTAAATAATAAGGAAAACTAATGAAAAGGGCTTGAAAACTTTGAGTTTTAACGATAAGGACAAAATAAAGGGTAAAGTGAATAGTACCAGGATTGACTTTTTAGTGTAAAAATGTGGTTTTTCGTTAAAGTGAACAGTACCGGGAGCTTTTCGTTAAAGTTCCCATAATAATAACCATAGGATAAATGAGAAGAGAGTGTTAATGTGGAAAACCTCATTGAAAATATCATCAATATAACTCTTGAAGACAATATATCAAGCCAAAGTTCAAATATCGTTTCTCATGGTGATTGATGAAAATTGAAAAGTTTGATTGTAAGAAAATGTGCAAGATTCCAAACCTTGAAACATAACTACCTTAATTTTGCAAATCTTTTGAACATTTGATATTTTGTAATATTCTAATGTTTTATTTTTATTTTTTATTATACTCTTATTTTGAGTATGTAAATATGTAATACTTGAAAGACAAATGCAATTTTATGTTTTGAATGTGATAATATGGTATGTATATACTTATTTAGTATTATGTTTTTCATTTGATTATTTATTGGTTTAAAATATATTTTCCTTAATGGGTAACGGGTTGGGTCATATTACCTGTTAATATTATTGGGTCAATTTCGAGTCGGGTCATTTTACCCGTTTATTTTAACAGGTGTTACACGATACGACCCGTTAAAATATCGGGTATGACACAAAAATGACACGAACAAGGAAAACACGATACGAATGCCAGGTCTACATGAACCAATGTAGCTAGGTTACATACAATATCCAGCAGGCATCTATGTGACAAATGTGTATTTTTATGGTTCAGTCCCATTTTATTCCCCGTTCAATGAACATTTGGGTGCTAATATTTGATAAGTTCTAGTAAATCTTTAATGCATGATAACAAATGTAGGATTCAGGACAATTATAGGGAAGGAAACTATGTTGCAGACAAATTAGCAGAAATTCATCCTTCTTCGAAGTATAACTGTCATATTTCTTAGGCTCCATGTTAGAGCTAGTTTGGTATTGTTGTGCTTTGAAGAAAAAAAAACTGCTTATGCTGAGCTATGAGAATAAGCAGCTGTAAAATAAAGTAGTAGAGTGTTTGATAAACTTTTTTGTAAAAGTGCTTTTGAAAAGAAAAAAAAACAGTATTATAATGTTTGATAAACTTTTATGTAAAACAGATGAAAAAAAAACTGGTTTTTTTAAAGCTGGGTTTTGCAGCTTTGTGTTTTTTACTTTTTTTTCACCCAAAATTGTAAAAAAAAGTTGAAATTGAATATTTACCAAACATAAAAAAACTCCTAGCTTTTTTCGATACCTACTTTTTTCAAAATTAACTCTGTACCAAATCAGGGTTTACTAATTTAGCTCAGAGACATTTATGAAGAATTGCTAGACCCATATTAGGTATTCACTTGTAAAAAGAAATAAAAATTGTGATTTGATACCCAATGTATATAATGAATGGTCCCTCGATGCTTCCAAACTATATCGCTATTGCATATTTGGAATCATATGTTTATTTGATTTGATGTGAAATCACCATGCATTGTCCATCTCATCTCTTAAATTCTTCTGTACTTGAACCGTCTTCCAGCAAGCCATCGATCGAATCTGGTCAAGAAAATGTTTTTGTCATGGTGGTCATGCACGTATGGACCATACGTTATAACCATCATAAACTCCATTTTTCGTAAAGGTTAAATACGTCAAATCATATTGATGTCCGAGGTTATAAATGCCAACAAAGAAGAAAGGAACCCAAGAAGTGTGTGTAAAATATCTTGATTTTAAGTTTTAAAAATCTGGGCAGGTAAGATCGTAGAAATAGTACTACTGATCTTTAAACAACAATAATATTTAGATCCACAAAATTGAAACTTGTTGACATATTTTCAGATAAAAGTTGTCTTACGTGAGTAATTAATACAATTTAAACCACAAACTACACATACTGCTAACCCTCTCTTCTATATGTAGTTCTCGCCTCAATTGTAGGGCATACATTTATTAAATAGTGTTAATTTTTGTGTATCTAAATATTATGATTAGTCTTAACATTGTAACGTAGGACCTTACAAATATAAGAGTGTCAACAAGCGAGGGTCTTGCATTCCACATCTTTCAAATAAGCCACCCAAGTTAGTTTACCGGTGAGTGTAAATAATAATTAAGGTGGTAGGTAAGAGTAGGCCAAGTGTGGCTCAAAACCTCGGAATATAAAAAAAAAAAAAGTATAAAAAAAGTAATACTACACATTTGTATTATTATTTATATCATCTCTTTAATTTAAATGTAATTTGTCTGTGTTGGTTTTCTCTACCACTATTAGAGATGATACAAATAAAATTCTTCCGGTACTGTTTACTTTAACGAAAAACCACATTTTAACACTAAAAAGTCAATTATGATACTATTCACTTTACTCTTTATTTTGTCCTTATCATTAAAACTAAAAGTTTTCAAGTCTCAAAACAAATATATGGTAATAACACAACATCGTGTACGTATCTCAAAACATAAATTAAAGTTTAATTTCGAGAAAAAACCTTTTGTGCATAAAGGACTGAAGATTATATAAATCAATTTAACCAAAAGCTATGGCTTTGCCTTGATTAACTAGTTCCAAATAACATAATCGATTCATGAAGTATAATTGGCAAAAAGAATTAGCGCTACTTAGTACTTACATGCTGCAAGCTCATTAGTTCTATATACCCTCAGAAATTGATCTCGATCGCACTCGCTCTGCTGTTTTCCAGATCATCATCCTGTTTGTTTCATGAACCTGCAGTACGTCCACGATGTTAAAAATATTGATAAAAAGATATACATATATACTTACAAACTTGATTAACTACTTCTGCAAAAGAGAAAAAAGAAGAGAAAAAAGGAAGTGGAATTTACGACGAACGAGGAGACATGAATCAGAATGTCAGATGAGAATGGGGTTTGTTTATCCCACGTAAAAGCTTAGAGCGACACATAATAAACACGGTGGACACTCTAATCACACACCAAACGCTACGTGTCACCGAAGTACAAGGAATCTGACAGAAACCTAACAGAGGTTACGCGCTTAACGACAATGCAATGCACAACACCCAACGGCGTTTAAACGGACGCTAACGGAAAACAGCCATGGAAAGAACTCTAGTGCAGAAGCAACGTCCATTGAAAGACTACAACAAAAGAAAAAGAAAAAGAAAATGAGAGAAAGTGGGAAGGATTGCAAAGGGAAAAGAGCACTCACCATGAAAAAACGAAATAGGACTGAAGTTCATTAATCGTCACGGATATTCAAAAGCAATCCATCTGATGAACGGTTACAGCTCCATGTTTCCAATTACATCATGATTGATCAGATATATAACTGATATTTTGTTGTGTTTTTAAATTTTAGGGTTTTGTAGTATTTAACTTGTTTTAATCGGCCGTGGCATATTTGTAATTTTGTAGTCCGGAACTCCGACCATGCAAAGGATGCTATTGCCAGTGATTGCCGTTGTGAACGAGGTAGGGACGACTACCGGTAGTACTTGCAGGTTTGTTGCTTTCCTGGCCTTGGCGAGCATAGTAAATATTAGCACAGTGAGGAACCTTGGAGGGGGGTCTCTGAAACGGCACCGTTGACGGGGATGGCTGGGGCGGCATTTGACGGAAGCAACGGTCAACGGGAGTGGAGGACGGCATGGGAAATCTTGGGGTGGACCCGGAAGCAGCACTGAAGTAGTTATTTGACGACGAGGAGTTGCCGGAGGACGACGTCGTGGAGGCGACGGAGGCCGATGAAGTTGAAGGGGATGAAATGCTTTTGGGTGTCCTGGCGGGTAGGATGAGTGAGAGGAATGCTCTGATCTTCATATTAGCAGAAGAGGCTGCTCTGTCGTATTCCTCGATGAGATTAACAAGATCCTCATCGGACTTGATGGACACGAGGGCGTCGAGATCTTCCGTGGGTAGTTGACAGCGGAGACTAACCGCCGTCACGGATGGCCCACACAACTCAGTCAGCTTGGACGACAGCTCTGTTACACAACCACACACCTAAATTCAATACAACATCCTCCGAACAAAAGACTATAAAAAATGGGGGAATTTATATATAAACTGACCGGAAAAGGAAATAGAGCGGGGAACGGCGAGTACACGGGTTTCGCCGCCAAGGTAACGGAGCTTGCCGTCGGGGTAACGGGGGAGGATTTTGCCGCCGTAGCTGCAGAGGAATTTGATGGTGGTAACCTTGGTGAGGTCAGGCGAGGGTCCGACCATGATTTTAAAAATACTAGGGTTTTGCTTCGACTACTAACTAGGAGATGAGGATAGCTTAGGAGAGAGAGAGTGAGGAGAAGATGGGGCCGGCGTTGTGCGCTCAAGCCTATGTATGGCACCCTTTGGCCCTTATTTATAGACTTGGAGTCTTCAAAGGGAAAGGAGCAGGGGAAGTGAAACTAACTAGGTTGGTCAGCTTACGTCGGTACTTAGATTTACCCTCGGAGTAAACTGCAGACTTTATGTATACTTCTTTTCTTCTTCCAACAAATATGATATTCTAAATTACTCTCGTTTGTGAGAGCGAGTGTCTGAATTTGAGTATAAGAAGATTGGCACGTTACTTGACCAACCTGCTGTATAATCTACAAACTCGATGTTAACTAAATCAGGTACGAAAATAATGTTACAAAAAGAATTGATACCTTATTGTTTAGAAACGAAACAAACAACTCCCCTTTTTGGCACAATTTACAAACTTTATGTTTAGACAAAAATTGTTGAATGATACCTATACGTACAAACTCATTCTTCCTAAGTATAAATCACTTACATTACAAGTGCAGTGTCACTTCCCCATCTCTCTCCCCTTATTTTATTTCAAAACAAATTATAATGGTTTGTCATCGTGTTCTCCTTTTTTTCCTCTCTTTCCGTTGTTCCTTTTGATCTTTGGATTATTAGACTAGATGGTGTTTTATTGGCAAAAAACAATAATATTTGTCCATTTTGGTACATGTTCGATCTCATCAATTCCTTTATTTTTAATATTTAATAATCTAACCTACTAATATCATTGTTTGTCAAAAAGAAAAAACTATAGGATTACCGGAAAAGATAAAGTTCAAAGCATGGCCACTAGCTGGCTAATTACAAAACCAGGAAATGAAACTATCGTGTGTGTGAACAAAAGAAGAATATTTTCGCACAACCTCTAAGATAATTATCTTGATACCATCTCTGTACCTAAAATTTATCGTTGTTTGACCTTTATTATTGGTTAAGATGAAGACATGAATTTAACTAAGTTATTATAGTACGTGATGTGTTTTATCATCTGCGTTTAAGTTACGATCTTCATCACTGTAGTTTAAATGAACTTAGTGTCATAATTCCTATCATTTGTCAAAAATAAAAATTACAAAGAATTGTTGAAAAAAAAAATTCATGCTTAAACTCATTCATGATGCATACATAGAAGTAGTTAGGTTCATAGTTGTGGAGCAAAAAATAATCAAGAAGAATATGGATGTGACACGTGAATTTTAGGGTAAATAGGACAAAATTATCCCCGAGGCACACCGATATTTCTACGCGCAAGCAGCGGGCAATCATCCCTCAACTAAGTCAAAAGTGCCCAAAATAGGTAATAATCCAAAACCTATTTCATCCATCCTCATCAAATCCTCTCCACAAGGTAACCCCCAAATCGTTCCTTTTTAATTATATTAATTAGCTAAATTAATTGATTTATTATTCAATTATTCCTAATTAGCTACAAATCATGAACCTCACCCAAAAAACCAACCAAGTGGCTGGTCCTCCTCCTCCCAAAGGGGCCGGCCACACCCCTATAAATATCACCTCATTTTATCCAAAACTCAATTCACACTTTCTTGCAAAATTCTCTAAATTCTCCAAATACTTTTCTCTCTAAATTCTAACTTTGGTATCGAAGGTTTTTCGGCCAAAGCCCCCTCGCCCCCATTCATCGTGGGCGCGTGAGGGTCTTGGCCTTGACCTAAGGTGTTAATTGTTTTGTAGGTGTAATTTTTTTCAAGAAGGAGAAGGTAGAAATTTGTATCCACAAATTGGTGCTTTCATTGAAAGTTGAGTCACATACTCGTAGAAGACTCTCACATCTAAGGTTTTTCATTTTCTTGTTCATTTGTAGATTTTTCATACGTTCTTATTCTTGGAATTTTTATTTCTAAAAATTCTTTGATAAAACGTAAAAGAAAAGTACAATGGAAAGGGATTCGAAAATCTCCATGAACAAAAATTCCAACGTTCAAGGATTAGGACCATGGCAATCCACGAGGCTAAATGTGACAATAAGTGGAGCGGCACCACCACCACGAGGCTTCACTATGGCAATCACCGCGATGGCCACCACGGTATCCACCCATAGCGAGGTCTATGGTGCCACCACCACAGCCCAAGCTATGTCACTCCAAGCCCAAGGTGAGCCGACTTGAGTTGCCTAAGTCCAACGTGAGCCCAACGGGTTCCCAAGCCGAGCCCAAGCCTCGCACCTGCATGCACTGCGAATTTAACTTTTCTCAACTCAAATCTTGCGCCTAGAGTCTACCACCTTTCCACTACTCAAGGAGGTGCATTCCTTCCAAGCTCTTCCCATTCAAATGGCGAACAACACTTATCTCACAAGTTATAGAGTTGACGAGCGCCCTCGCTGTGACATCCCACATCGCCAAGGGGAGTAATCCTTAAATGTATATTCCCATCCCTACCTAGCACGAGGCCTTTTGGGAGCTCACTGGCTTCGGGTTCCGTAAGAATTCCGAAGTTAAGCGAGAAAAGGGGTAGAACACTCCCATGATGGGTGACCCACTGGGAAGTTGCTCGTGAGTTCCCAGAAACAAAACCGTGAGGGTGTGGTCGGGGCCCAAAGCGGACAATATCGTGCTACGGTGGTGGAGCGGGCCCGAGAAGTGATCCGCCCCGGGCTAGGATGTGACAATTGGTATCAGAGCCTATTCCTGGCCGGAAGTGTGCCGACGAGGATGTCGGGCCCCTAAGGGGGGTGGATTGTGACATCCCACATCGCCCAAGGGAGTGATCCTTAAATGTATATTCCCATCCCTACCTAGCACGAGGCCTTTTGGGAGCTCACTGGCTTCGGGTTCCGTAGGAACTTCGAAGTTAAGTGAGAAGGGGGCTAGAGCACTCCCATGATGGGTGACCCACTGGGAAGTTGCTTGTGAGTTCCCAGAAACAAAACCGTAAGGGCGTGGTCGGGGCCCAAAGCGAACAATATCGTGCTATGGTAGTGGAGCGGGCCCGTGAAGTGATCCACCCCGGGTCGAGATGTGACACTCGTACATCAAATGACCTTGGTGAATCAGCTCTTTTAGCGCACTGAAATGTAACGTGCCCTGGACGAGGTTTCCCGAAGTAGAACAAGGGCAGACGAACCTCTCCAGCAACTTCTTGGCAATCAGCCCATCAACCAGCCACGATCCGAGCGTTCTGGCAGTTTACACTCCCGCTTGGGTCATTTGGGATAACGTATACTCTCATCTTAGCACGCGAGAAGCGTGCATTCCCGATCAAGCCCACGAACAAGCATACGTTCATGGTTGAGGCCTCACTCTGATTATCAATATGGACAACCTTCCAAGCTATGTGTTCATTTACAACTAGGCTCGCAAGAAGCATTTTCCACCTCACATCAGAGTAGGCAGCACGGCAAATTGAGAGAAGCAGTCACTCAATCTAACTCAAGTTCAACCGGCAGCCTACGAGCAGCCCGTTCGTCTGCCAAGAATATGCCACATACACCGCAACCGTGACATAGACGAGTCGAGCATAGAGAAGAGTGGCCTAAACCCACAGGTCATGATCGGGGGCAGCTAAAAGTTCCACTGCCCCGGCAGGGGCAAATTCAAGATGAAGTGGAGAGGCTCATAATTGAACAATTGCACAATTTCCAACATAATGTGGCTATTGACCATGCGCTTCGACGAGACATGACCAACATAAACATGTCACCATTCACGAATGAGATCGAGCGGATAGATCCACTTTGTGGATTCACTATGCGTCACTTCACTCCGTACAAGAGAGACAAAGATCTGGATTGACATCTCAAGCACTACCACAGTACCATAATCTTCTACGGGAACAACGACTCGCTTATGTTCAAAACTTTTGCCACAAATTTACAAGGCGAAGTGCAAGACTGGTTTCACACTCTACCGTCGCAATCGATCTGGAGTTTCAATGAACTTTTCTGAATCAAAGAGACATCCGACCACATCTTCAACATTGTAAAAGACCATTGAGAGACATTTCACAACTACGTTACGAGGTTCAAAGCGGAGAAGGTCAAGATTGTTGGCTGCAACGAGGACATGGCAACAACAGCGTTCAGAAATGAGCTTCCCACCGAACACCCTTTATTCGAAAAATTGATCATGTGAGAAGAACTGACCTTAGCAGCTTCTTATGCTTTGGCGGAAAAGTATGTATTATGAGACGAGGCCAAGCAGTCTAACAAAAATGAATCAGAAAAGAAGCACATGGAACGTTCCCTGACCAGAGAAGACTCAGCGCCCTAAACATTCACCAAGTTCACAGTTCCAATCGGCCAAATTCTCTGTAAGCTCAAAAACGAACCTTGGTTCGAACTACCGCCACCCATGAAAGGCGATCTTACCAGGCTGGATCATATAAATTATTGCGCATCCCATCAAGGATCGGGCCACACTACCAATGACTGCCTGAAGTGGAAGCATTACCTTGAGAAACTGACAAATGAGGGCCGGTGCGACGAGTATCTTAATAGGTCATCGAAACGGCTTACACAAGCAGTGGAAGTCTCCATCACCCCCTGAACCCCATTAAGGCTTTTCCAAATAAGTTCGAAGTCTCAAGCAGCTCGACGAACAAGGCCTCACAAGTTGAGGATTATCCAGTTTGTTATGCAGTTTCTACCTTCCAACACAGTTGATTTATTTCTTTATTCTCAATGAAGATTCAAGAAGTTATTCATAAACTTGGCTCAACTGTTGTCTACAACAACTGCTTAAAACCATTTCTGGGTCTGTTTTCCAGTGCGAGAAGATAAATTAATTGCTCTCCAGTACGAAAGGGTAAACTAATTTCCCAACATCCATATGAGTAAGCTCTCCAGTGTGAGTAGATAAACTAATTGCTCTCCAGTGCGAAATAGTAAACTAATTTCCCTACACCTATATGGGTCTACTCTCCAGTGTGAGATGTTAAACTAATTACTCTCTAGTGTGAGAGGGTAAACCAATTCCCCACCAATTTCCCGACACCCATATGGGTTTGCTTTCCAATGCGAGAGTTTAAACTAATTACTTTTTAGTGCGATAAGGTAAACCAATTCCCCGACACCCATATGGGTTTGCTCTCTAGTGCGAGAGGTTAAACTAATTGCTCTCTAGTGTAAGAGGGTAAACCAATTTTTCGACACCCATATGGGTCTGCTTTCTAGTGTGAAATGGTAAACTAATTTCTCTCTACTGCGATAAGGTAAATTAATTCCTAGACACCCATCTGGGTAAGCTCTCCAGTGCAAGAAGGCCACATAAGCTCAAAAGATCAAATGTTTGAAGACCAACTAAGCAACAAAAGGTCAGGGGTAGCAGCCACTTTGCACCCAATAGTTCAATTATCCGACATTTCATCTTCAGCAGCTCCGATCTTGGTAACTCCATCCTTAACTGCTCAATCTACGGCACCTGAGAAATCAAACTCAAGCAGTTTCCTCATTTTTTTTTGCAAGCACCCAGACGTGACAGCCTATGCCACGCCACCTCATTGGTTCATGCCAAGCCGACTCCTAGCTTTTGCTAATCGACGTGCTGCACCACCTCGACGGCTGCCCCGTGTCAGCACAACCTAAGAAGAAGACAAGGAAAATTAAGTTTTTCTTACATCGATGCGGCATGGAGAAGACAAAGAAATCAACGGAAGACGATTATTTGCACGGGCAAGCAGAGAATAGTGCTAGGGGAGGAGGAACAAATATCCTCTAGTTTTCTCTCTTTCTTGTAGGGATAAATAATTGCCCTCTGAAGTTGATTTAAACCCCTACTTAAGGTAGGCTTAAATAGGCTTTGGATGCGATTTATTTCCTTTTCCTAGAGGAATCTAATTCCAAGTCCAAGTGGGAATCTACATCAAAGTTGGAGATCTCTACACATGCTGCCCTTTCCTGCGAGCAGCCCAACATGTGTTGGGGCATTTGTGGAGCCAAAAATAATTAAGAGTAATATAGAGGTGACACGTGAATTTTAGGGTAAATAGGACAAAATTACCATCAAGGCACACCGAGATTTCTACGCGCGAGCAGTGGGCAATCATCATTCAACTAAGTCAAAAGTGCCCAAAATAGGTAATAATTCAAAATCTATTTCATCCATTCTCATCAAATCCTCTCCTCAATGTAACCCTCAAATCCTTCCTTTTTAATTATATTAATTAGCTAAATTAATTGATTTATTATTCAATTATTCCTAATTAGCTACAAATCATGAACCTCACCCAAAAAACCAAGTGGCCGGTCCTCCTTCTCCCAAAGGGGCTGGCCACACTCCTATAAATACTACCTCATTTTCTCCAAAACTCAATTCCAACTCTCTTGTAAAATTCTCTAAATTCTCCAAACATTTTTCTCTCTAAATTCTAACTTTGACATCGGAGGAAAATGCAATTTTAACTTTTCTCTCAATTCCAACTCTCTTGTAGGTGCAATTTTATCTAAGAAGGAAAATGCAAAAAGATGCATTCACAATTGTCATAATCATTGATGCAAACGCTGGAGGAAGGGAAAAGGCATATGGGATCCACAGACACTGTTTTGCTTTTACTTTTTAGAAGAGAAGCCGACTGAGTTTGGGTAGATCATGCCCTCGCTAAGTTTTATTCCCGCTAACATATGGCAGCATATGACATATACACACAAATAAATAGCTCTCAGTCATGACTCACTGCAGCATATATATCTTCTTTCACAATTATATCCCATCGGTTTTTCAAATATAAATACAAAATATTATGTGGTGGAGAATTTAGGATTAGGTTAGCGATTCTAATTTGATAATCAATTATGAGATTTAGTTTTATTTATTAGTGAAGAAGAATGTTATTAAATCGTAGAATGAAATAACTATAATTCACCGGTTTTATTTGACATATATATGTTAGATAGGTCATGTGATCTTGCGACGTCCATGACCCACCAAATTCTTGGGAGAGGAAGGGAGGGGAGGGGGTGGTTTTCTGAAGGGACACTTTAAATGCGGTCCCTAATTTTTAATGTTTTTTTACTGAAATCTTTGTGATTTTTAGTTTTGATCGAAAGAATCATGCATCATCTTTAATCTCGTAGAAGTTTAGAGTAAAGTGATTTGGAAACCAAACAACATGCGTATGATCATCACATTTAAGTTGATATTTACTAAAACAAACTCTGTCAAAGTAAGCGCTTGGATTATGAAATAGTAATGGCAAATCCAAAAGATATGCATCATTGACAAGTGACAACTTGATCAAAAGGTCATGAATTCCTTATCCGATCGACCTCTATTTCTTCTTTTTGGATAACTTCTCTCAACATTAAATAATAATAAACTAAAAGTCCTCTAATCCTTTGTCATTATGTAAAAGATGAACATGTCAAGGGTCCTACTTTAGCCATGATCGACCAAATCCTATCTCGCAGCTTCCCTCTAACACTTTACACCCTGATCCTATTTGTCTCCAAATTCTAATCAATAGTAAAGGCTTTTATACTTGGCTCTATACCTATAAGAAGTCACCCTTCTTTTGTCTTTGCATAATTTAATATGCATGCATAAACCTTTCTGGTTGTGATTGTAATGTGAAAAGTTTTGCATAGCTGTGGTTTACAAATGACCTTAAATGTGAGAGCCAAATGGTGGGTCAATCTTTTGGTATCTAAAGTTCAAATGAAGACTATTATTAAGCACCATTAACTGATATATGCTAAGAATATAAATCTCATATCAGGAGAATTGACTTTTGCATATACTTATAAGATGTTGATTATTTATCATATTTTTATTTATAGTAAAACTTCAATTTTATTCAGTGTTGTTTTGTTGCCTAAACAACATTGTACGCGGATGAATCGTGTCTAAGCATCAGTGCGCACACTTTAAAAACACTGTGTATTGATGACATTTCTAGTGGTGCAAGTAGTCTTGTAATAATTATTTTGCATAACATTTCAAATGCTGAGGATATCCACCTTTATCTCCTTATCCTTTACGAGAGAATCATACACTTTGCTTGGTTTATTCACATATGTGCATCATACATAAGCCACTAGAATATTAATATATAGTATAAGTAGGTCCCAATTCCCAAATACATAGCGTTGGACATAAGAAGCCCTAGAAACGCAACTCCTTGCAATTCCATTTTTGCATCTCATACAGTCCTTCTGGTGGGAAGGTATGGATGATTTAGCAACATCCTTGTGGAGAATAATAAGCATTTTCCTGTTCTTTTGTGATGCTCCTTTTACCTTTTCCTTATTCCGTTAGTTACACACTTTTTATTTGCCTTTTGTGGTATATATTTGGGATCGGATATTCATATAAACCCAATTGAAAAATCCTGACCTTGCAAAGCCTCTTTTTACGCCTGGCAAAGGACCCATGCACACAGGACACTTGTAAATGGATGCTGACGCCTCGTTGTCCAACCTTAACAAGTCACCATCCAACTTGCAGTGTTAAGATAGCTAGTGAGTTGTCGTTTTGAAACGAGGATTCTTTCCGAATCTTCCAATTACGTCTATTTATTGTACATCTTACAACTAATTTTTATTAGGTATTATTTATATTCAATTTTAAATAATAAAAATTACAATAATTTCTAATCACACGATGTATAATAAACGGACATGATTAAAAGATTCCCGCAAAAAAAAAATTCAGAGATAATTCTCATTCGTCGTTTCGTATCAATTTCCTAAGCGTGAGTCACTCGCGTCATCTCCAAAGCTCGAAGGTGATGATAGTATTAAACCCTCCTCAATGGAAAATTTATGCTTCAGTAAACAGTAATATTAGGCAAGAACGTGACTGATGAAATGATTAGAGCAGATATACGGTGGAAACTTTATTATTGTGTGTGATATACATGTACCTAAAAATTTGGCAAGTGAGGTCTCCATACATGCATGATGAATGATGATCACCTTACACAATTTTGTGCCGGCATATTGAAATAGGATAGGACCCATATTGGACCCTACTTAGAGTTTTTAACATACAAACTCTTGATGCCATACGAATTTCACAAGATCAATTAAAACATAAAAATGGATAGATAAGAAGTTTTTTGTGCCAGTTTTGATCTTTAGTCGTGCATTTGGATGAGGGTAAAAGTTTAGCAAAAGTTAGACCACATTTAGGAGGAATACCCTAAAAACTTGAGTGACTGAAAACGACTAGAAGCAACACATTAGTACTGCATTTGTAGTGTTTAATTTAATAGTAGCTTTTCTAGTTTAAGTAGTTCATTGCTAGTCTTCGGGTAATACATATTTAAAAGGAATTCAGTTAAAGTTCTTTAGTGTTTATAAATTTATCTTCTAAGCATAGTATAAGTATTTTTGTATAAAACTTATAGTAGACATGATTTTTTTTTCTTTCTTATTTACTGATATTCCTGTAGCCAAACAATTTAAACTTTTCTGAGTTTGAGATCCATGACAATTTAGTTCATGTCATTCAAGTATTGCAAAAAGAACGTTAAAAGTTACCGATTAGTATAATATTGGCTCACAATTAATCTAAACCGTAAGTATTTAATCCTTGTTTTGGTAAGATGTAACACACTTAGACTTTCTTTTTCTTACATATATACACGTGAGTTGTTGAATGCTACATGAACAACAAATAAGTGTTTCTTTTATACATTGAAAAAAAAAAAAAATCTGTCAAATTCCCTCTGAGACTGCCGTGCATATGGTGAATGGAGTGAATTCGATATTGTTCGATATTGTTTGATTCCTACTCTGGCAGATGGTGAATGGATTGGCTGCATGCACTGCGCAGGGTTTTGGCACGCTCCCAAAGATGTGGAATTGGTAAAAGTGATGGGTGGGGGCTGCCGGCTGGGACGTCGATAATTGGGACCCAGTGGACCTTGAGCTTTAGGTCTTGAAGCTTTGGGACTCTCTTATAATTTCTGAGCTCAGTGGGTGACCAGACGGTTCAGTGAACGTCTGGATGGTCCTCCTCTCCCAATTGGACTTATGAACATTTTGATTCTTTGAAGGTTGAGCATGGTGTGAATCACTGAATTGAGAGCATTGAACGGATACAAAGTTCACAGAGAAGAATATGTGAAGGTCGAAATTCAAGTCTCCATTATAAAGTATATTACCAAAAAGACTTATTCTTTATTCTTTTTATTTATTAGAATCGAATCCATGTATTTTTATTAGGGTTAGTAGTTTTATGCTAGTTCATCCAAGTCTAGAAAGGTTGCCTCCTCCTAATTAGACTCCTCTTCCACCAACCTATATAATGAATATAAATGCTTGACTAATTTCTTGTTAAATGGTTGATTAGATTTTGAGAAGTTGGTGTACAAATGGACCAAGATTCCAAGGGTCATGTGGGGAGAGATACTTAGGTGCCCATCGTCGATCGTGTACAACTATGGATCTTAATTATGTAATGAGAGATAAACACATGATTGTATACAACTAATGATATGTTATCTCAAATTAGAGAGGATGCAAAAAATCAACCAAACTAGTTTTTGTTACATGAGTAGTGTATAACGATTTTGAGTCTCTTCATCCTAAACCCTAAACTCTATACAAATGAAGTTCTGCTTGATTGTTTGCATTTAGAGGGTCAATCTATATGATATTTTGGTATGCATCGTAAGTTCAAAAAATAATAATAATAAATAATATAAAAAAACCAGCTTAGATATCTTGTGAGAGGTCCGCGGGAAATCATGATTTCGTCGTGGCCTACAAAATATTAGCTTTAGGTTGAACACTCTAATTTTGATGCCATCTTCTATACAATGTAAAAGCGTTGGGAGTATATGCAAGTTGAGGTCGGCACGGAATCTAGTTTCGTAGAGAAAACTACATCTTTGAAGTTTGAAGTTTGAAAAAGGAGTAGAAAAAGTGTTCGATGATAATATCATAAGCCATAAAGCGTTGAAAACCGTTCAATATCTAGGAAGCTATATAACGATTGGGATTCCCGACCTTTTTTTAACCCAAGAGACCGACCTAATTATCCAATATTGTTTTTAAGTCACTTTTTTTTTAATTTGTCGAACATGAGACCTCTAGTGCAAGAGACTATATTCTTAATAAACTGAGCTACAAGTCAGTTGCACCTAATTGTCCAGTATACAATATGTTTGGTATGTTACAATACTCAATACTGTATCAGTACGCGTAAAATTATATTGTACTTAACCACGTAATACTATAATACATGAGTAAAAACTTAAACCCGCTTGGAGTATGGCTTGGCCAAAAATCTTACCTTTAAAGTAAATATCGTTATGTCAAAGGGAAGAAATTATTTAATGTTGGGTCTTATTCCCGCCCTGCATATTTGGGGAGCTATTGGGCTGGATCTGTCAGTTGTTTGGAGGCCTAACTAATCATGGGTTCAGCCTAGGAAAAATGAATGTTTCTTTAGTGTACATGCTAAAATACACATGCTTGATGGGGCGCGAAATTGTGTTGCCGTTCAGATGGCGAACTGGAGTTTTAATTGTGATTTGGTAAACCTTGTTTTCCATGGTCCTTCTACTTGGATTACGTCTGATCTTATAGATGATGTGCTTGGTATTTGTAAAATGAGACATGTTGGTTCCGATCGTTTGAGTTAGGTTAGAGTTTTTTTACCCTTTGGTTTTACCAAAAACAAAAATAAAAAATACACGTTATTTGTACATTTCTTTTTCATCTGTTGGATCAATAATATCAATGGTTGTAATTAAATTAAAGTTATATTACAACGGGATAGATGAACCACCAGAAAAATTGTAACCCAACAACTTTCAACTCCCTCCTTGGTTCCCTCCTCTCCGATGTCTTTCTCCTCCACTCCTCCTCCTCCTAAGACAAAAGAATCTTACAACCTCATCAAAAACTTAAAATATTCGATTTTGGTTCGGTCTGATTAGTTCTATTTGGTTTAGGCTTGATTCCATTTGATTTATTTTTTTGTTAGGCTTGCCTCATTATAACTCGAAGCTCATGCCTAAAACTCAACCCTCCAACACAAATCAATGAACGAACACAATGATGAACACCAAAAAAGAAGTGAATGACAACGTTGTGGGTGTGGATGAAGACTAAGAGAGTGTGACAATGATCAGGGAGGTTGAGATCGCAATGGAGATGAGGGAGACTGAGATTACGACAGAGAGAGATGGCGGAGCCAAGAATTTTGGTATGACATTCATGAGAAAAATTCGTTCTATGTATGTATGTGTACAGTGGCGAAGCCACGTGAGGGCGAGGAGTGGCGGCTGCCACTCCCCTCGCCGGAAAACACAACTGGAGCACTGGTTTAGCTCCTCCCCTCGCTGGAAAACCCGACTGGTTCATGCTTCAGCCCCTCCCTGTTCTCCGATGATCTGGTTCTGCTGCGCAGCAGCAGCTGATTGCCTTTTTTTTTTTTTTTTTTTTTTTTTTAAACATCCTGTCTGATGCGAATCTGGGCTTTAATAAGATAGCCATGGTTGCAGTTGCAAAGCTTGGTGCGGTAGCAGATTGCAGAGTCTGCATAGTGCATACCCACCATCGGAAAAAAAGAAGATGAAAAAGTTAAAACCCTATTTTATTATAATTTAATTACATGACACTGTTTGAGTGCTTTGAGTTTTGTTTACATTGTACACATGGCAGTAGTTACTGCCATTCATTTCGTGGAGAACCTCATGTAGTCTGTAGAGTCCTGCTTGCACTCTAATTGAAAGAAAATGGTACACTAATCGACAAAATAGAAAGAAAGAAAGATTATATTATTGAATTTTGTATTTATATTTCTTTTTTATTTTTCATGGTACACACTATCATATAAATATAATTGTTGTATTCTTTTGTTTTATATAAGATTCAAGTCACACATATACAATATAAAATAAATTCATACAAGATTCAAAAAATATTTCATAAAGCATCACGAACTCGTAATTACTTGAATTTTTATCTCATACTATTAGATTTACCAAAGTACTAAGGAGAATTTTCAATATTTTTGTATATTAATAATAATATTATTATTATAATAAATAGGCATTTATTTATATGAATATAATTAATCAAGGTTATGCTTAGGCGCTAGGCATTAGACCTCAGCCCGCCGCATGACTAAAACCTAACGTCTTTTATGACCTTTCTCATTATACATTTACGTAATGGAATGATACTATAAGAAACTATACTTATAACCTCCTTCAAATAATATAGTTAGTGCACAAATCCTCATTTGAATGTTTCGAGTACTCCAAATCCTCCTTTGAATATTTCAAATAGTCCAAATCTTCTCAATAAAATGAGCTTACTCGGTTGAATAAAATATCGGCCAACCTTCTTGCAAACCCTGGACTGAGACCTTGAATGATTGTCTAATTTTTTTTGAAGTCTTTTATCCCTTTTTAAATTTCGCCCCTCCTGCGAATAATTTCTGGCTTCGCCACTGTATGTGTGTGTGTGTGTGTGTATATATATATATATATATATAGGCTCTTTAAGGGGAGAGATTCTCATTTTTTTCAAAAAAAAAATTGGGGACATGCTCCTCACCGTTAGATTGACTTTAATGAAATTGTGTGGTTGAGATTAAAACACTGGTCACACAATCTCAATCACACAATTTCATTAAAGTTAAATCTAACGGTGGGGAGCGTGTCCCCATTTAGATTGGTTTTAATAAAATTGTGTGGTTGAGATTAAAACACAGGCCACACAATCTCAACCACACAATTTCATTAAAGTTAAATCCAACGGTATGAAGTGTGTCCCTAATTTTTTGAAAAATAGAGATCCCTCCCCTTAAAGGTTCTCTCTCTCTCTCTCTCTCTCTCTCTCTCTCTCTATATATATATATATATATATATATATATATATATATATATATATATCAATATATGGGTACATAATATATCCGGTTCGGTTTTTTAATGGTAAAATCGAAAACCGAGTTAGTTTAACCCAAAATGAACTTTTCGGCTTGATTCGATATGATGGCCACACCCACCTTAAAGGTGGGGATTGTTATGTTTTTAAAAGCTATCGATGGTGAGTTGATATTCAATTATTCGTTTAACATATATTGAATTCAATGATTTATCCAATTCAATTCAGTTATTTTGAAACAAACGTGGTCACAGTGTATGTTAGCAACATTGACTTAGAAATAAGAGAATATCAGTAACTACTTAAGTTAGAAGCTCACTTCTCAGATGAAAAATTATTCTATTTGTCTGATCAACCGTTAATTTATTTTTACTCAGCCCTTACTCGTTATAAGGTATAGAAACTTGAGCAGCTGATCAATTCCCCACCACTCTACCTTATTATGTCATGTGTAGAGGATAACAACTTACATAAAACGAGTTTTTTTTCTTCAAACGATAGCGTTATTGGATTAAATTGTTAGTTGTTGAGAGGGAGGAAGATTGGTGGAGATCGAACCCACACTTGGATGCTTAGACATGATTTGTTTTCCAATACTGCAGTAAAACACCATATACAACTTATATAGAACGAGTTGACTGTCATGTGATGGTCTGATCTAATAACACAACTTCATATATTAAAAAAATTAGCTCATTTAATTATTTTACTGAAACAGAATGCCACAATAACGAATAACCCATTCTATGTAATCATTCCTCACAATAAAATCCTCACAAGTCACAATAAAAATCATCAGGATCATCTCTTTTGGATATGGTGCTTGAAATATTCTCTCTTTTTTCTCCTCCTTTTTTTCGTAATCTCAATTTTTCTGAATATTTGACCTAGAATAAATGAATGAATGGTGAGAAGTCCCTCAAGAAACACACGCACCACTCGTTCCAATCGAACCAAGGAGCTGCCAAATCCACTCCCACCTCCCTTTCTTTCCACCAAAAAAATTTAAAACAAAAAAATAATAATCATATCCAAATAAAAAAAAATGCACACTCCTCGGCTGTATTCTCCTCCTCTCCCTCACCAAATTCCATGGCCATTGGCCAAGAATCTAGCTGAATAATTCCCTCTGGCTTCTCAACCGCTGCCATCTTTCTCCACCTAAGACATGATTCCTTCTTACTGCCTATCTTCTGTAAGAACCACATCCAGACCAGAAGCACTTCTCCTCCACAATCATCACCTCTACCCCCCAAAGCACCGCTCCATTTTCCTCCCAACAGAACCCCACTTTCCCAAGAAAGTCACAAACTTTTTCAGCTCCCAAACACCACTGCCCAAGTCTTTTCTCCCCACTTTGAGGCTCAACAACTCCAAACTCACACACCCTTTTGCCAGTTTATCCTCTTTCGCCGATGCCGAAGGCGAAAACGAAGAACAAAACCAAGATGTCAAAGCCGAACAACATCACGAAATCGCAGAAACAGGGGAGCAAGCTGAGTCGCCGGGAATGGCACAGGCCTTCCACATATCTTCCAGCACGGCCTCCGCCATTTCTATCTGCATAGCGTTTGCGGCTCTGAGCCTTCCGTTTTTCATGAAGTCTCTGGGGCAAGGGCTGACCTTGAAGACCAAGATGCTGTCTTATGCTACTCTGCTATTCGGATTTTACATGGCGTGGAACATCGGAGCCAACGACGTGGCCAATGCCATGGGCACTTCGGTGGGTTCGGGAGCGCTGTCGCTGCGGCAGGCGGTGCTGACGGCGGCGGTGTTGGAATTCTCGGGGGCGTTTCTGATGGGGACTCACGTGACGAGCACAATGCAAAAGGGAATTCTTGTGGCAAATGCGTTTCAGGGGAAGGATACTCTACTTTTTGCTGGTCTGCTTGGCTCTCTTGCCGCTGCTGGTACTTGGTTGCAGGTATATTTCTGTTAATCTTATGTTTTCATTAGTTGACCAATTCTATATATCCTGCTTGATTGCGTGATGTTTTATTGGAATTTCAACAAAATATTTTTTTTGAAATGCCTCTAAAGGACGATAGATTTTTCAGCGTGATCAATACATGAAGGGTACACAACGAGTTACTATACAAATGGTGTTGTGTGTTAAAAAAGTTAATAACTTAAAAAATAAAATTTCTCATCACTTCTATAAAAACACGTGGTGTACTACTCGTGTTCCGGTGACAATGAAAAATTTCTTTTCAACGAGTGTAGCCTAAGTTTTCAATTTAGTTTTGAGCCTCTCTATACTTTCAATTCGTGTCAATCTCCCCCGACGTTAGATTTGAATGACTGCAAATGTATAAGTTTCCGATTCTTCTTAATTTTATGTCACAACTCGATAATCAGAATTTTCATATAATTATTTGTTCACTTAATAAAAGCATTTTGTAACAAAATTGATAGTTAGCAAGACATTGGCGTGCAAATTTAGAGGGTTGAAAACTAAATTGAAAGTTCAGAAGGCAAAATGAAACATGATTTACAACTTATGAGAGTTAGCATGTTGGTGTCTTTATTGTTTTCAAACTTCCTTTTCTTCGTTTCCCAACCTATGGGATTAAATGCTAAAATTTCCATGAGACAAAAGGGGAGATAGTTACAAGAACCTTTGGTGGACTAGGTACTAATCTCATATCCTCTTGGGAGACATGAAACTCAAGGATGTTCCTCTTAGCCTAGTTGTGTACGATTTATTATTCGTTTCATAAGTTTATGTGCTACGTTGCCATGTTCTTTCTTCCATCCACGAGTAATTGTTTTCTGCTAGTCAGGTTGCATCATCTTATGGCTGGCCGGTATCGACAACGCACTGTATAGTTGGATCCATGGTCGGATTCGGACTTGTCTATGGCGGCCCAGGTGCTGTCTTCTGGAGTTCGTTGGCGAGGGTGATTTCGTCGTGGGTGATCTCGCCGTTCATCGGAGCACTGGTGTCCTTTCTTGTGTACAAATTCATTCGTAGGGTATGTTCTACTTCTTTGGAGATGCAACTAAAAGGACTCTGTGCAGGAAGTCTTATTTTAATGAAAGACATAATGCGTTGAGAAAACGTCACTTCTACTCGATTTTCTTCAACTTTGTTCTCTTCTAGCGACGTGGTTGAATGTTTTAGTGCTTAGAACCTGATTTTCTGTTTGAATTTGCGAATACAATTCTTAGTTCTTACTTCTTACAACGCTTCTTTTCTCTATTCCTTTCAGTATGTGTACAGCGCTCCAAATCCGGGACAAGCTGCGGCTGCAGCAGCACCAATTGCTGTACTAGTCGGCGTAACTGGAATCTCATTCGCAGTCTTTCCTCTTGGAAAAAGCATGCCTTTGGCTCTCGCCAAGGCTCTAGCATGTGGAGTTGCAGGTGCGGTCCTCGTGTACAGAATAATCCATAGGCAGCTAGGTCATCTCCTCGTCAAGTCCATGTCATCGGAAGCAGAGCAAACGGAGGGTACCATCCAGCAAAAAAATATCGGGTTTCTCTCTGACATTGCAGGTCCAACCGGTACACAGTTGGAAATAGTATATGGAGTTTTCGGATACATGCAAGTCCTCTCAGCCTGCTTCATGGCATTTGCTCATGGCGGGAATGATGTCTCAAACGCAATAGGTCCTTTGGCTGGTGCATTATCTATTCTTCATGGCGGCGCTAGTGGTCCTGAGATTGTTATTCCGACTGATGTTCTGGCATGGGGAGGATTCGGAATTGTAGCAGGTCTCACAATGTGGGGGTACAGTGTGATAGCAACAATCGGGAAGAAGATTACAGAACTGACACCAACGAGAGGATTTGCGGCTGAGTTTGCAGCAGCCTCGGTGGTTCTGTTTGCGTCAAAGCTGGGACTGCCAATCTCCGCCACACATACTCTGGTGGGCGCAGTCATGGGGGTGGGATTTGCAAGGGGGCTTAATAGAGTTAGAGCAGAAACTGTGAGGGAAATTGTGGCTTCTTGGGCTGTGACAATTCCTGCTGGTGCTTTCTTTTCAGTTTTATACACATGGATCTTTACCAAGCTTTTGTCTTATATTTTATGAGTCTACATTTGAAGATTGAAGTGATGAACATCTGATGTAAGTCATTAATTAAAAACAATCACTTCTTTTCCGAATTTGATTTGTCGAACGAATGATCCTGCTTGTTCTCAAAGCCTTTTTATTCTCAAATTTCTTTCATCGGGCGTTTCTTCTGTTTCAAGAATTATTAAAGACATGTACGTTCTTTGTGGCTGAATCTACCTACAAAATCTCTTGTGACAAAACTGATCTTCTATTTCCAGGGAAACATCAATATATTCAATTAATCTGACAGTGGAAAGTTGTTCAAAGAAACTGCTATGATTATCGTACACGAGTAGTCTGATATAGAAAATAGAATATATTGCTGGAAAAACGGTACATTACTTATTACGGTGTATAAATTTTTTGATAAATCTCTCTCAGAATTTTCATGGAACCAAAAACATACTTGCAGTAGCAATATAACCACGTAGCAGAATCCGAAAGCCAGGTTAACAGCATACAGAAAATCATGGAGATAGCTCTTGCACAGAAGTGAGACTTGGCTCCCAATTTATTCCTCTACATGATCTTGTCCTCGGAAGTGGGGGAACAAAAGGCTTCTTTCCTCTGAAACCTTTTCTCCGTAAACATTTTGACCATCTTTCCTTGGAGACATAATATTCTTTATCGGAGCAAACAGAATCATCTGTGTCGGAACCTCCTGAATCCAAGGTGATCTTCCCATCCCGAGCCTCATCTTTGTCTTCAGCAGCTTCTTTGGCCTTCAATTTATTTTGGTGTTTTTTCTTAATTTTTTGCGCTGTAGTACATGGTATCATGTAATACTTCTTACCAATCAACAGAATCTCATCTGGCCGTAAAAGGGCCTCCTGCGGATTTTTGAACACTTCTGGGCGGGCGACGCACAAACCAGGATATTTTTCCATCAACTGAGATGCAGGAACTACATTCTGGTACAGCTCCTCTCGACCGCCTGCATGAACTATCCTCACAAAAATATCCTTCGACTGCATGCTCAAGTCTAATGATATGGAAGCAGCATCTACTTCCTTTCTTTTGGATTTGTCATCCACGGAAGGTCCTGTCAACTGATTTCTGCCAGGATTCCGGGCTAGGCCTAACAACTGGATGCACCACTTCAGCATAGCCGCAGTTAAAAGTAGCCCGATCAAAACGCTTTAGCATGGTCCATCAGTGGAAAGTGCGAGCATTCTATTGCCTTGATATTATTGAGCATTGGCCACACTGCATAGTTCCTGGTTTCTGGTTTTTTGTGGCCGGCTTTCCTTCATATAATATTCTCTTCCACACGAAGCTGTGATGAAACCAAGGCTTCCATAGTTGCAAAATATGAGGAACAATTTTGTTGTCACTGTCGGATGTGAAAACCAAAGCAGATGCTAATGCATATAATAAACCACCAATTAGGACTCAAACTTTGTTTACTAAGTTGAACTCGTGCCGGCACATCCTTGTGCTGGTATCATATTCCCATAGGCCTGATAAAACCTGCCTTTCTAACTTCTTCAGTCTCCCGCTGATCCAGTTGTTATGGAGAACCAAACAACCCCGCTTTGCACAGGCTGCCCTCACGTTTTTCCTCTGCCACAGGTCCAGATATGCACCATTTGGGAAGAGATCTCTATCCAAGAAATGGACAGTCAGATTTGTTTCAGGTTCCAAGCATCTATCGTCACCCACACGATTGGAACCCCCTTCTCCACATAGCGTGTCGTAGAAGCTTGGCTGCTCAGATAGACCCGAAGTTGCTGCATGTGCCACCACCTTCCTCATAGCATTGATTGTCGAACTATCAGAACGGGCAAAGTAAAAGCCAGAGTTCAAGCGCCTAGGTACGTTGATTGGTCCTTCATACGGAAAAATACCACATAGGGGTTTTAGGTTGCTCGATTTAATAGCTAAGTAGTCACTCAGAACATTTATCCAGTTATATCCCAAACATCAAAGGAAATCTGTCTTTTTTTTTCCTCCTCCATGCTACGTGATTATATAACATAAATAAAATAAAATAAAAAATAAAAAAGACTACCTGTTTTGTTGAATTCATCGGACTGTGCTGCAAGAATAGCAGGGCCAAAGGAGTAGAGCAATGGCAGCGGATTTCCAAACCAATATACATCCACATCACTAAGAAGCACGTTGTAACCCAGCGTCAGTATCTTTAAAACCATTCGGGACTTCACTTTGGTCACCTTCTGAAAGCACTTTGTCCCAAAGTGGCAGTCGCTGCTGATCTCGCTCGGAGCTAATGGATCCCTGAAAACAGGGAGGCCCTAACAATAATACAAAATAGACAATCAGAACTACAGACTAGCTTCAACATTGAATTTCCATTTACCGAAATTTCACATAATAAATATAAAGATTACCTGCAACACAGCAAACTCATATATTTCCTTGTCGAGGGCACAAATGATAAAATTTGTGATCTGCAGTTGTCGCAATCTGCACACCCAGCTCATGAGCATGTCCTTGTAACTATATCCAGCAGCAGCAAGCACAATTGTGTTATTTTTGTCCGCATTTAATGGTAGTAGTGTCTCCAAGGAGAACGGAAGGTCTAATGGTTTCGAACGCTTTAGTGGAACCATCAGATAGCAATCTGACAACCAGCCTAGTGATTTAACACTGTCAACCAAACCCAAAGTTTTCTTCTTCCACCAGGAACGCAATATCCTTTCTTTTCGTAATCTCCCTGCATTTTGGTATTCCATTGGACAAACAATGTTTTCTGCTGTGTTTACGAAAGTATATTGCCTGTCACACTTCAAAAGCTTTGCTAGGCTAGAATAGTTAGTTTCGTGATTAGACAATGATCCATATAGTGCCCCAAGGTGAGAATTTCCAGCATATTCCCAGCTTCTTTCAAGATTTGAAGCATTGGAAGCTCCAACAGGCCGGTTACGGTCCTGATCCATCAGATAGCAGCTTGAGACTGTCCAACTGGTATCAAATACAAACCTCAGTTCAGACGACAAGGCCTCATTAACGATCCAACTGTTGTGCACCCCTCTACCGTATAAGAAAGGAGGAAGGACTCCCGAATGTAGGGGCGTATCTCCGTTATTCCATGCCATAAGTAACTTCCCTTCACAGGGAGTCCATTGCCAACTCTGACCAAAAATCTCCTGCAACTGATGGAAGAGAGCACAATATTAATGGAGCTGTCCTGAATGGTAGATCAAATATCAGACCGGAATAAGTTACTTCATACCTCTTGTGCACTCATCAAATCGCCACCCTCTCTTTGCCAATTTTTTCCATCCTCGTCCAAGTAGAATGGGAAGTAAGACGCATTTCGTGATGAAGCAACTAGAAGCCAATCTCGGTCAAGTGTGTAAGCATAGTTCAGGGTGGAAACAAAGTCAGGTAAAACAATGGTTTCAGGATCAACCAGAACAGAAATGTCTGTTGAAAAGGACTGTGATCTTGCCATCATCGAATGAAAAAATGGTGTACCGAGGAACCTAGACCGACACAGATTACAGACACATATCAGATGGCAATAAATATACACCAGTTCTAGCTCCAACTACATTACTCGTCGAGGATTTCCTGAAGCCTGAACTAGTCATCAAAAACCATCTTTTGGAGTAAACCGCCTTATATACAGGCACGTTCGATGATCATTTCGATTTTTTTTTCTTCCTTTATTAATTCAATCATCAGAAATTCACTACAAACATTTATGTTCAACTAAATGGGTTTTATTTGAATAAAGTAAAGAGCAAGAAATGAATGAAAAAGTAATAGGCTTACGTGAAATCAATGTTATGATCGACCAAAACCCGAGAACCAAATGCTCCGGCAAAAGAAACAACAGAAGGGTCCTTGCTGAAGAGCACAACTGTAATCTGTGGAGACAATGCAAGCCATGAGCGAACAGCCAAACTCTGCCTATCCTCAACAGAGCCAGCAAAAGGCGCAGGCGCCGAGAACATAGTAATCCTGGGAGTGTCGAAACCGCCGCCAGCCCATTGACCGAGCCGGGGCCTCATGATCTGATCCTTGAGGGAAGGAAAGCATTGAGTGGCATACAGGGAGAGGGCAATTAGCGCCACCCCAGTTAGCCAAATCGACCATAAACTCCATACTCCCACTTGAAATGCCTGCAAAACCCGAAAACAAAAACAAGAACAAGATTTGATGTTTTTGTTTGTGAAACAATGGCAGAGAGGATGAAACATTGTAAGAAGCAGGGGAGTTTGTGACCTTCATTTGACGTGGAGTTGTCGACAACAACGTAAGAAAATGATGATTTTGTTTTGCTTGTATGAATCGCGAGCTGAGCTGAATATAAGTGTAGAGAGAGAGAGAGAGACTATGGAACTTTAACAGAAGAGAGAGAGAGAGAGAGAGAGAGAGAGAGAGAGAGACTATGGAACTTTAACAGAAGAAAAAGAGGGGAGAGAGAGAGAGAGAGGTGGGAGAGTAACGAACGCACCAGGCGGGCAGGCAGCGTCGCTCGCGCCAAGGACAAAGGCAGCGCGGGATCCATGTGAGTTGTGCGACTTGTCGTATTCCGCACGTCAGATTCCATTCTAAGTCACCTTTTTCTCCATCTGATGTGCTTTTTTCAATCTTGAACTCATCAGAGTCAACGATATCAGGCCCCAAAGTCTGCGGCGTCGTTTCGCTTCTTTTCATTTTTTGTAACGATATTTATTACGCACGGCCACCCAATTGTGGTTAAGAAATTTTTAGATGCATACGTAGCATAATCAAAACCGTTCATCTTTTTATTTGTCACTTAATCATCTTGGCAAGAATCAATTAAAGATGAGTGAAACAATTGATATGAATACGACCAGATGATTTTAAATTTAATTGATTTTCTTTGAACGATTCTAATTATAATATTATCCGACTTTAAAATCCATTAATCACAACGCATTTATTTTCTTCTACAAAAAACTATGATTACACATCATCAGGGTCGAATCATAAAAACATCATATTTCTGATCCTCTAGGGTAGGAACATTGGAGCAATACATAAGACCCGAAACCACAAATCGCTATGCCACAAAACTGTGATTATAATTCCTACGAAACCAGCAGCAGTTCACACACATTACCAACCGGACTCAAAGCTGTCGTGCATGCTGTGCCATACTGCCATTATCCTCGGTACTAAATGGAACCATTCAACGAAGTACACCGATTTCGTAATTGGAACAATACCCAACTGTGGTGGCTGAACATGGTGCACCGGCTTTGCTGCGAAACTCAGTTCCACCGCTTATCTGATTCTTCAGCATCGGACGTAATTCTGGCTCTCTATCGCTGTAGGATCCTTCCTCCAATCATCTCTGCTGCCGCACAGGTGATCTGGATCTTGACCTTCTTCCCCTGCATATTAATTAGAACAGTTAAGACAGACCAGACGGTGATTAGAGTTGGACAAGCGGAAGCCTGGCAATATCACCTGTGTAGTTGCTTATCGATAGCTGTATGTCTGAAAAACAATACACAACAAAGATTTCATGGCAACATACATACCTGCTCGTCTCAAGAGAAGAATAAGGAGAATGCCTGCGCTGAGAATGCTTGCTATGTGGAGACCGCGAAACTTGTCTAGAAACGAAAACATACATGATACTTATTTGGTGAGTTTAAACATGCATTGTTCAGAAGAGAAATGCTCAGCCTTTTGCAGAGCCACACTTGACAAGGAGTGACCCATTAGAACATTTTTTTTTGGCTTTAATAACTATGTAAAGAACCTATATGAACAAGTCATAATTCTCAAAAGGGTTTAGAAAACAAAGGTTTAAGCTTTTCTCTGCACATTACTATGTGTCAACTGTAACTAGACATAAAACAAGTTCCAAATGGTAAAACCGACAAAGACATCCAGGATACTGACTCTCATTACCACAATTATGTTTTATTGCATACAAGGTTACCAAGATCCAAATGGTTCATCGCTATTCATATAGGCAACACAACAATATCCAAATGAAATCGATTTCAACAACGGTACTTGACAATATACAATGAAACTATACCTTTTCACTCTTCATTCTGAATTTTAGTTTTTATTTCTGACCTTGTAAATCAATTCAAAATAAAAGAGCTAAACATATGAGACGTTTCATAACCTCAAAATGTTAAGTCAGTAAAATCATTCACAAAAGCAAAAAAGAATGCTGAAAGATTTACAAATTCTAAATCTAATACCAAAAAAGGGAAAACACTAGTGCAATAAAATTGCAAAAATAAAATACACTGATTTACTGCAAAGTATAAAAAATAAACCATCACAATAAAGTTCCAATCTCACACAAGTCACATTGGAGCCACAAAAGTACCTCAGATGAATAGATTTAATATCAGTTCATTTTGTATCTTTTAGCTTTTGAATTAACCTGCTAATGGCATTATTTTTAGTTTACAATGATTTCTCTGTATAAAACTTTGACACAAGAGGACAACAGTAAACATATTATCAATTTGATTTATCGGATCTTTGTAAAACTCAATGGTATGAACCTTACGATGCAACAAAGAACAAAAAATGAAAAGATAAAAAAAACTCATAAATGGTACCTTCTCCTAGACCTGACGGGTGATGGTGACAAGTTACGTCTCCTTGAATGCCGCTTCCTGCCACATTATATTATATGAATCACAGCGTAACATAAGTTGAACTGAAAAAGAAATAATCAGATGATCAAAATGGAGAACCTTTTAGAATCATCAGAAGCTTCATCGCTTGAATCATCCTTGCTGTTTCTTCCTCTACTGCCAACAGAAGAGGAGCGCCTTCTCTTGTGCCTGCTTGAGTCAGTAGAATGTTTTTGTCTTGATCTATCACCCTCCTTATCCTTTGTCCGTTCTCTTTTCCTGTCCTTATCTTCTTTAACACTTACCCTATGGAGTCGCTCTGTTTCTCTTCTACCCTCCTTGGCGTCAGCATGGGAAGACCTTTTTCTTGACTCAGATTCCTTCACACTTTGCTCTTTCACCTTTTCTTTTGAGCCATTCCGATCATCTGCCCTTTCCTTTCTAGGATACTGTCCTTTACGATTCTCATCACCCTTATCATCTGTCCTAATCTTATCACTTGCTACCTCCTTATTGATGTCTTTCACAAAACTCTTTTTACTCTCATCTCGATCATGCTTATAGGGTTTCATCCTGGACTCCATAACTTGTGGGTCATCTTTTGACGTGGTTTTCAAATTGACATTTTCTTTGGGTAGTTCAGGTTTGAATATTCCTACGGTATCCTTCAACGTAGAGGCAGTAGTTCCATCTGGCAGATTTCTATCACCATTACTACCATCATGCTTGTGTCTATTATAGGACTCAAGTGAACTGGTTTTGCCCTGTCCACTCTCCAAAATTGTTTGACTTTTACTATGCTCCTGAAGCTCTACAGAAGAACGGTCATTTACAGTGGCATCATGCCTATCATTTGAAGGCTTTTTGACAGTTGACTGCTGAAGCATAGCATCTTTCCCAGAATTTGGCATACCAGAACTCTGAATATCACTATCTTCATCCTCGTCATCTGTAGCATAATCTGCAAGACCCAATACATCACCAGGTAAAGTAGGACTGGATTTGACATCTTCAGTCTCATATTCCTTGGACTTGGCCGCAATTAGAACTTTTGCGGAAGCCTTGGGAGCTGTAACTGCTGGTGGAGATGGCAATACCTTATGGTTTGAAGTGAGTGTGCTCTGTTCAACTGTAACAAATGACACAATTGGTTAAAAAAAATTCCTCTTTTGAGAAAAGAAAAAGAAAGAATGCTAGACTAAACAAACATTAAATATATCAGCACAAATCTAAGGAGCAATTATGGTACAATTACCTTCAACTGTCAGATTATCTTCAGTAAGAACTTTTGTAGCAATTTCATCAAACAGCTCATCAGTAACCTGTATAAAACATATTAGTTAAAGGTACATTATAATGGAGTTAAATAAGCAATCTACACTCCCAAACACTGCAACCTTGAGGAAAACTTCAGTTAGGATACGCTTTATTTCTTGGTTAATTGCTGCAGTCCTAGCAGCTTCCACTTGATCCTACAAAACAAAAAGATATGGCATGTTAATCCCACAATGAAAACGAAAAGCATGAAATAGCAATTATTATGGGATGTATATATGGACAAAGAAAAAAAAAACTGCACTTTTTTAGAAAGTACAGTTCACTAGAGGTGAGTGGGACTTTAGATGCAAAATGAATCTTCTTCTGGTGAGAATAAAACCTCATCATCCTCTTCTTCTGTTGATTTAGAAGAATCAATGCTCTTGTTGTCTGGTTGATCACCTTTCGCAAAAGATCTATCAAAACCTTCATCCTCAACAGATTGAGTTTCCTCCTTAGGATGGCCCATAGAAGTACTTGTGATGACTGCTTTCTTAATTTCATCTCTAAGCCAACTAGGCACTGGAGCCTGGCATAAATTTCATGAGCAGATTGAATAACAATCATGTAACTCACCACAAAGTATAAACATATGTTAACAATGGCAAAGTTTTACCTTTTTGGGGCGCTCAGTAACTGTGGAAACTCCATATGCATCACCAGGGAAGGCTGCAGTAGGGTGAACTGTGGCTCCTGCAGTGAGAGCAAAGGGCATTGCAGCAGATGAGAAACTTCCAAACGAATGTGGAGCATGCCCAGGAACAGGAGAGGGTATTGCATTAGAGGGATCATGCTGCAGAATTAAACAAATGTCAGCACACATTCATACGAAGGCCTTAGAACTGAAGAAAGACACATGAAACCAGAATTAACACCTGTAGTCCTGAAGGAACTGGAACATTATGAGGATAACCTACACCAGGTGCAACAGAACTAGGCCAGGTATTCATGGAGGGTGCTGTGGTTGCTGGGTCGACGCCTCTTATAGTTCCATGTGAATCAGGATAAGCATAGCTGGCCTGCATGTGTAGACCATGCTCAGAGCTAAAGCCGGGTGCAAATTCTAAAGGCTGGTCAGCAACATTGGTTGTTGGATCAGCAGACTGACTGTCATAGGCAAAAGGATAGGGTTGCGATGGCTGCGTGTGATGTTGTCCTTCTTGAGCTGCAGTCCCTTCATTGCCTGCCATTCAAGTAAATAGTCAAACAGCAAATCAAAAGACTTTTTAGGGGTGAAATATCCTTGGCACAAATAAGGGTACAAATTTGCTACTAGGAATTGGATCTTTCCGGTTACACAAGCAAAGCTCATCTCTTTTGTATGAATTCTTAAGACACATGCCCATAAAAATCCGATGAAAATGTGAGAAACAAAGATGTAACCAGACTCTAAAATCTTATTCCATTTCAACTACAAGTATTAGAATAGGATAATTATTCTCTTTCTAATCTCAACAGAAGCTGATTAAGGTAGACATATTATGTCCCAATACCCATTTCTATTACCACGAATCCAACTCAGAGAATCCGTACAGGGAAGATGGAGTTCTTGACAATTAATATTGCTCTTTAATGGAGATGGTCAGCACTCAATCAAATGGAAAATGCATTCTTTCTCTACATGGTAAGACTCCTCCAGCTTAAAAAGAGAACATAATTTAATTGGCGAAGTACTATAACGGTGTATCTGATAGGGTATGAGTCAATTACTCTAACCTTCTTTGAACTTTGCACCAATTGCTTGATAAGGTATCTCTTGCAATTAAAAGAAATTTAATTTACAACTATTCCCAAAAAAAAATATGTTGTTAAGATGTGGGCAAACAAATATTTTATACTCAACACTCCCCGACTAATGTGGGTCTCACCACACTTCTTGCTTAAACCAACATGTGAAATTCATAAATTACAAAGGCTTGCAAGGATTCACGCATAATAAGCTTTGTTATATTCTACCAATTTGTAGTCATATTATATATTAGAGAGGTAGTAACGAGTCTTGCAAGGGAGTTTGGAGTAATATACACTGTCCCTTTTTTTACCATTAATTCAGCCACGGAAAAAGATTCTAATGTTGTAATTTCCTGTTGGATTCTCATTGTTATAATTATTATTTTAAAAGAATCCAGATGGAGACCTACACCTGCACAAAGAGTGTCAAGTTCATGCATTTCATTGCATTACATCTCATAACCAACTGCAAAAAATGGTATTAGGATTACAAAAAAGAAACTCAGCATCCATTCAATATAGGTAATTAATGAATGAGAACAGTTATCTCAAACCAAAAAAAGGGAGAAGAAAGAAAGCCACGTAACCAGTAAGTATCAACCACCTACTTGTACTGAGATTAAGATTAATTTGGTTGAAATAATCACAGCTAAAAAGAAGCAACGTCCAACTAAGATTTTAAAGATACTTTAATGATCTGAATGGAAGGTCCTATATTTGGTAATATTGAAAAAAATCCAGAATGTTAAACTAAATAGTAAAATTGAGTTCCATAACAGCAGTTGTGAAACACAAGCGTCACATGCAAAGCCAATACCATTTGAATTATTACCTGTAACAGAAGAATAACTATAAGGTACCTCCTGCTGATGGACAGATGGACTTGTAGATAGGCTTCCTTGATGATGAAACACAGCATTTGAGTCCCCAGCTGGTGTTCCATCTCCAACAGTGTGATGAGCATAAGAAGATAGTTCAGAGCCGATAGATGAAGTCTCCTGGGAACGAATTCCCGGTGGGTAGTGTGTTGGAGCGCCTGAAACTGGAACCTGTTGATAGCTAGACGTAGAAAATGACTGATGGTGACTTCCAGAATAATGCGGGTCACCATAGTGGGGATACTGTTCGTGATAATGACTTTGTTCTTCTAATCTCCCCGCCGGTGGAAACTGCACCTGTTGATGTTGATTCTCCCTTGCCGTTCTGGCATCTGCCCATGCCTTAGCCTTGGCTTCCCAATCTTGATTATTTTGGGCTACCATTAGAAAAAACAATAATAATAATTAATTAATTCATTGCCATTAACCCACAAAAAGCAGAAACTCCTATTCCCAGCAACATTTTGTCTTTACACTAGATCAAATGAGCAATTGGATAGTTGCACAAAAAGGACCTTGAGTTTGTTTTACTGCACAAAGGAACTAATTCCGCTGAACAGATTAAGTGGACGACAGAGATATAACGGGGAACATGGTGTTTTACTGCATATTCAACAAATAAAATTGTGGTTTACATAAAATGTGATGTAAACAGAAGTCACCTGCGTAATTCGGCCAACTCGGAGAAGCGGCTCCCCACTCCTGCAAAGGTTTATGCTTTGCGTTAGAACATCAGCATTACACTATGCCAAATAACTTTTACCCCAAATATTGATACAGTGATTGTTTTAATCATAATAACATCAAGATTCAAGCATGCCCAACAAGTTCAAACTACCAAAAATAACCAATTTATCAACATCAGAGATCAGACCGACATGCATACATAAATATATATGTACAGAGAGAGAGAGAGAGAGAGAGAGTTGAGGGGATACCTGGGTGTGTTGAGGGTAAGAATGGGGAGGAGGGCGGGGCGGAGGGGGAGGCAGGTGAGGGTGAGATTGATGAGAAGGAGTGGGAGGGGGAGGAGGGAAGTGGGCGTGATTTGGGGGATGCGCGGGATAGGGGTGAGGGGGCGGAGGATAAGAGCCCGGGGGAGGGAGATGCTCGGCGTAAGGTGGTGGTGGTGGAGGTGGAGGTGGTGGGTACTGGTACTGATTGGGGTACCACTGTGGCCTTGGCTGCTGCTGTTGCTGCTGGTAGTGATAGGGATCCGACGTGGCAGGTGGTTGCGGCGGCGGGGGCGGTCTCAGGTACCGCTGCTGCGCTTGGTACGAATCCATTGCGTTTCCTTTTGGATTTTTGGCCTCCTTTTTCCTCTCTTTTTTGTTATTAATTCGCCTTTTTCTCTTTTTTGTTATTTATCGCTTTTGACATGTGGGGGGCTGAAGCCTGAAGGGGGTTTCGATTTGCAGCGAGGGTTTGGACGAACTGCGGTGTAATTGAATGAAGACGGGGAGGAACATTTTCTATAACTTGGGCCTTTTGTGGGCCTCTTTGTAGCCCATAACCGAATCAGATGAAAATTTAAATAATTATAATACACGATTTTTTTTTGCTTCTCACGCAATTTTTATTTTTATTTTTTATCATTAGAGTGAATAAATTATACAGTTTGTAATTATCATTTCTCTATAGGGTAATATAGAGAGATCAAAATTTTAAATTAAATTGTGTAAACCAAATGATGAGGTTATTGATTATTAAATTATTAATCAAGTATCAATTAACATGTCGATTTCTTACTTGTGACTAGGGGTGGAATTTTTTACCACATTACCATACCTACCGTATTACCAACCGTATCATACCAAAGTTGTGCCAAAAAATTTGTACCACTGGTAATTGTACGGTATTTGTACCATACCATACTGTTTCGGTACAATACTGGTACTCAAAACTAATACCGGTGGTATACTATACCTACCAGTTACCAATATTATTAATATTATATTATATATTTATTCATGTATATATATATATAATTATGTATTATGTATTATGTAATATTATATTATGCCGTTTGGCACTTTGACTCATTTATCATATTCCTAAAATCTCCACAAACCAAACACTCTTAGTCTCTCACTCTGGTCCTTGTTCGACACATTAGAAACCTAGGGCTTGTTCCGCCGTCGCATCTCTCTCATCAATTCATCTTCGTTTCTTGTTTCCGGCAACTTTGTCTTCCAAGTGAGGGCACAACATATGCATTGGGTATTACCACCTTGGATTGTGGGTTCAAATCAGCAAGTCAGTCGTCAAGCACAGCTATGGATATTTACATTTTTGTGGTTTGCTGTCTTACTTTTCTGATTCATTTGAGTCTCAGCATGCTATAGAAATCTTGTCTTATGATTTATTAAGTTTTTACCACTTTGATATACAATAGTAAAAAATCTTGAATTAGGTTAAATTGTGTATATATGTCAAACTGTGTATATATTTCTGGGCTTTGAATTAGGTTAGAAAAATATTAAATTTTGGGCAAACAAAGTGGTAATTACCATTGGCATACCATACCAACCAAACTATTTGTATACCGATATTTGGTATACCAAAAGTTTGGTACGGTAATGGTAATAGATTTTGTCGTACCAAATATTTGGTATGGTAATCGGTACGGAGGTTTTAGTACGGTAATGTACCAAAACCACCCATACTTGTGACATATCATTTAATTTACAAATTTAATTTAAAATTTTAATCTCTTTAGCATTACTCATTTACCATTTCTTTATCATGATTGTGAATCTCGAGAAGCACTTGTAGGCTTTTTTTTTTTTTTTTTTTTTGTCAAAGCACTTGTAGGTTAAAAGCGTTTACTACCAAGATTCTGCGTTCATTCAAGTTCCCCAATATCCATTGTTTTGTATGACAGATTCAAAAAAAGAAATAAATTTGTTATCTACAAACCTCTTTTTTACTTCTCACACACCCCTTGTTAATTTCTGTCATTTGATCTTTCTTCAATTCATCCGATCTGACGGTCAAAAATTAAAAGAATGTATGAGAAGTAAAATGAGAGGTGGATATCACACCCCAAGAAAGAAATGTAGTACATTTTACTTCCTACCCAAAAGCTTGACTTTACGCACACACAGTGAGTGACCGAGTGAATCACAAAAATGTGGTAGGATTAAGCAATTTTACCCAGAGCCGAACAAGGTAGTAAAATCATAATTAATAAGTCAAAATATTTGATATCATTGCGTCCGTTCGTTTTACTCGACTCCAACGGTGAGTACATACACAAATTCTATATTTCCGGTCACTGGATTCAATCCATACATCTGTGCTCTTTCTAATTATACTTCGGACGTCCCAGAAAGAGGTAAATACGATGCTGCAGATTCCGTTTGTAGCGGCATTTGCATATCTACTACAGCAGCTTCTGCGCTGCATGATCTATAGACCTTGCTTCACAGCTTTCCACCCAGTGCGACTTCTCTTTCACGTGTTGTATGGGTCAGCAGTACCAAATTTGGTTGCACCTCCATGGTCCATGATGCATCTCATAAACATTAATCGAATAAATACGAGTCAAACTTGTGGTGTCATGATCCTCTTTAGATCATGCCACAGCATCAGCTTGTCTTCTTGTCAGTCGTGCATAGATGCCATCATCAACGAGAAGCTCCCTGTGACTGCCAGTCTGTGTAACACAAAAGTTGTATTCAGGTTACATAATCAAACAGCAGGTGCAAAAGACACTAGGCCTCCCGGTTGGGTGGGTACCTACATCAAGCACCCGAACCTCAACCCCGAAAAAGAAAAAGGAAACTGAATAATGCTCTAGTACGAGAGATCGATTGATAGTAATCGTATCCTACAAGGTTTTCTCTAAGCAGGGATATCTGTGAAGGATAGACCAAGTTTCTAACCTCAACAATTCTGCCAGCATCCATTACCACTATCCTGTCAGCAGCTTGTATGGTCGATAGCCTGTATAAAAGCAAACTTTCAGAATCACCTAATCGGACAATAAAATAGAGCGGTTATTTAACAACCAACCTGTGGGCAATAATGATGACAGTTCTCCTCGTTGTCTTATCACTTCTGACTGCACGTAGAACTCCCTGGATATGAGGGAATGCCACATCAAATTACTTATCCTTTCAATCCCTTGTGGTTCGGGGTGTGGGGAGCTTATTGCCATAAATGCTTACCTTCACGTTGTGTTCACTCTCTGCATCCAGTGCGCTTGTGGCTTCATCAAGGATCAAAACGGTTGGGTCCCTAAGGATAGCCCTGGCAATAGCAATTCGTTGCTTTTGTCCCCCACTGAGCAAATCGTCATCGACAAGCGTATGATATCCATTGGGCAGGGATAAAATGAAATCATGTGCATATGCCTGCTTTGCAGCCCATTCTACATCTTTCTGTGTTATATCTCTAGTGCATCCATATCTAATATTTGAGCTAATGTCCATACGGAAAAGTTTGGGTTCCTGTTTAGATTGAAACTTAAGAAGACAAGGTCTACTTAATAATCTGCTAATTTTCATGCTGAAAGTAAAATAAGAACCTGTCCAACAAATCCGATTCTTTCCCTCCACCACATGACGTCTAAATCTTGTAGAGGAAAGCCATCAATCAAAATCTGCAATTAAAGCAACGTATATTTCAACTACCGAATCTCAGCATCACAGATCCTTCCTCTTTTTTTTTTTTTCTTTTTGTTGAAACACATATATGGAAAGCTTTAACTTGTTCTACCTGACCATTTGTTGGCTCATAAAGACGGAGCAAAAGATTCACTAGTGTGCTTTTTCCACTCCCACTAAGACCAACCTAAGAAAATTAGAAGATTGCAAAGTTGAGTGCTTAACTTTAGCAGGGAGAATAAGAAATAAATAGTCAGCGGTACTCACAATAGCAACCACTTCATTAGGTTTCACCGATAAGCTGACGTTTTGCAGTACAGATACCTATTCAAATGTCTAGTTGCATCAGCAATTTTAACAATTTTAAGCAACAAAGAATTATATAAATATTTCAAATCAGCTATAGCCCAGTCAAACGAAACAGGTGACAATAAAATGTTGTCATTAGGAATTTGGTGGTGTAAATTTTAATGCTACATAAACTTAAATTAGTAATTTTTGTATAGGGAATATACCGTTGGTCTTGTAGGATAGTGAAAAGACACGTTTACAAACTCAACATGTCCAACCAGCCTTTGCAACTTTGATCCTGCCACACAAACATAAAAAATCAAATCAAATCAAATATTAAAAAAAAGTTACTAGAAGAAAAAAATAAAGCATATGTGCTGAATAGTTCACTACTGACAAAGAACATCAACATAAAAATTTAAGGCACGTCAATAAGGCGAAACAAAACAAATAAACTACAGAAAGCACCAAAAAATAATTAACCTAATTTAGCGGGAAACAACATATTGATGTAAAATCTTCATGAAATTTATAAATTCCTTGCCTTTCGATATAAATTGGTCACTGGGCAAGAGATCCATCAATTGGAACACTTTTTCACTTGCCCCAACAGATTGCATCAGAGAGGATAAATTGTCCCCCACCCACCATGTTGAATAAATTAGCCACTCACTGTACAATATAAACTTTGTAAGTTTCTCTGCTGTAATATGGCCAGAAAGAATAGACATTCCTCCTATCAGCACGGCAATGACCTAGAAAATTGTGTGCCAATAAACGAAGTCAACTACAAGGAGTAGTAGGATGAAGAAAATAAAAATGAAACTTGTCTTGATTATGAATGCCAGAATGTGGCTATTTTGAAACTAAAATCATCTCTCTGAAACATTGAAAAAACTAGACCTGTGTTGAGTGATAAAGAGCGTTGAAGCTCAAGTTCCAGAAACCATATGCAGCACTTTGCCGCACACTTATATCAGCTAGTTTCCCCAGCCACAGTTTGTACCTATACAGCATACATAGATGTAAACATCTCTGTCAACCACTAAGAAACATCTCTGCACTTGTCAAATCTCAAACTGGTAAAAGGTTCAATTCTATAGCATCTCTCACCTTCCAAGTTCTTGTTCTTCTGTTCCATAAACACGAACAGTTCTCACCAAAGAGAACGTCTCTTGTGCAACCTACATTATACGAAGAAAACTCAGGTAAACTATAAACCATTTAAGAACCACAAGCTTCAACAGAACAATTATATCTAAGATTTTCTATTCTACCTCATTGGCAGAAGCAGTGAACTCCTGAGTTAGTTTCGCTGCCTTCTTTTGGTACCTATAAGAAATGAAAGGTTTTAAGCCTCAACCTTCTTAAATTAACAATGAACAGAAAGAACAGGACTCAGTAACAACAAGCATGTGATACAGACATTTCTGTCCGTTTCTCCCCAATAAAGATTAATATCTGATGTGAAGTCATAGGGCGTCTTGTTGTTCTGAAACGACAACAATATTTTTTTCCTCAACGTTATTCCTTACTTGTCTTTGTAAAGTGAAACAGACCAAACTACAACGAATCATTCACCTCCAACGGCATACAGATTTCTATTGTTACCCATTCTTCTATTGAAAGTTTGAAACACACCCAAATCATATTAACAGATAAATTTTACAGTAACATATAAGTTTAGCAAGGCAGTTCTACATATAGAGGAAGAATTACTGATGAAAGTGTGAAAAGTTTTACCGGCCATATATCAGCATAATTGCTGCTAAAGTAGAGCATATCGCCAATACACATAAACCAAGAGGCCGTGACAAAACTAGTAAATAGATCATCGCGCCTGTCCCCTTAAAAAGAACCATGGGAAAGACAAAATAAATCTCAAGAGCATAGGCAAACTCAGAATCAATTGATAAAGTAGTGAATAAACCAGAAATGATGATTAAAGTAGTAAAACTACCTGAAGAACATTGCGTAATATCATATTGAGATCATTCCCAATAACTCGTGATACTTGCTGACAATCTGCCCCAAGCCTACTCGTCAAATCACCAACTGTTTCAGTGTCAAAAAAGAATATATCCTACAATGGAAATACTATGTAATAAGTCACAGAATAAACAGACATATCTACAACGTTAAAGTTTGACGGATACAAGAAAACGGAAAATCTATTAATTCAGAACCTGAACAAGAAGTGAAGAGTATAGTGTTTCCCTCATTCTCTTGACCTAAAATATGACATGAAAGGATCCAAGTAAGTAATTCAGAAAAAAAGAAAAAAAGCATGTGAGGAGACGGGGCAGAATTGAAGAGGGGGGGAATCATGACAGGGACTCACAAGAAGCATATTTGCAATGCCGAAACAGCATCCTCGTATACCACTGAAGTCCAGAAACAGATTATGAGGTCAGCAGCTGTCTCAAATAACTGATCACTCTAGAAGTATACAAATTTCAAATATCAAGTGTGAAAAGTTCAGTGATTGCATATGAAATTAATCAAGATTTCTTCCAGAAAAGCGGTAATTTAGATATTAAAGCTTATCAAACAGGTTGCATTGCGCCGGCAGGGCAGGGCTGTGCGCCGCAGCATTGCACCGGAATTGAATGCTCGCCGGAAAATTATAGTAGTTTAGAATATTGCTGTGCCAAAAAATAAAGAAGAAGGGAACTTTGTCCATACAAGATTTTGACCTGCAAATTCCCGAAACAACACAAAGAAGCACCAACAGCCGCACATTTTGACGGAACACCGCGACTTCGCCGCTCTGCGCCGTGAAGATTGACGCTGTCAAGTAATGCGGTATGGATATCTCCGAAAGCTGAAGCAGCAGAAGCAATACCAAACAATTCAGTATACAAAAAAGCAAAATCCACAGAAAAAGTTACGACCTTTGAAGTTTGAAATGAAGAAAAAACGACGAACCGCAGCGACAATTAGGGCAGAGAAAGCGGCAAAGATGACCCAACGGTCACGAGCAACCAAGCCCCACATCCGAGTGAGAGCGCGCGCAACAGTCAACGGCTTCGCGAAGATTCTAATATCCGCCTCATCGGAGAAGCTCCACCAAGCCCCTCCCGGTAATATCGAGCGGAGAAACGCGAAGAGTTGCCGGAGCTTCTCTGACAGCTGGACATCGGCTTCTTCGGCGCCGTTTTTGTACTCTTCGGTGGTCGCGTAGCCGTTGACGGAGGTCGATTTCGGGGGAGAGAAGTGGAAGCGTGTGGAATTGGAGGAATAGGTGGAGAGGGTTGTGGTTCGGGTTGCGGAGGAGAAATGGCGGAGTTTGCGAGGGGTTATTGTGATGAGAGGTTGTTTGTGGCGGAAGGAGGAGAGGAGAGGAGGCTGGAAGTTGCAGAGGGGCTTGGCCATGGTTGAAGGGGCATTGGATGGAGAAAAAGCTATGGCTCTGGTATATATCCTCTCTCTCTCTCTCTCAGGCTCTCTGTTACGTTTGAGTCGAGGAGACGAAGATGTGGAAGTCGGGAGTTCACACGTCAGGTCAGCTGTTGCGGGTACTCAGGATTAAAGTTGCCCAAAAAAATAGAAAACTACAAAATTTAATTGCAAATTTACCCTCGGAAATTTGCGGTCGTTCCACTTTGATCTTTTAAGTTTTAGTTTGGTTCCGATTGGTCCATGAAGTTTTAAAAATGAGTTTTGTGTTTTTTTTTTTCCAGAGAAGGATTATGGGATATTAGTTCTTTGTCAACAGTCATGTGTGAGGTACCAACTCTCTCTCAAAAAAAAAAAAAAAAAAAACTATTGCACTCATAAAGCTCCCCTCCCCCAATTCATCCCCTCTTTACTAGATTTTATTAATAATACGGAGACAAAAGAAAAATAAAACAAGAGGGGACTAGGCTAACACCCGTTGAAAACAATTAACGAAAGCAATATGTTTTGATTCAAGAATTCTTTAGCTTCAATCACTTGAAATTGTTTTTTCATAATTTTGTTGCTCATATTTCACTACAAATATCTGCTTCCTCATTTAGACTATTTTTAACATTTCAGCATAAAGTTATAAAGTTATAAAGTCATAGTTGAATCTAAAAGTTATATCAATGCACATTTTGGCTTTAAACTAATAACTTTTAACTCTTGTGCAATGAAAATAGTTGAACTTAAAACCTTTTTTTTGTTTTATTTTTATTTTAAATTATAAATCACAATAACATGTATAATTTATTCCATACGTACATAAAAAAAATTTATTAGTGTTCTCCTTGTTAATTCTACAATAAAGTATGTAAGATCACACATCGTCAGGGGGTAAGGATCCTGTAAGCCTTATATGTATATGCCCACCTCCAATTAGCATGAGGCCTCTTGGGAGCTCATTGGCTTCGGAGTTCGTCGGAACTCCGAAGTTAAGCGAGTTTGCACGAGAGCAATCTCAAGATGGGTGACCTATTGGGAAGTTCTCATGTGAGTTCCCAGAAACAAAACAGTGAGGGTGTGGTAGGGGCCTAAAGTGGACAATATCGTGCTATGGCAGAGTCGAGTCCGGGCCGGGATGTGACTGTAAACACGAAAAATTCCTGAAACAAGAACACGTGTTGTACAAAATAATATTTGTATTTAATGAATTTGGGTTACAATCTCTTTATAATTTATCCTCTGATTCTATCTTTGTAAGATATGGATTTGTTGATGGGTTGTTGATCCAAAGGGCCGTTGGGGCTTGATCCTTGGATGAACGGTGGTATGGATTTATTGATGTTGTGTTGATCCGAATGGGCTGTTGGAGCTTGATTCTTGGGATGAACAGTTGTGTGGATTTGTTCATGTTGTGTTGATCTGAAGGGGCCGTTGGGGCTTGATCTTAGGATGAACGAGGATGATCTTCAGGGATTTGATGATGAACGTTGATGTTGTGTTAATCCGAAGGGCCGTTGGGGCTTGATTCTTGGGATGAACAGTGGATGTGGATTTGTTGATGTTGTGTTGATTCGAAGGGTTTGTTAGGGCTTGATCTTAAGATGAATGAGGATGATCTTCAGGGATTTGATGATGAACGTTGATGTTGTGTTGATCCGAAGGGTCGTTGGTGGCTTGATCTTAGGATGAACGAGGATGATCTTCAGGGATTTGATGATGAACGTTGATGTTGTGTTGATCCGAAGGGCCGTTGGTGGCTTGATCTTAGGATGGATGGACGTTTCTTCAAGGGCTTTTGGGGCTTGATCTCGAAGAACGATGAATGAACTTCAAGAGAATTCTCTTCCAATTTTGGGAGTAGAGAAATGTGTTTGTGAATTAGTGAATAAAAATGAATGAAATGGCTTCCTATTTATAGAATTCCAAAACTTGATTTTTGAATTTAAATAATCAGATGAAATAAGTCGTTTCTGCCAGGTGTTGACACGTGTCATGTTTGATGACTTTTCTGACTATTTTTCGATTTTTTGTCGAGTCATACACTACGTGTAAAATTTATGTGACACGTGAGCGTTAAAATTTTAATTATTGGTCAACATTTATTTTACCGAAATTTCAATGTTTACAAATGCTCCCACTTCAAAGCGTGTCGTATACATGTGCTTGTCACGTGTAGAAGATGCGTTTTGAAGTCCCTTAAAGTAGACGTTGATCTAATGACCATCGAGGCTTGATCTTGGATCAGGCTGGGATCTCCTTCAAGTGCCGTTGAGGCCTGATCTTGAATTGGGCTGAGACTATATTCAGCTTTACTGGGGTGAATCGGCACGTGTATTTGTTTGTGCTTGTTGACTTTCAATAGGCTTCATCTTGAACTGGTTTTGATTCAAGGGTGATGAACACTTGATCTTGAATCGGATCTTGATTTCTCCAAGGGTCGTTGCAGCTTGATCTTGAAGGTTGATTCAAGGGTGATGGACACTTGATCTTGAATCAGGCTTTTGATTTCTCTAAGGGTCGTTGGTGGCTTGATCTTGAAGGTTGATTCAAAGGTGATGGACACTTGATCTTGAATCGGGCTTTTGATCTCTCCAATGACTGATGCGGCTTGGTCTTGAAGGTTGATTCAAGGGTGATGGACACTTGATCTTGAATCGGGCTTTGGATTTCTCCAAGGGCCGTTGCGGCTTGGTCTTGAAGGTTGATTCAAGGGTGATGGACACTTGATCTTGAATCGGGCTTTTGATTTCTCCAAGGGCCGTTGTGGCTTGATCTTGAAGGTTGATTCAAAGGTGATGGACACTTGATCTTGAATAGGGCTTTTGATTTCTCCAATGGCCGTTGAGGTTTGATCTTGAAGATTGTCGGACCACAAGCGGCTTCATATGGCAAGCGATCTTCGGTTTAGTTAAGGATGAATCAACATGTGCAGTTGTACGACCCATGCTGCATTATTCTCTACTTCGTTTCTTTTGCATTACGGGCAGACACGAGGTAGAGGCGTTGGTCTGTTTCTCTGTTCAATCTTTCCAAGTGCCAACTAATCGCTCTATTTCTCTTTGTCCCGTATGCAAGAGCAAGGGTAAAGGAAAAGCATGCCATGAGATATCTTTGCCTTCGACTCTGCTGATATGAGATACTTTTGCTTTTGAAGAAGCAGTGAATGAATAGGTACATGTTTTGTTGTGCTTGTCTCTACATGCTTCAATGTGTCATTTTCCTTGCTTTGTTTGCTTCTCTTGCAGAAGCGGCATTTTCCCTGATTTTTTTCCCTTGCATGTGGCATCTTCTCTTGCAGTTTTTTTGCCATGCATGAGTGGAATGCAAATGCTAGGTAAGCAATCAGGGACGGTTTCCAGGCAGTCAGTTCCAGATCGAAAGTTTGATCTTAGGTTCTGATTGATTGCTTCTTTCTTCTTTCCCTGCAGGTGAGAACAAGGACAAAGACAAGGACAGGGGAAAGCATGATATGAGATACTCTTGCTTTCAACCCTGATGATATGGGATACTCTTGCTCTGGTGTGGCTTGTTTTGCAAAGGTATTACAGGGGATGAGGAATACTGGGTATTTCGAGAGGCTTTGTTGGAAATGCATTCTCGAATATAGGGAAGAGCTTGACATTTTTTTGCAGGTCTGCCTTACCGTAAATGATAAGGGTTGGACTATATAGGGATTTCCGAGTAGCCGGTAGTGATACTGTTCGTTTACTATTGTCAGCCACAATAGGTAACTAGAACAGTATGATTCACACGTTTTTAGACTCATCCGTGACTTCTGCAACGCTGAGACAGCACATGAAGGGTGGTGACAAGCTTTTGGAGATGTGACGCCTCTTCGATTTCTGGGTAAGCAACTCTTCGATTTTTGAACAAGCGGCAAATCTTTTGAGGTTTGGAGGATAGTGTAGAGCTTCCTTGATTTTGACCCGTGACTCCCTCAAAGTTGAGATTGCACGTGAAGGGTGCTAACAGATTGATCCGAAAAATTTGGCTTTTGAAAAAGTGGTGTTTCTTCGATTTCTAAACGAGCAACTCTTCGATTTCTGGGCAGGCAGCTCTTCGATTTCTGAGGAGGCGGCCTCGCTGCATCTTCTTTTTATGGAGGCATCGATTGCTTCCCAAAGCACACTTGAGAATTGCTACTTGCAGAAGTTCCCCTCTTGTACCTTTGAGATTTTGATTTGTTCGACCTTTTCTTTTCTTCAAAACCTTCAGAAAATGTCTTGCCCATCTGACCGTCGTCTTGACTTAAATGCCGGGGAAGAGGCTGTGATGTCTTCTCCGGACAACGTATGGCACTCATCATTTTTATCCCCAAACAGTCCTCTTACAGTTGTAGATTCGGTGATGAAGAATGATATAACAGTCACGATGGTGGCTAGAAATCTTCTCACCCCTAGAGACAATAGGGTGTTTTCCAAGCAGTCCGATGAGCTCTGTCCAGGACTCCTTGGCCTTTAGCGTCCAATGAGCGAGCTCTGTGTCGAACATGGGCCAACGTCTTCTTGCTCATACTCGCCAGGTTGAATCCTTGATGGCTGAGGTGGCGAGCCTTAAACAGATGATCATCAGATGTTTATGGCTTTGTTCCAAAGGCATCTTTTGCCGTCGTCATCTGGAGCTTTACCAAGTATTGAGGCTTCGGATAATCAAACTCCAGCGCCTCGCCTTTCTGCATCTCTGCCAAGTAATGAGGCTTCTCGTGACCGTCCTTCAAGAGTCCCTCCTGTAAATTTGATTTGACTTTTTTTGGGCATATGTAATGCCAATTTATGTAATCTTTTCAAAGACATAAATAAAATGGACTTTATTTCTCTCAATACTTTTTTTTTTAATGCGGTGCTTTTGATGCCACATATTTTATACATATATATATATGTCATATACATATATGTACACATACACGACATTAACTTCCTTTACTCTTTTTTTTTCTTTCCTTACCGTCACACCCATCAAAACAATTTTATATTATTTCTTTCATACTTTCAGTGGCTGACCATCACCATTCATTTCTCTTTATATTTATTTATATTTTTTCTTTCTTTTTTCCATGTGCATCATGACCCTCTTACATCATTTTGTCTTTCTTTTTACATGGTGCTTGATAGCTTTGAGGCATCACAATTTTTTATTATTTCTTTTTTCTTTTTATAGTGTGTTCTCTACATGGCAAATGGGTAGAGAAGATGGAGCAACAGCAGCTGCCCGAGCTTTAACCATGGAGGGATTGGCGGAGAGTTTGACGGCACGGCGACAGAGTTGGCACCATCATCCAGCATCTCGAAGGTGGAGCTCTGAATTCGATGATGATGCCAAGGAACACAAATTGGCTGCTCAGAGCAGAGACGGAGTGGAGGGGAACTGTTGCTTGATGGGCTCCAAGAGCCTGACAGCGATGTTGAGACTATTGTTGGCCCTGTAAGCTTGATCAGCTGGGCACCTCATAGTTCCGAATGGCCCCTCAGTCTTCGTCTTGGTGTCGTAAGTTTCAGCTGAATGTCATGCGATACGAAGCATGAGAGGAGTGCAGTTCCTCTCTCGGTGATGAGGCATTTGAGCTTCCTCCTAGCAACGCCGGAGTTCGTGGATAGCCCATTGGGAATAGCGCCGATCTTTTCCTCCACCTTCGGCAGATCTACGAGTTCGTCGAAATCTTAATTAGAGCGAGAGCAGCACATAATCATCTGCAAATTCAAAAGGCAATGACTCGCTAAGGGGTTGATTGGAGGGTCAGTGGGCAGCGTTTGGTGAGCTCTGCTTGGCGATGCCATTGAATTTTGAGATATTGAGCCCAACACACTTGGCGATCTCACCAAGGTCATCAGGTAAAAACCACTTATATTGAGCATACGCCGTGCACAGCGACGAGAAAGAAAAAAAAGAAAAATCGGTATACAGCCAACGAGCACCGAGTCAAATGTAAATCGCCGGGTGAACGAGTCAACGGGCACTTTCAAGCAGAACTGTGATTCAGACATCAACTTTAGCACCTCACTGGGCTCATGGCACTCGTTGGAGGTGTGAATGCCGTGGGAGTCCGGGTGACAGCATCGTCGTTGTCGTCTTGGCGGTGGGGAAATCCATTGTTGAGCTGCTGAAGACGTTGTCTAAATATTTGGGATTCACAAGAATGCTATGTGCCACAATGAAAAGTGTGATCTGTAACACCACAAAAGGGAAGCTGCCGCTAGTTTCGCTGACAACGAGCCAGATAACGCCATAGCCCAAGAAATAGAGCACACAACTAAACAAAAGCACAACCCACGGAGGAAACTTGTTGCAGGCGATCCCAGGGAGGCAAAGTGAATGCTGGTGTTGGGACTGAGACTTCAAGAATTGGGCATGAGCTTGGATTTGGATTTGAACCTTATTGCATTTGTTGCTGTTTGGGCCGAGACTCATACACACTTTTTTTTACAACATATGTATTTCTTTTTCTTTTTTGTAAATACGTAAACATATGTATTCATCATTTTTTTATAGGTGCTCCTTGCATTCATGGATTTCCTTGCGGTTTTGACGGAGTGAGCAGGATGTAGATGTCAAAGTGTTGAGCCTTGTGACCGGCTAGTCGCTTGACAGCGGTCACTGAAGTTCTTCACCGGCCTTGTTGTTTGTGACAGAGCGAGCAGGATGTGGGTGCAACTGTGTTGAGCTTTGTGACCAGCTAGTCGTTTGATGGCGGTCACTAAAGTTCTTCACCGGCCTTGCTGTTTGTGACGGAGCGAGCAAGACGTGGGCGCAACTGTGTTGAGCTTTGTGACCGGCTAGTCATTTGACGGCGGTCACTGAAATTCTTCACCGGCCTTGCTGTTTGTGACGAAACGACCAAGATGTTGGTGCAACTATGTTGAGCTTCATGACCGACTAGTCGTTTGACGACGGTCACTGAAGTTCTTCATCGGCCTTGCTGTTTGTGACAGAGCTTGTTCTAGTGCGTCACTTTTACAGTGCAGGGTTGTGCGGAAGGCTATACTGGGGTTTCGTTGTGTAGTGCTTTTTGATCACAGTTTTCCTCGGTGGTGCGCTATCGTGTGATGCTCATCAACCTTGCTGCTCAAGCTTTGTGGCTAGTTTCTTCTTCGTCGTTGTGGCTTCTTCATTGTCATCCTTCAAAGCTCACGAGATTTCTCTCGCATGTCTTTTGCTCGTCTTTGTAAGAAACTTTGTAGCCACATCCTTCCTTCAAAGAAATGAAGTATTTACATTGATGATATGACTGTACTTGAAGTTTTGAAGTTTCAAGTTGCCTATGTACCCTTCTAACGAAAGGGATCAAGTCATAACGTAGTTCAAGGAGAGACAATTTTTTATTTTATTTTTATGTTTGCCATACACAGTTTATGCTCTTGTGGGCTAGGAGCGTGGTTCATTCTCAAGCGTAGTACCGCTTCAAGAACTTGCCATTTATGAGGCCAATCCTCAAGCCATTTTCTTCCACGATCTTGTAAGCACCATTTGTGTAGACTTCTTGTACTACGTAAGGTCCATCCCACTTTGAGGTGAATTTGCTTCTCGTCTTGTGCGTCGTGATGATAGGCCTACGTAATGCAAGGACAAGATCCCCTACTTGAAATGACCTTGGGCAAACTTTCTTGTTGAAGGCCTTGGACAATCATGCTTGATAACACTCCAGATGCTGCTGAGCTTTGAGCCTCTTATCGTCAAGCGCTTCTAACTCTTGAAGACGTAACTTTGCATTCTCTTCGTCAGTCAGTCCTTCTTGTATAGCCATCTTCAGCGAGGGAATTTGGCTTTCCAACGGCAAAACCACCTCTACGTCATACACGAGCGAATATGGTGTAGCTTGAGTAGGTGTCCGGTGCGTCGTCTTGTATGCCTAAAGTGCTTCGTTCATTCTCTCATGCCAGTCTTTCTTGCTCCTACCAACAATTTTTCTCAAAAGGTTGCATAGAGTTTTGTTGAATATTTCTGCGAGATCATTGGCTGGGGCATGATACATGGAAGACTTATGCTGCTTGAACTTGTATTTCTCACAGAGTTCGTCCATAAGTCGGTTGGATGATTGTTTTCCATTGTCAGTAATGATGTAGCGAGACACACTATATCGGTGGATGATATGCTCCTTGATAAAACGGACGACAGTTTCTTTCTTGACTTCCCTTAGGGGTATGACTTCAGCCTACTTGGAGAAGTAATATGTTGCAGCTAAGATGTAAGCTTCTCCCGTAGATGACTTTGGTGCGATCGGTCCCACGACATCTAATCCCCATACGTCGAATGACCATGAAGCAACCGTAGTGTGTAATGGTTCAGGCGGTTGATGTATGAAGTTGGCATGGAATTGGTAGGCTTGGCACTTTTTGGCGTATTCCATGCAATCCCTCACCATGCTTGACCAATAGTAACCCATTCTTTTAAGCTGGAAATGTAGCTTTGGCCCCAACTGATGCACCCCACATACACTTGAATATGCTTCTTCCATGGTTTGACTGGCTTCTTCTTCACCTAGGCATCTCAAAAGTACTCATTCAAAAGAGCGTCGGTAAAGTGTTCCCTTATAGTAGAGGAAGCGATGTGCTCGTCGATGTATTTCAGAGCGGTGTCTGGGATCGTCTAGAAGCCTTCCTTGCTCTAAGTAGTCGATCAACGACTATCTCCATTCTTCAGTGTCGACCAAAAGTACTGAGATGACGTTTGTGTCATTTAGCAGTATTTCAGTGGCAAGTGGGATCACCCATCTTTGGCAAACTGGCATGTCTGTAACTTTTCCTTCTCCTAACATTATACTCGAGGCTAGGTTGGCGAGAGCATCTGCCATTTGATTTTCTTTTGTTGGCACATGTTCTAGTGTCACTATCTCGAACCTTTGTAGCAGCTGAGTTGCCAGCCGGAAGTATAGGACGAGATCATCTTTCCTCACCTCATACTTGGTCAAGAGTTGATTGATTATGAGCTTGGAGTCGCCATATACCTCAAGGGTTGTGATTCCCATGTTGATTGCCATTTGGAGGCCAATGATCAGTGCTTGGTACTCAGCGACGTTGTTGGAGCATAGTTCGCTTAGTTGGAAAGAATAAGGCAGTATTTGCCTTTGCGGTGTCATGAATATTACTCCTGCCCCCGCTCCATATGCTCATGCGGATCCGTCGAAAAACATCGTCCATGTTGAGAAGATGTCGATGTAAAACACCTCCTCGTCAGGCAAGTCATCTGAGATTTTTCAATCGACTGAGATCGGATGATCGGCAAGGAAGTCTACAAGTGCTTGTCTTTTGACGGCTTTAGCTGGAACGTAAATGATCTCGTGTTGATTGAGAAGCAACGCTTATTTAGCTAGTCGCCCTGTCAAAACTAGTTTGGATATGACGTATTTGACCGGGTTAGCTTTAGCAACCAAATGGATGGTGTAAGCATGCATGTAATGTCTGAGCTTCTGAATGGCGAATACCAAGGCAAGACACATCTTTTATATTGGGGAATAGTTCAACTCGACACTGGTGAGAGTTCGACTAAGGTAGTAAAGCGCTTATTCTTTCTGGGATTCATTTTTTTATGCCAAGAGTGTTCCTACTGAACTTTCTTGAGCGGCTACCCGAGCACAGGTGCCCTCAAGACAGGTGGACTTGACAAATACCTTTTTATGCTTTCAAAGGCATTGTGGCATGCTTTGTCTCATACAAACGGAACATCCTTCTTCATGAGTCGGTTAAACGGTTGACAACGTCCTACTAAATTGGATATAAATCGTCTAATGAAAGCGAGTCGTCATTGCAGACTTTTCAGTTTGCGTAAATTTCTTGGCTCAGGCATGCTTTGAATGGCTTTGATCTTTGATTGGTCTACTTCGGTGCCACGGTGCTTGACAATGAAGCCGAGGAACTTTCCAAAGGTGACGCCAAATGCACATTTCATCGGGTTCATTTTAAGGTTGTATTTTTACAGCCTTTTGAACACCATTCACAAATCCTTCAAGTGGTCTGATCTCTTTTTTGTCTTAACCACCACATCGTCTACGTAACATTCTACATTTTATGTAGTATGTCATCGAAGATTTTTTGCATTGCACGTTGGTATGTAGCTCCGACATTCTTTAGACCAAATGGCATCACCTTGTAGCAGTATATACCTTTTTGAGTGCGAAAGGCTGTTAGTTCTTCATCTTCGGGAGCCATGCGAATTTGATTGTATCCAGATGAGCCATCCATGAATGATAGTGCCTCGTGGCCAATGGTTGCGTCCACAATGATTTCGATGATTGGCAAGGGAAAATTGTCTTCTGGGTAAGCATCGTTAAGGTCTCGAAAGTCTACGTAAACACGTATTTGTCCAGATTTCTTAAGGATGATAACCATGTTAGAGATCCACTTGGGGTATTGCACATCTCGAATGAAGCCTGCTTCAATTAGTTTGTCAATCTCAGCCTCAATTTGTGGGATGAGCTCGGATCGATAGCGTTTTTAAGTTTGCTTTATCGGTCGCGTTTCGGGCTTGACTGCAAGACGATGCATACCGATAATAGGGTCAAGGCTCGGTATTTCCTTATATGTCCAGGCAAAGACGTCTTTGTACTCTAATAGCAGCTGGTAGTACTCTTCTATCTCGTCCGCACTTAGCAGCGCACTTACGAAGATAGGCATGGGCTCTTCTTTCGTTCCTAAGTTGAGCTCCTTAAGCTCATCAACCGTGGCTTGCCCTCCATCTTCGAGCTGTGGTGGTGCAGCGGTGACATCTTCCTCAGAGGCTTCACTTTCTTTGTCTTCTTGGATTGTGATGTGGAAGACGTCTTGGATCCCTCCTTCAGTGTCGTCCTTTTGGGCTTGTTGGCGTGAAGATTGGCCGGTGTGGATAATGGTGCGCCTCCTTACTTTCAATGGTCCATTTGTGTCAACCTTCAAGATTGCTTGGCGCTTCATTTTTTAAGAAACAGAGCTTTAGACGTCATCCTTTTCTGCTAAGCTATCAGGCTTCTGTTTCTTTGGCGTTGTTTCTTTTCTCTCTGAAGGCTTCTCGGTTTCTTCGAGTCTCTTCAAAACCGACCATTGTGGAGGGAAGCTAGACACGTTGCTTTGTTTCTTAGGTTCTGACAACCTTTAAAAATGGAACTTTGGGATGTTGGTGTGTTAAGCCTCTTGAAGACGGAGGTTCGACTTTGACCACTAATGCGATGAAATGCCAATATTCTAGGTCTTGGATGATTCATCCTATTGAAGACTAATATCCGAGGGGCGGAATTAAGCTCTTATGGGTTTTGGACGACGCTCACGCTGATGTGCTGAGCGCTAGCGTTTTTTCGCTTTGCTCGAAATCTTCACAGGTGCATTTGGTGTGAAGCCGATTCCTGATTTGCCGTTGTCAACTCCATAACCATGCTCTTTCAGCCTCTTTTGAGTCTTAGTGAGGTCACGTTCTTTGTTGTTGACAGTGTCTGAACCCTTCTTTCTAGGATTCGAAGAGGGAATGAAGGCGTACCCAGCCTTCGACATGAGTTTGTAGGCGTTTGGATCAAAACCTTCTTTGGTCCTCTTGGTTGGGAGAAAGCTTGGTTCTACTCATTTTGGCAGAGCTTTTATGAATCCTTGTGGTGGTCTTACAATCTTAGTCTCGCCTAGCTGTGTTTGAGGTAAAATTGCATTCGTCTTGAGCAATTCTACATCATCATTGCACTGCTGCATGTCGGCTTTGCTTGTCCCCGTTTCGAATGGGGTTTGACCCTTCTTTCTTCTCGACATCGGGATGTATCGGAAGGCGGGTGTGTTCGGTCATTTTAAGGGCGTCTTACCCCATTTGGCTGTCACGAGTTCGTCGTTATTTTTGCTTGAAGATGGCGTGGCTTCTCTTTCTTGCTTTCTTGGAACAAATTTCCATTCTTGCTTTTTAGGCGTCGCTTTGCCTGTGGATTTTACCTTTTTTGGGAGAGCTTTGGGTATCATGTCTTCTTCCATGTAGAACTTGGCGTCTACAAAATGTGATTCGACTTCGGTAAATGGCTTGGTATCGCCTCGAATCACCTTCACTCTTTCCCGGTCGAATTTTAAACATTGGTGAAGAGTGGATGACACTACTCCATTCTCATGAATCCAAGGTCTTCTTAAGAGCAGGCTGTATAAAGTTCTTACATCAATCATATGAAATATCGTGCTTGATTTGAGTTCACCAATTGTCATCTCCACTCGGATCACGCCTATATCTATTTGTCCTCCTTGGTTGAAACCTTGGATTAGTAGACAACTTAGGGACAGTTCGTCTATTTTGATGCCGATTGTAGCCATTGTTGACTTTGGCATGATGTTTATGGCCGATCCACCATCCACAAGCATGCGGTTGACTTTGTTCTCCCTTATGTACCTTGAGACGTAGATAGGACGGTTGTGAGGTTTTGATCCCAGCAGTAAGTCTTCGTCAGTGAAGTTGATTGAGTCTTGGGCGGCACAACATGTGGCATATTCATATGACCGAAGCCTTAAGTCTTCGTCCTTGTTTCCTTGTACTCCATGGTCGTTGGGATTTGCTAAGACCACTATCAGTGTTTTCCGCATCTCCTCCGGTAATCGTAATGCCTCCTCGATGCTAACATGAGTCGGTAAACCTTCTTTGGTCATGAGGGTCTTCACTTCTTCAACGGCGATAACTTCGTCTCTTAATGGTTCTTTTACTTCCACCATGTGACATGCAACAATAGTGCACAGTTGGAAAAAGTTATTCGAGAAGTACTCGTGCAAGGAGACAGGAATGCGTGGCTCTTGTTCCATAGGCTCCCTAGCGTATGTTGGCTTAGCAGCTTTTGCGCTTCTTTTGGGTTTCCTATTGTTGTGACGGCGGTGCTTTCTTTCTTCTTCTACCTTTGGCCTTGTGGCTTGTGGTTTGGGCTTCTTCGTCTTTTTGCGGGTCACTAAGGTCCATCCTTCATTATCGTCAGTCGGTGCATCCTAGTTGTTTGCCTCCAAGGATGGTTGTGCAGAAGAGGCCGTGCGACCTGAGCATGGATAAGAATGGTCACGTATTACCTGAAGAGGCACAAGATCAAATGACCCAAACACGATCGTCGTAGTGTGCGTCACGACCGTGTCTTCCAGGTCGAGTTCAATTCGCCCTTGTTGTGCTAACTTCATGATGAGTTCCTTGAGGATAAAGCATTTTCCAACGGGATGACTCACGATGCGATGGTACTTGCAATACTTGGGATTGTCAACGCGATTCATCTCTTCCGAGCGCTTGCATTCAGGCAGCTCAATCACCTTTTTCTCCAACATGTTGTCTAGCATTGGGGCCATGTCAGAGTCTGGAAATGAGTATGTTTTCTGCTCCAGTTCCCTCAAGGTATTCTTGTACCTGTCTTGGGTACGAGAGGGCTCACCTCTTTTTATCTCCTTTACTTTGTTCTTAGAAGAGATTTTGATGGTTGCGAAAGAGGTCTTGATGGGGGTAGCGTCAATTGTAAAAGCTTCATTGGTGGGCTTCTTTCCATGATTGTCCACTTTTGGAGTAAACACCTTATCATTCTTAAAGTCGGTGATCGGCTCCTTTTTTCCATGATGAGCGATGCTTAGCTCCATGTCGTGAGCGTGGGTGGCTAACTCTTCAAATGTCTGTGGTTTGATGCCTTGAATGATGTATTGTAATCCCCATTGCATACCTTGAACGCACATCTCGATTGAGGAGATTTTCGAGAGCCTGTCATTGTAGTCGAGGCTTAAAGTGCGCCATCGGTTGATGTAATCGACAACTGGCTTGTCCCTCCACTACTTTATGCTTGTCAGCTATATCATGCTTATTGTGCGACGAGTGTTGTAGAAGCGGTTCAAGAACTCTCATTCTAATTGCTCCCAGCTATTGATAGATTCAGGTTTTAGATCTGTGTACCAGTCGAATGCATTTCCCTTCAGAGAGCGGACAAACTGCTTCGCGAGGTAGTCTCATTCCGTCCCCGCGTTGTTGCAAGTTTCGATGAAATAGGCAACATGCTACTTTGGATTTCCATTCCCATCGAACTGCATGAACTTTGGCGGTTGATATCCCTTTGGCATCTTCAGGTTGTCACTTTTCTTGGAGTAAGGCTTCGAATACAACATGGAGGTATGTGAGTTCCCTTCGTACTGTGCCTTGATGGTGCTAGTGATCATTTGTTGTAGCTGCTGGATAGACAGAGATCCCATGAGTGCCGTTGCTTGGTCTGGCTTCTCCTTGATTTCTTTTGTCGGAGGTTCCTCATCCTCACCGCCTACCATTCTATCGTTGTTCTTCATTTCCAATTGGTTGACAAGTGTGGCGATTTGTAAGTCTTTCTCTTCCACAGTCTGTGTGAGCTTTGCAATCGCTTCATTCATTTGAGCCAACTGCTCCTCGATCGAAGTCGCTTCGGTGGTCATGACTTGCATGGCTGTGCTGCTGCTCGAGTCGGCGTCAGAGAGCAGGGACTCGGGGCACTTCCTTGGAATATCCTCTATTGGCGCACTTAACGAGGCCAGAGTGATCACAAGCTTATATTTCAGGTGTTCATGAACTTTTGGCGAAATTGATGCAGATAGGGAAGATGTGGCGGAAAGAGCTCTTGCCTTGCTTCGAGTTGTGATGTCAAAAGCGCCACCGTTTGTGATGAGGATACTCTTGTTCTTCGTGTTAGTTGCGGGAACAGTTTGAACCTTCCTTGATGCCATATGTGCCTTTTTTTGCGGATTTGAAGATAGAGATGAGAGGTAGAGATTGTCTTACTGGGCGTGCCAAATTTGTAAACACAGAAAATTCCTGAAACAAGAACACGTGTCGTACAAAATAATATTTGTATTTGATGAATTTAGGTTACAATCTCTTTATAATTTATCCTCTGATTCTATCTTCGTAAGATATGGATTTGTTGATGGGCTATTGATCCAAAGGGCTATTGGGGCTTGATCCTTGGATGAATGGTGGTATGGATTTGTTGATGTTGTGTTGATCCAAATGGGCTGTTGGAGCTTGATTCTTGGGATGAACAGTGGTGTGGATTTGTTGATGTTGTGTCAATCCGAAGGGGCCGTTGGGGCTTGATCTTAGGATGAATGATGATGATCTTTAGGGATTTGATGATGAACGTTGATGTTGTGTTAATCCGAAGGGTTGTTGGTGGCTTGATCTTAGGATGAATGGACGTTTCTTCAAGGGCTTTCGAGGCTTGATCTCGAAGAACGAAGAACGAACTTGAAGAGAATTCTCTTCCAATTTGGGAGTAGAGAAATGTGTTTGTGAATTGGTGAATGAAAATGAATGAAATGGCTTCCTATTTATAGAATTCCAAAACTTGATTTTTGGATTTAAATAATCAGATGAAATAAGTCGTTTCTGCTAGGTGTTGACACGTGTCCTGTTTGATGGCTTTTCTGACTCTTTTCGATTTTTCGTCGAGTCATACGCTACGTGTAAAATTTATGTGACACGTGAGCGTTGAAATTTTAATTATTGGTCAACATTTATTTTACCGAAATTTCAATGTCTACAGTGACAATTTCGTATCAGAACCACTCCCTGCCCGGAAGTGTGCCAACAAGGACGTGTGGCCCCTAAAAGGGGTGGATCGTAAGATCTTATATCGCCCAGGGGTGAAGATCTTATAAACTTTATATGTACATGCCCACCTCCAATTAGCATAACGTCTTTTGAGAGCTCACTGACTTTGGAGTTCATCATAACTCCGAAGTTAAGCGAGTTCGTGCGAAAGCAATCCCAAAATGGGTGACGAACTCCGAAGTTAAGCGAGTTCGCGTGAGAGCAATCCCAAAATGGGTGACCCACTATGGAGTTCTCTTGTAAGTTCCCAGAAACAAAATCGTGAGGGTGTAAAGCGGACAATATCATGCTATGGCAAAGTCGAACCCAGGCCGGAATGTGACAAAGTATCTTAAGGTGCAAGATTGGAAATTTATTAATGGAGATGTGCAAAAATCACGTTTACAGTTCATTTTACATTTTTTTGGAGCGAAAGAGTGTTGTACTCCAATAATAAAGATACAAACTTAGAATCCCATTTAATTTTCTCTATTTGTTTAGCAAAGCACACCTCCAAAAGAGGTAAAAAAAAATGCAAATTTTTATTTCTATTTACATTTTTTTATTACAGAACTTTTCTAGCATCCGAAAATATAAAATGCTCATTTCAAGACAGTTAGCTCTTTCATTGGATATCCCCTAAAATTATAGTTAAGCAAACCAAACCAAATTACAGTTAAGTGTGTACTAATATATCAAAAAAGTTGAAGGATGAAATGTAAAGAGGCCAAAACTTTATGGGGCATATCTGAAATTCCGGCGAAAAATGCACTGACTCGTGTACGCCTGTCGTAAAACGACGGCGTAAGTAACGTGTTTTCCCGAGACAAGTCGAGGCTGCTAGAGTTGCCACACGTCTCTCGCCTGTGGCGCGCCACGTTCACATGCTTTCCAACAATATTGCCCTCGCCAAACACAGAATCTGTTTTCCATAGCACCCAGATTAAGAACGTAATTACGTATAAATGTAAGGGTATTTCCGTCTAAATAAATCAACGACCCAAATATCTCTCTGACTGTCTTTTTCCGCGGGAATCCCATAACTTACTCCTCTCTCTTCCGCTCTGACTCTTCCCGGGACACAATGGCCGTGGTTATCGGAAACCTAGCTCTGCTACTAGACGTCACGTCGCCCAGGACCGTAATTCCAGACCGGAAGACTCGTCCGGTGGCGCTCGACACCCTTTTGAACCTGAGTCTGATCTTGCCGAAGCGGGATCCGCACAGTCACTCACACAACGGTTTTATCTCGGTAAAGGGGTTTGACTCGGACGGGGAGACTCGGAGCCAGCGAGTCGTGGCTCGGGGGAAGGCGAATTCGAAAGTAAACGGCGTGAACTTCGACAGGGACGAGGAGGGGAACGGGAATGGGTACGGGGACGGGGACGATCAGGAGCCGTTGGATTGGGAGAAGAAAATGCGGAAGATGGTGAAGGAGATCGAGGAGAGGAGGGAGCTGGAGAAGAAGGCGGAGGAGATACAGAGCCGGATGGAGGAGGATTTCGAAGACGACGGCAGGGAAGAGACGGAGCAGGAGAAGCGGATGAGAGTGAGGAAAGAGCTGGAAAAGGTCAGTCTTTTGAGCTAATTTACTGTTTAGTAATAAAAGTTTTCGATTTTACGTTGATAACTGAGAAGTGATTTGCGCACACCCTTTCTCCCTTGCGCTCGATGTTTGTTTCTCGGCTTTAGAAGGAGAAAAGGGTTGCGCGGAAATTATTTCCCGAATAAATTTATGTACCAAATTGAAGCTCGATTCTCGAAAAGTTCATTGCTTTGGGTGTATAGCTGGTTATTCGATTTCACGATTGGTGGTTAAATTACTGCTAGCTCCATTTGTAGTTGTAATGAGATTGATTGATTTTGTTTGTTGTTACGGTGCGAGGGCAGGTGGCTAAGGAGCAGGCGGAGCGGAGGGCCACTGCACAGTTGATGTTTGATTTGGGGCAGAAGGCGTATGGAAGGGGCATGTACGGCCGTGCCATTGAGTTTTTAGAAGGCGCGCTCACGATCATTCCTAGGCCCACGTTATTCGGTGGTGAGGTTGGTTTAAGTCCCATTGACTATGATGATCTGCTTTGGGCAATTGTGTTAATGCCACTACATGTTTGATCAAATGCTAATGGAAATTTTGGCGGTATACTTTTCAGATACAAATTTGGCTTGCCATGGCCTACGAAGCTAATAACCGCCATACCGATTGCATTGAACTTTACCATCAATTGGAGAAGAAGCACCCGAGTGTCAGCATCCGGCGCCAAGCCGCAGAGCTTCGTTACATTTTGCAGGCGCCAAAGCTCAAGATATCCCAAGAAGAGATGGTAACCATACCGCTCATTGGTTCCAGTTATGACAGGTATTGGTCCTTTTGGCTCAACAAAAGCATTGTAATTGACTAATTGTTCCTTTAGCATATGGTTAGTACTTAGTGTAGTATTATATATTTGGGTAGTTTGTGTTTCCTCTGACCTGCATAGGGCAATCCCTGTGTTACCCGCATAGGGCTTTCCAGTTCTTAGTGTATCAATTATAAAGCCAACACATTTGGTGCCCTCGTCGTTGAGCACTAGATCCTTCCAAAGTAATGGATTCATTGTTGATCCCTAAATATTTGTTTAAGATGGTCAAACCAAAAATTAACCTCTTGACGAACATTTGGTAATCTGGAAGTTCTCTCAATTAACATTTGGAGTCTGTCTGAAATCAGTGCATTGAGTTGGTTTCACCCTTATCTTAGTCTTTACTAGTTCTAGAGAAGCAGGGCCGCAAATAAACATATTGAACTAAAACCGTTGGCTGTATTTTCTTCACAATTCGGTGACTTAGTCTTTAATAACTTGGAGGCCGTTTGATGACCATATCGCTTTTGGTCTTGAGCACCCATTTATGTCTCAGTGTTTTATCATTTCCTGCAATTCATCTCAAATCCTCCCTGACTAATGCGGTTTATGATGCTTGAGCAATGCAGCTATGCTGGAACGTGGAGTGATAAATACAAAGACAAGGAACCGATTAGCAGCGGAACAGTGACCAATCAGCTCTCTTCGTCCAAAGACTATTTCGGAGACTTTATGGTATGGCGGCCTCCAATCGGTCTGGAGAAAAACCAAGCCTTTTGGATAGGTTTGACATTGTGGTTGGGTTTAGTTGGAGCTGCCCTCTTTATTCAAAACTGAATTATACAAACCCTTTTGTTGTATTTGTGTATCATTGAGGTGTTCATCATCTTGTTCATGTAATATATATGTACATTTCAGGGTTAAAATATTGAATTTCTCTCCTTCTTTCTCAAGGTTGCATTTTCATTTCCAACTCCTTTTTATTCGAGTAACTTATCAAACAGGTTTCAATTTGTCATCGATTTGAAAATGTATCAATTAATACATGAAGTCAACATTTGAACCGGATAAACCAAGAGTCACCAAACTCATCTTGTGTTACATGTCGCTGGGTTTGCTCCATTCCTCACGTTGTTGTAGAGAATGCGAACGTGTTATCTGCTTGTACAAGACAAAAGACATTACAAACTCCGTAGGGTACTTCTTCATGCGAGATCCAATAAGACACTACAAACTCCGTAAGGTACTTCTTCATGCGAGATCCAATTGGTTAATAAGGCGTCGTCCCGGTGAGTCTACCAAACTAAGTCATGATGGAGCTTCCCCTTCTTCTCAATCAATGAATCGTATTCCGAAACGACGATGAATCATTTAATGTTTAAGTGTAGTCTCTGTACAGTCTTGAAGTCAGTTCAACATGTTAGTAGACGAATTGATATGATTCTAAAAGTGTTTCTTGTGTGGGCCGGATTATTGAGCTATGGCAAAGAGTACAGATTATGGGCTGAGAAAAAATCTAACCTAGCTAAGGGCGAAATCGTAAACTCATATAAATTCCCACCAAATAAATATCCCAATTCCCTACCTCCCTGCCGCCGAAACCCTAGCTAGGTGAGTGATAGAAGGAGGTGCAGTCTCGGGGAACAGAGAGAAATGACGACCCGATTCAAGAAGAACCGCAAGAAGAGAGGCCACGTCAGCGCCGGTCACGGTCGTATCGGCAAGCACCGCAAGCATCCCGGAGGTCGTGGTAACGCCGGAGGCATGCACCACCACCGGATCCTCTTCGACAAGTACCACCCTGGGTATTTCGGTAAAGTCGGTATGAGGTACTTTCACAAGCTCCGCAACAAGTTCTACTGCCCCATCGTCAACGTCGACAAGCTCTGGTCGCTCCTCCCTCAGGAGGCCAAGGACAAGGCCACCAAGGACAACGCCCCGCTCATCGATGTGACTCAGTACGGCTTCTTCAAGGTCCTCGGTAAGGGCGTGTTGCCGCAGAACCAGCCCGTTGTGGTCAAGGCCAAGCTCATCTCCAAGACCGCCGAGAAGAAGATTAAGGAGGCCGGTGGCGCCGTCGTGCTCACCGCATAGGTTTGGGTTGCTTTGTTTTTTGAGCATTAGGGTTTCGGATTAAAGTTGCTGTTTTTTGGATTTGAAATTTCAGTTTAGACTGCTGAGCTACAGTTTATGTTATATTTTGGAAGTTTAATTAGCGGATATTTATATGCATTTCTGTTTTTTCCAATGAATGGTTTTTCTGTGAATGTATGATTATGTTTTGTTATCGTGATGGGTTTGTTTCGATTTCTGTTTGCTACATTTTGGTTGGCATTATGATTCAGGATTATCCGATTTCGAAAATTTGTGATCGTTGCTATGCATGCTTTGCGAATGCAGTATTGAAATTCATGTCGATTCGACACCACTTGGTACTCGTGAGATCAAATTTTTGCATTTGTGCATCTCATTTCTTTGCGACAACATTTGTGCAGGTTGTATGTCTTAACGTTATCTTGTTAGTCCAATGCTCAGGATGTATGGCTGCAAATGCTTTTTCCCGGTCTCTATGGTTGTGGCAATGTGCAAGTTTGGGTAGAGGTCATCCGACTGCATAACAGTTTTATCATTTTTTTGCATATTATATCCTCTTAAGATTCATATTCATTTTCATTTGTCATGCGTTTTTTTGTTTGTTACATGTTCAACGAATGCTATAGAGGAAGATTAAACTTGAATAGAACTTCTGTCGTTCTTATTAATCCGTTAAGTATTTAGTAACTATCACATCAGATGTTCTTAGGCTCTACATATAGCTGCATTTGATAATTTGTTCACCTAGGCTATATAAGCATATGACGCGAGTTGTAGTAATTCAGGCGGTGTTCTAATTGCAAAGTTTTATGTCGATAGGGTTGGGCTACCGCCATTTTGGCATCCCAGTTCATGCAACAACATAAAACTCTTAAGGAATATCAACATAAGATTTCATTTATCGACTATTTTCGTTGTCGACTTCCATTGCCATATAGGATTCACAAGATCTATGTTACTTTCAGCCCTCCTTTGTGTTCAATCATTCTTTATACTGTATGAGTCGGGCATATTCAAAACTCGATTTTATTTATAACTCAATCTTTGAGTGGGACTTTGTTGTCTTTCCATTGTGATTGAGCTAGCGATCTTTATCAATTTCTGAATGCTGTTTAATCGTTCAACTTCAAAATTCTATGCCCAAGGGAGTGACTTTTCAAGGTAAAAATATCCTTAACGTTAAAAGTGAACAGTATCAAGAATGTTTCGTTAAGATTCCCTTTAAAAATATTTTGGAAATATATCTATACAGAAAACAGATATATCTTATGCTTCGAGTTTCAAAACCGTATGGAACATGTAAAATGTGTAAAAATATATATACACAATAGGTGACTATTTACATACATGCGGAATGTAGGAAGGAAATTATCGTCCTTTCGTTCTGAATCAAGATCGCTAATTCTAAACAACAATTCCAAAAACTATTTCCAGACTATTGGGCATCAAGAGGAACACTAATTCTGAAATGCAAATTCAATTTCTCTCCATGTTAAAAAGCATGCAAGCAGAGAGTCAAAGGACATAATTTCTATTACCAGTAGGATTAGCTTCTAAAGGCTTGTCCACTGTGTTCTGAATACTGTTCTCCGCTGTAACCGTTTCTAGAGAACTTTTCTGTAGATAATCCCACTATGTAAAAAGGATGTGAAATTTACACCAAACTACTTTCCATCTATCCTATGTATCTTTTTTTTTTTCTCTATTTTATGTGTTTTTTACATTTAGTTTGTTTACTCTACTCCGGCTTCAAAAAAAAGGATGTGAAATTTACACTACTCGATAATCTATAAACATTGAAAATAATAAAAGGTTAGCTGGTGAGATGAAGTGGTTAGCATGATTTGCTCTCCCTTCCAATTACATGCAATCACTATATCAGATTACACTTTATAGTAATTACACTATCTACAAACTGCGTGTGGCTTTTGTTTGAGCAATGAAAACAGATCCAATGATATTTGCAAGTTAGAATATCACATTGTTAATCTTGTTGGCTGCAAAATCTATTATATTCTAATTTATATTGTATCACAACAGCATCAATTTTAAGCAAAAAGATTAAAATCCAGCAGTGTTAAATCCTGAAATTCTACAAAGAAAATACTATGAACACGCCCACAGCCGAAACACATAGAAAAAACATGACAGAAAATCTTTCCAAATAAGCAAAACAAAATTAAAAAATTAAAAAAAAACCCAGGCGCAAGCAAAACAAAGGAAACTAAATTAAAACACATTCATATACCTTCAGCACAGAGAACTTGGAAAATCGAAATTGAAACTCCCAAATTTTCAAAGGCACCGTTTCTTAAACTAAAAACCAAGTTGCATCATACATTTAGAGAAACTATCAAACCAAACACATAAAATCGAAACCATATAAACTGATAAAACATAATAGGAGGGAAGACAGAAATCACAATTCAAGAAGACAACCTAGAAAGCATTTGGTACCTTAACTAAAGGGCAATTAGATTTTACTCACTCAGTTCCATTCTAAAATGTTTGAAACGAAAATTTCAGTGCCCGATTGAAACGATAAATGTGTAATAGCATATTGGTCTGCAGATTATTTATCATCTACAAGTGATAGACTCGGAAAAGCTTCCATAACATTTCACCTTAGCATGCAAAACAATTCAGTGCCAACATAGACCATCCATACATAATTAAAGCACTATATGGCGACTTATGTATGAAAATATACACATAGATATACCCATTTGCAAAATGTATATGTCCAGATAATTGCTCTTCGGTCAAGACCTCATCTTCTTTATTTAAATTCATACCACAATCGAGATAGTTTTGACATACCCGAATTCTTAACTCCGGCCTGAAATGCAAAGCATCTCAACCTCAGCATCCCATGTTTGGAGAAAAGAAAAGGGTAACAACCTTAAAATCCATGCTAAAACTCAAATAACTTGGATGATTGGATCAATCTGAAAGGTGTACAAATAAATTAAGCAATAAGATTTGTAAACTTGTTGCAAATTAGTTGAATTAAGGTCTTTCTTAATTTCTAACATGCACAAAAAAAAAAAACATGGGAGAACAAACGTTGGCATTGATAATGCTGCCAGCTGGATGACATACAGTAAAATCAGACGTGATCATGTGATTAAGAGCAAGATTGTTGAAAGAGGAATGTTCAAAGGGTCAAGTGATAGACCTGAGGCGCCGTGCACTCACAAAATAGCACGTTAGCACAAATCTCTGAAATCGAAAACCAAACGACATCAGACATGCAGAAAAACTATGCAAGGAAACACACGAAACCAAAACCACACACGATAACAAACACACAAAACTTACCTCAAATTGTGTTAGACCCATATCGTTGGGCCTCGTAACTTTCTTACAGCCCGCACTCGTCATCTTCTTTTGTTGCCCTTTGGCTGAAGGCCCAGGTGGTAGGACGACACCAGGATTGGCGTTTCATCCTTCTAAGCTAGGGTTTACTTTCATCTCAATATAAATAATTATGGCTGTACTCTGTAGAGGGGATATGAAATGAAATGAGCTCCCTTTTCTTTTGAATCTTCTTTCTCTTCTCTATCTCTTTACAATTCCTGCACTGTTTATTTCAATCCTTGTTATCTGAACCGATTGGGTGTACCAATTGGTATCAGAGCCCATCGACTCCATGGGCAAAAACAACCCTTCACCGAGCTTTGACCCCGATGTTATCGTAGCGGCAGTGGACGTCCGCCATGACCACCTCCGTACCCAGGTAGATGATGTCTGCGATTCCATCTCTGCCTTAGAAAATCAACAAACCTCCTTCCAAAAATCCCTCGAACACCTGAACGATTCCAACTCCGTATTCCAAACCACCATGACATCTCAGTTCACAACTTTCCAGTCTCTGATGCTCGATGAACTTCGACTCCTCAAATCTGCCCTTACGGCCACCCCACCCACCACCGTCCCACCCACCACCATCCCACCCACACCCATATCCACCCACACCCGTCCCTTGACGCCCACCCTGCAGCCTTCGTTCCGTTCCCTTTTTCCGCCCCCCACAACCACCTATTCGGGTTTGGACCTTTCCAACCCCCCACCCTCCTCATTCACCCCACAGCCCACCTTAGCCCAACTCCCTCATTCCACCCACTCAACCCGGCCCACCCCTTCACCCACCTCTATTATCAATCGGCCCACCCACTCCCAACCCCACACACCCTATTCGCCCATTTTTTCACCCCAACCTTACACCCCAGCTTCCTCCCTTTCTCACTCTTTCCACATAGCCCCTTCTCTCACCCCAGTTTTCACTTCCCACACCCCTCCCAACCCATATACATACCAGCCCCAATCCAATCACTTCCACCAGCCTCTGCCTCATTTCCGAGCCATCAAAATGGAACTCCCTCGTTTCAATGGGGACGACCCTTACGGTTGGTTAGCCATGGCGGAACGTTACCTTGACTATTACGAGGTCCCTCCTCAACAATGGGTTCTTGTTGCAGCCTGTAATTTTGGGGCTGATGCCTCTATTTGGATGAGAGGCTTTGAACAACGTTATGGGCGAGACAATTGGGGTCTCTCCCCGTCTTATTGGTAAAAAAGAAAGACGAGTCATAGCGCCTCTGTATCGATTATAGAGCACTCAATGCTGCCACCATCAAGGATCGTTTCCCAATTCCTATTGTAGATGAGTTGCTAGATGAGCTCCATGGCGCATCCATCTTCTCCAAGCTTGATCTTCGATCCGGCTATCACCAGATACGCATGTGCACAGATGACATTGCCAAAACGGCCTTTCGTACACATGATGGCCACTTCGAATTCCTGGTAATGCCCTTCGGTTTATCCAACGCCCCATCTACATTTCAAGCTTTAATGAATTCAATCTTCCGTCCGTACTTACGCAAGTTTGTCTTAGTGTTCTTTGATGATATACTTGTGTATAGCCCTTCACTGTATACTCACCTTTCCCATTTGGAGCTTGTTTTCCAAATTCTATCCACCCACAGCTTGAAAGTGAAGCTCAACAAATGCTCATTCGGCCGACACCATATTACTTACTTGGGACATTCCATTTCGGGCCAAGGTGTTTCAGTGGATCTTTCAAAAATCCAAACCATCACTGATTGGCCGCAACCAGCTTCAATCAAAAGTCTCCGTGGGTTTTTGGGTTTGACCGACTATTACCGTAAATTCGTCCAACATTACGGTTTAATAGCACGACCCCTGACCAAAATGTTGCAGCAAGACAATTTTTCCTGGTCACCAGAGTCCCTTGCTGCCTTCGAAAAACTCAAACAGGCTTTGACATCCACTCCAGTTCTTGCCCTCCCAGATTTCACCAAGACATTTGTTATCGAAACCGATGCTTCGAGGGTGGGCATATGAGCTGTGTTATGCCAGGACGGCCACCCAATTGCCTACCTCAGTAAAGCTTTGTCAGGCAGAAATTTGTCTCTCTCCACCTATGACAAGGAGCTGCTAGCCATTGTTTTTGCTGTGCAACACTGGAGACCGTATTTAGTCGGACAACACTTTCGAATTGTCACAGATCATCAGCCCATCAAGTATTTCCTTGAGCAACGTATCACTACACCACAACAACAAAAATGGCTCGTCAAACTTTTGGGGTATAACTACTCGGTGGAATACCGACCGGGGTCGCAAAATGGTGCTCCTGATGCTCTCTCCCACAAGGTTGAGTTGCTGCCTCTCCTCGGCATTTCCTCTCCCATTTTTGAGTGCATTCCTGCCTTCCACCAATTTTATGCCACTGGTCCAGTTGTCAAAGATATATGGCCTGCCTTGCTGTTTTCCCCTGATACCACGATAAGAGGATTTTCCAACATTAATGGTGTGCTCCATTACAAATCCAGAATTTTCGTCCCTTCCAACTCACCATGGCGTCTAACCATACTCGCCGAAATGCATTCTTCTCTGCAGGGAGGCCACTCCGGGTTCCTTCGGACTTATCACCGACTTAAACGCAGCTTCCTTTGGCCGGGCATACGACGGGACGTGAAACTATTTGTGGCCCACTGTACAGACTGTCAGCGACAGGAAAATGAAACAATCCACCCCCCAGGTCTCTTACAGCCACTACCGATTCCATCCGGCGTTTGGCAAGATATTGCACTCGACTTTGTTGAAGGGTTGCCCTCATCCCAGGCAGGGCCGGCCCTGAGAATTTGGGGGCCCTAGGCGAGCTTTCGAAGTGGGGCCCTAAAATTTTCTGATCTCCGATTCTTTGTATATTGATTTGTATAAAAAAAGAATTCGCTAAATACATAAAAAGCTCTATTTTCACATCAAATATCATTAAAAATTAATATCAAAAGAAGATAAATATACAAACATTATTTAAACATTACACAATTCACGTTTTTAGACACAAATGTACTAAATGTTTGCAGTCAAGAGTTTAAGATTGAGAGTGAAGAACAATAAAACTTGATGATCAAGAGAGTAAATAACAATAAAACTTGATTGACAAGTATAATAAATTCAACGCCAATTGTTTCTCTTGTATTTTTTTTCTTCTAAAATCAACATCACAATAACAAATTGAATATTAAAATAATCCATTGAATAAAAAGTTATTGAAAAGAAAAATATATAATTCAAAGTTTTGATTACCTTAAAGTACAATCTTTAAGACCATATGATAGTTGATTTAAACATTCGATAGAAATGGAGAGAATGGGAAGTTGGTTTAAACATTCGATAGAAATGGAGAAAATTAGAAGTTGAAAGAAAAAATATTGCGAAGAGACTTGAGTTTTATAACTTTATATGCATTTGGACAAATGAATTGACAGTAAATTTGAAAAACAAGAAAAATAAAGAAAAATCTAGTGATTGAAAGACAGCTTCGTGTTTCAAACTCAACACCCCGAAGAAAAATGAAGCCAACATTTCCACTGCACTAACAAATGAATTATGATATTTCTTACTTTTTTTATATTTATATATTAATTACAGAATATAAAATTTTTTTGGGGGCCCTTCCGAAGTGGGGGCCCTAGGCGGGCGCCTACTTGGGCTACCCTCAGGGCCGGCCCTGATCCCAGGGTTACACAGTCATATTCGTTGTCGTGGATCGCTTAACCAAATATGGTCACTTCATCCCCATCAAACATCCTTACACTTCAGCTTCCATTGCCGATACCTTCATCAAGGAGATTTTCCGTCTCCATGGCATGCCGAAGTCCATCGTATCTGATCGTGATCCCACCTTCATCAGTAACTTCTGGAAAGAATTTTTCAAACACCAAGGTAGTAAACTCTGCCATAGCACAGCTTATCACCCTCAATCCGATGGGCAATCCGAAGTCCTCAATCGTACCCTGGAACACTACCTCCGCTGTTTCTCTACTGATAAACAGAGCAAATGGTCCACTCTTCTCCCCTGGGCCGAATGGTGGTACAACACCACCTTTCAATCTGCAATCAAGATGTCCCCCTTCCAAGCATTGTACGGGGTCCCTCCTCCATCAATCCACACTTACCTACCGAGCACAACAGCAGTCCAATCCGTTGATGTTGCATTACAGGACCGTGACAGGTTACTCCGCCTCTTACGGGCGAACTTACAGCTTGCTCAAAACCGTATGAAACAAATCTATGACAAGGGCCGAACTGAGCGTGAATTCAAGGTGGGTGATTCGGTCTTCCTCAAGCTACAGCCTTACAGACAACAATCTGTAACCAAGCGTCATTCCAACAAACTTGCACCCAAGTTTTATGGTCCATTTCAAATTCAGGAACGCATAGGCTCTGTGGCTTATCGCCTTCATCTCCCCCCCCGACTCGAAGATCCATCCAGTCTTTCATGTGTCTTTGCTCAAAAAGCACATTGGTGTCGCTGCGTCCCCAAACCCCACCCTTCCGCCATTTGACTCCACGGGTCATTTCACTTGGCACCCTGAACAGATATTGAGCAGAGGAATGTTTAAGAAGAAGAACACTGCAGTAACTAAATGGTTGATCAAATGGGCAGGCCTACCAACTGAAGATGCAACTTGGGAAGAAGCCGACGACATCATTGCCCGTTTTCCAGATTTCCAGACCTGAGGACAGGTCTCATTTCAAGCAGGAGGGAGTTGTTAGACCCATATCGTTGGGCCTCGTAACTCTCTTACAGCCCGCACTCGTCATCTTCTTTTGTTGCCTTTTGGCTCAAGGCCCAGGTGGTAGGACGCCACCAGGATTGGCGTTTCATCCTTCTAAGCTAGGGTTTACTTTCATCTCAATATAAATAATTATGGCTGTACTCTGTAGAGGGGATATGAAATGAAATGAGCTCCCTTTTCTTTTGAATCTTCTTTCTCTTTTCTATCTCTTTACAGTTCATGCACTGTTTATTTCAATCCTTGCTATCTGAACCGATTGGGCGTACCAAATTGGTCGATCAACAATTGAGTTTTTGCAAGAACAGAAAATAGTCCGAATAACTAGTGAAAGATGAGAAAATTGAAAAGTGAAAAAAAAAATTGGGTTTCAAAACCCATAAATCTTTGTTCCCCTATCTTCTTACCCCCAACCCTCAATCTCTCTTCCAGCCATTCTCTTCCGTTTTTCTCTCACCCTCAAAACTCCCAAACCCAATCCAATCCTTTGTTAGAACCCATAGCATAATCTAATTACACCCCCAACCCGATTTCCTTTCAAGTCTATTACAAAAATTGCATGCTTGGATAAGCATGCTAGAAAATTCTCAAAATCAAAACATAATCTAATTAAAATTTCACCCAAGAAAACTCCCCACCTCTCTCATTAAATCAAAATTGCCAAACCAATTCAATGGTTGATCACAACCCATAACACAATCTAATTAAAAAAATTTACCCAAAAAACTATTCAATTTTTAACACTTAAAATTGAACAAAACAAAATCGATAGATTTGGTTAAAAAAAACTCCCAGATGCAAGATTCGAATAACTCACCGAAAAAATATCTAGTCTGAGAGCGAGCGAGACTGAGAGAGAAGAGAGCGAGAAAGAGCCACGAACAGGAAAACCACAAAACCGAAAACAATGAAAGAGCAATTCGAGACAAAAGAGTGAAAAGCAATCGAAGCATGCAGAGGATGCAAAATATACAGAACAAAGCAAAAATAAAGGAACTGAAGCCAGTAAGAAAAATCACAAAACTCACCAAAACGGTTAAAGACCCAGCTACTTAAAACTAAATTCTAATAAAATTGAAAACCCATTAATTCTGGTGATCGTCGTACCACGCGTCAGCAAACCAAATTATTTTTTATAGCAACCAGTGACAACGACAGCACACAGTCGGAATTTTTACAGTTCGACTAATCGGTGCGAGTGGAGAGAGATGAGATCAGAAAGGGAAAAAAATTAGGGTTTGAGAGAAACAAAGCTAATCCCAAAATGGGTGAGAATGGCAACAACAATAAAGAAAAGAGGAAAGAGCACCGAAGCATTCAAAGAAATCGAAATAGCAGAGAAACAATGCGTGGCCTTCGAGGGTAGGGCCGTCCTTTTCCTGTAGAAAAGATGGCAAAATTTTGGCTTAACAAACAAATTGAGGGACATTTTCGTCCGCACACTGTCCTAGAATAGTTACTAGAAGTTTGTGTTTTAGTATATATAGAATGTGGGACTGAACAACTGACCTTATAGCTGTGTCCATGCTAAGAGCCACCACGAACGTCCATCCGAATATGTTCACACTGCTAATTGGGCTTGGAACAGGGGGATTCGGATTCAGAACTTTTTTAAATGTTTGGTTTTTTTTTAAAATTTTTCAATATGCTCAAATTGGAAGCAAGATCTCTCTTTTTTTTTAATCTGTTAAATTTCTGAATCAAACCTTCTTTCTAATTGCGAAGTTTCGAAACATTTGGAGTTCTTGGAAAGTTTGGAGTTGGTGTTATCTTGGAGTTTTCAAGGCATAGTTAAAGATTTGTATATTTCTACCCTAGATGCCATGCAAACAAGGCGTGCCAATTTAAACTGACCCGAATGCGTGACGAATTAGAGCTGAAGAAGAAACAACTCACGATATGCATAAGCCACACACAAACATTTGCATTCTTTAGATACCCAGCAAAAATAACCAGTGCCATAACGCAAACAAAAAAAATCAGTAGTGTTGTAAATGTGGATGGCATTATTTGGTTTGAACGTACTTCTCATGTATGGACAAAGTCAAGAAAAGTGGCCATCTGGATGGACAGCAACATAGACTGAAAACCTATTTAAGTTGCTGTCCCAGGGGCCATGAGGGGCATGTGAGGCAGCAATCCTCTCTCCAGCAGGAGGACTTAGATGGACTAGATGGACAGCGATATGATTATGCACTGAAACCCCATTTAAGTTGCTGTCCCAAACAAGGGCCATGAGGGGCATGTGTTCGTATACCAGACGGTCTATAGAAGCCTTTGTTGCAGAGATATATGGATTGCATTAAAAATGCACGGTCCCTCAGAGGCGTATGTGGTTGTGATCGTGAAGGCTTTCTGTACATGTAAGTTGCTCTTTCGACCGACGCGCCAAGGGCATGTTTTCATGTACCACATGGTCGGGGCATTTTAGTGAAACGTGATACACAATCTGTGTTCCAGTAACACTAAAAAATCTCTCGTGAATATCATTGGATGCCCACGCCTTTTCCATACACTTCGGCTTCCACGCACGTTTCAGTTGTATATTTCTCGACACGTACGCAAACGCAATCGCAAACTCTCTCCCACTCTTTAATATATGGCGGATAACAAGCAGCCGCTTCTGCCGCCGACAGACGAGTTTGATCATCATCATCACCTGCACGACCACCTAGAGTCCCTGCCTCCGCCGGCAAACCCTTCTTTTACTTCCACCGCCTCCTTCACTCCCGATGCCGACGACATCTCTCCCATCGTCAGCGTCCGCGACTTCTTCCGCGAGTTCTTCAAAGAAACCAAAAGGCTATGGCTTCTCGCCGGCCCCGCCATCTTCACCTCCATATGCAAGTATTCCCTCGGCGCAATCACTCAAGTCTTCGCCGGCCAAGTGGGCACCTTAGACCTTGCCGCCGTCTCCATTGAAAACTCTGTCATCGCCGGCTTCTCCTTCGGCGTTATGGTACGTATATCTCCCCCTTTCCCATACCCTTCAATCAAATATGATAAATATGAATATCCATATATGTGGATTCTGCTCCACGCTCAACACTCACCACAAGAACTGACAATAGTTACTAATATTAATGTCAGTAGCTATTGTCAGTTTTTTAACTGTGACAAAGAGCCACTGAGTTTGAATCTCACATATTAATTGATATGTGTTTGAAGCTTGGGATGGGGAGTGCTCTCGAGACGCTATGTGGGCAAGCATTTGGAGCAGGGCAGCTGGACATGTTAGGAATCTACATGCAGAGGTCGTGGGTGATCCTCAACTCCACTGCCGTACTCCTCTCCTTTCTCTACATCTTCGCTCAGCCACTTCTCAAAGCGATAGGGCAGACCGCCGACATATCGAACGCGGCGGGAACGTTCGCGATATGGATGATACCGCAGTTGTTTGCGTACGCCATGAATTTCCCGATAGCCAAGTTTTTGCAGTCGCAGAGCAAGATGATGGTCATGGCGGTGATATCGGCGGTGGCTTTGATCCTGCATACGCTGTTCAGCTGGATTTTGATATTGAAGGTCGGGTGGGGACTGGTGGGTGCCGCCGTCGTGCTCAACGCGTCCTGGTGGTTCATAGTTTTAGCTCAGCTGGGTTATATATTTTCTGGGACATGTGGTCAAGCTTGGGTTGGATTCTCATGGAAGGCATTTCAGAATCTTTGGGCTTTTGTTAAGTTGTCTCTCGCTTCCGCAATCATGCTCTGGTAATTAAAACCCCGTGCGCGCATCTTTCTTTTGTTTTCTTGTTCCGGCCATTTGAATTCTTTTAGTTAAGTGGTACTATTCACACACTATTTTTTACCGAAAATATGATTTTAGCTCTTGAAATTTAATTTTCTCCGCATAAAACCCGTCATAAGTTTTTTACTCAAATAAAACTTATTGACTAGATTCCACCTCAGTAAATTCATTAATTATATTTGACTTTACAAATTTAAAAAATTTCGATGCCCAAAACACTCCTATTTGAATGTTTGATGTACACAATTAGTTCCATACATATTGTAAGGGAGAATTAATGATTTTACGAAAATAATAAATAATAAATTTATTGCCTAATATATAATAACAACAAAACATGCCTAATATATGTAATAATACATGCTTAGTTAAGTCAACAAATTATATTTTACATATAAATATAGGTAAATTATTTCACACACATATATATAACAAAAAACATGCCCGGTATACGTAAAAATTCATACAAAATAATTTACCTACAAAAAATATTATTTGATTCAATGCACCTACTATTCGAATTTTAAAATGTTAGATTGCTTAAAAAAGCAAAATAATTTCCCCACTATATGTAAAATACATACAAAATAATTTACCTACATAATAAAGCAAACCCAATGTATGCAAAATACATGCAAAATAATGTACCTACATAAAAAAATATTATTACTTTATTCAATACTATTTTACCTATTATTTTGTACATATAATAATAAAATGTGCCCAATATATATGATGATACATATAAAATAAAATACCTACAAAATATATGTTATTTGCTCATCATAAATTTACAAATATATAGGTAGATTAATTAGTATAATATGTTTGATCATATACATAGTACTGTGCATACATACATACATATATATATATATATATATATATATATTGAATGCACAGCAGTACTATATATATATAGGTAAACTATATATATATGTATATATATATATATATATATATATATATAGAGAGAGAGAGAGAGAGAGAGCTTATGGTAGTACTATATACATTTGAACGTATATAATATATATGTGAGTGTTAGGGGTAATAATATGCAATAAATTATTTGTTCATTGTAATTAAGGTGAGTAATAATATTTATTGATTTATTTTGCATATTGTGGTACAAGTTGTAAATATTTTGTATTAATAGGTCAATTACTTCCCTACATGGCAATCACTTTTAAATTTGGGGTTTTATTTGGATGTTTATAATTAGGTGGGTTTTTATATAGGAAATAAGAGTTGCAAGAGTCTATATCTAAAGAACCCTATTTTTTATCTTTTCCAAACCCTACTTAATTTTCGCCGTCGGATCGAATAAATTGAAGATGATTCATGGACATAAATTAATAAGAAGTGTTTGCAAGGTAAAAAAAAAAAAAAGGTGTGTGGATGGTACTACCCTTCTTTTATTGAAAATAAATAAGTAAAAATTTTAAATGCTAAAATAACGTAACTTTTCATGATCATATTGTTATGTAATACTACCAATTCAATTACAATAAAGGTAATTTAGCCAAAAGTCAATAAAAAATTTACTATTAAGCCATGTATCAATACATATTTTTGTTTTGGACTTAATCAATGATATATTTTTATTAATTAGACATAGGTCAAGGATGAATGCCACATAGGCTTTAAGTCATTATAAATAGTTAGAATTTGATTATTCTATCATTCTCTCTCTTTCTCTCCCTATAAATGTCATATGAGTTTAAGTTATTATAAATAAGAATTTAGATCATCTCCAGATCAATGGATCTCATCCATTGATACAAATCTAACGACCAAAATCTCTTATCCTTCCTCTTTTTCCCTCAACTCTTCTCTTGCTCCCTCGATTTGAAGCTTTCAACCGCAAACCACCAACTCTCCAAATTCCAAATTAAATTTAACCCTACCTCAAAATCAGCCCCAACACCGTCATAATCCACCCAACCCACAACCGTCCTACCTTACCCTCTAAAAAATCAGCCCCAGTACCGCCACATTCCTCAATTGCAAGTCCCTCGACCTTAAAATCTCAATTGATGTTAACGAAACAACAAAGAGAAAGGTCGTGCAAACCAATATCTTCTAGTTGCAAAGATCTTTTGCATAACCATGGAAGAATTATAATGAGAGAAATCTCAAAGATGAAGAAGAAGAAATAGACGACAAATAACAAGCTAAAACAGTAAAGGATAGTGAAAAAATAAATTAGACTTAGAGCACAGACAACATGCAACTGAATTGGGTTTGTTAACAATGGTGGGGTGTGGGGATGCGAGGGAGAAAGATGAGTTGAGGCGGTAGAGAGGCCGGGAAGAGGCTTTGGCCGTTGAATTTCTATTCCTATGAAACTGATCTTGAGATGACTTAATCCTATAAATAGTTAAAACATGTAAATTCTATCACTCTCTCTCTCTCGCCCTTCGTTTACATGGAGGAGTCTACTCAACTAAAAAAAAAGAACCAGGAAACAGACACTGTATTGCTGTGTCCAAATCCAAATGTAAAAAACAAAACCAGGATATGGACATTGCATTGTAGTGTTCGTATCCAAATGTTAAAAAAAAAAAAAAAAACCAGAAAATGGACACCGCATTACAGTGTCTGAATCTAAATGTAAAAAACAGAGCCAGGAAACAGACACTACATTACAGTGTTTGAATTTAAATGTAAAAATCAGGAGATGCATGAGGTGTGAAGTGTAGGAAACGTGTGAGTGATGGCAAAAATAGAACCAAGAGTCTAAATCCAAAAGTGAAAAACAAACACAACAATGCAGTGTCTGAATCCAATTATACAAATAACATGTAAGAGGAGTCTGAGTGATGGCAAAAATAGAATCAGGAAACAGACACTGCATTGTAATGTCTGATCCCTATTAACTTATTCCAAATATAAAACTATGAGAAAAGAAGTGTTAATTGAAGTGGATGTCAACTGTACGGTAGATTTTGTAATTTTTGTTTATTTTAAATACATTTAATTATCAATATACATGATTGACATATTTATAATTAACATAAATATAATTGATCTATTGTTAATATTGTAACTTTTTATTGAATTTTCACAAAATCACCCTTACAATAATATGGTAGTCTTAGTAAATAAACCAACTCATTATAACATAAAACTAATAATACCACAAAAATAAATGTTTATAAGTATTGAAAACACAAAACACATGGTGTGCTATTTCACGTGTCATAATAAGAATGGATGAGTTTAGAAACCTAACAGTATCATTTATTTTCAATAGATCGCTCTATGAAGTTTTTATTTATTTAACATTTCACTATTTCAAATTAAATTTTCATTTTTAAATTGAAATAGAAATGAGAAATATCTTCATTTCAAAATTCTCTTGGATTTTAATCGAGTAAAATTTCATGATCCGATGCCAAACTTATTCCAAACCAATCAGCATTCTCAATATTTAATAATTTGCTTTGAAGAGAACTTGAACCTCCACACTCTTTAGCATGAGATTTTGAGTCTCGTGTGTCTATTATTTCACCACCAAGACATCTTAAAAGTGCATCGTATTCCTTGAACATGATATATATATTCGCCCAGTGCGATGCACAGAATATATGACAGATATCCCAAATATGGCTCTATCAAACCATCACATTGAAAAACATATTGTTGCCATACACATGTGAAATTTATAGAGGTGGATTCAACTTTACATCTATACCTTAGGTCATGACAGATGAAAGATTGGAACCATGAAGATAATCAAAGTAGTTACTAAAAATACTCTCATCTTTAAATACAAGTAGAAACACAACTTTGCAATCACAGTAGCTAACAAGCACCGTCGTGTCTTTATGTGTGGATATCGAGAAACCTAGGTCGGACCGGCTGAAAGCTTTATGTCTTCATTCTTTAACATGATTTATAATTGCCTTCTCCTCTATTCGTCTGCCTTTTGCTACCTAACTTATGATTTATAATTTACTTTTTCTTCTGCTTTTCGGCTTTTGCTACCCCACAAGGGGAGAGGATCCTCCCTAGATCCAAACCCACCGGATCCTTCGGATCCTTCTTCTTTGAAGGCCAAGTTGATCACAAAGCCAACTCTGGGAAAGCATGACGCTGGCTCCGGGAAGGCCGACAACACTGAGTTGGCCTTCAAAGAAGAAGGATCCGGAGGATTTGGTGAATTTGGGTCCGGAAAGGATCCTCTCCCCCCAACAAGTAGCCCACACCACACCTCTACTTCTGCTTTTCGGCTTATATAACAAGCATCCCACACCGCACTTGCTAAGTTAACTAATTTAAGAATCGTTTCATAATTATTTTTAGCAAATATTTTTATATTGGTAACTGCAAAATATCAAAATAAGGCCAAATTTTTAAAACTTGATAAAGAAATTATCAAACAAGTTCTAAATTAGCTGTTCGTGATTAGTTTTGTGGAATGCAAATAACAATTATCTACAGTATTATAGATTCTGTTTAATTTGAATTTTATATTATATCTATTGGTTTCATAGAGATTCCAAATGATCAAATGAATTTCCGGAACAAGCTCATTTGATTTTAGGTTTTTTAAATCTTGTGCAGTTTAGAAGTATGGTACTTCATGGCACTGATTCTCTTTGCTGGGTATCTCAAGAATGCAGAAGTTTCTGTGGATGGCCTATCCATATGGTGAGTACATAATCTCTTCATAGCTTTGCTAATTACATTTTATTTTTTAGAGACATTGTCAAGCCTAGTTCATCTTATAAGCATGTGAAAAAATGTCTCACAGCACAAGCGGTCCTCTATCATAGTGGTAGACAGGAGTTGCACTTGCGTCATGGTGTGAGTTTGAAACTCGTCGGTTCCTTAATCTAACATATAACCTAATAAATTAATTGTTTGACAAAAAAAAAAAAAAAAACTCACGGCAGAAGTTTACCAAACTTTATAAGGACAAATAAGAAATGGGATCACACTTCATATATATATATATGGACCACACTTCATATAAAACATGAAATTTATAAATAAATAAAAAAAATTGAGTACATTAAAAAGAAATATCACCAGACAGCAGTACTGAGTAACATCTATAAATTAATTAAACAAAGAAATGATATGATTATGAAACTGTTCCTTTAATCTCAAATTGCCTGATTGCATAATATATATATATATATATATATATATATATGAAAACTAACGAAAAGTCTAAAAAAAATTCTTTTTAAAGATATAGTTAATAGTATCAGAAAAAGGTTTTTCGTTAAAAGTGAACAGTACCGGAAGTGTTTTGTTAAAACAACTTATATATATATATATAACTTTTTTTGTCAAAATTATTTAACTTTTTACGATTACCAATATTTTATCCCATTTTGCGGGTCTAAAGAAAGAAAAAGATAAAATCAATTTTTTTTTTCATACTTTTGAACTCACGAAATGGAAAAGCTTCTTTCTGTAAAAACACTTTTCTCTTTTATTTTATTTATTTTTGGTCAAATCACTTTTCTCTTTTGATTTCATGTTCATAGTCATCAGAAGTCCTTGACAAATTTGTATTAGAAGCTTGCATCATTTGGATTTAAACAATGAGGGGCCTTATTAATTACTACGTACACTTAATTATCTCTATTTTCTAATTTAGATATGTTCTTCCTCTTTATCCCAGTGTTTTGTGTTGGAGCTCTCTCTTCTTTCTTTAGTCTATTTAAAGTAGGATTATCGCTTGTAGTAAAAATTATCTAGTGTCCTTAATTTGGTCAGCATAATACAGCTTTTGAATGTTATCATCAATGTAGACATTATAAACTAGTTTTTATTTCTGGTTTATGAAAAACTGGATTTAATTGACTAGTTTTTTTGTATGTGCATTGTTGAATTTGCAGCATGAACATATTGGGATGGACGATCATGTTAGCTATGGGCATGAACGCAGCAATAAGGTCAGCTTTTAATTCATATCAAAGTCCACAAACCTTAGAACAAACAAAAATGTCTGTCTTATGAACTCAAACATTTTTTAGCGTGAGAGTGTCAAATGAACTAGGAGCAGCTCACCCAAGAACAGCAAAGTTCTCACTCGTAGTAGCGGTAATAACTTCCTTTTTGATCGGCGTTATCCTCTCGCTCATCCTCATCATCACCCGGGACAAATATCCAGCCTTGTTCTCAAGCGATTCAGAGGTTAAAGCTCTTGTGAAGCAGCTTACACCATTGCTGGCAACCTGCATTGTTATTAACAACATTCAACCGGTTCTTTCTGGTGTTGCCATTGGAGCAGGATGGCAGGCTGCAGTAGCTTATGTGAACATAGCTTGTTACTATGTCATTGGGGTGCCCTTGGGCCTAATTTTCGGCTTCAAGCTTGATTGGGGTGTTAAGGCAAAGTTTTCATAATCCCACCTCTCAACGTTACGTTGGTTTCAGTTTTTACATCGAGAGATTTTATTAGCACTTCAATTGTTAAAAATTAACATTTATACGATGATCATTTTCAGGGCATATGGATTGGAATGTTGTTAGGGACAGTCCTTCAGACTTGTGTCCTTTTCATAATGGTTTATAAAACCAACTGGAACAAGGAGGTAAGGGTTTCATTTCAATTTACTCCCATTTCCTGTGCAATATGTCAAAATCACGTGATGTGCGACGTGAAAAGAGAGAGATCGATGTACACAAAAAAGTATATTGAAGTTGCACTTTTAAGCTATTCGCTAAAAGAGACTGATGTAATTTATGTACATTAACCATGCAGGCATCCAAGGCTGAAGACAGGATAAAGAAATGGGGAGGGGCACCAGTGAAAGTTCAAGAGAGGATGGAAAATTGAATCCAAAAGATTGATCATCGTCCACAAATTGGCCAAGATTAATTACGACGAAAAAGTTTTCATATCCAAATATATGACTAGCAAAATGCCATTTTAGAGCATCTCCATCTGAGGCTTCAATTCCAACAGTTGGGGCTCCAACGTTAGCTTTTGACAGTATATGTTTCTCTAACTGTCTGCTGAAGCTGAGTTGGACTCTGGCATCAAGCTCCTGGAGTCAAAATAGACAGCTCTGTCAAATCCTTTATTTTGATTTTTTAACTAATTCTTCCAGAAGAGAATGCTTTGAATGTGTTAATTGTATTCTTCTAATTTTGAGGTATATATAATCATATACAATCCTATTACAATAAGGAAAGAATAATTACAAGCAATCTACAAACTAAACTAGGAGTGGGCAAACGGGTACTATACTCGCGGGGCGGGGCGGGGCGGGGTGGGCCGGGTCAATGCGGTTCGCGACAGGTCTGAAAATTGTAAAACACAAACGGGGTGTGGTGGGGCGGGTTCAAGAAATTAACGGTGCAGGGCGGGTCCAAAAGTCCCAAGAAACAGTGCCCTGACTGGACCCATTTCTTCCAAGCCCACTCAGTTCCCGGTCCAAAAGTCCAAGGTACTACATTGGTTTTGTGCAGTACACTAGTACTTGTACTACATTTGTTTTCTTCTTTTTTTTTCTTTTTTTCATTCATTTCACTTAAAAAAATTTCACTCATTTCACTTTTTTTTTCACTCAGACCCTCGTCTTCTCCATCCCAAGAGACCCACGATCCCCAAACTCTATGAAGGACAAGAAGATTGGAGTAAGATGCCAACCGACAAGAAGAAGATCGAGGACTCAATTGAGAGACAAGATGGAGTTAGAGAGCATCTGCAACTCAATCACAAGGTGAACCTGGGAGCTACTGGCGACGGTGCCGGCTAGTTGATGATGATGCTCTTCCAGTGCTAGCAGCCCATGTCCCAAGATTGGCGAGGTCAACTAAGTTTCTGCTGCAATGGTTTTTATTGGGATTATTTAGGTTTTGTGAACTTGAAATTTTAAGTTTTATTTGGGACTTGAAATTATAGATCACTGTTTCTTCTTTTTTCTTTCCTATTTGCAGAACCTTATAGTCGATGAGAAGGAAAATGAAATCATATGGGAATTGATTGAAATTGCTTAGATTCAGAAACCCTAATATATTCCCTTTCTTTTATCCTTTGAATTCTTAGTTGATGAGAAGACAAATTGGATTTGTGGGTTTGAATGAAAGAGTTATGTGAAAACCCTAATCTAATCCATAATTGCCTTAAGAGTGCAGATATTGCGGTGGTTGTTTTGGTGGAACCGCTGATAATTGAAAAAGTGAATCTTCATATGAGGAGAACGAATATGAATCGTGGGGACCCGTAGGAACCGGTTTCAAAAGGGCCGGGTTAGGTCCGAATCTTTTTTTGAAAAATCCAAAACCTGCCTCGCCCCGCCCCATTTTATTTATGAACGAGTTAGGTCCGGTTCCTTCAATTTTGGGCCCGACCCGTGCCCACCCCTAACCTAAATTAGGAAACCCAAAATAATAGGAATCCTATCATTAAAGGGAAATCTTATACAAGTCAACAATCCCCCTCAAGTTGGTGCATATATATCACACATGCCTAACTTGTCCAATAAACTTGAGAACTTGTCACTGGCTTTTATGAGTATATCAGCCACTTGATCCTCGGTCCTAAATGGGGGAAATTCAATTACTTTTCTCTGAAATTTTTCTTTATTGAAGAACCTATCAACCTCCACATGATAGCACTCATATGTTGCTTCCCCAGATCATGCATATACTAACTAACTACGTTCAAGGCATGAGCAAGATCAGGTCTTGTATGTGCCAAATACATCAATCTCCCAACTAACAATTGATATCTTCCTTTGTCTACTGGTACTTGATTCTGGTCAAGACTCAACTTCGTACTTTCAGCCAACGAAGTTGCAACAGGTTTACAGGCTGACATCTAGTTTCTTTTAACAAATCAATGATATACTTTCTTTGGGACAAGAATAGTCCAGACTTGCCTCTTGATACCTCGATCCCAAGAAAGTATTTCAGAGATCCAAGATCTTTCATTTCGAACTCCGTAGACAAATACTTATTTAGAGTAGATTGTTCAACTAGGTCATTCCCTGTAATCACCATGTCATCTACATATACAACAAGTGTTGTAATCTTTTCATTCTTCTGTTTTAAGAACTAGGTGTGATCTCAATTGCTTTGACTATATCCGAAAGCCTTCATTGATTTAATGAACTTGTCGAACCATGCTCTTGGTGACTGCTTTAATCCATATAATGACTTCTTTAGCTTGCATACCTTACCTTTGTTTATGTCTATTCTGGTACATCTCAGTAGAAGTTCCATATAAATTTCTTCAGTCAAATCTCCATGTAGGAATGCATTTTTTAGATCAAACTGTTGAAGTAGCTAGTCTAGGTTCGCTGCCAGAGACAATAACACTCTAACAGTATTGATATTGGCTACTGGAGCAAAGGTGTCCGCTTAATCTATGCCATGTTTCTGAGTGTGCCCTTTTGCCATTAGTCTTGCTTTAAACCAATCAAATGTTCCATCTGCTTTGTATTCACTACATAGACCCATTTACATCACACAGGTTTCTTGCCTATTGGCAAGTCCAATAGTGCTGAAGTAGCATTCTTCTTTAGTGATCTTAGTTCCTTATTCATTGTTGTTTTCCATCTAGGATCAGCTAAGGCTTCCTGCACACTGTTAGGAATATATATAGTAAACAATTGATTCACAAGTGACTTATTTGATTTAGATAGGTGATAGGTGTACACATAGTTGTTTAATGGGTACCTTATTCTCGAGTTATGGGTTAGTTCGTTCACCGAATATTTAGTTTTACACTAAGGGTTTGCTTCATAAGTGGGTTTAGGAATACCTCAATTAATCATTTCCGAGAGATTATGAAACGATTGTCCATCTGGAGAAGAAGACGATTGGTTATGAGAATCACTGAGAGATGAGTTGGCATGTACTATTTCTTCTACAACTGCGGGTTTTAACTAAAAGAGGACTGAAAGGGTCGTGTTTTTGTTATCTCAGGCTCGGCATAAAGCTGTTGTGCAGCAACAACCTGCTCGGAGCTTGGCTGCTGTGCAGTGGCCTGCTGCTTGATGGTCGGTTGTTGTGCAGTAACTTGTTGTTGGCGGCAGGCTGCTGTGCAGTGGCCTGCCGTTCGGTGGTGGGTGGCTGCACCGTAACTTGCTACTCAATTCCATAATTAAACATACGAACTTCATCGCCTTGAAACTCCCCCTAAAGTGAAGACTCAGATGAACCAAAATACATTTCTGTTTCATGAAAAATGACATCGGTATTGATAAACATTTTCTTTGTTGGAGAGTGATAGCACCGATAATGTTTCTGAGTAGTAGCATGCCTTATAAACACACATTAAAGAACTCGAGATTCAAGTTTGTTTTCTGTTGTGAAAGATGCACGTGGACGAAAGCCATGTAGCCAAGAGCACGAGGGGAAATGTTAAGGACCGGCATGCAACTGAACATAGACATAAGAGTCTGAAAGGGTGTCTGAAACTCAAGAGTATGAGAGGGAAGCCGATTAATAAGGTAGGCAACAGACATGAGGGCCTTACCCCAATAATATAAGGGAAGATGTGCCTCAAGAAGAGAAACATGAACCATTTCTAACAAGTATCGATTCTTCCGTTCAGCCACCTCATTCTGCTAAGGGGTAGACAAACATGTGGTTTGATGAACAATACCGTGCATGTCAAAGAAAGAACAAATTTCAGTATTAACATACTCTCCTTCATTATCACTTCGAACCACCTGAATTTTCATATTGTATTGTATCGAAACCATTTTGTGAAATTTCTGAAAGGTTATACTAAAATCACTTTTTGATTTTAACAAAGTAACCCAAGTCATTCTCGTACAATCATCAATAAATGTGGCAAACCAATGAGCTCCACCAAGAGATGTGATTTTGGAAAAGCCCCAAACATCTCTGAGTGCACAATCATAAAAGGAACATAACTCTTATTTAAACTTAGAGGAAAAGAAGTTCGATGGCTCTTATCTATTTCACACACATCACACTTAAATTGAGAAACATCATTTTTCACAAACAAATTAGGAAATAACTTATGCAAATAACCAAACGAAGCATGGCTAAGACGATGGTGCCATATCCATGCATCGGGCCCTTTATTATTCTCGATTGGAGTCTCAGTCACTGACAGTGCTTGAGTAAGCAATCCCGAGCTACTGGAATTCAACTCAAGGAAGTACAGCTTCCCTCGTCTAATACCATAAGCAATCGTCTTCCGCGTTCGGATATCCTTAAATACACAAAAATAAGGCCAAAAAACCACCAAACAATGTAAGAGAAGGGTTATTTGGGCAACTGACAATAAATTATAATTCAAAGAAGGAACCACAAGAACAGTATCAAGTTTCATGGTATCAGAAAAGGAAACTGTGCATTCCCCAAGAACTGGGGCGGCATCACCATTAGCCACATTAACCTCAGTGTAGGTATAGTTTTTTAGTGAGAAAACTTGTCTAGAATCACAAGTCATATGTTGAGTAGTTCCATAATCAATTAACCATGTATTATTCATAACAGAAGTTAAGACATTAAGTGCCTTACCATCAGTACCTGTCGCGGCAGTCAGAGCGGATGCTTTCCTCGCTACATCCACTGAATCATCTTTGGTTTCTGCAACAGAAGCTCGAGGTTTATTGAAGCAAAGGTCACTTGTCTTATCGTAATTCTCGAGATACCCAATCAACTCGAAGCACCGATTTTTGGAGTGTCATGTCATACCACAATGCAGACATTTACCTTAAGGATGATCACGACCAGTTTGGCCGGTTCTTAGCTGCCCTGTTTTAGTCTCTGACCCACCTCGATCAGTGCGGTTGGAGAGGCCTTAGGCCTTGGCTGCCATTGTAGCCGGTTCTGAGCTTTGGTTTTCCATCTTCATAGCTTCCTTGCGATTTGTTTCATGACAAACATACGCATAAGCTGTCTGAAGTTTAAGTGGTGGGTCTTTGCCAAGGTTCTAAAAAACGCTAGCACTAGTCGAATGGTTGGTTGGCACCTAGCACCTAGACAGATTTAGGTAAATTTCTTGCATATCTTGTAAATAAGTGCACATTGACACATAAAAAATTATACTTGTATGAAATCCATGGATAAGATAATAAAAGAATTATAAAATGCAAAAAGAGTATCCAATAAGTCCAAAATTTAAAAACACATTAAGCGTATATGCCATATAACTTAAGACATTTTGAATTATTATATCTAATTTTTTTTTTTAAAAAGTAAAAATCCCATGTAGTGGGTTGGGTGGTTCATAATAAAGAGAAAATTTTGAAGAGGTACATGCATCCTTCCCCATTTCATAAAGCACCACGTGTGGTGTGACCTTTCCCCTTCACCCCTAGTCCTCATCCCTCACATCATCCAAGAGACTTCTAAACGAAGAAGACCATTTTGACGCCTCGAAAACCGAAAACTTCTATTTTTTATTATTATTTCCTTTTCCTCATTGTCTTCTTTTTCTTTATGTTTCCTCTTCTTCTTCTTCTTCTTCTTCTTTTTTCCATTTTTCCTCTGTAAATTCTCCTTTTTTTTTATTTCCTCTTCTTCTATTTTGTGCTGTAAGTTACTCTTCCTCAATGGATTTCAAAGAGCGGGAGTCACGACAGCTAAGAAAGTTGTGGCGCACAGAGACAATGAGTCGAAGCGGTGAGAAAGCTTTTGCTATTTTGGGTATCTGTTTGGAATTTCTTCCCAAGAAACCATTCCACTCTGCCTAGACCGCCAGGCTACCTAAGAGTGCCTAGGCAGGCGCCTAACAGCTCCCCGATTTTTCTTAATGATTCGGACCTAATCGCATCGACACACCTACGCTCAACGCCTAGGCGGCCACTAGGCCAATTTTTAGAACATTGGTCTTTGCATAGTATTTCTCCACGAACCTGATCAAACATATCATCAATTCTCCAAAGTAACTAGCCAAAGGCCACCCATTCTGCTTGAGATGTGAAGCTTTCTAATTTAACGAATAAAATATAGCCTCATCATTCTCATAAAAAATAGGCAGTCCTAAGAGCATCCCAGATTTCTTTTGAAGTTGACAATCGAATATAACATTTCGTGATTTTCAGCTTCATTGCCGACAAGAGCTAACTCTTAATTCTCTGATCTTCAAATAACCAATCATCATATTTGGGATCATCCTCTGCAGGGGCCTTAATGGACCCACGAAGATATCTCATCTTCTTCCTTCCAGCAATATGAATCTGAATAAGATGAGCCCATAAATCAAAGTTCTTCTCATCCAAAACCATTCTAATTTTGAAGCTTGAATTATCCAGCTGAATCATGATTAGAGTGTTAGCAGAAACAATATGGTTGTTCTCGGTAGACATCTTCCACGAAGGATACAAAACCCGTGCACCGGCAAAGGTACTCGTGGCAACACGACACACGTCGCTCACTACAAATCTGGGCAGAAACTCGGAACACATCAACGAATTCACATCGCTCGCTGTTTGTTGAAGGCACATCGGTGATGCTGGGCACAACACAGTAACAAACCTAGTTAGGGTTCGAAACTTTCTTTCCTTTTTTTTGATTTGGCTCTGATACCGAGAAGAGAATGCTTTGAATGTGTTAATTGTATTCTTCTCATTCTGAGGTATATATAATCATATACAATCTTACTACAATAAGGAAAAAATAATTATAAGCAATCTACAACCTAAACTAAGAAACCCAAAATAATAGGAATCCCAGAATTAAAGGGAAATCTTATACAAGTCAACACTTCCTTATCTCTAAAAAAAAAAAGAGAACTTTTTATTTACGTTCTTATATTTAATTGTCTATTGTTCATTAAAACAAAGTCATCAATTTTTCATAAGAAAACTTCATTATTTTGTTTGTTCATGCACAAAATCAACGAGATTTTGGAATAACGTAAAGTGTCAAGTTTGTGACCTTCGCTCTGTTACTTCAGTCACCTAGTGATGATAATATGTAAAGAGTTGGAGATAGGGAAGTACACAAGATGTACGTGGTTCACCCTAAGTTTAGCTACGTCCACGAAGTAAAGGAGTTCTCATTAATAGTGAAGAGTTTACACAAATACATAAGTTTAAGCATAATCATCATTAGTGGGTTCTAATGACTAGTTTAAATACAATAATGATATTATGGATTAATTGTAGGAGAATGATTTTCTTTTATAGTTAAGGAGAGTCTCCAGCTTTTGTTCGCGGTCGATGTGGGACTCTATGAGTTTTATTCTGACGTTGACATGTGTCATGCTATGATTGGCCTTCTGGTCGAAGAGAAACTCTTGTGCTTCGACAGGGGTGCCTTAGCATGAACCCCTCATTGGGTCCTTGAAGGTATGACGTTGATCGGTGCTTGATAGTTTCAAGATTGGTCAAGTATGGTACAAACATTGTTAAAATTTTACATATATTTATATAAAAATGTACCAAGAAACAAAATGTATCAAAAATCCAAATGTACCCATAGGTAATAAAAACTACCAATATAATCAAATGTACCTCTAATAAAATTGTAGAAAAAAATTATTTAACCAAATTCTTAAAATAAAAAAAAAAACAGATGTTTAATTAGCAAAATTGAAAAACGAGGCGCCTATATCACAAATGGTAGAATGTGTGTGTTAAAAAGTTAATAACTAAAAAATAAAAATTCTCACTACTTATAAAAAACACGTAATGTATCACCCATATTCAGGTCACAATGAAAAACTTCACATGCTCCACGGTCTATTTTGTAGTTACATTTAGTACTAAAATAATAAGTAAAAAGTAATGCTACACTTACCATCTAGTTGTACTATCATTTGTACCACATTTTTAATAAAGATAGAACTCACCTACGCATGTGATTTTCATTTCTTTTTAAAAAATAAACAAATAATGGTATGACCAAACGATAAGGGTAACATTTTTAATAAACAAATGTTTTAGTCGTCGGAAAAACAATATACTTTAACCGAGTTTCGCGTTTTGATTTGCTTTATAAAAATAAAAATAAATTTTTTAAAATAAGGTCGCGTTTTGAATCCAAAGTTTCCGCTGCAGATATGCACCTACATGTCAATGGCACACTGTAGTAGTAATTTGTCAAATTAATTATCGGCCATCTTTGTATCTTCCTGCATTTAACGAGTAAAATAGCTGTTCACAAAAGCTGGCCGATCATTAATTCTAATTCCAGCATAAAAAATCATATTTGATTAATTATGTGCTAATTTGACATTTTTTGTAATTTTTTTTTACTTCCACCGATATGTTAAATAATAAATAGTAATGTCATTCTATAATTTTTGTTGCTGTTCTGTGGGGTTTAAATATTGAAACAATTAATAAAATACTTCGAACACACAATAACATTTATTATATATTGCATCACATTCAATAAAACTTTATTAAAAAAATTTGACAGCATAAGAGTTTACCTTCAATTGGCTCAACATTACGTAAAAAATTAAAGACTCGGTAAAGAGAGTTTACTAACATTTTTTATAGTTGCATCTCTATGTGACAGTTTTAACATCTTATTTGAAAATACTCTTACATGCCATTTAGGATGAATACCAACCCACTTGGATTTTAGAACTTATCAACCAAATACCAAATAATGCAACCTTAGCTACCTAGCTTAGCAAAGCTATGCCAAGAATAAACACACATTGCTAGTCAAGTAGTCATCTTTACAATTGACCAATTAACGTGTAGGTGTGCTTATAAAGAAATTATAATCCGAACCATCGTTTGCGTGCACGGAGCACAAAGAGGTGGTTGTGATCGCCATGGCGTTCTTGTTCATATAAGACTATCTCCAACCGAATGGTCCAGAGGGCCAGAGGGTCGAAAATAGCCCAAAAACGGTCTCCAACCGAGGGCTAGGCCAGAGGGCTGTGGAATCTGGGAGGGCCCCACGGAATCGGAGAGGGCTGGAGGGCTGACCACTTCCAGCCAGCCCCGGGCTGGCTATTTTTTTTAAAACTGGCGGAAGAATACATCTATATTACTAACCGACAGTAATACATTTATACTAAATAATATGAATGTATTCCTGTCGGTTATAACCGACAGGAATTATTTAATTTTTTTTAACAGTTTTATTATTATTATTTTATTTACAAAATTTTTCCTATAGCTTCTATTTTTCATATTTTTTTTAAATTCTTTTTTTTTTCCTATAACTTTGATTTTACAAAATTTGTTTCATATTTTTTTTAAGTTCCATTTTTTCCTATAACTTCTATTTCACAAAATTTGTTTCATTTTATTTTAAATTCTATTTTTTTCATATAACTTCTATTTCACAAAATTTGTTTCATTTTATTTTAAATTCTATTTTTTTCATATAACTTTCTATTTCACAAAATGTGTTTCATTTTTTTTTAATTCTATTTTTTCCTATAACTTCCTAAGCCATTTACAACATTAAATTAAATTAAGTAACATGAAACAACATTAAATTAAATTAAGTAACATGAAACAACATTAAATAACATTAACCAACATAAAAATTATACAACATAAGAAAACATTTAACAACATGAAATTTAAACAACATTTAAGTTGTAGTTTTTAAATAATAAATTATGTTTTGCCCTATAGCCCTTTGGCATTCGGTTGGAGACCGTTTTTTTGTGACAGGGCTAAAACGAGCCCTTTGGCTCTCTGGCCTTCGGTTGGAGACGGAGGCAAATATGGCCATGTACTATTCATTAAAATATTAATATCTTGGAGAATCTTGGTGGGCCAGAGGGCTAAAACGAGCCCTCTGGCCAGCCATCGGTTGGAGATGGTCTAAGTAGTTCTGCCGACCGAAGTGTCGAGGGGCATGTGTTTATATACTAAACGGTCGAGGTGTCTTGATATAGGCATTTTGTTTTTAATTCCGTTGATAAAACATCTGTTTCTTTTAAAAATTTGACTAAACATTTTTTCTAAAATTTCATTAGAGGTAGGTTTGTCTGTATGATCGTTTGATTATAAGGAAAACTAATGAAAAGTCTAAAAAAAACTTTAGTTTTTAATAAAAATGGACAAATAAAGGTGTAATTAATAGTACTAGAAAAATGTAAAAATGTGTGGTTTTTCATTAAAAGTGAACAGTACCGGGAGTGATTCGTTAAAACTCTCTTGATTATATTGGTACTTTTGATTACTTATGGGTACATTTAGTTTTATGTTTTATGGTACATTTGGATTTCTGGTATATTTTTTATATAACTATACTTAAAATTTTAACAAATTAATGAAGTTTTGTTATGAAAATATTAATAACTTTGTTTAAATGAACGAATAGATTAAAAAAAACGAATAGACTAATTAAATAAATAATATAAATAAAAAGTTAATCTCGTTTTTTTAGTGATAATTGTCACATCCCGACCCGGGGCGGATCACTTCCCGGGCCCGCTCCACCACCGTAGCACGATATTGTCTGCATTGGGCCCCGACCACGCCCTCACTTTTGTTTCTGGGAACTCACGAGCAACTTTCCAGTGGGTCACCCATCATGGGAGTGCTCTAGCCCCCTTCTCGCTTAACTTTGGAGTTCCTACGGAACACGAAGCCAGTGAGCTCCCAAAAAGCCTCGTGCTAGGTAGAGATGGGAATATACATTTAAGTATCACTCCCATGGGCGATGTGGAATGTCACAATAATGAAGAATTAGTTAAATTAATATTTTTAATAAAAAAATAGTCAAGAATTTAGAATTCCTAAATTGTAGGAAATTAGTTGTAAGCTAGCTTAAGTAGATATATATTAAATGTAACAACCCGTCCCGGAATTTTATTTCGACGTTATGAAATGACCATTATGCCCTTGAGTTCGGGCGAACGTTTATGCATGAGATTAATAATATTGGGCCAATTGTATAATTATCCTAGTTATTGGGGGCCAATGAAAAAGTTAGGAGAAATAATTGTGATCAGTGGTCCTAGTCCTCTCACCACCGACACCTTCTCTCTCTTACCATCACTCACAGACTTCTCTCTCTCTCATCACCTCACGAAACTCTCTCTCTCTCGACTTGCATAGGCACAGCACTCACCAACCCACACCAAAAACTTGTAGATCGACGAAACAAATTATATATTCAGACTCGTGAAGTTCATACGAACTTAACCATACCATTTTCAGGTAAGAACTACGACGATTTCACGTCCAAAACTCAAGGGTTATGTTTGGCACTATTCATCAACTTTTTATACGTTGCGTTTTAGGAGAATCTGAGATCACAGGAGTGTTTGTTGGGTCCTCTAGAAGCTCGGGGACGTTCGTTTGACAAGCTTTCACGTCGGGATCGTCGAGAACAAGGAAGGCCGAATATGTGCAGATTTTCCGACGAGATTCTCTTTGGTTTTCGAAGTTTTTGAAGGTATAGACTTGTTCTACTCTCAATTTAGAGCATTTTGGTGAAAATTTCATGAATAATGGTTGAGAAACAAGTGAGAAATCACACACGGAAGTTTTCCGGTCACCGGAAAAACCAGTCCGGCAAGGACCAAGGACGGGCGCGTGGCCTGCACGAGCCGCGCGTGTGCTGTGCACTGTGCTGGCGCGTGGGGGCGCGTGAGAGCTCCTAAAATTTTTCTAAAAATATCACGACGTCCGTGACGTCGTGTAGGTCGCGTTGGTATATTCGTATGCCAAAATTGAGCTACGTATGAGAAGTTATTTCTGTATTTGCGCGTATGTGCTTAAATAACGTATTTTTTAGAAATTTCTCATATAGGTGAAACGTATTCTGAGAACGACCGTAGCCAGGCTCGACGCGGGGGTTACGATCCAGCGATTTATCAGTGAGTGGGCAGTATTATTTTCCGTATAACCTATATATATATAATGATTTCCCAGAATCGCTTTTAAAATGGAAAATACGTTTTATCGACTTGCATATTACTTGATTTTGATGCATGAGTATTTAATTATACATTTCATGCATGCATATGTTGGTGCCGAGGACGCCAGGTAAGTGCCAGGTAGGTACATGCATAGTTGAGAATGAACAGTGATGAGATATGATGTGAAACGATGAGATATGATATGATATGTTAGCTCATAGACCTGCACATATTGTTCGTGCTCACGCCCAGAAATAGGGGCACAGTCTTTCACGTGTCGTTCACCTCCCGCACCGCATGCTCGCCTTAGATCCAAGTTAGGTGCACAGTCTTGTCGTATAGACCACTTTTGAGTGGGTACGACATGTAGGTGACCCGCGTTCATTCGCACAGTCTTCACGTGATTGTAGCACTAGAGCATTTATTATTGATACAGCGCTGATAATGATGATGATATTGATGTATGTGCAGTGTATATATATATGATGATGAGATAGAGAGATGTTATGAGCTATATTACAGCCGAGGGCTGAGATGATATATATAACAGCGATATGATTATGATAATGCATAGTATGGCATTGTTCATGAGATTCAGATGGCCTTGAAATGCATTGCACGGCATATATTTGAGATACTTTGAAAACGTTTTATGCTGAGAAAGATTGAGATATATATGTACGTATTATTTTTCTGAGAATTATACAGGTTTTACGGAGAGGGGCTAGAATTTTGAGAAAAGAATGATTTTGAAAGGATTTGTTTTTGCTGACCCACTCCCTTTGTTTTTCGCCCCTCCAGGTTCTAGATAGCTTGAATTCCGAGTTGGGCACATCGAGGATCCTTCGGCATTTCTGACAGATTTGACATAACTCTTTTATTTTATGCTGGACTGCACTGACCTAATACGCTCTGAATATGTATAAGTATTGAATTATTTCTAGCACACATTCATATTTAGGTTGCTAGACTTCGGTTTTAATTAATTCGTACTACGTTATCGATCTTAGCTTCCGCACAGCGCATTTGGCTACGTCACACTCACGTGACAGCGAGCATGCCCTACTTTCGGGTACGGGTGTGTCATTAAATAGAAAAACGCTAAGTTGGTAATTGATTAAAACATCTTAATCAAATTTTGTAAAGTAACAAATGTTTAGCCTAAACAAGTTGGAAAAAATATAAGGGATTCTAATTACTCATACATATATGTATTTATTTATTTTGATATAATGACTTAAAAGGAGTGTAAAAATATTTGTCCATATCCTAACCCATACATATATATATATATATATATTGAATATAATGATGCATTGCAGCCATATGTATTTACCCTAAGCCACCTAATGAGTGTTGTATATATGAAACTAAACTTAAAATCTTTTACTTACAAATAAAAATATTTACCCTAAGCCACCCAATGAGTGTTGTATACACAAAACTAAACTTAAAACATCTTACTTACAAATAAAAATTAAATAACTTTACTAAACTATAATGCTATGACAACATGCTGGTTTTAACATTTTGTTTTTGGCCGACATGCTGATTTTAATATTAAGATTAAGTCAATTAACATTTTGTGTTTTTAAAGAGATGTCAATTAAGGGTGGGCAAACGGGTATAGGAACCGCAGGTCAGGGTGGGTAATCAAGGTTCGGGGTGTGTAATCAAGGTTCGGGGTGGGTAAGGGCCGGTTCCAATTTTTTAATAAGAGAAACGAGGTGGGGTAGGGCAGGTCAATGAAATTTTAGGGACGGGCTTGTTCCAAATGTATAGAAAAAGAGGGACCCAGACTGGCCCATTTTTTAATCTTTTGGTCTCTTACATGGACCTTACGAGTTGGGCTTGGAAGAACCCAAGTTGAAAGGGAACTGGTTATGGAGAACAAAGCTCGATCCATTTCTCTTCATCATCCAGACTCCAGACTGAAGAGATCATCATCCAGACTCCAGGTATTCTTGTCCTCGCACCACCTGCATACACACCTCACCATTAGTTTCTCGTCTCAATTCCTCCGGCAACGTTGTTGTCCGTTCTCACGGGAGGACAACTCTACAACACCAGGAGATTGATTTGCTATAGATCGTGAAGACGGTGCGGATTCGAAACTGGACTGAGGGCTCGGGTTACAGGTAACGCTCATTGTTCGCATGCCCGATGTTGTAATGCCCCACCCCCGAAATATATATATTTTCAGGAATTAATTATGGTAGGCCCAATTTAAAATCATGGTTAATTGATTACCATTAATCACCTTTCTCTACTTCAATAATTCATTTATTACAAAACTATCCATATTTTTAAATATCAAAACATACAATTAAATTATCAATTTAATTCACTATCATTAGTCACCATTTTCTAAATAAATTCCTTCATCCCACATGTGATCCATAACCATTATTCTTTTATCAAAACATACAATTTCATTTTCAATTAATTGCCATTTTCTTCTCTGAGATCAAATCTCCAACTAACAACTTTTTTATTATTAACCCCACTTATTTTATGGCTGCATCTAACTTCTTGTTAGACTGCATACGTATCCTAAATATGGGTCATGCCATTTGTAGTTTGCCAATTCAAATTCAATTAAACTTCGAAATTCCTACAAATTACTAACAATCACCATCTAGCTTTAAATAAGTGAATCACACCAAGTGCTTATCAAATTGGGTTTCAGAACATCAAAATTAACTTAAAAATACAACGTCAGCTCGCTAGCCACGCGCTGCTGCTAGTGGCGATCGGCTGCCCTGAATCGCTAGAAAATATCAAACTATTTCTAAAAATTACCAAATTTTATAGAGTTGTAGATCTCAATGAGTGGAACAAGTTTCATACTTGTGGCCAAGTCCAATTTGGTCGGGAAACAACTTAAATTGGCCACGAACCACCGGAAACCCTTGAATTTGGGTGTGTTCGATTCGACCTCAAACGAACTCCGACGCCCTCAAACTTGTTTGGGCTTTGTTCCAAGCCTCAAGGGGAGTCTAATGGTCATAGAAATTGAATGAAAACATTTTAAAATTTGGTGAATTTCGAGCAAGAGCCGCTGCACCCACCAGTGCGTTTTTTCCACTTTCAAGTGCAAATCTCTTGATTTTTGGGGTGTAATAGGATGAGGGAAGGTCGTGGAGGATTTTCCAAGTGATGGTTTGATGAGATTCGCCGGAAAAACAAACAAAAATGCCTAAGAAGCCCACGGAAATGGGTCGGGTAGCCGGATCCCATGTGATCTAGTGTTCCCCATTCTCCCTCATTTTCCTCCCGGTTCTCTCTTCCCATTGGTCACTTTCCCCTGATTCCTTCATCCTTTTTCTCCTTTCTATTCTTTTCTTTCAATCATAGTCGTCCATCATTTATTATTCCTTTCATCACAACCACACACGTGGCACAACTCATTGCTCCAAATTTTCTGGAGCCTTCTAAATCAAAATAAAATTACCAAAATATCCTTGACTTTAAATGTTAATAACTTTTTTTATTAAAACTCCGTTTCACGAACAGTTTGCACCTACACTGTTCGTGAGATCGGCTCTATTCAAAAATATAATTTGTGACCTCGAAAGGTCTACGGATTTCAGATAATTAATTTCCAAACTTCAAACTTTGTAACTAGTTTAATTTAAAACTAAACTCAAATAAATTAATGTAATTTCTCAAAAAATAACTTAAAATCTCAATAATACAATTACGTAAATTATAATAATTTCCAGGAACAAAACTTTAAAATTTCCCAATTCTATTTCCATAACCATAAATCAATTTATTTTCAATTTTCTCCACATTCATAATTATGAACATCTAATTCATATATTTAAATTTTCAGGGTATTATAGATGTGCTCAAGAACCGGCTCGAGTCGCTCCAAGGCGCCTTTGATCTGGCGATCCGATCCCACGACTATGGCTCCCACTACCAGGGCGTGTACCCAGTGAAATTCAACCAGGACTGGTTCGTCGTGGAAGACATTGTGGCGGCGTTCGTCGTGTTGGCTGCAGTTGTTGATGGACGCTTGCAAGATTTTCTCGTAGCACTAAGGAAATAGCTTTGAGCCTTGGATGAGGTGATGTCAATGTGCTTCAGTAATTGCAGAGGAGAGTGGGATACTGAAAATTGTTCTATTTCATCGCTCTAGTTCTCTAATTTGTCTCCGACTACGCCTTCTTCCTGCCCTGATTCGATTTTGAACTCGAATCTGAACTCGGTCGAGTGCAAATTCGACTGGGAATCTGGGACCTGGGATGTTGAAAAATAGAAAGAAAAAAAAAAAGGGTACCCATTGGACCATAGGAACTGTCCTGTTTTATACGGGCCAGGTTAGGTCTGATTCCCTATTTTAAAATAGTAAAATCCACCCCGGCCCGGCCCATTGTATTTTGGGCCCAGCCTAGCCTGTGCTCACCCCTAATGTCAATATAGGAAAAAAAATAGCTAGCATTACATTCATCTTAGTTGGACTAGTTTATTATATTTTTATCGTTACCATATTGATCAGGTTGATCCAAAACTCCTCATTATTTTGAGAATATAGCTAAAATAATTATAAATTGAATTTCAGTTGTTGATGGAAACAAAATTAAATATGGCGACATATTAATCAAATATTAAAAACTCAACATTTCAACATTTTAAACTACCACGAGATGGTTCTGCGGTTGTAGACAAATTTCAGGCGCGTATTTCACACAACATGTCCTATGTTCTATTCCAGCCTCTAGTGAATTGCACGATGACGACCAGGGAGAAGCTGAGATGCCTTTGTGAGTCTTCCCAGCCCCCGAAAGAGTGAACTAACGCAGTGAAGCCACTAGCTGCTTCCATTTTTTTTTTTAAACATTTCAACCTTTAAAATTTGGAAAATAATGATTTTGATCAATTTCCCTATTTAAAAAAAAAATCTACTTTGTGAATGTTGAACAAGTGATCTTCAGCCTTGTTTGTTCGCTTTAAAAAAAAAGGAAGTTTAATAAAACACCCCTGGTACTGTTCACTTTTAACGAAAAACTTTTTTTTTTTACCTTTAACTGTCACTATTCACTATTCACTATACCTTTAAAAGTGGTTTTTCGTTAAAAGAGAAAATTTTTTGGACTTTTCGTTTGTTTTCCTATAAAAAAAAAAAAGCACATGGGATGTATCCTCCGCCGTGTAGCCTGCTAGTTGTTACTAAAAGAGTTGTCTATGCACGTGAGATGCCATTTTGATAAACATATATTTGGATATCAAACTCTTTCCTCATAATTAATTTTGGCCAATTGTGGACGTTGATCAATCTTCTGGATTCAATTTTCCATCCTCTTTTGAAATTGCTGCCCCTCCCCATTTCTTTATCCTGTCTTCAGCTTTGGATGCCTGCATAAATTACATCGGTCTCTTTTAGCCAATAACTAAAAAGTGCAACTTCGATATGGTTTTTTGTGTACATCTCTGTTTCCACGTCACACGTCACGTGATTTCGAGAGAAGAGCACAGAGAGTATATGCTATGTTGCACAGGAAATGGGAGTAAATTGAAACCCCTACCTCCTTGTTCCAGTTGGTTTTATAAACCATTATGAAAAGGACACAAGTCTGAAGGATTGTCCCTAACAACATTCCAATCCAAATGCCCTGAAAATTATCATCGTATAAATGTTAATTTTTAACAATTGGAGTGCTAATAACATCTCTCGATATAAAAACTAAAGCCAATAGGATTATGAGAACTTACCTCAACACCCCAATCAAGCTTGTAACCGAAAATTAGGCCCAAGGGCACCCCAATGACATAGTAACAAGCTATATTCACATAAGCTACTACAGCCTGCCACCCTGCTCCAATTGCAACCCCAGAAAGAACTGGTTGAATGTTGTTAATAACAATGCAGGTTGCCAGCAATGGTGTAAGCTGCTTCACAAGAGCTTTAACTTCCGAATCGCTTGAGAACAAGGCTGGATATTTGTTCCGGGTGATGATGAGGATGAGCGAGAGGATAGCGCCGATCAAAAAGGACGTTATTACCGCTACTACTAGTGAGAACTTTGCTGTTCTTGGGTGAGCTGCTCCTAGTTCATTTGACACTCTCACACTACAATGTTTGATTTCATTAAGACAGACATTTTTGTGTGTTCTAAAGTTTGTGGACTTTTATATGAATTAAAAGCTGACCTTATAGCTGCGTTCATGCCCATAGCTACCATGACCGTCCATCCCAGTATGTTCATGCTGCAAATTCAACAATACATATATAAGTCACTTAGTACTACAGTCTAGTGATATTCTTCTTCACTTGTAAGTTCAAAAACAATATCGTTTGTTCTAAAACAATACATATATAAAACTAGTCAATTAAATCCAGTTTTTCATAAACCAGAAGAAAAAATAATAATTTATAACGTTTATATTGATATTATTCAAACATTATGAGCTTGAAAAGCACTTTAAAGTGTTTTTTTTAGAAAAAGTACCAGATATGTGATTTTTGCAGAAAACACTTATAGTACTTTTACATAATTCACTTCGATTTTTACCACAAATTGGTTTCTAAAACATTTTCAATTACTTTAAAAATACTTCAAAACGAACTTTATATTAAGGACATTAAATCATTTTTACTACAAGAGATATTTTTACTTTAAATTAGATTAAAGGAAAAAGAGAAAATTTCAACACGCTAGAATGAAAAGGAAGAACAATCTAAATTAGAAAATAGAGATAATTAAGTGTACGTATAATAAATAATAAGGCCCCTCAATGCTTAAAATAAAAGCTAGAGAGATTATATTCACACACCCCAAATTACTTCTCTCACACCTTTTTAATTTTTTTAATATTTTCTACCCACCACAAACACTTGATAGAAAAATATTAAAAAATTAAGAGGGTGTGAGGGAAGTAATTTGGGGTGTGAATATAATCTCCCTAAAAACTAATGAAAAAAATTTGAAAACTTTAAGTTTTAACGATAAGGATAAAATAAAGGGTAAAGTAAATAGCATCAAGATTGATTTTTTAGTGTAAAAATATAATTTTTATTAAAATAAATAGTACTGTGAACTTTTTGTTAAAATTCACATGTTTAAATCCAAGTAATGCAATCTTCTAATACAAAATTGTGAAAGGACTTATGATGACTAGAAACATGAAATCAAAAGAGAAAAAAGTGATTTGACCGTAGAAAAAAAGAGAAAAGTGCATTTCACAATATGTGAACTGTTATTGATATTTTAAAAATTTTATTGTACACTTTTTATATGTGCATATTTTTTTTAAATATAAAAAATTTGATACATAATAAAAATTTTGAAGTGCTAATAATAATTTTATGGTTTTTTATATTAGCATCTCACAAAATATTGAATGCACCCCATATTAAAATTTAATATTAAATAATTTATTTATCTTACTATGCAATGACAATTTTGACCTTATTAGGTTTTTTTTTTAATATTTTTAAATACACCCCAAATCAAATTTAATGTATTATTTATCTTCTTCAACTATCAAAATCTCTCCGACCCTCCATTTTGAACAAAACCCTAACCAATGAAACTACAAACATGTTGATTGATAAAAATTATTTTTGACGAATGAAACACGAAATCGATGTTTATGAAGCTTCACAAGGTAAGACTTCATTTTTTTGTTCTAATAATTTTGATAACATCAATAATTATTTAATCTTGTTTTTGCTACATTGTTCAAGCTTCTATATTCGTATTCATCTTTTGGGATCATAGGGATTACATAAAGAATTAAACACCTAAAATTACCACCAAATATTTAAAAAAAGACGACATGGGGTTTAATGGTGGAATTGAAAACAATCCACATATGCTTTAAATCCTAGGCGGCATATTTTGTCAAAATTTCAATCGGCATTTTTTGTCCAAATTAAAAGCTTTATAAGATTTGAGATGTGACATTCCACATCGCCCAGGGGAGTGATCCTTTAAATGTATATTCCCATCCCTACCTAGCACGAGGCCTTTTGGGAGCTCACTGGCTTCGGGTTCCGTTGGAATTCCGAAGTTAAGCGAGAAGGGGGCTAGAGCACTCCCATGATGGGTGACCCACTGGGAAGTTGCTCGTGAATTCCCAGAAACAAAACCGTGAGGGCGTGGTCGGGGCCCAAAGCGGACAATATCGTGCTACGGTGGTGGAGCGGGCCCGGGAACTGGTCCCGCCCGGGCCGGGATGTGACAATTGGTATCAGAGCCTAACCCTGGCCGCGTGTGTGCCGACGAGGACGTCGGACCCCTAAGGGGGGTGGATTGTGACATCCCACATCGCCCAGGGGAGTGATCCTTTAAATGTATATTCCCATCCCTACCTAGCACGAGGCCTTTTGGGAGCTCACTGGCTTCGGGTTCCGTTGGAACTCCGAAGTTAAGCGAGAAGGGGGCTAGAGCACTCCCATGATGGGTGACCCACTGGGAAGTTGCTCGTGAATTCCCAGAAACAAAACCGTGAGGGCGTGGTCGGGGCCCAAAGCGGACAATATCGTGCTACGGTGGTGGAGCGGGCCCGGGAAGTGGTCCCGCCCGGGCCGGGATGTGACATGAGAAATATGGGGTGTATAGAAAATATGGGGTGCATGTAGAAAATGTAAGGTGTATATTGAGAATGTGAGGTGTGATGGTATTATGAGGAAGTATGTGGAGTGTATTAAGATAATTTTTCATTAAAAAAAGTAAATGTGAGGTGTATTAAGTATGTAGAGTTTATTCAATAATTTATAGAATGCTAATATAATAAGCCTAATTTCATATGCTAAAAAATTAAATTTGACGGAAAGAAGCCTTTCCATTTCGTGAGTCCAAAAGTATGAAGAAAAAAAAAGCAAAAATGATTTTATCTTTCTTCTTGTAGACCCGCAAAATGGGATAAAATATTGGTAATCATACAAAGTTCTATAACCTAAAGAGGGATTTCCATTTTTCTAAAAAAAATGAGAACACTTTCTTGACCGTTGGATTTGACTTTAATAAAATTGTGTGATTTGAGATTGTGTGGCCTGTGTTTTAATCTCAACCACCCAATTTCATTAAAATCAATCCAACGGTCAAGAGGGTGTCCCTATTTTCAAAAAAATAGGGATCCCTCCCCAAAAAGCAATTTGAAGTTCTATATATATATATATATATATATCAACAAACACACACATAGATAGATAGATATATATATATATATATATATATATATATATATATATATATATATATATATGAAGCCTTTAAGGGGAGAGATCCCCATTTTTAAAAAAAAAAAAGGACACGCTCTCTACCGTTAAATTTAACTTTAATGAAATTGTGTGGTTGAGATTGTGTGGCCTGTGTTTTAATCTCAACCACACAATTTTATTAAAACCAATCTAACAATGGGGAGCGTGTCTCTATTTTTTTGAAAAAAATAGGAATCCCTCCCCCTAAAGGCCCTATATATATACAAATTGCTTAAGGGAAGTGATTCCCATTTTTCTAAAAAAATAGGGACACATTACTCACCATTGGATTTAACTATAATAAAATTGTATGATTGAGATTGTGTGACCTGTGTTTTAATCTCAACCACACAATTTTATTAAAACCAATCTAACGGTGGGGAGCATGTCCCCATTTTTTTGAAAAAATGGGAATCCTTCCCCTTAAGCAATCTATATATATATATATATTATGCAATCAGGCAATTTGAGATTAAAGGGACGGTTTCATTTCATAATCATATCATTTCTTTGTTAATTAATTTATAGATTTTATGTTTTTTTTTAACAAACGATATTATCTATACCAAGAGTGCGTTTGTTGTATCGAGTTATCTCGAACTGGACTAACTTCAGAGACTAAACTGGACTGATTTAGTGAAATGTTTGGTTTAGTGTCAGACTAAAAAGCAGAATTGGAATATTAAAATATTTTATATTAATTTAATATATATTAATTAATATTTTATTATTACTTTATCTTTTTCCCATTTTTTTCTAGAATCATCTCTCCAATCCCTATAACATTCCGCCTCTCCATCCCCCTTTCCCTGTTTCCCCATTTTTGTCCCTCTCACCCACAGGCCCTTTCTCTCCCTCCCACTGTCTCTCTCTAACCCAAACAAGCGACGCAACCAAAGTGATGGCAGAGAGTTTCTCCATTTACCTCACCAATGATGCAACTAAAATCCCCAATCTTCCTCACCTCATCTTCCGACAAACCCATCTCATCCCCCACCCCAAAAATTCACTCAAAATCCCCAACCTCATCTTCCCACAAACCCATCTTACCACTGAAAAAAAATACCACTAGACGTAGTACTAGGTAACAAATTTCATGTTTAATATGAAGTGTGGTCTATGCTAAAAAAAAAAAAAAAAAATCAAGTGTGGTAACAAACTTCTGCCGTGAGATTTTTTTTTTTTTTTTTTTTTGTGAAATGATAGATTTGTTAGATTAAATGTTATATTAGAGAACATACGGTGTTCAAAATTATGTCATGGTACAAGAGTAATACTCATCTCTACCACGGTAATAAATGACGGCTTGAGCTGTGAGACATTTTTTCACACACTTATAAGATGAATTAGGCTTGACAATGTCTCTAAAATATACCTACATATTAAAATGTAATCAGCAGAGATGAAGAGATTAAATACTCACCATATCGATAGGCCATCCACAGAAACTTCTGCATTCTTGAGATACCCAGCAAAGAGAATCAGTGCCATAAAGTACCATACTTCTAAACTGCAAAAGATATTAAAAAATCAAATCAAATGAGCTTCTTCTGGAAATTCGTTTGATCATTTGGGATCTCTATTAAACCAATAGATATAGTATAAAATTCAAATTAAACAGAATCTATAATATTGTAAATATTTGTTAGTCGCACTCCACAAAACTAATTTAGAACTTGTTTGATAATTTCTTTATTAAGTTTTTTTAATTTGACTTGATTTCAATTTTACGCAATTACCAATCTATAAAAAGTTACCAAAAATACAAGACTTTTTTTATTAGCACTACACAAAATGCTAAATGTAACTCATATTAAAATTTAATATTAAATGACTTATGTACCTAATTATGTAATGATAATTTTGACTTTATTAGGTTTTAAAAAAAATTCTAAAAACGCCATAAATCACTTTTAACGTATTATTTACCTTCTTCAACTATCAAAACCCCTCACCCTCTATTATTGAACAAAACCCTAACGAAGCTATGTGCATTGTTTAAGCTATATGCATTATTTTACTACCTGATTTTGACCCTATTATTGGAGATATTTTTCAGTGTAACCGTCATACGAGGTGGTACATTATGTGTCCCTATATAAATGGTGGGATATGTGTGTTAAAAGGTTAATAACTTAAAAATTAAAAAATTTCAACCACTTATATAAAAACACGTAGTATACCATTCATGTTTCCATCACAGCTAAAAATTTCTCCTATTACTGAATGATTTAAGCCTAATATTTATTTACAATTCCCAGAAAACCATATTACCTAAATGCTTCTCTCTCAGGAACTTCTCTAATAATATGCATTTGTTTTTCTTTGTGCTATCAAGTTTAACCTCTAACCATATAACAATTCTTCGGTCCTTTTAGTAATTGGTGACTCACTGTTTTCAGTGGTGAATTACTACAATATAACTCATTCAATTTAATGGTGAATTACTGCAATAACCCATTCCATTCAATTGGCGCCTCTCAAGTGTCTTTTTTCTTCTCTCCACATCAAGCACGCGGGATGTTAGGGTTTTTTCCTTCTAAAAAAAGATTTGAAGAATGTAAGGTGTATGTTGAGAATGTGGGGTGTGATGATATTGTGAGGAAGTATGTAGAGTGTACCATGTTAATTTTTAATTAAAAAAATATAAGATGTATTAAGTATGTAAAATTTATTCAATAATATATAGGTGTTAATATAATAGGCCAAATAAAATAGTTATTAAAAGAGCCTAAATTAGTTAACTTTGCAAGGGTGGCAAGGCGTGAGCTACTTGTTAGCAAAGGCGCAAAAAAGCATAAGAACGGGTGGTACAAATCATATGTTAGGTAGCAAAAGGCAGATGATTAAAAGAAAATGAAAACTAATGAAAATAGTTTGAAAATTTTCAGTTTTAATGATAAAGACAAAATAAATGATAGAGTGAATAGTACAGTCCAAGATTGACTTTTTAATGTAAAAATGTGATTTTTCGTTGAAGTGAACAATATCGAAAATTTTTCGTTAACGTTCTTAAAAGAAAAGGAATTATCATATTAAAGAATAAAGGCACAAAGCTTTCCGCAGATCCGACCTAGGTTTTTCTATATCTACACATAAAGGCACGACTGTGCTTATTAGTTACTGTTATTTGTAAAGTTGTGTTTCTACTAGTATTAAAAGATTAGAGCATTTTGCATGTAGTTTAATATTTTAGTTGATAGGATGTTGGTTTTTCTATCCATGCGTCTTGAGTTAGAAACTTCATCATTACTTAAATTATTGTAATAGTTTCGAACTCTATCCGTTCCTCCAATAATAGTAAATTTTAAATAAATACATAAATAAAAGATGCGATCATTTTTAGTATGTACTTTGATTTATCTTCATGTCCAAATCTTTCATTTGTCATGACCTAAGGTACAGTTGCATGTAAAAGTTGTAAAGTTGAATCCGCATCTATAAATTTGACATGTGTAAAAAGCAATGATATGTTTTTCGTTGTGGATTGTTTGGTAGAGCCATTTTTGGATATTTATAATATGGTATAATTTTCATCCACTCTTTGTTATAACACGTATAATAGTACACTATCTGTTTTATATGTCCAATACTTATAAACATTTTTTTTGTGGTATTATCATTTTGTTAATGTTATTGTACTTTATTTACTAAGACTACCATAAGTTTGCAACATATTGGCTATATCATCCACATTATTGTAAGAATAATGCAGAGAGACTAAATTTTTAAAACAAATTTGCAAACTAAATAATGTGTCACCAATAAGAAATAAACACGTTAATCAACATTTGAGTAAAATCCAATTATCAAAATCCACATCATTTCATTTGTAAAATTTGATATTAAAATTGTTCTTCCTAAAATTACTCTTTAGGTAATTGAATTAGTAGTAATACGTGTCAATGTGAAAAGCTACTTATTGTAGCATTTACAAATTTTATTTAATTATTTTAATAAAAGAATTCAAAGGGCCAGAAAACAGAACAGAGAAAGATGGGTGAAAGGGGTTTTAATTACCAGAGCATGATTGCGGAAGCGAGAGACAACTTAACAAAAGCCCAAAGATTCTGAAACGCCTTCCATGAGAATCCAACCCAAGCTTGACCACATGTCCCAGAAAATATATAACCCAGCTGAGCTAAAACTATGAACCACCAGGACGCGTTGAGCACGACGGCGGCACCCACCAGCCCCCACCCGACCTTCAACATCAAAAGCCAGCTGAACAACGTATGCAGGACCAAAACCACCGCCGATATCACCGCCATGACCATCATCTTGCTCTGCGACTGCAAGAACTTGGCTATCGGGAAATTCATGGCGTACGCGAACAACTGCGGTATCATCCATATCGCGAACACTCCTGCCGCCTTCGATATGTCGGTGGTCTGCCCTATCGCTTTGAGAAGTGGCTGAGCGAAGATGTAGAGAAAGGAGAGGAGTACGGCAGTGGAGTTGAGGATCACCCACGACCTCTGCATGTAGATTCCTAACATGTCCAGCTGCCCTGCTCCAAATGCTTGCCCACATAGCGTCTCGAGAGCACTCCCCATTCCAAGCTTCAAACGTATCAATTACTATGTCAGATTCAAACTCAGGACATCTTTGTCACAGTTCTTGTAGTGAGCGTACAGCGTGGAGCAGAGTCCACATATGGATATTCATATTTATATTTGACTGAAGAGTATGGGAGAGGAGGAGATATACGTACCATAACGCCGAAGGAGAAGCCGGCGATGACAGAGTTTTCAATGGAGACGGCGGCAAGGTCTAAGGTGCCGACGTGGCCGGCGAAGACTTGAGTGATTGCGCCGAGGGAATACTGGCATATGGAGGTGAAGATGGCGGGGCCGGCGAGAAACCATAGCTTTTTGGCTTCTTTGAAGAACTCGCGGAAGAAGTCGCGGACGCTGACAATGGGAGAGATGTCGTCGGCATCGGGAGTGAAGGAGGCGGTGGAAGTAAAAGAAGGGTTTGCCGGTGGAGGGAGGGACTCTAGGTGGTCGTGCAGGTGCCGATGATGATCAAACTCGTCTGTCGGTGGCAGAAGCGGCTGCTTGTTATCCGCCATATATTAAAGGGAGGGAGAGAGTTTGCGATTGCGTTTGCGTACGTGTTGACAAATTTACAACTGAAACGTACGCGTGGAAGCCAAGTGTGGAAAAGGCGTCTGCATTCACTGGTATATATATGCTCAGCGGTCCATTTTGCAGTTTCATTTAGTACTATAATAATAAAATGTTTTTGTCGTCGGGGAAAAAAGACACTTAACGAGGTAAAGTCGCATTTTGATTCCAAAGTTTGCACTGCAAGTCTGCACCTACATGTCAATGGCACACCTTAGTAATAATTTGTCAAATTAATTATAATTACTTATCGGCCATCTTTGTTTCTTCCTGCATTTAACGAGTCAAATAGGTATTGAAAAAAGCTGGCCAATCATTAATTCTAATTCCAAACACAACCATGTAACGTTGCTATTTATTCAAAGGGTAATGCTAAGAAAATTAAATTTGAAAATTAAATGATATGTTATCTATAAGAGTAAGCACATTTATCAATGTTTAAGTAATAAATCAATTATCAACTTATATGTCTTTTAGTTTTCAAAACTTTGTTTTCAAATTTAGTCTTCCTAAAATTACCCTTATTCAAATTATCACATATGTGCATGGCTTGTGTTCTTAAAAATAATAAAATGAAGTGTTAGGGAGATCATCATTTTAGACCGTATTGGTAGAGCACGTGATGTGTCTTAAAAATAATAAAATGAAGTGTTAGGAAGATCATCATTTTAGTCCGTATTGGTAGAGCACGTGATGTGCCGGTTAATGTTGATTTTCTTTTTTAGTGATCTAAAGAGAAGAAATATAACTATCAACCGATACATACATTATGTGGTTTACAATACATGATCTAAAAAAATAGTATCTCTAACATTACTCCATTATAAAAATTTCTCGCATTTAAGAACATCTTCTTAAAATGTAAAGTTCCATACGTAATTTATGACGAATCAGCCACAAGGAAACCTAGTTGAGCGGCATAAATGGGATGTCAACAAATGTATTCAGAACTCTATCCCGAGAACACAAACTAGGTATATTACTCATATGTTTTCATATCCATCTGATTAAGTCTTGCGTTGCGTCTCCCTATAAGCTATAAGTGAAATGCGAACTTTCGGAAATATTGCAGGCTATGCCCAATCGACGAGCATGGGTTCGCAACCAAACGGACAGATAGCATTATAAATGCGTGATTTTGTTTGGTATACCTCACATTCTTCCTTTTTCTCAGTGAGGAAGGGAGGACACACTTCCAGTAAAAGATAAATTATTACAGTTCAGTCAAGGTTTCTATGTATTACTCATGCAGTAATATAATAAGCATATTTGACCAAAATTAAGGAGATAAAAAAAAAGATTTTGTCGGAAGAATGTTTGCTTGCTTGAAGAAGTGATATACATAGATATCATTAATTTTGTTATAGCTAACAACATGCAGCAACAGTACTATTATTGAAATCTACACCAATCTTGGCATTGCTAACTTAATTAATTTTTTGGGATGATCAGGCGATGATGATACATACGTCCAAGAAGATAAGTGTCGATCCACGTACATATATATCAATATATGCATGAAGATCGCTGTTTTCTTGGGAGGTGGTGCATGCTGTTTTCTCCACGTTATGTCTGCAGTCCCACACCGTGTGTATTTTTAGATGCTCTGCCTTTCCAATTAACTGTTGTATTTTTTAAGACAATATTTGGACGAGGGACTTTAAAACCTTAAATATGAGTCAAGTTAGTAATAAGAATTGAATTGCAAAATTCATATGGAGACAGATAGAATTTCACTATACATGAGTATTAGAAAGACATGCAAGAGAGAGTCAGAGACCGTAAATGGAATGAGTTTTTAACAAATCTCTTATACGTATATGTTTTGGTGTATGATTATATAATGTATATCTAGCTAATTTCTTTTCTAATATATTTCTTCTTCAGTTATTTGCCTGTATGAAAGAACTGAAATTCACTGTTTATATATATATATATAGGAATCTATATTCTTTCGTGTGTTTTATCCATATACAATATGAAGTTTTTTTTTTCTTTTGCATAAGATATGAGTTTGTGAAAAGATGTTTACAATAAAACTTTTGTTAGGTTTCAGATGCAATATATCCTCATTTTGGTACATGATTAAATACATAATTGTTTTCAATTTTTAGTTTTTTTTACTGTACGTACATTTTAAGATTGATCATGTGTTTTATTGTTTTTGTCGATCCTCCCATACATAAATTCCCGGCTCCTCTCCTTCCTTGAGACTTGAAAACTCTCGCTTAAATATATCCCCGATGGTCAAGTAAGATAAAATCAATAATCACAATCAACTAGACTCTGTTAAGAGTGAATCTCACATTGATGAGAGGGGATTTTGCGTATAAGTAGTTGAACTACTCCTTATATTGCGGATTAGTTTTATGATGAAACCTCAACTTCTTCAGATTCTAGTAAAGTCATGTAGAAATTTTTATTTATTTATTTTTTATTTTTAAAACCAACGGCATCATTCATTAGAACAACAGAATTTGGAAAGTAGGATTTGGAATTTAATGCAGAAGATCAGATGCTCTACTGAATCTATCAGGGCCAAGTGTTTTTTTCAAACAAACAATCTATTTGTCAGCCATTCAGAAGTGTGAGATTGATAATAATCCACCTGAAGTACATGGTGCTTATCATTTTCCTTCAAATTAACCAATATTCATTCAATTAGTGTCTAAGAAGAACAAATAATGAGTCGAGATGACACATCCGATACTAAATATTATGAACGACTCATTGTAGTATGTATGTATAGCTTTGTCAAAATCTCTCACCTGTTAATGTAAATATATCAACATTATATTAAATAAAATAAAAAAACTTAGCAACTAACTAATTCAATTTGTTAGTGCACCAAAACAAATTATTTTTATGAGAGTTGATCTTCAAACTCTTTTCTAACTTTACATACTTTTTATTTATTTAATAATTAGATTAAAATAATCAAGAATCAAAGTTGAGGAAGAGTATGCAGAAAATTCAAAAATTCACTCCCCCATTTCGAAATTTTAGCTCTCAAAGACCGTTAGGTAATGTATTTTGACTGGTTAAAATATGAATGTGCCCGCAGTTGGTCTTTTATTTTTGTCCCAACAAACTAATTTAGAATTAAGTGGGTAAGACAACAAGGAGATAATTCAACATCTTTCTATTCTTTTGGTTTGATTAATTTGGCTGCTTTCGAAAAGTGATTTAACTCGTAAAGCATTGTCCGCCAGTTTTTACCTCGACAGATAAACTTTTTCAAACGGCACTTTCCCATGACCCACCATATTTGTAGTCAAATTAGAATGGAGGCAGAAAATTAATATAATATAAAATGTGAACGTGATTTAATTGTGATCGCATAAATAAAAAAAATGATAAAAGTATATAAGAGCAAAAAATCTGCCTCTAATTAGAATATGTTTCTTGTTTTGTCGCCTAATTAGAATGTGTATCTCATCCACCAGTCAATCCGTTTATTTGATTGCTCTCTGTCCTTTCAAGAACGGCAGTTGACAATCAATTATATCTCAGAAGACTTCGTCACCTCCCACGTCAAAAAAAGGAAAAGTTTTTAGTATTATTCAATTTTAAAAAAATTATATTTTTACACTAAAAAATTAATTCTAGTATTATATATTTTATTTTTTATTTTGTCTTTATCGTTAAAACTAAAAGTTTTTAAGTCATTTTCATTAGTTTTTCTCCTTATGAAAAATTCATCCTCAAATCATGTTCGTTCATCGTATATCGTGCAATCAATTTTCATCAGTTACTATTCATATTTAATTTAAAATAAAAGTATTTAAAATGATTTTTTACTGCACAATTTACGATAAACGGATACAATTTGAAAATCTCCAGGATCCTCACAAAGAGGATCTAGAGAGAATCCTCATCCTCATTCATGAAAAATGTTCATCGTCATTCATGGTGTTCTAATAGGAAGGCGAATGGTAAAGTCCGGATAGGAGATTTCACATAACTACTTATTATTGTACCAAACAACAAAACGATGTTCTCAAAAAAAAAAAAAAAAAAAAAAAAAAAACAACAAAACGAAAGCATCAAAGGCGAAGCCATGGGGTTACACAAATATCATGAATGATTGATATGATAAAAATAGGTAGATATAAATTTATTTCCACCTAATATTGTACTATTGGCTGTAAACTCATTCAATACAAGTTAATTTTGTCACGAAGAGCAATAAGAGAGGATTTATATGATATGATAATATATCTCAGACAGTGGCGGAGCCAGGAATTTAGACTAGGAGGGGCCTTTAAATCATATAAAAAAATTAGACAAAAAATATAGCAATATAACTAATGAGAGAAAATTAAAGGTTCCTTTTTTGTATTGGCATGGAAAATTTAAATCAAACAAGACTGATAGATCTTTAACATGTATGAAAAATTTAGTATTAAATAATTATATCATAAAAATAGAACTTGTTACGAGATTAACAATAAAGTTAACATTAATTTCAAACCAAAATTTAAATCATGGCTCAATAATAAGATTTTTCTTCAACATAAATTAACCTTGTTTCATATCAACTAACCAAAAAAAAAATTGCTGAAAAAGAACTTGAAGGAAGGTTACCAACAAGTTTTGAACCCCTGATGTACAGGATCTCAAAATCCCCTTCAACCACCAAGCTGTGTATTCTTTAGTTACAAAACCAACAGGGAAAATATATAAACTATATTTTAGGATAGGCCCGTGCCTATCTTGGTCTCCATGTGGCTCCGCCACTGATCTCAGAACACATATTATGACATCCGATTTTGATAATATGATAATATATATAAGATTTCTTTACATGGCATTATATAATATCTCATAACTGTAACGGTGCGTCGGTAATATATAAATTCGTTTGGCAAATAGAAAGCCAAATCTGGTACGTATGTGGAATGTAGTAAAATCTAATTAGGCCAGTTTATGGCAAAACCTTCTGTTGAACCACTTCTTTTTTGAATTACTGTTGAACTACTTCTTTCTTTCTTTGTTTTCACCATCCTTATGTGCGGTCTCATTTGGATTCATGCACCAGATACGTGTGGGTGGATCGTCTCTCATTTCATATCCATCCATCTATATATATATCCATACACACGGAGCGTCATCTCCTTTTGCCTGTCCATTCTTTATCATCTTATTCCTCAAGGAGAATATCAGTCCCTCAGCTCTTGCCCCCAATCATTATCCGATTAAAAATTCAGAATAATATGCATACATCGATATACTACAAAACACATATTTATTATAATAATTTCCCCCAAATGATTAACCGATTAAAAATTCAGAATAATATGCATACATAGTCTGCCTTCCTAGTTATCATCTTCTTCTCATCTCCTCCCATTTGAGCAGTAACGGTTAAGTCACGTCAATATTTTATATTGATTTTTTATAGAGATAATAAGACAAAAGCAATATAAATATAAAATGTTAACGTAGCTTAACTGTGACCGCTCAAATAGGAGGGCAGACAATCCAGATCCATACTACAAAACACATATTTATTATAATAATTGCCCCCCAAATGATTAACCGATTAAAATTTAGAATAATAAAATGTGATCATGATAGATTTATACATATTGCAAAGAGAGCGGTAATCCAGTGGTTAAAAGAGCAGTCATCATTTCATAAGTGCACTATCCAGCTCTAAAGGTGTATAGACAAACACACATGTAATGCTTCAATAACCTTCGTGGAATGTGGAATAAAATGGATCTCTTCGAGTTTAGAATTTAGGGCCAGTTTAGGATTGTTGTATTATTTTTTTTATAAAAGAAATCTACTTACGCTATGTTTTGAGAATAATCAGCTGCAAAATAAAGCAGTTGAGCATTTGATAAAATATATTTTTAAAAGTGTTGCATATGAAGAACAATGTAAAAATGTTTGGTAAATTTTAATGCAAAAGTGATACAATTGTACATAATGACAAAAATGGACATGATAGTGTGGGCGATGATGACAACAACATGACAAGGGCAACGGTTGTGATGGTGCTAGTGCTGGTGCTGATTAAAATTCAGAGTAATAAAATGTGATCATGATAGATTTATACATATTGAAAAGGGAGCGATAATCTAGTGGTTAAAAGAGCAGTCATCCTTTCATAAGTGCACTATCCAGCTCTACTTGTGTATAGACAAACACACATGTAATGCTTCAATAACCTTCGTGGAATGTGGAATAAAATGGATGTCTTCGAGTTTAGAATTTAGGGCCAGTTTAGGATTGTTGTATTTTTTTTTTATAAAAGAAATCTACTTACGCTATGTTTTAAGAATAATCAGCTGCAAAATAAAGCAGTTAAGCATTTAATAAACTATATTTTTAAAAGTGTTGCTTAAGAAGAACAATGTAAAAGTGTTTGGTAAATTTTAATGCAAAAGTGATACAATTGTATATAATGACAAAAATGGACATGATAGTGTGGGCGATGATGACAACAACAGTGACAATGACAATGGTTGTGATGGTGCTAGTGCTGGTGCCAATAAAGAAGTGTGGTGGTTTGGCTGCAGAGGTTACAATGGTGGTAGGGGTGGCGATTGTGGTGGTTGTACGTGGTTGTAGTGGCAGTGGTGGTTATGTTTATGGTAGTGGTGGTGGAGCAAGGATGGTAGTGGTAATTATGGTTGTGGTAGCAGGTATGATTGTGGTGGTGGTTGTAGTGGTGGTGGTGGCGGCATGATTGTGGTGTGGTGTTGGTAATAGCAATGGTGGTATAAGAGGTTAAGGTTTGTAGTGGAAGGTGTTGGTGATCACTTTGTTCTCCAAGGATAAAATGTGTCTTGAAGGATAAAGAATATCATTTTTTTTGTAAAGTTAAGGAGTGTATTACAAGAATTAAAATTATTCATTGAAGGCTTAACACTGCTTTTTATTAAAACAACTTTTAAAAGTAAATTACATGCTGCTTTTAAAAGCTACTATCTGGAGGCCATTACTTTTAAATAAGCAGAATATTTTTTTTACCAAACACTTCTTTGCTGCTTACCTTTAAAGTGAAGCAGCTTTTGATGAAAAACAATACCAAACTAGATCTTAAAGGTGTGCAAATTTCGCTTCCCTATTGTTGAGGTCCAGAAATGTCACGTGCAAACCCAGTCAAGTCTCGAAGCCTAATTGTCATATAAGCCTCGAATCAAGCCTAAATACATGCAAAATGTGTGGAATTGAGAAGGAGGTATGTTTGTAATCATGCCATGCTACGTCAATCAAGCCACAAATTTGTGTAAATCACGCTATACTCGTGAGACCTCATGCATATTCATCAGGCCAAGTTTTAAACGCTAATAACTATTCATGCTAAGATAATCCCACGTCACATATCCGGAGCTTGTCAAGTGAATTGTGGTGTGGATGGTTACAAAAGCTCATTAGGCTTACGTGGAGTCAAGATTGTGGAAGACTTTAGGTTGTTTAGGAGCCCAAAAGTCCAAGCTCATAACCTTTGTATTCCATTCCATGTGGGTAAGTTTGAGAGAGAACCAGCCTAGTTTCCCCTAGTAAGCTAACCAACTTCGTTAGGGAGGAACCAAGCTCTGACCGTTAGAGTCACATAAAAGCCTAGCCATCATGCATTTAATAAAGAGAGAAGCAAACTTTCCTTTCCTAACTCATGCGTAAGTCCAACGCAAGAAAGCTATGAGGTGCGCTACCAAAAGTACCGCCTATGGAACATGTGGAAAGGTGACCTGAAACACCCATACCTTGGGAAGAAGACAAGATGCAGGTTTAGAGCCTAACCTCCTTACACCAAAGTAAGGGGTATCAAGAAAACTAGGGAGAAATAAACCCTAAATAGAGATTCCTTGGGATGAATCATTCAACTACAATATAGGTCAAAAACCTTAATCCCTAGCCCTTTAGCATAACATAGAGAGCAAAAAAATCCATAAAGCATCACTCTGCAACCTTAGTATTTTCCATGACCTCCCTCTGAGTATTCCAGTCATCGTAAGCCTTGCTATCACCATAGGAAACCTATATTATCCAACAGAAAGCACCATACAATCACCCAAACTCTCTATCAACATGCTAAACTAATGAATTTCTAGCTTCTACACCATGCCTCACTTAAGCAAGCCATTATTTGCGTAATCATGCTATTTTCGAATCATTGATCCAACCGGAATATTTCCAAAGACGTGCAAATTCTTTCGAGATATTTCAGAACTTGGTACAAAATCAAACCAAGAGAGACAAGAGGATGTTCTCAAAACCCAAATTTACCTTGACCTCAAGTCACCAACACCCATTACAACCAAATCTTTTAAAGTTGCAAAGTTGCAGCCCAAACCCAGTAAAGGAGCAAAGCTTGGACCTCATCTTAAACTAACACGTGCTCATGGGCCTGACCCGTTTAGTTCATTTTTGAGAGGCCATTAGTAGGCTTGGCCTACAAATGTAACGAACTGACCTGCTAAAAGTTTGTTGGGCCTTACCGATGACCGCTTGGACATTTGGACGCATAATGTCTTTCCAACTCCCCAAATAGGGCAGACAAGCCTAAGAAATTGGTTGAAATATGAGTTGGATTCTCTCCCCCTTATTTCATCTACTTTCTCTCCTTTTCTTTTACGTTTTCTATTTTGTCTTTCTTTTTTATAAAAAATTAATACAAAATGTTGACGTGTCTTAATTGTCACTATTCAAATAGAAGGGGAGGGAAATGGATAGAAAAAGGGGGTTTTGAACTTTAATCCTTCAAGAAGTTTAAAATTTAAAAAAAAAACCTAGTGATAGATTGAATATTGATTTTAGTCCCTAATGTGTCCTTAAATCAAATTAATTAATGTGCATTTTATTTAATGTCTCCCATTAAATATTTAAATTTATTAATACACAAATTTTAATTTATTTTTTGACCAAAAAAGAGTTTTTTAATTTATTAATTTTATTTAACATTCTTCAAACTTGAAAGACTCAAATAATGTACCTAAATGTTAGTACCTAAATATATGCACCAAAATGTATTAATATTAAATTAATGTACCTAAATGTGTGTATAGAAATGTGTGCACCGAAATGTATTCTACTGAATTAATTTACCTAAATGTTTGTATCAAAATGTATGTACCGAAATGTGTATACCTAAATGTATTCCCCGAAATGTATTATAATGAATTTAATATACCTAAATGAAGAAGATAAAGTACATCAAAATATATTGTATAAAAAAAATTAGTTTATCTAAATGTTCACAACAAAATATATTACAATGAATGAAATGAAAATAAAAATTATAATGAAATAAAATTAATACATTAAAAATTAGAAAGAAAAAGATAAATAATTAAAAAATCAAAATATAATTAATAAATGAGGTTGTTAATGTATCAAGAGACTAAAATTAGATTTTGATCTTACTCATGGTTTTAATCTAAAAGTCATATTTGTCAAGGATTAAAGTGAAGTTTTCTTAAAAAAATGAGAGAGAATCCTATTCTGTTTAAAAGATTCATTCTCAATTGGTAAAGTCATAAATTAATGATATATAAATTAAATACCAAAATTATCAATAGCAATTTAGATTTGAAATTCAATTTTGGAAAATTATGCATGCAAATATTGAAATTGTACCCCCAACTTTCTTATTTAATAGTTTAGACTTTGAAGTAAATTGAGATTTCACCGTAAAATAAATTGGTGGCAGGAGGTGTAGCTCAACGTCTTATAAGATATGTAAAATTTCTAAATTTTCCTATGTGGAATTTGTAAACACGAAAATTTCCTGAAAACAACAAGAACACGTGTACAAAATAATATTTGTATTTGATGATTTTGGGTTACAATCTCTATTTGTTCCTCTAATTCGATCTCCGTAAGACTTTGATTTGTGGACTTGATCCAAGGGCCGTCGAGGCTTTGATCTTGGATGAACAGAGGGAAGTTTCTTCAAGGGTCGTTGGGCTTGATCTTGAAGTTTGGTGAATGAACATTTCTTCAGGGGCCTTTTCGGCTTGATTCTTGAAGTTGGATGAACAGATCTTCAGGAGCCGTTAGGGCTTGATCTTGAAGTTGGATGAGCGTTGAATGACGAATGGATCTTCAAGGGCTTTTGAGCTTGTTCTTGAAGATGGATGAACGACGAACGAAGAACGATGAACAATGGATGAACTTCAAGGGGCTTTTGGGCTTGATTCTTGAAGAACGGATGTGTGGATCCAAGGGCCGTCGGGGCCTGATCTTGGAAGGTGGATGAACGTTGCTTCAAGGGCCGTCGGGGCTTGATTTTGAAGAACGGATGAACGGATCTTCAATGGGCCTTTGGGGCTTGATCTTGAAGAACAGTTGTATTGATCCAAGGGCCGTCAGGGCTTGATCTTGGATGAAGAATCGACACGTGACCAAAGTGCTTGTTGATTCTTCAAAGGTTTTGGCGAAGTTTCTTCAAGGGTCGTTGGGCTTGATCTCGAAGGTGGATGAGCGTTTCTTCAAGGGCCGTTGGGGCTTCATCTCGAAGAACGATGAACGAAGAACGAAGAATGAACTTCAAGAGAATTCTCTTCCAATTTGGGAATAGAGAAATGTATTTGTGAATTGGTGAATGAAATGAATGGAATGGCTTCCTATTTATAGAATTCCAAAACTTGATTTTTGGATTTAAATAATCAGATGAAATAAGTCGTTTCTGCCAGGTGTTGACACGTGTCCTGTTTGATGGCTTTTCTGACTCTTTTCGATTTTTCGTCGAGTCATACACTACGTGTAAAATTTATGTGACACTTAAGCGTTGAAATTTTAATTATTGGTCAATATTTATTTTACCGAAATTTCAATGTCTACAGAATTCACACTCGTAACACACCGCATCACGTATGGCGCTGTTTAAGTTTAATACGTGAGCAACACACTTTACGTGATGTGGGAGCAAGCCTGTCGATAGCTCCCGCGTTAATTCATAAAAAAATTGTTGAAATTCATCTACAAAATCAATGAAATGCATAAAGAATAACTAAACTTTTTATAAACACATGGAAATGCTCGCTATTTTTCTATGTGTGATTCATACTTTCAACACGTTGTTAATTTATTCAAAAAGGAAAATACGGTAATTATGGACACTAGGTATATTACATACCATTTAGGATGAATACCAACCCACTTGGATTTTAAAACCTACCAACCTAATAATATACCAAAAATGCAACCCTAACTACCTAATACTTAATCTCAAGTAGTCATCTGTACAATTGACCTAATAGCGTGTGGGTGTGCCTATGAAAAAATGCTTGAATCTGAACGTTTATATGCACGCTCTAGGCACAAAGAGGTGGTGGGATCAAAATACAAGAAGTCTAGTGTTTATGAACACATTCACGAGGTCATGGCATCCGCATCTAAAATTTGTCCAGTTTATGAATGTGAAGTGCGTCTAAAAATCTAAATGTACAATACTTGCGACGTCTATAAATTTTGTGAGTCTGATAGTAATCAGGGTTGAGCTGGAAATGCTCATGTCCTTGTTACAATTACAGACTGACAAAATTTGATTAGGTACATACGAGAATGGTACCTTCTCAATTACTTTCTAATATTAAAGATTTATATTCATTGGAGCATTTAGCAAGGCACGCTAGTGAACGTAAAAATGAACCCAGCCCATATACTCCATAAAGAAAAGGCCGAAAGCCCATTTCACTATTCAGCTTTATCAAATCAAAATAACATAAAATAATGGCATCTCACCTTCATACCCATAATTTAATTTTTGCCACTTTTATGTGTCGGAAGAGAAGAAGGATAGGTATATTGATTCGATATACTCTAAAAGGGAAAGAGATTTTCTCTGCATTCCTTCCATCTAATCTACCAAGACTATAAATCCAAACTTTTGAAATTTGATTCAACAGTTATAAATAGGGGGCTCACTTTAAAAGTAATAATAACTTTAGCCGTTTGATCAAATTTCAAAGGTCTCGATTTGTGGCCTTGGTGGATTAGGTGGAAGAGATTCAGAGATGATCTCTTTTCCCTCTAAAAGACACCCTGGGTATCACTATTGAAGTTCCCACTTAAATTCAATCTCAATAAATTTTTTGCGTTAAGTTCTTTTTATCAAGTGATTCTTTAAATGATGACAAGAAGGAGCTTTGCCTTACTCGAACACATGATCAATTAATAGAAAAATTGACGAGCAAGCTGATGGAAGTATGAAAATGGTAGAAAAAAACCAATGTTTGAGTATAAAAGTGAGGCGAAAGGCACCATGATACAAAAAGTTGAAAATTAAAAAAATTAAAGATATTAAGGTGAAAATTGCCCTATTTTTTGTTTTTATGTACATACTTCCATTGCTTTCTTCAAGGAACTTTTTTTTTAATCCATTTATGGACGAAAAATAAAAGTTAATGTAAAAGAATATGAAAGGCACTAAACACGCATTTAAATCTTTTCTCGAAAACAATTAATCTTATAAATGATAAGTTGATAACGAAAACTTGTGCAGAAAATAAAGCTAAAATTACAATGTCTTGTTCAAAAACATAAATTACAATATCATTTCTCATTAACTACAAATCAGCTTTAAAATTAAAATATATGATAATTATTCACGTCATCAATATATATATATATATATATATATATATATATATATAAAGGGAGAAGGCCACTTTGGTGAAGCATTTAGAAATGCCAAAAAAGCCCCTTTGTTTTCTTCACAATCTAAATCCAGACATATTAGAAAATGAGGACAAATTCGTAAAAACACCATAACTAAACATAAAACAAATTAAAACAAAATCTATAACAGATGTGCTTAACAGTTAACCCTCGCATACTGCATACCTGCATACCTCTCAAACTGCTAAGCAGTAGTGGGCAGTTTTCTCCCCCAAAGATTTCCACGCTCTGAGTTTGGTGGGAGGTTGAATACTAACCACCAGTATTTAGAGATGAGTAATCAGAAGGAGGCTAATTTTGGTTTTCAGGAGTTTTTCATTCCAAATAAAAAAGGATCGACAAACTCAAACTCAGTGACAGAAATTAGTAAAACATTTGAGCTTTCAGAACAAATTCTTCTCTCTGTAGCTTTCTTTCTCTCTTTCTCTGTTAGTTTCAGTCGGAGCCCAATCGGATTCTCATCGGCGTTTGCTATCGGATTTGGATTCGGCGACTGCATCGCCTTTGAATCGCAGCCGTTTGAAAGTTCGTTATTCTTTAAGAAGTTCATATAATTTGTAATTCGTAATTCGTAATTTGTTTTGCGTTTCCCTCTCGCATGAATGTTGATCTCATAACTGTAATTGAAATCAAGAGAGTATCATATTCTTCAAATTTACTCAAGGTTTTATTCGGAATCATTGTTAATGTTGTGTTTCTTTGTTTTTACAGGGACTAAAACTGCTCTCTTCCTCTTCTTGATACCCAAGTTGATAGCATTGATCTCCAACAGTTAAAGGTGTTGCCTCATCTACCTCCAGTCCTTCATCAAAAAAAAATTTCCCATCCCTTTTGTAAATTTATTTTTGTTTGCTCAATATGACGATTTCAGGGCATGCTTTAGTTTACAGTCTTCTTTTACTTTTTCAGTGTATGTACCAATTTTCAGCACTTTAGTGTGGGGTGAACATTCATTGAGTAATTTACCATGGTGCATCTCCATTTTTGCGTTCCCATCTCGCATGAATGTTGATCTCATAACTGTAATTGAAATTGAGAGAGGGTACTAATCTGGTGTGATGATGGTGGAGGGCAGAGCAGAGGGTGAATGCGGACCAATTTCGACCCTCTTGTACAATTCATGAATTTAAGCCAAAATTGAGAGAGAGAGAGAGAGAGAGAGAGAGAGAGAGAGAGAGAGAGAGAAGAAAGAAAGAGAGAGAGATAGAGATATATATATATATATAGAGAGAGAGAGAATATACGGGTACTTACGAGAGCCTCAGCCTCTGCGGACAATCTGGTATGATAATGGTGGTGGGCAGAGCAGAAGGGGATTTTTGCCGATATGGTTATTATGGGTTGGGGGGAAGAGAGAGTGTGTGTGAATATAAGGGTACTAATCTGGTGTGATGATGGTGGCGGGCAGAGCAGAGGGCAAATAATAAGGATTTTTGCCGAGAGGGTTATCGCATTGCGCTAATGGCCTCTTTGAGTTCTGTCCTCAATAACCTTTTTCTTTTCTTCAGTAATCACTTAATGTGCTATATGTGCGTTATAGTAATTTAAAAAATTATTTATTTTTATTCTCAGGATATTTACAAGAATACCCACAAGAAATGAAGAAGGAACTACCTATTGATAAGATTCCAAACAAATGTGTTTCTATTTTTACACCTGGTTGGGAAATATCTGTCGGAGTAAAAACTACTGATCTAAGCCAACTGATTCTCAAAGAATGGAAAAAAAAGAAGCATGAGCAGTATGTATTCTAAATTCTTTATTAAATTTGTTATAAGAAATCTAACATTATATATACTTTTAATATATAGGTGACGTATGAAAAAGGTTGTAGAAGAATTAAAACCTTCAACAACTCCTCACATCATACACATTTGGAATAAAGTCCAAAAAATTAGGTACAACACCATTTCTTACCTATTTATTTTTAATTGCATTCTCCATATCATTCTACAAATTAATTATCTCAAATTTAAAAAAAAAAAACAATTTATGGGTGCAGGAAAAAGATTAATAGTGATCAAACAACTTTTCTAAATACGGTAACTCTTCTCTTATTTTCATATGAATGTATACTATAAATTCAAATTGCATTCGATTTTCAAATATAAATAAAATTGCATTTTTCTATCAGTTTTACAAGCATCACACCCGTCTCAAAGTACAAAGGTTGAAGTACAAGATTAAGGTAACATTTCTTACTATTTAATTTTGTAAACATGATTACAATTAGTTACCTCAAACTTGACAATTTATTTAGGTTAAATTGCTTACAATCTTTATATTTGGGATTGTGCATTGTAGTGCATTATTCACATCTTAATCATTTAGAATTCTTAATTTATCATCATTGCTTGCAGATTAACCATGAAAATCTAAAGCATCAAGTGCAAGCAAATGGGTAGCAAGCATGGCGGAAGGACGAAAAACTTGACAACTAGATATTCATTATTCGTGAAATCAAGAATGTCTTTATTCGTGAAGTCAAGCATTAACTAGATATTCATTATGTAAAACTAAATTATTGCTCCTATCAGTTGTGTCCATTCTTGATTTGATGAAATCCACTTTATTTTTTTTCTTTTCGTATTCCTACATAAACCCAAAAAAGAAAGAGAACGCAATATTTTTTTTGACAAAAGAAAAGATAACATCAAGAAAAAATATATGCAATAACAATAACTTGCATATTAATATCAGTGCAGAGAAGAGCTACTTAATGTTTTCATCTACTCTTTTTTTTATTTACATTCATCTACTATTTTTTTATTTACATCTACTTACTATTGTTCATGAACTTTAAATAGGAATTTGTATCCAAATATCTCATGTTATTTGACAATTGTATGAATAACATTTAAATCATTATTTTACGCAAAGTGAAAACAAAAAACTTGACAACTTTTTAGGACATGCCTGATAAAGAAAAAGCCCATTTTTCCACAATACATTTAAAATATATCTTGACAATTACAATAAAAAAGAATAACACTGTTGTAGGTATAATTTACTAGACAATTATGGAGGCCTAGAGAGAGAGAGAGGTGCGGCACATAGAGAGAAGAAGAGAGATGTGTAATTGTGAGGTGTGTTTGATTCACCCCATTGTGCCTCTATTTATAGTAGTAGAAAGGGCAAACCCTTTCCCATAAGGATTACAATACTTAATAAGTAATCTACTCCTAATAGGAATATAAGATACATTCCTAATCTACTAGGATTTACACAATCACATTCCTATTCTAAATAGGACTGCAACACTCCCCCTTGAGTGTGTAAATACTCAAGTAAATGGCGCATCAGGTCTTCAGTGATGAAGCAGGTACAGTTGATGAAGTCGTCGGCACAATGGGTGAATGCGAGTCTCAAATCAATGGAAGAATGCATAAAAAGTAAAACTCACAAAACCTCGCTATGGTAAAACCCAAGGTGGGAAAAACCCATAGTCTAAGGAGAAAAGTGAGAAGTTGCATTAAGTCAAAACTATACGTCTTTTAGACGCAAGTAGAAGAGCTCACAAGGGTATGATCAGCCCAGGATGGGTGCCTCGTTAAAACCTAGTTAGGTAGCAAAAACCCAGTGGGAAAAATGCTCCTAATCGTAGGGAAAAAGAGTACATTAAGATCAAGTGAGTATACTTCTGGATACTCCCCCTGAGTTTGACATAACTTCCAAATGAGAACTACAAACATTGCATATAATAGTTAGGCATACCAATTCCTCGGACAAGCTTCTGGAAGGTTGACCTCGGCAGTGACGTTGTGTAGAGGTCGGCAAGGTTGTCTGGGATCGGCTTGCATGACTTCAATCTCCTGATGCTTTGCTGATGTAGATGTAGTCGCAATATGTCTTGACGTTGACTTTGTTGATGTATCATGGCTTGGTCGGGTGGATACATGCGGCATAGTGTTCATGGATCGTTGTCGGGACTCAACGATGGATGAAAACACAGCAAGTACTACGAACATGCTCAACAAGAACTCCTAACCATGTCTCACTTGTGGCGTAGTGAAGTGAGGTGAGTCTTGGAACGATTCGAAGATTTCGCAACTAAGGTCATATCATGGACCTCCAAGATATTGCGATGTCCCTAACGGTAAAGACATAACCATTTGGGGATTTTGCCTTGTGCGGGTTTGATAAGTAACCTGCGTCAGCATAACAACAAGGCAAGCATCATTTCGAGGATCAGGGGGGTCGGATCCGCTAAGATGCGTTGGGATTTGCCCTCATAATACCTTCAAGGTACGTCTTTAATACCAATTCAATGGTTGCGTGTAGGCGCGGTGCTGCATCTTTACCAAGATCAACAGCGAATGAGATGTCCTGTCTAAATACAATGAGCTAAGTACAACGAAGCGCAAAGTTGAACTTAGATATGGAATTTCAGATTCCATAACCTCTTCAAGGGTCTCATTTGCATATAACGTATGGACGATCAAAGGTATACTCAAAGGTAACACATTTGAAGTGTAGTTTGACTGGTAGACCAAGGTACCGTCAGAACAACGTTTTGAACTTCAGGTCAATGCATAAATGAGTTTTCCTAAGATCCTTCATCTCAAATTCCATCTTCGGGTGCGAGGCAGTTTTCTCAAGCTCTTCCAGAGTCTTAGTGAGATTCGTGTTAACGACATAAACTGTAACTCTAGCAATTTGGAATAAGACTTCATAGTTTAACACGCAAGGGCATAATTCATATCCCTGACTGATCAAACAATCACTTCGACGGGTATACCACATCCGTCAGATTTAAGTGAACGCCTCAAAACAAGTTAAGAGGGTGTTCCGTGGTTTTGGAACTTTTTGAACCAGTCCATGTAATTCTTCGGGAACTTACATGTAAATCTCCGTATCTATATCCCCATGGAGAAAACACTAACCACATTTCATAATGCTGCTATCAATCACAGGACGTTTGAGAGAAACCTTGCGCCGTAAGGCGTGCATCACGTCACACTATTTCATTCATCTCATAACGCTTCATTTCCCACTTGTAACACAATAGGGTTACCTTGGGCAGTGTAGGAACGACAGGTCCAATACACACTTTGGTAAGGAATTTGACCTAGATTGTAATCTCAGTTGTCCAATCAGTTCTACGTTGTCACTTAATCAACGGAACACGGTTCGATATCGTCGCTTTTCATTTATGTCGGTAGCTACCATATAAGTGAAAACATCATCGATGATAATCTCATTTCAATTCCATTTTTCTCATCCAAACTAGTATACTGGACCAAGAACTTCATGTCTCGGGAGTAATCCGGATTAATCTCATGAGATGGAAATGATTTGAGACAGCGATCGAGTTTAGATTCATAGTTGTGCCGTGTCTTCTTCTTCTAGGAAAGTGAATCCTACGAACCGAATGATATGTCGTGCTCCAGGCCAAGACAGATTGATTGGCTATCCGCCGTTGTACCGGACCGTCCAACAGGGGCGTCCAAACCGTCCAATAGGGGCGGCACATCCCCCAGGGATGTTGACTCGACGTCCGTTAAGTACGTCTATCCTTGCAGGCATATTTGCAGCTGGTATATGATCTCGTCACTTTAGCTAGATCAGAGGAATGCGTTTGGAGCAACATTCTGAAATCTAGAATTCATCGCACTTGCTTATCACACTTGTGCGGTATGGGGATCGAGATGAGACATAGTGGGCAACGTCCACGCAACTTCGCGCCGTTCTACAGGAACGTTGACGTTCTTATCTCCCCCTAACGGTGGGAAGGAGAATCATGATCGACAAAAGATACACATCCTTCTTTGAGGACCCATGGTGGTACGTTGCGGCGCCGCAACTGGGCACATGGAATGCTCACCCAAAAATACGAAAATTGTCAGGTTCGTACCCAGTAACCAACTGTAACGTCATATAGGTTGGGTGGCAATGGGCCTCAAGGCGGACCAACATAACTGCGTACAAGATTGCATAGCCCTAGGCAGAAACCGAAAACTTGGTATGTTCACCAAAATTCGGGCGATCATTTAAATTTGCGCTTTATGATCACTAGGCGAGGCTATTTGGGGTGAACATGGGAATTCAATGTTCAATTAGAAACCCAAAACAACATGCAATACTTTATCGAAAACTGTCGATATAAACTCTCTGGCATTATCCAGTCTCCAGGACCTTAAGGGATAAGTAGGGTGGTGAACCCATAATCGGCCAAGAGGTTTAGCAGTAATGTGTGTGGACAAACATGTGACCAGTTTGTCGATTCATCAATCAAAACCATAAGTCTTTATATGGTCCGCATTTTGATTAGATTAGTCCACATATATTCCCTTGAATCCACTTATGGAAAAAGAGGTGATTTCGTATCTTTGCGAGGAATGATATAGAAAATCAATTTCCTTAATGAGCAGGCTTGACAAAGTGTGCTTGTAGGCACAAGATCCTTACTTCGGGTAAGGAGATGCGTCGTAGCATCATTGTTCGACCTAAGTGTCCCAAAAGGTCATGCCAAAGTAAGGAAACTGCTCAATCACCCAGCTCTAGGCCGGCCACATGTGGCATGTTCCCAATTGGGAGACAACCCATTGGCCCCAAATTGAAGCTTCATGCTCATTTTTGGAGGTGGTGCAAAGATATTTCACTCTATTTTCTTCAGTGGTTTCATTTATGATCATTGTCATCTCGAATATCCTTAAAAACTCAACGTCAGGGAGAATTCAAGGTCCCTTAAATGGTGATGCAGTACCATTCATACAACGAGGAGCGTGCCAATGCTCTTAATCAGGTTGGATAGACCTGAAGTCGTTGTTAGAGATGTGATTTAGGTGTAAAGTTAGTGTGCGTAGTACGCATTCGTCCAGACAACTAACTTTCCCACATTCCTACCTAATCACGTGTTTAATTGAATCGGTCACATGTACTAAGAAACATGATTCAATTAACTCATATTCGAGGACAATATCAATAAGATTATCCATAAGTAAAACATACACCAAACTTGAATCCAAGAACATGGAAAAATGTTCACAAAGTAAATGGTTTACTAAGGGGATTCGGCCAATAAGGCCATCCATGTCAAAATTATGCTCTTCCAACGGAGTTTGGTGGAGCAAAATTAATCTCACATATTGACTACGAGAATGGTACGCCTTAACAACATTGGTAGGGGCACGAACAGGTGCATAACCAATGATCTATTCCATCGAGACGAAAGTAGATTCTGCAGGGTTAAGGTTCGGGAATACTATCCCTTATTCTTGAAGTTTTAGGTCTTAGGTGCCAAGGATCACGCTTCGGGCATGATGCCACACCTTGGCAGGCCCTGATTCTACCATATGTTGTAAAAACAAACTCAAAATTGGATTGTGAGAAGGTATGCCATTCGGTGTATCTCTGCCGAAGCAGTGCATCACCATTTGGTAGTCTTTGACCTAACTGGGTCGAGCCATTTGGTAGACTCCAGCCGAACTGAGTCTATACCATTCGGTAGACTCCAGCCGAACTGGGTCTATACCTTTCTCTCACGTTTGTGGTAGTAATCAGATTCGAGAATTCGGTAGACTCCAGCCGAACTGGGTCTATACCTTTCTCTCACGTTTGTGGTAGTAATCAGATTCGAGAATTTGGTAGACTTCCACTTTCTACATTGCTGCTTCAAGAGCAAGTTAGAAACAAGGAATGACGAGAAAAGTATTCTCTAGTCAAAATTCAATCGGATTTATAAACTTCAGAATTGTACTCATTCATGGACGTAATCATGGTATGCTTCGGGCAATATCTTTCATGATTAAACAGTCCGTAGAAGCGAGCCAAAGAGCCATGGAATCCTCCGTCGGAGGTATTTCCATTTGTAATGCTTCGGGCATAAGTCTTCGAATGAAGATCATGGCGGAGGCTTATTCAGCTCTTCCATGCCATTGTTGGCTTCAATGGTTGCTCAACTTCTTGATAGTCAAGTGGAGATTCACGTCTTGTACCCCACATAAAGTGGTTTCTATTAGAAACGTCCAAATCAGGAAAATCAAACTTGTGACGGTTCGACAATCCACTGAATTTGGAGGGAACAAGATTGTGATTGGTGCTATGGGAAGGAATCATCCATAAGCATCAAAGTTAGAACATTCGAGTTCTAAGACATGGTGTCATGAAAAATGTCGGGTTTTCATGGGTGTATTGTTTTATGAAAAACTTCGGGTTTCAAAGGCACTAAATTAGAAACTACAGGTTCGATTTAGTTTATGAACGTTTAGTTCATAAAAGAGAGGTTCCTGCAAGAACACAGAATGCAATATACAACTAAGTGTAGTGGATTTTGAGGTTCTTCAGGAACTCAAGTGTGAGTGCTTCGGGACTACGAAAGTGAGTCAACGGTTCAAAGAAGAGAAATAAATTATTGAATCGTTAATGTCCAAAAGTGATCTTCAGGTCAATAATTTTGGATTCATTATCAGATTAATGGACTGCTGGTCACTTTTAATTAATTCAATAGATCGGGCCATACAGGGCGATTGTAGAAGCAAAATAATATTAACATACGGGTTAAATTATTTTATAATGCTAAAATAATAGCATGTGGATTTGAAAAAATGCTCCAAAATAATTTGGGCATGGGTGCAGTGTAAAAAGGGAAAGGCACGGGGTGCCTTAGGTAAAACCGGCAGTGCCCCAAAAAACTAGGGGGTAAGGGTGGTCTGCAGGCCACGGGGGAAAATGAGAGAACCCCAGCCGCAACTGGGTTCTGTGCTTGGACTGAAAGAGGGTGCACGGTAGCAAGGCCTAGCAAAGCTGGCCGAAGGTTTGCTCAGGACAGCCCAGCCGCAAAGGCTGGCGTCATGCAGGGAGCCCAGCCACAAAAAAAAAAACTGACTGTGTGTGGGCCGTAAGAACAAGGCCCAGCCTTGTTGGCTGGCATGGAGGATGCATGCCGAGGAGACCAAGCCCAGTCGTTGGGCTGATTGCATGGCTACAGGCCATGGTGCAATGAGGAAGGGCTGCATGCCCATCCATTTGGACCCCAGGCCGAGGCTTGGTATCAGGATGCACGGTGATGGTGCGGTGCACCATGTCCAATTTCCCTTTTTTTTTTTCAAATCCCTTAAGGTTTAGGAAACTCTAATTTGCTTCTAATTTATTTTCAATTCTTTGACTCACAAATTCCACATAGCAAAATATAATTGCGTAATGCATGAAGCAAATATATATATTGACAAATATATGAATATATACAATATATATATCGGAAGGTAAATATAAATGTAGGGGTTCATTCATCATGGGGAATGTTTTCATGCTTCAAGGTCGTTTCAAATATCTTACTTTATTTTAAGCGTACCTGATTGGCAAAAAACAAATAAAAGCCTTTGAATTTGTAGAAGATCCTTCTCAGAAAGCCGAAATCGTGTCTCCAATACGTTGTATCACGTTCAACAAAGAAAAATTAAATTGAATCAATATCATGTAGATCAATTCAAAATAATAATAAATTAATCTCAAAAAGAATAATTAAAACGTAATACTCCCCTGATTGAAGAATAAACTCTCTTTAGCGGAGCGTCAAGAGCGTGCTGATAACGTGTTGTAGGTATAATTTACTAGACAATTATGGAGGCCTAGAGAGAGAGAGAGGTGCGGCACATAGAGAGAAGAAGAGAGATGTGTAATTGTGAGGTGTGTTTGATTCACCCCATTGTGCCTCTATTTATAGTAGTAGAAAGGGCAAACCCTTTCCCATAAGGATTACAATACTTAATAAGTAATCTACTCCTAATAGGAATATAAGATACATTCCTAATCTACTAGGATTTACACAATCACATTCCTATTCTAAATAGGACTGCAACAAACACAATATACGTTTAGGAGCGCGTAGCGCCTGTAATACAAAAAAACCTCTCATACGCACGTAGCCTAGTATTTATTGAATACGTGATAACTATCTACAAACAAATAATATATTATTTAAATATATAATAATCATTCACGTCATCAATAATATTACCAAAAACAGTATATTAATTGCCAACTTGCAACTTGCAGGAGAACTTCTTTTTCATGATGTTCTTGTTGATAAGACGGTCGAAATCAATCCTCCTCTTTGATTAATTAAAGGAGAGAGAAAATGAAAGGGAACTTTAACGAAAAGCTCCCGGTACTGTTTACTTTAACGAAAAACCACATTTTTACACTAAAAAGTCAATCATGACACTATTCACTTTACCCTTTATTTTGTCCTTATCATTAAAACTCAAAGTTTTCAAGCCCTTTTCATTAGTTTTCCTAAAATGAAAATGATCACATAAAGGTATGTAACGTAATATTTAACTTTGATAGATATTTCGGTGAGCTAAAAATACAATTCTATCATAAAATAAAAGGAAAACTAACGAAAAGTCCCTGAATAGTGACAGTTTTAATGAAAAGTCATTTTTGAAGGTATAATGAATAGTGACAGTTAAAGGTAAAAAAGTGGTTTTTCGTTAAAAGTAAACAGTGTCAGGGGTGTTTTATTAAAGCTCTCTAAAATAAATGATATAAGTGGTAGAATACCAAATTATGTTAGTGGCACTGAAATTTTTTATAATAAGTGGGTATAAAAAAAACTGAGTTAAAAAAAGTATTTGCTAAACACTTAAAAATAATTTATTTTCACAGTTTTAAGTGAAAAAGCTAAAAATATAAAGCAAGCAAAAATAAACTGGTTTGGTATTGTTGTGCTTTAAAAAAAATTGATTCTACTATGCTATGAAAATAAACAACTGTGAAATAAAGCAGCAGAGTGTTTCGTAATTTTTTTTTGTAAAAGTGATTTTGAAAAAAAAAAGCAGTATTATAATATTTGATAAACTTTTATGTAAAACAGATACAAAAAAAACCGATTTTTCAAAGCTAGGTTTTGCAGCTTCCTGTTCTTGGCTTTTTTTCACCCAAAACTGTAAAAAAAAAATTAAAACTGAATGTTTACCGAACACAAAAAAACTGTCAACTTTTTTTTATACCAACTTTTTTCAGAATCACCTCAGTATCAAATTAAGGCTTATTCTCACGCTACATCAGAAGTAATATTATTTTTAAAGCGAACTCTAAAGACCCACCCAGCCCACAGATTTGAGATATCAGCAGAACGACGTTTCTTACAAGTGCAACCTCCTATCGCTCCACTCCATACCTTCTTTTGTCCTTATTCTAACCTCTGTTCCCCTCCCCCCACCGGCTTTTTATTTTCCTGGAAAAATCAACTGGCCGAAAAAGTGCGATAAAGTTTCGTTTCGTTTCAATCTCTGTGCCCGTGGGGTTGCTGAGAGTGAGACGACGCAGTGCTGTACCTGTATGTCAGTGGAATACTACTCCAGTGACTGTTACTACGGCGGATTCGGCGAGCTCGATAACCCTTCCCAATGGCCACAACTCAGGAAAAAGCGACGCCTCGTGACGCTGCATCCGCCGAATCTTCGGCTCTGCTCCGAAAGGCCGGCGAGCCGGTTCGCGATTGGACCGGTTCGGCCTCCGATCTGGACTCGGATCCGATCCGCACCAGAGCATCCGTGCCGACATTGATCCGGCCCATAGAATCCCTTCCTGCTCCTTCTACTAATACTGCTGCCACCAAAGGTGCTCAGAAATTTACTGTTCTATTTATTATTTACTGCTTGTATTTGCTGATCGTGATTTTGACTCTATAAGACAAGGAAGTGATTATTTTTGGTGTTTGGTTGCTGAGAATGTGAAGGAAAATAAACGAAAATGTTGAGCTGCTTTTGAGATTCTACGTGTACTGGTTAGTTGGTCTAATGAATTTCACCTTTCCCAGTCTTCTGGGGTCCAAAATCTTACACGCAGGAAAATTTTGTTTCCTTTTTTTTTTTTTTTCTTTTTTTTTTCAAAATGTTTCCTCTTCTTTTCCCAGCGCTTTAAAAAAAAAGTTACCTTTAGATTTAACTGCTCTTTGCTTTCTCGAATTGCTGAAGAGGAAAAGGAAAAGCAAGAATTTTTCCTTCAGATTTTGAAAACTGAATGCTACCCATTTGGGCCGGAATAGGATCGGAGATAAGTTTCTCATGATTCTTGTTTATTTGTTGAAATAGGCATTCCAGTAATGTTGAGGGCTCAGAGCAGCCACCCTTTGGAGCCTTTATCTGCTGCTGAAATCTCAGTGGCAGTGGCCACTGTCAGGGCAGCTGGAGCAACTCCTGAGGTTAGTTACAATTCGATTATCGATTATGTTTTAGCCGAAAATATGGGTTGGATTCTGTTTACCCAGAATTCAGTTTTGATGATTGATTTGATCATTTAAGGATCATAGGAATTGATTTTTTTGTTTTCTGCAGCTGAGAGATAGCATGCGCTTTGTTGAAGTGGCTTTGGTAGAACCAGATAAACGTGTCGTAGCACTGGCAGATGCGTATTTCTTCCCTCCCTTCCAGCCGTCATTGCTTCCCAGAACCAAGGGTGGACCAATGATTCCTAGTAAACTTCCTCCGAGGCAAGCGAGACTTGTGGTTTATAATAAAAAGTCAAATGAGACGAGCATCTGGATTGTTGAACTATCGGAGGTGCATGCGGCAACTCGAGGTGGTCACCATAGGGGTAAAGTCATTTCATCCGAAGTTGTTCCAGATGTTCAGCCCCCCATGGTATATAAACCCAGCTATTAATTGTAGTTTCTCAATTGTTATTTATGTGTTTTCTATTAAATAAAAAAGAGAATTTCATCATTGTTACTGAAAATACAGGATGCTGTTGAATATGCTGAATGTGAAGCTGTTGTGAAGGACTTTCCTCCATTTAGGGAAGCAATGAAGAAGCGGGGTATTGAGGATATGGACCTTGTGATGGTGGATCCCTGGTAAGTTTCTAAATTTAGATTCTCTCAAATAAATACACTGGGAGAAATGATTTCACTCTATGTTACTTCTCTGCATAATGTTGCGGAGTGTGTCTCATCTTATCAGGTGTACTGGATATCACAGTGGTGCTGATGCTCCTAGTCGCAGGCTTGCTAAACCTCTTATCTTCTGTCGAACTGAGAGTGACTGCCCTCTGGAAAATGGTTATGCTCGTCCAGTTGAAGGAATCCATGTGCTTGTGGATATGCAAAATATGGTGGTTCTTGAGTTTGAAGACCGTAAACTTGTTCCCCTACCTCCTGCTGATCCACTGAGAAATTATACTCCAGGTGAAACACGAGGAGGTGTTGATCGAAGTGATGTGAAATCCCTACAGATAATTCAGCCTGAAGGACCAAGTTTTCGTGTTAATGGGCACTTTGTTGAATGGCAGAAGGTTCTTGATTATTTTATGGAACTGTACCATTGGATTGTCTCACATCAGCATGTATTGATTCTTATTCTCTTTTTATTTTTCTGGTTGGCAGTGGAATTTCCGCGTTGGTTTTACCTCCAAGGAAGGCTTAGTTATCTATTCTGTAGCATATATTGATGGTAGTCGAGGCCGGAGGCCTGTGGCTCATAGGTTAAGTTTTGTTGAGATGGTTGTTCCTTACGGAGATCCAAATGATCCACACTACAGGAAGAATGCATTTGATGCAGGGGAAGATGGGCTGGGTAAAAATGCACATTCTCTTAAAAAGGTCAGGATACTTTCTTGTACCCTTTTCCACTTCATATCTCTATGTTTTTTGTATTAAGGACACTTTTTGATGTGGTTTTGTTGTTGCAGGGTTGTGATTGTTTAGGCTATATCAAGTACTTTGATGCGAACTTTACAAATTTCACTGGGGGTGTTGAAACAATTGAAAATTGTGTTTGCTTGCATGAGGAGGATCATGGAATCTTATGGAAGCATCAGGATTGGAGGACAGGTTTAGCAGAAGTTAGACGATCTAGAAGGTTGACAGTGTCTTTTATTTGCACTGTCGCCAACTATGAGTACGGATTTTATTGGCATTTTTATCAGGCAAGCTGTCATCAGCCTTAATTTCACTGGGGGTTTAATTTTCTTGTGTTTCCTTGATAACAATCAGCTGCTCCATCATGTTCGCCAATTACTAAGTATAATTTACAAATGGCCAGTACTTTAATGGGGCCGGGCTATCATCTTGTTGGCATCATTTGAATTCACTTACCATAATTAATATCTGTGTGCTTCTTATCGATTTGACCTACCCTGCTCCCTTTCTTTTGGGTATGATTTTGTTGTTTGAGGTGAGCAATTAAAGTGACGGTGATGCTTATCAACTTTCACTTTTTGTAGGATGGGCATATTGAAGCTGAGGTGAAACTTACAGGAATACTAAGCTTAGGTGCACTGCAACCAGGAGAAACCCGAAAGTATGGTACAACTATTGCACCTGGACTATATGCACCTGTGCATCAGCACTTCTTTGTAGCTCGTATGGACATGGCAGTTGATAGTAAGCCTGGGGAAACTTTCAATCAGGTCATACCAGTGTTCTTGGGATCCTTTCTTTGATATACTACAGTAGTTCGTTATATAGGTTTTAAAAATAAAAGTGACATCCAAGTTCATTTTCACAAGTCAAAGTCTTTATATCGATAGCCATTGCAAGTCATTTGAAGTACCAAGTAGCCTTGTCTTGCTGTGATTCGATGTCCAGTGTTTGTTCTGTTAAGACTTCTACGGTTATGATTCATTATTCATGTCCTGTATTGGTTTGTTGTTCAAGTGTTTCATGGGTCAGTTGATTTATTGACTCAATAAAGCTGAGCTTCAGTTGGGTATTGATGTTGCCTTATCTAAAAAAACGTTAGCTTTGCCCTCTCCACAAATCAATTGTGGGAAAAATCTACTCATGCATATGAAATCTGAAAGTTAGCCCAAACCCCAGTAAATAGGAGCCTATATGAACCCATATGAAGTTCTTGGGATAAACTTTTATGATGTTGGTGCTATATGTGAGATTCTGAAGCTTGGTTTTCTGTTATCCCGTGGTTATTTATTAGGTTCCTAGATTTTCTGAAATTAATGCCAGTGCTTTATGAAATGATGGGAAAATTAGTTTCGTATCTTTCATAATTTAAAATTTCAAGAGTAGAATTCTAATTCGCATTGTTTACATCATTATTGCCTCTGGGTCAACTCTTTCCTCTCTCTCTTTGAATATATTGATAACCAGCCCTATTTATTTCTCTTTGTTTGCTGTTTTCCCTCAGGTGGTTGAAGTAAATGTCAAAGTTGAAGAGCCAGGAAAGAATAATGTTCATAACAATGCATTTTATGCCGAGGAGAAATTGCTGAAATCAGAACTCCAAGCAATGCGCGATTGTAATCCTCTATCTGCTCGCCATTGGATTGTAAGACAACATCCTTGATTGGTTCAGAAATGAGTGAATTGTTTTCTTTACAACTGAAGTAAGCTTTTTATTGCTTAAATGCCACGTGCTGTTTTGTTATTTTAGGTCAGAAACACCAGAAACGTCAACCGCACTGGGCAGCTGACAGGTTACAAGCTAGTACCTGGCTCAAATTGTTTACCATTAGCTGGTTCCGAGGCAAAATTTCTGAGAAGAGCTGCTTTTTTAAAGCATAATCTTTGGGTCACATCTTATGCACGCGATGAAGTGTATCCTGGAGGAGAATTTCCTAATCAAAACCCTCGTATTGGGGAGGGATTGGCCACTTGGGTTCAGAAAAATCGGTCGCTGGAAGAAGCTGACATTGTTCTTTGGTGAGTGGACTTGCATTAACTAATATACCAAGTTGCTACTGTGCATGTGTGCAGTTGTGCACGTAGTCACATTAAAAATTGAATGTATCCTAAACTCTGACCGTTACTAGGCTGGGAACAGTAATCGTAATTTTTAGGGTACGATGTTAGAACTAGGAGGGTATAAATGGTCTCCGAAAACTAACCGTAAGTGAATACTGAATAAAGAGGTTCAAGATCTGATCGATGTCCGATTGTTACAGGTATGTATTTGGAGTGACACACATTCCTCGACTGGAAGACTGGCCGGTTATGCCTGTGGAACGCATTGGATTTACGCTCATGGTACGCAACATATTGTTCAACTTGTTCGTAGCTGTTCACTTGTCTATAAAATTTGTTAGATTATATACCTCTTTCCTAGGACAGTTATATTCAAGCTGTGATTGATGATTCTGGTTCACCTTATTATTTGTAACGCAGCCGCACGGGTTCTTTAATTGCTCACCGGCGGTGGACGTCCCTCCGAGCACGTGCGAGTTGGACCTCAAGGACAACGGGATGGCTGCAAAACCTATTCAGAACGGGTTACTCGCCAAGCTCTGAAAGGATGACGTAGCTACGTACGAATCACAGGGAGAGATTGTACGTATCCATCTGTATTCAAATAATGGGTATTTAAGTATTCCATATACTAATTGAAATAATGCAGCGTGCTTATGAGCACCTAGTTACTTTTAAGGTAGACGATCAACTGCTACTCATATTATAAAGCATCTGGTGCTCAAACGTCTGTGTCGAGCCCTTTGTTTTGTTTGATTACACAATGACAATGTGAATGTGATGCTGCGAAATCGATTGGGGCTGCCTTTTTTATTTTATTTTTTTATATATTGTAATATCTTTGAAATAAATGGATTATCATTTTAAACATTGTTTTTAATATTTGTTATTACATAATTCTTCCGCCCACTGTGGCTGTCCCAATCCTGGCCTCATTTGTTAATCCATGTTGTATATTTTGTAAGGTTAAATTATAAACGTCAACTATTGAAAACAAAGACACTAATCACAGTAAGTAAACTCAGTTTCGTTCACAAAGACAGCGAGAAATTTTTAGTTGTGACGAGACTCAGATAGTATATCACTTGTTCGTATGTAAGTAATGTCAAAATTTAATTTTTAAGTTATTAATTTGTGGCGTACCACAGTCGCACTGAAAAATAAAAATCTCTCCCAGTGAGTAAACTCTGCACTAATTACCAGGCAAGGACCAAGAAAGAGAGCATTTATTTTTATTTTCGGAAAAATCCGCTCATCCACGCTCCAATTCCGCGTTTACTAAAACTCCCACTCCAACTGGACCCCAGCCCTTCCTTAAATCGAAGAAAACCCAAAAAATACCGTAAAAACGGTTACAGAGCAGACTAATTGACTCGCCTCTTCCCCTAATTTCCAATCCACGCGCCCTTCCCGGGAGTGACATTAATTTTTAGATTCCCCACCAGCAAGAGCAAAAGGGGAATTTCAACAGTAGCAGCAGTCACCTGACACCCACGCAAACATATGGACGAGTATTAAACTGACAAAAGATCCTTCCCTTGTTCTTCCCCCGCATTTTTAACTCGGCCGCTGACTCAATTGACTCGCCCTCTGCAAAACAAAACACACCGTAGAAATTCCAGTGCCCGATGGCTTCGGAGGAGAGGCGAATAGAGGACCAACTGTCGTACCTGATTCTGCTGGCGGAGCGGGTCCGGACCGCCGTCGACGAGGCGGAGTCGTTCAAGCTGGAGTGCTCCGAGGTGGGGAAGCAGGTGGATCGTCTCTCGCAGAAGCTCCGAACCGTGGTCCGGTTGGCCACGGCGTCCCCGGTTCTGTACGAGCGCCCGATTCGGCGCATCGTCGCCGAGGTGTCGAAGAATCTGGAGCGGGCCCTGACCCTGGTCCGTAAGTGCAAGCGCCAGAGCGTCCTACGACGTGTCGTAACCATCACGAGCGCCACCGACTTTCGGAAGCTCTTCAACTTCCTCGAGTCCTCCGTCGGCGACATGAAGTGGCTGCTCAGCTTATTCGACCCGGACACCGCTGGCAATAACGGAATTGAACTCTCCCTCGCCCCGATTGCCAGCAACGACCCGATTCTCTCGTGGGTCTGGTCATTCATCGCTACTGTCCAAATGGGTCAGCTGCCGTATCGTATCGAGGCCGCCAATGAGCTCGCCTCGCTGGCGCAGGACAACGACCGGAACAAGAAAATTATTGTCGACGAAGGCGGAGTCTCGCCGCTACTGAAATTGTTGAAAGAGGGCTCATCGCCGGATGGCCAAATTGCGGCGGCGACGGCGCTCTATAATCTGGCGGGCGATCAGGAGAAGGTGAGGACTATTGTGAATGAGATTGGGGTGCCCATTATTGTGCAGGTTCTGGGTGACTCGCCAATTAAGGTTCAGAGCCGGGTGGCGACCCTGGTGGCGCGGATGGCGGAGCATGACAGCATTGCCCAGGAGGATTTCGCCAGGGAGAATGTGATCAGGCCGCTGGTGACGCTACTGTCGTTCGAGACGTTTGGGGAGGATCAGAATAATGATCAATTGGGTAAGCAAAGCATTCATTCTCTGATTCAGATTAATAGGGAAATGGAGAAGAGCACATTAGTAAAACTGCAATCGAGTAGCAGTAGCAGTAGCAGTGACAGTATTTATAGACCTTATTCGAATACGTATTCAAGTTCTTCGTATTCTTATCATTCGGAGGGTAGTAGCCGAGGCGGGCATTATAGGAAGGAGAGGGAGAACGAGAAGCCTCATGTTAAGCTTCAGCTGAAAATTAGTTGCGCCGAGGCGTTGTGGATGCTTGCCAGGGGCAGTGTTTTGAATAGTAGGAGGATTACTGAGACCAAGGGTTTGCTTTGTTTGGCTAAGTTGGTGGAGAAGGAACAGGGTGAGTTGCAATTCAACTGTTTGATGGCTATAATGGAGATAACGGCTGCGGCTGAATCCAATGCTGACCTTAGACGAGCCGCGTTTAAGACCAATTCTCCGGCTGCCAAGGCGGTTGTGGATCAGCTCTTGAGACTGATCAAAGAGGTGGACAGCCCGATATTGCAAATTCCTGCTATGAAATCGATTGGCTCGCTTGCCAGGGCGTTCCCTGCTAGAGAGACGCGGGTCATTGGTCCGCTAGTGACTCAACTTAGCCACAAAGATCTTGACATGGGAACTGAAGCAGCAATTGCACTGGGGAAGTTTGCTTGTCCGGATAATTTTCTCTGTATGGAGCATTCGAAGACGATAATTGAGTCCAACGCTATCCCGCCTCTGATGAAACCGCTAAGAGGAAACGAACACTGGCAGCTGCACGGATTGATTCTTCTTTGCTACCTTGCATTGCACTCTGGGAATACCAACTCTTTGGAACCGACCAGGGTGTTGACAGTCCTTGAAGGGGCTGAACGCAGTGCACTCCCCCAACATCCCGAGTTGAGAGAGTTGGTGTCCAAGGCGATATATCACCTCAATCTGTACCACACTGGAGGTCATTCGCAAAGGATGACATTTGTGCGGTGAATACAAATTCTCGGAAGGTAGAAGACCGAAGCGTTTTTGCGGGGTACGATCGTGCCGTGCGGTAGTAGTACTAGTCATTAGTTTGATACGTTTTGAACGCAAGGAAACAGGGATCATAGATAGTTGATTAATAAAATAAAAGCACAAATAGTTGTTGAATTATTATGCACTTGGCCTCATGGCCTGTCGTCCCCATAACAAAATAGCATGCTAATCAAAGAACAACTACAGATTGTTTACAATTTGTTCATGAAAACTAAAATCTACTCGCACAGGAAAGTTCAAAACTGAGAACAGTAACACCTGGATGCTATCCGTCCACCGCGGCGAGCACTTATACAAGTTTTCTCATACCAACAAAAATCTCAACTAGCTGTGTTTCCAAAACATGCCTTAGTCTCAGTAAAGAAATCAAACAACGGTTTATTTGTTTGATACGTTAGGTTAGCAGTGGACTACATATACCTGAGGACCAATTCACCCATCGTTTGCTCCCTCGCTCCCTCTGCAACGCGAATCCTGATCAACCTCAACATGTCCTGTAAACGTGAGATTGATATTGTAAATTTATTTCACACAACATGGTTGGACTTCAAAAAACCCTTTACGGATACAAGCAAATCCTCTCATGACATTCATTGAGATCCTAAGTTCGCAGTTCGGATTTCAGTGCAATTGCACTTACAAGCTAATGCTAAAGTAGAACTGGTATTTCAACTACAGTATTTCTTCTACATCAACCAGGCCACACTTATGGAAAAGTGCATACACGAACCATTGTCGATAACACAACTGTCCATATCCAATATAAGAAAGAAACTACCAAAACTCATCAGAAAGAGGACCACTATGCAACCTCAAATGGTCGCAGGAACCAAAGGGGTATTTACAAACCGTCATGAAGATGAGGACGAAGCACGCCAGTTGTCGACAATACGCATTGCATGATCACGCGAAGTTGCAGAAAGCTGTTGAAGAATTACATTCTTGACATGAGCTGCGGCACTTTCCCCAGCTCGGGTAGCAAGTTCCAAGTACACTACAGCTTTCATCTTTTCTTGTTTCTGCAGATATTACCATCAAAACTTCAATCAGTCATATACTACCACATACCATAACAAATTAAATACTTATACGGAATACTTGGAGCTAACAGAAGACTTTGGAGCAAAACCAAACGCAATAGCGTTCTATAATTCATACAGCCGATCCCACTTAGTAAGGCCTTGTTGTTGCACTTAGTGGGATAAGGCTTTGTTGTTGTTGTATGAAGAAAAAGATGAAAGCTGCTAGGCTATTTGGCCATACAATCAAACCAATGGATCCCGCTAAAACAATAATTTTATGAATGCAACATGATACTTACAGAAAAAAGAGCGACCCCATAATCATATTGAGCTTTACTGTGACCGCAATCAGCTGCCTGCTTCATCCACTTTCTCGCTTGGCTAAAACTGCGAACCAAGCCTTCCCCAAATTTGTAACACAGCGATACATTATACATGGCACGCAAATAACCGCCTTCTGCAGCTTTCAAATACCATCTAGCCTGTATGAACAAAAGAAAACTTGTCAAATGTCTGAATAAGGAAGCACATCGGGCAGACAGCGAAGCACACAGTGCCTAATGCTATCATCATACAAATGGCTGCAACTTAACAGCTAGAAATTAAATTGGAACTGCATTTAGTTAGGATATGATGGCATACTGCCTCTTGTATGTTACGATCCACCCCGCGGCCTTGATGCAGACAAAGTGCCAATTGGTACTGAGCTCGGGTATGGCCGTCGTAAGACGCACAATATAACCATTTTACAGCTTCCTTTGGATTTGGAGGTTCAGCTGCATTTTTCATAGGCACAATTAATGCAGCACTGATTGAAAGCAGTACAGTTACACCCAGACAGAACGTAGAGTAAATTCCAATCCCACAAAAAATTAAATTCTATCACAAATTTTCATAATTTCAATACTTAAATAGTAGATAATTACTAAAATTAATACCTTGCAAATACGAAATCCCCAAATTGCACTGCCCAGCAGGGTCGCCCAAATCCGCAGCTTTCTGATACAAATCGACGGCCTTCTCCTTGAGGCCCCTCTCCCAGTATATGAGCCCGGCGTCCACCATAGCCATGGGGGAACCACAAGCCGCACCCATCAGAAACGCGTCGAGCGCCTTGTCCGTATTCCGACTGACTCCTCCGCGGCCGTGCTTGAACCGCTTCCCCCACCGCATGTACATCATCGCTTGCCTCAGCTGCTGCAGCGCCTCGCACCACGCCTTGCACGCCAACGACGCCGTGCTCAGGCTCGGGTGGCTGAGCGTCAGCCCGATTTTCGTCACCAGTTCTACCGGCAGCGTCGAGTAATCACGACGGTCCGTTGATGATGATCTACTAGCGGAGGTTCGATTGCCGTGCTTCGTCCGGTGAAGATCGCTGTGATTTCCGCCCTTGGCGCTCCATAGCGGGAGCGCCTTGAAGCGGGAGCCGTCCAATCCACCAGGCCACGTCCTCTGCTTCATCTCCGTTTATCAGAGGATTTGCAGACCCACAGTCACACTCTCGCGGACCGACCGACAGTTTCGATAGACTTTCTTCTCTTACAGGATCATTTCGCTACAAGATTTTCGTACATATGATTAAATATGGGCCAATCCGTAGAGCACCCTGACGATTGGTGGGTTGATTTCTATTTGAGTTTGGGCTTTTGCTCATACACGCCCGTTGGTCCACTTAATCCCCAGCCCAATCCTTCCTTTTTCAATTAGGTTTTTTGTTTTTTTTTTTTTTTTTGTGGAACAATTTTCTTTTTGTATCATTGGAGCCTTTGGAGGAAGGGAAACTGAACTTGGAAATTCTTCTATAATTGTGAACATCACTGGCCCAAAAAATTCTTTGATTGAACAAGTTCAAAAGAAGAATAACAATTTGGGATTTTTTTTCCCTTCCCATTATGGCTCAATGTCTCCATTAATTCGAGAGTTTAACGACACACTTAATGTGTTCGTTCGAAATGAGAATTACCAATGCACAATCTTCCCGTTTGAATAAGCTTTAAACTTCTCTCTTGCACCATTCACTATTTTTAGACAATAAATTACAAAATACATCAGTCATAATTAAGTATTGCGCTCTTTATTCATAAAAATAATTTTGTATCCAATTAGTTACAAGTAAAAAAAAAATATTACTAAATCGTAATATTGGTTCTAAAATCCACAATCAGCCGCTTTAATTTCCTTTAGTGGAAGAATAGGGTTATAATATTTGTGTCAAACATTACACGTGAGCTCCAACATAGTAACATTTATTGACTCATAATATTCAAACTAGGACCAACAACTTCATGGGGGAGTAGAGTCAAACTTGGCGGTGGAGGCACTGCCACGACCATTGCTTGTTTTGTATGGTGGTGCACGGTGGTGGCTCCCAAAACCCCACTGCCTAGTCGTTGCGAACTTTTTCAGGCATGAAATTCCAACCTGTAAAATCCCCTCCACTGTCAGCAAAATGGACCCCCACATCCACATGCCGCCCAATCACTGATCACTTCTCTTTCTAATTTTCTATATACGTAAAGGATGGATAATGTTACGGATATCTTGTAATTAAATCTTATATTGTAAACTATGTAGATAAATGTTAAGAAGACTTCTTTAAAAGTCAATTTTTTTTTATAGATTTTCCGACATTTTATATTTTTTACACAATGTGTCATAATGTTGGAACAAGAATTAACATTAATCTATGATGTAGCTGAGAGCCCATGTGGAGTCTCACTTTGACAGAGTCCCCTTAACATTTCTCAACTATATAACATGATTGTTGATGATTAAATTATTATTTAACTATTAATTAACGTGCTTATTTTTTTATTACAAATATGATTTGAAATTTTAATTTATATAGCTTTACTCTATATGTAAATGTTAAAATGTCGCATGTTAATCAGTTTTCAGTCGTCACAAAACTAGTTGTAAATTTCGAGGAAAAAGATGGAACCGGATCTCCTCCTTAGCATAGGGATGGGGATCCTCTTGACCAGTCTATTTGGACCTTTAAAATTTGATCCAAATGCTATAATAATTATAACTTTTAGAGGACTCTCCTGTTTGTAGTCGTTTGATCAAATTTCAAGAGCCCAAATAGGCTGGTCAAGAGGATCCCCACCCTATGCTCAGGAGGGAATCCGGTTTCGAAAAAGATTGCTTGCACTATACACATGTTGCCCCCACAAGAAAATAAAACAAGATTTAGATCTTTCTAGTTCAATGTTTATGGAGTGAAGGTCACCAGGACATACATCTACATATATAGAGAAGAACTTACATAAAACTGCGGAATTGTTGAAACGTTAATGCAGTGGTACTTTAATTACAAGATATGTTTTAGCGTTCTTATTTCATCACGTGTCCATTGTCATTAGGTGTATAATGTACTTTTTGAAGTGTCAACATTTGTTGAATAGTAATGTCATTGAGACTGAATCTTGATTAATTATATGAAATAATTTCTCTTTAGTTACAGTATTCAATTGTCATTCTGTAAGTAAGCTAAAACACGTGACAGATGGCTTGATATAGTTTAAGATAGCGTCACTTTAGTATTCGGATTGCATGTTAGTTTCACCGCTCATCTACGAAACTTTTAATTGTTAAATAATTTTTCAATAAGTCAAAACTTGGTGAGGACGATGAGTGAAACTTTGACGCAACTGGAGTGGTTAGTTGACTGGGATTTTGTGTTCTTTGAAATCGTGATTAGTTGAGTGTATTAACAATTCTTAATCCCTTTGTGGGTTAAGTATAATGTGGTACAAAAACTACTTCCAAATCCGTATTTGGTGGTGATATGACATATTCTAGCATAATCACGGTTTAAAAATTATTTCTTCCCTTGTCGTTTTCTAATAATGTGGTTTAGCAAAATAATATGTGATGTAATCCAATACGAAATATGAACCCTAGCAAATTAGCAATCGCATGCCACGGGGTCCAATATTTTAGTAAATAGGTTGTTGAGCTTTTATACATGTTTTTCGGATTCGAAACTCCACCTTTCCATAAACTATTATAATAGTTTCGAACTTTCTTCACCTTTCTAATAATAGTAAAATTAAAAAATAAAAATAGCCATAGCATGCCAAGAATCCTTACTAAATACATGAGATTTTTCAGTGTGCTTGGAACATTGGTGGTACACCTAAGTGCGGATGGAAATAAGGAACAAGGTTGTACCAGGACCACCCGAGTCTAAAAAATACACATTTGAAGGGTCTTACAAGGACCCTCCGAATGTTTGGTACGGTCCCTTTTGTACTTACTAAATATTTGTTGTAATGTATGCTAAGCATATTTCGACATGTTGCATTGATAGCACTCGACAAGTTTTCTATATATCACTCATTAGATTGTTTCAGCATATGCGATATATGTCAACATGTGCATAAAAACCCTACCAAGTAAATAAACTGATTTTTTTTTGCACGCTTCGCGCTTTATTTCTATCTAAAAAACTTGTATTTAACACTGGAACCCCAAGGTTCAAATCTTAGATCCGCTATTGGATACATTATGTGTTATTATACAAGTGACATAAAATCTTATTTTTCAAGTGTCCCACTACTTGTGTTCCGAGCACACTAAAAATTTGTTGCAAAATACCATTTGATGTCTCTGCCAAATGTTGTACGAGAGATGCTCTGATCCCAACAATTGTGTATACTGCAACACAAGAAATATTTATACCATATTTTTGTACCACATTTCTATACTACTTTAGGTGGCATCTGATGTGGACAGCCACATTATTTGAAAAATTTGCAAAACCCGAGAAAAGGAAGGAGTAAGACTCCTCGTATATCACAATCATCATTTAATTAACTAGTTTTTCTTAATTATTAGTTTATTAAATAATGAAGTAAATTTAAAAATCTGATTAATTCAAATGATATGGTTGTCCACATCAAATGCCATCTAAGATGATATGAAAATATGGTACAAAAACATGATATGAATAACATTCCTCTAATTAAATTAGGTCGACTAACTGAACCATAAATGCCCCCCTTCACTTATTGTTTTAATATACATTTATAGATTCTCTATGCAAGACTTATTGAAAGACTTATGAAGACGAGAACACGTTATATTAAATGAGTTTATTATTATTGTGGTGTTTTGATTGGATAATGTAATGTTTTGAGAAGAAAAAGTTATCCATTACATTGTATTATTGAACAAAAAGACTATATTAACGGTAAATTCGTGTTATGTAAGTCTTCTTTTGAAGACAAGATGTTTAAAGAAAAACTTACTGCTACTCAGTTTTTGTAAACGTTGATAGAGTTTATTTTTGTTTATTGATAGGTTGGGTATTTAAAGTATCGAATGGTCTTTTAGAGCTTCGGTACTTGAAACCTAAAATTAAAGTGAGTAACAAGTAAGAACTAGAAACTTAGGATTCTCTCCTCTTCTATTCTCCTCCTCTTCTCTCACACTTTCATTTGTATCTCTGTCTTAATCAAAAAATCAATACAAGATGTGGACATGTCTTAATCGTAACTGTTTAAATAGGATGGGAGAAAAGAAAAGAGAGATTAGGAGGATAGAGAATCATTCTCCTTAAACTCCAAGCTTTAAATGATTATACACCCAGCAACAATTTACATATTAATAAACCATTTCAAACATAAAGAAAAGGTAGTGATATCCACACTTTTTTTTATTTTCCATACACCTCTGTTAATTTTTTGTCCATTGATCTTCTTCAATTTATTAGATCCAACAGCCATAAATTGAGAGGAGTGTGAGCGGTAAAAAATGGGTACGTGGATAGCACCACAAAGAAAAATTGAACAAAAGTAAATTTTCTCAATACGTCGTGCCCTTAAAAAATGTAGGGTAATGTTATTCACACACCAATTTTTACCTCTCATATGCTTGTGTTAATTTTTGTCCATTAATCTTCTTCAATTCATTCGATTCAATAATAACAAATTTAGAGAGGTGTGAGAGGTAAATATGGGTGTGCATATAACACCACCAAAAACAATTGAACAAAAGTAAATTTTCTCAGCATGTTGTGCTTGTAAAAATTATTATTCAGAGTCAGATGGCTTATAGGGTAGTGCTATTCACACACTCTTGTTAATTTCTGTTAATTGATTTTCTTTAATTTTTCCCATCAGACGGCAAAAAAAATGAAGAAAAAAAAAGTGTGAAAGATAAAAACAGATGTGCTGGTAGCACCACTCTTGTAAATAATATACAAACTCTACCATCAGCTTGAAAACAATTGGGGTTTCAAGCCCTTTCCACGAACATTCCATATTCTATTGCAAAATGGAAACTTTAGTCAAATTAAACTACAATTTGCAGAGATAAGTGGGATCACTCAATTATTGGTGTGCAAAAACTTAAGCTTGAAAGTGCAAAATAAGGGCCATTCAAACTCACATAGGATTCTAATCCTTCCCTCCCACCCCACATGTGATCTGTCCTTTTCAATTAGGGCATGACGTGAGCTATGACTCTATCACTATGTATCAATCTATCACAATTCACAATAGTTGAATATGAGTCCGAGGTGGGTGAGTGGGGGGGGGTCATCGCTCATGGCGTGTGGGACTCTCTCACCAGACTCTTAAGTCTTAACAGTATCATGATGGCTGAACTGCAAAGTTTTCTCAGCCACCTGGGTCCATGGCTCAAGGGTTCTGTGGGGCTTCCTCGGCCGGTCAATCTAGTCGAATTTGAAACTAAAACGCTAAGATGACGTTACATATCAATTATATAATCCCATGTAAAAAAGTTAAAACAATATGGGAATGCATGATAATTTTAGAACACTAGTATGTCAACAGGAGATCAAGGCGGAGCGGAGTCAAGATTTTTTTTTTTTTAATGGGCTAACTAAAATTAGTATCATAAAATCATATGTTTATTTATTTTTATATAAAATTATATAATAATCAATATAAAAAATAACAATATAATATGAACTATTATCAAAATCATAACCCTAACTGATAAATTCAATGACCATATAAATAATTAACCTACTAATTAAATAAAAAATAAGTAAGTAAAGAGATTAAGAACGTACAAAAGTGACATTCATTGGAAAATCACAACGGAAAGTAAGGAATTGCAGAGATAGGGATTTAGTTGTGGATTTAAAGAAATTATTTTTCTTCTTTTGAGTAAGAAGCACAAAGGCTAAATTACATAGGGTAAATAATATTTTTCTTTAAAGAATAAGATAAAGGGGGACTAGAGATAGAACTAATTTATAATATTTAGCATAAAACTTATTATTTACTACTTATCCTTTACCAAATATACATTAAATAATAATTTGTATTGAAATTGAGTAGGCTATAAGCATGAGTTTACAAAAGAATAGATCTATTTACAAACACTTTTTTACTTCCAACACAGCCTTATTAATTTTTTGTCAACGATCATTTTCAATTCATCTGAACCGAATAACCTAAAATTGAGAGAAATGTGTGGAAAAATAAAAATGAATACATGGATAGCACTACCCTTAGTCCCGACCTCCCTGAGCTACAGCCCATCTTAGCCTTGTGAATGGCTACGCTGCTGCAGGAGATAAACGCATTAAGATGATGGCCAGTTTGTGAGTAAAAACACATAATAACTAGGGGTGGATCTTTTTGCCAAATTGTCGTGTCTACCGTGCCATACCGATTTTGTACCAATTTTTTTGTGCAAATTAGTAATGATATAGTATTGTACTGTACCGTACCGTACCGAAATTTCATGGTACGGTATTGGTAACGAATACCATTACTACGGTATTACCGTACCATACCAAACATATAATATAATATTGGGGCTCCATTGGGAGATGTGGAACTAAATGAGGAGTACATAATTCAAGCTTGTGGGGGGTGATGAGAACAAAATTGAAATGATGAAGGAGCTTATACAAGAAAGAAGGGAGCAACGCCTTTTGGAGATATCCAATGAAGTTGATAAGTACTCCGCCGCTCCTTTTATTAGCATTGTTGTTGGTGACTTTGATCTCTTGAATTGGTAGAAATCAAACACAAAAGAGTTCCAAATTCTTTCACAAATAGCCAATGACATATTTGCAATCCCCACTTCTATCATTGTTAGTGAAAATGCATTTAGCCTAGGGATGAGGGTTGTGGACCCTTTTAGGGCATCATTGACTCCTAAAATGGTAGAATTACTAGCGTGTACTAGTGATTAGCTTAGAGCGGATAAAGTAAACTTCTACAATGAACTAATGGAAGATATGCTTCAATTTTAAAAGGAAATGGAAGAAGTGGAAACAAGTAAGATATGCTTTAATTTTTTTTAGTAAATTTGTTGTTAAATGGTTTTCAACTTTAGCTCTTCTTGTTACTAATATGTTTTTTTTGTTTGTAATGTAGGCTTGACACAAACTCAATCTTCTATAAGTTCAATGCCCCCTCCAAAACCTTCGACATCTCAAACTTGTAGAATTGATCAATGAATTTTACTTTTTGAAGTTTAGTTTCAATTTTCATTTGGTTTGAAACTTTAACTTCTATTTGGATTGTTAACTTTTTTTTGTTTTGGTTCGTAACTTCTATTTGGATTGTAAGCTTAATTTTCATCATAAATCTTGATGCATCATTTGAATTATTGTGTGTGTGAATTGTGAATGATGAATAATAGATGAATTTAGGCTACAATATATGAGATAAAGATACAATAAAACAAGTTTTGCCCTTGAATTGGGTTAAAAAGCCAAAAACAGATTTTGTCACAAAACAAAGTGGCAATTACCATTATCATACCATATCAACCGAACATTTGGCAATACCGCCGAACCCACCTAATAATAACTCCTAAAGACGCTGTCATCTCATCTTTGCGTCGCGTATACTAAGTCTCAATGCTATGGTCCAGTGGAGGAACAGTCTCACCTTATCTTGTAACCCATTGAAAGGGATTTCTTACCCTATAGACTCACAGTTTGACAACTTTTTTGGATGCTTACGAAGATTTGACTTGGATTTTGTCACTCTCTATGCCTACGCATGATCATGAATAAGAACTCTTGAAGAAAAGCAATCGCAATTGGACAAGGAACTAGAAAAAACCATTTCCACGTGAGTTAGGTCGGTTGATAAGCACTGCGTCCTTGCTTTTGAGCCGAGTTTGATTCGAACAGATTAGAATAATTTAAAACCTCGCCATGTTCAAAAAACCAAAAACCAGAAAAGAAGCAAGAGGCAAGAAATTTCGGCAATCTCACTGAACAGTGAGCAGAAACAGAGCAAAAATTCATGAAGCAATTAAGCTAAGATCTGGAATTTTATTTATTTATAATAATTACCCATTAGATAATCATCTCCTAGCTACCTTCCCAATACGAAGATCCTAAAGATCATCATTTCAGACTGAAAAAAAGCAACAAAAACTAAGGAAAAGCAAAGAAATTGGAGCCAAAAGTGCATCCAAAAACCGAAACTTTCAAAAGTCAATTGGCTCTCTCAACATGGCGTCGTATAAACACGGTTTCTAAATCTGGAGGAGTGAAGAACTCCCTAACACCATTAAATTTGCACTTCGAAGCAGCCCCCGCTTTTCGTTTTCTGGGAGCCGGCGGACACGTCAGACTCGCCGGAATTCTGGACTCTTCCGCCGTGGGAGTCGTCGAGCACTCTTCCCCGTCATCTTGCTCTACTGGGTTTGTATACAACGGCTTTAACGGCGCACGTAGTGGGATTCCGGCGACGACCCATGTTTTTTTAGGGTCGGAATCGAAACCCATGTGATCCAGCGGCTGAGATTTCCCAGAAAATCCCATTTCTCTCCGGGAAATTACAGCGGAATCGGTGAGATAAATATAGCAGGGAATAAAGGGTGGAATAAAAAAAAGATGGGTTCTTTTTATGATAAACAAAAGATGGGTTCTTTTTCCTTGCCTTTTTTGCGATGAAAACAGAGGAGGCAGGGAATAAATGGAAACCAGTGGGAAAGTGAGAGGGAAAAGATGAAAGGGACGAGAGGGAGAGAGATGGAAGGGTCGTTTGGATTTGGGTGGTCTGTTATCAGTGACAGGGAAAAGGGCGGAGGGAGGAGGGAGAGGGAAAGATTGCGCTTTAAATGTGGGAAGAGTTAATGTTCCGTTTATACCAATCAGTCAGAGAGACTTTAGAGATGGGAGTCACAGAAACAGAGAGAGAGAGAGAGAGAGAGAGAGAGAGAGAGAGAACCCGAGGAAACTCTCGTGACATAAGCAAAGTAAGAGGTAAAATAAAGAGAGAGAGAGAGAGAGAGAGAAATATATAATACCATAGGGTTGGGCGGGGTGCCCGGGGAAATAGCCGACCCGGTCCGCGGACGGACAAATGTTTCGAGGATGGTGTCATATTGACGTGAGTAATGTATATCAAAATATATACATAAGATGATATTATTGGATCGAGAAGTTATAGTGACGGTGAATTTAATTCATCTAAATTGTTCATAATATCGTCACGCAGTGTCGCTTAAGAAGTTGAAGTTATACAGAAAATTAGTTGGTGTAGTAGAAAAGGTAACTTAATTCTTTTTTAAGTTTTTACAAAGTTTGTTTACAATTGACTTTTGGAATGGCTACATTTGTTTTCTAGAAACTCAAAGTTAGTTGACAAATGCAAAAAGTTTAAAAGTACTATTGGTTTATTGAAGCACTTTTTCAAGTGCTTATATTAAATTACTTATAACAAACACGCTTATGAATTTAGATAAACAATCTCAAATCGTCTCAAATTTTTAATTTGAGACATTCTTCCAGTCCTTGCAATTACTAATTTACATATTATCACTATAGTGGGATTGATACATCATGGACTTATGATAATTTTCATAAATAAACCCACATTTTATGACATGGGTGAATAAAAAATATTACGTAATTGTATAACAATTAGTAAAAAAATGTTGGGAAATGAACACAAATTCTTTTAGCCTTTGACACACTTTTGTTTAATATTGGTCATTAATTTTGCTTGACTTATTAGATCTAATGGTTAGAAATCAAGATGAATGTGTGCGAAAGTAAAAAGACTGAAAATCAACCTCCAAATTTTTTTTTAGAGTGGTGAACTACAACTCACATGTAACCTGGCAAACCGATCATTTGTCGTTTTCGTGTCATATCCGTTATCTTAACGAGTTGTGTTGTGTTAAACCCGCTATCTTAACGAGTGACCTAATAATGAACCAATTCGTTAACGGGTAAAGTTGTTTTGTGTCGGATTACCAAGTCATGCAAGAAATTGTCATCCTAATGTCTAGATCTGGTAAACGATATCTTATCGCTTCTTAACAAGTGACCCAACAACATCTCAACATATTAACGAGTTCTTAACGTGTTACCCAATAACGTCTCGACTTGTTAACAGGTTGATCCGAAACTCATTATTTTTGTGTCGTGTTAACGGTAGTGTAAAAAATTGTCAAGCCTACTTATATGGGTGGGGTCCACGTCGGGATTGCAGTCGAGAGCAGCGTGGAACGTGGCCAGGGAGGGAGGGAGGGAGGGAGGGAGATTGACTTGGATTTTGGCGCCAAGATTTGGGGCCTGGGGATCGGCAACAGTACTCAAATATTCCCTTCTCTTTACAGATGCCCACCCTTTTTCTCATTTCTATTTTTATCTTTGGTTGCGTCACTTTGCGTGCCCTTTTCCCTTTCCTTTCTTCTTCTTTAATTCCTATGTTTTTATTTATCTTTTATTTTCTCATATTTCTTTGATTGGGATCAAAGCAATACTATTATCAAATCAAATTAAGCATTGTATAAAGAAAAACAAACAAATTAAACTACAATCGTCTTGGTGTACTCGTAAGTAGAATGAAATGTTAGAGTGATATTGGTTCTCAAATTTAATGTCTAGAGTAACAAATTATGCTTTTTTCTCTTGTTTGATAAAGTGCAAGAATGAACAATAATGTGGAGTTAGTTACATGAGGCATTTATATCCTATTAAAGGGTAAACACATCGTACTTTTGATCTACCATTCGATTCCCATCCATTCTACTTACCCATGCAGAGCTTTTTTTTGTTAGGGGTGGGCACCAAATCGATCAAACTGACGGACCCAAACTATATTAGTTGGCTTGGCTTGGTTTTGACTAAGGAAAAAAGTTCAACAATTTAAAAAATTGAACCGAAGTGATCTACTTTTGGTTTGGTTTAGTTTTGATACTTTTGAAACCAAACTGAATCAAACGACTAACAATACTTTGGTTTGGTTTGATTTCAATGGTGGTATTGATCAAAATCTAACCAAACCAAACCTTAGAATACTAGTTAATTTAGTTATATTTTTAGTGTCAAACTAGATTAACCGATTCACGTTCACACTAGATTTTTATGATAATGAAAAGAAGTTTGAGCATCTAAGTGATTGTTTATGGGAAAAAGAAGAAAAGCAAAAAGAGGAGAAGAAACAAGTGCTTTGACATCCAAAAGCAACCTTTTCCATGTTCCAAATTCGATGCTCTTTAGACTTGTTCATTAGGGTTGTAGGGACAGATCAAGTTCTGCGTAACCAGATCATGCAAATGTCAGAGCCTTCCCATTCCTCCATGCTTTTAACAGCCTGGCCACATTCCCGATTGATTTCTTCACACAAACACAAAACACCACTCACTCCCACACAAGAAAAGTGTAAAGCCATGTTTCTCAAAGTGGTATTACAACTTGGCAAGGCTTTCCCTCAAAATAGTTAGTCTTATATGTTATCAAAGATATATGTCATCAAATAACAAAATAATACTTTGTTGCTTACGTGATAAGTGAGATAAACCCAAAAACAACGTGCATTGTGCCAAATTCCTATTAAGTATGGATAGAAAACATACGTAGGCTCATTTGGATTACCTATGAAGAGAAATTATCTATTCCAATCCTCAGAAATTGTCGAATATCATCACCTTATAACTTGTCCATTCTACTTCCCCCAAAATGAAAACCCCTTCACCTGTGCTTTCATTTCTTACTTCAATATTTAGAATCCTATGATTCAATCCAGTGCCATCCAATCCAATCTCAGGTACCAAACAAGTCCTTAAAAGAGCAACTTGCATGAAACGGGTTTACCCAATGTAACATCCCGTGCAATAATCAAATATCATGTGAAGAAAAGCTAACATATGTTATTGAATTGAGACGTCACTGTAGTGGCAAACCATGGAAGTTCTCTTTCCAAAGCTAAAAGAAAAGGGTAGGACAATGTTAATGGACCCGAATGAGCAGTATAGTAAGGCCTTAATGAAGTCTCCCATCACTATTGGTCCCCATCTAGCTTAAAGTTGGAATTTAGTGCTCTGCAAGTTTACATCAGAGGCTGGAAAGCAGAATTATAAATACATACAATATTTAATATGTAAGAGGTGAAAGTAATTTTGGACAGAAGGAGGAAGTTTACAGTTTATACAGCCTAATTTGAAAAGTAGACAGGTTTGCAATGCTAGCTTTACATAAGCTGGAGGTTATAAGAAACCTTTTGATTTTCCGGATCTTTACATCCTCGAATAGCCTCTCTGATCTTCGTATTGATCCATGAACTCGTCGTTGAACTTCTTGAAGCTATCCATGATGGCCGGCATGTCTTCCTCAGCTGGTAAGATGGTTGTCCTCAAGTGGAAAACCCTACATGGAGAAGTAAAAATGAAACAATCAGAAACTGTTGTTTGATAGTGCAGCTAGTGTAAACAGAATTTACGGTGTCCCTCTAATACTTCTGTGCAACTTATTACAGTAGACTCAGTAATGCGCATCCTAAGATATGTGTCGCACGCTAGAACTGCAGATTGCTAAAAGTTATTACCCTTCTTTCTGTCCGAACCCTGATCCAGGGACGGTGGAAATGCCAGTGGCTTCCAAAAGCTTGAGACAGTAGAAAACGTCGGGAACTTTTCCAGCCCGTTTAGCAGCCTCTATCGCTCTTGGTGGCAGGCGTATTTGTGGGAATGAATACATTGCACCTAAAACCAATTTTCTTAACCGTTAACATAAACAGCCATTATTTCTATCAGGCAAACTTGAACGAGTCGTAAGGACCTGTAATACTTATTTAAAGCAACTTTTTACCTTCTGTGAAATTGCAAATGACATTTCTGCAGCTGTTAAATCCATCGGTCATAATATGTGCTCTTCTCCTCAAAGATTCAAGGATCTCCTTGCTGCAAATCAATAATTCAAATCCATAATTATTTGTCGCTTCATGAAGGCATCTCTTGATACCACTCATCACCAACGTTCCAAATCTCATATCATATTGTGAATTTCAGATAAACAAGAAATACCTATAATTACCATTTTTGAAGGTTTTCATGTATATCAAATCGTTTACATGAAAAGATGGCAAAAGCGGAGACAAAGTTAGACCTATCTAAGCAGCGACTTTGATGAACCATGGAAAAGCAGAACGGCTTTTGCCATTCAGTTTCCATTTAATAATAGGACCAGAAACATTCACGTATACTTTTAGAGGGCATACCTTTCCCTAATAAACTGCTCATATGAAATGTCTCCAGGTTTCGGAGGGTTGACCATCAGCCCCATCTGCAAATAGACCAAGTAATTTCCTAATTTAGATAAACAGTTTCGGACAGAAAGATGAGTTCTATATAGAATAGCACATCGACATATTTAGTTTTCACTCACAAATATTTGTGCAGGAACATTTGGACTGAGTGCTATAGATACAACCTTATATATCTCATCAACTGTCTGCAACATGATATCACGAAAACAAACACATCAATGAGCGTTGGAGCTTATATACTGAATGTAAGAATGCTTGAATTTATTCCATTCTACGAGAAGATGGCCTGATTGATTCAACATGCAAGCATCAAACACTAATTTATCAAGGTACGAAAAAAAAAAGCTTAACTTGTTCCAGTATTAGCTGACATGTAACATGAAAGTTAGGAGGCTTCTAGTTGATCAAATCTTAAACTTGTTTATAATCCCCTCCGTTTCATAAATTTTATAGCATTCTTGTATTTCCTTTAAGTCTAAATCCTACATGCTTCTGGAGACATACTCTGCATATCCTCGTTTTGCAATAAAAATGTTTAAGTGTGATGAAAACTCGAGTTATGCGATGCCAAAAGACAAAATAATGGAGGCACAAACCTTTGGAGGGATGTTTGTCATCTCAAAGTATCCACCCCGCTGTCCACATTCACCCCAATATCCTTTGGAGACGGTGTGGAAAGAGACAAGCTGGACTTCCTTGCTTACAGGTAGCCCCATACCCATCAACACCTACAAATATTATCAGAATTAAAGAATTACTTATCGATTGGAGCTGAAACTACAAGGAAAGGCACATGCAGTTAACATTGATAGCTAAAAGTATTTACCTTTCTAGCACTAATAAAGGGGCGCTCGTCCTGGTATATATTCTGCTGATAAACTTCGTCCCCAAGCAAGACTAGGCTTTCGTGGTAACAGAAGTTCAATATTTCTCTCAAATTAGCTTCACTAAGACACTGACCGGTGGGGTTTCCAGGGTTTATAATCACCATCGCTCTTACCTGATTGTATTGCACTAAATATTTAGTTGGTAATAAAAAGCATGACAGAAAGCCAACACTGATTGCAACCACAAGAAGAAATTGACATTGTTTAACCCTATATTCAGAAGGGCGTAGATATTAATCCAGGAGGTAAAGGGAGAACATTGGAGAGGGAATTTCTCCAAAGGCGTGCGGAAACAACTCTATAGTTTGTGAAATCCTTATATTGAAAATTAATCAGCCAACATATTAAAATGCCTGCTAAATGTCAAAACAGATTGCGGGCTGCTCCTATTCATCCATTCATCTAGTTTACTCTTAGTTTGAAAACACATATCCTGCAATCTTACATAAACGAGCCAAAGAAAAAGATACTAACAGTGATTCCATTTGCGCGAGCCTGTGCAACTGACTGGCGAAGATTATTAACATCAAGACCCCAATTTGCTGTTTCCTCTAGGTAATATGGAACAAGAGAACCGCCAAACAGAGATATTGCAGCCGAATAGAGTGGGTATTGTGGGACTGGAACCAGAATCTGCCAGCATCCAAAATATGATTATGTTCGGAGAGTATTGAGGTGTCCAAGAAGAAAGCCCAAAAAAGAAGAACATTTATATAATCTGTTATCTATTGTCATTTAGGAAGATATATTACCCCATCCCTTTCACCACGGATAATAGCATTCAAGATCTGCATCACACCTTTGCTGGCACCATCGGTGAGATATATGAGCTCTGGGTCACTGCCATTGGGGCACACCAAAAAAATAACAAACACCTTAAATCACAACTTCAGAACCAAATTAACAACTTTATTGCCTCTGGGAATAAAAAGTACAGTAAAAGGATTGAAATCTAGCAACCATCACCTAGGATACCCATCACGTTTCTCAATGAACTCTGCCACTTCCTTCCTAACTCCTGGAATACCTCGGGAATCACTATAAGCACCTACACATACAACGTGAAGGGAAATGTTTGTTTCAAGTTGATAAAAGGAGCTCTTAAACTTTGGCGGCCCCAGAAACAACTTCTCAGCTATGTTTATTGCAGATAATGGGGACCAAGCAATTTCATGTTTATAATAACCGGCAATAGCAAGTTAGAAGGTAGGAAGAAATTATTGGAGATATAACATAATAATTACACCAACTATTGACAATATAAGACGTTTTTCTAGCTTTTAAATACAAAAGAAAAGTTCCAATTAACATGATTCAGTCAGATACTGAGAAAATTTGATCATCACACCATGAACACGACATCGACTGGTGATCACTAGGGCAGATCATTGAGGAGAAAGGAAAGGAAGATCTTATAAAATATGCTAAATTTTGAAATAAAAGAACATGTCTTTCAAAAAGTTAAGATTGGCAGCACCAGTTAAACTATTTACCAGTTGTGTGTGAGTGTGTGTATTAAGGTTTTGGGAGTTTAATACACGAAAAATCATTCTTCAGTGAATTGGATATAATCAAGTTCTTTTATCATGACAACATCACACGAAAGGCAGGTAAGGCAAACTGATACCTAGACCACCCGAAGTAATTGAAAGATAGTGTTTAGCTCTTGAAATTGCATCAGCAGGAAAGAGCAGCCCTACATTAGGGTCATCTAACAGAAATGGAGCTTGGCATAAAGCAACCACCTACAACAAAAGATTACTTGATCAGAACAAGTTTTACAGACAATTCAAGTTAGCAACTCAAACAATTCAACCTAAAAAAAGTGAGTAATAGCTTAGCAACAAAAAAAACTATATGAGAAAATGAAGGACCTGGCGAGGGAAAGTCAGTGGCTTCTGTCCTAGAGCGTGAGGATTCCCAACATTTGTGAAAATAATCTGCAGACAAGAAACTGAAATAATGAGACAGCGCGAAAATTTGATAGAATTGTCATTGGGACTATTAATCCACTTAAACTCTGTTCTGTTGCCATATATATGTTAAGTTGATTGCAGTTAAGAAGACATGCACGCCAATTTTACAAGAGTGAAAGCCAAGAAAAACCGCATTCCCACAAAAAAAAAAAAAAAAAAAAAAAAAGTGGCATCTGTACCTTCTTTCCTTCCTTCTGAAGCTCAGAAGCTCGAAGATACAGCTCGCCTCTAACAGCATACTGAACCTTCTTCACGTTCTCATTCAGTGACTCATAGTCCAATGCCTTAAGGGGCATGATGATAGTTTTACGTTCTTAAAAGTTTTACTCCAATGCAATGAGAAGGCAAAGCAGCCAATTTATGTACTCACTCCCTAACCTGCAGATTTTCGGAGTAAGTTATAATAGTAACAAGAACTAAAACAAAAACGATCATATGGAAAAATTAAAGGGGTTCTTCACAAATAATTCCTTGAAAAGTCAAAACTCCATTCCATAGTCAAGAACACTATTTTAAAGAAGAATAACCCTGGACCGCACCATTATTGCATTTCTCACTAAGATTATCAGTTCTCAGGAAGACTACACTCATTGAGTGAAACGTAGAACGAAAGACGAAAACAAATATATATGGTGTGAAGATGGCAGCTTGAATATCGACCCAGTCACCACCCAACTTAAATTCCAGAACTCATTAATTATTCAACTAAATTCTGTATGGCCTGCAGTTTTTTCAGTGTCACCATGTAAGGTGACTATGACAGGGGCAACTAAACCAAAAATTAAAATTTCATATTAATAATAAACTAATTCACTGATTGGACTAATCATCCTGATTAACAAACTAAAATTAAGAGAAAGCAAAACCACGCCAGCATTAATAAGAGCAACCGCAACCGCAACTATCGAACCGAAAGCCTAAACAATTATATCACAACAGATGAATCCTATAAAACTTGGAAAAGATGTAATATTTTGTTCAGAATCACCAAAAAAAGGACACCCCAAATGCGGAAAACCGAAAAAGAAACGACTGGAGCTGGCAAATTGTAAAACTACAGGATGAACCAATGAGGCTCCGATCACATATCTTGACCAAAGACCAAAACTTTAAGTTAATCACCAACCAAAAAGTAAACCCATTCGGCAGATTAACACAGAGATAATAACCCAATTCAACAAAAAGCTCAAGAACAAAAAGAGAAAGAAAGAGAAACTCAGAAAGGTACCTGTGAACTTCTGGGTTGGCGGCGAAGTCTCTGGAAGGTGCAGGGAAAACCCAGGTGGGTAGTGTTCTTCTGGCAGGGAAGATGGACGCACAAGTTCACAAGTGTGCTCTGAAGTATAAAAAATGAGGGGTTTATTATTATTGTATGGGGGAATGGATCAGAGAGAGAAGGGTACGAACATTATTATGTGGTACATGAAGTGAATGCAATGGCAGCATCAGAGCCACTGAAAATATTTAAACGGATTATTGGTATAATTCTGCCAAGGGAGAGGATAAATCTCTTGCGAGAAATGTGGTGCAGCTTTAACACTCTCGCGGTCCTCCTTCGGCAGATAACGAGAGCCTTTTGGCCTTCATCTTATTCACACAGAATAATGGAGTGGTTGATATTTTCCATCTCTCTCACTTCGGCAATTTTTTTTTCTTTTTCTAACTAACGATAATTTACGCTAAGGAAATGGAAAACAGAATCACAATCAACTAGTAATGATGCAGTTCAAATTCGTTTTTAATAAGAATCAAACATAAGACTTATTAGGCCAAAGTCGTGATATAGCTGCAGTCAACACCACTTGAAGTGTTTGAGTTGATTTGTAATTTTAATTTTCTGAAAATATGAGTACACCCCTTGAAATTCAATTTTCTTTAACTAAAACCCAACATGGTAAATTTCTCTAACAAAAACCCAATGACTAGGCTCCAACTAAGCAATATCCATAATTAAGTTTGACTTGGCAAATTTTGTATTTTTGGATGTCTAAATTACCCCTATTAATACTTACTTTGGATCTCTCACTTATTATCTACATTTATTTTACATTATTTCATTCAATTAAATGTCTTCAAATACCATACGGGGATTTGGAAAAAAAATTTAAATGTTATTATTTCTATGCATTTAAGAACAAAAATTTACATGATAACATAGGTAAATTATTTTGCACATCATATATATAATAACAATATATGTTCCTAGTAAATTATGTAATGATACATGCAAAATAATTTACCTACAAAATAAATAAATATTTTAAATACCAATATTTTGCAAAAACAAAAAAAAAAACAATTTACCTACATGCAAAATAATTTACCTACAAAATAAAAGAATGTCGATTGATTGCACACTATATATAATAATAACAAAATGTGGCTAGTATACATGTAATATCACTTGAAAAATAATTTACCTACAAAATAAATAAATGTTTTTAGCCAATTGATTCAAAATTAATTAATTACATATTATTTTACATAAAAATATAGATAAATTATTTGCACACATATATATAATTTTAACAAAATGTGCCCAATACATACATACAAAATAATTTACCTACAATGATTGTCAAACAAATAAAAGAAATGAAACATATGATGGTAAGAGAAGTATAAAGTAAATAATTTTATAATAATAAGGCATTTATTTCCCATAATTATGATGGATAATTAAATTCATTAACATAATTATATTGTTGTGGCACAATTGTAAATAGTTTGAAAATAGGGTAAATTACACCATAGCCCCTCAGGTTTGAGGTCTATTACAACCCCGTACAACATCTTTAAAACATTTCACTTTCATACCTCAAGTACTATTTTATTTCAATTTCATACAGCCGTTACATTTTCCATCCATTGAACCGTTAAGTGTTGACGTGGCCGCCACATATATGCCACGTGGCTGCCAAATGTCTGCCACGTGGCAAATAAAAATAGTTTTTTATTTAAAAAACCTAAAATTTCCAAACAAAAAAAAAAAATTTGGGTAAATTACACCATACTCCCTCAAGTTTGAAGTCTATTACAACTTCATACAACATCTTTAAAACATTTCACTTTCATACATCCAGTACCATTTTATTTCAAAATAACATCTCCGTTAGATTTTCCATCCATTGGTTTGTTAAATGTTGACGTGGCTGCCACATTTGTGCTGATGTGGCTGCCACGTGACAATTTTTTTTTATTAATATTTTTAAAAACCTGAATCTTCTCAAAAAAAAAAAAAAACCCTGAAATCGTCTTCCTCGACTCACCCCCCCCCCCCCCCCAAATCCCACTCGAGCCACCCATTTCTCCTATCCCCCATCACCCACCCCCAAAAATTCCACCCGAAATTAGATGGATCTACTACAAAATGGTACTGGATGTATGAAAGTGAAATGTTTTAAAGATGTTGTATGAAGTTGTAATAGACTTCAAACTTGAGGGGTTATGGTGTAATTTACCCAAATTTTTTTTTGGTTGGAAATTTTAGGTTTTTTAAATAAAAAATTATTTTTATTTGCCACGTGGCATATATGTGGCGGCCACGTCAACACTTAACGGTTCAATGGATGGAAAATGTAACGGCTGTATGAAATTGAAATAAAATAGTACTTGAGGTATGAAAGTGAAATGTTTTAAAGATGTTGTACGGGGTTGTAATAGACCTCAAACCTGAGGGGCTATGGTGTAATTTACCCTTGAAAATAATAGGTATTTATTTGTTTACATGGTAGTCTACTTCAAATTTGGGTTTTATTTGGATGTTTAAAATGAGATGGGTTTTTGTCAAGAAAATAAGTGTTGCATGGGCTTATATCTAAAGAACCCTTTAATTTTTTATCCAATATTTGTAACTCTTATCTTTACCCAAGTTGGCTAAGTGTAGGACTTGTTTCAGATGTTTATTGTATGGGCAAACGTTTGTAAGACCATTTCTAAAGAAGATGTCAAATTTTAAATGAAATGTCATGTAATCAAATTTGAAGGTATGATTTTCATATGTCAATTATGTCAAATTTGACATATGAGAAAATGTGATGTCAAATAATTTTTAATTATTTTATTGTGTAAGTTCCATTATTGCACCAATTATAGATTTTGAAAATTTATAATTAATTGAATTATTTTTAAAATGAGTCCTACAAATATCATTTATAACAAAAAATATATATCGGTTAAAAAAAATTGACATTGCCATTTCAGTCATCAAATTAACATTACATTTATCTTTTGACATCTCATTTAAAGATGCTCTAACTAATTTAGCGCTTCTGTTTGTATTTTAAACGATACTATATTTGTATGATAAGATGTCGTATTAAATGGCATGTCCAATGATTTGCATCTCCAAAAGCACGAGAAAAAAGACTATGAGTCACATTTGGGGAATCTCATTGATTTTATGTACGACATACTTAAGTAATAAATATAACAACCTGTCTCTAAATTTACATTTTTATTTATTTTAATCGAGGTAATTGACGAAAATGCCCTAGAGACGAGGGTATTGACTTTCGTTGACCAGCTTATAGTGAGACTTACGAAATGTTCTTTTAGCGTATCCACGTAGCACTCGTCACTATAAGCGCATAGGCGAAAACTGTTTGCGAATCCAGATTATAACGGTATAGTTACGGATGTTTGAAATTGTTTATTTAAATTTTAGTTTATAAATTAATTAAACTCCCAATAGGTGGGAATGAGAACCAATCAAGGGCTTGGTTTTGGCCCAATCAGTTTTGTTAAAAGAGACCAAAAAGATATTAGGGTGAAGGACTAATTAGGAAGAAAATGGGAGCGACCAACCAATTAGGAAGAAAGAAAAAAAAAAGGATTTCCTCTTCCCGTCGACATACACCCGCACACCTAACACGACCAAATTTCGGCGGTTTTTGCCATTTTTTTTCCATCAAACCACCACCATTCAACACCTACAACCTCCTCCACAACTTCTCATCTACCATCTACACTCAAATTTGAAGGGTTTCAGGTCCAAAACCGTGTAGAACCTCACTGGAGCACCGGAGATGCTTGTCGGTGGTTCCTCTGATCCTGCAAGTTTCACCACCCACCACTACCCTTAATCAACTCCCCTTGGACCTAGGAACTAGACCCAACTAGTGATAGGGGCGTTGGAACACTGGAGAAGTCTAATCGACGAACACCCATTCTAGGGTTTCCATATTTGACATCCGTTTAGTGAAATTACGATGTTTTAATGTAGTTTCGTAGTTGACCACCTCGTTGGCTACCACGGGGTCTTTATATCAATTGACCCAACTAGTGATAGGGGCGTTGGAACACTGGATAAGTCTAATCGACAAACACCCATTCTAGGGTTTCCATATTTGACATCCGTTTAGTGAAATTACGATGTTTTAATGTAGTTTCGTAGTTGACCACCTCGTTGGCTACCACGGGGTCTTTATATGAATTGACTATCCAACCGTTGGACTGTCACCAAACCTTAGTACATTATAGTGCGTAATATTTGAAGACCATAGAAACTTAGGGATTGGGAATCCAACGTACAAATCTTTCCAAATTAGATTCGTAAGTTCAAAATTAAAACATCGGTCGTCACTTAATTTTAGTAATTGGCGGAGATCTGACCGTTGGATCATTCCGAAATTTTAGGATGTTGTTCTAGAAACTTATTGAAACTCTTGGGAAGTTACAGATCAGAAATTTAGATGTGGATCTTCCAGATCGAGTTACGTAGGTTTGTGGACCCTACCGTCGACCTTTAACTAACGGTTGACTTTTGGTCTATGGGTTTCAAATCATTCTAGAACGTCATTGGGGATGTGTTTTACGTAAGTTACGTGTTCTATCGATAAAAATTCTGAGTTGTGATTTGATATTTGTTCTAGGCGACGATCGTTCATGACGCCTCGATATTCGTGCTAGGAAGTTGTAGCGCGAACTCCAAGTGAGTGGGTATTTTCCTTTTTATAGTATGTATATATAAACTTTATAGTTTCTGCAAATGCTTTTGAATTGATTTATGCATATCATGCAATGATTAAATATCATTATTAGAAATGTTGTACTATGGTGAAATGCTCAATGATCCTACAGAATGCTCAGGTAAGTTTATTATGTTGATTGAAATGGTTGAATCATTATGACATGCTTTATCATATAGTCTGCTCATAATTGCTACACCCCATATGATAGTGCTTAGCCCAAGCTAGGCTAGTTCTTCATGCGTCGTTCACATCAGCACCGCACGCTCGCCTTAAATCCAAGTAGGTGTTAGTCTTGTTGTACAGACTGCATTAGGCAGTTCCAACTCGTACGTGACAGCGCATCTTCATGTGATCGTAGCATTGGAGCGATTATTATTATGCATAGTCTTGTCGTACAGGTCACATTAGGTCTCCAACTCTTGTGTTAGCATAGATTGATGAGCCATATGTGTAGTCGTACATATTACATTAGGTGACTTCGATTGACATGTAAGTACAGATTTTTTAGCACATGATCATATTTATATAGCTGATGAGATATTCTGCTGTGGTATACTTTTGGATTTACTATTGGCATGCATTTGATTTCATACTTATACGTAGTATGATTTTCTAGAAACTATATAGGTTTTACAATGGGGGGTTATAACGCTTTCAAAAGGTTTTTACCAAAACTTTATCTTTAAGCCCACTTACCCTTATTTTTCGCCCTTCCTGGTTTTAGTAGCTGAGCTTTCATATTGACGAGAATTCTTGGCAAATCTTTGTGTAGAAGATTACCATCGATGGTATAATTCTCACCCTATTTTACTATATTGTACTTATGCTCTGATATCACGTGTGAAATGAGTTCATTCTTGCTCACCACACACTCTTGTATTTAGGCACTTTTAGGTTTAAATTTATTCACATTTTCCACATCACTACACTTTATGGCTTTGTCACATTCCAGGTGTTGGCTAGCACAACTTGATCCAGAGTCCTAGTGGACATTCAGGGTCGGGGTGTGTCAATAAAATTAGGAATTTGGCCGTATTACAGTCTTAAGAGGTTGTAAGTTTGATTTTAACCAAAGATAAATTTGAACCACATTAAATTTAACTTATTGTGAGGCTTACCTTAACCCTTCTCCCTTAGTGTAGATAATATCGTTTTTTTCAAAAAAAAAATCTAAAATTTGAACCATATTATTGGTAGACAATTGTGAGGCTTAACCCACTACTCCACCCCTTTAATGTACATAATATGTTAAAAAATAGGAATTGACTTGGTTTCTTAATGGATAAATGAGAGTCTCCATAATTCACTATGTGGCTAATTTACAGATTATGCTTATGATCAGAATAATTTATATTATAAAACACTTCATAAAGATCATCCTTACAAAAAATTCAATAAAATATGAGATTGTTTAGTCATTGAATTGTATAAAAACAAATGGACGGATTCAGTGAAAGCATTAAGAATTGCCTATCTATTTGCTACAATTGATTGAATAAACAACCTTATTTGTAATTGTTTTATAATCCGATCATGCCACTTCATTCAACTTAACATATGTTTAACAGCATTGACGGAATGTGAAAAGGTGGAGTAATGCTACATTTACCACATAATTGTACCGTCATTTGTATCAACTTTTTAATAAAAGTAGTGCTCACAACATATGTGAGTCCCACTTATATTATAGAAATGACACAAATATGTAATAAGAGTAGAATTTTTGAAACAAAAAAGTGATACTAAATTTGAGTTTCAGACGCAAAGTCATACAACTTGAGTTCTATTGAGCAAAGTAGATTAAAGTAGAGTTTCAAGCAGTAGAGGAAACAAGAAGCCCGGAAATCTATCGTGACAGTCCTGTCCAAGCCCAAAAGGCCCATAAACTATAGTAGTGATGGTCCAGCGGCCTAAGCCCAGGCCCATAGTCAGTTAACACTGGCAGAACAGCTGTCACTATCAGCTTACAACGTAGGGAATTTGTAGCATCAGGTGTGATCCTCCTCATCAACAAGTGTAGACTATTGAACATCTAACGGTTATAAACTAAAATTTCTTTAAAGTTATAATAATTATAGCCGTTAGATTGATCATGATCAGGAGGGGATCCAATTCCACGACATAGAGCTCTGAAAACCCCACCGAGGGTTTAAGAATTTCGAGTGGTTCCTTCCCCTCTCTTCCTCTCATCTTCCGATGACGACGACGACGACGGAGACCGTGAGGCTTCGGGTGGCATTCAAGGAGCGCCGCATTCTGAGCAAGTCACAGAGGACACAAGGACTCCGGCGGAGCTGGATTCTACTCAAACCTCACCTCCGCACCATCTCCGACCTCGCCGCCCATCTCCTCCACGCTTTCGACCTCCATCGTTCTTGCCCCAATGGCCTCCTCATCTCCGTAAGCATCTCCTCCCCATAAACTAATTCCCCAAAAAAAATTGAAATTGTAACACGCAATTTTGATTTTTTTTCGCAGATGGATGGGTTTGTGCTTCCGCCTTTTGAGTCGACCTCCATTTTCAACGATAAAGATATTATCAGGTCAGTTTATGCTTGTATTATCGAAAAATGTGGGGTTTTTTATTTTATTGGGTTTGTATTTTAATTTTTTATTTGAACAGTGTGAAAAGGAAAGAGGGCGCATTGTCTGAAATTGCATTGATTGATGATGGAACAAACGCTATTGAGGTGGAGGAAATTGTGGAGAGGCAACCAATTAATGGAGGCGTGAAGCTTCTGGCTAATGAGGAATTCGAAAAGGAGACCGGAGGATATGATAGTGATTCGGAAGAGGGTGAACCTGACCAATTGGAGGATATAGTTCCTGTTGAAAGTGCACCCGATACTGGTTCAAACAGACGGTCCAAGAAAAGGAAGCTTTCAGACAAACCTCAGAGCTCTAAGTATGTATTTTACTCGATTTTCTGGTTATTTGCGACGGCATGCAACAAATGTATCATTTGTTTAGCTGATAGAATATTTGTGTGCTATGGTTGGTATACACGTTTATTCCAGGCAAAGGATATCATCTCAAGAAAGTTGTTTTAATTGTTGACTTGTGCTTTAATTGGAACTAAAATGAAATAGTTATTTCTTCCTCATCCAGTCGAGGTTTCTTAAAATAAAGAAGTAGTTATATATTTCCTTACCACATCTATCAGCGATACTTTGGCATTCTAACTGCATTCCTGTATATTATGCAAGCGGTTAAGGTGGTTATGATATTATGCACGTTTACTGAAGCACCTGTCTTGCATTTATATATTTCAGGAGGAAGAGAATTAAATCTGCTGCTACCGCAGAATGTTCAGGTTTACCTGAAGACCTTCAGAATGATGTCCGTGCAGAGAAGAAAGAAAGTTCTCCTCAGTCTCGTGTTCTCACCAGAAAGAGTCGTTCCAAGAAGGAAAAATCGTTTAGTGTAGAGGATGGACCAGATCATTCAAGCACTCCTAAAACTGACAAAAGAACCAATGGAATAAGTCAGTCACTGCTCAATGGAAAGGGGTAGCTTTCTGGCCCTTTTATATATGATGATAATGAAATGCAAAAAGTTTTGTTCCCATAGTCACCATTTTTGCTACCTAAACCTTATAGAGCTAGGTTTTTAGAATTTTATGTTACCAAATTTCTGTAAGACTGTAAACATCTATTACTCACCATTTTTGCCCATTTTTTCTTTTCCCCAATTTTGTTTGATAGGTCCTGTCAGCTTCAAGAGAATGAAAAAAAGGGTGTGGTTTCATCTGATATGCCTGCTGAAAGTAAAAAGGTAGTAGTTATCACTATAATCTGAGATGTATGTGCTGTTTGTCATACATTTTTTTCAATATCTGCTATAAGTTTAAATTTGTCAACTCTTTTTTATCTATTTTTTTGGTCCTAGATTCCTAGTAGGAGTGCTCGACGTAAAAAGGCCAAAAGGCAATGGTTGAGGGAAAAAATGAAAGCTGAGACGGAAGAGGTAATGCGGTGTTTAAGATGATAAATAGATAAAGATTCCTCTTTCACACACATACACCCACTAGTGCACATGTGTACACACATGTGGGAGTATTTGGTCCTTCAGCTTAAGTTGATTTTCTGAAGTAAATATATCTGCATTTTTACAAGAGGGACTACTTTTTTTCTCCTGAAATAAAATTTTCTATATCATTCCAATTTGCAGTTACATCAGACGCAATTGCTCAAAACAAATAATCAGCAATCAACTGGTAAAGATAAACGTCAACAACCAAACACAAACAATGAAGGAGAGGATGAACAATCAAACACAGATAGTGACGGAGAGGATGAGCAAATGAAAACAGATAACAATGAAGTGGATGAGCGACAAAACATGGATAAGGATAAGGAGGAGTATATTGTTCCTGTAGTAATTAGGCCAGGACATATTCGCTTTGAACCCCTCGGAAAAGGTATGTATGGGTCATATCTTTGGATAGACAATTACTTATGGCATTTGAGTTCAGCAATATTTTTTATGATGTCATACTGGAATTATGAATAATTTGTTACTCCAATTATCTGATGTGTATACTTGTTCCAGTGGATGGAGATCAGCCTATTCAGCAGAATAGAAGTCCGGTGGTATGTTTCTCTTCTTTAGATCATTATAGACTTTTCTTCTTCTGTAGGGGCTACTGAAACTACTAAAAAAAAATTTCTTTCTTGAAAAGTAAGATATACGGTCTTGGAGGCTTGAAAAGAGTTCTTAATTGGCTTAATCTATTGAGATATGTGATTTCTTCATAATTGTATGTCCTGCCTGCTTCAGGAAATTTTTCAGTGGAATGGAATAACCAGCAAGAAGAGGGGTCAAAAGTGGGGTATGGAGAAAACACCACATTCAAGAAGTGACCACGAAGATCTGAATCAAGAGTCGCCTGAAATACCGGGTATCGAAAAAGAGATTCCTGTAAATGACCACATGGACTTCGATAAGCTTGAGCTCTGTACCTCTTTACCTAAGGTTGGTAGCTTTCCTGATTTCCGTTTTGTTTGCATGTATATTTGTTTGCCTCATCTAAGAAAAATGTTAGAAAAATAAGAGTTATTGGCAGTTGGCTTTTTACAATCGCACCTTTTAGCTGCTTGAACCTTTCTTATGTCTTTTGCACATTTAGCTAATGCTCTGGACCACTTTTGAGTGAATAAATTGATATAAAGCCAGATGATACTGTAAATTGTTTTCCATATCAAATTCACTATTGTCCTTTATATTCCATTTGTTTTAGTATTAAGGAAATAAGTATTAATTTGCATTTTAATGTGTTGCAGGAAGGTGATCAAATTGCATATTGCTTGATTGAATTAACATCATGCTGGACTCCTGAAGTTTCCTCATACCGAGTATGACTCTTTCTTCTCTTAAATATCTATTGACTGTTTGAACATAAATCTTTACCATCAAAGATTTACTTGTCCTGTAGGTTGGAGAAGTGTCACGGTACGACCCTCAATCAAATAAGATTATGCTAGTACAGGTTCCAGAATATCCCATTGTTTTTGCAGAGACAGATGAGGCATCTGATGTGGTACCAGATACATCCCTTTACAGGGAAGATCGCTCTTTAGAGGTATTTGAAACCTTTCATAGTGTTGCAAAGTGTGATACATTCATTTACTGTTGTACTACCCTTTTTTGATGATCAATATTTGTATAATGGTCAGGCCCTTGGTAGCAAAACCAAGAGGTCTGGGGTTCGACACCTCTCAAGGTACCCACCTAGCAATTGCTAGAGTTTCTTGCCTCCCAAATGTTGTGGGGTCAGGCGGGAGGCCTAGTGATTAGTCGGGTCAAAGATCCGGAGACACTAGTTTCAAAAAAAAAAAAAATATTTGTATGATCGAGTTATAGTGATGACCAGTACCATCATCCTACGACCCTTTTTGTACTTATATGCACTCATCTTTTATTTGCCTATCAGTGGCTATGATTTACTGCTTCGTAGTCTTTGATTGCTAGCATCTGACAAGTATTGATCCTTTTGCAGGTAGATTATTCTTCCCTTATTGATGTCCGCATTGTTAAGCATGGCAACGTCAACACAGCCAAAGCAGTCCATGGAGATAAAAATGCGGCATCAGGTTCCAGGCAGCTCGACAAAGACAAGGAAACTCGTGCTGCTGCAAAAGGTACTAATTGGATTTCCACATTTCGTATCTGTTTCTGCGTACCGGATGTGAAGGCTCATTTGAAGCGTTAAGACATATGAAGAATCTGAATATGATTTGTTATTGTTGTTTACATATGTAGAAAATGGAAAAGCAAGTGCATGGGATGAAATCAGCAAGGCATTGAACGCAAAGAAGGCAGAACTGTCGCAGGAGGAGAATGGTTGGAGTAAAAACGATGGTTCAATTAGGAGCTCGTGGTCGTACAGGGGCTTGAGAGGTAGCGCATTAGGTCCAACAGTGGCTCGTTTGAGAGCTCAAGGGCTATGAAGACCTAATAGTGGGTACATTGCCTCCGAGGTAACTGCAGTCCTTAGTTTTGTGAACTTCCACGGAAGAAATAGAATACGACTTTCGCCTTAAAAAGGGTACTTCCGGTGTATGTAATGTGCAGTCGTTGGAGCAATTCAAGGCCATTTTGTTGTATAGTGTGTTGTCTACTTACATTGGAATGTTTTGAATGGTCCAACGCTAAGCAAGAACAGAAACTATTTACCTTATCAAGCTTTTTTCTCTCGATCTTGCCGGAACTGAATGTTACGAGCAGAACTCGAGGAGCAATTCGAAATATGAGTTTGATTATCATTTCAACTTAAATGGCAACACCTTCGGTGCTTTACAGGGGAAAAATATATTTTTGATTCACTTATTTCAACTGATACTACTTATCTACCGTAAAAACAGAAGTTGTAATTTCCATCAGCGTAACGCCGACTTGTTCTCTGTACATGTTTCTGTACCACTCCAGACATCACTCAAGCCGGTGAGAGGCCCGGGATGCCAACTCCCCTCTCATGTTCTGCAACTGTTGCGTCCCGACATCCCTTTAGCTTGGAAGACCACGAATCCACAACCTTCATAAAACCCGATTCTTCCAATTCTTCCAAGTCGCGATTATGTCTTCTGTATTGATATGCGGCTGAGATGGATCAGGAACTGTTCCGGCTCCTCACCTTCTCTTATTATCTGCATAAATAGGCATTCCGAGGCAAAGATTAGATATGCTAATGTGCATTAATCAGATACTGATTAGAAATTACAAAAGCAATTAAGCAATAATGAAAAACAGAGAAACAATGCATGGTAATTACCTGTACAGGGGAATTCGTAGGCGAACCCATGCGATCGAGGAAGTTGTGTCCTATGGCCTCCCAGTGAAGATGTCTATCTTCACATGTCGGACTTTGCCCTTCCTCGTGCAATACTTCGAGTCCCAACCAGACATATAAGATACCAGGATTACTTGTGCCTGCACTCGTATCTGGAGCTAGCATAAGATACGCTGATCCAGTATGAAGTTTGTGAGACTGGTGTGCCTCCACTTTATTCAAAGAAGGCCACTGGTACAAAACAGGGTAGATCACTTCCGCTGCTTGCGTGATCCTTTCAGATTTCAATTCGTTTCCATGGTGACTAACGTTCACATCTAACAGTAGGTCTTCTCCGGTGTCCATTGCATCATCGGCCATGTCCGGTAAGGAGAAGGACCGTGACCGTACCAGATTCCTCGGAACTTTTGGTGTTTCATCAACCAAAGGTACCACCATTCGAGGTGGAGGATTACTCCCTCTACGCTCCGCAATAGAGGGGGAAATCCCCTTACATGGCAAACCTGTATTTGCCATTTCCAAAGTAGAATTAGGAGAAAATGCTTCTGTAGGCGACGAGGGAGATTTTTTGAAAAGCAAGCTTGAGTTATCTACCAAAGAGATATTCTTAACATTAGATGGATCTGTGGAATCCAAGCCAGAAGGCGAAGGCTGTCGAGAAGACAAATATGACAAGTCCGACCAATTGGAAGATGAGGGTGAAAAGGTAAATGAACTGGAGTTTTCAGAGGTTGAAGGGGAGAGTGTTGGGGATTTGGAGCTGAACTTGGGACTTCTGTCAGGAAAACAAGAAAATGAATATGGTGAACCACAAAGAGTTGTAGGTAACAGTAACTTATCGGTCAGAGGAACAAAGCGCTCTACCTCTCTAAGAGTATCCGTTGCCCTACGTGGGCTTTTATTTGGATAGCATTCAAAGGAATCTGGTGAACCACAAAAGTGACGCGATGCTGATAATGGCGACGAAGGCTCGATTGGGGAAACAGAGCCTTCTGCTTCTTTATGAGTTTCCACAACCATATCCGATTCATCACTGGATGGGGTAGGCCTTCGGTTCACCTCAAAAGATGTGACCAATTCTCTCACAATTCCGCTGGCAAACTTTTGCCGCAATCTACCCCATCCATTTTCTCTGGCTGGAAGGCAAGTTTCTGATTCGGTATTTGACTCTGAAAATGGTGGAACAACCCCACCTGCAAGTACCTTATGAAATATTTCGAAATCCAAATCATATTCAGCAACCTTCCTTTCACCAACCTGACCACACATCGCTGCAGAAACCTTATCACCTGCGGAAGAAAAAGTTTCTACCTTTTTGGCATCTGTCTTGCTGGAATCTTCTGCTAGGAGTCCATTGGAAAGAGCATCCCAAAACTCCAACGGTTCTTCACCTTCATTGATGTCCACAATCGGGCCCTTTGCCCTCTCATACTGGATGACCTGAAAGGCAGCTGCCTTTGCATCATCTGACATCATTGTGTTGCAATCCTTCCCAATCCAGACGTATATAGCAGATGGAACATGCACAATGAAGGCCCCACGAGAGTCGAGTCCTTGTGCACCTGGATGTCCTAACGTCTTTGGCACCAGATGAAGAGGATCATATGATGAATGCGGGGCCATCCGATACATCCTTAACATGGAATTTGGGCTTGCAGGCACAGCATGTACCCTCTTCTGGCACTGAAGGAGTTGACAAGCAAAACCCATATTTGGGTTAGTCACCCCTCTCGCTGCCTTCACGTACTGGAACGCATCTTCAAAGCTGTGGCCCTCCCTCCACATTAGGTATGCAATGACCAGAGAGGTGGACCGAGACACTCCCTGACAACAATGCACGAAAACTCGACCGCCTTGCTTTCGAACATCTTCAAAATAATCAAACACATCATAGAGTATACTGGTAATGTCCTCCGATGGGCTATCTCGCAACCAAAGTGTCTTGTACACAAGATCATTTCTGAAATACTCGGGAGAAACAAACCCAACACAGTTGAGCACATGAGTGATCCCATTCTGCCTCAAAACCTCGCGGTTCTTAGCCACGGCATCACTTCCTAAGAATATATGATCAGCAATTCTCGAGCATTCTTTGTCGAAAAACGCAAGCTTATCCTTCTTAAACTCGAATTCTCTCCCAGCTTCTTCTGGATTCGAATTCAGAAGCGGTTTAGCCGAACCTCTCGGGGTCTGCGGTTGAGGCCAGACCCCGAGATCATCAGACCCCGCCCGCGGCCACGCCTTAACGGTATTCCTGGCTATTGAAAGGGGCTGAAGTGGAGGTAGGCAAGACCTCGCTTTACTAACCAGCTGTGGCCTCGGATATGGATTGTTAGGCTTAGAGGGTGACCGGTCAGACCACGAAACCGACCGCAAGTAGGTTTTCCGGGAAGCATTTCCGGCGAGCCGGTTTTTCTCTTCTTCCCCTAACATCTCAAAGTTTTTAAAAAAAATATTCTAAAAACTAATCGATACCCATTGAAGGATACTTCCAGGAAATAACACAGAACCAATCAAGTTGAAATTTTTGGCATAAATAGTTGGTATTGAAATTTCAAACCCTCTTTCTCTCTGCTCCTTTTCTCACCTAAAACCCTTGACCCTCTCTCTCTCTCTCTCCCCTCACTTTCTCTCTCTAAAGATTATAGCTTTTCAATCTAGGCAGTTGATCAAGAAGCAAAATTCAAACATGAAAACGACAGAGTAAAAGTTAAAACCCTAAAACCAATAGAGACGAGCAGAAAGTTGGAAGGAAGGAAAAAGTTAATTGGGATTTTTATTTAATTAAACTAAATTACTTGGAAAGAAGGAAAAAGTCAGGTATTTTTTAAGAGAGACACTTGGAAATTGGAAAAATGGGGAAACATCTTTCCAGCTGAAGAATCGCTTGGTATGTGTGACAGACTTTGAAATCCGTAGGAGAAGAAGGGAGAAGAAGGGGAGGAGACTGAGTTTTGGGAGAACGAGTTGGACTCAGTCACTCGGGGTTTGGAGGGTCGCTAGCTTCTTGTTGGTAATGGTTATGGTGGGTTGGTTTTAGACTGGAGGGGAATGGGTCAAACTGCCACGTCGTCTATGATCCAACATGCAATGCATGTCGAGTCTTGTGATGTCATTTACACATGAACAGTACGGACCACCGAGAGAATCTTGTGGATGAACAGGCACTCAAGTTACGTGATTCGTAAGACAGTTTTCATCATTTTTTTTAAAAGGTACAACTTGAGATTTTGTATGACAATCTATTTTTTCGGAGATTGAGAATACTTAAAGAATAATTTTAGTCTTTTTCTAGCTACCATCGTATAATTTATTAGCGATAAAAACCGAATCCATGACTTGCCGTGTGAAATATAATTTAAAATTCGTCCCCAACTACTGAACCACATGTTGTAGTTTCGTACAATTTTTATAAAGGTACAAGATTTTATGTATTTGATAATTTAATGTGGATTTCATTTTTTGAGATTTGAGAGATATTAGTTAGACAACTTGTTAAAGTTTTTTTTTTCCTTAATCGAGATTTTTAGATACATAAATTAACTTGTACATTGGGGAGAATAGTATCTTTTTATGACAAATTATATTATTTTGTATTTATTTCTCTTATTACGTGACCTGAACTGAACTAAAGTTATTTCGAGAAGGGCGTGGAAATGGGTGACATGCGTTCTCAATTTCAAAGCAAGTAAAAGATCAAATATTGAACTATAGTGAGGGTCAAGTTGTACACACTACCATCGTGATATAAAATCAATAATGTATTTGACTAGTATTGGAAATGAGGGACACCAAAATGTAAGTACCAAACCAATATTATATTATATAAAACCCTAATTCGTGGTCATGCGTTCTAGTAATTTTGATCAGTGTTTGACCCTCCTAGTAGTTGAATATTAGATTGCGCAACGAACGAGACTATAAACTAATAGAAATATTATTGAATAAACGAGAATGCCGGAACGGCTACAAAACTCTAAGAGGCTACATTGTAAACGACTTGTTATTCTACGAGCTACAAAACACCATATAAATAGAGAACTAACCTAACCTTAAAAGGTAAGAAACCAAAACCCTAATGCTAACGGGCTAAGCCCAGAAAACTAAGCATTTAAATAAATCTAAATATACTAATATTTTCCAAGACTAGTAAAGAATGTCAGAAACTAAACATGGTTCGTTGATCTTTGAGGAAGTGTTTTCTTGGTCGTCCCATTTCTGGAAGGCCTCTCCTCAAACTGTTCAAAGTTCTGAAACCTTAATACTTAAGGAAAACTAATGAAAAGGGCTTGAAAACTTTGAGTTTTAATGATAAGGACAAAATAAAGGGTAAAGTGAATAGTGCCAGGATTGACTTTTTAGTGTAAAAATGTGGTTTTTCGTTAAAGTGAACAGTACCGGGAGCTTTTCGTTAAAATTCCCTAATACTTAACGAGGAAGACAAACTGTCACCCGGCCATAGCGGCAGTGACGATTGAGTCCAACATTCTACTTCCCGGTTTTCTTTATGTTTTTTTTTACTTTTTTTTTTCCTTTTACCAATCATAATCGAGCAGCCAACAAGCATAACACCCCAAAACTCCATTAATATTCTAAAAAATAATAGGCGCTAGTTGGGCAGCTAACTCGGACCTAAGCAGAATTTAAGTAAATTAATTATATATTATATAGATAAGTGCCTATTTATACTTTAAAAACATATAATTGTATTAGCATACATAAATTGTAAAATAAAATGTTATATATATATATATATTATAAAGTATTAGAACATATTGAAAACACAGGAAACAAACATTTAATGAGTGTTTTCAATATGTTTTAAGTGAGAGTTGCGATCTAAGCAAGTGCTAAGGCGGGTTTAGGAAGCTATACGAACGCCTAAGCAAGTCTATGTGCACCTACGCCTAAGCAGGTTTACGGGCACTTTCTTAATTTTAAATGCCTAGAAACTAGTCAAAGCGATGATCAACAGCTTAGTGCCTAGGTGGCGCTAAACGGGACTTAAGTGGCGATAGACGGAGATTTTTAGAATCATGGTAATTATTATAACAATTGGTATTGCAAATCATAGCTCAAATTAAACAACAAGTGACAAGAAAAAAACAAAAATATGTGACCAGGAATTTACAAAATTGCCTAGTTGTTCAAGGACGATTTGTTCAAACTTCCAAACTGATGGGATGGATAAGTGGTTGAAATTTGACCAACAATTATAGAATAACTTGCATGCATAATCCATGCTTAGATTTTATGCACTAATAAGTAAAGGCAATATTACATATTAAATTTACAAATTTTGCCTACTTAGAATAAGTCCCTTCACTATAACATCAAGTTATATTATATGTTTGTTTATTTCATTTAAAAAGGTATAAATGGTCGGTTTAAAAAAAAATTGTAAACTAAATAATGTTGTTAATAAAAACTATACACATTAATTTATTCTTAATTAATAATTTAATCATCAACATATTGTTATTACTCTAAAACTTTTCAGTGTAGTCCACGTGGGTTGCACCAAAAGAAAAGAAGAAAATAAATTATCATAGCAGAAATAGAAAATATTGGTCAAAAAAGGTGGCCAAGAAAGAAAGAATTAAATTGCTATTTTTATCCGGTCCCCTACCCACCACACTTGTCTTACATTGCATGTCATACTTGCTTTTATTTTTTTAATTTTTTAACCGAACGATAATGTTAGTAGGTTAGAAGTTAATTGTTTCGGAAAAAGGGAGTCAGTGAGAATCAAACCCCGCATCAAGATGCATAAGACTAAGAGCTGATTTGGTATTGTTGTGCTTTGAAAAAAAAAACTGCTTCTGCTGTGTTGTGAGAATAAGCTCATTTTTGTTGCTTCACGTTTTCAGCATTTTTTCACAAAAAACTGTGAAAATAAGCTATTTTAAAGTGTAACAGTTACCAAACACTTTTTTGAACTCTGCTTTTTTTTATACCCACTTTTTATAAAAGCACCTCAGTACTACAACACTACTAAGGGCTGGTTTGGTATTGCTGTGCTTTGAAAAAAAAACTGCTTCTGCTATGCTGTGAGAATAAGCAGCAGAGTGTGGTAAACTTTTTTTGTAAAAGTGCTTTTGAAAAAAGAGAGCAGTATTATACTATTTGATAAACTTTTAGGTAAAACAGATGTGAAAAAAACTGGTTTTTCAAAGTTAGGTTTTGCAGTTTTGTGTTTTGGTTTTTTTTCACCTAAAACTGTGAAAAAAAGCTGAAGCTGAAGCTAAATGTTTACCAAACATAAAGCTTTTTTTAATAGCCACTTTTTTTCAGAATCACTTCAGTACCAAAATAGGACTAAATGCTTTCCACCACTGTGGTAAGATGCTATCTGCATGTCATACTTGTTTATTATTAACAATTCCGGATGCAAATGAGATTGGGCCAACACAACCTGTCTTCAAAACTCAAAGCCCAACTCAAACCCAAAAGAAACATACTTGACTTCCAATTCAGGCCAGCCCAAATATAGAGCCCAACAGAAAATCTTTAAACCGAACAAACCCAAACCCAAATCCACTCACCCTTCCCCTACCGGCGCCGCATTGAGTCCATCACCACCACCGTTGTTGAAACCAGCCAGCCTTCCTTGTGTCACGGGCCGCATACTAAAAACAAAGAAATCGCCCAAGACATCATATATCTAAGCCCATAAAGCCTTGTCTTTATGGAAGCTTCTGGAACATTCCGGAAAAAATCAAGAACATGGCGGAGCGTTCAAGATAATCTAGGGCATTCCGGAACATTCCACACAAGTGTACATATCTAAGCCTCACCTAGAACAATCTAGATTAGGCAAGTTGTATCTAGAACTATGCTAGATATTTTTGGATGTAAGTAGGGCATTCTAGAACCCTCCATTGAGGAGGTGGCTTAGGCCTATAAATAGGAGGCAAGGCCATTTGGCCAAAGCATCCAAGAGTTGTAAGCAATTGTAAAGTTCTCTTAAGCTTCAATACAAAGCTTTCTTTCTCCCATCTTCTAAGTGATTTTAGCATTCTCCAAGCTATCTTAGCTTTCTTAGTGATTCGATCCGGGGAAGCGAGGCTTCGAAGGCTTACTTAGCTTGTTCATCGAGGTATTCAAGTCTAAGTGCCGCACGGGCGGAAGGCTTAAAGAGTCATCCCGTGACAGTTGGTATCAGAGCCAAGCTCGTGAATCACTTGAAGGAAAGTAAGTTATGGCAAGTGGAGAGATGGTGTCCGGAATCTCCGAGGTCCAAGACGTTGCCAAGAGCAAGCCAAAGTTAAAGGACTTGCAAGCATCGATGGAGACCATGGAAGAGCGACTCGAGAAGGTGGAAGGAGCCATACTCGAGTTCGATACTCGACTTGATGAGGACATTGTCGACAAGGAGGAAATCCAAACCATGATGGACAATGGTAAGGATGAACTGCGTGGCTTGGTGGAAGGGCTACGAGATGAGCTCCTTGGCGCTCTCAACACCATGGCGGACAAGATACGGAGGGAAGTCCAGCTTCATCTTGACAACATAGAGGCAAAGGTCGTGACGCTTCAAGAAGAGATAAAGGACACAAGGGAACTTAAGGGAGATGTGGCGTTTTGTAAAGAGGCGGTCGTGAAGCAATTCGTGCAAGGGCCGAGGGAAATCAAGGCATTGGACTCCAAGGTAATTGACTCCTTTAAACCCAAATCCTATAATGGGAAGAGGGAAGCAAAGGAGCTCGACACATTCGTGTGGAACGTGGAGCGATACTTTAAGTACTTGAAGCTTGAAGATGACGAGTCCAAAATCTCAACGGCAACCATGTTCTTAGCTGACAATGCCCTTATGTGGTGGCGTCGCCGAAGCATGGAGATTGAGCAAGGTACATTCTCCCTCACCACTTGGGATGAATTTAAGAAAGATCTTATGTTGCACTTCTATCCCCAAAATGCCAAGTACGAAGCCAAGGAGAAACTAAGGTGGCTCAAGCAAACGGGGAGCGTCAAAGACTATGTCAACGCCTTCGTGAGCTTGTTATTCGAGGTGCCCAACATGTCAGAGGAAGACAAGCTCGTGTACTTCATGAGTGGACTGCAAAATTGGGCAAGACTCGAACTACAAAGGAGACACGTGCAAACATTGTCTGATGCCATTGCCGCCGCCGAATCCTTGATTGAGTTTAAATCAAGCCATCAAGGTGATTCCAAGTCCACGGGGAAGAGAGGTAACCACGAGAAAAGTGGGGGAGAACATAAGCCGAAGGACAAGGCCGAGACAAGCAAACCGAAAGAGAAGAAAGCCGATAAGCATGACAAAAGCAAGGGTAAGTCTTGGCAACCCAATTGTTACCTATGCGACGGCCCTCACTTAATGCGAGATTGCCCACAAAAGAAGGCCCTTAAGGCCATGGCTTTCAAGGAGGACAAGCCCGAGGAGAGTAACGATGCAAGGATGGGATGCATTCATCTACTGAACGCCATCCAGACAACCCTCCCACAACCTAAGGCTCAAGTTGGGGGAAGATCATTGTTCGTCGACGTCAAGACTGGTGACAAGACGACACGTGTGTTGGTGGATACGGGAGCAACCCACAACTTCATGACGTCGGAGGAAGCCAAAAGGCTTGGCCTTCGAGTCACGAAGGAGCCTGGCAGCGTGAAGACGGTAAATTCCCCTGCCACCCCTATTGTTGGAACTGCGCGTGATGTACAAGTAGACATTGGCGCATGGAAGGGAAAGATCGACTTCACCGTAGTCAAGATGGACGACTATGGCGTAGTCATTGGGTTAGAGTTCATGGACAAGGTACGAGCCTTTCCCATTCCCTTCTACAATATCTTCTGTATCCTAGCCGACGGAAGACAACCGTGCCTGGTGCCATTGGAAAGGCAAGCCAAGAAGTGTACCCAGCACTTGTCGGCAATTCAATTTGCCAAGTCTTGGAAGAAAGGCGAGGCCACATTTCTTGCAACCCTAATGTTAAATGAAGGGGAGGAGAAGCACGGGCCTTTGCCGAAACAAGTGGAAGCAGTCCTTGTGGAGTTTGCGGACGTGATGCCTAAGGAACTGCCAAAGAAGTTGCCACCAAGGAGAGAGGTCGACCATGCGATCGAGTTGGAGCCTGGTGCTAAGCCTCCCTCCAAATCACCTTATAGGATGTCGCCACCCGAGTTGGAGGAATTGAGGAAGCAACTCAACGAGCTACTTGATGCTGGCTTCATCCAACCATCCAAGTCCCCATATGGTGCACCCGTCTTGTTCCAACGCAAGAAAGAAGGTAGCCTAAGGTTGTGCATCGACTATAGAGCATTGAACAAGATTACTATCAAGAACAAGTACCCACTTCCGTTGATCGCCGACTTATTCGATCAACTTGGTGAAGCAAGGTACTTCACAAAGTTGGATCTTCGCTCGGGATACTACCAAGTGAGGATAGCCCCTGGAGACGAATCGAAGACGGCGATGGTGACCAGATATGGATCGTTCGAGTATAAAGTCATGCCATTTGGTCTGACCAATGCCCCCGCAACATTCTGCACATTGATGAACAAGGTATTCCATCCTTATCTTGACAAGTTTGTCGTGGTTTACATCGATGATATCGTTGTCTATAGCAAGACATTGGAGGAGCATGTCAAGCACTTGCGCATAGTGTTCAAGACCCTTCGGGAGCATGAACTCTATGTCAAGAAGGAGAAATGCTCCTTTGCCACAAATGAAGTAGAATTTCTTGGCCACAAGATAAAGGAGGGGAAACTTATGATGGAAAAGGGCAAGATCAAGGCCATTCAAGAATGGGAACCGCCGACCAAGGTACCAACACTACGATCCTTTCTGGGGCTAGCCAACTACTATCGGAGATTCATAAAAGGGTATTCAGCCATAGCAGCACCTTTAACGGACCTTCTTAAGAAGAATAAGGCATGGGAATGGACGGACCGGTGTCAGGAGGCCTTTGAGAGGTTGAAGAAGGCCCTAATGGAGGAGCCTGTACTAAGGTTGCCCGACCTTAGCAAGCCATTCGAGTTACACACTGATGCTTCCGACTTTGCCATAGGAGGAGTGTTGATGCAAGAGGGACATTCGATAGCCTATGAAAGTCGCAAGCTAAACAATGCCGAGAAGAGGTACACGACCCATGAAAAGGAGATGACCGCCATCGTCCATTGCCTTAGAGTTTGGAGGCATTACTTGCTTGGTACCCCATTCATCATCAAGACGGACAACGTTGCCACTAGCTACTTTCAAACCCAACAAAAGCTCACACCTAAGCAAGCAAGGTGGCAAGAGTTCTTAGCAGAGTTTGATTACAAGCTAGAGTACAAGCAAGGAAAGGAGAACGTGGTGGCCGATGCTCTAAGTAGACGAGCAGAGTTAATGGCTACGGTACTCAAGCCGCAAAGCCATCTCTTGGGCCGTGTCCGAGAAGGTTTATCACATGACGTCCAAGCCAAGAACATTGTGGAGTTTGTCAAGGATGGGAAGACAAGAAGGTTTTGGCTTGAGGACGGCTTGCTATACACTAAGGGCAAGCGGATCTACGTCCCAAAGTGGGGAAACTTAAGGAAAGAAATCCTTAAGGAGTGCCATGACTCAATGTGGGCAGGACATCCTGGCACTCACCGCACGTTGGCTTTGGTGAGCGATGCTTATTATTGGCCACAAATGCGGGATGACGTAGATTCGTACGTGAAGACTTGTCTTGTGTGCCAACAAGACAAAGTGGAACAAAGGCAACCAGGAGGTCTGTTGGAGCCACTTCCCACCCCATCAAGACCATGGGAGTGTTTAACCATGGATTTCATCACACATTTGCCTAAGTCTGATGGATGTGGATCTATCTTCGTCGTGGTCGATAGATTCACCAAGTATGCCACTTTCATACCCGCACCTGTGGAGTGCACAGCCGAAGTAGCTGCACGCTTGTTCCTAAAGCACGTGGTAAAGTATTGGGGAGTTCCGAGGAGCATAGTCAGTGATCGAGACGCTCGCTTCACGGGTAGATTTTGGAAGGAGCTCTTCAAGCTACTTGGCTCGAAGTTAGACTTCTCCACAGCTTTTCATCCCCAAACTGATGGACAAACGGAACGGGTTAATGCATTGTTGGAGACTTACTTGCGGCACTATGTTAGTGCCAATCAACGAGATTGGGCTAAGTTACTTGATGTTGCCCAATTCTCTTATAACTTGCAACGTTCGGAGTCGACGGGAAAAAGTCCGTTCGAGTTGGCTATAGGGCAACAACCCTTGACCCCGAACACTGTCGTGACTGGCTACACGGGGAGTAGTCCAGCCGCTTTCAAAACTGCTAAGGAGTGGCAGTTAGCCCACGAACTTGCTCGAGCTCATTTGGAGAAAGCTTCAAAGAAGATGAAGAAATGGGCGGATCGTAAGCGAAGGAATGTGGAGTTCCAAACTGGCGACCAAGTCTTTGTGAAGCTCAATGCGTCTCAGCACAAGAGCACTCGTGGCTTGCACAAGAGCTTGTTGCGGAAATATGAGGGACCATTCCCTATCATCAAGAAGGTTGGCAAAGCCGCTTATGTTGTGGAACTCCCACCCCGCCTCAAGTTTCACCCGGTGTTCCATGTGAGCAACTTGAAGCCTTATCATGCAGACGATGAGGAACCAAGCCGAGGTGAGTCTCATCGAGCACCCCCTTTGATGACGGAGGCATTTGACAAAGAAGCAGAGAGCATTGAAGCCAAGCGTGTCGTGGTGCGACCAAGACAACCAAAGCATGTGGAGTACTTTGTCAAATGGAAGGGGCTACCATACTCCGAGGCAACATGGGAGAAGGAGACGTCCTTATGGCAATATAAGGACTTGATTGAGACGTTCGAGAGGCAAGAGTCGACGAGGACGTCGACGGCTTAAGTGGGGGAGGATGTCACGGGCCGCATACTAAAAACAAAGAAATCGCCCAAGACATCATATATCTAAGCCCATAAAGCCTTGTCTTTATGGAAGCTTCTGGAACATTCCGGAAAAAAATCAAGAACATGGCGGAGCGTTCAAGATAATCTAGGGCATTCCGGAACATTCCACACAAGTGTACATATCTAAGCCTCACCTAGAACAATCTAGATTAGGCAAGTTGTATCTAGAACTATGCTAGATATTTTTGGATGTAAGTAGGGCATTCTAGAACCCTCCATTGAGGAGGTGGCTTAGGCCTATAAATAGGAGGCAAGGCCATTTGGCCAAAGCATCCAAGAGTTGTAAGCAATTGTAAAGTTCTCTTAAGCTTCAATACAAAGCTTTCTTTCTCCCATCTTCTAAGTGATTTTAGCATTCTCCAAGCTATCTTAGCTTTCTTAGTGATTCGATCCGGGGAAGCGAGGCTTCGAAGGCTTACTTAGCTTGTTCATCGAGGTATTCAAGTCTAAGTGCCGCACGGGCGGAAGGCTTAAAGAGTCATCCCGTGACACTTGGCACTACTGCAGCTATACCTTCTATCGAATGGCTTCGGGAACCGACGTCGTTTCACCTGCAACTACACCTGAACCCGCTCTTCCCTCAGCTGTCTCCATTCCCGGGGCTGTACCCTCCTTTTTTCCTCTCCGCCGGATGCCATACATTCCAAATCATTAAGTTCCTCGACTGTCTCTGCTATGCATTCGCTCTGATATGTATCGCAGTCTTGGCATTCACCGCCTCATATACCGGTGCCGCATAGTGTACTACGTGAAAACTGGCCTTATCGATCAAGCACTCCAGGTGTTCGACGAAATGACCCACTCGGACTGCCGGGTCTTCAGCGTCGACTACAACCGCTTCATCGGCGTACTCGTCAAGCACTCGCGGTACGATCTCGCCGAGCACTACTACTACGAAATGGTGCCGAAGGGGTTCTCGTTGGACCCCTTTACTTACTCAAGGTTCATTTCTGGCTTGTGCAAGATTAGAAATTTCACCCTCATCGAGAAGCTTCTTCGAGACATGGACAGGATGGGGGCATTGCCTGATATCTGGTCTTTCAATATATATTTGAATCTGCTGTGCCAAGAAGACAGGATGGATTTCGCTTTGGAATTGCTTCATAGGATGGTTGACAAAGGAAGAGAGCCGGATGTTGTATCGTATACTATAATTATTGGTGGATTGTGTAAAGCTGGACAATTTGATATGGCAGTTGATATTTGGAATGGTATGATTAAGAAAGGGTTCAGGCCTGATAACATTGCGTGCACGGTGCTGGTAGTTGGGTTGTGCAAGGGTGGGAAGGTTGATTTGGCTTATGACCTTGTCATTGATGAAATGAAGGGTAGTGTTAACTTTAGTAGTTTGATTTATAATGCGTTGATTAGTGGGTTTTGTCATGCCGGTAGGATTGATAAGGCACAAGCGATCAAGTCATTTATGAAGAGAAATGGGTGCGAGCCGGATTTGGTTACTCACAATGTGTTGTTGAATTATTGTTGTAATCAGTTCATGTTGGAGGAGGCTGAGAAGTTGATGAAGAAAATGGAGAGGGGTGGGATGGAACCGGATGTGTATAGTTATAATCAGCTTCTCATGGGCCTTTGTAAAGCTAATAGACCGGATAAGGCGTATTTGTTAATGAGAACTAGGATGGAGCCAATAGGGTTGTGTAATGTTGTGTCGTACAATACCATCATTACAGCATTTTGCAAGGCAAGCCGTACCCGAAGTGCTTACAAACTGTTTGAGGAAATGCGTCACAAGGGCACTGTGCCAGATTTGGTTACATTCACTATTCTTATAAATGCCTTTTTAAGAGAAGGTAGTTCAGAGATAGCCAAGAAGCTTCTTGATCAGACAACAGCGATGGGTCTGTTGCTTGACCGTATATTTTACACCACAATAGTTGATCACCTATGCAAGAATGGGAAGATTGAAATGGCTTATAGTGTTTTCAGTGAAATGTTTGAGAAGGGAATCAGCCCTGATGTGATTTCATATAATGCTCTCATTAATGGGCTGCTCAAGGCTTCTAAAGTGAGTGACGCTATGCATCTCTATGAGGAAATGCAGACTAGAGGGTGTAGTGCCGACGGGGTAACTTTTAAATTGATAATTGGAGGTCTCATAAGGGAGAATAAGCTTTCAGTCGCTTGTAGGGTATGGGATCAGATGATGGAAAAGGGCTTTACTCTTGATGGAGCTTTCTCCGAGACTCTGGTTAATGCCATCAATTCAAAAGATGCTGCATGAAAATGCTAAACGGTTAGTATAGTATAGAAACTCTTGTAGTTTTTATGTTCATGTACCAATATATGCCACTGCGGTTATACTGATTTTTGTCATTCGCGTTCAGTTGTATAAATTTTTTCGGTAACAAGTTGTGTAAGTTTTGGTGCTTATTATGGAATCTGTGATGTTACTGACCTGTTTTTATGTTATATATGGTTTAGTGGTTCTAATGATTATGCTGTCGTACTGTCTGGTCCATCAGAGTCAATAGTAAGAGGCACTTGTTAGAGAGGATTTCACCTCATCAAGCCTGGTCTTGTTACCACCTTGTGCTCTTTCTGGCAAGCTACAAACAACTCAGGTACGAGCTTGTAGGATTGATTTATTTACATATATTGCCTTTTGATATGAAGATAAGTACGGGTATTCTGCTGTTTGTGTGTCGCTAAACAATGTGCATGGGTGTGGATAAGGACGTGGGGGGAAGATAGACAAGGGAGCCATGGATGTTTAGCCTTTACATTGTGTGCTGAATAAGTATAAAGATATCCTGGATATATTCTACCGTCATTAAAAATTGACAGTGGCACTATCATAGTAGAAGGATGTCAGTATTATGCTTATTGAGTTATTAAAATCTTTGGTTCATAATGCAGAATTGGGACCTTGGATTTGTTCAGCCTGAGATTCAAGAGCATAATGCTTATCCATGTATGATTTGCCTCCCTAACTTGACGCATGCATTCCGCTAAAAATGCCAAAAGGTACTTTAACCTACTTTGTTCTTTTCTTTGTCCTGAGGGACAATAGATAATGCGACGGGCTTTACAAGAACCAGACTACTTCAAGGTAATTGCTTACCTTTCCTCTCGTTCTAGTTTTATCACCCCCAATTTGTCTAAGGAAGGTCATCTAAAGGGATGCCTAATGAAGATTTCAGAACTACATATTGATTTGGTATCCCTATTAATTTCTGGACTGATGAAGTCAACCTTTAATATGTGCCTAGTCTTAGGTGTTATTTTCCAATATAGTTCTGAAGCAATCTAGAGTTTTGATTCTCGTTTTCATTTTTTTTTTTTTGAGAAGTAAGATGAGATGATGTAAGCAATCTAGAGTTTAGATTCTCGTTCCCTTTGTTCTTTATTTTCTTAGGGTGCAACCGTGACCTTCTTGTGCTTATAGATGACATGCAGAGGCTGCAGATCATTTTTACGAATGTTAATGTGAGAGCACTATTAGTTTGGGCATGAAAATGCTGAAGTACGGCTTCTGATTCGAAATGCAGTGAGTGTCGGATCTTTTGCCAATTATCTTTCCCTCTTTTTCTTACTTGGGTTGGATGTTATTCTAGAAGAATTAAGAACGATGCCATTTGTACTTTTCCTTCGCATGTAGGGACTAACAGAGAGAAGAACCAAAAATTTCGGCCGTGTCCTCACGAAGAAAAGTGGATTAAAGAAGCTCGGGCATCCTTGCCATGCTGGAGTCTTGAGGATGGAAGAAAGCGAGGAGAACTTCCAAGGAATCACTCCTAGTTTTCACAATTATAACACACCTGCTGATCGGGACTCCGAGTCACATCACAACATCATCCGGTAACGATTAAAGATGTTCTCTGGTCATGAACAAGTTAGTGTTGAGTGGTATATTTGGCACAGAGTGTTTATATCCAGTTGAAATTTGTACCTTATGTAACATTTAGCTTTAGACAAGCTGGGTATCAGGGGTAAATATGAAAATTGCATGCCACTCCAAAATACTCTGGTACTCGGAAGCACATACAGTAAAAGTTGTCACGGAAGATTACTTGCCTCCCACGCTTAGCTACATTTTGATTCTTTGCCTTTTCAAAAAAAAAATCATCCTTGAAGTTTTCTTCAAGTCATTCTCTAACACCAGTTCCTTCCTTACTATTTTATTCTGCATCCACTCCATCCTTCACTTGCTCATTTCTCAGTACTACTCTGTGCCGCCATGTCTCGCCGTGGTGACACCAACCCCCATTTTGTCCGGCCATTTCCATCACAATATCCAGAACAATTTCCCCAAACATCTCCACACAGTTCATCGGCGCCACTCCCACTGCACCACGGCCAGCACCCTGAGCCGCACAACCTCGGACCACAATGGCCTGTACCGCAGCACACTGAACCACCACAAGTTGAGCCAGAAACAAGACAATTACAGCCACCCCGCCGGCCCCGGCATAAGCATCCGGCAGGTCATTTGGTGTCATTTCATCCACAGCCTGAAGAATATCCTCCTCGGACAGACCAGCAAACCCCCCACCTTGATCATGAAGACCAACAGCCTCGGACAAAACATCCAGGCCGGAAAACCCAGCCTGTAATTCCACCCGTGGCAGCCCCGTACGGTGATCACGAAGGCGAACAACGTCCTCGGAAAAAGCATCAAGGCCGGAAAATTCCGCCTATAGTTCCAACTGTGCCAGGCCAGTACCATGATCAAGAAGACGAGCAACATCGTAGGCCATACGGTCTGCAAGGGCAGCCGCATAGCCGGCATACTCACCCACATGGCTTGCTCGCACCGCGGCCTCAAAGAACCAACTTCTTCGCATGGTCAGGAGCCGTATGCTGTGCAATTTTTTTGGCTCTCATAATCTTAACCGGCCTAGTGGTTCTCATAATCTATCTTGTTTTTCGTCCCCGGACTCCGAAATTCGAAGTCTCTTCGGCCACACTAAACGCAGCGTATCTTGACATGGGATATCTTCTCAATGCCGACGTCACAGTGCTGGCAAACTTCACCAACCCAAACAAGAAGGTCAGCGTTGACTTTAGCAACCTGATCATTGATCTTTATTACGGAAATACCCGCGTGGCTACCCAGTACATAGAACCCTTCTCTGCATCGAGGCGTCAGTCCATGTTCGCAAATGTTCATATGGTGGCTAGCCAGGTTCGTCTCGGAGTGCTGGAAAGCATAAGGCTTAAGAAGGAGATGGAGACCGATCGGGTCAGATTTGAGGTCAAGGGGTATTTCCGAGCACGAGCTAACTTCGGAAAGATCCTCCGGTACTCCTACTGGTTGCACGGTGACTGCCAAGTTGTGCTCACTAGACCTCCCGATGGAGTTCTGGTGGCCGGAAAATGCAAGACAAAACACTAAGTTATTGTTTGCTCTTTTTTCTTTTTTTTTCTTGGATTGTGTATCACGCATCGAATTTTCGTAAATTACTTCCCAAGCACCGCACTGTAATTCCTCAAGCAGCAGAAAATAAAAGCAGACCAACTTTTTGACAATGTTCGAGACAAGAAGAATGATATTTATTGCAATACGTGAAACATGTTACAGAGTGGTAACATACTGAGAAAACATAAACAAACAAATACACAGGGCGAACGCCAAACTTGTTCAGAAAGCGCATCACACCGTATTGTATCGAAAACCTGTTACATTTCATCTTCATGGTACACAATCGAACAAGGAGAAACTGATGAGAACAGGATGTTTACATTAGCTTTCGCTGCACAGATGTCAAAGTACATAAATCCAGGGCTCCCGGCGAGCCCCTTCATGTTTGTGTATGCCAAGAAATGACAATCAGGAAAGCAAGAAAACCCCGCTCTTCAATAAGCCACTACTCCGTAATGCACTCCAAGCAAACCTACTAACAATGCAAGAATGAATTTTCCAACTTGCTAAAACCTCCGGTAATGATCCCTGGTAAAGAAGGGATGCCTAAGGGCTTCGGAAGCTGTTAGCCTGCTGGAGGGGTCAAATCTAAGGAGACCTTGCAGGAGGTCGATGAGATCACCAGCCGAATGATCGACATGCTGCATCACTATATTCTGCCAAAAATGATATAAATTGATTAACCTTAAGAGGTTTTATTTGAATAACGTGTCTGGACGTGTTCCAAAACAAGTGTGTAAAACTGCAAGATTCTATATACCTGGAGGCGATGTAGCTTTAAAACAGCTTTAATACTTTCTCGAGAAGTTGCACCTTCTGGCCAGTCCAATCTACCCCGTCTGAAATACTTCTCAGCATGACGGCTGAACCAAGAATACAGAAGTAGGAAAGGAGACAGTGGTGAATATAGGCTAACTGATGTGATCTGAACCTTAAGATATGAAAATTACGATGAAATTCCTCAAGAAACCACATACTCCACTCTTTTCAACATGTGATGTGGCATTGGACCTAAAACCCTCTCCATCATAGCTAGGTGTTCCAAGTTCTCGTGTGTCTGAAACAAAGCTTCTCCCTGTAAAGAAATTCATTCCTTTTTCTCATAAGTTCTATACATTTTTTTCTAATCCAGAAATCTGGCAGAGACTGATGGACCAATATAATTCAGAGACATACCGAACACAACTCTACCAAGATGCAACCAACACTCCATATGTCACATGGATAACTCCATCCAAGTCCTGTAAATATTAACAATCTTATGAATGTTAAGATATAAATTGATAGCAAATATTCAAAATGCAAATGATTCACAAGATAACAGAAAGCATAGTAATAGCATACCCAGAATAACCTCAGGTGCCCGGTAGTGCCTTGTCGACACAATGTAATTGTGCTCTTGATGCTCATAGGCTGTGCTGCCAAAATCAATAACCTTGATAGCACTAGACTTTGGCAACCTTTTATAACCGGTTCCATCTTTTGGTGGCCGGGATGTAAACTGTGACAGCAAAGCAATAAAAGCAAATGACAATTTTCAATAACTGAACTGGATTCAGATAAGAGGTACAAACAATAAGTGAACCGTGTCATCTGAAGGGGCAAAAAAGAACAAGAATACACTAACTGCAGAACAATATAATTATGATCACAAGAAGAAATACCTTATTGTCGGGTACTTTAATGTATTCTGAAGAAACAAAAAGTATGTTCTCAGGCTTCAAGTCGGTATGGATGAGACGCATATCATGCATGACTGCAAAAGTTACACGCCGCAGAAAGCATAAGAACTAATAGTGTTGCAATTTAAACTTGTCCAGTCCAATAAAAGATGCTCAGAAGATATTCATACATGTCATGGAAGTAAGCTTTACTAAAAAGAAAAAAACAGAAACTACGGGAAATTTTTTAAGAAAGAAAGGTAAAAACTCATGGAATACTACAACTGCTGCTATAAACTTTGAATGAGATAAGAGAAACAACTGAAGTCCAACTACACACATGCTACACATTCCAACAGTTGCCTGCCAAGTTCGCGGACAAGATCAACCGGAAATGCGCGATAATTATTTTTCCGGAGGAAATCGTATAAGCTTGGCCCAAGCATCTCAAATACCTGTTAAGACCATTTAAATTCAAAAATGTCTTAACCCCCAAAATATTGGTGAAGTTGGGGAATCATTTTATCAAAAATCAAGCATATACTTACGATACATATATGGTTACGATAGTCAAACCAGTTCCGTATTTGAACACAACTGCAAAGAATAAAGCCACTTAACAACTGACCCAAATTTCATTTCACAACTGCTAAGAAGCAAAAGAAATAACCATGACAGGAAAAGCATACTCACCGACTTCCATTTCTGTCATACTTCCCAAGCAATTGTAGCACATCAACTTCAATCATTGCTGCTTCACGGTACTTCTTGATACTCCTGACAACTTTTATAGCTACCATTTCTTTTGTTTCCCTATCCCAGCATTCCAAAACCTGACCAAAAGTTCCTACATGATGCAAAGAGCAGAAATATGAGAAGACAGATCAAAGGTACAGGAACCCATCCAGACATAGGTCTCAATCCAGTGAAAACCTAACCTTCACCAATTTTTCGGTGGATCTTATCTGCAAGTACAGAAACAATAGTTTAACCAGAGAACTACAAATATTTTACAAACCAAAAATATCGATAAAAAACTATGTGTGTGTGTGTTAAATGAAACAAATATTCTGTACTACTCGGGCTAAATTATTTTAGCACGCACACAGTAAGGAAAAGAATAAACTAAAAGGAAAAATTCAACTCTTTAGATATATACATATATTTTCAAATTCTAGAGCAACCCTAAAGTACATCAGTGCGATTTATTAGGTTGTGAAGGTTTAAAATACATCATAAAAAAGACACACGAAGAATGTAAAAGAAAAAACTCTTCAATGGTGATTGAACGTAATTACAGCGAGATGTTAAATTTTCTCCGAGCGCAAACATGTAATGTCCATCTTTGTCATCATCTCGCCGCGGGGGAGAGCCTTTTTGAGTCAACCCCTTTACAAAAACAATAGGATGGTCCGGAAGTACTCTCGTAGGTCCAAAGCTTGTCCCATTTCCAACATCTTGCTCATAATATATTCTTGACTGAGCCTACACACAGCCATTTATTCATACTCCACTATACAAACATTAATACAAAAACTTCACCCCTTACCCATCTATCATTCATTTCTAACATTTTCCCTTATCTTTTCTAATCAACCAAATTGAAGATCAATGTATGCAAATTATAACACCCGAATAACAAACATTTCGAGCTTCGTCATGCCTCATACACGATATATCTACCGGGTCATCAAAATTCTAACAATTCAGTTATTCGACTCCAAATTATTTACTTATAAAATTAAATTTCCTCAAAAAATATTAATTCATATCTGAGGCAATATTTTAGACAAGATCAAAATTATCCAAGAAAAGAAAACTAAGAGATCATGAAATTTGGAAAATGGAATCACTTTTATTTTCTACCCTCAAATTATTTCCTGCCCAGTTGAATTTACCACACAAAAGAAGAAAAGTTGGATGAATTCAAAACTGGAAAGCTAATTTAATGAAAAAAAAAACAAATTAAAGCCTAAATAATCGAAAATAAAAAAACCACAAATTTGAGAAATTTGATGAAATAAAGGGTGAAAATTGTACCTTTGGGTGAGGCTGAGGGGGGTCCCAAGCAAACCTGGGGCGCTTTCTTGGACGCCGATCCGTGTGTGAAAGAGGGAACTCCGACACGCAATCCATCTCCGTACAATTCAAAACCCTAACCCTAAATTCACGTATCTGATTAAACGAAGAGACCACGATTCACGAGAGACGGAGAAAACGCCCTAACCCCTGTTCTTTGCGAGCTACCGCAAGCCGTCGGATGTGATTGGGAGGAATAATCTGGACTGTTGGTTGGTAAGTGGAGCTCTTATGTTGACCACACAAAATTAATTTGTGCGGCTGGATTTAAACCCCGGTTGAGTTTGGTGTTTGGAGCATTCTTAAGAGGCTTGAGCCTCTTTATGTTAGATTATGGGCCGGAATTGGACTTCGATTTTTACTCATCAGTCCAACTTGGAAAAAAAGTGGGCCATAATTGGACTTGGGCCGGTTTGGAATTCATGCATATTCGAAAGGATGCGTTAACAGGATAATGTCGCATTAACAAGTCACGTGTTGAGGGAGAAAATTTTAAGGTCTGAAAACCGAACCAGTAAATGAGACAGAACACAAACACAAACACATTAATCTCTGAAACATAAAAATAAATAAACACTGGACAATGAAGTAGCAAAAATATTGTTTGACGTATATATGTATAGCTAAGTCATTTCTAATACAAACGAAACAGTAAATGAGACAGAACACACATTTAGGGTTTAATTTCACTTTGGTCGGTACGACACCAGTAGTACAGGTTGACCGCGGTTGTTTGCTCTTACAGGAAATCGGACTTGCACACCTTCTCCGTCTGTGGCGGTACACAAATTTGATTCTAACAAAAAATGGTTTTCATACTTTTTTCCTACCCGGAACACATTCACTATTGGTATTGACACCTTAATGCGTTGCAATCTAGACATTTTTAACTAAGAAATTTTTATTACATAACGACTAGTAGTCATGCACGCTCCATTTTATATTTGTTTAGATAAGAAAAGGCTATAAAATGTAAGAAGAAAAGCGATAAATTGACTTTGTTTTTGAATGAAATCAGACTTGATGACTTTTGGTCTAGCTTAATTAGCACGAAAAGGTTAAAAGTCTCTACATAATCTTCTTTGACATTTTCGACTCCACCAGTCGGAGTTGACTGCTTCAAGTTTCATCACTGGAATTGATATCTTTGACTACCTGGCGCGATCTAGAAAACAATTTTACAAGAACGAGAATAAAAAGACAAAGTAAATTACATGAGCGTGTCGGGTCCACAAAGAGAAAAATGGTTTGCAAAATTTATTAATTATTTTTTCATGCATGATTTTCCTATTTTGTTTTCAATTCATTTTTCTTATTATATATGTTGTTACAATTGTGAATTAGAGTTTATTTTTAAGTGGAATCGGCACAGGCGCAATTACAATGGTGTGTGGACGATGACAGAGTTAGCTAAGAACCCTAGACTGATGAAGAAAGTGTTAGAGTATGACTATGATTCTTACACGTCTTGAGATAATTAACATTATCATAAAGAAATCTTCGTCATGCCGGCTGGAGTAATCCTATTATGATTAGGATATTGAGAACTCTTGTATTTGCACAAGTGTAGGTACAGAAATATACGACAGACAGATAGATCAAAGGTACAGAAACCCATCTAGACATAGGTATAAATCCAGTGAAAACCTAACCTTCACCAAATTTTTCTATAGATCTTATCTGCAAGTAAAGCAACAATAGTTTAAGCAGAGAACGACAAATATTTTACAGAAAAAATAACGACAAACAACTATGTGTGTGTGTTAAATGAAAACAAATATTCTATACTACTCAGGCTAAATTATTTTGGCACGCACACAGCAAGGAAAAAATGAATTAAAAGGAAAAATTTCAACACTTTAGATATATATATTACCTAAAGGGAATTGTTAATAGCACTTCAAAAATCTCATTTTGCACTTCCAATTTTCTATAATTAGAAAGAAATACACTTTTGAGGAATGTAGAATGAGATTTATGAATGCATGTTGTTGATGCACAAAATGTATGTGGCTCACCCTAAGTCTGGCTACGTCCACGGAGTAGAGGAGTTCTCATTAATAGTGAAGGGTTTACACAAATACATAAGCTTAAGCATAATTATCATTGGTGAGTTCTAATGATTAGTTTAAGTACAATAATGACATTAGCCCCTCATTGTAGGAGAATGGTCTTCTTTTATAGTTGAGGAGAATCTGCAGCTTTTGTCCGCGACCAATGTGGGACTCTACGAACTTGATTCTGATGTTGACATGTGTTCCGCTGTATTGACCTTCTGGTTGGAGGGAAACCCTTGTGCTTCGGCATGCCTTTAGTAAGTCCTTGAAGGTATGACATTGACAGGTGTTTGGTAGTTTCGGGATTGGTAAAGTATGATACAAACAGTGCTCCCCTAAGTTCCCGAGTGAGGAAAGCTTCTCTGTTGGGGACTTGTAGAATCCAAGTCACTGAGTGATCACGAAACTTCTGAGTATCGAAGTGTAGTTGCACATAGTAGGAGTCCCCCAAGTCTCTGGACGAGGAGAGTTACCGAAGAAGGTGCCTTACTTATTGCCAATTTGTTAAAATAGGGAAGCCTTGTTTTTATATCACACACCTTCATATATGCCCAAAAGGAAAAAATGTAAATAAACATGTTTTGCTTCCACACTCTTGAGGAAGAGTGTGGAAGGCTTTGTTGAAATTATTTGTTGAAGCTTTCAGTTAAAGCTTTTTTGAAGCACATGAATAAATTTTGCTTCCACACTCTTGAAGAAGAGTGTGGAAGGCTTTTTAAATTTTTCGTTAAGTCTTTCGATTGAAGCTCTTTTGAAGCATATAAATAGAATTTGGTTCCATACTCTTGAAGAAGAGTGTGGAAGGCTTTTTGAATTTTTTGTTGAGGCTTTTGGTTGAAGCTCTTTTGAAGCATATAAATAGATTTTGCTTTCACACTCTTGAAGAAGAGTGTGGAAGGCTTTTTGAATTTGTGTGTGGGAAACTCAAATCCTTGGGTGTGGGAAGCTCATACCCTTGGATGTGGGAAGCTATCTCCCTTAGGTATAGGAAGCTTTCTCCTTTCAAGGATGTGGGAAGCTCATACCCTTGGGTGTGGGAATCTCTCTCCCTTAGGTATAGGAAGCTCATACCCTTGGGTTTGGGACGCTCTCCCTTAGGTGTGGGAAGCTCATACCCTTGGGTTTAGGAAGCTCTCCCTTAGGTGTGGGAAGCTTTCTTCCTTCAAGGGTGTGGGAAGTTCCCTCCGTTAGGTGTGGGAAGCTCTCTCCCTTCAAGGATGTAGGAAGCTCATACTCTTGATTAATAATTAATAATTAATTAATTTTGGTTTTTTTTGGTAGTTAGACAAAGTGTAAAGCTTCCTCATTTCAAGGTGTCAGAGGCTTCCTCCCTCAAAGTGTGGGAAGCTCTCTCCCTTGGGTGTGGGAAGCTTTTATAGGACCTTATAAATTGATTTTGCTTCCACACTCTTGAGCAAGAGTGTGGAAGGCAATCTACATGTTGTAATAGTTGAAAGTTTGGAGGAAACATATAAATAGATTTTGCTTCCTCACTCTTGAGCAAGAGTGTGGAAGGCAATCTACATGTTGTAGTTGTTGGAGAGATTTGTTGAACCATATAATACGATTTTGATTCCACACTCTTGAGCGAGAATGTGGAAGGTTTTGTTGAGTTTGTATATGCCTTTTCTTAGTTGTAAGGCTTGAAAGTTTTTGACTTGAAAATTTTCAATTGCTTATGGATGCTAAGAATCCACAGGTGCAGGTTGTACTCTTCTTCCCTAGTTGGTGAAAAGAAGGTCAGTTCTTTCATCACCCGGTTGGTGAAAAAAGTGGCGAGTTGCCGAGGCAAAAATGTTTATTAAAGCACTAGTTGTATCTTCCACTACTTGGTTGGTGATACGAAGGTGAGTTCCTTCATCACCTAGTTGGTAAAGAAGAGTGGCAAGTTGCCGAATCTCAACATTGTTTATTAGAGTACTGGTTGTGCTCTTCATCACCTGGTTGGTGATATTATGGTAAGTTCCTTCATTACCTAGTTGGTTAGAAGAGTGGCAAGTTGTAAAATCTCAACATTATTTATTAGAGCACTAGTTGTGCTCTTCATCACCTGGTTGGTGATACAAATGTGAGTTATTTCATAACTTGGTTGATAAGAAGAGTAGCAAGTTGTCGAAACTCAAAATTATTTCTTAGAGTATTGGTTGTACTCTTCATCACCTAGTTGGTGATACAAAGATGAGTGCCTTCATCACCTGGTTGATGGAAAGAGCGTTTCATAGCTCAGTTGGCTTATGTATGAATGTTTTGAAGGGTATGAAGTTTATGTTGATTAACATGAGTGATGCTTATGACATAAGTGATGTTTATGACATGCATGTTGTTTATGAATGTTTTATTATGCATAAAGGAATCCATTGTTTGAATATGTGAATAGTGTTTGTTATACCACTTAGTTTCATTTACTTCATGTTGAAGTATGTATGCTGAAGCTCTAAGTCAGAGTATAAAGGTATATCAGACTTAGACCAAGTGTTCCAGTGTTACGAATGTAAAAGACTTAGACGAAGTTATCTGAATTGCCTCTCCATTAAATATTTGCCGAATGACTTGTGTTACAAAGGACGTCAAACGGTTGAAGGTCGAAACATTTGTAATGCGTATGCCTTTCTATAATAACCTTTTCTTCAGTACTTAGTCTTCCACTTTGAAAAAGCGATGCTTGACCCCATGGTCATAACAGTTGAAGGTACATTCATCCCTGATTGTCTTGATATGAACCTTTATTCATCTTGTTGTAATAAGCTTGTTGAGCATAGAAATTCTTCTTTTTGCCAAGACACAAATAAGCTTAGTCACCTGGCAGGTTGCTAAGTGGGGCAGAAGGGGATGCAATGAGTGTTTGGATGGCCAAAACTTTCTCACTTGGTAGAACTTGACATTCGACCCCCACTTGTTGATAGGGTTTTACCTTAGGAGGGTTCCTTTAGTATGTCATTGCCTAAGCAAAGGCATGATTGTAAGCTTGCATCATCACCTTAGAGTAAGTATTCCAAGTGTTAGGATTGCTCATGTACTTGAAGAAGCATTCAAGTATGCCTACCGTGAAGGACCTGAATGCTGTTTTATCCTCTGCCTCAGAGCAACGAGAGTACTCATGGTTGAAGCAACTGACATATTCACGCAATGACTCATCTGATTTTTTATGAATGGTGTATAACTCATCAGTAAAGTGTAATCGATCAGCTTGGAATATGTATTGAGCCACAAAGAGTCTCATTAGCTCACTGAAAGAATCTACCATTGAAGACAATACCAATTAAGAGCTCTACCAGAGAGAGTGGAAGGAAAAATGAGACATCGTTCCTCGTCATTGTATCTTCGGTATATCATGGTGAATTCAAAGAGGTGGATATGTTCAATTGGATATTCTCTCCCTGAATACAATTGCAAGCCAAGCTTTTATTTTATTTCTCCTCATAGAGAGGTGCAAATAATCCTCCTTGTCAGAGGGCCTGGCCTTGGCTAATTATAGTTAGGTATCTTAGCGTGACACTTGACCTTTAACTTGTTTACTTCCTCAAGGAGTTGCAAGATACAGGGGTCCTGAGTGGAGTCAGGTGCCATTGAAGCTTTCTTTTGTAGGTTTTCATCATTTCTTGAAAGTAGGGAAGATGGGTCAAAGACATGTAGCCTTTCTTTGGACTCAACATATTGGCTGTTAGAATGTGCTTATTAAAAGTCCCCTTAGTCTCATACGCATTTATGTTGCCCCAAGGCTTGTCGTTCATTTCTTATATTAGGGGTTGACTTGGGTTGCTGTAAGGGAACAAGTTTTTCGATGATTATTGAGTCATTGATCATTGAGCCTATACAGATAGGTTTTTGTCGACACTACCTCAAGAATTCTCGACAGTCACGGTAAACAGCTCGTGGCCCTTCCATTCCTTTTGCAAAGAGATGTTTTCCTCCGCTTTTCTTGCGTTGATTTGAAATAGTTGGGTTGAGAGAAGTCTTGTGTTGATCAATATCTTGGTGAAAATATCGTTTCTCATTAAGAGCGCCCATGTTGAAGACATATGAACCTTCGCGTTGTGAGGTAGTCATGTGGTGATCTATATTCATAGAAGTGAAGAGCTAAGGGAACTGAGTCTGTCTAGCCTTATGTCGCATCTCGAAGAGCTTCTCATACTATTCTTGGAGGATCTTATTCTTGATAATTATTTTTATTATTTAGCTTCAAGCTCTTCGACTTTAGCTTGAAGAGCGAATTTCTTTCTTTCCTTCCTTCGCCGCCTCACACTAGGCATGATGGGGTATCGTTTTGCATGTTAAGGCTTCTTTTGCTCCCTATGTTAGAGAGGGATGCCTAATCAAAAGAGAGTGTACGAATAATGGAAACTAGCTTGACGAAGCTAGTGAGAGTAGGAATAAATGTCGTTCTCACAGACAGCGCCAAATGTTGCACAAAATCGGTGAAGACTTTGGAACAACATAAATTGTTAGGTTTGTGACCTTCACTCGATTGTTCCAGTCACGAGTGAGGATAAATATGTAAAGAGATAGAGATAGGGAAGCAAACACAAGATGTACGTGGTTCACCCTAAGTCTGGCTACGTCTATGGCGTAGAGAAGTTCTCATTATTAGTAAAGGGTTTACACAAATATATAAGTTTAAGCATAATCATCATTGGTGAGTTCTAATGATTAGTTTAAGTACAATAATGACATTAGCCCCTCATTGTAGGAGAATGGTCTTCTTTTATAGTTGAAGAGAATCTTCAGTTTTTGTCCACAACCAATGTGAGACTCTACGAGCTTTATTCTGATGTTGATATGTGTCCTGCTATATTGGCCTCCTAGTTGGAGGGAAACCTTTGTGCTTTAGCTGAGGTGCCTCAGCATGAACCCCTTAGTGGGTCCTTGAAGGTATGATGTTGATCGGTGCTTGGTATTTTTAGGATTGGTCAAGTATGGTACAAACACATATTATGCATGGACATTAATAAAATGAATTCTGTGAATTATTTTTCTACAATTAGTGTAAAAGTCTCAATCCTTCTAATTTTGTGGATTACAACACCTACATTTATTAAGAAATATCCTTGTAATATTTTGTAGAATCCTTGTAATATATCATCATTATTGTAGGATATTTACTTTCTTATATTAGGTAGGTCAAATCCCAGTTTAGGGGGATTACGTTTTCTATGTCGTAGAAGAAGGCATGATTGGATTGATGTATTTGTATTTATTTTCGTTTCTTTGCTATTGATGAATACATAAAACTATTCAACCATTGCCTGTAATTCTTCTAGCCTTCTATAAGTTTCACTATTACAGTTTTCTAAGATAGTATCAAAGCACCATTCTAGTGCCCGATTTCCAAATTTCTCAAGTTGTATTAAGGTTTCAAAACACCATGGATCAAACACCACCAACCAACAAAACATCCAATTCCAAAAATTCAAACAACAGCAACAATAGTTCCGTAGCACCACCAAACAATTCCTCCAAAAATTTCAAAAATATGCACTGTGACCATTGTGACAAAGATGGGCATACAATTGAAAATTGCAGAACTCTAAAATTTTACTGCAAATTTTGTGACAGAAGAGGCCACATTGAGGATCGATGCAAGTTTAAGAATGGGACATGGGTTCCCAACAGTGCAAGAACCCTAAGTGGCAGATGGCAGACCACTCATCCAACTCGCAGGCCTCTCAACCAAACCCATTGAATGGGCTTTCTGCACACCAGCTTCTCCAACTTGTTCAGGCCTTGTCCATGATAAACTCAAATCGTACTTCTGGTAATAACCATGCATATACAAACACTGCAGGTTTGCCTACTCATTCGGTTACTTCTATTAGTTCTGTATTCACAAAGCCTTGGATCTTGGATAGCGGAGCTACTGACCACATCACCTTTAATTCCACACCTTTCACTAAAACAAATAACACATCAATACCTATCGTTAATTTACCTATTGGCTCTACAGCTGCCATCACTTCCATTGGCACCATATCGTTCAATTCAGATATCACTATAGATAAGGTTTTATGTGTCCCTTCTTTCCGTTTAAATCTCATGTCTGCCAGAAAATTCACTACTTCTCTAAATTGTTGTGCCATTTTGTTCCCTGCTTTCTGTGTTTTATAGGACTTGGCTACGGGGAAGATAATTGGCTCAAGGAAACAACGTGATGGTCTTTATTACATGTCACCATTACAACGCCTGCCTACTTCCAACCAAGTTTCTCACCCTTCAAATTTGTGGCACATGCGACTTGGACACCCATCACCTTCTCGCCTTAAATTAGTATCTCCCTTTTTATCTTCACATGATATTTCTTTTAATAATGGTTATTGTGTTTGTCCCATGGCCGAACAAACTAGACTTCCATTTCCATTGAGCTCTATATCAACTCATGCTCTTTTTGATTTGTGGCATTGTGATATTTGGTTTCCACATAAAGTTCCTACTCATTCAGGGGCCCAGTTTTTTCTTACCATTGTCGATGATTATACTAGATGCACATGGTTATATTTGATGCAACATAAGTCTGAAACTCAACACCTTTGAAAATCATTTGTCGCTTCTGCTCACACTCAATTTCATGCCAACATCAAAGCTATACGAGTCGACAATGGGTCTGAATTCATGTCCATGAGAGAATTTTTCCAAAATAATGGCATTGAACATCAACGCACATGTGTTTACACTCCACAACAAAATGGAGTTGTCGAACACAAACATCGCCACATTCTCACCATAGCCCGTGCCTTACGTTTCCAATCTCACTTACCACTTTCTTTTTGGGGTGAATGTGTTTTAACCGTCGTCGATCTCATTAATCGTCTACCATCACCAATATTATCCACTAAATCACCTTTTGAAATATTGTACAAGCATCCACCATTTTTTGATCACTTGAAGGTTTTTCACTGTCTTTGTTATGCAACTGTTGTTCATCCTACTCACAAATTTGATCCCCGTGCTAAACGTTGCCTTTTTGTTGGCTACCTCACAGGTCAAAAAGGTTACAAACTCTATGACTTGGAGACTCAAAAAAATTTCGTAAGTCGTGATCTAAAATTTTGTGAAAACACATTTCCTTTCTCTTCTATTTCAACGCCACATGCTCCCAGTATTCCTTCTTACCATGATGACATCATCAATGCCCCTCCATCAGACATTCTTTCCAACACCAATGTGCCATTAAATAATCCACCTCCACATATCAACGTTCCATTAAATAATCCTCTTACACAAACCCCACAATCCATCTCACCAACTCCACCTAACCAAACCCCATACACACATTCCCATACTCCATTATCCGTGCCAATCTCCCATGCACATCACCCAGAGCAGTTTGACACACCAAAAAGCCTCCTTGCCCCACTTATCCACACATCTGCTGACCTGCCCATTGGCAACTTTACACCACATGTGTCCTCCCATCCCGTCAATTCCACGGAATCTGATCATCCCACCGAATCACATAATCCACCACCTCCCCCTTCATCTATCACACCCCCACGACAGTCTCTCTGACCTAGGCAACCATCCACATGGCATAAAGACTATCACATGTCAAACTAAGTCAATCACTCTGCCCCGACGCCTCATTCTTCCTCAGGTACTCATTATCCGCTTTCTGATTTTCTTTCCTACTCTCGTTATTCTTCAGCCCATTGTGCTTTTCTAGCTAATGTTACAGGTCAAACAGAGCCTACATCCTATGCTCAGGCTATTCTTGATCTCAATTGGTGCCAAGCTATGCATACAATATTAGAGGCTTTACAACACAATAACACATGAAGTATGGTTCCTTTACCTATTGGTCAGAAACCGATTGGTTGTAAATAGGTTTACAAAATTAAATACAAGTCTGATGACACCATTGAGAGATACAAGGCTTGTCTTGTCGCTAAGGGATATACTCAGGTTGAAGGTGTTGACTATCAGGAGACTTTTTCCCTACAGCCAAACTCACTACCCTCCGCTGCTTTCTTACTGTTACGGCTGCTCGCCATTGGTTTATCCATAAATTGGATGTTCAAAATGCTTTTCTTCATGGCGATTTACATGAAGTTGTGTACATGGAGCCTCCTCATGGTTTTCACCTACATGGGGAGAACCTTGTATGTTGGCTTAATAAGTCACTCTATGGACTCAAAAAAGCATCCAGAAATTGGTTCTCTTCCTTTTCAGATACCATTCAGAAAGCTGGTTATCAACAATCCAAATTGGATTATTCTCTTTTCACCAAGACTCAAGGTACTTCACTTACTACAGTTCTTATCTATGTCAATGATATACTTCTTACAGGCAATGATCTTCAAGAAATGGAACGTCTCAAACAATTTCTTCTTAAATGCTTCCGCATCAAAGATCTCAAAAATTTGAAATATTTTTTGGGCATAGAATTCTCTCGTTTGAAGAAAGGTATTTTCATGTCTTAGAGGAAATATGCACTCAATATTTTACAAGACTCAGGGCTTTTAGGGCGCATGCCCAGACAAGTTTCCCATGAAGCAGAACTTGAAACTCACCCCTACTGATGGAGCATTGCTTAGTGATCCAACCAAATACAGAAGACTAGTTGGTAGATTAATTTACCTTACTGTTACAAGGCCTGACATAGTCTATTCTGTTCGCACATTGAGTCAATTCATGCATGAACCTTGCAAACCTTATTGGGATGCTGCCTTACGAATTCTCAAATACATCAAATGAACCCCTGGTGAAGGCTTCCTATTTCCCTCCTCCAATAGTCTTGCCTTGAAAGCCTTTTGTGATTCGAATTGGGGAGGTTGTCGTGCTACAAGAAGGTCGGTTACAGTCTATTGTATTTTTCTCAGGAATTCTCTTATTTCATGGAAGTAAAAAAAAAAAAACAAAACATTGTTTCTAGATCCTCCGTAGAAGCCGAATATTGAGCTATGGCCAACACATGCCTGAAGCTGACTTGGTTACGTTATATATTAGAGGATTTAAAGGTCCCACAGATAGCCCCTACATCATTGTTCTGTGATAATCAATCAGCTTTATACATTGCAGCAAATCCTGTCTTTCATGAACACACAAAACACATTGAAATAGATTGTCACATCGTTCGAGAAAAACTACAAGCTGGAATGGTTAATCCTTCATATGTGCCTATGCGCTTCCAGTTGGCAGATGTATTTACAAAAGCCTTGGGGAAAGATCAATTTGTGACATTACGCGGCAAGTTGGGACTTCATGATATTCACTCTCCAACTTGAGGGGGAGTATTAAGAAATATTCTTGTAATATATTGTAGAATCCTTGTAATATATCATTATTACTGTAGGATATTTACTTTCTTATATTAGGTAGGTCAAATCCCAGTTTATGGGGATCACGTTTTCTATGCCGTAGAGGAAGGCATGATTGGATTGATGTATTTGTATATATTTTCGTTTCTTTGCTATTGATGAATACAAAAAACTATTCAACCACTGCCTACAATTCTTCTAGCCTTCAATAAGTTTCACTATTACAATTCTTCTAGCCTACAATTCTTCTAGCCTTCAATAGGTCAAATCCCAGTTTAGGGGGATCAAGTACTTTTGAAATTTAAAATATTTTTTTTAAAAAGCAGTTTCAGTCATTTAAAAATACTTTCCAAACTTCTATGTGCAGGATGCAGGAGAAAAAAGATGCAGGTCTGAAATGGTGGTTGAGTGGTGGCACTAAATGTGGGTGCTATTTCGGTTGAATAGGTGTAGAAAGATATTTAATTGTCATTTTCTTATTTTATTTTGTATAAGAGGTAATATAGAAATTACAAAGAAAGTTTTTGGTAGTTGAGTGTGGAAATAATATTCTTGGGTCTAAATAAAATTATCCTTCTTATAATGATCAATTTGACTTAAAAAGCCCATATTTAAAAGTAATTATTTACATTTATGGATGAAATTGTCTATTTGCAACCGTGTGAAAAGCACTACCCCTTAACTATAGTCTAAGAGCTCGTTTGGATGTGCTTTTAAAATGACTGAAAGATTTTGGTAAAAATAATTTTGGAAACAATCCTTAGTAAAAATGCTAGTAAATCCAAAAAAAAAAAACACTTAAAATGCTTTCTGGAAGAAGCACATAACTGTTTCTTTTAGTAGAAAACACTTATAGTGGTTTTTGAACCCAAAAACATTTTTTCTAAAACCGTTTTCAGTCATTTTAAAAGTACATACAAACGAGCCCTAAGTCCACACACTGTATGTGAAAGCTGTGTTTTTGCAGTTAAACTTAAGAAGAGAGACGTGAGGTAAAGATAGAGTGAGATGAAATGCTTGATGACATGCAGGTGAGGAAAGATAAAAAATATAATAAAATCTTTCTTGTTTGAAATTTATTTTAGGCTTTTTAGCTAAAAAGCTATCTGAAATTTGAATAACTCCTTACTTTTGTCCCTGAGATTTGAAATGGATAGAATTGGTTTTTGAGTTTGTCCATAATAAATCATTTTGATCATTTCGTAAAAAATCTTCATAAAATAAGGATAAAATGACAAAAATACCCTCATTTTTGTCAAATCATTTTGGCCTATTGTTTATTATATTGAGAGTAATTTTGTCATTTTGATCCTTATTTAACATAATATTTCACCAAATGACCAAAATAATTGATGATGGACAATCTCAGAGACCACTTCTATTGATTTCAAATCTCAGGGATCAAAGTGACGAGTTAGGCAAATCTCAAGGACCATTGTAGCTAAAAATCCTTTATTTTAATGCCATGTTTTTTTATTTTATTTTTAGTTTTATTAAATTGTGATTAAATGAACAAATTGCTTTTCATTCTTTTTTTCATGACAAAGAGAGTTCTGTTAATAAATAATATACATGACAACTAATAATCATACATGCTCATTTATATTAGTTTAGATAAGAAAAAGCTATAAAATGTAAGAAGAAAATGGGTAATGGACGTTGTTTTTTTAATGAAATCAGACTTGATGACGATAAATTTTTGGTGTGTCCAGAATATGAGGCTGTATGTAGGGGCAAATCTATTAAGGGACCACTCGAAAACCCAGATAATATGCTATAAGGACCTCCAAGGACCACCCAAGTCTGGGCACAAGGTGGAGGATAAGAGGAGTGGGGCTGCAGAGATCTGGTATTCTGCAAATAAGATAAAATGGTGTGTTTTAAATAGGGCTCAGGTTTGAAAACACCCTTTAGTAAAACGGTGTGTTTGGTGCACTTCTTTAATATATAGTTTTCACAAATTTTTTTTTTTTTTTTTTGAAAAAACAAAAACAAAACGGTTCAAATTTGAAACAGATAACTATTCCATATCCCCACCCCACCCAAGGCCACCCACCAGCACAACACTAGTCTCCTCTCTAGTGTCCACGGATCCAATAGTTCAATTTCAATATTGGATGGCTTCAATCATGTACGAATGTTTTTGCTTTAGTTGACAATAAATCTATCATGACACATTTTTTAGTATGAAATCTCGTTGGAGACATACTTAGGGGGGTGTATTCAATTGGAAATTTCAAAGATTTTAATGGATTTTTACGGAGTTTAACTGATTTGTAGAGATTCTATGTAAAATTTTGATTCAATTCCCTTGAAATCTCATGGGAAGAGGTGAGATTTGTCGATGCTTAAAATACACTACAAAATCTCTCCAATTCCCTATAATTCCTCATGTGACAGCCCGTCCTGGATTTTATATATTATCGACGTAGAATGACGTTTTTATCCTCAACTCGTATGTGAACGTGTGTGTAATTGGGCCCAACTTGGAGCCATTTGGGTTCCTATCTACTTGGACCCAATAGGAATTGCGTTAATTTGGTCTTGGTAGGATAAAAACAGACATACACGCACACATTAAATGCACATGCACATTTTCTGTTTCTGTTTCTGTCTTCTCTCTCTTTTTCTTGAACTCTCTTCTCTCTTCTCTTCACCATCTTCGTACGGACACACCATCTCCCATACTACCAGCCACAGATCGAAAGTTTCAAGGACACCTTTGGACTCCTCGTAACCTTGGGAGACTAGTGGTACCTTTATTTTCACCTGGAACCCTCGAAAGCCCTTGGAACCGGATAGCACCTTGGTTGTTACTATTCACATGCTTTTAAACTAAAGAGTTTTAGGAGATTCTGAGATCACAGGAAGACTCTAGACATCATCACGAAGCTCGAGGTACCTCGTTTGCATGTTTTGGACGTTGGGATCACGGGTTTTGAAATTTGGCCAATTTTCATGGATTTTCGCCTGCAAGATTCCGACGAGTTTTGATCCTCAAAGTGGCAAGGATGTGTTCTACTCATCCTAAGCTTCATTTTGGTATAAATTTCATAAAATTTGGTTGAGAATTGAGTGAGAAAAGTAAGTTCGAAGTTTTTCCCAGTTTCCGGCGAGTGCAGCGGCGCCGGCGCAGGTCTCCGGCGACCCAAGGTAGGGGATGGAGAATATTCTGTCAAATCTGACAAAATATTCTAATGGCGTCAGTTAAAGTTAATTGATTCCGTTAGGATTTAACAGAATATTCCCTAACGGTGTTAACTATGCCGTCCGTGTGCCAGGGATGTGCCTGCGCGTGACTGGTCAGAAATTTTTTCTAAAAATATAAGGGTGTTCGTGGGATCAAGTAGAACATGTTGGTATATTCAACCACCCCAATTGAGCAATTTATGAGAAGTTATTACCTAAGTTTGATTATGTGCATATAATTGACGGTTTTATAGTTGTTTCGCATATAGGTGAGACGTATCCAGAGGACGAGCGCAGCCACGCCAGGCTTGGGGGATACGACCCGGCTATTTATCAGTGAGTGGGCTTTTATTTTCAATATATATATATATATATAATTGACGTTTTCCCAAAAACTTCATTTAAAATGATTTTAGAATAGAATGATTTTATGATTTATATGCCATGTTGAATATCCTTTATATTATGATTATGATTGTGCTGGTTGTGTTTCGACGCCGTGGACGCTCAGGTAAGTCAGGTGAGTATACTGGTTAGTGTTAGTGATGATGATGAGATTGTGATATAGCTCATATTCCTGCACCTCGGGTGTTTGCGCTCCGCCAGAGTAGGGCCTAGCCTTCATGTGATCGTTCACCTCTCGCACCGTACGCTTACCTTGGATCCAAGGCAGGTGCCAGCCTGTTGTACAGACCACTGTAGGTGGTTCCGACTCGTAGGTGACCAGCGATTCGTCGCACAGCCTTCACGTGATCGTAGCACTGAGCGTAATGTTATACACCTAGCTTGTCGTACAGACCACTATAGATGGTTCCGACTCGTGTGCAGGATTCGATTGAAGAGCTATAGATTCAGTCGTACAAGTCACATTAGGTGACTCCGGCTGGCGTGGTATTATTGATGGCATATTGTGATTTATCTCACCTGCTTGATGTATACTTCCATTTGATTTGGGTACTTCGACATGGCGTATTTCTGGATTTCGATATTTAAGTTTATTGCTTCCAGCATGATTTTTCGTATATGAGTACATATGATATTTTCTGGGAAATTATACTTGATTTACGGTGAGGGGTTACTACTTTGATTTATGAAACGGTTTTTGGAAAGGAATTATTTTTGCCCACTCACGTTTTCTGTTTTGCGCCCCTCCAGGTTTTAGGTAGCGGTGACGTCGGCGGCGAACGAGGCATCTAGGCTATTATGACAGAACATCATCCTTGTAGGATTTTTCCAGTTACCTTTTTAGTGTTTGTTTAATCTGGACTGCACCTAGGATTTACACTTTGATGTTGTGTGTCTTACTTTCACTTTATCTTTCAATTACACTTATATCGTATTGCAAATTATCTTACTTGGTTTTATTCCTGCACTTCATTCATATCTGTTCTTCCGCACTGCGCTTTGGCTACGTCACCCTCACGTGACGGCCATCACGCCTCGATATTTCAGGTCAGGGTGTGTCACCTCAACTTTTCCAAATTCTCTAGGGGTGTATTCAATTGGGATTTTGAGGGATTTTAATTCTTTTAATGAATCTAGAGGTATTCAATCAGGAATTTAAGTGATTCTCTGAAATTCAATGTGTATTCAATTAGGATTTAAGATAGTTAATTAAAATCCTTAGAAATTCAGGTGTATTCAATTAGAATTTTAAAGAAGTTTATAACATTTCAGGTGTATTCAATTAGAATTTGATTTTAAAGAATTTGAAAAAGTTGAGGAATTAGAGGGAGTTGGAGAGATTTTGTAGTGTATTTTAAGTATCCACAAATCTCACATCTCCCTAAGAGATTTTGAGGGAATTGAATCAAAATTTTACATTTAATCTCTACAAATTAATTAGACTCCATTAAAATCTCTCAAATTTTCAATTGAATACACCCACCCTAAATTCTAATTCTAATTAAATACACCTGGAATGTTATAAACTTCTTTAAAATTCTAATTGAATACATCTGGATTTCTAAGGATTTTAATAAACTATCTTTAAAATCCTGATTGAATACACATTGAATTTCAGAGAATCACTACAATTGAATACACCTAGAGGCTAGATTCATTAAGATAATTAAAATCCCTCAAAATCCCAATTGAATACACCCCCTTAGTCTTTGTAATTTGTAATGTTGTTTGTATGAAGATTGTGAATGAAAAGTTGTTGTTTATTTTTCATCTAATAATTTTTGGAATTTTAGATTTGGATCACCCAATCTTACAATCCTGAATCTGCCACTAACTGTATGTTATATATTATTGGGGGTGTGATATCCACACACCCATTTTTACTTCTCTCACACCATTTTGAATTTCGGCCGTCGGATTGGATGAATTAAAGAAGATCTAACGGACAGAAATTAACAGGGGTGTGTGAGAAGTAAAAAGGGGTGTGTGGATAGCACACCCCTATTATTGTACAATTAGAGAGAATATTTTTTCCAAATATCTTTTTAATTATTTAATAATATATGTCATATTGACCCGTGCTTAATTTACATTACAAAAGTTCTCCTTGATTACCATTGGTATGCTTAATTAGCACGAAAAGGTTAGAAGTTTGTGGAATTTTCCCTGGTATGCTTTCACTTGTTTAGGGCTACGACGAAAACAATTTTGGACTTTAGTCCACCGTTTCAACTTCCGTGCATAATCTTCTTTCTACTCCATTAGTAATCTTCTTCGACATTTCGACATTTCGACATTTTGACATTTTCTACTCCACTAGTAATCTTCTTCGACATTTCGACATTTCGACATTTTCTACTCCACTAGTAATCTTCTTCGACATTTTCTACTCCACTAGTCGGAGTTGTTGGCTTCAAGTTTCATCACTGGAATTAATATCTTTGACTACCTATATAACTAGATATTTTTTAGCGTGTTAAGAATATGGCTCAACATACTAAATGTTCGGTTGGATATTTGAATTATTTTTCCAACCACTTGTATTATGAGAGTTGATGTCGCAAGCCATTTTCTTGGCACATTGAAAAAAAAAATTGCTAGATAACATTTTCCTAAAGAATATATAAGCAAGGACGTCATGATGATTGATTATGTTCTTGGCAGGAACGTTTCGTTATTGAGAACCGCTAAGAAAACTCTTTTAAAGTGAGACTCTCTAGAGACTCTCTGTTACCTTACATTTTAATGGTAATTCTTGCCAACATTAAAAAATATTGTAACAAAAACATGAAGTGACATAGAGTCTATAGAGAGTCTCACTTTTGAGAGTCTCCTTACAATTTCTCTTGGTTATTAGCTTGCTTAGATGGGTTAAAAAGCAAGGATAGCCTTTAGCTAGGTGAACTTATGAGAGCACTTCCACCCCTGCCAAATTGCCCAAGCAATTATTGTCTTTTGTGAATAGTAACTGTTAAAGTGTATCTCTACTCTTAAACTGAATAGGCTATGTGTATTAATATATTATTATTTGTTTATATTAAAGTAATAAAAGATAATTTATTTTTAAATTATGTCATGATTTTTAACCAATCTCGCTATACCACATGTCATTCTCCGAAAATGCAATTTATGTGGATAGACGTTCGAGTAGATTCTTAACCAATTCCGTAGCTCCACTCTTCATAATTTTGTAAGAATTTGTGGATAGACTTCTGATAATTAAGATGTTTAATAAAGGGGCTTTTAGATCTAGCTCCAAAAACATAGATGGTTTTTTAGGAGTGAGTCCAGTTATCTAATTACATTTTTTAATTTCTTTTATACTCATTTTATATTTTTAAAATTATATTAAAAATCAATTAAAATCTTCTAATATTATGCATTTTCTACTCCAAAAAATCTAATTAATATCTTATAACAAAAAAAAAGTAATATACTAACATAAATTATCTACAAAACATGCTACCTTAACTCAAGTAACAAATATATGAATGTATATTATACATGTAAGTGAGATATGAAACCTAACTTAAAGTTAGAAAAAAAAAACATAATATACCTACAAGTAAGACACATTAATATGTGACACGTTGATTATAAAAAAGAATATGTCATATAGATACATAAAAATAATTAACCTGTGATATAGATTGATTATAAAAATTAAAAATAAAATCTATAAATGGGGTTTAATGTAACATCCCACATCAACCAACAGAGAGAGGGTGATGTGCCTTATATGTACATGCCCACCTCCCTACAGCACGAGGCCCACTTGGAAGTTCTTGTGTGAGTTCCCAGAAACAAAACCATGCGGACCGGGTCCAAAACGGACAATATTGTGCTACGGCGAAGCCGGTCTGAAATATGACATTTAAAGCATGAGGAATAACAAGAAATAACAAAAATAAAAATAAAAATAAATAATCAAAGAGATAATTAGGAAGAAATTTGATTTTATTAACTTAATTAATACGGACAGTTTGATTAAAAAAATTGTAACCAACAACCCAGATTTTGACACGTTTGCCAGACTTACAGCAGACCACCTTAGGCAATTCAAGACCGTGTTGTCTGTCAGGCTCCCCTTGAACCTAATTGAGTGAATGGAGAGATTTTGTGGGGGGGGGGGGGGGGGGGCGGGGGGGGGGTGTGGTGGTGGTGGTCGGGGTTGAGTTGGATGGATTGCCCAATAGCCCAGGGTTTATTCATGGGATGGAAGTGCTCTAAAAGAAGTCGTCATATAAAACAAACCAATCGTGTGAATACCAATAACATATTTACAGAATCGTCAACTTATTTCATATATCTGGATAACTAAACGATTTTTATATTTAAAATATTTTTTGAAATTATAACCTTCAAATAAAAATTAAAAAATTAAACATTTTTAATTATAAAATTTATACGGTAAAAGAAATATTATTAAGAAAATGTTAAATATGTTCAACTCCGCGAAAAAATGCAATTATTACCCGTTCCTACCGGAAATATACAGAAACCCTAATTACATGTCCATTTCGCCACCTCCAAATAAGTTAGATGAAGCTTGGCAAACTTTCCAACAATGGAATAACACGCCAGTGGGTTCATAATTTCGTCGGCCGGCCTAATTGCTAAAACTATAAAATTCCAAATCTCTCTTTTGTATTATCTGTCACGTGTAACATTAATTGGAACCATGGTCTAAAATATCGATAATATCGGCGAAATATCGCCGATAATATCGTTTTTCTGATAGGAGGATATTTTCACACGTATCCACTTTATTTTCGTCAATATATCGGAATAATATCGATAATATCGATAATATTGAGATAATATCGATAAAATAAACATAATGCTTTAGTTGGTTCCAACAAATTGATTTGGTACGTAATGCTTTAGTTAAGTCAGCTTTAAAAAAAGCAACATGCAGATCTCCAATATAATAATTACATAAATGATGTACACAATTACTTAAATTATAATAATTACATTGTTGGATTAAACTAACACGCTTTATTGAATTTAGCTAACATGGTTTAAAGATGCAAGAATAACTTTTGGAGAACCAACATCAGTTGCTACTCGAACAAAAAAGTCTCCTAGTGAGTGTAAACATATTTCACTATCAGTTTATAATAGAATTTGTTGGAGTTATTAGGCTTATCAACATTGTTTTTCATTATAGCTGAATGGTGGATCATGTATGGGACTGATGCACCAACTGTGAGAAAGTTAGCAATCAAAGTATTATCACAAACAATTTCCTCATCTGCTTGTGAAAGAAATTGAAGTACATTTGCACTCATACACACAAAGCAAAGAAATAGGTTGGCTCATAGTAGGTTGGAAAAATTACTTTATTGCTACTACAACATGAAGCTTGAAATTCGAGATAAGGAAACAGAAATAAATCATGTCGACCGTGGTGACCCACTAAATGTGTTTGATATTGTTGTTGAAGATGAAGCTTCAAATTGAAGGATATGAATTGCTATCCATCGACTGATCAATAGCGGTGCACTCATATGTGACAATATGGACAAGAGAGAGATGGATATATATACATATACATATATATATATATATATATATATATATATACATATACATATATATATATATATATATATATATATATATATATCTGTTGTGTTCTCTTTTTTTTTAGAGATTTCTCCGCATGAATCTAATTAATTGAAGGATATGAACTGCTATCCATCGACCGATCAATAGCGGTGCGCTCAAACGTGACAATATGGACAAGATATATATATATATATATATATATATATATATATATGTTGTGTTCTTTTTTTAGAGATTTCTCTGCATAAATCTAATTAATTGAAAGATATGAATTGCTATCCATCGACCGATCAATAGCGGTGCGCTCAAATGTGACAATATGGACAAGAGATATATTAAATGACACCCAAAGGTCCATATTCATTTATTAAATGATATGGATATTATGTGGATTTTAATTAATATTAAAGATAAAATAAAACTAAAAAAAATCTGAAAAGTTAAAAATATAATTAAAAAATGAAGATAACTTAACTGAAATTGGTTCTCCCATTCCCATTTCGATCAAGACTTGAAACCTTAATAAAAAAATCATGAAACTTCTTCTTTGCCGATGAGGAAGCTTTATTATTTTGGATCCGGCCAGAGGCCCTAGCATCGGAAACCAGCGCATTGCCAGAGCAGAAGGACAACTGGGATTTTAATGGGGAGATAGTGACTGGGTTGGGTGGAGTCATTAGATTGAAGGGTTTTGAGTAGGGGTGGTTCGGTATGGGATCCCATACCGAAACCTTTGTCCCGATTCCCAAACCGAAATTTTCGGGAATTCCAATTTCAATACCGATCCCAAACCAAATTTTCGGGAATCCCAAAATAGTTTCGGAATTTCGGGACCAATCGGGAATCCCAAAATAATTTTGGCCTTTTTCGGCTTTTTTTTTGGGCTTTTAGGCTTTTCGGTTTTTGGGCGATAATAACTTGCATGTACTATCCTGAAAGAAACATCATGGTAAATTAAAAGAGAATTAAAAAGTATGCATAATCAAACAAATTTTATCAGTTGCAGTTATCTCCATAATAGTGTCGGCACTATAGTCCTTTCTCTATTGAAGCATATCATCCCACATATGGTTGGCTTTTTCAACATCAAACTTCCTTGCTTTCAAAAACCTGAAAGTAAGTAACATCTAAACGTTAGTGTCTAAAATGTGAAACCATATTAATCAATAATACTAGAACTTCACCAAACTAAACAAAACAAAGATGTGAGAAAGCATAAACAATTTCTAAAGTATGGCAGCAACCAATTACACTTGAAGTGCTCATGCAAGAAAGTTATTTTGTAGTAAAGAGAATGGATGTATTACTAGGATGACTCATTGGTCATTGCAATAAAGAGAATTTGCTATTTAACAAAATGAAAGCAAAAAAATGAAAGAGATTTTTGCATACAGTTAATTGTTGAAGAGCAATGGGGGAGTCTAAAAGGTATTTGAAAATTAAATAATATATATATATTTTTTCGGTTTGGTTTGGGATTACCGAAATCCCAAAAACTTGAGACCGATTCCCGTACCAAAATTTCGGGATCGGTTCAGTATTTGGTACCGAAATTTTCGGAAATTTTGGTTTGGAATTTTTTCGGTTTGGTTTCGGGAATTTTTTGGTTTTGTTTGGGATTTTTGGGATTTTTTTCCAGCTCTAGTTTTGAGTTGTTTCCCATAAACATGTGGTGCCGAAGAGGAAGAGGACTATTCTTTCTTTTCTTTTTCTTTTTTTTTTCTTTTTTTTTTCTTTTCGCAAAACCTAATTTAATGACCCTTGATACTCTCGATCCTTTCTTCTTCTTTTTATTTATTTTTTATTTATTTTTATTTATTTTTTTATTTTTTAACGATTGCAAGTAAGATTTTCAAAGTAATTATTTGTTTTCAAAGTAATCATGGGAGTTAGAATCAAAGGGTCATCATCGACTACCATCCATGAATTTGAGCAAGAAGAAAATGGTAGCAGTGACCATGGAAGGAATAAAACGCCCATAATTAGGGTTTCTTCCCCCTTTTAATTTTCTTCCAGGTTTTATGTTTTTTCAATTTTATTTTTATTTTTAATATTAATTAAAAGGCTAAATTTTTTTTGTGGTCCCTGTGGTGACACGCCATTGTGGTGAAAAAACTATTAATTAAACCCCCGTGGTGAGCCTTGTTAGCAATTTAGGTCCAATCCAAATTTTCGTTAGTCTTCTGTTAAATAAAATCATGTGACTATCACATGTGGATCGGTCAAAATTAAGTTTATTTATTTTGGAAAATAAAAAAATAAAAAATATGATTGGATTAAAATAAAATTACAAATAAAAGAAACTTGTAAAGATAAAAAAAAAAAAGCCCAACAGTTCGTATCTTATCTCAAGCTCCCAGCCACTGCCATAGCCACTAGTGGACCTCCTCCACCGTCACTAACCATCACCCCAATTTGATAGCACTTGTATCTCAACCTATATAATGCAGAAAAATCACATATGTACAAGAATAACTTAAAGAGTTAAAGACAATGGGAGAAATGCAGTATATATGTATTCTGACAGGTGAAAGGCATTGTAGAATTAAAGACAATGGGTGAAAGGCATTGCAGAAAATTCAATCTTCAGGTCCGCCCTCCGCATATAGACTTCAAGAGAGTAAGAAAGTTAAAGATTTAAATTCAAAGAAGATTAAGAAAAAAAATTAAAAGGTTGTGTACTGGCCGACTAGGACCTGCATAAAACCACATTACCAATTAAAGACAAAACTGAAAGGCATTTATGCATTCAAACTGGTACAAATTGATACAAGAATGAAAATTCAAGTAAGACTAAAAGGCATTTATGCATTCAAACAAGTTTTGTTTCAATCTTTGTGTTCAAGCTTCTTTTTTTTTCTTTTTTCTTTTTCTGTAAAATCTAATTTCAGTTAAACCCTAAATTATAATAGATGTCCATTGAATAAGATGTAATTTGGATTGAAAGAACGAACTTGACCCTTCGTGTGATAGTCACGTGAGTTTATTTAACGAAAAACTAACGGAAATTTGGATTTGGATCTCAATTGCTAACAACACCCACCACGAGGGTTTAATTAAAAGCCTTTTTACCACGAGGGTCAAATTGAAAGCAGCATGTCACCACAAGGATCACGAAAAAAAATTGGCCTAATTAAAATTCACATAAGTATTCAAGTCATGTTGAAAACGTTGGTGGGTTAGTTAATGCCCACACTGCCTTGGTAAAGTTTTCAATCCCACACACAGATTTTTCAATGCCCACAAATGTGATGTAGACTTTGGAAACCAAAGGATCGTATTTTCAAAGTTGGGTGTTGTAAATTTCAAAATGTAGTAATATGAGTTGCTCTATAAATAGAGCACTCGACTGCAATTAAAAGATATAGAGAATACATAAAGTTCATAGAAGAGGAAGAGAGAAAGGAGAGGAAGAAGAGAGGAGATAATAGAGAGAGTTATTTTGTACTCCTATTATTCTAAATTATAATGAAAGCATCACTGCTGCCCCGAGAACGTACTCCAGTCACACTGACTGTAGAGGAACCTCGTAAATTTTGTGTTTTGTTTATTTATTCCACTGCACACATCGTCGATTTTATAACAAGTCATTTAATGATTAAGTAGGAACTCTTGGATGTTATAAAATCTAAAGGCTACAAAGAAGCTTAAGAATACTTGTAAAAATATTTGTTCCTTGATCATTATCTATACTAAAGTTAGGGAGGGATTTACTGTAGCTTATCTACAGTGTAATATTTGCCACTTGATTTCACGCTATTTACCACAATGCCACAGCCAAATGGGCCTGGTTGGAGGGTAATTATCAAAAGGTAGGAGGGTAATTTTGTCCGTGGGATTTGGGTGCCCTGCTTTTGTGTGTGTGGCTGTGCTTCAGCCAAAACTCACGTATTTGTGGAGGGATTTCAGGGAGAGGGGATAGCAGGGAGGGGAAGGGAGAGGGAGGAGTGAAAAGGGGGGTTAGGGTTGATTCATTCTCCTCAAATCAAGGGATGGGAGAGAGAGACAGAAACACACCCATGGTTGCTTTGCAATTGTTTTTCCAATATGTTTATACACTTATAGTACCCCAATCTCTATCTCTCTCATTTCTTTTTGGTTTTGGAAATATCTGACTTTCGGTGGTTTTGTTTTCTTGCAGATGTCAATGAATTTTACGGACTTCTAGTGTAATCCTTGCTGCAGAAAGCAATCTCGATGCCGTTGCGGGCGGAGGAACGCTCTCATACGAGGCCCACTGTTGGTAATTTTATTTTTCTGATTTTATATGAATTTGTGGTTTGTTGGATGAGAAAATATGGAAACCTAGAGAAATTTTTTGAATTTAGGGTTGCTATAACACGAATTTAGGCAGCATGGTTTTTGGTTTTTTTTATTTTAAAATCAATTGGGGGATTTTCTGGGCGTCAATTTATTTGTTTGCCCTTTGGTTTGTTTTTCATTCTGGGTTCCCTTCTCTCTCATTAGAGAGCACAAAATTCCAAAGGTAAACATCCAAACCCTCGCTTTGCTTTTCTATCCATTACTAAAAATCGGTGAAATAAGTGTGTGGTTCTTGGATCTGCGGTCTGAAACAAAAAAATGTGTCTATTCTCTGTGCCAGCTAATGTATCTGTGATTTCTTTGGATGACGCTACTGCAACACTCAGGTCCTTTTGGAAAATGGAGAGCACACGACTTAAGGATCTCGGACCCAAGGTAAAATGTAATAATCTCTGGCTCCCTTTACTGATGTACGGCTGCATGCACTAGATTTGTGAATTTTAATTATGCATGTGCACTCTCTGTGCCAAAAGTTTTAAGATCCGAAGCGGTCTGGATGCTAAGTTAGGAAGGTTAATTTTGTCCTATGGGTTTGGGACGGATTGGGATGGGTCTAGGTGGCTGTCATTCGATGAGGGTTTGGTGAATGAGAGCCATGCCGCCTTTGCATAGAGAGAGAGGGAGTAGTGGGTCGTGTTTTATTTTCTTCACTGCACCATTAGTTTGATTGCCTATCCCTGAGTATTTGATTTCGTCTGGAAGATGACTTATAATTCCTATAATAATGAGATACTCAATCTTCAATCCTGCTTAGTAGCAGCGATCACCACCTGATGAAAGGTACACGTGAAACAGTTAATATTTGGGAACCAACAGAGCTCTTTATTTTGGAGGTTTGTTTCTGTTTTTGGTAGGAAAACGATTTGGAGCGACTCACAAAGTTAAACTTCGATATCGAAATTAATGAAAACCCATTGGTATGATTTCTTCATCTAAAATTTTTGATTGCCCAATTGGTTGTTTCATCAATTAATTGTGTGCAAACATTTATATGTAATTTTTTACTTCTTCCAATTAAATGGTAAGATCAAATTAAGCTAAAGAACTTTGGGTTTTGTAAATGTTGTGTAATTAAATTATTCATATTATCAATTAATTTTGAGCAAACATTTCTGGGTAGTTGTTAATTTCCTCAATATTTGATAATAATTAAATTAAAGCTGACAGCTTTGTATTTTGGTCATCACCTGTCGTAGATTTTACTTGGCAGAGAAAATGTAGTTTCTTTGATACTATTCATGTTTTGTTTTCTTTCAGATCGCATTGTAATGGGTCTCTTTGGAAAAACAATTCTTAAGACCAATTGTGAGGTTTGTTCTTATATGGTAGATGAGTATTTTTATAATTCTTTTGCACAATTGTTAGTATTTGTAGTTGTGATTGGTGTTGTCCTACATGTTTGGCCTGAAGAAAATTAGTCACTACTTTTGATAAACCATATTGAGAGTGAAGGAAACTCCTTTTGACCTGGTCATGTTGGAGTACATTTTTACTAACTTGGTACACTGGAAATTCATGGACTCTTTTACTTGCCCCTTTTGTATATGTATTAGCTCAATTTTCTTTGGCTTGGTTTTGCTCCTCGCCTTGCTCTTAACAAGATCCAGGTGTTGAGGTTCGCAAACAAAAACCTTCTTTGCAAATGGATTTCCTTGCTTTCATCGATTATTTTGTCTTTCATGCATGTTGGGTTTTTTTTTTATATTAATTTTTGTCATGTGATTTTTGTTCTTCGTTTTACTTGGATTTTGAGATTTTGTTTCTGTTCTATTTAGGTTTTTTTTCTGAAATTACATTTGGTTAAATTGTGTCAATTTCTTTTTGTGTGTGTAGAAAATTTTAGCGTTGTTTTTGTGGCTATTATATGATTGGCTGACAAATAGTGCCTTTAGCGCAACCTTCTCTCTCACTGAGCCCTAGCACTACTTTTTGTGTGTGTGGAAAATTTTAGCGTTGTTTATTGTTTTGTTTTGCGTTTGCTTTGTTAGAACCATCATTCGAATTTTTGGGTTTCGCTATGCTCATTTCTGTGCTTCTTCAAAATTTTCTGGTGTTTGCTTCTTATTCCTCTGTTGGTTGATTTTTTTTTTCCCATTTCATGGTTCCTTATGTATTCCTTGGTTCTCTCTAATTTTTGGCTGTGGGATGATGCTTGCAGGTGAACTATATGCACGGTTTTTTGGGACGAGTTAGGAAGATCCACCTGAAAACAGCATATAAGATAGAGAATTGGTATGCTGCTTTGTCTTTCTGTTGGATTTTGATGTTTATGTTCTGCTACTAAGAGGATTTGATAGTTTTCTAAATCTGTTTTGTAAATGTGCTTAAAGATTGGACATGTTCTTGAGTATTAGCCATGTTGTTTGAATTGGATATGTGATTGAATATTAGGTATTTAGTTTGAATTGATTTGGATATGTGGTTGATTGAACTGGAATTTGGATGTGTGCTGATATGAATTGGATATGTTGAATTAGAGATGTGCTACTTTCAATTGGATAGGTTGAAAAATGACAAGCCATGGTATATTGACTGTTTTTTTTTTTTTTTTTGCCCCAAATTTACATAAGTCCCAAAGGTTGAATGTCGTTGCAATTTGGATGATCAGCCAAAACTTTAGAAGAAAAAAAAAATTAGAAAACATGACTCAGGAGAGAAATAACAAGTCCATCATGTATTAGAAAATCAGTTTTGCCCAGTGATCGAAATCATTACAGGTTTAAAAACTAGAATCTGACTTTAGAAGAATTTCCATTCTCTTCTAATAGCAGCTTCATAGATTTAGTCTAATGTTTTTGTTGTACATTTTTAACAACCAAATCTAAAATCCCTCTGTACTTTAAAGTCCCTCCTCCAGACATCACATTAGAGAATTATAACATTCAACATTCTTGGTGCATCGGCAGATTAATGATTGTATCACGGTATTTTAGCAAAGTTCCTTGAATTATTGAACCGTTAATGCTTTCCAAATGTTTTACTTTGATTCATTCTCTCACATTTTCCATGGTACAAGTTTACATGATTGCAAGCCGATAGAAAGAGATAGATGTACGGAGAAGCGGGAATTGGGGAGAGAGACAGTGAGCAACGGGTGTGGTTGCTTTTTAAAGATTTGTTTGAAATTGTTTCTCCAGTTTTTTTTTTTTTGGTGAATTTTCTCGAGTTCTTTCTATTTGTTTGGAATTGTTTCATTTTTACTGAGATTCTTTTGGTCCCTTGCCACTAAACTCTGATTTCTGCTATTAATTGCTGCTGAAATGTGACTTTTGCTATTAATTTTGTAAACTAATTAAGATGCTTAATGTTCCCTTAATTGTGATTAAGACAGGGCATGTAAGATATTTTTCGTGTCAAAATTCATGTAGGTAGTGTTGATTTTCCTATTTCAGCAAAAGATTTTTATAATTGTTCATACAACATCAAATATCTGCCACTTCAAGTCTCTGTGTGTGTTGTTTACCCTAGACTTTGGACATCAATTTGGTTCTGTTTTCTTGATGGTTTGATGCGTTTTGTGTTGTGTTTTTCGGTCAATTGAGTCGGTTCATATGATTAATTCCCATGGTTTCCATGCCATATTGGTTGAATTTATTTTTGGTGCAGCCATATCCTCATATAAACAACAAGTGGAAGGTTCACAAGACATTAACCAATTAGTTGGGCTATTAGTTCCTTTACTTTGTGGTGTCCCTGGTGTGAGTGAAAAAAATGTTCAGGTTTTCTTTATAGTTGGGAAGATTTAACGATGCTTTTTCTATGTACTTTACTTTATTATGTTTTGATAAACGGAGGTTCAGCAACAAGTTACTGAAATTATCACTTATATATATATATAGCCTCCACCACAAAGTAATTTACTAAGAAATGTGTAGTACTTTGTCTTCTGGGTTAGTGTTCTCTAATTTAGATTAGACATTAGGGCTTTGAGCTTGGTAAGGTTTCTTTTCTTGATGCACCTCATTTTTTTATTTATTGTTTTTCTTTTTGGAGTTTTTGATTTACAGATAAATTCTACATTTAAATTCTCTTTTTGTGATCCTGCAGATTTTCTGTAATCAGATGGTTAATATCACTGTCTGATTTCGTTCTTCTTCACTTTCAAGAAGCATGGTGTTTATTGAAGGTATATAATCCGTTTAGACATTTAGTTTTCAATGTATCAAGTATTTTGCGTTGTTAGTTTTCTGTTACTTTTGTTGTTGCCTGCCTGTTTTTTCTATTTTTTTTTCGCTTTTATCCGTTTCTCTTTCACTTTTGTGCAACCCATTGTCCTCAGTTTTTAATCTTTCGTTGGATAATTTGATCGCCTATTAAGTTCATAATGAATGAAATGACCCAGATAAAATCTCCCCTCCTTTTTACTAAACCACGGGGAGCGTTGAAGCTTGCTTCTTCTCTAGAGTTTTCTTGGTCATCAATACGACCTGTCCTTAATAAAACCGTCTAACCAGTTTAAAGCTGTTTTTAATTTGATCCGCCATGTTATGTTTGTTAATAGGAACCCAGAAGAGTCTTGAATTCAGTTTCCAAACTCTGACTGAGAATGGAACTTGGTGCTATTAAGCTATCATCCTCAGCCCTCAGAATTCAGGTAGCCACATGATCTAATTTTATGCAATTTATAATTTTGGGTCTCTCTAATTTTTTGCTTTTTTGTGATTTATTTGATGAAAGTTTCAATCTTCAAGTACATTTTTCATATATGTAAGTTCTTTGTAGGCAAAACATTGGAGCAGTTGGTCATATTTAGAAGAGCAAACGAGGATGGAGTTCTTGGTGTTGCATGAAGTTGATGTGCATGAGATGGACATCCATCCTTTCTCCAATGGAAGAAATTTGATGTCACCATCTTCAACTTTCCTCATGCAGGCCATTACTCTTGGCTAAGTGAAAAGTACTCGGACCTTATTGAGTAAGTCACTAATTATTCATTTCAGTTAAATGCTGATTAGGATATTATGTGTAAATAGGATTGTAAATATGTTGTATATATAATTTTCAATTCCGCAGCAACGCGCGGGCACCATTTTAGCAGCTCCACGTCGATTCCATCCACCTGCCTCCCAGCAAAGACTTTGGCATTATCAGGTAATCCTAGCTCCGACCCAAACCCTAACATTACAGAAATTTGATAGCAAGATTTGTTCTTTTCCAAACCCTATTGTGTTTCCATAAGTTTGATAATGAAAGTGCATTTTTTGGAATTTATAGATTTTGTGTTTTTGTTCTGTAGAAGCATGATTTGAGTTTTTTTTTTAATTAATTAAATGGTTGGTTTTTATGGTTGCGTAGCTCATATTCATTGCAGTCTAGGTCCTAGGGCACTAGGATCGTCAACCCATAGATGATATTTCGCTCAAACTTGCAGATCCATGTTTGATCCTCCTGTTTCAGAGCAAAACATTGATCCAGTTCCCAGATCCACAAGAAGCAAAGGTAAAGACTCAGTTTGTGCCTAAAAAAATATACTCTCTTCTCTGTTGTGTGCTTGAATGCCTCGAATCTGTGACTCTGGATTCCTGAAAATTAAGTTCTTTGCACCCCAACTATGAATTTTAGCATATTTTTTCTTTTCGGATTAATCCAATCACAATATTATTTTGTTGATTTATTTACCATTTGTTGTTGATGAATTTATTTATGTAAGAAAGGTTCTAATTACCGAAGTGTAAAGGATAAGATTTTATTGTACTACTTGCGCTCAGCAGCTCAGTCTTTACCCTCCTACTCCATATCTTATGTTTTCTGTTATGCATTTCGCATTTCTTGGAATGGATAATAGATAAGCATATGTTCCAAGTTGGTGATAATTAGGTTTTTTATTTATTTGCTTTAGTTTGGTTTTTGATAGGATAATATTTTGATTTGCTTTAAGAGTTCTGATCTTCCACTATAATTGTAATTTGACATTGCTACTATTTTTAATATAGATTTATGAACTGATATTCACACATTTGAAACTGATATGCTGACCATCATGAGGATCACCCATCATGTTCATGATCCTGGTGTTTCTTCTGTCAGAATAGTTTGTAAAGGGAACTTAGATCTTGAAAAGGTAGGATCTCTATTTTGTCTTATTTCGCGATTTATTTGATAATTTCTTCTGTGTCTTCTATGTGGACCTGTTGCCTTTGAATAAGACAAGTACACATTTGAGGGCCAGTTGCATCCAGAGTCTTTGTCCATGCATGTATGAAAGAAAATCTAACGAAGACTATTGATTTCGTTTTTATTTTTTCAGGCTAACATATGGCTTGGTACGCTGTTGTTGGAACGAAGTGAGGCCATATATCGTATGAAAGGTCTTCTATTAGTTCAAATAATGAAACAGAGATTTGTCTTCCAGGTGAGAAACCTGCTGCTAATGGACATTGACATCTTTTTTATGTTAATGGATTTTTGGATCGTGTCTTTACTTTCTGATAAAGAAGTTTGATTTTAGCATATTTGTTTCTACGGATTAATGCAATCACAATATTATTTTCTTGATTTTTTCCTTATATCACACAACTCCACAGTATATTAACCAATTATGTGTACATTTGAAACCTTTCATTCTAACCTTTTAACTTGGACATCAATTGACAGCAAAACATGTGAGGAAAGCCAGCCACAATCTGCAATTTCAGCTAGAATATCAAAGGAATTCTCCAACCCTGTCATTCCCAAAATAGAGCCTTCAAACAAAGTTCCTATAAGCGCATTGAGAAGCAGGTCCCAAACCAAAAAATTCAAAGAAGGGTATAATTATAGTGCATTATTTTAACTGTTATGCAAATACTATCTTTGCATCAACCCGTTATTGAGATTTGCTCTCTTATTTCCGTTTCAGTGTTGGAGATGTTGATTTCCCGAAAAAATTATTTCTCAACGATTTAATGATGGCCTGGTGCATGTGATTATACCTATGTACATTTTTTGGGCATTTTACTTCAAAACTTACGCACTGCAGGCACTGGAAGATTATGTTTTTATGTTTTTTTTTTTTTTTTTGCAATCGTTAAGATGATAACAAAGCTTGCAGAACATGTATTTTGTCCAGTTGCATGCACAGACAAAATACGTGTGGACTCCACGTTGCTTCGGTTCCTTATTTTAAAACGATATTTTGTTGTGATTATATTTTTGGTTATGTAAAACTTCTAATTAGCCCTTTTGAATCAACCATTTGTGTTGGTTTATGCTTTTTTCAAATTGGCTGAGTTGGGTTCTATATTTTGTGGACTAATATTGCTTCTGCCTTCACGTGGTTTGATGTAGATTTTGTGAGTATTTAGATAATGGTGATTTATGCACCATCAAATCTTATTCTAAGGCTACTGACATTTCAATATAATTTGGTGAGACGTGCTATCATCAATAATTTATTTCTTTTTCTATAAGAATGATTCATGACTATCCTACATTACGATTTCAAACCCCCGCAGCAGCGCGCGGGCAATTTTCTAGTATCTATCTATATCCCTATCTATCACTGCCGTCCTTTCATGATAAATTAACGAAGGCCATATATTTTCTTTATAAATTAAAGTGTCCTTTCATGATAAATTAACGAAGGCCATATATTTTCTTTACAAATTAAAGTTGTTTCAAATGGGATGGGACCGTGAAGTCACTCATGATGTTCAATATCAGAGGATTTGTGATAGATAAAAAAGTTTTATTACTTGTTTCTTTCTTTCCGTATTTAGCTAGCTCACTAGTACAGTAGAATGATCAAAAAATTACAAATACGGAAAGAAAAATACAGTCATACCATTTGCTTTCCCACTAATCATACTCCTAGGACACATCCAGTGTCATTTTGGTGTTATGGAGACGCATATAAGACCTTTATGAACAGTTAATAACTGTCCTCTAAAACTAAAGAAATAAGGGCATTGAACTTGATGAGTCGATATTATATGATATATTTTACCCTAATCTTAGTTAGAATTTATTGGTTATTTTGCTAGAATTTTGATATTTTGTTATGTATTTCAATGTAGGACATTCGACTTCATCTTAAGCAAAAAGTGATCAAACAGATGAATTTTGGAGCTATTCCAATTGGAGGATGTTTGTGATGGTATCAAAATTTAAAATTTTTCTACCAAGCCGTTTGACCGTGGTAATGAAATAAAGACCCAGCGCGCAGTTTTTTCATATTGACTTTTCTGGACGTTTTGGGTATTTTGAAGGTAAAGATGGCATATTTTGAGGAAGATTCTTTTTGAGGATTTGTAGGGAGCGTCTTCAGCTTTCAAAAGAGACCTCTTGGACTAAATCAGAGTTGATTTGGTTGATCAAAAGTCTGATTTTCTGCAAAGTCTGAATTTTAGTTCAAATAGGAAACCTTTTATTTTCTGTTTGATTATTTTATTATGTTTCCTAATTTTATTCTAAGACCTTTTCTAGGTAGGTTTTATTTTGTAGTAGTATAAATAAGGCTATTTAGCCATTAGGTTAGAAAGAGGGGGAAGGCATCAATTTTATGGTTATTTATAACTGATTTCCGTTTGCTAGGGGCGATGCCTTAAGCCTTAACATGAATACGTAGTTTTTATTTAATTGCTTATGATATTAAGTATGCATACTTTGAATTATTAATCACTGTATTTAAACTGTCTTTGTGTCTTAATGCTTTGCGACCAATAAGATGTTTAGATAAGTAATTGGATGCAATTCGGTCGGAATACCACCGGAGGATTGAGTATTGCTTCTTGTGATTGATAGTTGTAATTTCACCTAGGGCGAATACCACGTCTTAGGGGTTGCATGGTTTTTCAAAAGGTTTTCACAAAGCATAATGAGTCATGCATGTTTATATTTGATTTGAATACCACAGACGAATTGTATGTTTGATATACGTTCTAACTTGAATACCACGAGTAGAATATACATTAAGAAAACATAACCTTCAAAGTTGCATGTGTAATTTATAAGTAATTGGTAAATCTACATAGAATTGTTAGGGGGACGGCGGAACCCTAGACTTTTACAATTTGGTTTTCAAAACGTTTTCTTATGTTTTCTTTACTTTGCTAATTTCTTTAATCATTTTAATTAAATTCGTTTTTATTATTTTTAAATTCAAAATCAATTTTTTCCAATCCTTGTTTTTAAATAATTAATTGAGATTTTAGTTTTGCATAAATTGTTTTAAATAATTTTATAATACAACTATCTTATAAGTATTTTTATCTCTACTTTTACTTTTACTGATGGTAAAAATCTCTAGCAGAACTACAGGGCCCTTACAAACGGTCATCTGTGACAATTTACAAGAGTGACAATTTTCATCAACGTTGAAAACTGAAAAGTATACTACTTTGTCGTTTGCTTTCAAAGTCGGCTCAATTATACAGCAATAGCCAGATACTTAGATCACCAAAGCTAGTATAAGATGGACAAAATCTCCGGAAAATAATTTGAACATATCATTGATAGAACCTCCAATGGCTATCATCACCTACTTGCTCATATGCCTTCCATTTCTCCTTCTTCTCCCTCTATTTCTTCTACTCCAAAAGAAGAAAAATGTCTATAAGAACCCACAGCAAAAAACCTTTCCACCAAGCCCTCCCAAGCTTCCCCTGATAGGCAACTTGCACCAACTCAGCACCCCACCTCACCAATCTCTCCACCAACTCTCCATAAAGTACGGACCAGTCATGCTCCTCCACCTCGGCCGTGTCCCCGCCGTCGTCATCTCTTCGGCCGAAGCAGCCAAAGATGCATTAAAAACCAATGACCTCCACTGCTGCAGCAGACCCTCCTCGGCCGGAGCCCGCAGGCTCACGTACAACTATCTTGACATGGCCTTTACTCCCTACGGCGATTACTGGAGAGAGATTAGAAAAATATGCGTGCTCGAGCTTTTCAGCGTGAAGAGGGTCCAGTCATACAGGTCAATCAGGGAAGAAGAAGTGGATAAAATGGTCAATTCAATCTCTGCCTCTTCATCTTCTGGTGCTCCTATTGATCTCACGGAAAAGTTGTTTGCTCTCACGGCTAGTATTATTTTTAGGATTGTGTTCGGGACAAGTTTCCAAGGGAGTAAATTTGAGCATGCTAAAAATATTGATAAGTTGATTCAGGATGTTGAGGCCATGCTCGGAGGGATGTCCGGGGCTGACTACTTTCCGTCTTGGATAGGGTGGGTTATCGATAGGGTTTCCGGTGTGCACAAGGAGTTCGATAGGCTTTCGAAGGAGTTGGATGGTTTTTTCCAGGAGGTGATTGATGATCATCTGAAACCTGGGAGGAGAGTTGACGACGAACAAGCTCATGAAGATATAGTTGACGTTCTGCTTAAGATAGTGAAGGAGCAAAGCGAGTTTGGAGCTTCTCATCTTGGTCAAAACAACATCAAGGCAGTCCTCTTGGTAATTAATCTCTGAAAAGAACCTCTTGTGGTTATTAATTTTGTGTTAATTTGTTATTTGTTTCAGAATTATTTTATATGCAGACAAAAGTTTAAACCCTTTTCCCTCGGTGCCTTTTTATTATTTTGGACGAACCATATTATCTACAAGGAAGTGAGGGAGTGGGCCGAGACTCACAATAGACTAGAAATTATATGGTTCAAATTCGGCGTTAGCGAGAATTGAACTTAAGACTTCTCATATACAAGTGAAGATAAATACCACTATAATTTTTTCTTTCTGATATTTGAGTTGAAAAAATCAAACAAGAAGAAAGGAAGAAAAGTAAACATGGCATGCACACAGAGAAAAGTAGCGCAAAATCCATCAATTATTTTTTTATGCATCATTTTTCTACTTTGTTTTTCAATTATCTTTCTTACTATGATGTTGCAATTGTGAATCAGAATCTATTTTTAGGGGGAATAGACACAGGTGCAATAACAATGGTGTGGGCGATGGCAGAGCTAGCTAAGAACCCTAAATCGATGAAGAAAGCACAAGAGGAAGTCAGAAAACGCATCGGAAACAAAGGAAAAATCACAGAAACTGATACAGATCAGCTTCAATACCTCAAGATGGTAATCAAAGAAACCCTAAGACTGCATCCTCCAGCTCCATTGCTCCTTCCAAGAGAAACCATGTCCCATTGCAAAATCCAAGGTTATACTATTGAACCAAAAACAACAGTTTATATCAATGACTGGGCAATCGCACGCGACCCTGAGGTTTGGAGGGACCCCGAAAAATTTATCCCAGAACGGTTTGACGGAAGCTCTGTCGATTACAAAGGACAACATTTTGAGTTTCTGCCGTTTGGAGCTGGTCGAAGAGTTTGCCCTGGAATGTATATGGGAACGACAAATGTGGAGCTTGGACTTGCAAATCTTCTCTACTGCTTCGATTGGAAACTGCCTGATGGATTGGAGGAGGAAGATCTTGACATGGAAGAAGCAAACGGAACCCTTTCCCTCACCGTTGCTAAGAGAACTCCTCTCAACCTTGTCCCCGTGAAATTTTCTCAAAATGTCATGGTTTAAGATTAAGTAGAATTCAGTTGATATGTTTCTTGTTCTTACGGTGTAGTTAATAAATAACGTGGCACTTGTATTGTGTATCCTTGTGTATTCGTGTACCACTACTCTCTTCTAGTCTTAAATTGAATAAAACACTACAAATTACAAGTTGACACATATTCTAAAGTGATTTGTACGTAAAGTCCAAGTGCTCTTTACAAGTAGAGTCTTAATTAGTTAAATCTTTTCTAACAAAACAGAAATGATTATGTTTTTAATTAACATTTGTTATAAGTCGGAACATCACTTAAGCCTCTGATGTTTGAGGTCACTGAACTCGTTTTCAAAGCAACTGGATATGCATAGTTAGGCCTTTTCTTTTCTTTGGGGTTCTTCACATGGGAACTGCTAAGAGAGCGTTGAGATATGTGCAAGGGACACTTGACTATGGAATCAAGTATGAAATAGGGAAGTCAACTATCCTAATTGGATTTTGTGACAGTGACTGGGGTGGCAGTGAAGATGATTGCATAAGCACATTAGGTTATTATGCATTCACTTTCGGTTCAGGGGTTTATTCTTGGGCATCAGTGAAACAACAAAGTGTTGCACTGTCTACAGCTGACGCAGAGTATGTGAGTGCCTCAAAGGCAACATCTCAAGCCATCTGACTAAGATTCATACTCAAAGACTTTGGGGAATTGCAGGTTGATGCCACACCACTTCTGTGTGACACCTCAACAATCACCATGACTAAAAACCCAGTTTTTCATCAGAGAACAAAGCACATAAAGAGGAGATATCATTTCATCAAAGAAGCATTGCAAGAGAATATAATCAAGCTACACTACTGCAAGACAGAAGATCAAATCGAAAACATTTTCACAAAAGCTCTTCCAAAGGAAACATTCAATTACCTAAGGGGATTGCTTGGCGTAACAACCAGAACCAATTTAGAGGGGAGTGTTGGAACCTAAATTGCTTATGGTTCCAAGGATCAAAGGTAACAAGTGAAGCTCCAAGTAATGAGTTGCTGCATAATCGAAGAAGAAAGAAGAAGAACAAGGGTTTTTACTCAAACGGCTAGTTTTGTTTAAAGCTTTTGTTTGTGTAAATGAGTGACACGTGTACACTCCAGATTAGATCACTTAAAACCCAAATGAAAGGCTAAGATTAAATCTGGAGAAGGGTAAGTGTAATTCATAGTACATGTTTGTCTCCTAGCACATTTAGAGATAAGTTTGTGAGTTGTCAATGTACCAAAACCCTACAAACATTCTCTATATAAATCAAAATATAGCTGATGCATTTGCATAACCTTGTAGCCGTCACAAACCTGCAACATTCCTTATTTCTCTTGTTCATTTCAAATCCCTAGAAAACTAATCAAACAGTGAATCAAAACATACAAATTAAAGACACAAACTTTATCAATCTCCACTTGGAGCTGGTCGAAGAGATTGTCCCATAAAGGTTTGATTGGAATCTCTGTTTGACAACATTTTAACAACATTTTGAGTTTCTGCTGTTTGAGGTTGGTCGAAGATCCTGAGATGTACATTGCAACAACAACGGTAGACCTTGGACTTGCAAAATCTTCTCTACTGGTTCGATTGAAAATTTCCTTATGGAATGAAGGACAAAGATATCGACATGGAAGACACAAGTGAATCCCTTTCCCTCACCGTCTCTAAGAGAATCCCTCTTAACCTTGTCCCAGTGAAATTTTCTCAAAATTAAGAAAATAAAGAAGACATGTTTTCTGGTTATGATTACAATTGAATACAACTGATTTATCTGTTTTCATGTTCCTATGGTATAATTAATTAATCAAGTGACACTTGTGTAGTCCGGTGTGACACAATGATTTGCCTATAAAGCCGGACTACTCCTATAAGGTGCCAAATATTTTCCAATTAAATAATGTCTTTTCTATTTCTAACAAAAAAAAGAAAAAGGATTATGCTTTTAATTAAAATGTGTTGCAGTCTTACATGATGTTTGAGTAGCGTCGGAGCCAGAAATCATGATGTTTGAGTCAGTGGCGGGGCAGGTCGGAGAGTTTGTTGCAAATACATGGGAACAACATCAGTAGAGCTTGGACTTGCAAATCTTCCCTACTGGTTTGATTGGAAATTTCCTGATGGAGTGGAGGAGGAAGATATCAACATGGATGAAACAAGCGGCTCCCCTTCCCTCACCGTCTCTAAGAGAACTCCTCTCAACCTCGTCCCTAAGAAAATTTCCCAGAAAGAATAAGAAGGTACTCTACTTGGCTAAACAAAAAAATGAGGAGTTTCTCTACAAGTGATCCTAGGTGTAGTCAAGTTAGCTACTGCAGTGTGTTTGAGAAAATTTCTCCGAAAAAACAAGGAGGTTCTCCACAAGCGGTCCTAGGCATAGTCAAGTTAGCTAGAGTAGTGTGTTTCCGAAATTTTCTCAAAAAAATAAAGAGGTTCTCTACAAGCAGTCCTAAGCGTAGTCAAGTTAGCAAGAGTAATTTGTTTCCCCTCCCTAATATCGCTCGAATAAAAAACAGAGCTGCTTTACATGTCACATATTTTTCTTATTACGACATAAAAGTTTTACAGAGTGAGGTCTGGGTGGATTGATGGTACAGTGTCTGTGCTTGTTCATATTCTTGTGATTCTGGATGTTCTTGCATAATACAACTCAAGAGAAACTAAAACAGGATACGAGTAAAGGAAAACATGAACCAACATCGTAGAAAACATGATACAGCAACAGATATATAATCTCCAACTAATTTTCCTTTTTTTATTTGAACTTCAGTCGCCTTGGTATGAATAATGTAAGCTAGCAGGGATACACAGAGAAAAGAAAAAGTTCCACGCAAAATTTCAACTGGAAACTACATCACAGTGAGAAAATTATAGAAACCGTCCCCCAAAGAAGCATGAATACGAAAGGTTACCTTGCGTCTCAAGTAGCTACTTTGCGAAAACAAGCAATTACATGTCACTGCAAATGAGAGGGCATTGAAGAGTGGAGAGTTAAAAAGAAGCCATTTTTTTACTGTTCTAATTTTGAAATATCACAATAAATACACAAAATAAAACTATAAAGAAAAGGGAAAAGGAAAAAACAAGGTGTGCATCATAGAAGAGGTTCAGAGAGCTCCATTTCATTTGAAGTACTCTCTTGTTGTGTGTCTGTGCGACTGACACCTACAAAGTCCAGCCCAGGCCACTGCCACGGCCAGCAGACATATCTAGGTCCACTCAGTCCCCTTCTCGTGTCTTCCCGATTTTCAATTTCTTCAAGCTGACGTGTAAGCTCCTCTAATCTAGCCCGGAGCCTGGTTGCCCTCAAGTCTGCCAATTTCAGTGATTTCTCAGCAGCATCTCTAGCTGCCATGGCAGCATCAGCTGTCTCTTCTTTGAACTTGAGTTTCTTCTCTGATTCCGCAATTGCCTGCTTTGCCTCTTCAAGTTCCTGCTTAAGTGTCGACAACTGCAGGTTCCAACCATAGTCATTATGAACATGCTAGTTGAACAATGAAGATGGAATATGTATATATGAAATGAACTTCGTAAACCTTTTTCTGCAAACTATCAAGCCCTGATTGTTACAATAAAACTTTGGGTCCATTTGGAATGTGAGATTTCAAACTTACGAACTTTAGTTAAAGCCCAATGCTTTGTAGCGATCTTGAATGGATATTACCGAAACATAAGTCTTTGTTTGTATGGGAAGAAAGAGAAGAATACATGGATTCCAAATTTTTTGTTATAATACGAAAAATTCCAGGCCACTTTAGGTGTTCGAATCAGTTAAATATTTGAAACGATTGTAGTCTGAAGATTTTGAATAGTAATGATATTACTAACTATATACTTCATCCTGTCACAAGTATCTGTTCCTTTATGATGTGGTCCTATATTTCCCTTCGCAATCAGGCCGCAGCTAGACACTGTAACAATTTGGACCTATAACTCAGCAAAATGCCACCACACTCCCTTTACTCCCGAAAAGGACTGCGGGACAAATATATCTGCTTTATACAATTATATCAGCTCAGGCCCCAAAATATATTTCTTCCACTGAGATATATATCATTTGAATGCAAAAAACTGGGTAACCAAGTGAAGAAAGTGATAAATGCCAAACTTGCAAGATTACCTGTGCCACAAATTCTTGTTCTACACCTGTGCCCGCAGCAGCTTCTTGCTCTGCTGCCGCTTTCCATCTTGCAATTTCTTCTTCAGCAGCAGCAATGTCCATCATTAGCCCTTCAACCTACAAGCAGAATGGTTTTACATGAGTCCTCCAATTGGATCATGAACAGTAAATGCTACAATAGATAATTGAATTGTAAATAGAACACGAATAACATACACTTTCATTTGCTACTCTCTCCTTCTCTTCAAGTTCCTCAATTCTATGCATTCTGTGGTCGAGCTCCTTAGCTTGAGCCTCCACATGCTGTTTGAGTAAACTCAACTCTGCCCTTAATACGGTAAACAGTAAATGTAACATCACAATACCATGTCAGGACAAAGTAAACAGTATAAAAGCAAAAGTATATCATTAGTACAAACGAAACTTCAAGATAAGGTGCATACACATCAAAATTGATTTGAAAGTTTAAATAATTTTGGGCACAACAGTGTACCTTAATTCCTCCGCAGAATGCTGCAGGTCAATGATTTCAAGCTGAGCTGCCTTAACAATGTTCTCCAAAGCCCCAGCCTGTATATGATATACCAATTATATCAGCAATGAAAATTGGGTTCGAAACCAAATCAAATTCAAAACGACACTCATCACAGATTAACAGTAAGGGTTACTTACTAATGCGTATATTTCATCTTCCTCCGACTCAATATCCACATTTCCATTCCCAGCATGCTTACTAAACTTGAAATCTATTCCTGCCTCTCTTAAACCATTTTCTGCAACTTGAAACAATTCATTTGTCTTAGAAGATGGACTGGATGTGATCCGCTTTGACAATGCACTCCTCAGTAACGATCCAATTTGTTCTTTCTCATTAACTAACCGATTCGCTGTTTCATCCAAACTCTTAATCTCACGATTCTTTTCCTCAGACAAATCCCTTGTCTTCTCGATAACAACCCTGGTTAATTCATAAATGGATTCCATCCCAGCCAGAGTTGCACGTATGTTCTCCTCCATGTCCGTTTCTTGAGGGACGAACAGGGACTCTGAAAACTCTGACTGATCCAAATGATTGGCATCAACGGTTTTGATAACATTATATAGCCGGTCATGAATCTTCGAAACCAAGTTCAACTGATCAAAAAGTAGACCCCTCTGTGCTTCTGTTTTCGAGTCCAAATCCGTCAACTTATCATCATACTCTCCAACTAACTGCTTCAACTGTGAAACCTCACTCTCAGCCTTACTCAACTTATCCTCCATCTCCCTCTCAATATCCGACACTTTCCCACTCTTTTCTGCAATGCTCTTCTCCAAATTCTCAACTGCAGATGTCTTCTTCGCTACTTCTTCTCTCAAACTGCCAATCGTGGCTTCCAGCTGAGAAATTTCAATTGCAATTTCATAATTTCTCTGATCCATCTGCTCTCTCGTTTCGTTCCTAGACTTCACTGTAGTATCAATCTGCCTCACAAGCTCTTCCACAATCTCATTCGCCCGCTTAATCACTCCATAGGCAACCGCGGGCAATCCCGTGTACTTTTGCGACCTTGGCAATCCCCCGCCCCCAAAATTCTTGAAATTGCTAACTTTCCCCGATATCTTGTCCATTCCAGACATGAGCATATGAGTCGAATTCCCAATCTCAGCCCTCAAACCGTCCCTCTCCTTCACCGCCTCCTCCAACTGTTTCGCAATCTCCTCCCTCTGCTGCAACGCCTCCTCTCTGGCCCCATTCGACTCTGCCAGCTCCGCCGTGAACTTCTCGTTGGTTCTACACGCTTCTTCCTTATCACGTAACGCCTCGTCCCTCTGCCTCCCCCACTCGTCCCGCTTCTTTATCGCCTCGTGCGCCAGCGCCTTCAGCCGATTGAACTGAGCCTGCAAATCCGACTTCGAATTCTCCACCGCCTCCCGAGCTTGCCGCTCGCGATCCAGCTCGGCGATCAGCTCGCGAAACCGCTCGGGGGAAATTTCATCCGACGACGGAGTCTTGATCACGATCGGCACGGGATCGTCGCCCTCCACGTCACTGAGCACCGCATCGTTGTCCTCCTCGCCGGTGCTTGCCATTTAATATATACGCCAGTCGCCGAACTCTTGCTATCGCCGATTGTGCAAGGAAAGTATCATTCCGAGCACGATCAAATCGCCGAATCTCACAACAATTCGCAATTCGTAAAAAGGAAAAAATTGAAATCCTAGGGATTTGGAAGCCGAATTGGAAAAGGAATTGGAGAGTTTGTGTGATTGGAAAGGTGGGAAATTTGGGCGGTAACTTTGTTGAAGAAGGATTACGAAGGTGGGAATTTGCAAGTTACTTTTATTTAAACAGATGGATTTGGGAAAGGGATTTCGTACCTATAAACGAGGCGGAGGAAGAGGAGGAGACAGCGGCGGTGCGTAGCTGTGACGACAACGATTACTACCAACCAGTCTCCCTCTGTTTTTTTTCCTAAATATTTTTTTTTTACTTTTTTTTTTGTCAAAATTATTTCTGTGTTTTTGTTTGATGCAACCTAGGAGTAGGAGGCAAAATGCTTACGGCCGTAGGTATGTAATGGAGGTGGTGAGGGCCCACGTGAAAGTTATTTTGATGTCGCAATTCTGATGTCGTTTCGTCCGCCCTCCGCCGCAGGCGTTCCGTGTACCTTTAGCTTTATTTTGTTGTAGGAAAATTTTAACGAAATATTTATGTTATTATTCATTTTTAACGTAAAATTATTTTTTAATTTTTTAGAAATTTTTTTATTAACACTCTATATGTTGTTAAATACACATCATTTACAAATGTAATACTAAACAACTTGTAACTCTAATATGAAATTACTATTCGAGCTCTCAAAGCTATTCTTAGTGTCCATTGTAGAACAAAACCCTAAAAACACAAACAAGTTGATGAAAATATATCTTTTGATGAACCAAAAAATCGAGTTTTGCTCCTCGTTCATTTGTTAGTTTTCACATTCAAAAAATGATTTAAATAGTGGAATAAAATTTTGACTTTTTGCAAAAGCCTGCTCTAGTTGGAATCTAAGAAATAGGAAGAAAACTAGAGAATGTTGTAAAATTTTAAGATGTAATAAATGTAATATTCTTGTAGTTGTTTGATGGTGAAGAAATTCAATGTTTTTTGGCTGGTTAGAATTAACATGACCTTATAAGAATAGTTCCTACCATTTGTCCATCAAACTTCTTAGAATCCAACGTGATTGTTCAAGAAAATTTGACGGATGTTTATCAATCAAATGGCAGGATGGAGATTTTATACAATTTAATTCATCTTTCTTGTCTTTAAAATGTGAATTATTCTATTGTGTGAAAGAGATGAAGAGTTTGATGTGTGGTTAATTAGTTGATGATTGTGGGGTGTGTGAGATGTGAGGTGTGGGGTGTACAAGATGTGAGGTGTGAGGGTAGTATTGCAAAATATGTGGGGTGTATTAAGAAAAAATTTAATTTTAAAAGTAAATGTAGGGTGTATTAAGTATGTGGGATGTAGTTAATAAAATGTGGCGTGTTAATAAAACAAGCATTTTAAAATACTATTCATAACACTTTTATTTGTTTTTTTTAATATATTAAAATTAAAGTTTTTAAAGACTTTTTGTTAGTTTTTTATTTTATATAAATGCTATATTTTTAAATATTAAAGCAATGAATCACTTATAACGTCTCACTTGTTATGTTGTATCAAATAAATATCACTAAATTGTAACATTATTAATTTAATATTGAAAAAATAAAATTACAAATCATTGAAAATTTGAGATATGATCATAATTTTTTCACGGTTATGGATAATTAGTTTCTCAACTATTATTTAATGAGAGTTTTAATGAAACACTTTCGGTACTATTCATTTTTAACGAAAATGACATTTTAACTCTAAAAAATCACTTATGGTACTATTTACTTACAACACATTTTAATTCAAACTTAAAGTTTTCAAACTATTTTCATTAGTTTTTTTTATATTTAATTTATGGCTTTATTTTTATTTTATTTTATTTTAACAAAAGATAGTATCTATACAAATGATAGTATCTATTTAATTTAAGAAAAACTGATAAAAATGGTTTGAAAACTTTGAGTTTTAACGATAAGAACAAAGTAAATGATAAAGTGAATAATACCCGGATTGACTTTTTAGTGTAAAAATATGGCTTTTCGTTAAAGTGAACAGTTCCATGAGCTTTTTGTTAAAATTCTCTTTAATTTATGGCTTGCCATAATGATGTAGTTCCACTTCGCCTTTTACAAAAATCGAACCTAAAACATCTCACTTACAAGTAAAGAAGAATATCACTAGACTTCTCACCTATTGCTTCTTGAGTTCAAACCTTATCTCTCTTATTTAATGTAGATTAATATAGATCGTCGTCTGTTGTTTGTATTAAAAAAGAAGAAGTAAAACTCTATACAATCTACTTAAATGCCTATGGATGAAGATAATCCAACCGAACAAGTGCATATTTGAATTCGCTGGTTAGGTTATGCTATAATATACAGCATAACACGGACCAATTTGATCATGATGTTAACATTGAACTGGTTGTGGGTATTGGGTGGGTTAGCTGGGTCGAACTTCAATTTGGTGGCGAACCTAGTAGGTTGGGGTTGACATTATTAAAACACATTTTCACCCAAAAGTAGCAAACCCAACCCATTCAAACCATTCTAAGGCAGGTTGGGCAGTTCCCAAGGTTGAGAATATTTACTTTTTAAATTATTTCTTAAGTGAATATGAGTGCCGAATAATACAAAATATATGTCATATTAGGCTCAAATTATGTAAATTCGGAGTAGTAAAATCACTATTTGTTACTTTAATATTTAAATTTCGTTTTTGTACACGTCCATGTAATGTATATGTACGTTTAAGAATTGTTAATATTCAAATAGATCGGTTTTAGTCGGACTAATAATATTTCAACTCAACTCAACCCACCTATCAGACAAGTGGTCGATTTTTCACCTGAAAATAAACTTTTAAAGTCTAAAACCACACCCCATCCAACCAATTTCGATTGAGTTGGTTGGTAAGCCGTAAACCCACTAAAGAAGTGCCCACAGCAACGGGTTGCGCTTGAGACCCAAAATCAAACCAAATATAAACATTAGGCCTAAACGGGGCCTACATATTGGGCCAGCGCGAGTAAGAGTTTCGGTGTAAATGGGCTCAGCAATTACAAGGTCCATATTTCTTGGTCTCTTTTAATTAGGCCCAATATATTCTGTAGACCGACGTAGTGAGACCAAGTCTTATAAAAAGGGGTTGAACTCGTAGTACCCACGTTTTCCAAGCAGGAACAATTTTTTCGGCTTTTTATTTTATTTTATTAAATTTTGAAAGGGAGTGGTTGTGACGTGTGGTCGTAATCCCCAAGTCGAGTTATAAGGGAGTTTGACCTCACTCTTCAACTGACCTGGATCCTCTCCTGAGCCCAAGGAGAGTATCCTCCTGATCAAGGATCCAAGACTGTTGGATGAAAATTCAACGGTTATAATTATTATAACTTTAAATGGACCCCCCTGTTTGTAGCCGTTAAATTTTCATCCAACGATCTTGGATCTTTGCTCAGGAGGATCCTCTCCTTAGGCTCAGGAGAGGATCCAGGTCCCTCTTCAACAACCTTCGGACCAGCACAACCCAACCCTTTCACTTGTCCAGATCCTAACTTCATGTTCCCACACTGTTAACTTATATCAACGACAATAATAATAAATATTTGTACATTTACAGTATCATTAAATGATTATCGTTGTCGCACCGTCATATAATATATTTAAAAAAAATTAACGAAAAATTATTGGTATTATTTACTTTAGCGAAAAATTACATTTTTATACTAAAAAGTTAATTTTGGTACTATTTAGTTAATTTTTTATTTTATTTTTATCGTTAAAATTTTAAATTATTTTCATTAGTTTTCTTTATATTTAATATGCGTAATATAATATAAATAAATAGTATAATTGTATATGTATGTTTAATAATAATAATAATAGCGCGTAAACGTGTGACAAACGTAAAATTACATATTTGTTTCGTGTCCTTCCTAAGAAAAAAAACAAAAAATTTAATGTGAATTTGGCATAGTTGTGCCCTTTCACACAAGAGAATAAGGCCGCCACATTGCGTGTAAGAATCAAATCAATCAATAAGTCTTTTAATTTATTTATTGGGTCAATGTGGTGGAATCAAACTATAAATCATAACATGAAGAAACGCATTCTGATTCGTTATACAATTACACAGGGTTTAGATTAGAATTCATCATCCAATTTGGGTTTAGGTGAGACTGCTACTGTTTCAAACACCTATTACTTACTTAAAAAAATGAATATAACGACCCTAGATTTCCTGCCCATTCCACAATTATCAAAGTAATTATAAGTTTATCATTAATTTTGTGCATCATCATTTCATCCATAGATTTAAATAAAACTCTACTTTTTCAATTATGGATAATGGATTCTTATTTAGTTTCAAATTCCTAAAGCAAAAGGTGAGTTGTTAGTTCTAGTAATTTTTCTAATACAATGGTATCGACCAGTTTAGAAGTGTTTTTAAAATAATTGGAAATAATTTTTAGCGAAAATTTGAGTTCCAAAAGCACTTACATTTTTATTAAGTATTGGTTTCAAAAATATTTTTATCAAAAGCATTTTTAGCTATTTTAGAAGCAATTCAAACAATCTCTATATTAGATTAATTATAGTATCGAACCACCATACACAAAGAAGCAAATTTGAATAAGTTAGAATGTCACTTTGTCTAACCAAAAAAAAAAAAAAATTTAACGAAAAGCTCTCAGTGCTGTTCAATTTAATAAAAAATCATATTTTTACACTGAAAAGTCAATCATGATACTATTCACTTTATCTTTTATTTTGTTTTTATTTTTAAAATTCAAAATTTTCAAGCCTTTTTCATTAGTTTTCCTAATAAAAAAAGTAACGCAGAATGTTTTCTGCTAAGCGCCATTTGCACTTATTTATCAAGGTGTCGGACTTTTTTCCGTTCATTGAATCGGACTCTAATTATATATATATATATATATATATATATATAGAGAGAGAGAGAGAGAGAGAGAGAGAGAGAGAGAGAGAGAGAGAGAGTTTATCTATCAGAAGCAGAACCTTGGTTTTCATTTAATCTTCCATCAATTGCCTCGGAGTTTCTTGATGTGCTTGCTGCAGCTAACTTGACAAGTTTTAGTGGAAAATTAAAAGTAAACGATAATGCTTCTTTAAATCAACTGCTTGTTTGAATAAGTCCCTTTCTGTTGCCTAAATGTTCTTGGTCTTTATTTATTTTTTATGACTATTTTCCACAGGGATTTTCGCGCTACATTCTCATCCTTATAGTTTATAATATTGTGGAGTTTTAACTTGTAAGCGTTACTCAGTTTTTAGAAGAAAAAAAAAACAAAAAAAAAAAAAAAGAAGAAGAGAGGAATAGCAGCTTTACATATGATTTTTGGTAAAATGGCAGCCCTTATGTTATTATTTTTTAATGAAGCAATAATATTGATTTGAAGGTCCTCAAGGTGTTCTATTCACACACACACACACACACACACACACATATATATATATGCAGGTTGACATTTGAACTGCTTCAGCTTTGGAGGAAGAAAGAAGAACACAGAGTTTGCTGCATTATTCAGAAAGGTTCTTCTGCAGATTCTACTTTCTGATGGGAGGAAAAAGCTCGAAAGATTCGAGTGTGAGACAGTTTTCGCACAGAGGATCAACTGCAACTTCTTCATGGAATCAGCATGGCTACTCTGAGCCATCACACCCGTATTGTACACCGCAGCATCGCTACGCTCCTTCGCCATCTTTTAACCGTGTGTCTCAGCCAGCAACAGTTTCCCAGCATCGAAGGACTCTGCACAAAAGTTACTCAAGGATTGCTGATAATTATCGTTCTTTGGATGAGGTCAGAACTTTATATATATACGTGTAGCATGTTTTTGTTCTGCCCAGCTGCTTTAAACATATGTTGTATATAAACTACGGTTCTGTGTCCCTTCAGTTATGTTTTTTATTAAAACTTTGTCACCAGTTCTATTTGCGGTTAATTTCCCGAATATTAATTGACCACAGGTTACTGCTGCTCTTGCACAAGCTGGCCTAGAGTCGTCTAATCTGATTGTTGGTATTGATTTCACAAAGAGCAATGAGTGGACAGGTCCAGTCTTATCTTAATTCTAAGAATTTCTTTGGTCACAGAACATCATTTGAAGGAATAATGCAATACGCTTAAGCTTTGTTTCCACCTTTCCTTCGGGATGAACAGGTTCGAGGTCATTTCACCGGAAAAGCTTGCATCACATTGGAAATGCTCAAAATCCTTATGAACAAGCGATCTCAATTATCGGGAAAACACTATCTGTCTTTGACGAAGATAACCTGATTCCGTGCTTTGGATTTGGAGATGGTAAACAAAGCATTGTCTTCTGCATTATTTCTGCTACTATTTGGATCATGTGAATGACAACTTTCGTGTGTATTCTTGTAGCATCTACACATGACCAAGACGTCTTCAGTTTCTACGAGGATGACCAACACTGTAATGGATTCGAGGAAGTATTGACGCGATATAGAGAGATCGTTCCCCATCTTCGACTTGCAGGTGCAGCCTCTAGTCATTACACTTTGGTTGCCAAAATGTTACTATTGCTACATAATCAATATTTGGTTATTCTGTATTGTTTCGTCCCTTGGTGCAGGACCTACATCTTTTGCACCCATTATTGAGATGGCCATGACTATTGTCGAGGAAAGCGGAGGCCAGTACCATGTCTTGCTGATCATTGCCGATGGGCAGGTAATTCGATTTTACCCTACTTTATTTCAACATGAATCACCCAAAAAATTGAGCAAGATGATCGGAGGCAACAATCTGCAGCATCTTTCTCTGCTCAAGTATTGAATTATTTTTATAATCCTAGGTGACAAGAAGTGTTAATACGCATCATCGTCATCTCAGCTCACAAGAACAAAATACGGTGGATGCAATTGTAAAAGCAAGGTAAACTTTCACAGAAACACATTATTTTACATGCTTACAGCGAATATTTTCTAGTTTGGTTTTTTTTTCGGTTTCTGATCTGTTTGTTTGCAGCGAGTACCCATTGTCTATAGTCTTAGTGGGAATCGGAGATGGCCCTTGGGACATGATGAGGGAATTCGACGACAATATTCCTGCTCGAGCATTTGATAATTTTCAGGTGACGAGACACATTCTAACATCAATTAGCTCTCAAAAACATGGTTGACTCCTAGAAGTTTGCTTACTTGATTCTGAAGGAACCGTTGTTCTTGGTCTACGCAGTTTGTGAATTTTACCGAAATCATGTCAAGGAATGTGGATCTATCCACAAAACGGGCAGAGTTTGCTCTTGCAGCCTTGATGGAAATACCTTCTCAGTACAAAGCAACCCTAGAGCTTGGAATATTGGGGTAAAAACTTGCAGCTTAATATATAAACGTTTACCCGTTTCACGCGAGCATGTTAATAACATGAAAATCATTTGCCTTGAAAAACCAGAGGGCGCAACGGGAATTGTCCAAACAAGGTTCCCCTTCCTCCACCCCATAATGGTGCAGTCTCAGCAGGCAGCAACTCAAGACGGTTCAGCTCGAGTGATAGTTTTCAGCAGAGATCAGCTCCTTACGCTGGATATAACTCAGGAGCCAGCACACCTCATCCAGGATATGCTGGATATAATGCAGAAGCCAGCGCACCATCTTATACTGTATATGATAGTCAGGTATTCAAATATTTACGTGAAATCAAGTTCGAGTTTGGTAATGTATATGTAGGAAACACTACTGCTCCTAAGCCGTTCCATTTCAAGTGCTTTCTGAGCGCTTTCCGAAAAAGCACCTTCTCTTTAAATTCTGCAATTTGTTTACTTTCTCCTCTATATGCATTCAACTTGATCTCATTTTTGTTTATACAGCTTTGCCCTATTTGTCTTACGAATCCAAAAGACATGGCCTTTGGATGTGGGCACCAGGTATACCATTTTCTTTGCGAAAGAGCAGTCTTTTCATAACCTCTGATTTATGCAAGCAAGTTACAAGTAAAGAGCTTTTTTCTCCTTCGTCCTAAGTTGCGCCTTCGTTTTTGTGTGGCAGACTTGTTGCGACTGCGGAGAAGACCTCCAATCGTGCCCGATTTGCCGGAGCGGAATCCAAACTAGAATAAGACTCTACTAGTCATGTGCGTTTTATGCGCATCTTTGAAATTTTTTACCATGAAAGCTGGATCACATGATTTGTCGTGCTTGATGACCTTGTTTATAACTTTATGTAAGGAATTTCAGGTTTTCTTGTGACAGTAGTTTTGAGATTCGAAAGAGAGTGAGTTTTTGACACTTGATGTTGAATCACTGCAATTTTTTTTCCTCATTAATGATTTAGATGACAGTGGTGAGATACCATCGATGTTCTGAGATTCAAAATTCGCAGAATGTTGCGGCAGATTATGCAAATTTCCTTGGTCAAAATTCCCGTATCCTTGCGCTTTTCGTAACCACCAAGAATACAAATAGCTTGACTTACAATAACGGCAAAACATTCTTCAACAGATCCTCCAGGAATCACGGAAGACAGTAAACCTATATAGTACGTACAAATACAATCAGTAGCGGTACCCGCCGTACGAATACTGATTTGAATGTTGGTAATCAACTTCAGGAACAAAGGCATCTGATTCCAAAGAGCCCAGCAGGGTCCTTCCCTCAGGCTCACGATGAAATTCCTTGTCCTTTATGAACGCCTCGATTTCTGCAATGACTGAGTTCAGATTTGAATCTTGTCGTTGTTTTAGTGCCTTCAGGAAGTTGTCCGAGATGATATTCAGCATCTTCCTGAATTGGGATTTGTACTTTTTGAAGAGAGAGTACCCTGCCGTCTGTTAAAAGCATTGAGCCATTTAGCACAAAGATATTTGTCCTATTTTTTCTCTACAAAGAATATCTAACTTCTGTAACAACTTACATATAGGAATGCTTTAAGCGCAACAGCAGTGTATCTGTTGGCAGGGAGAGCATTTAGAAACCTCGCCATCCATGCCCAACCTTCTCTCAGGCCATGCGCATTTTCGACCCTTGAAATTTCCGTCTGCAAAAAAATACCGAGCAACTTAAAGATGCCAAGAAAACATTCAAAATCAAAGCAGCAAGATCGTAGAGTCAAACCTGAATCAGTGCCCCATACAGTATCATATAGGATTCTAATCGTGCCAAATAACTGTCAACATTTTCAATCTTTCCTTCGTCTTCTTTGAATCCAATTGCTTTATAATAGGCCTCTTGTGATTGGAATGCTGACTGTAGTAAAAGAAGTGTCAAGAGATGCATTTACAGAAAAATTAAATTCCCACCTCGATAAAGAAAAACAGATATGACATCCTAAGGGTTGTAGGGTGTAGGGTGGGGGTGGGGTTTAGAGTGTGGGGTTTAGGGGTTAGGGATTTAGTGGTTTAGGGGTTTTTGGAGTTTTGGGGGTTGGGGTTTGTGGTTTTGGGATTTTGGAGTTGGGGTTTTGGGGGTTGGGGTTTGGGTCGACCCGGTTCAGTCAGATTTGGTTTGGCTTGACCCAGTTCAGTCGGATCTGGTTCAGCCCGACCCAGTTGGTCGAATCTGGTTCAGCCCGACCCGATTTGTCGGACCAGTTTGGTTTGACCTGATTCTTCTGATCCGGTTTTATTTGAACCCGTTTGATTGGATCCAATTCGGTTGGACCCGGTTCACTTAACCGGAATCAGACAGTCCAGTTTCCAGGGCCCAATAGACTCCAAACCCCATCTCCCGCATGATTTGATCTCTCTCACATTTCCCGAGTGGACGCTATGAGCCCGATTATTTTAAAAAGACTGAAAACTGCCAGATCTCCTCTTTAAATTGACAAGGGAAAGGGTGAAAATTTAATTGTGATTATACAGAAAATCATAGAAACTGGAGAGAAGGCAAACTTCTGCCCGCACGCAGTGAGTTATTCGGGGTAAGGATCATTCAGGAACCACCCCACCCCTTTTTTCTCCCCTTCTTAAAAGAACGGAACGAGACATAAGATTTGAATCACCTGCGAGTAGTGTTTTGGAACTGTATAGATGCAAGCTCTGTGTAACTCGGCAAGGATAAGATCCATCGCCTGCGGAACCTGATTCAAATGTACAAAAATATCATAGTAAAGAAAAGAAAAAGAAGATTCATTCTGGGACATGAAACTGAAACACACTACGAAAGGAAATGGAAGTATCTTTCAGTAACCCCCCTGCCCTATCATCGTGCAGTACCTTTGAAGTAACAAGAACAATGACATAGCCACATGCAAAAGCAGCATTACGCGGGGTTTCACAATTGGAGACAACCTGTAATTAATTTCCAAATGAGCAAACCATTGAGTATAAACATTAGCACCAGTTCCATAAGAGGAAATATATTGTTAGAAAAACATAATGGATGCAGTCAACATGTAATGACTAGGAATATTATATTTGTGGAATGATAATGCTTCTCAAAATTGGCTCCACCTGGTCTCCAAGAAATACCCTAGAAAAAAGAAATTCTGAAGCTTTCATCAGATGGATAATTCTAGTATTCTAGATAGTAAGCTCTACATTTCGTCCACTGAACTCAAAAAATTGACATTACCTTCTTTGCAAACGCTGCGATGCTGATTGATTGGGGGCAACGAGCATCATTAAAGATATTGAATAGTTCATCTGCTTTTTGTCTGAAAAAGGTACATCTTAGAATGTAAAAAATCTCATTGCATTATGAGCAAGAATTTCAACGATAATCAATTAAAGTACCTCGACATATAAAAATTCCCAGTTTTACAACACTACTACTTCAGTTATAGTTATTTTTTGAAAGAAAAGAAGATAATTGGGAAACAACAGCATGTGAACTGGATGAAGATATGGCTCTAGATAGTACATATGCAAGACTAGGGTTTAGCAGCTGATCCCGCATAGGCTCGGTTGTCACCATGGGAGAAGAGAAAACATATGAAGGAAGAATGGTTCAATTGCCTATAAATATCCAAACTTGTAAGCCAGAACAGATTTTAATGAGCCTTATGGAGAAATTTCACTAGCATAATGCACATTCCAAGTCGTCTACCAGTGAAAGTAGCTACCTCATGTGCAGCAATGCTCAATACAGTACAGCAGAATAAATATAAGATCAAACAAATGTCAACAAGCCACGTTATATAATCGAAGGCATCCCGCATCCACCTTACCTGACACTATCTTTTGTTCCCGTAATTTGGCGTATCAACTTTGAAATTTGCCTCTCAATCTTCGCAAAATCCTAACAAAAAGAAAAGACATGACATGACAAACTAACATAATGGACGCAAAGGAACGTATAAAAAATAAAGTTCAAATAACATGGCTTATCCAAACATTGGATGCAATACAATCATAAACACAAAAAAGTAACACAACAATAATCATTGTTGATAATAGGAAATATTACAAGAGTAACAATATAAACAAGAGAATGATATATTAAGGAACAAGGGAACAGAATAAATGGAAATGTACATTAAGATTGATCTCCACAAATCAAGGTTCAAACAAAACCTATTATAATTTTATAAATTTTATTTGATGTCAGTAAGCGGTAGACAAATAGCAAATACAGAAGCAAAAATAATTGGTTCACGAAAAAAAAATATAGAATAAATACTTCAAAGCTCAATGTGTGCCAGCAGACCTGGTTGGAACGTAACGTCAATGCCTGGTTTTCTTCTTCTAACCGTTTAAGCATTTGTAGTCTTTGCTGCTCTAACTTTAGAGCACTTTCTGCTGCCTTTATCTTACCTGCCATCACGTAGCCCAGTTAATGCATCATATGAAGGAAGATTCTTGAAAGAACCAATTGAAAAGGCAATAGACAAAACATGGGTGTCACAGTTTTTTCTTTCCAATCAATCTACATCATAATACCTGCTGCTGATAGTTTTCTATTGGACTGAGCAGTTAAAGGTCCCAAATTGGCATTTATTTGAGACCTGTTAGTTTCTTCTTGTGCCGCTCCAGAATCAGCCCTCTTCAAGATTTCAGAAGCTTCTCTTTCTGCAGCTTCTTTAGCTGCTCTGCTCTGAGCTTCCAAAGCAGCTCTTTTAGCATCCTCGTCTCTTTTTGCTTGCTCCACTCTTTTTGCCTGTATTGAGAACATTATCTTATTATGAACTTAGTATAAATCTACCAACAAAGTGCTGCCTAGAGAAATTAAAGAATGAACAGAGGCAAAGAAAAAAAAAACATTGCAGATGAGTGGTATAGTGAACCAAGATTAAATAAGATAGCTTAGCTCAGTTAATAGTTGTACATGCAAGATAATGTTCTTATACAAAAAGCATGGTGAGCCAGTTAGCGTGGAACTCTAGCTTTTAACCAAGTTCCCTAAAGTTCACTAAAACAGTTCTTACATGAAATGAAAACCTAAAATGAGTGACATAGTCTCAACGCATCAAAATGGAAATGGTTATGTAATGCAGTAACATAATGGGGCCATTGTTTACACAAATTAACCAGCAAAACCATAAGGATATAAAAAAAAGGTGAAATAAAAAAAAAAAAACCTCGGCTTCAGCTTTAGCTCGTTCTTGTCTTAGTTTTTCTTCTTGGAGAGCCTTTTCCTTTCTTTTAGCTTCTTCATAAGCTGCATCATTTCTTATTTTTCTTTCTTCTATTTGAGATTTGATTTCAAGATCCCGCTGGATAGCATTCAAGTGATTATCAAGTGCTTCTGCTCTACAGATGGTCATAGTAAACTGTTAAAAATGATATATTGTGGCTAAACCAAAAAGAAATGAGTAACACTTTTAATAACAACACACACACACGCATTTCAACCAAGGCTAGCAGAACGGATAGTCCATGAACAGAAATTTTGGACACACACACATATCTCGACCAAGGCTAGCAGAACGGATAGTCCATGAACAGAAATTTTGGAGTACCATATTAAGATGAGCTTCAAAAAATGAAATGTGCGAGCTTACATCTGCCGTTGATTTTGAGTATCAAGATTTCTTTCCATTTCCCATCTGTCTTCTCTGTACTTTTGAACCCGAACAAGTGCAGAAATAGACTTTTCCTTTTCTGTATTCAGATCTGCCTCTAGTGCTGATATTTGGTTTCTAATAACTTCCTGTAAATTAGTGAATTACAATTGTCAGCTGTAACACAAAACTTAAATCATATTATACCTTCTTCCATAAGTTTTATTAATCCAAACTGTTTGGAGACAAGGGGAAATGGGGTTAGAAATGAGGGGCAACCATTTTAAAATCACAATGGACGCACAATTGTGTTAATTATACTCGAGAGCCACATATCTCAATCTATTGAGTAGACAATAATTTTCAAAAACTAGAACAAATCAAACATAAGTGAAACAACACAGACATCACCAGTTACGTAGCTACAGACCTTCACTCTGAACTGATGTTCACGAGATAGCTCAAACAAACTACTTTCCCCCGGTTCAACCTTCTCCATCAGGTAGGGTTGGGCTTCAAGAGATGACTCGTCACTAGAGTCGTCGCTATCACTGGAAGATAAAGCGAAACCACATATCAGCCTATCGTTTAATATGGGAGATGAGAATGTAATATCACTACATGACATTTGAGGCAAAAGCTTCAATAGAAATCCACAAAGACGGGAAGATAACAGGATATCTTCAATGGTTATGTCATGCTTAGCCTGGTCAAGTTCGCAATAGAGAAGCGAAACAATGAAATATTGGCATTGTATGAAAGAATACAAAGGGGTAATTTAATTGCATACCTGAGATAGAGGTCATCGAAATTAAACCGTTTAGCACCAACAGAATTTCGATCATTAACCTCCTCATCTTCATCATCGTCAGTGCTGTCCATCTCATCCTCGAGGACACGCATAACAAACGGGCTAGCGGAAGTTCTCCCATTACTCTTCGAATTCGAGAAATCGCTAAACAAAGGTCCAGACCCCAAAAAAAAAAAAAAAAAAAAAAAAACAAACTCAGACCAGCAAATAACACCGCCATTGGCGGCAGACGAATCACAAAAACACTCGAATTAAATACGCACTCACCGCGGTTTTTCCTTTGTAAATGACCCCGAAACCTTGGAAGAGCTACTGATCTTTTGTTCCAATGCATCTAGCTCCGACAGAAGAGATTCGAAGCTCCAATCAGGCTTAGGATCAACTGAAATTCCATCGACTGTCTGGGGACAACGAAGCTCCAGCTTCAAAGCTCCCCTAAATTCGTATATCCCCACAAAAATTCGTAAAAAAATAAAAATAAAAATATATATTCAAAAGATTAAAAGAAATGAATAGAACTTACATCGTCTAATGCTCCAATTCAGAGCTTCGACGGCGAAAACCCTAATCGGCGATATATGTGGAAATTTGAACTGAACCGCCTATTCGAGAAATCGGAATCGGTGGGTCTGAGATTCAGGGAAGGGGTTAGAACCCGCGAATTGAACTCTAGGATTTGGGATTTACAGAGTCGGCCCCTTCGCCTTCGTCTTTCGCACACTTCCAAGACAGTGGCGTTTGGGGTTAGGAATCGGACCGTTGGCGAGAGAATTGACGTGCGTCCAATTTTTCTCACTGCAGTTAATAATAAGAAAACTAACCTAAAAAAAAAAACTTTAGATTTAATGAAAAATAAATAAATAAATGTGTAATGAATAGTAACAAAAAAAAGAAGATAAAAATGTAGTTTTTTACTAAAAGTAAATAGTACTAAAAGTGTTTCGTTAAAACTTCTTTAATAATACTGACCCCTTGACTTACGCAACATAATATGCCCTTGCAATGCGAACACATAACATCCTACATCGTGTAGCAAATATAAGTTGTTTATCTCATACATGAACAACTAAGTAACATTTTTGTATCTTTATCACTCGTTACTTATCGCATTCCAAGCAAGTAAGTATGGCTCGGGACGACAAGTTAACAAGTCTAAATCAAGTGTTTGTTTAGGCTCCAATGTGCCTGAGAATATCTCTCACCAGTTGGTTGCCATTCTTGGAATGGAGAGGGTCGAGGACCCGGGAAAATACCTCGGCGTTCTTGCTATTTGGGGACGGTCCAAAAAAGCCGGTCTTGCTTATGTTAAGGGAAGGCTTTTAGATAAATTACAGGGATGGAAAAAATCGTCCCTATCACAAGCGCGGCAGGAGACTCTTATAAAGGATGTGGCCCAAGCAATCCCGGCTTATCCAATGAACTTTTTTAAGTTCCCCAAATCTTTTTGCAATGAATTGGATGCATTGATCTCTAAGTTTTGGTGGGGACAGAAACACGGCGAACATCAGATTCATTGGATCTCTAGGAAGAAAATGTGGCGGTCTAAAGAGGAGGGTGGCCTTGGGTTCAAAAACTTTGGGATGTTCAATGATACCCTTCTTGCTAAGCAGTGCTGGAGGTTGATTTCGGAACCTACCTCGTTGTGGGCGCTTGTTCTAAAAGCCAGATATTTTCGGAATTGCTCATTCCTCGATGCAAAGAGGGGTGGGAGAGCTTCTTGGATCTGGTCTAGCCTTCTAGTTGGCAGGGAGATCTTGAGGGAAAATGCACATTGACAGGTGATGGATGGCAAAGATACTAGGGTGTGGGTTGACCGATGGATCCCCGTCATCCCAATGGGTAAACCGTCTCCGTTAGGCACGGTCCATGTCTCAAAAAAATTAATGGTAAGTTCTCTAATATGTGAAGAAAGTGGAGAGTGGGATATTGAGTTCTTAAAACCTTTCATGGCGGAAGCGGAGTATGAGGCCATCTTGGAACTGCCATATGGTGATCTAACGCTCAAGGACAAGTTTGTTTGGCCTTATGACAAGTGTGGGATCTACTTCGTGAAGACCGGCTACTACTGAAGCATGTCTCGAAACCATGGTTAGAGCCGTCCCTCTAACATTGTGGCTTCTATCCCTATTGCCTTTTGGAAGAGTATTTGGAAGTTGGAGGCTCCTCCTAAAATTAAAAACTTTATGTGGAGAACTCTCCATGCGGCGCTTGTTACTAGGGAGAATTTGTATTTTCAGTACTCATCTTCCTTCACTCTATGCTCGCTTTGTGGGTTAAACAATGAATCCATTGAACATGTCTTTCTAAATTGCACTTGGGTGAGAGCGGTTTAGATAGAGGGAACCTTGAGTTTGGAATTCAGAGGCTACTTTCTTCTTCTTAGACCTCCTGGTTATTGTAGGTGGTGAATTCGGGGTCTGGGTCGAAGGATGATAGGATTAAGAGATTGTCAACTATTGCTTATACTTGTTGGCACATTTGGAAGGCGAGATGTGACTTTCTGTTCAACAATGAAACTATTACCCAATGAGAGTTATGGATAATATCTATCGCTCGATCTCGGCCTTTAATGTTGCAAAAACCACCCCGACCGATTTGTCGATGCTCAGTCAAAGACGTGCCGTGCATGGGATCAATTGGGTGCCACCAATCCCAAGTGTGATCAAGATCAACATGGATGCTAGCTGGGTGGCGAGTGAAAGAGGGGGTTACACGGGGATTGTGGTAAGGGATGAGCTGGGAAACTTCTTGGCTGCCACTCGGCACAAGGTGAGGGCTAGCAGGGTTGCCATGGCGGAGGTTTTGGCCATTCTGCAGAGGTGCAAGCTGGGAAAGAGTAGATGTTGGACTTTAATATGCGTGGAATTGGACTCTTTGGAATCTATTTCTTGTTTGACGGACTTCAATAAAAAGGGCAGCTGGGAAGCCTTTCCCATCCTTAGACAGTGTCTTAGCTTGGGTTCAGTTTTTCATAGCTGCCGCTAGTCTTGGGTTCCAAGACTGGCCAATGCGGTGGTGAACCATTTGGCTTCGCGGAAATGTAAGGAAGTATGTGATCTTCTTTGGGTTGACCGACCCCCATCTTCCTTGGTTCATGTTTTATGTAACAATGGTCTCCCATGTCCACCTTGACCTTTTATGGTAGTGTGAGAGGGGACGCTTTAACATTAGATGCGGCGCCATCTTGTACCCGCACTACCTCGATGTAGTTTGTTTTTTCTTTTGTTTGGCCTGCCTCCTGGTAGGCATTCTTGTTTCCCTTTTGGCTTCTTTGTCTGGTTTATGATATTCCGACTTAAAAAAAAAAACAATAATGAATTTGTACCACATTTCATTTATTGCATTGCATACCACTCGGTGGTGAATCTAGGATTTGAATCTTGGGTGGTCCTTGTGGATGCAAATTTCTTCCTCCTTGTTCTTAAACAAAATTGCACCTATAAAACAAATAAAACCTTAGGTCAAAGCCAAGAGCCTCACACACCCATGATAAATTGGACTTTGGCTGAAGAACCTATGATGTCAAAGTTAAAATTTTGAGAGAAAAGTGTTTGGACAATTTAGAGAATTTAGCAAGAAAATTGAAATTGAGTTTTGAAGAAAATGAGGTGATATTTATAGGGTTGTGGCCGGCCCCTTTGGGAGGATGCGGACTGACCACTTGGATGATTTTTTTGGTGAGGTTCATGATTTATAGCTAATTAAGAATAATTGAATAATAAATCAATTAATTAGCTAATTAATATAATTAAAAATGAATGATTTGGGAGTTACCTTGTGGAGAAGATTTGATGAGGATGAATGAAATAAACTTTGAATTAATACCTATTTTGGGCACTTTTGACTTGGTTGAGGGATGATTGTCCACTGCTCACACATAGGAGTTCTGGTATTCTTCGAGGGTATTTTTGTGATGAGGATGGATGAAATAAACTTTGAATTAATACCTATTTTGGGCACTTTTGACTTAGTTGAGGGATGATTGTCCACTGCTCGCACGTAGGAGTTCTGGTATTCCTCAAGTGTATTTTTGTCCTATTTACCCTAAAATCCACATGTCACTTCCATATTCTTCTTGATTATTTTTTGCTCCACAAATGCCCACACTTGTTGGGCTGCTCGCAGGAAAGGGCAGCATGTGTAGAGATCTCTGAATTTAATGCAGATTCCCACTTGGACTTGGAATTAGATTCTTCTAGGAAAGGGAAATAAATCGCCTCCAAAGCTTATTTAAGCTTACCTTAAGTAAGGGATTAAATCAACTTCGGAGGGCAATTATTTATCCCTACAAGAAAGAGAGAAAAACTAAAGGATATTTATTTCCCCTCCCCTAGCACTCTTTTTGCTTGCCCGTGCAAAGAACCAACTTCCGTTGATATCTTTGTCTTCTCCGTGCCGCACTGATGTAAGAAAAACTTAGTTTTCCTTGTCTTCTTATTGAGTGATGATGCCAAGGGGCAACCGTCGAGGTGGTGCGGCACGTCGGTTGGCAGGGGACAGAAGTCAGCTTGGCATGGGCAAGGAGGTGGCATGGTGACACATCCTGACCCTGAATGTCCACTTGGACTCCAAATCAAGTTGTGTGGGCCGACACTTAGAAGGTGATAAAGCTTGGCCGACACTTAGAAGGTGATAAAGCCACAAAGTGAAGTGATGTGGAAAAAGGTGAATAAATTTAAACCTAAAAGTGCCTAATCAAAAGAGTGTGCGAGTGAGCAGCATTGAACCTTTTTCACACGTGATGCCAGAGCATAAGAACAATACAGTAATTAGGGCGAGGGTTATACCACTAAAGATAACCATTTACTGAGATATTGCCAGAGTCCTCATTTACGTGTAAGCGCAGTTACTAAACCTGGAGGGGTGAAAAACAAAATTGAATGGGTCAGTAAAACAACGTTTTGTAAAAACCATTATTTTCAAAGATAGTAACCCATTGCTGTAAAACAAGTATAGTTTCCATAAAACATACTACGTAAGTATGTAAACAAAGCACTACAGTACTAAGCAGAATTATGCCAAGTCATGATATATCAAATGCAGCAGTAAATAATCATGTGATAATCAAGTATAACTAAGTGCTCATCCATCTAAGCTAACACACGAGTTTGTACAGATAATTTATAACACGAACATGACTGGATGTAATCAATACGCTCTAGTACTACAATCACATGAAGGCTGGTGCAAAAGCATGGTCACATACGAGTTGGGATTGTCTAATGCAATCTGGAAGACATGACTGGCACCTAACTTAGATCCAAGGTGAGCGAATGGTGCAAATGTGAACATACATGTGAATGATTGGCCCTAGCCTTGGGGTGAGTACTAACACTGGGTGCAGGAATGATGAACAAGTACAATATGTATGAATGTCTTGACAGTAATATCCCAACCATATATCAGCATTTATCACAATTTATCTCACTATAACGATACTTGGCAATATAAATGTAAAATGTAGTTAAAACGCATTTATGGAAACCATAACTAGGTATAGATATAAAAACAAACTGCCCACTCACATATACTAAGTCAAAACGAAGCCTCTTAGCCTTACTTGACTCCGTACATCCTCAGGATACGTTTCTCCTCTATATGAAATTACTAATTAACTTAGCTTAATAACACATAAACGGAAACTTAATATACGAACGCGACCTACTTGACATCACAAACATCCCCAAATTTTTAGAATTAAAAAAAGACCTCAGATGCACCACTAAACGCCAGCTAAGGCAAGCCCAGACGCGCCCCAACACGCGGCCCAATGCTTGATGTTTGTCAGGAATATTCCATCAATTTGACGAAATATTCCGTTAACTTTAACTAACAGAATTAACGGCGTTACTTGAAGCCGTCAGAATATTCCGTCGTCTTCTCCGATGAACCTCGCCGATCGCCGCAGTCTGCTTCTGCTGACGCCGCCGTCTGAACTCGCCAGATTCTGAAAAAAAGTCACCTGAATCTAGGGAAAATTTCAAACCTTCATATCTTCTTCATTTCTCAACCATTTTTTACAAATTTATATAAAAATGAAGCTTACGAAAAGTAGAACAAAATTATTATACATTCCAAAAGTCTAAAAAGTGGACGGAGATGGCCTGAAAATGCCTCGAAATGTACAGTCAAAACTTTAACTTCTCGAAACATTGTATTTCGAGATTGTTTCTTCACTAAACATTCACTAAAGACCTCGGGGAGTTGAGTGGAGGTCTTTAGACTTCCTAAAAACTTGTAACTCGTTAGGGAAAAACTGAGCTAGTTGGACCTTTCAAGTTCGTCGTCCAAAACTCAGTCAAACCACAATCTAAGGGTATGGTGGTGTTCGTGGTGGTGAGACAAGTTCGAAGATATAAGTTGCAGGTTACGTTTGTAGGGTTTGGTGTTCATTTGAAAGAGTTGCAGAGAGAAGAAGAGTAAGGGAGAGTTCGGGTTAGAGAAAGAGAAAAGAGATGGGGTTTGAGTGTTCTGATTGGCGAGGTGAGAGAGTGAAGAGATGTGAGTGGTGGAGAATGATTTAAGGTGATTGGTTGAGAGTAAAACCGGGAAAAGGAAAAGTTGAAATTGATTAGTGGATGAAATGGGGGGACACGAATCGACCAATTAGGGAATGGATAGATTTTGTACAATTTTAAACGTACAAAATCTGTCTTTTTGACAATGTAAATTTGTACATACGTGTACAAAGTACCCGTGGTTAACGTACTTTAACGGAGTGTAACTTTTTCGCTACAGATCTGATTTTAGTCTAACATGCGCTTGCGCATTTGTAGCGACGAGTACTAATTAAGTATGAAACCAAGAAAATGAAACTAAAAGTCGAAAACCACATGCATGTCAGATTCCACTTTCGTCCAAAAAGGGTAAAACCATCAAAACACACCAATGAAAAAGAAAATTCAATGGAAAGTAGGGATGGGTTGTCACACGTGGCATGAGCCACGGTTTAGGCTGCCACGTCTGGGCTGCTTACAAAAAATAAGGAAACTGCTTAAGTTTGATTTCTCAGCTGCTGTAGATGGAGCAGTCAATGATGAAACTGCCAAGGTCGGAGCCGCTGAAAATGAAATGTCGAATGAGCGAACTGTTGGGTGCAAAGTGGCTACTACCCGCTGTCCATTTGTTGCTTAGTTGGTCTTCAAGCATTTGACCTTTTGAGCTTATGTGGCCTTCTCGCACTAGAAAGTTTACCCAGATGGGTGTCGGGGAATTAGTTTACCCTCTCGCACTGGAGAGCAATTAATTTAACCTCTCGTGCTAGAAAACTGACTTATATGTGTGTCAGGGAATTGGTTTACCTTTCGCACTGGAGATCAATTAGTTTATCCTTTCGCACTAGAGAGTAAACTGATATGGGCATCCGGGAATTGGTTTACCCTCTCACACTGGAGAGCAATTAGTTTAACTTCTCGCAGTGGAGATCAGACCTATATGGGTGTCGAGAAATTCGTTTACCTTCTTGCACTGGAGAACAATTAGTTTAATCTCTCGTACTAGAGAGCAGACCCATATGGGTGTTAGGGAATTAGTTTACCCTTTCGCACTGAAGAGTAATTAGTTTAACCTCTCGCACTGAAGAGCAGACCCATATGGGTGTCGGAGAATTGGTTTACCCTTTCACAATAGAGAGTAATTAGTTTAACCTATCGCACTTGAGAGTAGGCTCATATGGGTGTCGGAGAATTGGTTTACCCTCTCGCACCGGAGAACAATTAGTTTACCATCTCGCATTGGAGAGCTTACCCAGATGGGTGTCGAGGGATTAGTTTACCTTCTCGCACTAGAGATAACTGAAATAATCCTTAGCTTGTGAGGTCTTGTTTGGCAATCTGCATAAGGCTTCAAACCGTTTATGGAACCCCCGTAAAGGTGTAAGTGTAGTGAGCTGCTCCCAAATTATTGCACCATCATTAGATGTTTCATCGTGTGCCGTTTGAGGCTTGGTTGGTGATCAGCTGAGAATCTGAATGGATTGCAAGCTTCTTCACCTCTAAGTTTTTTGCTAATAAAAGGCTGTTAATAAAGCCTTGTCATATGCTCTGTCATTAGATACTTTGATGTTTGGAGTGCCATTGGCTTGGTCGACACGAGCAACTGGGCAAGATCGGCACAGCTGGGGGCCATGGTGTAAGATCAGCATAATTAGGAGCCATGGTGACAAATCAAGGGCTGCCGAGAGCAGTGAAGTATGTAAGCACAGCTGTGAGTGCAAAGTTAGGGCTGGCTTGGGCAACATTGTGCGTAGCAGGAAGTATTAGACCACTAGGGTCGCGATGCTCGACTACTGGTGACGTGCTTCTTCAGTATTGAATTGTCCAGAGTGTTGAGAATAAAGTTTGCCCCCGGTTTTTGGTAATTGGGTTGGTGTGTCTTTTTGGTACTCCTCTGCCCCCGGCGCACCGTTAAGCTGAGTTGTTGCGTTTGTCAGAATAGAAGTAATCTTTGTATTTGACAACCTTTGTGAGATAGTTCTGTCTGCTCGCTCTTGTTAATGAAAGGTGATCCACTTGTATTGGTCATGTCTCATCAGAGCGCCTTGTCAGTAGCTTTGTTGCGTTAGAAATCGTGCAATCGCTTTGTCATGAGCCTCTCTACTTCAACCTGAATATGCCTTTGTTGGAGGTAGTGGAATTCTCGACTGTCATCGGTTATGACCTGTTGGTCTAGGCTGTTCTTCCCTGTGCTCGGCTTTTCTATGCCGCGACTGCGTGCATGTGGTACGTTCTTGGCAGGCAAGCGAATTACTCGCAGACTACTAGTTGAACTTGAACTGGATTGAATGTTTGCTTCTTTTCATTCGCCGTGCTGCCTACTTCGATGTAAAGTGGAGAATGCTTCTTGTGAGCCTAGTCGTGAATGAACACTTCGCCTAGAAGGTTGTCAATGTTGATAATCGGAGTGTGGCTTCAACCGTGAATGTATGTTTGTCCGTGGGCTTGATCATGAGTGCACGCTCTTTCGCGTGCTAAGACGAGAATATACATTATCCTGATGACCCAAGGGGGAGTGTAAATGCTAGAACACTTGGACCGTGGTTGGTTAAGGGGCTGTTTACCGGGACGCTACTGTAAACATTCGTCATTTGCCCTTGTCATGCTTCGGGACACCTCATCTAGGGCACGTTGCATCTCGATGCGCTACAAAAGCTGATTCATTAAGGTCGTATACTATGCGAAGGTACTTGTCAATTCTATGACTTATCGAGACAAGTGTGGTTGGCCATTCGGGTTGGAAGAGCTTGGACGGTAGGCATCTCCTTAAGTAGTCGAAGTGTAATGGACTCCGAGTGCAAGATTTGAATTGGAAAATGTCAAATTTGTAGAGAAATGAGGTGAAAAGGTATCTGGTTCAATCGTCGATCCAAAAATATGAATCCGAGATGATTGAACCGGTCGGGATTGACAAGTGAGCCACAGAAGCGAGTTGGGTCGTGGAAGTGGGTCGTGCCACTTGGGGGCGTATGGGTGCGGTGCGGCGCTAGAAGCACATTGGATCTAGGCTGAGGGAATGGTAGGCGCAGCTTGGGCCTGCTAGCGTTGGGCTTGGCTTGGTTGCCCTGCAGCGTGGGCTGCCTGCTGGGCTATTTGTGCAGCTGTTGCCAGCGCCTGGGCCTGGGCTTAGTCCTGGGTTTGGGCTACTATAGTGGCAACGCATAAGGCCATGGTCTGCTGCCATGGAGCTGACCCACTCCCCACTACCACGGTGGTCCTCTGTGGCTGCCGTGGTGGTAGTGCTCTGTGGTGGCAAAGTTGCTCATTTTGCCGCCTTGTTGAGCCTTGTGGATCGTCATGGTGGGCCTACATCGCAATCTTCGTCACTTGATCTAGATCTTTGAACGTAGGAAGTTTTGTTCATTGTGGTTTCCAAATTTCTTGTCATTGTATTTTTCTTTTACGTTTATTCAAAGAATTTTATAATAATTTTTTTTATAGGAAGTAAAACATACAAAAAATCTACAAATGAACGAGAAATTAGAAACGTTGAATACGAGAGTCTTCTTCGAGCATGTGAATCAAACTCTTAATGAAAGCACCAAATTATGGATGTAAATTTCTTCCTCTTTGTTCTTGGACAAAATTGCACCTACAAAACAAATAACACCGTAGGTCAAGGCTAAGAGCCTCGGGCGCCCACGATGAATAGGGGCTTTGGCCGAAGAACCTCCGATGTCAAAGTTAGAATTTTGAGGGAAAAGTGTTTGGAGAATTTAGAGAATTTAGCAAGAGAATTGAAATTGAGTTTTGGAGAAAATGAGGTGGTATTTATAGGGGTGGGCTGGCCCCTTTGGGAAGATAGAGACCGGCCACTTGGATGATTTTTTGGGTGAGGTTTATGATTTGTAGCTAATTAGGAATAATTGAATAATAAATCAATTAATTAGCTAATTAATATAATTAAAAAAGAATGATTTGGGCACTTTTGATGAGGATGGATGAAATAAACTTTGAATTAATACCTCTTTTGGGCACTTTTGACTTGGTTGAGGGATGATTGTCCATTGCTTGCGCGTAAGAGTTTTGGTATTCCTCGAGGGTATTTTTGTCCTATTCACCCTAAAATCCACATGTCACTTCCACATTCTTCTTGATTATTTTTGGCTCCACAATCCTAGTTTTAAATGTTTAAATTGTTTAGATAAAAACATAGCGCAAAGTGTGAAAAAAAATAAATTTCAATGTATGCATTGAGACATTTCATCGGACCCTTCATGAGTGACATCAAGAGAATTTGATGAGTTTTGTCCACAGAACCTGTCGAGATATGCCTAGCATGTATTACATCAAACACTTTGTAGGTATAAAGGGACTCGTTCAAAACATTTGGAGGGTTTTCGGAAGACCTTCACATCTATATTTTATAAATTTCGAGTAGTCATAAGACCACCTTGGTCCCAGTATGCATTCGCTTCTGATACCACTCCCAAATAGGATAAAAACTATATTGTGAACGCCAAGACCACATGGTTTGTTTGCATGTCTCTCACTCATTATATCATGGCATGCCTTTTCACCTGTGATTCCTTGTGTTTGATGCCGTATCCTTGTTGAATACTTATTTCTATAATAGAGATAGACCCTACTTATGCACGTAGAATTCATTTGTATTTAAAGTTGGCGAATGTAGTAGTAAACGGTAAATGTGATTTGAGCATTTAGTTGGCCAAAATAGTATGTCCGTATCTTTGCACGTGAACTAAAATAGTTAGAATATCATGTGTCATCTTTGTGAAGAAAATGACATGAACAATTCATTCGAGAATTTGATTTCTTGAAAGGAAGGGAATATTTAAGCATTATGTGTGGAATGCCTTGCAAGTGTGTCAAAGACCAAAAAGTCCAAGCACCATTTGATACTCGTCATTCCATATGTTAAAGGGTTTGGTTTTGTTACATTTTCTTGGCGTTGCTTTCGCTTTTGTTAATGCTTGCTAGTACGTGATGCATTTTCTTGGCGTTGCTTTCGCTTTGTTAATACTTGCCAGTACGTGAACACTTCCTATGACTTGCCGTGTTTCCAATTCCAACATCAGCGGAGCCGATAACGCATCAAACGTTATCTCTCTATGGCAAATTTTCTAACATATTTATAACATGAATAAATTTTAAATTACTAACTTATTAATCACAATTTTTCTTCAAATATGACATGAATAAATTTATATATTAACTTATTGACCCCAATTTTTCTTCAATTATACTTGGCATAATAAAATATAGAAGGCCTTTAAGACTTATCTCAACATTTAGAGTAAAACTCAACTTTTAGATTTTAAACTCACCCCAACTTGTTCCAATTCTTGGGCCAAATATGAGTTTTAACCTAAAACTTATTGTTGGGACAAATTTCGGCTAGGATACCACACTAAGTTAGTGGGTTGGGCCACCATCTGCCAATGGACGCTCTTATCTGAAAGCCAGATGCGAAACTTCACGCGCCCCAATGCCACAACACTCCAGGCACTGCTAGTGCAAGACCCCACCCACGTGGGCTTGTCGGCCACAATAATGAGCCCAACTTGTAATACTCTGAAAATTTTAAATATATGAATTGGATATTCATAATTATGAATATGTGAAAAGAATCGAGAATTTATATTACTTCATTTGAGTTTAGTTTTAAACTAAACTAATTACGAAGGTTGAAGTTCAAAATTTAATCATTTAAAATCCGTAGGTCTTCTGAGGTCATAATTTATATTCTTGAATAGAGCTCGATCTCACAAATGCGTAGGCGCAAACCGTTCATGAAACGAAGTTGTAATGAAGAAGTTATTAACGATTGAAGTTAGGGATAAAATGGTCATTTGGCAATTTTTTGGATGGCTCTATATCTTTTGGAGCAGGAAGTAGTGGAGCCACGTGGCAGGCTGTGAGTGGAGGAATTGGGCACAACCCAATCAGAAAAGGGAAATGAGGAGAGAAAGGAAGGAGAGGAGAAAGAGGGGAAAAACGGGTTCCCCTTGACCCGCACGCCCCGATTGGGTTTCACGGCCAAATTTGATATCTTTCGGTTATTTTTTCTGGCGAATTTCGAAAGGAAAGCATTGAGAAACATCCATGTCATTTTTCCTTCCATTTTAACCCAGAAATTTAGAAGAAATTTGGGTGAGAGGTTGTGGAAAAACCGACGGGGGCTTACGGGGTTCATGGCGACCATTCTTCCAAACTTGAAACAATTCCATACAATTAACATCACCACTAAACTCCCCTTGAGGCCTAGAACAAAGCCCAAGCAATGGTAGGTGCGGCAGAGCACCGGTGGTGTCGAATTGAGAGCACCAATTTATAGGGTTTCTGGCGGATTCGAGCTAAATTGGAGCATTTCCGGGCCAAATTGGACTTGGCCACATGTATAAAGTTTGTTCTACTATTTGAGATCTTCATTTCTGTAATTTTTGAGAATTTTTAAAAATAGTTGAATTTTTCGGCGATTCGGGGTGGCCGACCGCCACTGGCGGCAGCGCGTGGCTAATGAGCCAACGCCTTATTTTAAAGCCCATTTTGATGTTCTGAAGTCAAATTTGATAAGCCCTTGGTGTGATTTACATTGTTAAGGATAAATGGTGATTGTTGGTTAGTTATAAAACTATTGAGATTTAATTGGAATTGAATTTATGAACTACGATTGGCTTAATCCCTGTTTAGGGTATGTAGGCAGTCTAACGATACGTTAGATGCAGCCATAAAATAAGTGCGATTAAATGCTTCGAGAGTAAAAGGTTTTGTTGAACTATTGTATTAGAAGAATGGAATTTTGGGAAATGACTTGCGTTCTATCCTTATACTTTGAAATTAAAATGATAATTACAAATTTATTTTGAGGCTTTATGAAATCAAAGTGTTTAATTGGGTTAATGGTAGCTAACTAAAGAAGAGTTTAGTTTTGGGTCTATCCCCAATAACAATTAATTCCTGAAAATAAGTACTTCGGGGCCGGGGCGTTACACAACGGCTCTTGGGTTCAATCAGACGACACATATTCAAATGGACCTTTGGTTACCCAACGTTCTACATTCAAATTTATTTAATTTTTAGTTTTATATTTATGAATTCATTGAATTCAACGGTTGAGACCTAGTATGGTCAAATATAACAGTAAAAAAAAAGATATAATGGCCCAAAATTAAATCCAACGGCTAAAACAATTAAAAAAAAATTGTTTCATATTCTTTCATAATGTTTCATGAGTTTCATGGTGTCAGTTTAGTGATTTTTCAATACTAATCGGAATTTAAATATTTTTAGGTTAAAAATTCATAAGATTAAATTATGATAGTTTACATAATTTTTTAAATAAGTTACTTTAAAAAAAATAGCCTAAATTTATTTTTTAATAATCTCGAGCTAAAAATTCAACCTAGAAGGGTTAGAGCAAAAAAAATGTTTATGGGTTAACAATTAATCCAATGGTTGGAGATGATTTAAGGGACGAAATCCTTTTTATTTATTATTTATTTTGTAATGGGGATTAGTTGTGGGGTACATATCATATCAAAATTCAATGATCCAAATCGTGACCTCATAGATCCTCCTTACAAAATATTAACTAAATAAAAAATATTTGAAACATCTAATAGAGTTCAAAGAAATTGACAAGCATTTTGTTCTATAAAAAATAATAAAATTTTATCATAATAATTAAATAGACAAATAGTTCATATTAAATTAAATTTTTATAAAAATAATTTATAAATCAAAACTTACAAATAAAAAATTCGAATCGATAAAATTCGGTGTGAATTCACACAACTAATTTCTTTTTTTAAATAGATTGAGAATTCAATCTCTTAAAAGCCTAATAAAAGATATATCAACTAATTTCTTTTTTTAAATAGATTGAGAATTCAATCTCTTAAAAGCCTAATAAAAGATATATAAAGCCTTTGTAATAATTGATTATCTTTCTTAAATTTGCAGTACAGGACTGTGGTGGGCCTTTGAGTCATGGTATATAAACGGAAGATTGAGTTCCCATGTATTCTCAACAATCCTCCTTCCAAGTTCCAACCATGGCAAAGCCAGTCATCTCACTGTTCTCCTTCCTCTCGATCATTTCCCTTCTCACACTCGCACCTGCAGCCTCGGCTCTCCCACTCTCCACCTCCTCCCGATGGATCGTCGACGAGAGCGGGCAGCGCGTGAAGCTGGCGTGCGTGAACTGGGTGTCGCATCTCGACGCCGTCGTCGCCGAAGGCCTCAGCAAGCAGCCGGTGGATGCAATCGCCAAGCGAATCGCGTCGCTGGGATTCAACTGCGTCAGGCTGACGTGGCCGCTTGTCCTGGCCACGAATGAAACGCTGGCAGCTGTCACTGTTCGGCAGTCGTTTCAGAGCCTCGGCCTTCTCGATTCCATTTCCGGTATCCAGTCCAACAATCCCGCCCTCGTCGATCTCCCCCTCTTGAAAGCTTACCAGGTACGCTGTGATTTTCCCGGAAAACAAACAGAAAAAAAAAGAAAAAAAATGTTTTATTTATTTCATTTGCTTAACTATGATATTCTGCACGGACCCCACAATCATGCGTAGGATTAGGTTTTCTCTAAGTTAATTTCATGGATTGGTTTAAGCTAAAGCTATGAGGATAACTTTCCAGTGAAGACACGTGAATCATGATCATCATACTTTAATGAATTTTATTGGATCTCTTGTTTGTAGCCTGATTAACTTTTAACGGTCTAGATTTTGAATTAGATAGATTGGGAGAAAGGTGATCCAGAGAGGATCCTTTCCAATTTTTTTGTCTATATGATCGACGGCTTATATTGTTTACACGTAAGAGTATCATGTGATAAATATTTGGTGTGTACGAAATACCTATCGATGTCAGTCCGTCCCTACCCAGGTGCCAAATTTTCAACCCTGTGGTTTCAATTATTATTGTTTTAGTCAATGGCGGCAATATCAAGAGTAAATTTTAAACTACACAGTAATTTTAAACTACACAATATTTAAGTGGGGTCCACTGCAGAATTCATTTTTGTTTTTGCTGGAGCGCAACAGAGGATTCCCCGGAGATTTTTTTGTTTAATTATCGATATATTATTTACTAATTTATGTTTAAAATATTATATTTTAGAATATACTTAATACAACTAAAGTATGATTTTATGTCCTTGTAGTTTGGGATAAGATGCACTTTAGTCCATATAGTTATTTTTTGATTTTTTTTTGAACAAATGATACTATCTAAATTAAAGAGAGGGGTATGATTATAGTATTAAATGTTGCAATTAAATTACTATGATTATAGTGAGTTATTTGTTATTTTATTTTATGAGATTAGTAATTGAGATGCAACATATGGTTCTTTTAAACCTAAAAGGAGAAAATTTCTCTCACTATATATCACACATGCTAATTTTGTCAAATAAAGACTCGTTGAATGTGTTTTTAAAATAACTGAAATTGGTTTTGATGAAAATGTTTTTAGAACCAATCTTTAAGTGCTTTAAGAAGCAGAAAGTACTTTAAGTGCTTTTGGAATTAAAAAATATTTTCTCTAAAAGCGCTTTCAGTTACTTGAAAAGTACGTCCAAACGAGTCCTAAATTGGCAATTAAGTTGTCCTTAAATTGCAAGAATTAATTCACCACAAAGACTTAAGTTGTGAAAATTGAAATTACAAGGACGAAAGTGGAGTTCTTCCTAAACTACAAGCATCAAAACCATGCCGGCATGTTATGAATCGAAATTTTTCTCAGCAATGCGAAATACGATTAGGGCCCATGGTGGGTTGGATAGAATTGGGCGTTAGAGATAACATTGGATTGGTAGAGACTTGGAAGACATGACTTGTAATCCACGTATGAGGATAGATTACTTTATTATGGATTCATAACCCATCATGTGCGCTCTTGTCGATCTCACATTTTGGCACAACAAACAACAGACTGGACTCAAAGTCTATTTTTTAATTGATCACAACCTACCTTATCCAGCACACTAAACGGGGCCTTAGGTTTTAGATGACGTGGTTTTATAAGTTTTTAGAGTGACAATAAGGACTCCCTCATAATTTACTATATCTAATATTCACAAAAGATAATGACTAGTTTATTTTCATATGTTTAGGCAGTGGTTTCTAGTCTTGGGAGCAACAATGTGATGGTTATACTTGATAATCACTTGAGCAATCCTGGGTGGTGTTGCAACAACAACGACGACAATGGTTTCTTTGGTGACAAGTATTTCCACCCGGACCTTTGGATCACTGGCCTAACTCGAATGGCCACATTGTTCAAAGGCGTCAGTAATGTGGTGGGCATGAGCTTGAGGAATGAGCTGCGAGGCCCCAAACAGAATGTTGACGACTGGTACAAGTAAGTGTGTCATTTCATTTCCAGCTGAAAATGAATTCACGTATTATAACATAAGTGAATCAGTTATCCCACATTGTTCACATGGCATTTTTGTAACATCAATACATAGCCTAGGGCTATATCTATCTTACCTAGATTATTTTGGCTTAGCCTAATTGGTTTACATTTAATAGTGTAGATAGTGGGTTTTTCCCTAGTACAGCATAATTGTTGTCTTTCTTTATGCAGACGACTGATCAAAACGAATGAATGGTAATTACTTGTAATTTGTATGAAATATCCGTTGTTTAGGTACATGCAAAGAGGAGCTGAGGCGGTGCACTCGGCAAACGCAGACGTGCTTGTCATTCTCTCTGGCTTGAGTTTTGACACGGACTTATCTTTCCTCGCCAAACGACCCGTGAGCCTCACATTTGCCGGGAAAACAGTATTTGAAGTGCACTGGTATGGATTTTCAGATGGGCAGGCGTGGAAGAACGGCAATCCCAACCAAGTGTGCGGCCAAGTATACAATAACGTGAAGAGAAAGTCAGGATTTTTGCTTGACAATGGGTTCCCATTGTTTGTGAGTGAGTTTGGGGTGGACCACAGGGGCACCAATGTAAATGACAACAGGTACTTAAACTGCTTCATGGCTGCTGCTGCTGAATTTGATGTGGATTTTGCTCTCTGGACCCTGGTTGGGAGTTATTATTTAAGGCAAGGGGTGGTGGGTATGGAAGAGTATTATGGAATCTTGAACTGGGATTGGAGCGATATCAGGAATTCAAGCCTAACTCAGAGACTCTCTGTCCTCCAATCTCCTTTGCAAGGTAATACCGTGTTTCAATTTCATCGTTTAATTTTTCTAGGGTCAGGCGCATGTGATTTCTAATGGTTAATTAGATGCGGACCTTGCTCGCCCGCATAGGCCACTCGTGCAGCACATAATCTTTGTTTCATTGAAGAGATTTGAATCATATATTTCATTTTTGGAGGGTTGACGCTAATTTGCTTGTGGCAAACATGGGTGTAGAATATCGCTCGTGTCAGAAAGGTTTATTATGTGTTTGTGTTGTTCGCAGGGCCAGGCTTAGCTCAATCCAGGATGCATAAAATCATTTTCCATCCAGCCACAGGCCTCTGCCTCCTAAAGGTCGGATTCCTTGGCCCTTTGAAGTTAGGTCCATGCTCTCAGTCTGGAGCCTGGACCTATTCATCGAGGAAGGTCCTTACGCTGAAAGGAACGTATTTCTGCATACAAGCTGACGGAGTGAATAAGCGGGCAGCAGTGGGGATACTTTGCACGACCAGGAATTCGCAATGGGATATCATTTCGGATTCTAAGATGCACCTCCAATCTAAGACCGTGGATGGTACCGAAGTTTGCCTTGACGTAGACTCCAGCAATACCGTTGTCACAAATTCCTGCAACTGCTTGAGCAGAGATAGTTCGTGCGACCCGGGAAGCCAGTGGTTCAAACTTGTCGACAGCACGATAAATTCGTCGCCTAAAAGCCCCATGCTCGAGCTCGACTCAGTCGCATATGATTGAGGCAACTATCTAATGGCTGAAGCTACTGAACAAGGGACTGGCAATCATAGGAAAGAAAAATTGTAGGCTCCTCAATATTTCTATACAATATCAAATGACGCAAACATATATATGTATGTGTGTGTAAAGAAATAACTACTTGGTCATGGCAGATTAAGAAATTAAGTACAAAGTAGGGTTGATCAAGTAATAAAGGCTGCTTTGTAAAATTATGTGATCCATTGTTAGGTGATGTAAAATCATGATTGGAAAGTAATGTAATTCTGAAGTCAGGGTTTGCTTTGGATAGCAAAGATCGTGTTTGCTAGACAAGTAAGAAGTAAAATATACAACGATGATTGTAATTTGTTTTGTCAATTTTACGACGTGAGATTGTCAAAGCATAGATAGTATTTGCATTCACTCTGTGTGTAGAGCAACATGTCCACGCTTGTTGAATAAGGTATTTTCAACGTTAACTTTCTAATCAAAATCATTGAATTTCTTAAGCATCGTTTAAAAATCATTGCTATAAAAATCATTCAAATCAGAATTTTTTTAGTCGTCTAACTGTATCAAATAAATATATCTAGTGACGCAAATGTATGTTTGTGAAACAGAAATTGTTCATGGATTAATTACAAGCTAGGATTTGATCATGTAAAATTGGTGATTTGAAAGTAATTAGAAAAAAAAAAATCATATTCCAACTGTAATTCATGCTTTATTAGGACGAGCAGTTGAGAATAAAATTCTAATAATCATGCTTTATTTTGTCCTCTCAATTGTTCACTCTAGGACTATATTTGCTACAGAAGTGGTCACCTAAAGTCCGAATACAGACAAATGCGGATTTAACCTATAATTCATGTCTCTTAGTGACGATTTTGGGGCTGCTTCTTTGGCCTAGAATCTGCTTTTTAAAAAGTTATAGACTGCTAGATTGTTCGGTAAAATTCCCACTTTTTACTTATTTTGAAAGTTAGCGGTGGAAAAAAGCAAACTTCACACTTACGCTTGAAAAGCAGCTGCTTTTCTTCCAACTCATGCAACTTTTGCTCAAATCCAATTTGGAAGATGTAAAAATTGTGTATGGCTCGACTTATTGTTCATTCATCCATAAATGTACAGTATATAGTAAATACAAGCACATTAAAAATGAATACCTTATAAGAGGCCTAATAATGATATTTTATTCTCTATATAAAGAGAAATTCTTTAGTTCGGCTGATGTACCAGATATCCGAATTAATGAGCTGTGGTGCAAACGTTGTCCATAGTAAACTAAAGAAGCACTTCTTGGAGATCAACACCGCCGTGTTTAGAACTAATTCTTAATCAACTTCGACTCCTAGAAGCCCCATTCTCCAAATCACCATTATCCAGATCAACGCAGTTGCTCATATGACTGAGGCAACTAACTTAATGACCCTTGTATAAAAACTCGTGCTACAAAGCTAATTTATATGTCCATAGTTGTATTAATATGGACAATTTAGAATAAGGTAGGCAGAACCAAACCAAAAACATAAAAGTCTGCTTTTGCATATGAATGTCACGTTTCTCTTATTCTGAACCTAGAAAATTTTCCAACAAGTTTTTTTTACAACCAAGTTAATAGACACGTAGATGATATCATATTTTTAGAGGCCTTTAAAATTTGGAGCCATGCCCAAAACCACCCGCTCATGTCTTGCATAATATCAAATGACGCAAACATATAGTTGTAAAGAAATTACCAGCTATTTTGGTCATGGCAGATTAAGAAATTAATTTCATACTAGGGTTGATCAAGTAAGGCTGCTCTGTAAAATTATGTAATTCATTAGTTGATGGAAAATTGGTGATTGGAAATTAATTCAAGGTTCGTTTTACATACCAAAGATCATGTTTGTTAATCATCATTTAAATATATACTTTTAGAATTCAAATGATAGATTTTTAGTCATTTAATTGTATCAAATACTCGGACAGTTTATCATAAATACATTAATTGGTACTTACCTTGTCAACTTGCTTCATACATTTGGATGACTGAACGATCTTTCGATTCTAATGATATTTTGGAGGGATCATCTTCAAATAAAAAATAAGAAATTAAACAATTCAGTTTATAATATTTGTACAATAATAATATGTTTTTCGCAAGAGTTGAATATATACATCAAAGTTAGGTGCAAAGTATTATTCATACATGTATATTGATATAATTTTTATCACCTAAAAAAAGTAGAGATAAAAATACCTAAGTAAGTTGAATAGAAACTACATATTTTTGCAACGCTTGTGGCCCCACTCTATCAAAAGAAATTAGTTATGCATAATCATAATTAAAAAATAAAATATCATAAAGAAGAAAAGGATTAAAGAGACTTTGTAAAATAACGTTGAAACATCAAAAGCTTTCTAATTAAAGTAAAGTCTTGAAGCCCAAATCTCGCAAATAAGCCTTGCAGCTCAGTCTACCAATACTACGTGATATACCAAAATTAATTTTCCGAGATCAAATACTTGGGGATAAAATTTTGAAATTTTGACATAACCTTCTTGACAAACTCACGAACTCGCCCCAGTTGGAATATTAAAACATTCCATTGTTTGATCACTTTATGCCCAAAATGAGTTTGCATATCCTAATTAAAAATACATAATAAAACATTAAAATCTCACCAAAATAATTACTGAAGTATACCAAAAATAAGAAAAATATATATAAATAAAATCGCCTCATCGTGTATTTAGTAAAAAAACCTTGTAATATAATAATGTACACAATCCAAAGCATAATAAATGTGTACCGGGTAATAAGCCTTGTAAATTGTAAATTTTTTTATCTTATTGTTTTGAATTGCATGGAGTGAACTGCATGGAGTGTGGTGGGCCTATCAATCGGCAGTATATAGATAAAGAGCTCCCATAAATTCTCAACAAACTTCCTAGCCATGTCAAGGCCGATCATCTCACTCTTCTTTCTCTCCATCCTCTCTCTCGTCACAGTCTCAGCCCTCCCACTATCCACCCACACGCGGTGGATCGTCGACGACAATGGGAGGCGCGTGAAGCTGGCCTGCGTGAATTGGGTGTCGCATCTCGACACCGTCCTCGCCGAAGGCCTCAGCAAGCAGCCGGTGAACGCAATCACCAAGCGCATCAAGTCGCTGGGGTTTAACTGCGTCAGGCTGACTTGGCCGCTTTTCTTGGCCACCAATTCGACGCTGGCAGAAGTCACTGTTCGGCAGTCGTTTCAGAGCCTTGGGCTGCTCGGGTCCATTTCTGGTCTCCAGTCCAACAATCCCGGCTTCGTCGATCTCTCCCTTATAAAAGCTTACCAGGTACAAGTTCTCTGATTTTCACAGGAAAAATAATGTATGTACTTTTTTAGGGGCTGCTACAGGGGAATGCCATGTGAATTGAATTTGAAGATTAAATTTATAAACTAAATGATGTGTCACCGATAGAAATAAGTACGTTTATCAATGTTTAAGTAATAAACCAATCATCAATGTCTATGTCATTTAATTTTTAAAATTTTGTCTACAAATTTAATCTTTCTCACATTACTCGATGTTATATTATCGCTTAAAAAAAGTCATTCTACGTGTCAAATATTGAGTGATATAAGATTTTATTTTCCTTTGCTTAACTATGATACTCTACATGGACCCCACAAGCACTTGTATGAGATATTTTTTAGTGTACCGAAAATACAGCCCGCTGCATTATGTATTATGGTATGACGTAAGAGTGGGGAGTAATTTTTTTTTCAAATGTCCATCTACTTGTATTATGACATTAATGTTCCAGATCATGTTTCTACGCTAAAAAATATCTGTCGGTAAGATTAGTTTTTCTGCAGGAGACCGTATGCACTGAAAACTTATTTGGTAAGTTCTTTAATTTTGGACAATTGAAAGCCAAAGTATGAAAATTCATAAAAGTGACATTCCGATTAGTTTTGATTACCAAACAAGTCAAGGACAACTATAAATGAAGAGCTACAATCTTACGAAATCCAGTATGGACAAAATCCAGTAAGGACAACTATAGCATGAAACAAATGAATCCAATGACTAAAGATAATCGTTATATATCTCGGTCCATGGTATCATAATATTTACAAATTTCTTTTCTATAAATCCGTAGTCGACAATGTTAGCACTTGCATCTGCAGAATAAATAACCCAATAAATTGTTGTGTACCATCGGACATTAACACTGCAACCTGGTATTACTAATCTAATTATTGTAACATTGATAAATGACTGGTTCTGTTATACACATGTTTTAACATGAGTGTAAATTAAAAAATTTCTTGATCATAAGAAATAAAAGTTCGGAATTGTTTGATAACCATTTTGGTTTAGTTTTCACTTTTTTGAAAAATTGAAATCTTTTCTGGTAACTTCTCTTTAGTTTTGAAGACTAAAAACCAAAATGTGAACATCCAAGGCCAATTTTTGAAAACTCAAGAAAGTAATTTTCAGTTTTTTGGCAAAAAAAAAAAAAAAAAAAAAAACTGAAAGTAATTACCGAACAAGATTTCGATTTTCATATTTAAAAAATAAATAAAAAACAAAAAGTAAAAGTAAAAACGAATTGGTTATTGAACGGCCAGTTTCATATGACATGGTTTTAAATTTAGGGGTAGGTGATTACCTGCAGAACAGACTAGAGAGGTGAAGATCGAGAGTCTACATGTTCCAATTTTACTTTACAGGTTTATTAGTTCAAGCAAGGTTAATAACTGATTATTATGTTCACATGTAGGCGGTGGTTTCTAGCCTTGGGAAAAACAAGGTGATGGTTGTACTGGACAATCACTTAAGCAAGCCTGGGTGGTGTTGCAGCAACACTGACGGCAATGGTTTCTTCGGCGACGAGTATTTTAACCCTGACAATTGGATCGTTGGCCTAACTCGAATGGCAGCGTTGTTCCATGGTGTGCGCAATGTGGTGGGCATGAGCTTGAGGAATGAGCTGCGAGGCCCCAAACAGAATGTTAACGATTGGTACACGTAAGTGCGTCATTTCATTTCAAGCAAACTCGCGCATTATAACATAAGTGAATTGGTTATCCCAAGTGGTGATATCCAAGTACATCACAATGATTTCTTTGTGCTATGCATATACCACTGATAAAAACGAATTAATGGTAATTAACTATACTATTATGAACTATGCATGGTATAGGTACATGCAAAGAGGAGCTGAGGCAGTCCACAAGGCAAACCCAGATGTGCTTGTCATTCTCTCTGGCCTGAAGTTTGACACAGACTTGTCTTTCCTCGCCAATCGACCAGTGAAACTCACATTTTCTGGGAAAACGGTATATGAGGTTCACTGGTATGGATTTACAGACGGGCAGGAGTGGAAGAGCGGCAACTCCAATCAAGTGTGCGGCCATGTGTACAATAACGTGAAGGGAAGGTCAGGTTTTTTGCTTGACAAAGGATTTCCGTTGTTTGTGAGCGAGTTTGGTGTGGACCAGAGGGGCACCAATGTAATTGACAACAGGTACTTAAACTGCTTCATGGCTGCTGCTGTTGAACTTGATGTGGATTTTGCTCAGTGGAGCCTGGTTGGGAGTTATTATTTCAGGCAAGGGGTGAGGGGTATGGAAGAGTATTATGGAATCTTGAACTCGGATTGGAGTGGTATCAGGAATTCAAGCCTAACTCAAAGAATATCTGTCCTCCAAACTTCTATCAAAGGTATAGTGTGTTCGATTTCTTGGTTCGATTTTTCTAAGGTCAGTCTCCCAGACATGCATGCTAGTGATTTTTTCCTCAAAAATTCCTGCGTGCTCATGGGAGACTGATACAACCAATATGTTATTTTAAACTAATATAAATTGTTGGGATGGAAATTTAAACTCGGGTTGGTAAGGGAGACCATATCCGTTCTAGCCAATGTGTGTCACGCCCACGTCTGCTCAAACTTACAGACTTAAGATTAATGTACTTGTGGTGTTTGCAGGAGCAGGTTTACATACACCCACGTTACATAAAATCATATTCCATCCAGCCACAGGCCTCTGCCTCCTAAAAGTTGGAACCCGTGGCCATTTGAAGTTAGGTCCATGCTCTCAGACTCAAGGCTGGACCTATTCATCCACAAAGGTCCTATTGCTGAATGAAATAAAATTCTGCATAAAAGCTGATCAACTGAATAAGCCAGCAGTATTGGGAATGCCGTGCACCACCCCGAATTCGCAATGGGAGACCATTTCGGATTCCCAGATGCACCTTCAATCTAAGACCACGGATGGTACTGAAGTTTGCCTGGATGTAGACTCCGACAAAACCATTGTCACAAATGCCTGCAAATGCTTAAGCGGAGACAGTTCGTGCGACCCCGCAAGCCAGTGGTTCAAAGTCGTGGACAGCTTGATAAATTCGACGCCATCGAAGGAAGGTCTGGTAAGCGTAGGAGAGAAAAAATTAGGCAACTAATGACCGAAGCTACCGAAGGAGGGTCTTGTAATCTTAAGAAAGAAAAAATTAGGCTCCTTTATGTCTAAAGACGCAAATATGTGTTTGTAAAATAAAAATGTGGTCACGGTAGATTAAGATGGAAATTAATTAAAGCTAGTGTGGATGCAAATTTTCATCATTTTCTCTTTTGACGAAAATGTACTTGCAAAATAATAACACCTAAGATTAAGGCCAAAAGTCTCATGTGCTCACGATGAATGGAAGAGGCTTTGGCCGAAGAATCTGTGATGCCAAATTTAGAATTTGAGAGAGAAAGTGTTTAAGAATTTTTGGGGAGAGAATCACCTGGGAAAACATGGTTATTTATAGGGGAGTGATAGGCCATATTTGGAAAATAAGGGCCGGCCACATATGGTCAAATTGTGAGTGTAATGCAAGATATTGTGTGAAATAATATCTTGTAATTAATCCCGAATTGAATAGGAAAATTGAGAGTTACCTTTTGAGTGAGGATTTGTGTAAGATCTCACATCGCCCATGGGTAAGGATTTTGTAAGCCTTATATGTATATTCTCATCTTTATCTAGCACGAGGCATTTTGGGAGCTCACTGGCTTTGGAGTTCATCGAAACTCCGAAGTTAAGCGAGTTCGCGCGAGAGCAATCCCAGGATGGGTGACCCCCTGGGAAGTTCTCGTGTGAGTTCCCAAAAACAAAATCGTGAGGGCGTAGTCAGGGCCCAAAGCAAATAATATCGTGTTACGGTGGAGTCGAGCCCGGGATGTGGTGGCGGTCCGGGCTGGGATGTGATAATTTGGTATCAGAGCCACTCCCTAGCCGGAAATGTGCCGACGAGGACGTCGGGCCCCTAAGGGGGTGGATTGTAAGATCCCACATCGCCCGTGGGTGAGGATTTTGTAAGCCTTATATGTATATTCTCATCTCTACCTAGCACGAGGCCTTTTGGGAGCTCACTGACTTTGGAGTTCATCGGAAGTTCCCAAAAACAAAATCATGAGGGCGTGGTCGGGGCCCAAAGCAGATAATATCATGCTACGGTGAAGTCGAGCCCGGGATATGGTGACGGTCCGAGCCGGGATATGACAATTTGGTATCAGAGCCACTCCCTAGCCGGAAATGTGCCGACGAGGACGTCGGGCCCCTAATGGGGTGGATTGTAAGATCCCACATTGCCCGTGGGTGAGGATTCTGTAAGCCTTATATGTATATTCTCATCTCTATCTAGCATGAGGCCTTTTGGGAGCTCACTGGCTTTGGAGTTCATCAGAACTCTGAAGTTAAGTGAGTTCACGCGAGAGCAATCAGAGGATGGGTGACCCATTGGGAAGTTTTTTTGTGAGTTCCCAAAAATAAAACCATGAGGGTGTGGTCGGGGCCCAAAGCGGACAATATCGTGCTATGGTGGAGTCGAGCCCAGGATGTGACAATTTGGTATTAGAGCCATTCCCTGGCCGAAAATGTGCCGACGAGGATGTCGGGCCCTTAAGGGGGGTGGATTGTAAGATCCCACATCGCCTATGGGTGAGGATTCTGTAAGCCTTATATGTATATTCCCATCTCTACCTAGCACGAGGCCTTTTGGGAGCTCATTGGCTTTGGAGTTCATCGAAACTCCGAAGTTAAGCGAGTTCCCGCGAGAACAATCCCAGGATGGGTGACCTCCTGGGAATTTCTCGTGTGAGTTCCCAAAAACAAAACCGTGATGGCGTGGTCGGGGCCCAAAGCGGACAATATCGTGCTACAGTGGAGTTAAGCCCGGGATGTGGTGGCGGTCCGGGCCGGGATGTGACAACTGACACACCCCGACCCGGGATGTCCACTAGGATTCCGAATCGAGCTGTGTTGGCCGACACTTGGAAGGTGACGAAGCCATAAAGTGTGATGATGTCGAAATATGTGAATAAATTTAAACCTAAGAGTGCTTAAAAACCAGAGTGCGCTGGTGAGCGGGAATGAACCCACTTTACATATGATGTTAGAGTATAAGTGAGTACAGTAGAGTGGATTGAGAATCATACCATCGAAAGAAATCTCCAATACTAAGATTTGCCATGAATTCTCGTCAAAAGAAAGCTCAGTTAATAAAACCTGGAGGGTGAAAACGAAACAAGGTGAGTGGCCTTGGACATAAATTTTTTAATAGAAACCTTCTAAACTTTATAACCCCTCGATGCAACACCAATATAATTTCCAAAAAATCATATCACGTATCGATGTGAAATCTAAATATATCAATAGTAAATTCCATAAATATACCACGATCTAGCATCTTATCAGCAATATAAATAATCGTGTGCTCAATAATCTATATTAGCACGCAAGTCGGAGTCACCTAATGTGACATGTACGACTGCACCTATATCTCATCAATCAATACTAGCACATAAGTCGGAGTCACCTATAGTGACTTGTACGACTTATCCAAATCTCATCGATCAATGCTAGCACATAAGCCGGAGTCACCTATAATGACCTGTACGGCTTATCCATATCTAATCAATCAACGCTAGCACATAAGCCGAAGTCACCTATAGTGACCTGTACGGCTTATCCACATCTCATCAATCAACGTTAGCACATAAGGTGGAGTCACCTATAGTGACCTGTGCGACTTATCCACATCTCATCAATCAGGTGTTAACATGTGAGTCGGAGTCACTTATAGTGACCTGTACAACTCATCCACATCTCATCAATCAACGCTAGCACATAAGCCGGAGTCACCTATAGTGACCTGTAAGGCTTATCCACATCTCATCAATCAGGTGCTAGCACGTGAGTCGGAGTCACCTATAATGACCTGTACGACTCATCGACATCTCATCAATCAATAATAGTCTCATCAATCAGGTCTTACACACGAGTCGGAACCACCTAAAGTGGTCTGTACGACAGACTGGGTGTATATATATAAATACGCTCAGTGCTACGATCACGTGAAGGCTGTGCAAAGTATTGCAAGTCACCTACGAGTCGGAACCACCTATAGTGGTCTGTACGACAGGCTAGCACCTACCTTAGAATCCAAGGTGAGCGTAAGGTGCGGGAGGTGAACGATCACGTGAAGGCTAGCCCTGGCCTCGGGTAGAGCACTAACACTGGGGTGCAAGACAATGAATTTTCCTCATATCCATTTATCACTAATTACCATTCAATCATACCAACATTATATACTCACCTGAACTTACCTTGGTCTCTGTATTGTTGCGCAACACTGTGCAAAACTGTACTAATCACATACTAAAATATAAACTAATTATGGCATAGCATTTATAAAACATAAAACCACCATATCTCATTTCCTCACGCAAGAATTTATAACCAATACTAAATCACCAAATCATAAGGTTAAAATCTCATATTTTTCACCAGATTCATTCACATTGCTCAACTTTCCAAACCAAGCTTTTGCCTCAATTATTTAATCTCACTTATTACATGGTTGTATCTAATGTCTTGTTAAACTGCATACGTACACTAAGCAGGGATCAAGCCAATCGTAGTTCACACTAGTACTTCAAAGCATTCACAGTAATTATATGTAGGTAATATGCGTAAATCAATTTAAAAATGTTTGTCAAATTATCAATTATATATATACACGATAGGAAGGAAAAGACCCACTCACTTGAGGTCCGCGCTACGACTCCCTAGCACGAATATCGAGACGTCACGAACAATCCTCACCTAGAACAATTATTCAGTCATTTCTCAGAAATTTTATCAATAGAACATATAACTTACATAAAACACATCCCAATGATGTTCTAGAATGATTTGAGACTCATTGACCAAAAGTCAATCGTCGGTCAAAGAACAACGGTAGGGTCTACAACCCTACGTACTCGATCCGAGAGATCCACATCACAGATTTCCAATCTGTAATTTCCAAAGATCCAAATTATACTTCTAGAACAACATCCCAAAGTTTCATTACGATCCAACGGTTGGATCTCCGCCAATTGCAAAAAACCAAGTGGCAACCGACATTTTATTTTACGAACTTACAAATCCAATTTGAGAAGATCCGTAAGTCGGATTCCTGATCCGTAAGTTCCTGAATTCTTAAAATATTACGAATAATAACCTATTAAAATTTGATGACGATCCAACGGTCGGATCGTCGATTCATATAATGGCCTATTAACATGTTGTAGCAAATTTAGGTTCTAACGATCAACCTGCGTCATTCAATTCCCAAAACTGAATTCAAGGCGTTTACTATAGCCTAAAAATAGTATTGACGGCCCTCTGGCCATGCGCCACCGTGGATGGCGGTCGGCCGCAAAATCCAACTATTTCAAAAAATTCTCAAAAATTATAGAAATGAAGATCTCAAAGAGTAGAGCAAAATTTATACTTGTGACCAAGTCCAATTTGGCCTGGAAATGCTCCAATTTAACTCGAACCTGCCAAAACCCCTAGAAATAGGTGTTCTTGATTCGTCCTCATTTCAACTCTGACGCTCCAACCAATGATTGGGCATTGTTCTAGGCCTTAAGGGAAGTCTATTGGTGGTGGCAATTGGAAGAAATTGTTTCATAAATGGGAGAATCGACACAACCACATCCACCGGTGCAATGTTTCCCAATTTTCATGCTAAAAATCTATGGTTTCTAAGGTATAATAGGAAAAGGGAATGATAGGGAATGTTTTCCCGATGGTTAGACGACTTGATTTGCCGGAGAATTCGATGAATTTCACCGCAGAACACGCACTTGAGCCGGGTCTGGTCCATGGGTTACATGGGCCATCTGTGTCTCCCCCTTCTTTTTCTCTCCTTTCCCTCATTTTCTTGTTTTCTGATTGGCTATCCTACCCTTTCTCTTCTCCTTACTCGTCCAACTCCCTTCTTTTTCTCCTGTTCATTCTTCTTCTTCCCCTAATTTCTTTCTTTTCTGTTTTTGTTTTTCCCTTTTTCCTCATCTAATTCTCATTGGTTATCTTTATTCCCTTAATTTAATTGGTCCTCCACCATTTACCTGATTGGTTCCTTCCCTTTTAGCATGAATGGTCAGACTTTCCACAAGGTGGGAGTTTAACACTTGATAATCTAAAATATAAATAACCACTTTCAAACATTCGTAACTATATCGTTATAGTTTGGACTCGCAAACGGCTTTCGCCTATGCATTTGTACCAACGAGTACTACACAAATGCGCTATAGGAATAAGTCATACATTGCTCTAGACAATGCTCCACGGAAGGCAAAGTACGTGCCTCTAGGGGAATTTTTGTCAATTCCCACGATTAAAATAAATAAAAACATAAATTTAGGGACGGGTTGTCACAATCTACCCACCTTAAAAATTTTGTGCCCGAAATTTAAAATCAACTGGAGATGTTGTATAAAAGAGAATGTCATTCTGTCGCGATCAGAATGCAGTGATTCCTTTTTCATGCCTCACAACTCAAACTTTCATTCTCTTTCAAAACAATATTACAGTATAAAATTCCTTACAAAAACATCAAATCAAAATAGATATATTTAAATCAAAATTGAACATTGAAAGTTTTCACCCACACACTCGTAGTTTTACGTACTTTGAAGGTAAGTGTATAATAACATTGGATTAAGCCGATTAAATGTAACCGAACGAGGGTGCAATAGTACCATCTTGTCCCTCATTGGAGAAATGCACATACATTGTCTGAACAAGCCTCAAATGTGCTCACGCACTATTTTCCCAAGCAACATCGTCAATACCATAAAATTTCCACGTCACAATTTCCATCATTCTAATACCTACCCACAACTCTCTGCTACAACTCACATACTGCTACCACAACTCAAATGATGTCGTACTTATAACCAGGAATGTAACTTCGGTTACACATAACTCTAACAAGGCTAAGTGTCTAACCATCATGTACTGAGCATAAAGTTTCTGTATATCGACTCTAATGGTATCCTAGCTAACCCTAATTACAAGCAACTAAAATATAGATAATGGTATGTTACAACCATACAACTTGTGGGACGAACAAAATGCAACACGTGCACTGAGTAACTCGCTTCAATCTAATCGTTAGTTTAGGGGTGGAATTGAGATACTAAACAACATCTAATACTTACAACCTTTTAAAAGACTTCCGAAAGCTTGGAAGTGAAACACGTAACACGATGAAATATAAATACACCAAGATGATAATCTTGTTAGGTTTCTGATTGCCTGAACTTGTATAAAAATCTAGAAACAGCTTTCTCATAATGCCATTATCCTCTGAAAGTAAACAGAGAAGAAACTGTGGTCATCCAGATTGTTTGGACTTTATTTCCTCAACACTCTTCTACCCTAACCGAAGGCAAGACGCCTAGACTGAAAATTCTCTTCAATCACCTCAAGTGGAGCCTCAATTTAAAATTCTGTTTTATCTCCACATTTGATCATATCACAAACGAGGACTTTTAGATCACGTCCCATGGATAAGTTAACCACATCCCACTTCTATCTTAGTTGTCTTCACAAGTGTCTTGTTGTTGAAATTTCAACGCACATTTTAAAAATAACCCATCGCCAATACTTTAAGCTTTGAGGCTGGAAGAATACTACTTTCCATTTAAGTAAAACTACCACTAACTGGAGCACCACATGAACGTAACATTGGTTCAGTATCACGATTATTGATTTTCACATTCTCTACACATACAAAATACCTCGAATTGAGAGTGTATAATGATACTTTCCAACTCCATTCATAACACAAAATGATTATAATCATTCAAACCATTTCTTAATAGGTTAAAGGTAACTCCGTATCGATACTCGTATTTTCCAACTGAATAGAATAGGACAAGCTGAAAGTGTTCAATAGTATATATGTCCTTTTCATACAATCGAAAGATAAGTTATAGTGCACTCATAGCTGCTGATTAAATTCTTCTACTGCCACTGTCAGAAACTTAGTCCGTTCCAAAAAGTAAGTGTATTTAAGAAGTTCTAAGGTTAATAAAAAAAATTTGGACACGTTCTCCACAGAGAAGTGTCGTTTGATTTCCAAGCAAGGATGATAATTGTTAATTTTAAATCACGAATAAAATAGTTCAATCCAAATAGTTCTATACATTGGTAATATAGATGATAATCTGTCAGGCTACCTCTACACGGTCGAAACATCCAAAGGAAGCGTCATCATAAATAACTGAAGCCAACTTTCCTCAGTCGATAAAAGGAAGAAAAAAAAACACTGTAGCCAAAAAATCGTTAACAAATTGTCGATAAAATCAACAAAACCAAAGAGATCCTGAAATTTACAATACTTTGTGAGAATTTCCTCTTTCTTCCGCTACATTCTTTTTGGAAAGAAAGAAAAATAGGATAACGTCCTTGGAGATCACGTCTTCTCAGAAAATACCAATCTCAACAAAACTGATGTAGTACGAGGAAGTGGAATGGCGGTATTCTCCCGAATATCATCAAGGAATCAAAACTATTTTTTATTTTATTTCTACTCTCAACATGTTTAATAATGACAGTTAACACTAGTGATGAGATTAACCTATAAATCCCTGGCGATACACCAATAATGATACATTAACCCCACGTTAGGGCCATCAAATAGTCTCAATTACACGCCTTTCCTTGGCAGAAAAGTTTTTTGCTTATAATCTAGAGACACTCACCAAAATGATCTTCTAAAGATCGACGAGTCGTCAAACCGGCCCAAAACTTAGGAACAACTAACATATTTTCCGTACTCGACAAGGTGGCAAGATTCAAACATTAGACTTCGAGAACTGAGAATGCTCACATCACGCGAGTGATGAACGCAATACTGCCCAACTTATGCTCTGATACCAACCTGACACACCCCGACCCGGGATGTCCATTAGGATTCCGAATCAAGTTGTGCTGGCCGACACCTGGAAGGTGACGAAGCCATAAAGTGTGATGATGTGGGAAAATGTGAATAAATTTAAACCTAAGAGTGCCTAAAAACCAGAGTGCACTGGTGAGCGGGAATGAACCCACTTCACACATGACGTTAGAGCATAAGTAAGTACAGTATAGTGGATTGAGAATCATACCATCGAAAGAAATCTCCAATACTAAGATTTGCTTCGTGAGTAATTTTGTCATTTTTACCCAAACGTACATGTGTTGCCTCTATAATTTTCTTGATTATTTTTGGCTCGATAGCTAAGGTTTGAAAGTAATTCAGGTTCGCTTTGCATATCAAAGATCTGTTTTTTTTAAGCCTATATACAGAAGTGGTTGCATAAAGGAGTAGAAAAAATTCGAACTGTAATTCTTGTCTCTTAGGACGAGCAAACAAGAATGAAATCCTAATTATTATGTTATTCTGGAGTAATGCTATTTATACTATATTTTTGTATTATATTTTCATACCACTTTAGATGACATTTGATGTGGACAACCACATCATTTGAATTAATCAGATTTTTAAAATTAGTTCATTATTTAATAAACTAATAATTAAGAAAAACTAGTTAATTAAATAATGATTGTAGATTGTGGTATGCTATGAGTCTTTCTCCTTCATTTTCTTGGGTTTTGAAAAATTTTCAAATGATGTGGCTGTCCACATCAGATGCCACCTAAGGTGGTATAGAAATGTAATATAAAAACATAGTATGAATAGAATTACTATTTAGGCTAAGCCAAAGTGGTACCTGAGATTTACAAAACTCATCACTTTGGTCCCTGAGATTGAAAATCAATAGAAATGGTCTCTGAGATTGTCCACCATCCATCATTTTGGTCCTTCCGTTAAAAACTCTTTGGGCAATTTTCAAAGTTTCGTAACTCAATTGTTTCTTAACCAAATTAGACCCATAATATATCAAAATGAAGATAGAAAAATGTAGAACAAGATTATACCCATTTGGAAGCCCAATGGTTGTTGGAGATGTCCTTAAAATAGCCTCAAAGGTGACTGGTTTGCCAAAAAATTGGAAAACTCCACAGAAACTGGGTAAACTTTAAACGCTCATAATTTCTTCAATAATCAATGAAATTGAGTGCTTAAAAAAATCATACTTCTTGATGAGACAAAGAGAATGATATTTTTCTTGATGGCTAACTCGCCATGTTTTGGCCGAAAAACGGCTCGAAAGTAGTTAACTCGAAAATGGTTAGCCAATTTCGAGTTCGACCAAACTAAGGTGAATTAGCAGTCAAGAAAGGTACCATTCTTTTCATCTCGTCGAGAAGTATGATTTTTGTTTTTGAATCACTCGATTTCGTTGAGTATTGAAGAAGTTATAAACGTTTAAAGTTTACCTAGTTTCCGGCGATTTTTCCAGTTTTCTCGCGGACCAGTCATCTTTGAGGATATTTTTTGTCATCTCTAGCGACCATTGGGCTTCCAAATAAGTATAATCGTGTTCTAAACTTTCCTATCTTCATTTTGATATATTATTGGTCGAATTTGGTTAAGAATCGACTGAGTTATGAAGCTTTGAAAATTGCCCTAAGAGTTTTTAATGGAATGACCAAAATGATAGATGGTGGACAATCTCAGGGACCATTTCTATTGATTTTCAACCTCAAGGACCAAAGTGCTGAGTTGTGCAAATCTCAGGAGCCATTTTGGTTATTTAGCCTACTCTTTATTCTATCTTTACATTTGCCAAATAATCATGCTCTGATGCCATAGAAGAAGTAGTAGAATCAGAATTGCATATAACCAATATGATTAATATGTATGTATTCACTTATTGGCCAAGACTTCATATAAACTAGAGACTTGCACACGAATCAGAAAATCATATTTGAGTATTTACTTTCCAATATTAGGCTTGGAGGCGATAGATGACCGATCGGTGCACTACTGATTGTATAATATTATCATTATCACCACATCGTTTGGCCACACTCAAATAGAGTGGGTCCAATGCAGATGGATCCCGCTCTTTGTGAGTGTGGCTGGAAAGACGTGGTCCACTGCCAGATCCATTAACTGCCAGTCTGTAGCATTATTCTAATTTCTAGCTGCTAAGACAACAAAGAAAGCTTGTACTGCCTGTGGTTTTACCATATCAAGTTTATTCCATGGACCAGTTGCCCGAGAAGAACATAGAACAGCAGCCTAGGATTTCCATAAACAGTTAAAAAATAACTGCTCGACAATTCCTCACACTCACACAGTTGTAAGAAACCTAGGCTTGAGAGTCACAAGCAACCCATTCTTCATGTATAGTGTGGTCGTCAACTTTGGAACAACATTATGTTCTTCAACAACTTTAACCTCATACCTCAACAGAATGGCAGCAGCCACCATTTTCATCTGCATGTAGGCAAACTTCTTCCCCAAGCACAACCTCGGACCGGCGTTAAACACTGGATACTTGAACTGATTCTCGCTCACAAACGCCCCGTCTGTAATCCATCTTTCAGGCTTAAACTCCAAGCAATCTCGTCCCCATATGGACTCGATTCGCGCCATGGAGAAAATCGAGTATAGAACCCGGCCTCCCTTTTTCACCACGGTGCCGTCAGGGAATACATCGTCTTCAACAACCTCTTTGATATCAATTGGCACTGCTGGGTAAAGCCTCAGTGATTCTGACAATGCTGCTTGTAGATACACCATTTTCTTTAGTTCTTCCACTGTAAAAATTGGATTTTTCTGACTGCATTCGCGTCCGCCTAAAATGTCATTGACTTCTTTGAGGATTTTGTTTTCCACTTTTGGTTTTTTTTGCACCAACCAAAAGAACCATGCTAAGGCCACAGAGCTTGTGTCCCTCCCAGCTAAAATAAAACTTATGCAGAAATCTATTAGGAACTTATCCGAAAAGCGCTTTTGTTGTCCTTGTCCTTGTGGGTTTTGATCAGTGTACTCCATAAGCCTAGAAAGGAGATCAGACCGATCTTTTAACCCGCTGAGCTTAATTAATTCGTTCCATCGTTCCGTCACTACCTTCCCGGCAAAGTCATGCACGATTCCAATTGATTCTTTGAGCCTCCTCTCGTACCCCATTCCGAAGAACTTCATAACCTTCCACACAAAAGGTGGAACCATGAACCTGAAGAGAGTCAGTTCGGTGGCTTCTTCGAAAGCTTTTGCGAAAGGAATTTCGGGCAAGTCAAAAGCCAAGCAACCTGGATCAATACCAAGAGCCGTGGTGCAAATGTTGTCGAAAGTAAACCGAAGAAGCACTTCTTGGAGATCAACAACACCATTTTTAGAACTCACCACATTCTCCATCAACCTCAATAGCTTGTCGTGCACTAAAACTTGCATGGAAAGAAACGAGTGGTCCGAAAACCGGCTCGAATGCATCTCCGTAGTTGCAATTCTTCTCTGTTCCTTCCACATTTCGCTGTCCGCATTAAAAATCCCATCCCCGAGCAAATCACGAAACCTCTCCCTGTAGTACTGGCCTTTTGGGAAGTTGATAAATCTTGTTTTGAGCATGTACTCGATTTTCGAAGGATCGATGGTCACAATCCCGTGGGCCCCGCCGAACCACATTCCCCTGAAGCGAAAGGTTCCTCCGGCCCTGATCAGAGCTGGGGTTGCCCAATCGTAGATGTTGGATACGTTGAGAAAAAGTGAGGGTGTGATCCCCACTACTGGCCATAGCATTGGACCCTTGTTGGTAAACTTTTCCAGCAAGCAAGTGAATATGAAAAGACCAAACAGGGCAAGAGCTGCATCCCAGAAACCTACCAAGTTTATAATTTCGGAGAGAAAAAACATGTTTGTCAATTATTCTTTTGTGAGCTTAGTACTTGAGAAATGAAGTTTTTAAGGTTGCTAGTTTTATATGAAATGTGCCACCTGCTTTTTTGACCCACATAGAAGAGAAAATTTTCATTGTACTCAAAATATTGGTGGTATACCACTTGTCATTGACTAAGCAGAGGAAAATTTTATTTTTTAAGTTATTAATTTTATAGAAAACTTCATTTTAGTCCTTGACAAAGATTACTTTTTGATTAAAACCATGAGTAAGATCAAAATCTAATTTTAGTCCCTTGATACATTAATAACCTCATTTATTAATTATATTTTGATTTATTAATTATTTATCTTTTTCTTTTCTAATTTTTAATGTATTAATTTTATTTCATTATAATTTTTATTTTCATTTCATTCATTGTAATATATTTTTGTTGTGAACATTTAGATAAACTAATTTTTGTTATACAATATATTTCGATGTACTGTAACTTCTTCATTTAGGTATATTAAATTCATTATAATACATTTCGGTGCATACATTTAGGTATACACATTTTGGTACACACATTTAGGTACATTAATTTAATATTAATACATTTCAGTGCATATATTTAGGTACATACATTTCGGTGCATATATTTAGGTACACACATTTCGATGCATACATTTCGGTATACACATTTAGGTACATTAATTTAATATTAATACATTTCGGTACTAACATTTAAATATATTAGTTCAATATAATATATTTCGGTACACACATTTCGGTACTAACATTTAGGTACATTAATTGAGTCTTTCAAGTTTGAAGAATGTTAAATAAAATTAATAAATTAAAAAACTCTTTTTTGGTCAAAAAATAAATTAAAATTTGTGTATTAATAAATTTAAATATTTAATGGGAGATATTAAATAAAATACACATTAATTATTTTGAATTAAGGACACATTAGGGACTAAAAATCAATATTCAATCTAACACCAAGTTTTTTTTAAATTTTAATCTTCTTGAAGGATTAAAGTTCAAAAACCCCTTAATTTTTTAACACAAGTATCTCACCACTTGCTTTATAAAAAAATATCGTTACTTGTATAGTGACACGTGATATACGACTCCGTGTTAAGGGCATAGTGAAAGATCCCTTCATGTGGAGGGATTAAATTAGAGATTCTTCGGCCGCATGAGGAATTTTTCTAAATGTCTTGTAGTCAAGCGGGTACTCCACATGTCATAAAATAAGTGAAGGGATAGGAAAAAAATATATCATTTTTTCACATGTATTATGACATATATGTAGAGAACCGCTTGAATACTCAACACTTGGAAAAATCTCTCCGAGCACATATACTATGTATTGAGAGATTTGTCAGTGTAATTCTTGTTGAGAATGGATCTCACTTGACAGGAGGAGCGACCTTGCATGCGCTTATAAGTTGGGTAATTGCGCTTTCATTATGGTCGTACAAAACAACAATTACTTAAAATATGTTCGTATCGCCCCTAGGGTTAATAATAGGTCAGCTCCATATTGGTAATTAATTCTATAGTGCAACCCCAATTTTCTTTAACTCTCTCCACATACATTATGACAGGTGATGTACCGGCTTGTGTTTTGCGTATATGAAAAAAATCTCTCCTACTTTACTGTGCTTATTTCGTTTTGAATAGAGCATGTTTTCCGAGAGAAAGAGAATCAAATTAGCAGGAGAATAAAGTGGGAAGGAGTTGAAGTAATAAAGGAGATCAATAAGTTGGGTGGCAATTAAGTAGATATGGTTAGCATGTTAATCTCGAACTAGATGTGTTTAAAATGTTAACGTAAATTTTCAAAAGCTATGCTTGACCAACTTTAATTATAATCTTCTCAACTATAATTTTTTGCTTAAGTAAACATTTATGGAAATCCCTGAAATAAAAGCGATAAAGGAGAAAAAGAAATACAACTACTCGTTTATCAAGCAATGGTAGCAGTTGGGCAGTAACCTTAAACAAGGCAACAGAAAAATAAGGGTAATGTGGCCGGAGACTAAATTTCTAAATTAAATTTTGTAAATCAAATAATGTAAATGTTGATGATTGAATTATTAGATTAACAGATCATTTGGTTTGAAAATTTAGTTTGAAAATTTAGTTTAAAAATTTAGTTTCCCTAACATTACCCAAAAAAAAAAAACAATTACTCGTTTATCATTTCGAATACCTAAATTAAAAATCATATAAAGGGAATTAGAATCAAAGTCAATTCACGATGGATGAAGAACCTCATTATATTATACATTATCATTTTAAATAATCAAAGTTTAATTGTCTAATAATGTGTAAATTATGATAGTTGTAGTTCGCTCTCTAAAAATGTGATATACACTCTAAATATATAATTCACAACAAAAAAAAAGTTTGTATAGCTAAAAAGAGTGTAGGATGACAATTTTTTTTAAACCAAATTGTAAACCGAACGATGTGTTACCAATAAGAAACAATCACGTTAATCGACATTTAATTAATAATTTAATTATCTACAACCACATCATTTGGTTTGCAAATTTATGTTTAAAATATTTGGTCTCCCTAGCATACCCTATTTTTAATTATTAATAACATAACACCAAAAAATTTATCTAATTCTACCATGGACATCCTTCTACCGGACTGCCATTTAACAATTCGCATCTCCAAATAATTAATTTGTATTTTGCCGAAGAGATAGGATGTATCGTTTTGGGGGGTAATTTGAAGTTGTAATGTCCTAGTGATAATTTCATACCTCCTTATAAAAAAAGGTATCTCATACTCTCACTTAAGCTTCTGAAGGCATATTAAAATATAATTTGTCTGCAAGAAGGGTATTCTGTATGAAAATGTATGTTACAAATCCAAATGTGTTGAGGTTGCATTTAATAAAGAACAAAATTTAACAAGAAATTATATTACTATAACGTTTAGTCCTAGACGTGGACAAAGATTATTGTTTACGCTCCTTTATACTCAAATTTAAATGGGGTTTTTGAACTTTAATCCTTCAAGAAGATTAAAATTTTCAAAAAAATATGGTGTTAGATTGAATATTGATTTTTAGTCCCTAATTTGTCCTTAATTCAAAATAATTAATGTGCATTTTATTTAATATCTCCCACTAAATATTTAAATTTATTAATACACAAATTTTAATTTATTTTTGACCAAAAAAGAGTTTTTAAATTTATTAATTTTATTTAACATTCTTCAAACTTGAAATACTCAATTAATGTACCTAAATGTTAGTACCGAAATATATTATATTGAACTAATATATTTAAATGTTAGTACCGAAATGTATGTACCTAAATATATGCACCTGAATGTATTAATACTAAATTAATGTACCTAAATGTGTGTATTGAAATATATGCACCGAAATGTGTGTACCTAAATATATGCACCGAAATGTATGGACCTAAATATATACACCGAAATATATGTATCTAAATATATGCACCGAAATGTATGTACCTAAATATATGCACTGAAATGTATTAATATAAAATTAATGTACCTAAATGTGTGTACCGAAATGTATGCACCGAAATGTATGTACTTAAATGTATGCACCGAAATGTGTGTACCGAATTTGTGCACCGAAATGTATTATAATGAATTTAATATACCTAAATGAAAAAGTTACAGTACATCGAAATATATTGTATAACAAAAATTAGTTTATCTAAATGTTCACAACAAAAATATATTAAAATGAATGAAATGAAAATAAAAATTATAAATGAAATAAAATTAATACATTAAAAATTAGAAAGAAAAAGATAAAAAATTAAAAAATTAAAAAATAATTAATAAATGAGGTTATTAATGTATCAAGGGACTAAAATTAGATTTTAAACTTACTCATGATTTTAATCAAAAAGTAATCTTTGTCAAGGATTAAAATGAAGTTTTCTAAATTTAAATTGACGCAACTATGTTTGTTGATTAAAAGAAAAAAAAAATGACAACATCTTCTGTAAGACGACACAAATGAGCCCCACAAAGAGTTTTATTTCAAAGACTGGGAACAAAATCTCTTTATTAGATTTGTGTGATGGGTAAAACGGCCTCCAGCATTGGATATCAGGATTGCACGAGTTTCGGTCCCCAGTTCAACCTGAAAATCAATACTAATCTGCCATAATACATGATCTAAGCTCCAAGATAATGAAAATCGAATTGTTGTATAATTTGGTTGAAGTAATGAAAATCGAATTAAGTGCATTCAATCGCAAATTGGTCAAGTCAAGAAATCTTCTCCAACTTTTCCTCTATAAAATGGCAACTTCTACTCCGTTTAAAAGGTTAATTATCATTACCACTTAAATACTATATTAACACTAAACTCGCTCACATGGTGCCTTCGACATACTTTGTTAACTTAAGCATAGGAGGTTCTTAGGCTGATACCACACTGGTGTCCTTCGATGCTTATTCTATATTCCTTACATGTTGCTTCGTCAACCCACTCTTCATCGGAGCACACTCGCGAAGGTGGAGACACCACACTTTACGTTGACTCAAGGTCCACTAAATTTCGTACATCAACAGAGTGTGAAATGCTAAAACGTGTATGTATATCATTTCTCATTATCAAACTTCAATTTTATACGCATCTTTCAAGATACGCATAAACAAAACAAAAACCCAGCAACCAATCAAATTTTATGAAGTTACTGTAAAACCCGCTTCGAAACAAAATTGTCCCCAAAAATTGAGACGAAAGGAACAGGAAGAACAGTGTCAACTAAGGCCATCTCCAACCGAATGGTCCAGAGGCCCGAAAATAGCCCGAAAACCATCTCCAACCGAGGGCTAGGCCAGAGGGCTCATGGGCCCTACGAAATCTCAAAAGGCCAAAAGGCTGGCCATAATTTGTCTAATTTCCTGTTGGTTATAAAATTCAAATGCAACGGCTAGTCAGCTAGCCGTTGGATTCTTTTTTTTTTTTTTGGTTTTTTGGGCCAATTTTTTTTTTTAATTCTTAAAAATTCTAATTTTTTTTCCTATAAATACCTAAACTATTTATTCATCATTCCTACACTATTAATTTGTAGTTTTTAAATTTAATTTATTGTTTTTAAATTTAAGTTGTAGTTTTTTAATTTAAGTTGTAGTTTTTAAAATTAAATAATAAATTATGTTTGGCCCTATGACCCTCGGTTGGAGACCGTTTTTTGTGACAGAATTAAAACGAGCCCTCTGACCAACCCTCGGTTAGAGATGGCCTAAGTAGCTAGCGAAAGCCACCCATGCTATGCAAACTGATAGCCAAAGCTAAAAGTCAAAGCCACTCCACTGGTGATTGGGCTATATATTTAAAGTTTAGGTCGAGCCGGATAAGCAAAGAAATATAACATAAGCCGGCATGTGCTTGGTTCTTTCTCTTCAAACATATAATTTGTTAGTTCAGTGGCTGCAGAAATATTAGTTTTCATTGAGGATGTTCGTATTGCTTGGATTCAAGATTGAAAGTTATTTGGATTGAAATTGTTTCCACATTGGTTATTCATTATTTTTAAGGAAAACTAATGAAAATGGCTTGAAAACTTTGAGTTTTAACGGTAAGGACAAAATAAAATGTAAAGTGAATAGTACCATGATTGACTTTTTCGTGTAAAAATGTGGTTTTTCGTTATAGTGATCAGTACCCAGGGATTTTAGTTAAAACTCCCTTATTTTTATAGTTCTTCTAAATCAGTTCCTTGGTTTCTCTTGGTTGATTGGAACAATTGTTTATGGCGCATTCGTCAGATGAGTATTTTTTGTACAAACATTTATGAAGGGTAATCAAGTTACAGATTCCCTAGCTTCTTTTAGCACGGTTGGTAGTATTTATTATTGGTGATCCACTGTTTCAGATTTTGCATTTGTCACGCCATGCTCGTAACCTTGAGTTTTGTCCTGTTTTTCGTTTTCATTGATGTTTTCTTTGTTTTTCTCTTCGCGGGTTTTTGGCTCCATCCCCCATTTGTGTTCTTTTATTTTCACTTTTCTTTATTTAATAAATTTCAGAGATAGGGGATGGAGAGGGTCATTCTATCAGGGAGTTAGCCCATTCTAATTGCTATAAGCGAGAAAGAAGTTGCTTACTTATAGTTGATGGCTAATCCTACGGGTTTGCTCTTTCTTTCCGCCTTGTGCGGGTTTAGAGAGTAAGATTTCTACAATTATAATCTGATGACCATGCCTTCTGTGTAGCTTAATTCACCTAATGCATTATCATTTTTAAGAAAAATATACACAAAATAAGCATATTGCAGAGTCTACATGTCCACATTTTAAAACTGAAACTTTCACACTAGGAATGCCATAAGAAATTTATCAAAGGCTTATTATATTAACACCCCACAAATTGTTGAATAAACCTCACATACTTAATACATCCCACATTTGTTTTTCACTTAAAAATTATCTTAATACACCCCACATACTTTCCCATAATACCCCCACACTTCACATCCTCAATATACACCTTATATTTTGTACTTACACCCCACATTTCTCAATATACTCCTTATATTCCTCCACAAGAAATTGATGCAAAAGGGTTACAGACCTTTTGTACCGAACACTCAGAGTCACCATTTTTCCGTTTTCTTACAGTCAAATATGGAGCAAGTGTATGGAGTGGGTTTACTCATTGTGTTGCTTGAGGGATTAATCTCATGTACGTGATAATCATGTTACTATCTTGTTCAATCTATTACTAATTTCATGCCAGTAACCAGGTTATAGAGTTTCTCAAATAAAAACAAAGCCCAAAAATCAACAAAATCCTAGCAGCAAAGAAACTGATGAACAGCCGCATGGATCCTTGTGATCCCTAAAAGATGAATATGAATATAGAAGTTTAAATAACGCATCAAACGCAAGATTAAATAATTATCGATGGCGTCGAAATTACTAAAACAATGAAAAATATGAAGTCTTACCTCATGTGAAGCTTCTGAAACATTGACTTCGTGTTTCATTCGTCAAAAGCAATTTTTCTCAATCAACATGTTTGTAGTTTAATTGGTTAGGGTTTTGTTCAACAATGGAGGGTGGGAGGGTTTTGATAGTTGAGAAGAACGCTAAAAGTGATTTGGGATGTATTTAGAAAATTTTATTTTTTTTAAAACCTAATAAGGTCAAAGTTGTCATTGCATATATAGTGGGATAAATAAATTATTTAATATTAAATTTTAATGTGGAGTGCATTGAACATTTTGTGGAGTGCTAATAAAAAAAAACCTTTATCAAAACTTGTTTCTGAAGATCAATTTTATGGGTGGGTGACGTGTATAATGTTTTCTAATTTGTTTAGGTTATGCGCCCTACTTAACCTTTGGCTCTTCTGAGTACGGAAAGAATGTGGCCCCTACAAGGTCTAAAATATCGATAATATCCCGATATTTCCATCGAAATTTTCGTGTTTTTAGACTACCGATATTTCCGATATCATCGATATTTTAGACCTTGTTTATGATTACATATTCAGCTTGTAATATTTATATGGTCGTTAAGATGTCTGCAAGGCTTGCAAGCTAATATTTATTATCTAGGATAAATTTCTATATTTAAAAAAACACCAAAAGGATTCGAATCCCTACCATTTTACTCCTTCAACACCTTGACCACCATATCACTTATGTTTTTGTGAAAATATGCTAAAATATTTATATATATGGTTTTGTTTTGAATTCTTTTTGCAAGAAACAAATTTACACATGACAATGAATCTTTGACAATTTCTTTTCAAGAATCTACTTTTGAACTACTCACCGCGTTCACTCACCTAACTAATTAGTTGTAGTCATATTTCTATATATATGGACAATGTCAACCAATCTCGGATCTGTATGGGTGGAAAGAATTCGAGACTCAATCTTCAAATGATTTTGCTTATGGACAACGTCAACAAATCTCGGATCCATATGGGTGGCATGTTAACAATTACATGCAAAACTATTTTGGCGATTTATCATTTGATGACTACTCTTCACAACACACTTACTCTACACATAGAGATGAAGAAGATAGTGAAAATTTTGAACCTCATAGGAACTCTATGTAGTACTAAGTCACTCATGTATCTTACCATGCAATGTATAAAGTGTAAAATATTGTACTAATTCATTATATATAAATGATTATGGTGTGTTTAAACTTCTTTCATTAATTACTACATATTTTCTACACTCACAATGTTTGCCAGCTAGCTATTTAATCAACTTAAATCAGTTAAATCTATCATGCAATGCATTTCCTTCCAATTTTTTGTGATAAACTAATAGATAATTGACTAAATAAACATCCTGCAAAGTTTCAATAAAAATTTCTAAGTTTTTCTTACAATTTCTGTGGTTTTTATTCAATTGTTATCGATATTGATAATATCCCGATATTTCCATCTAAATTTTCATATTTTTAGACTACCGATATTTTCATTATTATCGATATTTTAGACCTTAGCCCCTATTAGAGATATTGAACAGTAGTGATATTCCCCTAACCTTTGGCTCTTCTGAGTACGGAAAGAATGTGGCCCCTATTAGATATATTGAACAGTAGTGATATTCCCCTTTTGCCTTGGATTTCTTGAACCTTTTCCCTGTTTCTTTCATACTTTTGTCTTTTCCAGCTGATAAAAACAAAAGATTTATATTTATCCTTTCCTAGCACATTAGACGAGATTTTTTTTTTCTTCACGTAAAACGATACTCTATATGTTATAATATTCGATCGTATGCATGTGTCGGTGAGTCAATTGATTTTGAGTGAGATCCAAGCTACCCAACAAAATGATATATTTTCTCTTATTCTTCCATTTATTGTATGACATGTGAAGTACCTGATTAAGTATTGGACACTTTAAAAAAAATTCTCACATATTAGGCTATTTTCTGTTCGTATCTTGTCATATATATATATATATATATATATCAACACTTATTCCTTTTTGTTTCCTACTTCCTACCATATGTCAAGCAATCCCCTGGTCCCTCATGAGCATAGCCAAAGTTTTGGAATCTTATTTATATAAAAGAAAAGAAAAGATTTCTCCAAAAAAAAAAAAAAAAAAAGCAGTGTTAGGACGCATCCCAAACGTACATAGGTGTTTTCGTTTTCTTTGCCTTCCAATGTTCTATTATTCAGTTGGCCACTAGCTTAAATTTATATGCTTTTCTCGATTGGTGAAAGATTTCAATAGCTTATTATACTTTGAGTACAAAAGGCACCAAACAGTTTGAGTAAAACATCAAATTATTGATGAGATGAAGAAGGCAAGGAACTTTCCAATTGATTTTTCTTGGTTCCGTACGTTGAACTGCCTCCTTGGTTCCTCAATTTCGCTTCTAGGAAAAGTAAAAAAAAAAAGCCAGTGATAATAGCTGGAGTACTAAGACTGAATTGACAAAATTATTATATGATAGTACCCCGTATTATATTTAGACAGATTGGAAAATTCTAGCCCTATAATATTATGATATTGTTACACCATTTTGATAGAATTGCAAGACCCTCTTGGTTTTGCATCCTAGTCTAGATGATTTAAAGTAGAAAGAAAACTTACTTGCAACTTAAACGTTAAAGTGACAGAGTCTCAAACTTATCATGAACTCTCAAGTGTTTTAATTTTCTTACATAATATCGCATAATTTGTTTTGATAATATTACCATATTGGCGTCCTAGTTGCAAGGTAAGTTATTCTCCTACAAGTACCAATCATGTACGAGTACGTACATTGTAATTCTATATGAATACTGAACGTCTAAACACAAAGAAAGTCAGGAGTATAATAATTCTAATACTCATTTAAGTAAGTAAACTTATTTTATGCATGCATGAAATTAATTAGTAATAAAGATAATCAAGTTATAACAAACAAACACTATACAACATGCATGAATCATGTCTCAGGGCAAACTATGCATGAATAACAAATATTCCTAGAGTAAGAATATCAGGATAGCTAGGTAACCTTTCGTGAGGGTTAAAAAGGATTTCGAATGCAACCAGACACATGAATAGGCAAGCCCTTGTCTCTAAAGAGTAAAAATATCAAATATTATAATCTCTCTCCTGGCACTTTTTGGAGCAACCCCTAATGGAAGCAAGGTAGCAGCTACCACATATTATTTTTGCACTTCTTTTTCTCTCCATTTTAATTGCATGCATCAACTATATAAACCCTAGCTAGCTACCTTGAACTGAAGCCAACAAACATCGAAGCCATTTCTCTCTTCTCTCCCATCCCCTCACAGCCAAGCTTACAGCCTCAACCTTTCGAAAATGGCCCTTGTTCCTCAGAATCTCCCTAAGGCCCCTGCACCGGCTCAGAATTATAATAACCCCCCTGTACCGGCTGCTCAGAATTATAACCCGGCTGCTCAGAATTATAACAACCCCCCTGCACCTGCTGCTCGGAATTATGATCAGGCCCCTGTACCAGCTGCTCAGAATTATACTCAGACCCCCATCCCAGCTGCTCAGAATTATACTCAGACCCCCATCCCAGCTGCTCAGAATTACAATCCGGCTCTTGTACAGGCTGCTCAGAATTATACTGCACTCGATGCGCCAGGTGCTCAGAATTACAATGCGCCCCGTGCACCAGCTGGTCAGTATTACAATAATCCCACCGCCGGAGGACGCAGAGGCGGAGACCGCTACAACCGCCCTCTGCTCAAAAATGGGCGTCGCCAATCTTCAACAACTTCTGATGACAGTATGCTGACCAACCAAATTCTGGCTAGTGACAAGTCGCATGCCCGTCCCTATGATGTCACTCTTCTTTCTTTGAAACACATTCTTCAAACTGTCGACGTCATCCTGTCCCGCGTTACCCAACCTGACATCCACGGCATTGTCACTGTAAGTTGGTTCTAACGAGATATAGACGATAAAATCACAATCGCATAAAAAATCACTACGTTGAAATTTTATAAACGATTTAGTTTATTTATGATACTTTGTTGCTCATAATGTGACATTGTTTGTGTATAATTAGGGAGCACCAGTGCCAGGTGCACATGCCGATGCTTTGGAGCATGAGAAGGCTCTTCATGCTACCATGAGTAGCCTCCATGACAACTACGATGTTCCAACCAGCCTGTTTAATGAAATTTCCTGCGAGGTTTATAACATACATACTATAGCTGATAACTAGTTGTGGCATTCATGTGATAGATACATAAATGTGAACGTGTATCACATGTTCAGACAACAATTAACTTAATTAATGGTCTAGATTCATAGTCGGTGACATAAAAAAAATCCTTTCTTGCTATAGATAATTAGCACTATTGCAAAACAATCAGCATTATGATTAATTTGTTCCTTTAATTAAATTTACAAAATAAGTGCCCTATTAATTGTCTTGGCACTCTATATATGTGTGTGACAGATGTTCTGCAAGTGGCAGTCCGGGGAAGATGCCAACAAGATAACCATGGACATATTAGACATTGTGCAACACTACGACTGGGATGAGAAGGTTGTTCTTGCTTTGGGAGCTTTTGCTGTGAAAGATGGTGAATATTGGCTTGTGGCTCACCTTTACACCACCAACATTCTTGCAAAAGCGGTTGGGCAGCTTAAGCAAGTGCAAGAGATACTGGAACGTGCCGGAACTAGCTTGAAGACCAAGTTTGACGCCTACGACAATCTGGTTAGGGCCGTGCTCAACGTGACCAAGTGCATTGTTCAGCTACATGACCTCCACCGTGATCCCCACTTGACAACTGAAGCAAAGTCAGCGGCTAACACTGCTCTTATCCCCACAGCTGTTTACTGGACGATTCGGAGTATTGTAGTTGCTGGATCACAACTTTTGGGGATCACTGGCATGGGTCCTGAGTAAGTACTCGTTCTTCTGGAGGCATGTGTGTGGTTTATATTCATAGTCTAACAACATTAATTAACATTTTTTGACAAGCAAGAAAAAGTTATGTTAAGTTATTATGTTTTCCGTTTATTTGGCTTTTATTAGGCATGTGACAGAGACATGGGAACTCTCATCCTTGGCTCATAAGCTCGAAAACATACACAGCCACCTCAAGGACAATCTCGACAGATTACAAGATATCATCCGTGAGTCTAGTTAACGAGTAGAGCTAGCTTATAATTAATTACCCTATATGTTTATGCAAATGCCTAGCTAGAGATTAATGGTCTGATGGGATGCAGAGAGGAAGAAAGATGATGAAGCCTTAGCTGCAATTGCTTACATCTTGGAAACACCACACATTGATAACACCAAACCTTTGAGGGTCTTGTTTTACAAGGACGACCTGCCAGCACTCTATGATTGCTACAACAAGAAGAGGGTTCGCTCTGAAATCTCACTTCTCTTTTATCCCCACAATATATATAATCAAATAGAATTGATCAACCAAGATCATTTTCAAATCAGGTCAACTAACCTTGATTGAAAAAATTAATATGGAAATAGAAGTGCTGAATGATTTCATCAAGTACTTAATTATTTTTAATCAAGTGAATTCTAACAAGCTCTAATTGATGATCTTTAATTAAACCATGCATTTAACTTGCATTAAACACATACTTGGAAGGAAAATTAATGTCAGAGTTATGATTTCAATGTTTGATTAACCAATTAACGCCCTCATAAGCAATGGATCCATCAAACAGGTTGACATTGATGTGCTGAAGAGGAAGGTTGTGATACTGTTCCTTTCGGACCTAGACGTTGTCCACGAAAACGAGTACATGATTGTGCAACAAATGTACATGGAAAAACGGCATAACGCAACTAGGCCAGAGAGCCAGTACGAGGTTGTGTGGGTTCCTATTGTGGACACGTGGACTGAAGCCAAGTACCAGCAGTTTGAGGAAGTTAGAAGGAACATGGAATGGTTCACAGTGTTCCACCCTTCGGTTGTCTCTCCGACTGTCATCAGATACATCAGGAAGCAGGATAAATGGAACTACGTCAAGAAGCCTCTGCTTGTGGTGATGGACCCTCAAGGCAAAATAGTGCACACCAATGCGGTTCACATGATGTGTGTTTTTGGAAGCATTGCCTTCCCTTTCACTAGCAACAGAGAGAAGTTGCTCTGGGACGAGGAGACATGGAGGATGGAGCTTTTGGCAGACTCCCTCGACCAAAACCTAATTACCTGGGTACATCCATATATATTCACTTTATAATATTTAGAATGCTATGTTGTCAGACTATTAATTAGTGTCCGGAATATTGACAGTTTGATGGCATAACATGTCACTTAATGTAACAAATACTAATTCTTGACATGACCGATTTCAGATCACAGAAGGGAAATACATTTGCTTGTATGGTGGGGAAGACATAGATTGGATCAGAAACTTCACAAGGTCAGCAAAAAAAGTGGCTCAAGAAGCTGGGATCCAGTTGGAATTGCTTTATGTGGGGAAGAGCAAGCCCAAGGAGAAAGTGGTCCGGAACATCATGAACGTCATCCAAGCTGAGAAGCTAAGCCACACTCTTGAGTGGAACCTCATCTGGTTCTTCTGGTTGCGTCTCGAGAGCATGTGGCAGTCCAAGGGACAACAGATTCAGTCCGAGGCTTTTCGGTCAGGTCAATTTAGGACCGACAACGTAAAGAATGATGCAGTGATGCAGGGGATCATATCGATGCTGAGCTTTGGTTCAAGTGACCGCGGGTGGGCTGTGATTGGCGCCGGTTCATCAGAGATGTCTAAGGCTAATGGGGAGCACATGCATAGAAGTTTGAGGGAGTTTAACCTGTGGAATAGAAGGGTGACTGAGTTAGGGTTTGTGCCCGCACTGAATGAGTACCTGGCTGGGGTTTATAAAGAAGCTCCACATCACTGTACCAGTCTCATATTGCCTGCCACCGGACTCATGCCAGAGACTGTGGCCTGCGCTGAATGCGGCCGCCTCATGGAGCGGTACACCATGTTCCGCTGCTGCACTGATTGATGAGCTTCTGTTGCACCAGACCACAAGTGTGATTTTTATGATACGTTGAGTTTCCTTTGCTGATTACAGGCTGCCGCTGCTTTTCACTACTCGAAGTTTGCTATACCTATATTATGTATGACAATAAATGTGACATCTAAATTATGCTGGTGCATTAGATGCCGCCTACAGTGTGTTTTCATATTATGATCCAATATTACCGCTATCAATAAATTTCAATTATTCATTTTTAATATGGGTTCATTTTAATACGTTATTAGAGTACTAGCTATTAGCATATCAAACTCGTTCACCAAATGATGCGGTAGTATTTGATGGGTTAAACTTGGATTCACTTTGAATATTATTAGTTATAAACAAATAATATATTTATGCACACACTAACACATTATTTGGCGAACAAAGTAGTAAATAAATTTTGTGAATTTAACATCATTCATGTTACCGTTGTCATTTTCGTCTCCTAATTTGTTAGCATTGCCTCTGATGACATGCGTGGCTGCATGTTAAGATTAATATATACAGAGATGATGAAAAATAGTTAATGAACTAAAGTAGTTCGTTTATTAAAGAATTATCAGAGAGATTATCTTAATTATTTAATTTAGTGGGTACTATTTGACTTGAAAAGAAGTTTAGTGCCTAGCTTTTTAAAGTCTGCCCTTAAAGTTATAGTTTCTTTGGCCCTAATTATCGCATAACGCCACTTAGTAGTTTAGTGATATTATTCTTTACTTGTAAGTGAAAGATTTTAGGTTTGATTCTCATCAAAAACGAATTTGAACCACATTATTGCTAGTCCATTGTAAAGCTAAGCCTAACATCTCTCCTTTAATATAGATACTACTATTTGTTAAAAAAAAAAATTATCGCACAAAGCATAACCTACAATATATTTGTTTTCTAAATTATAATGGTTGACTGATGAAGTTTTTTGTTTAATGTATATTCAACGATAAATTATACTTTGATGCATTTTACCTTTCCACTTCAAGTTCTTTGATTTGGTTCTCGTTGATTCGTAAGAAAACTTATGTCTTGATCAGTACTTCTGATTGAGAACTTAATCCGCACACAAGCTTCATGATCATGAGTCCAGAGATCATTCTTTAATCATTGAAGAATGTACGAATTTTACGTAACAAAAAATAAAATAATGCTCTAATACTAATTATACCGAGGCTTTGTAACATGAATGAGGATCCTCTTCGGATTCTTATCCGTTCATTGTATATCGTGTGATTAGAAATCTTTTTAAATACTTTTATTTTAAATTAAATATGAATAGTATCTGACGAAAACTGGCCCCACGATATACAATGAACAGACACGATTTGAGAATCCCCAAGATCTTCATAAAGATAATCCGGAATCAACAGGATCCTCTCCGGATCCTTTTGGTGAAGAATTTGAGAATCCGTGAATCGTGTATGTTCATCATACATTATACGGTCATTTTTTGTCAGGTACTATTTGTGTTTAATTTTAAATAAAAATATTTAAAATAATTTATGACCGTATGATGTACGATAAACGGACACGATGTACGATAAACGGACACGATTCACGAATTTCTGAGATTCTCACAAAGAGGATCAGGTGAGAATCCGGATTCCTAATACAACTCAACACTGAAGTGCTATTATGTGATTAAAAGCAAGTTACAGATAGCATCACTTTGATTAGTGGTTTGTACTACGTAATTATTGTCCAAATTTCTTGTGGTAGGGAATATCTGGCTGAATAAACTTCCGTACTAAGAGCAAGCTATCCACCCATTTTAAGAGGGTAAAGTTAAGGCAGGGCTAGGGCAGTGAATTGTCCTTACGATTCACTTTGAACAGTCCATCCATTTGTGAAGGCAAGGGCAAAGGTAAGAGCTCCATTCACAAATATATATTTTTTATACTTTGTAAGCTTGCTCTATGAAAACAAAACAATGGCAAAGGTAAGAGCTCCATTCACAAATATATTTTTTTATACTTTGTAAGCTTGCTCTATGAAAACAAAACAATTGTCTAATTTTAATAATTTATTTCAAATGCAAGACAAAAGTATAGCATTACAACCCGCCAAAGATATTGAAATATTATTATTCTGAGTAGTTCGGAATATGCTTCACAACGAATGGCACTATTTTGCATTTCAGAGTAAGTTTTCACAACTTTTCAACATTCATGCTTTGAGAAATTTGTTGTTGTCAAAATTAAACTGCATTTGTGCTTGTAGTTGCTGAAAAAAGAATTGTGAAACATTTGAAATATACTAATAATGAATTGTTATTACCTCATTTGATAGATTATTGCCACTTCGATAAATTGCTTCCTATTTTGTGACGGCTTCTTGCTAAGATTTAACTCCTTATGTAGATATTTGTACCTACATAATAGAGATTGCTCGGTCTTGGATGTGCCTTGAATTTGCTTAACAAATTGTGCATGAATCTTCGTCCATATTTGTTGCACCATCATCTCATTTCTTGTGACAGGGTCATGAGTAACACGCACCCAACACTTAGGCAAAGCTGCATCTTCTTCTCCGTCGACCAATTTGCCGTCTTACTCATTTTTTGTAGTAATAAAAGGATTTGGGAAGCATAAACAAATATATGAGATTTTAGTATTGAGTTGTGGTATGGGGAATGAAGAAAATGGTTGGGTATTTATAAAAATAATTAAAAAATTGAGTTTTTTTTTTTGATTGTTCACCGTTAGAATAATTCTGACAATTGGTTTTTAAAATTAGTACCGTTGGATGCCCTTGATTGCGCCATGTGGCATCTGCATTTTTTTTTGCAATTTTTTTAATCGTAAAATATTCAATGGTCCAGATCAAGGGACCGTTCGAAATTCAACGCCTGAGGGGTGCGAATAAAAGAGCCGTTTGGCTCTGTGGCTTTCTCCGCCCGGGGGGGGGACTCCACTCGGTCGGCTGGCTGATGTCACACTGACGTCGCCACTGCCTATGAGCTCGAACCCAAGTGCCAATTACAAGGGCAGTTGATTGAGCATCCTGGAACCCACCAATTGGCTTCCCAATTTTGCACCGGTGGACTACTTTTTTGAGGGCTAGGGCAATTTAACCCAATCGCCCTTATAATTGGACTCCTGCTGGACTTGCTTTAAGAAAAAATTTGCTGTTGGAGAACTTTTCCTCAATCTTTATTTTTTATTTTTTTATGAAAATTAATGAAAAGGGCTTAGAAATTTTGACTTTTAACAATAAAGATAAAATAAAGGGTGAAGTGAATAGTACCATGATTGACTTTTTAGTGTAAAAATGTGGTTTTCGTTAAAATAAACAGTACCGAGAGCTTTTCGTTAAAGTTCTATTTTTTTCCCCTATATGGACCATGGGAAAGAAAATCTAAGTAAAATTTTGCCAATATCTATGTTCAAATTGTTGTGCTTTTGGCTGGAATCGAGATTTAGATTACAACCGCAGCAGAATACAAACTACAGTTGAGCAGAGTAAAAATAAATAAAGACACAGAGAATTAACGAGATTCGGCAAAATTCTACCTACGTTTCCTAAGAGATAATTCACTTTACTATGAGAATAACAAGTACAAAATACACTTGAGTTAAATCAACATAACTCAAACCCTAAACCAGTCTTACAGTATTTCCCCAGATCTCATTCTCTCCAAAAGATCTTTCACCCTTGCTCTCTTATTTTCTCTCCACCCGTGTTCAACCCTCTTAATGTTTTCTAACTCAACCAGCTTATGCATGCCTTTACTTCTATAAACAAAAGCCTTGAGTTAGTCACCTTTCATATCCACCGAGCAGACATGCATTTACTGCATACTGAAGACTTGCTTCAACACACAGCCACTTCACTATTACGTACGTAGCTGTAATACTAAATCTATGTCTTGTATTCACACAGTTAAGTCAAACATAGCTGCTGCCTTCTCCTTGTAGCAATCCAATCATGTTTTTACTTTGAAGACTTGGACCGTTACACGCCATGACACCAACACAAGTTGGTCTTCAATTGTTGTAACACATGACACATGATATATGCGCCAATCCCAGCACAAATTGTCTAAGTAAAGAACAACAAAGCTCAAAATCACACGACAGCACCAGTAAAAGGAAACTGAAAGAAAAAATAAATCAGAGAAAATATTTGAAACTTGATGCAGACTCTGAATGCAACAGTGAGCACAGTAAAATGCGAGTCATGATGCCGGTAACTAAAAACATATTCCTGGAGTAAGAATATTTAGAATGTATACAAACTAACAGAGCCAAAGCCCTTTATCCAAACATCTGTATCTATATATTATCTCAAGTACTGATGACACTTTTTAGTTTAAACCCTAATGCAAGCAAGGTAGCAGCTGCACACCCCATTTTTTTTCTTTCCGACTATCACATCAAGTAATTACTATATAAACCCTAGCTAGCAAATACCAAATGCAACCAACACATTGAAACCATTGCCGGTCTTCTTCCATCCCCTCATAGCTTAGAAATCCCGACCTTCGACAATGGCACTGGTACCTCACAACAAGGGTGTCAACCCAACAAGCAGAGACGGCGGCCGTAATCGCGCTCCTCTGCTTCAAGATGGGCGCGACGGACATCGTCAGTATTCGACAACAGCTGATGACAATGCATTGGTCAACCAAATTATGCTTACTGATAAATCTCATGACCATCCCTACGAAGTGCCTTCTCTTGCAGTCACACAAATTCTTCAAACCATTGAGGCCATTCTTTCACGCGTCACAAAACCTGACATCCATGATGGCACTCTAGTCCCGGTCTGTCCATGCTTAATTTTGTCACTTAATTATGTACAGAGAATCTTTAGCTGCTGCTAATTTAGTTTCTTTACCGTGCTGCTCATCGATTATTTTGTTTCGATGTTTGTGTGTGAATTAGGGAGCATTAGTACCAGCAGCTATACATGCGGATGCTTTGGAGCATGGGAAGGCCCTCCATGCTAGCCTGAGTACCCTCCACGACAGCTTCGATGTTCCAAACACCGTGTTCAATGCAATTCAATGCGAGGTTTGCCTCTACATGTATACTTATTTTCCAATTGTGACGCAACATTATTCATAAGTGCTATTTAAACGGACAGTTTAATAATATAACGAACTTGTTAACTTTGTTGATTGATGTAATGGGAGACAGTTAATGTCCAAATCGCTGCAAGGGGAAGATGCAAACAAGACCGCAATGGACATACTAGACATTTTGCAACACTACGATTGGGATGAAAAGGTGGTGCTTGCCTTGGGAGCAATTGCTATCAAAGATGGCGAGTTTTGGCTCGTGGCTCAGCAATACACCACCAACCCACTCGCCAAAGCGGTTGGACAGCTTAAGCAAGTGCACGAGATCTTGGAACGTGCGGGGACTAGTTTGAAACCGAAGTTTGATGCATACAACAATCTGGTTAGGGTCATATTCAAAGTGACCAGGACCATTGTTCACTTACAGGAGATTCACAACGACCCCCATTTGAGCCCCGAAGTCAAAGCTAGAGCTGCCACTGCTCATATCCCAACAGCTGTTTACTGGACAATTCGGGCTATTATAAGTGCTGCATCACAACTTCTGGGTATCACAGGCTCCGACCCAAAGTATGTTGTTTTGTGGTTTACTCTAATTTTTCAAGTAGAAAATTATGTGTACCTTCTCAAGTAACTTCATGCTGTTTCAGGTACGTGACAGAGGCGTGGGAACTATCATCGCTGGCCCATAAGCTCGAAAACATATTCAATCACCTTGAAGAGATCCTCGACAGATTATATCAACTTATCCGTGCGTCTTAACCTAAAAAAGATAGAGAGTACTAATACTGATTAGGCTTCTCCTGTATAACTTGTTTATGTATAACTAAATAATGGTTATGTGATGCAGAGAAGAACAAAGAGGAGGATGCTTTCAATGCTATTGCACGCATCTTGGAAACACCACACATCGATAACTCGAAGCCTCTGAGGGTTTTGTTTTACAAGGATGATCAGCCTGCACTCTATGATTGCTACAACAAGAAGAGGGTTGGCTTTAAAATCTCACTTTCTTTTCTCTTCTAGGAGCCACTATGTTTTGAATGTCCGACTCCCCCAATTAATTGAATATTTTTTTTTTCTGAAATACAGGTTGACGTTGATGTGCTAAAGAGGAAAGTAGTGATTTTGTTCATCACAGACCTAGACGTTATCCACGAAAACGAGTACATGATTGTCCAACAAATGTACTTGGAAAAACAACACAACCCTGCAAGGCCGGAGAGCCAGTACGAGGTTGTGTGGGTTCCAATTACAGATGTGTGGACTGAAGCCAAGTACCAGCAATTCGAGATCCTAAGAAATAACATGGAATGGCACACCGTGTTCCACCCTTCGGTGGTGTCTCCAATTATGGTGAGGTACATCAGGGACCCAAGGAAGTGGAACTTTGCTAAGAAGCCTCTGCTTGTTGTGATGGATCCTCAAGGCAAAATTGTGCACAAGAATGCTGTTCACATGATGTGCATTTGGGGAAGCATTGCCTTCCCCTTCACTAGCCAGAAAGAGAGAATGCTTTGGGAAGAAGAAACATGGAGGATTGAGCTTTTGGCTGATGCCCTAGATCAAAACTTATATACTTGGGTACGCACTATTCTATCGTATTTGCATCTTATATTGCCAAACTGTGAATATGAACCCGTTGTTTAAGATATTTCTTATTAGAATGTGCAATCGAGATTCTTAAATGTGTGATTTTTGCATGAATTTCAGATCACGGATAGGAAGTACATTTGTTTGTATGGCGGAGAAGACATCGAGTGGATCCGAAACTTCACAAGGGCAGCGAGAACCGTGGCTCTTGAAGCCGGGATTCAGTTGGAATTGCTTTATGTGGGGAAGAGCAAAGCTAAGGAGAAAGTGGTGAAGAACATCATCAACATCATTCAAGCTGAGAAGCTAAGCCACACCCTTGAGGGGAACCTCATTTGGTTCTTCTGGATTCGTCTCGAGAGCATGTGGCAGTCCAAAGGACAAATCCTAAGCGAGCAAAGCAAAACCCAAACTGATCATTTGAAAAGCGATCGTATAATGCAGGGGATCATATCAATGCTGAGCTTTGGCTCGAGCGACCGCGGATGGGCAGTGATCGCCCTGGGCTCAGCAGACATGTCCAAGGCCAACGGGGAGCACATGTTGAGAAGCTTGAGGGAGTACAACAACTGGAAAATAAGGCCAACTGAAATAGGGTTTACACCGGCACTGAATGAATACCTAGAAGGGGTGCATAAACAGGCTCCACACCACTGCACTAGTCTTATTTTGCCTGCAACCGGAATCATGCCTGAGACAGTTGCCTGCGCTGAGTGCGGCCGTCTCATGGAGAGGTTCTCCATGTTCCGCTGCTGCATCGATTGAGCTTGAGCACGACAGGCACCCGTCAGATTTCTATATACATTTGAATTTCGTAATTATATGCTGCTGCTACTTCAACACTATGAAAATAAATGTGACATCAAAAGGTCCATATCATCTAAGATCTATGGTCATTAGGGGGCCTTGTTGATGTGAATCTGGAACTTGTTACTATGCAATAAAGCAATATCTGCATCTTCCACTTTGATACTTTTGCTTTTGGTATTGTACGCCGATTATCACACTCCCGTTATTTCTCTTGTTCGAAAACTTCCGTGGCATTAATCCACTTAAAATTCTAGATATTTTTGCTTTTCTCTCCCAGCAAACCCGTGCGTTCTCTCCCCCAGCAAGCCAGATCTGAAACCCTCCCAGCCGCCGCCCCTTAGGCTCGGCGCCAGCCCGACTCCCACCTTCTTCTAGCCCTCTTTCCCTCTCCCGCTTCCTTTTCCACCCTCTGCATTTTCCCTCTTCCTCCTTGATAAAACTCAAAATCCTATCCTATGGAGCTATGTCGGATAGAGCGAGATGTAGAAGAAGAAGCAAAAGCCTCGGGTGTATATTTTTTACTAATAAAATGATGTTACCTTTGCAAAAGCAAGAGAGCTATTGCTCTATTTAAGAATAAATTTTTTAGTGTGCCGGTACACGAGGTGGTACATTACGTGTAAGATATCTGTGCTAAAAGGTTAATAACTTAAAAAATAAAAAATTTCACCACTTATATAAAAACATGTGGTGTACCTCCGTGTTCTGGTCACAATTAAAAATGTCTTCTATTTAATCCTTCGGCTCACAAGAAGTGCTAGCTGGACAATCCACTATGACCATTTCTAAAAAGATGTCAAATTTTAAACAAAAAAATTTAAATTTGACAATTTATGTAACACTTTTTAAAACTTTTTTTCTCCACCTGTCAAATTAAATTATTACTTTATTACATTTTTTTTATTTATTTATTTTTGTTATATATATATATTTATTGGTGAAGATCTGTTTTATATTTTAAAGAAACATTAAATTAATAGAAAAATAGTAGTTTGAAGCAAAAGCGACACCTTCTACAAAAATAACAGCGACATGGTCTTCTTTTTCAGTGGGCATTTCACCGGAGCAAATCTTGAGCAAAAACTCTTCAAGTTTTTTTGCGAGATCGACTTCCCAATAGAATTCTAGGTCACGCTCTGCTTGCACTCTATGAAATCCGCCTCCACCATTGCCACTGTTGCTCCCACCGGCTTCGTTTCTGGCGTAAGTCATCTTTTGTGAGATGGATTGGGCATTGGCGCATAATGGAGGTGCTAGATTCACATTTGGTGGAGACTAGGGTTTTTCAATTTGGGAGGTTTTTGAAAGCGATCATTTTTTTTAGTCGAAATTGGTCCACATAGTTTGTGATAGATGGGAAATCAAAGATCTTCTTTGTGGTTGCAATTCGTGAGCTTGGTTCAACAGGAAGATGGGTAGAGCGAGAGAGGGCAAAAAATTTAGTAAAAAAGGATTTAGTAATTAATTAAAAAATATTTGAAGTTGTTGCAACCCCTCATGCTGCCTTTCCATGTCATGCCATGCCATGTAGGATTTGACATTTCGATTGGAAAATTATAGTGCTGTTTTTTGTTACTGTTATTGATGATGTGGACCTTTTGACATCTCCTTTGGCGATGCTCTAATAGCTAACCACTGGAAAAAAAATAGTTATAATAGAAATTTAAACTTCTAAACTCAGTGATTAATGACACACCTCGACCCGAAAGTGGGGCATGCTGACCGTCACGTGAGCGTGACGTAACCATATGCACAGTGCGGAAACAGGATTAACAATAGGAATACGAAGGAATTAAAACCAAATGACTAGTAGTTCAAGCTAAGGTAACGTGCTAGTGCGTGAATTAATAGTGCTTTTACAAAAACAGAGCATAAATGGCCTACGTGCAGTCAAGCAGAAAGTACTAAATGGAAATAACACCCGCAGGTGATCCTACATAAGTGAATTTTGTCAGAACGTCCGGGAGATCCTCGTATGCCACCAACGAACACTACTTAATACCTGGAGGGGCGAAAAACAAGTTGAGTGGGTCAATAAAATAAATCTTTTTCAAAACCATTCTTTCTAAAAAACTGTAACCCCTCTCCGTAAAACCTGTATAATTTCCCAGAATAAAATATACTCATACATATATATCTCAAAATCATGCCGAAAATATCTGTAGGTATGCCATGCAAAAGTATCATAACTCAATCTCAACTGTATGCTCATATCGTAAATCTGTGATGTGAACAATATTTGATAATCGTCTCAGCCCTCGGCAAAGACGAATTTGAACCACATTATTACTAATCCATTGTAAGGCTAAACCCGCCCCCTCTCCCTTAGTGTGGATAATATCGTTTGTTAAAAAAAAACTCAATGATTAAACTGAAAAACCCCACAATTAATAGATCTTATCACTCCATCATTTCCACTCAAAAGTTTAGTTTCTGCGTTTTCTTCTCTTTTGGCCTTTTGTTTTGGCTTTCCTTAAGCTTTGTAACTTTGTCTCAATTTCCCTAAGCTTGCTCTGTTGCTACTTTCCTTTGCACGTGCTCAACCACCGATCTCCTCTACTCGGCCTGTGTGCCTCCCCTCAAGTGTTAGGCGGTTGTTAAAGTGTATTTAGAACTATATAGTAGGACTACAGGAGTGCTCACTGTGTGGGTGGCTCGATTACCCCGTTTTATGTTGATCCAATTATTTTGTTAGTTGTTTCGTTTAGTTTTAGGGTTTTCAATTGTTGTTCAGATGACGTATTTTCTTTTTTGCTTTGAACTTGTATTTAGGTTGTGAGCGGACTTTTGGGCTCTCCTTTCTTTATACTAGTTTTTGATATTTAATGAAAGTAATCTAGTTTGACCCAAAAAAAAAAAAAAACAAAGCTGTGTAACATTCAGAGCAATTACAAAATAAAGTTACAAAATTAGGGCTTCAGTGTGTGTAACATTCAGATCATTGACACTAAGGTCTCAATGAAATCCGCTAAGATAATGAAAAATTTCATCACAAGCCCAATTTGGAAGAAAACTCTTGTGCGTTTCTTGTCCAACCATTCACCGTCAAAGTAAATCAAAATCCAAAAGTCACGTGCCATTACAATTAGGTCAAATAATTAAAAGGATTAAACAAAACCAGGTTAGACAAGGAGAAGCCGGAAGAATGCTCAGACAGCCGAGGGTTGTTAATCAACTTCTGGTTTGTTAAACCCAGATCAGAAACTCTAGTCCATGATAAAATGCTTCGTCAATGCACAAAGTGGAACACGATTAAGACTGACCCAAATCAAAATTAGCAACAAAAAAACAGAAACACAAACGAATCAAAAACCTTAAAACAATAAAATAAAATAAAAATTATTAAGGATTGAAATGAGCTCAGACACGTCCTTTAATAATCAGCTTCTGGTTCTACTAATTACCAGATCAGAACTACAGCCAAGGGTTTGTTTCTTCGTCATTGCTCAATCACTTTCAAATTTCATACAAAAGTTATTATTCAAAAACAAAAAAAAAAATGAAAAGAATAATAATAATAATTTGTACCAGGAGACAGGTAGCACAGTGTAAAAGCAAGAAGCAGACACGGTGCTGTTTAGTACTGGTAATTCTTAATTTTAATCTACGCTCCGGAAACTGGAACATCCCCAACCCGATCGAAATTTACGGGGCGTTCGCCATATGAAGCAACTACGAAAATTTCGAAGAAAACACCGACAGTAATTTGTAAGACAATGTCTCGACTCCGGCCCAAAACCAGACAACAACCTACGACCATTTCGAAAAATGCGTAGCTGTTTTTGATGAATTTGGGATGGAAACCGAGGCTGATTTACGCTTCCGTTGACGCGTCCTTCTGGAATTACAAACCAGACAATGAACGTAACGCCTATCAGAAGCGACCCACAAACCCTAAACCCTAAATTAGAATACTTGAAAGTGCTAGCCAGAGTAAAAAATGGAGCTGCAAACCGAAAGGAGCAGCGGCCACGGAAGTTAGGGTTGGGGGATTAAAGGGACGCGGGTTTATATAGAAGACCGCGGCGGGTTGGACGTAGACCAGGAACCCTTGGTTTTTGTGGTATTGCGCTAATGCTATTAGGGCCGTGGAAGGAAGCTCTTGTAGTTTGTGGGTCTGGGCTTAGTTGAAGTCTTGGTTGGGTTGGGCCCCGTTTGTTTAAGATCCAGGCTTCAATTGCGCAACTTTGTGAGGAACTTAAACAAGAAGAAATAAAAATGAAAGTATAAAAAAAATGCCCCCATGCAGGATCGAACTACAGACCTTCAGTTTACAAGACTGACGCTCTACCACTGAGCTATAGGGGCTTCTTGATATAATTCTCGAAACAGCCATATAATTAATCCTCCTTACACTTTCAGAGACCACTTTTGTTTTTTCTTTTCTTTTTCTTTTCTTTTTCTTTCTTTCTCTTAACCAAGACGGAGCCCACTTAGTTTTGAAGTAAGAGGCTTAGTTTTGTACTACATCGAGCAACTTGCTCATATATAAATATAAGAGTTTTTACTATAAATGGTCATTGAAATTGATACATATGATTAAAAATTAAAAAACAAGAAGTTGAACAGAGTGCGGTAACAAAACCCACACAAGAACTTTGACCAGAATAAAAAAACCAACGCATAAACCAATTAATTAATTTTAATCCCATAGTTACCACTACGGAAAACCCTTATCCTGCTCCAGCTTCTCCATTGTTGGAGCCTGCAAGCTAATCTCCGCATCAATGCTCCTCCCGCCGCTTCTCCCCTGGCACAAATACACCAGCCCGTCGAGATAATTGTTCGACCCGCTTCTCATCCCCTCGGGTTTTCCCCATCCAAAATCCACCTCATAGACCTGGAATCTTGACCAGCTTCCCACCACCACGCAGTTCACTTCCGCGTCCTTCAACTCGAAAAGCTTCTGCGAGCTCTTCCACTTCGTGTTCCTCGATTGCCTTCTGGATGGAGATGATCGACTCTTTCGCGTTTTTAATTATATTAAAATAAACATTGTTTTCTATTATTTAAATATTTTTAATTTATATGATAAATATTTAATTATATTTATGAGATATATTTATGCGCTACCTCAATACATAACAAATTTTTTAACGAAATTGTAACAGAAGGATCACACATTGATTGGTGACACTTAAACTCAAAGACTATATTAATTAATTTTTAATTTTAAAAAACATCTTTATGAAGTATGTCAATTTCAGAAGATAAAAATTCTAAACGTAATTGTTAGCCTATCACTTTTACAGCTAAGTGCAAAAACTTGTCACCCGGACGTCTCGTCCGTTTCAGACATGTCAAATTCTAAAGTTGCGTGCCAGTTCATTTGGTTTGAGCATAAAATTCCATGGCTTGTAGTTATCTCTGGTCAACTCTGAAGAAACAGATACAAAAGCGCAAAAAACAACCAGGAGTACACCCAACCCAACCGGCCGTCTATTTTCTAACCAGCAAAAGTCTTCTGCTTACGTTTGGCCGACCCTAGAATATTCTTGGCTCGGATGCTGAAACCTTAATCAACGAGAGCAACTCTTTTTTTTTTTTTTTTGGAGAACTGGAAATAAGCAATACCAGGCCGATGTCAAAGATACAAGGAGGCCTACAAGAGGCAACAACCAGGGAAGGCAAACACAGAGCAGTGATGGGGGTACACTGCACCCAAGTGCAAGGGTGTCATTCCCATCACTACCATCAACAAGAGCAACTTTCGTATTACAATAACGTCACTATACCGATATCTCAAGTTATTACACATTATTGTGTAAAAAAAATTAAAATACATAACAATGCGTGATTGTCTCAATAACATTTATTATATATGTGAGTTTCAGATGTCTAAAAATACTACTTCGATGTTTGATCAGTGTTTTGTTGTAAAGTTGAGATTTTACCGAAAAATCAATTGGTAATATAAAGAGTAGTCCAACTTTTTATAAGTCCTTGAATAGTTGGTCCCTCACTGATGTGAAACTTTGTCTTCACATTCTCACACGCATCCTCATGTTTGGTAAATTTTCAAGCCCAACACATAGACAACAAGCACGGGAGGTAGGGAGTGACATAGAGCACGTGTGGCCGTTGAGTTTCACAGGTGGAAGAACTTACTCTAATATCATGAAAAAAAGTTAAGGAACCATATATAAAACTAATTGGCAATACGGAGAGTAATCAGCAACGTAAGATTCATTCTCAACACGCCCCTAATGTATGACAAATTTTTAAACCTAACACGTAGACAACACAACTTAAGTGATGTTAAACACGTGTGACAGTTGGAATTCATATTAAATACGGTGGATTGTTGTAGAAAGCCATATATATACTATAGTTTCATCACATATGATATGGGAGAGGATGGTTGAAACTGGAAAGAGACAGTGACCTTGTTTGCTTGCATGCAACAACTTTCAGAAATACTGGGACATAAAGAATAATAAGGCCACTACTTGAATTGTTTGTGGATAAGAGTTTTAAAAGGAAAAGATTTTCTGATCATCTGCAGTGCCAATGCCATAGTGGAGAACAATGCTCCCATCATGTTTTTGGATTTCTTTCTTTCTTTCTTTCCCAGTGTCCTGAAGAGGAGCACGTACGTCTACAATAACTTTAATACATAAAATATGCAAACAACTGGTAGATATTTTATGGAACGGTAAGGAAAAGATAAAATGGATGAGATTTGTAGGCCAGTAAGTTGGCAACTTGAGCCAGAAAGTAGCTATATATATATATTGTGTGATGCAAAGTGGTCAGTTACTCAAATGTGGAGGAATATTACTCATGGTGCATATCCTCACTTAACTACAAACAAAATAATATAATATAACGAATGACTTCTTACACGTAACGAGTTATTTTTGTATTTGTAAATTACAATCCCACACGTTTCACACATCAATAGAATAACGGAGAGAAAAACTTCAACTATTGCTGAAGCCCTTTATAATAAAATTCCACATCAATCGGACTTTCCATGTGACACTTAACAAGTTGGAGACAACGGTGTCATTGAAAAGATATTTGACATGAATATGATGGTAACTCACAAAAATCACAATATATAAGAAAGCATACATGTTCTGTAGATAGGTCAACGACTCAAAAGCTAGAGAATTAGTAGGCGCCCTTCAATTCATACTGAATCCAAAAATGCGTTATTCATCACTAGGGTTTGTCTCCTGTCTGAAGGTAGCCATCGGTCGATAATAATTTAGAATGGTTGTCCTTCTCGTTGCAGATTAATCCACGCAATATGTTCAAGGAGGAGGATTTAATTAAATTTAATTAATTAGGAGATTATTTCTCAATTTATTTTCATTTCAAATTGAGTTTAATTGAATAGAAAATTAGAAATCAATTGGTTCTGTTTAAATCGAGAAATTTTTAAATATGACCGGAATACGGAGTTGTACGTCACATGGTATCATATAATTTGTGAATTTTTTTTTTCTAGTGCCCCTCTAATTGTATAACTACCCATGGTGTACCACCCGCGGCTAAACACATTAAAAAATCTCTTATCTAAATCGCCCTTCTTTTACAAAAAGACAATGAGGAGACAGCCTGGTATTAATTAATCTTAAGCTTTTGAAGTTGTTTACTAATTACATCCAAACAAAGCCGAAACGGAGATTGATGAACCACTAAACCACCATCTAATTAAGCCTCAAATGATTAATACATCTGTGTGGATTTGCGTGTAAAACAAAACTAATATACTCATTATTCTATAAACCACCCAGAGTTTCAGAAGTACTTCACCAATTAATAATGAGTAATTTCGTGCAAGACTACAAACTTAATCTTAATTAAGTGATCCTAATTAAGTTACTTGGAGCAAATTAAGGCGCAATGCAAGGGGAGAGGCAAAGGGTGCCTTGTGATATGGAATACGTTGTACATCTAATTTCCCAAACGATTATGCATGAACACAATTAAGAGAGATTTTTCATATAACCGGAGCACGGGGTGGTACATTATATGTCATTATAAAAATAGTGAGATATTTGTATTAAAAAGTTAATAACTTAAAAAATAAAATTTCTCACTATTTATATAAAAATACGTGGTATACCACCCGTATTCCGATTGTCACATCCCGACCCAGGCCCCACTACAACTCGGACTCGACTCCGCCGTAGCAGGATATTGTCCGCTTTGGGTCTCAACCACGCCCTCACGGTTCTGTTTCTGGGAACTCACACTAGAACTTCCCAGTGGGTCACCCATTCCCGGGCCCCTACCACAACCCGGGCTCGACTCCGCCGTAGCACAATATTGTCCGCTTTGGGTCCCAACCACGCCATCACAGTTTTGTTTCTGGGAACTCATACGAGAACTTCTCAGTGGGTCACCCATCATGAGAGTGCTATCACGCGCTACTTGCTTAACTTCGGAGTTCCGATGAACTCCGAAGTCAGTGAGCTCCCAAAAGGTCTCGTGCTAGGTAGAGATGAGAATATACATATAAGGCATAGATGATCCACTCCCCTAGGCGATGTGGGATGTAACAATCCACCCCCCTTAGGGGCCCGACGTCCTCGTCGGCACACCATGGCCAGGGTTTGGCTCTGATACCAAATTGTCACATCCCGACCCGGGGCCCCCAACACAACCCGGGCTCGACTCTGCCGTAGCACGATATTGTCCGTTTTGGGTCCCAACCACGCCCTCACGGTTTTGTTTATGGGAACTCACACGAGAACTTCCCAGTGGGTCACCCATCATGGGAGTGCTATCGCGCACTACTCGCTTAACTTCGGAGTTTTGAGTCAGTGAGCTCCCAAAAGGCCTCGTGCTAGGTAGAGATGGGAATATACATATAAGGCATAGATGATCCACTCCCCTAGGCGATGTGGGATGTCACACCGATCACAATGAAAAATTTCTCCACAATTACAAGTTAAAGTTAATTAAAATATTAGTAACAAGCTTTGTTAGACATTGATTGGTCGATTAATCACGTCCTTGGAGGGTGTTATGCAGTAATGCACATGGATTAACAAAGTGTTTTTTTGTCTTCATCTGCTGGGGTCTAGTACTCTTATTCCAGCTCTTCATAAATATATTATTCTTCCAAATCAAGGTAATTGAAAAAGGCTGTAGATTCAAACATTTAATTCTTTCTGCAATTTTCTTTTAGGGTAAAGAACTCCCTTTGACTATGTAAAAGAGTAATGTTATGCATGTTATGTGACAGCCCGTCCTTAAAAGTTATGATTTTTATGATTATAATAAGTGAGTTTATGAAAATGCCCTTTGAGGCTAATGCATTGACCTTTGTTGACTGTCGTGTGGTGTCACATAAGGTTCATTTTCTTGGCATATCCTTATAGTACTCGGCGCTACGGAATCGTGGGCGCAGGCGAAACGTAATTTGGAGCTATAACGAAGAAATTATTAACGATCGAAATTAGGAACGAAATGGTTATTTAAATATTTGGAAGGCTCCAGTTTTTTAGAATAAAAATCTAGTGGTGCCACATGTGTGGCCAGGATGGATGGCTAAGGAGAGAAATGAGAGTGAGGGATGTGCACTGCCCAATTAGAAACAGAAGCAATGAGGGAAATGAAAGAAGAAAAAAAAAAGGGGGAGAAGAAACGGGTCTCTCGACCCGTGTAAAACCCACAGGCATAATCATGGAGATTTTGGGGGTCTCCTGGCCAAATTTCAGCGATTTGGAGTTCTCCATCACTTGGAAATCCTTTCTCACCCTCCTCTCTACCTATTCTACCCAAAATTCCATACAAAATAGCTTTGAAATGGGAGAAACCGCACCAATGGGTGTGGCGGTGGTTACCCAAAATCCATCACATCTTGAAATGAATTCATCCAATTACCACCATCATTAGGCTTCTCTTGAAGCCTAGAACAAAGCCCAAGTAGTGGTTGAGGCGTCGGAGTTGCTTTGGAGGTCGAATTGGAGCACACCTAATTCTAGGGTTCTGACGGGTTTTGATGAAATTGGAGCCTTTCTAGGCCAAATTGGCCTTGGCTATAGGTATGAAAGTTGTTCTACTCATTGAGATTTTCAATTCTTCAAATTTTGAGAATTTTTGGATTGGAGAAAGTTGAATTTTTCTGCAAGTCGGGGAGGGCGGCCGACCGCCACCCACGGCGACGCATGGCCATAGAGCCGCCATTGTTACTTTTAGGCGTTATTAAATGCCTTGAGTTCAGTTTTGAGAATGGGTTGACGTAGATTGATCGTTAGGACCTAAATTTACTATGATGCGTTAATAGATCAATGTATGAACCGACGATCCGACCGTTGGATCGTCACCAAACTTTAATAGGTCGTCATTCATAATATTTGAGGAATGTAGGAATTTATGGATCAGGAATCCGTCGTATGGATCTTCTCGAATTGGAATTGTAAGTTTGTAAATAAAATGTTAGCCGCTGCTTGGTTTTGGCAATTGGTAGAGATCCAACCGTTGGATCGTAACAAAACTTTGGGGTATTGTTCTAGAAGTATAATGTGGATTTTTGGAAGTAATGGATCGAAGATTTGTGTTATAGATCTTCCGGATCAAATTACGTAGGGATGCGTTATATGTAAATTACATTTTCTCTCAGTTAGGATTCTGAGATGTGATTTGATATTTGTTCTAAGCAATGATCATTCAAGACATCTCGATACTCATGGTAGGGAGTTGTAGCGTGGACTCCAGGTGAGTGGATATTTTCCTTCTTGTTATATATATGTGTGATTGATATTTCCATAAATGCTTTTAAATTGAATTAAGAAATTTATACCATGTTACATATGTTTATATGTTATGAAATACAATGAGATGGTTGAGTTTAGATTATATCACAGTGTATCCATATGCTATTACCTACAAATGATTATTGTGAACTACAATTGACTTGATCCCTATTTAGGATACGTAGGTAATCTAACGAGATGTTAGATGCAGCCATGCGATAAGTGAGATTAAATAATCAAGGCAAAAACTTTGTTTGGAAAATTGAGCAATGTGAAGGAATCTGATGAAAAATATGAGATTTGAACCTTATGACTTGGCGAGTTAGTATTGGTTATAAATTCTTGTGTGAGGAAATGTGAAATAGTGGTTTTATGTTTTATAAATGCTAGACCTTAATTGGTTTATATTTTAGTGTGTGATTAGTACAGCTTTGCACAGTGATGCACAACAATACAGAGGTCAAGGTAAGATCAAGTGAGTATATAATGTTGGTATGATCGAATGGTAATTAGTGATAAATGGATATGAGGAGAATTCATTGTCCTGCACCCCGGTGTTAGTGCTCTCGCCCGTGGCCAGGGCCAGCCTTCACGTGATCGTTCACCTCCCGCACCTTACGCTCACCTTGGATTCTAAGGTAGGTGCCAGCCTGTCGTATAGACCATTTTAGGTGGTTCCGACTCATAGATGACTTGCGATACTTCACACAACCTTCACATGATCGTAGTACTTACGCGTATTTATTTGCACCTAGCCTGTCGTACATACCATTTTAGGTGGTTCCGACTCATGTGCATGACATGATTGATGAGATATGTGTTAGCACTTGAGTGATGTGATATGATTGATGAGATGTGGATGAGTCGTATAGGTCACTATAGGTGACTCCGACTCACGTGCTAGCACCAGATTGATGTAATATGATTGATGAGATATGTGCTAGCACCTGATTGATGTGCTATGATTGATGAGATATGGATGAGTCGTACATGTGACTATAAGTGGCTCCGACTCACGTGCTATCACCTGATTGATGTGATATGATTGATGAGATGTGTGTTAGCACTTGATTGATGTGATATGATGGATAAGATATGGATAAGTCGTACAGGTCACTATAGGTGACTCCGACTGACATTCATTTTATATTGATTTATTTTATCTTGCTTATATGGTTGTTGCTGAGATACTCGACATGGTATACTTTGGTTTTACCATTCTTCAGCATGATTGTTATATACATATGTATTGGTATTCTCTGGGGAATTATACGGATTTCAACGAGGGGTTGTTATATTGCTAAAAAGAAAGATGTTTTCAAAGTTTTATTTTGTTTACTCATATGTCTATTTTGTGCCTCTCCAGGTTGTAGCTGATGAGGTTCGTATCGATGAGGATTCTTGGTAAATCTCAGGATTTGTGGCTACTTCTAAGGGTATAATTCTTACCCGCTATAATGTACTTTACTTATGCTCTGCAGTCACATGTGAGATGGGTTTACTTCCGCTCACCAGCACAATCTAGTGTTTAGGCACTTTTAGGCTTAAATTTATTCACATTTTCCACATCACTACACTTTATGGCTTCGCCACCTTCCAGGTGTCGGCCAACACAGCTTGACTTCGGGGTGTGTCATGTTACATGCGTATATATTTCTTTAGAATGCATGTCATATTTTATGTACCATATTTGTACTACATTTTTAATAAAAGTAGAGCTCACCAACACATGAGATTTCATCTTTATTAGAGAGATGATATATATGTGGTATAAAAAATGTGTAAGAGTTGCATTTTTGTGGATTACTAGTGAAGTTTGCGTTTAGGATAAAGATAATGGACTAGATTTGTAGACAGAATTTGCAAACCAAATAATATGTCACCAATAGAAAATGAGTACGCTTATCAACGCTTAAGTAATAATTCAGTCATCAACCTCTATGTCATTTAGTTTACAAAATTTTGTTTACAAATTTAGTCTTCTTAGCCTTAAGTTTATGAGTTATTTTGAAATATTAGTCGTTTTGAGTTTTATGGTTTTTGCTAAAAAAATTTGGTGACGTGGGGTTTATGTATATAAAAAATAAAATAAAAGAATTAGGGCATTTTTATTACGAATTGAATTTTTATTTGGTTGGAATTATTAGACGATTAAATAGTGATTGATTTTGTAAATTATTTTGCACTGCCCTTGATTGAAACGTTATAAAATTTATATGATTTTGGATCCCATTTGAGGAAGTGTCTCAACTACGCGGTCGTATAAATAAATAAAATGATGACATCTTGATTAGATTGATCACTAAAAAACTCACATAATTATAAACAAACGTTACATAGAGCGGAAAATATCTAACAAGCCATGCAACTAATTAATACTATTTTTAAGATTATATATTTACCCAAAATCACACAAGTCATCATCTGCTTCATCCAGACAATACAGGAAAACCATTCTATATGAAACAATGAACGAATTGCACTGGCGGGTCCCCAAAAAATGATAAAGTTTATAAGAACATGATGCAAGTGTTTTTGTCCTCTTAAGCGATATATTTTCGTTTGATTAGATGTAATTATGGAATTGTTTTTCTGATGAATAGTGTTTTTCGTTTTATTTTAGGCCAAATCGGATTAATGGACTCAGTTGATAGGATATTCGAAAGATAATTCATTTGGTAAAAAATTAGAATTTCAATCCTTATGTTAAAGATTATTAACAAACTTAACAAAAACTGAGATTTGGGTTAATTGTCAGTTAAATGTAGGGATATAAATGTCCGACCAGAGTCTTTCACCTGCTTCTCTCTCTCTTTCTCTGTGTAACTGTACCTCCTCTCAGCCATCTCTCCAGGCTCACACATTTATTCAGTCTACATACAAATGCATCATATACACATCTCTCAAAAACCCTAACTCTAAACCCTAGATCCTTAAGGAGGGGAAGCCTAAGATTTAATGGAAATTGGGAGGGAAAGGTATGGGGGAAGAAGGGGCGCGGGGTAAGGGGTGGGGCGTAGTTGAAGAGGGGAGGCCCAAGGATAGAGAAAAGTGATGGAAGGGTGGTTGTGTTCGGTGGTGGAGGAACAGGGGCGGCCTCGTCTTCGGCTGTCTTGTGGGGAGAAGATGGTGTGGGGAAGCCTTTTGTTGGGTGTCACCCTCCAATGTCTTTTTCTTCCTTTTTTTGGGTTGTTTTTTCCACTAAGAAATTAGGAAAATGTTTCTTCTAAGATGGAAAACGTTACGAGTCTACAGCGGAGGAGGAGAGGACGGTGGAGGAGAAGAGGCCGCGGGAGGGGAGGTATAATTTCACCGACAGAAAGAGAGGAAGAGAGAGGAAGTTGGAACTGCAGCAATCACACATTGCTAATCAATCTATTTTTTTTTAATAGTTGCTAATCAATCTTTTAATCAACGTACCAAGACACGTCTGGAAGACTTAATCAAACCAAAAGATTGCGGTATTTACGTACCATGCAACAATTATCTAACAAATCACATCTCTATCAAAAATTAAAAAATACAAATCACATCCATAAAACCAGATTATGATCGCAGTAAGCTTTACATAAAATGTAATTAATCTAATTAATTACATTTTCAACTGAGACAGTAGGCCCGGCGTACTGTTCACATTCGAAACCGAGACATGCCACACCTTTACTTCTCCATCCAAGCTCCCACTGTAAACCGTGACGACGCCGTTGGACTCCTCGTCTTTAACCGCCACTAACGACTTCACCGGCTTCACGTGCCCCTCCAAAACCGCCAAACAACAAAAACTCCCGTCCTCGCCGCGTTGCCACACCCTCACCGCCCGATCAGCCGACCCACTGAGCAACAAATCCCCGACGTTGATCATACACAGTATAGCCTTCCGGTGACCTCTCAGCGCCCCCGTCACCGCCATGTGGTTCGCGCTGTCCTCCTTCTCCCACACCAGGATTGAACGGTCGCAAGCCCCCGAAAACAGCACCGATCCGTCGTCGTTTAAGGCCAAAGCGTTCACTGCCGACTTGTGCTTCTCCAGCGTCGCCGCCAACACGTGGCGTTTCTCCCCGAACGGTTTGGACCACACCCGGATCCGACAATCAGCCGACCCGGTGTACACCGTCCCGTCGTTCGACACCGCCACCGCGTTCACGGCGTCCTCGTGCGCCTTGACCGACTCGACGCAGCGGAGATCCGAGTCCCGCCAAATCTTCAGGCTCTTGTCCCAGGATACTGAGTAAATCAGGCCGTTGTTGACGGCGATGCCGGTGACGGCGTCGGCGTGTTGGATCCAGAGGCATTTCTTGTGGCGGCGGACGGTCACGTAGTTCTTGGGGAGGACGAAGCGGCGCAGACGGTCGTTGACAGTGGGGAGGGAGTTGAAAAGCTTGTGCTGTTTTCCCGCCGTCAACTGCCAGACTCGGATCTTGGAGTCCTGGTGCGAAGTGAAGATATTGCCGTCGGAAAAATTAACGGACTTAACGGATCCCGAGGAGGCATCGTGGGCGTTGAATGAATCGAGAAGCGTGTGTTCCGTACGATCGTAGACGTTGATCTCGTGGCCCGATGCGGCGTAGAGGAGGTTGTGGTGGACGGCGAGGCAGGTGATTGGGAGGGAGGGGCGGCGGGGCTGGAGAGTGGCGAAGCAGAGGTGGGAGACGGAGAGGTCGAGGGGGTCTAGAGGGGAGAGTTTCTGGAGGGAGAGGACAGATGGCAGCGTCTGGAGGGAGAGGTTGCTTTGGAGGCTGCTACTGCCGTTGTCGCTGGCGCTGGTACTAATGCTGGGAATATCAGACGAGCTGCTGGTATCGGAGGGTTTGAGTTTCGGCCGAGACGGTGACTTCTCGGGGTTGGAGAATGGAACGGTGGAGTCGCGAGTGGTGGAGGAGATGGCCAGCCAGGATCGGACCCTCATGGCGGCGTCGGTGATAGAAAAGCTGACTGAAACTGTATGTGTTATTCATATATAGACAAAGAAGATTTTGGACTGTGGGAGTGTGAGGGTAACGCGTGGAGGGCGGGAGGAGAAGTAAATGACGAAAAGGTAAGGGTACGATTGGTACGAGACTCGGATGTTTGATAAAGGACGAGTTTTGCAGGTAGGGGTAGTTTGGTATTATGGGGTGTGGAAGGAGTGGGGGTCCATCTAGTGCAGCTTTGCCAATTGGGAGTTACCGGGTAACACGCGTCAGGGGAGACGAAGGAAGAGGATGGCTTTTGAGAATTTTTTTATTGTGACCGGAACGTAAGTAGTACACAACGTATAGAAATATTAATTTTTTTTTTATTTTTTAAGTTATTAACTTTTTAATATAAATATCTCATAATTTATATAATAACACGTAATTTACTACCTTGTATATCGATCACACTAAAAAATCTGCCGCGGCTTTGGCAATTGGCATTTGCTTTTGGGATTCAAACACGAGGAAGATGCTAAAGCCGTAAAGCGATATTGGAATTTGGAGGTCAAAACTTTAGTTGTTCCACCAAGTCGGCTTTGGGCTATTTCTTATCCGCGTCTGAGCTGTGACCAGTAAGATGAGACTGTGTTATTGGGATAGTTTCTTCGCAGAGTGAGACTAAGACACGATTCGGGTGACATCAAAATATAAGAAAGTATCTTGTTTTGGTGAATGTTGTTTTATGGATGAGGTGATTGAAGTATAACTTTGAATTTTTTTCCTTAATTAGGGAGAGTCGGTTGTATCTTATAACACTTTTTCGTGGAGTGTGACCAGAGCATGATTTGGGCGACATAAAAAATATAAGAAAGTATCTTGTTTTGGTGAGAGTTGTTTTATGGATGGTGTGATTAAAGTATAAACTTGAACTTTTTTCCTCAATTAGGGAGAAGCAGTCGTATCTTTTGATACTTTATTTGTCTCTCTGTCTCTCATGTATGAATGCAAATATAATTATGTGAATTAATAACATTATATGACAAGGTGATGGTGGAACTTATTTAGATACTATTCATTACTTACAAAATTGACATCGAACATCTTCATATCTATATAGATTGTTGGGGACGTTGACGTTGGTTGCGATTGTAGGACGTATGATATGCAGTAGTTTTCATGGATGGTTGAAATTTGGGTTGCACGAAAGTCATCCTACTTTTTTCGGAGTGCTGCATATTCAGAAATAGAATAAAACAAATTTGAAATTGGAATTGTAAAAACCATAAACGCTTAGCCCATCTTCCTTTCAAAGTTACTACAAATTTATCTTAGACCCTGTTTCCTATAACACAACAAACACGCCAAATAAGTACTCTACTTAAAAATTCAATTCTCATCATTAGTTGTTTAACCCATAAAAAATAAAACTCAAATTAAGGAAACAATTGAATAGATCTAATATCAACACCCTTGCAAGAGTAAGGTAATAGGAATTTCATAAGTCACAACAATGAATTGTAGCTAGATTCTTACAGCTGCTAAATACTTGCTTTCTTACAGCTTCCATACAGCTTGCCCAAGCAGAAAGCCAGTTGGAAATTAACAGCATCATATCAAACAATTTGACGAGAGCATACAAAAGCTAGTTGGAAATAAAATCAACTATAAAGGGAAGATTTGGAAGAAACTTGAACAACTAAATCATTTACTACTTCCGGTACCAGAGCAATTTGACAACAACATATCATAGTACTACCAGTGCCAGTTCATTTGCTTTCTAAGAAACCCCCTTGTCTTTCGAGATTGTAAGTTCATCAATACATTACACATACTATTACCAGTACCAATTCATGCTTTTTTTTTATTGTGTTTGTTTTTCTAATTGTTGGTCATATGTATAGAACTAATTTCGGGATTGGGCACAATATAAAAAATCTTTTACAAGCACATATTCCTCCACGGGCGATTAGGGCATGGACATAAGGATCTTTGACACAATCAATAATTTGATTTATTTTCAATTAGGCCTTAATTTTTTCACTTCGGAATCCCAAACAATTCGATTCGGGGTCAGTACACAAAAATTTGAGCAGTTCAACTTTCTTAAAGAATCATTGCCTACTGTACAAATAAGAAAAACCACTCATTGTACAATCAACCTGAATTGTACAAATGCATTCATAATGACAAGTCACAAATGTGAACAATCAACCTGAATTGTACAATCAATACGAAATATGAACAAATTTGAGCAAAATGGAATAACAGCCTTCCAATTAATTATTGTGCCATGAAAAAGCTGAATAACTGCTTTCCAAAGCCAAAAGTACCATTGGCTAATACATTAATTAGTACATGTACAACTCAATATTTGTTAATTAGCCAATCACCTTCTACCATTCGAAGTGACAGCAAGTCACCTTGCATTCGAAGCAAAAATGGGTTTGTTTGAATCTGAACCAGATAAAATCTCTTTTTGATTATAACCCAAAAGAGAAAAAAACTCAGTTTTTTTAGTTTCAAACGAACCCTAACTGTAACCCTAACCCTAAAATTAATCACAAATTATTAACTAAATTAACCAATACAAGTTCTAAGTTCTTACCATATTACCTGGAACGAAGTAGAGAGGAAGAAATCGCATTATGCAAACACTGAACTGAAGAGAAACTGGGGATGAGATGAGAGTTGAGGCCGACTGATTTGCAGATTCTGTGTGAAGGAGAATGATTTGCAGAGTTTGTGAGAATGTGTGAACTCGACTTGAGATTTGAGTTAAGACCCACCAATTCGCACCGTGTGTGAAATTTTAAGGGGAAGGATTTGCAAATTCTGTTTCTGCGTGAGATGTGAACTCGAGAGAGGGGGGGGGGGAAAGTCGGAAGCAAATGAGGAGAGAGTGAGGCGTGAAAATTGAGAAACGTCTTTTCTTTTAAAACATTATTTTAAATAAAGGGCACAAAAATCTACTTTTACTTTAAATATAATAAATTATAGGGCACAATAACATTTATGGTGTCATTGCAAATTAATAAAAAAATTCCATTGCTAACAATAAAGGCACAAAAGTCATGGTTTTGTGCCCAATAATGTGTTTGTGTCCATTTTTCTTAACATTGCACACAATATATGGTGCCCATTAGGAAATGAACCCTATTGGTGTTGAAACACACACAAAGACCTCATTTGTGTCCCTAATTTTGTGCCCAAAGGCCATTTTTCTTATAGCGTTGTGCTTTCTTGCAATAAAAACCTTAATCTCCACTTAACATGAGACTTTTAAATAAGGGAACTTTAACGAAAAACTCTCGGTACTGTTCACTTTAATGAAAAACCACATTTTAACACTCAAAAGTCAATCCTAGTAATATTCACTTTACCCTTTATTTTGTCCTTATTGTTAAAACTCAAAGTTTTCAAGCTATTTTCATTAGTTTTCCTTTTAAATAAAGGATTTGGAATCAATCTTGAATTGTCACCTTCAAGTGGTAGTGTTTGTTGCAGAATTAAAGCTTACTTAATCAATCTAGTTAATATAATTTATTACAACTTAATTAAGAAAATTATATGGCTTTAGCCTATGACGATAGGGGTGGGTTCAAAAAATTGAAAACTGAAAAAATCGAAAACAAACCAAACTAAAACCGAAAAAATCGAACTGAACGAAAAAACTAATCGAATTGAAAAAACAAAACCAAACCGAATTAATTAAATTAATATTTGTATTAATATTTTTTATTTAATTATATGTTTTGAGTATTATTTTCTAAACCCAATTTGTAAGTCCAAATATGATAAGCCCAATGTGATGCCAAACTTTAAGCCCAAAATATTTATAAAAAAAACCTTTAGAAACTCTAAACCCTAAACCCTAACCTATTATTTCCCCCCCCCTTCTTTTCTTTCACCCTAGTTTATTCAAGTGATTTTGCCAATATTCAAGCAATTATATTCTCATGCACCAATTGCTTGGAACTTTCCCTTAAATTTATTCAATGTTCTGTGTGATCTTATTTTACTTCCAAAGGAATATCCAGAGGAACACACAAGATTTTATAACAATTTGGATCCTCACAGCGCAAGAGTGAACTCCATAGAACCTAGGACACCAACTAGATTCCTCAGTTCACCACAATATTCGTTGTTTTAATGGTTAAAGCACATCTAACAGTCAAATGTTTAAGTTGCTGCACACTTAGAAGTTTCTAGAGGTAAAATTGGTGATGTTAAGGAGAGTAGCTACAACTCTATGCATAGTTTAACTTATGTTATGATTGTGTTGGAGATATTAAAATTTTAGATTTCAATTTTTGAGGAAAAAAAAAACCAAAACCAAACCCAAAAAAATTGAACCGAACCAGTCCTATATGACTACTCATGGAGTGTAAGCTTACTGTATGTGGTTAAAAGGTGGCATTGGAGCTTATGATGTGACCGGCATTACCAAGAAATCAGATGTCAACTGGTAACTATCAACACCAAAATGGAGTTCAAATAAACTTATCTCCTCCTTTTTTTTACTATAAAAAATTGATGCAATTGCTCTGATAGTTAGGATCTTTCTCTTCAATACTCTGTGTTTCAGAATCAAATTCTCCTTCCCTTTTAGTATAAATTATTGTAATATCGCTTGTTTTCAAAACAAGTTTTTGCTACGTTTTGACATGGTACATCAGGATCAAACTCAGACATTCGAAATCCTGAATAAATTTTGAGAAGAGTTGGAATGCATCTTAAAATATCGAATTCGGATATATGTTGAGAACCTTGAACTACTCTTATGTTGTTCTCTATTGAAATGAATAGGGACCACACAGAGATAGTCTCAGTTGTTCTAATAGCAAGTTGGCACAATTTCTTTGATTATTGACATAATCAACCTTAATTTGTTTCATCAACACATTGAACTTGAACATTGTCTGCATGTTCCAGTAGTTCATGCAGATTAATATCTGTTTGTCTCTTTTTTTCCATATGTTTTGTTTGTGAGGGGACTGATTGCTTTGTAGTTTTATCAGAGAAGGGTAGGCACCTCCAATGGCAAGCAGCTCAGAGTGTGATTCTTTTTCTGCAAGTTTCCCATTAACTATCGCCGCGATGGAGTCTGCTTTCTGAATTGTGGACAGCCTGTGAGCTACAACTACGCTTGTTCTACCGACCATCATCTTCTCCAATGCTTCTTGGACTAAGTTTTCCGACACGCTATCAAGAGCGCTGGTTGCTTCATCCAACAGAAGGATTGTTGGGTTGTTTAGGATTGCTCAAGCAAGTGCTATTCTCTGCTTCTGGCCTCCGGATACCTGCACTCCTCTTTCTCCACAGTAAGTCCCGTATCCCTCTGATGTTTCTTATTTAAGCCAACTTATGTAGTCGTATTTGTCACTTTATCTTTGTACTAGTAAAACTTAAAGTGTTTAAACTCTTTTTTTTTTCTTTTTTTTTTCTTTTTCTGATGGATTCCGGAATACTGATGAATTAGAGGTTATGTTTTTAGATTTAGATTTTTGTCAATCCTATCTATCCTGTTTCTTGCTGCGTCAACAACTGTTTATGAAAGTGTATGTGTTGTAAATGGAGTAAATAAATTGTAGCCATAGTTTATAAATTCATGAACATTGGCAAGTTTTGCAGCCTTCCCTACTTTACTGTTGCATTTTCTTTACCATATACAATGCTGTCGTGGATGGTTCCTCCGCAATGAGTAGGCTCCTGGCTTACCAAAACAATTTGTAAGCTCAATTTCCTCAAATTATAGAGATTGATGTTGCATCCATCTATCGATACTGAACCATTTAGCGGTTCATAAATCCTTTCGATCAAGCCAATGACAGTGGATTTTCCGGAACCACTCTGTCCCACTAGTGCTATTGTATTTCCAGCTTCTATTTTCGGATTCAGCCCCTTGAGCTCATCTGGTCCGCCCTCACTGGGTAAGCGAATACAACAAACTTTAGTTCTATGTGACCCTTGAAACTCTTCTTTTGTCCCTTCAGGCTCTTTGCCACCACACATGTTCTCCCGACATCATCTTGTCGAGAGCTTGTTGGACTAGTCTCCGACACACTGTCAAGGGCGCTTGTTGGACTAGTCTCCAACACACCATCTTCTTGTTGGGTTTTTCAGAATCGCTCGAGCAAGCATCTTCTTGTTGGGTTTTAGAGAATCGCTCGAGCAAGTGCTATCCTCTGTTTTTGGCCCCCAGATAGCTCTACTCCTCTTTCTCCACAGTAGGTTTGATATCAAGCTTTCGTAGCACTGCATAGAAACGTGCCTAGTCAGAAAGTAACAAATGTTATGTGTCTTAGTTTTAATGAGAAGATAGGGAGATGTGTAATGTCTGTGTACTTTATAAATTCGGATTCTCTAACGTAAACTATGTTGCCGTGGATTGTTCCTCGGAAAAGCCTTGGCTCCTAAGTCACTACTCACCACCGTGATATGTGACCTCAGCTGCCTCAGGTTGTAGTTCTTGATGTTGTTATGATCCATGTACACCGATACCTTTACTGGTTCGCAAAGTCTTTCAATTAATCCGATGACAGTGAATTTAACAGGCAGTGATGGTTCTGCGGTTGAATAGAGTAGCCTATTGCTGCATGCTAAAAACTTAACAGTGGCCACAAACAAGTTGCATTTTCTCATTTGTCTCTTGCTTTCTTTGTACACAGAATCATAAAGGAAATGGTAAAAAATTTACCAAACCATACTAACATGGTTATTGGATATTGGACAGGCGCAGGCCAAATCCACACCCTTAGTTTGATATTCTTCACTCTTCATAGGCATAAAGGTTACGCTACTACTAAATTTCATCCAATGATCAAAGGTGGCTAGTCAAATTATCCACAATCCAATCCACCCTTGCATTTAGATTTAGTACAAATAAAATTAATTTTTAATGTAGGAAGAACAAAGTTACAATCATAATGGAGAGGTTGAAGTTTACAAATAGAGACCTAATACTATGTGTGGACGAGGAATTTAGGCCAAATTAGTCAGAAATGTCTTACAAAAGATAAGTGGAGGGATTTGAAGATATTTAAATTTTTGTAATGATCATGTAGTGCATTTTAAATTCCTCCATTTGATGTTTTGATAGAATGACATTTTTTTTTAAACAAAAAGGGACCAACTGGTGGCTTTGCCACAACAATCCACTCTTCTGAGGGCTAGGAATGAAGACTCACTAAGGCATTTCAGCCTCTTCTAACTATCATCATGTGATTCACCATACTAAGAATTGAACTCAGGACGTGTAACATAGAATACGAGTTTGAAATTCGTCTCCAACTACTAAATCACCCTATAATGGTTGTTTTGATAGAATGATGATATCAGTTTAACAAAAAAGTACTCTACAAGTCTCATAACGTTATCATATGTTTGTAGTATCCAAAAGTAATCTTCTGATCATGAAAAAGATAACAATGGACAAAATGCAAAGATAGAGAATCACGCAAGTTTCGCTTCAAATTATCAACCTTTTGGAAAAGTTTTCGGTTTCATGCCAAGACCGGCAAGTCCTACCGTAGATAGGCTTGCAAGAAATCGTGCCCTAGAGCTCTGCAACAATACATAACCCATTTGTCACCATCTACAAACAAGTTAAACTAGGTCACGTGTTTGGCATGCAGGCACAAGATTTAAACCAATAAAATACAAATTCCACATCCAAAAATAGAAAAGCTTTTTATAAGTAGCGAGAACACTTGTCACATGATGTATCATTTTATACGTTATGTTATGTGTAGACGACATGATTGATATGTCTCACTTATAAAGTATATTAAAAAGCACACTATTTAAAGTATGAGAAATATTAAAAAACACACTATTTAAAGTATGAGAAAATATAATAGCATCACGTAACAGTTTTAGATGAATTTCTGAAAAAGACGGCCACCTTTTCTCCATATTTTCTCTCTAAAGCTAAAAAAGTTGGTACGTACTCATAGTGCTTATCTCACTCGAAAAATGTATATAAGATCGATATGCTTCCATTGCTAGTTCAGATCAAACACCTCCGTCTCCCATAATTCTCAAAACCCTAAATTTCATAGTTTCTTGATTAAACTAGAATTATAGAGTGATGAACGTGGGAAAGTTTATTTTGGTTGCCCTAGCTCTAGCTCTGGTCCTTGGCCTGGCTGAGAGCTTTGAATTCCAAGAGAAGGACTTGACTTCTGAAGAGAGTCTGTGGGATTTGTATGAGAGATGGAGGAGCCACCACACAATCTCCCATGACCTCGGCGAGAAGCGAAAGCGCTTCAATGTTTTCAAGGAGAACGTGAAGCATGTGCACAAGGTGAACCAGATGAGCAAACCCTACAAGCTCAAGCTGAACAAGTTTGCAGACATGACCAACCATGAGTTTGCGAGCTCCTATGCTGGTTCGAAGGTTAGCCACTACAGATCGTTGCATGGCTGCAGAAGGGCTACTGGCTTCACACATGGGATGACCGACGATCTTCCGGCAAGTGTTGATTGGAGGAAGAGTGGAGCCGTCACTGGAGTTAAAGACCAAGGCAAATGTGGTAAGTGTCTTATAATTGAGCAAAATAAGGGGACGTTGGGAAATCCCTCTATTAGAAATAAGTGCATTTTTACAAGTGAGTCGATTTTTTTTATTTTTTATTTATAGTAAATATCCATGTTCTTCTTAGAATGTTACTTCTAAGTGTTTTTGTTACACATAGCCGTTTTTAATATTTTCTACCAAACATTATTAGAAACGCTTTCAGTTATCTAAACAAGAGTCCAACAATAAATAGTTCTATTTTTATATTTAAAATTGACCCTAAAAAAGTTTTTGAAGTGCACATAAATACAACTTTCAGGGGGAAATTGGCAGTTCAGCATGGATGATTATCAATATATTATGCGGTTAAAATCAAGAGCTGAATAAAATTCACTGCATGGTATTTTGATGTTATAGGTAGCTGCTGGGCATTTTCAACTGTAGTTGCAGTGGAGGGCATCAATCAGATCAAAACAAAGCAGCTAGTCTCTCTGTCTGAGCAAGAGCTGGTTGACTGCAACAGAGACCCGAACGAAGGGTGCGAAGGTGGATTGATGGAAAAAGCGTTTGAATTCATCAAGAAAAATGGTGGAATAACAACGGAGCAAAACTACCCTTACAGAGCCAGTGATAATCCTTGTGACTCATCCAAGGTGAAAAATTAATTACCCATTTCAATATTTTTGTTATTTGTATGATTACTACACTATAATCTTCTTACTTAACTTCATGTTAAATTTGCAGATGATGAATTCTCCTCTGGTGCAAATCGATGGTTATGAAAACGTACCTGAAAACGATGAGAATGCCTTGATGAAAGCAGTTGCAAACCAACCTGTGTCAGTTGCACTAGATGCTGGTGGTAAAGACTTCCAATTCTACGCGGAGGTAAACTAGCTTCTAATTAACCAACTAAGCACCAATAAAACTTGATATTTCATAAGTTCCTATCCACACTCCTTTTAATATATAGCATAGCACAGTAAACAATCTGAATAAAAAAAATTTATAAGGTACGGTCGTGCATGTTGCGTCACTTATTTACCAAAAATACATAAAAGAGACCTTATCATTGAAGTCCACCAAAGTGTGCACATGTGGGGTCAGAATGCAATGTTATGAGTCATTATTTTGCGCGTTAGGACAAATAAATAACATGACATTGACGATCGTACTCAAAAATCTTTCCTTAACAAGTCAATCACAGTAATTAAACTACTTTATTCGAAGCATATAAATTCTTTTCAAAAGCATGGACATGTTTTAATTTCCAACTTTACCCATGCCGGTACAATGCTCCTCGAATAAGTGCAGAATGACAAAGTAGGACTGTAACTAGCATCGTCGAACATGTATATATGTACTTATGTGCCAAATGAGTAGTGAAATGTTTTAAATTTGCAGGGTGTGATGAATGGAAACTGTGGAACAGAATTGAATCATGGAGTGGCAGTTGTGGGATATGGAGCGACTCAAGATGGAACCAAGTACTGGATTGTGAAGAATTCATGGGGAGTTGAATGGGGAGAGAAAGGTTACTTGAGGATTCAACGAGGAGTTGATAAAGGAGGGATGTGTGGAATTGCTATGGAGCCCTCTTACCCTATGAAATCATCACCAAACAACACCAGAAGAAGCTCATTCAAGGATGAACTTTGATGATGCCACTATCTATATATACACGTACACACGCATATATATAGTTTAATTAGTAATTTTAAATTTCGTTGCCAGTTTAGTAAGTGATCAGGTTTTGTCATAAAAATAATAATAATAAAAAGTGGTATAAAATCTTATAAGATATGTTATAGTGTGTGCGTTTGTGTTGTACTGAATTTACCTTTCATTTAGATGAAAATAAATGTTTGTTGATGCTGAAAAATGAAATGAAATGAAATAAAGAGTTGAAATCAGTTACCATATATGGTTATGTCAATTCAATTTTAAGGCAAGTAGTAGATTGCTCTTGTAGTTTTGGCATTTCTCTTGAATCATCCACTTTTAAAAGCTCCGCTTTCATTTTAGTTTAACTTAGATTAGTAACATTGGTTATAATAAAAAGTTAAAAAACTGATCACAAAGAGGATCCTCATCCGGGATAGAGAGGGTGGCAGCAGACAATTAACAAGATGATCACAAAGATTAGTAACATTGGTTATAGACTGATTTTATAAATAAAAAAAGAAAAAGAAAAAAACATCAATTAAATCATAAACTGTTTAATATAGAATAAAATTATATTATAAAAATTAATGTGATATGTTGTCTACTTAATTTTCTCGAGAAAACAAATTGTACTCTCTATTATAATAGGCAAACAAAGTAGACAAAATTATACTTTATTATTTTCTTTCATGTACAACATTAATTTTTAATTTTTACCTTTTAATTTTGTCATCTTCCTCTACTTAAGATATCATACGATAAAAAGATACGTGAAACTCCATTATTGTAGGCAATGTTGCCAACTTTGGAGAGTAGGGAAAGTTTGCTTACTCTGCCTGCTCAATTGACTACTTTATAGAGCTTGATTTTGCTCAAATTTATCATCAAAAACAGTTTGACTGATCTTTTGATTACACCATAACTCTGCAACCCTAACTGGTAGGAATCATTGAGGGTCAAAGGCTTTAGAGGCACATGTATGCCATATCACGCAACTTTTCTATCATCGGATTCGAATTACCTGTCACCAACTTCACGAGCAACCCTCTCTCTCTATCTATCCCTCCCCCACCCTCCCCCTAGGTACGCAGATAACTGAGCCAAACCTCTACAGGCGATGGCAAAACATGGACGCAGCTGCAGTCAGCTTAGTATTCCAAGCTATATGTTTAGCAAAAGTTACTTGCTTTTTGGTCAGTACTTTAGCAGAAGAATTGTCCATATAATCACGTGTAAGTTGAAGCCTATGTATTATTGACACGAAGCGAAACGCTGCCAATTTAATTGTGTTTTGAATCTTTGATTTATGGAAGAATTTCTCACAATTTATTAGGTTTTTTTTTTTTTTTTTGGGTCAAAACACTTTATGAGGGCTGTGATACCGGTTACTCGGACTTACATTGGGAGGCTGCCTGAACAGTGGTATTAGTATTTGAAGAAATCAGAGACTTGCGGGCATGGCATGCATACTTCTGGGCGGACTATCACAGATTTGATCGTAAATTAATGTAAACTGACTCCATCGTCAACTTATATCTCAGAGAGGGAGTATGATTCTCTCTCTTCTTCTTTTTTCTCTCCCCTTCCTTCTCATTCTATTTGAACGGTCACGGTAAAACCATGTCAACATCTTATATTAATTTTTTGGGTAAATTACACAGTAAGCCCTTAGGTTTGAGGTCTATTACAACTCTATACAACATCTTTAAAATATTTCACTTTCATACCTCACGTACAATTTTATTTCAAAACAACACATGTATTAGATTTTCCATCCAATAGTCTGTTAAATGCTGACGTGGCTGTCACATTTGTGCTGATGTGGCAACCACATATAAAAATTAGTTTTTTTGCCACGTGGTAGCCACGTCAGCATTTAACAGACTATTGGATGGAAAATCTAACGGAGGTGTTATTTTGAAATAAAATAGGGTAACTGACAAAAAACTACTTCAACTATTGGTGTCACGACACTTTCATATCTCATCTTTAAAACGTGACAATGTCATACCGCATCTTACGAATTTGTGACAATGTCATACCTCTGTCAATTTTTCTGTTAGTTTTTCTGTTAAGTGCTGACGTGGCAAGATATGGGGACCACTCGCTAATACAGCTGGATTAAAAAATAATTAAAAATTAAAAAAATTAAAAAAATTAAATTTTATATTAAATCTCTCTCTCTTAAATTTTTTTAATTTTTTTAATTTTTAATTATTAAAAATATATTTAATTATTTTTTAATCCAGCTGTATTAGTGAGTGGTCCCCATATCTTGCCACGTCAGCACTTAACAGAAAAATTGACGGAGGTATGACATTGTCACAAATTCGTAAGATGCGGTATGACATTGTCACGTTTTAAAGATGAGGTATGAAAGTGTCGGGACACCAATAGTTGAGGTAGTTTTTTGTAATTTACCCAATAAAATAGTACGTGAGGTATGAAAGTGAAATGTTTTAAAGATGTTGTATGTAGTTGTAATAGACCTCAAACCTGAGAGGTTACTGTGTAATTTACCCTAATTTTTTGTAGAAAAAGAAAGATAAAATAAAGAATGTGAGAGAAGGGGATGGAAGGGAATGAAAAGAGGAGGGGAGAGAATCCTAGTCCCCCATAGAGATATGCAGTGCAGATTGGGTACATCATGTAACCAGACCAATGTTATAGAAAGTATTATTCCTTTCTTCTCAATCTCCTTTTTTGGAATAAACACTGAACCAAAAAAATTATTGACGCAGCAAGAAAAGAGGGATCCTCACGTTCACCCTTAATGATTCATCTGAAATCCACCAGAAAAATTAGAGAATTCTCAAATACTATATTGATTAATCTGAAATACAAAAGATGAAACTTAGAGCAACACTTACATTGCCTATTTATTATGTTTGTAATACACTAGATTAATTATACAATTGAATGCTATTTAAATCATAGCGTGTAACTCATGACCTATTGGTCTTCACCCTGCGCCTATCAAGTTATAAGGATCTATAGAAAAAGGAATCTTGCGTACTTCTCACTTTCACCGACAATCATTTCTTCACCCAACCCAACTTATAAGGATCTATACGCTTCTCTGTCGAAAGTTTTAAATAATCAACCAACTTTTATGACACAAAATTCTCACATCTACCACTATCCACAATCAATGTACACACATTGTTGTCAACAGATCATAAGGAGCAGAATATATGATTTCTCTGCCTTTCTTGTTTGGGCGACAGGAGAGCTCGTTGTAGCACCATGTTGAGCACTTCATCTACTTCAATAGCAATATGAGTCATCATCAAATTCACAACCTCATGATTATCTTCATATGAAAACTCAGCTCTATCATAATCATCATCATAACTTCCACCATAATCATTAGCTTCTTCAGTTCCTTCTACAAGGTTTGCTTGCTTCCGTTTCGGACAGTTATTGGACTTGTGGCAATGCTAGAAACATCTATAGCAGACTTCACCAGTCGCCCTGGCGTACGGACCAAGGTTTGGTCTCTGATTTCGATTCTGATTTATGTCAGTGTCCCGGCTGCTCTCTCATCTATAATTATGCACTTTATAATTATTTCCTTGGGGTCGACTGAACCTTTTTCATTTCCTTGTTAGGAACATAAGAATCTGCTGCCTTTCTCTGGTAATTATTATTATTTCCATAACTCGATTTCTTCTTTTTGTTCATGTTCTTTCAATTGTTTCTCTAACTGTTGTGCCTTCATAGTCATATTTTGAGCATCATGGACATCCCAGAAAACTTGTATCCCGATTTTATCCTGTATTGATATCGTCAATCCATTGACATATCATGACACCGTCTGCCCCTGAGTTTCATTCAAAGAATTTCTTTCTGCCAACTGTAGGAACTCGTCGATACAATCCTTTACTGCCTTGCTACCTTGGGTACAATTATGGTAGAGGCGATAGAGATGTTCCTCGTAATCCACTGGAAAGAAACGGTCCATCATCAACTGTTTCATCCTACGTCATGTCCTGACTAGTTGTTTGGCCTGCCTCTGTCGCGACTTTTGCAAATTATCCCACCATACAGCACTTCCCTTCAAGCAAAAAGCCGCTATCTTAACCATCTTATCTTTTGGTACTGACATAATCTCAAAGAATCTCTCTACCTCTACAAGCCAATCTAAAAATCCTTCAATGGATAAATGGCCATTAAAATAAGGGATGACGGCCTTCATCTGGTAATCTTCAATAGGTTGTCAGTTGTTTTGATTAGCAACATGTGGGATGTCGGGATGTTCTATCTCTTCCTCAGAATCTGATTGACTAGCCTTCCGTTGACAATGACCATTGCGGTTGCCTCTACCACCACCATGTCGGTTATCCCGATTGTTTTGTAGATTGTTGTTGTTTCCCCATGTTGAGAAGTAATTGCCAAATCTCTTCAACGCTCGTAGCAAGAGTATCAAATTCTCTCCTGGAAACTGGTTCCCCGTCATGATGGGTCCTATCATTCATTGGGTCATTCGCCATCGAGCCAAGGCAAACCTGCTCCAATACCAATTGACGCACCAAGAAGATAAACATAGGGATCATCACGTTCACCTTTAATGATTCATCTGGAATCCACCATAAAAGTGAGAATTCTCAAAGACTGTATTGATTAATTTGGAATACAAAAGATGAAACTTAGAGCAACACTTACATTGCCTATTTATTATGTTTGTAATACACTAGATGAATTATACATATTGAATGTTATTTAAATCATAGCGTGTAACTCATGACCTATTGGTCTTCACCCTGCGCCTATCAAGTTGTGCTTCAAATTCCTCCGATAAACGTTCTACGCCAATTATCACACTAAAGGGTGTGGGAATGAGTTAAGCCTCACAATGAGTTAGCAATAATGTGGTTCGAATTCGTCTTTGGCGAGAACTGAACCTAAAATCTCTCACTTACAAGTAAAGAGAAATATCACTAGACCGTAATATTAAATGACCCATAATCCTATTATTATCCTAACATATATGTGCATGCTATAAAGTAAACGTACAGCTAAATGGAAAAGGATCCTCTCTGGATCCTTTCCAACAAATCATCCCCATCAATCAATCCAGGCTCTTGAAATTTGATCCACTGGCTAAAGTTATTATAACTTTTAAAGTGAGCCCTGTTTTTAGCCATTGGATCAAATTTCAAGAGCCCGAATTAGTTGGTGGGAAGGGATCCAGAGAAGATCCCTTTCCGAGCTAAATTGTATGAATGTTAATGAAAACGATTAAACAATACAATTGAAAATAATTAAGGGAGTTTTAACAAAACACTCCAATTCCTGTTCACTTTTAACGAAAAACCACATTTTTACTTTTCCCTGATATTATTCACTACACATTTATTTGTCATTTCTCATTAAAACTAAAGTTTTTTTTTTTAACTTTCGTTAATTTTCCTAATGATTAAACGATATTATTTTTGTTTAATAAGAAAATGTACGGCTGACCAAACCATTGCAGTACGTACAAAATTCAAAGCAGAATATTGCTATCAAGATGTTTAAACCACTTGGCCATCTGAATTAGCGGTATACATTTTTTATTTTCAGGGGTGAAAATTAGCTACAATTTTTAGAGTTGATATTATTTTCTATGGAAAATATTCTAAATTGATGTAGAACAAATAGCATAATGGAACCAAAAAAATAAAATAAAAAATCTATCGAAAACAAAATGATACAGGCGGGAGTTTGCAAATTTAGCATCCGAGTTACAATTTGAGCTCGTAATACGTTTTCGGAAATGGAATGACACCATGATTCAAACTCACAACTTCGTTGTGATATACGATGAATTTCAATCAACCTCCAGAACTGTGTTTAAAGTTTCATAATACAAATCAAACCTTCCAATTTTCGTCCAATTAACATTTAATTAGTCGTTTTACTTCTTGAAAGTCCTGGACCAAAAAAAGAAAAAAAAAAATCCTAAAAGCCATTTGAGTTTTTAGCGGCTGCAATCTTTAATTAAGGCATGTGGATGTATTAATTGTATTCATTCAATCATTAATCAATTCAACCCTTTGAGATTTATCTCAAATTTATAGTAGATTACAGACTTGTTCTTCAAGGGATTTATGTTAGTAACCCTTTTGATTACTACGTGCTACGTCGCGAATGAATACAAATTCAGCTGCATTAAGGAGAAGAAGAAAATACACTAGATTAATTCAAACTACATTAGCAAAACAAGAAACCAGCTTTGGACTGAAAAAGACAAAAGAAAACTTATAAAACACGAGGGAGACTGGTTAATGGAAATGCCGGTCATGGGTCAAGTCAGCTGCTAACCTGATGAGAATGACAAGAAAGGGAGAGAGAGAGAGAGAGAGAGAGATGGTTTGAAGGGGAGCAGAGGCGCGCGGGTATCCATCACATCGTATCAATTTGATATAGCGGCTGCAGACTGACGACACTGATATAACTTGGCGGTGGAGGTGGCCGCTGCTGGTTGCCTTTTTTTTCTAATGAACTTATAGCTAGGTAGGCGGTAGTTGTCCATCTTGTTCAGCATCATCGTCAGCCGTGACGCCGCCGTTCGGGCTGCTGTCGTCGTCCGTATCACACGCGGACACAGGCGCGTCGTAATCAATATCGTGATGGTGAGGTGGCGGGAGCGGGAGCGGGAGCGGGAGAGAAATGGAGGAAGAGGAGGAGGTGGTGGAGGAGTGGGCTTTGTTATTAATTTGGGCGCCAACGCCAGCAATGGGAAGTGGTTCGGTCAGTTGCTTCCCGTCCCGAGGCGGAGAAAACACTACTGGCAGGTAGTGCTCCATCTCGCACGGGAACTTCGAGTTCTTGAAATGCTCCTTCAACGCCTCCAATCCCTTCACATTAATTAATATTTATAGCCAATAATAATTAGCAATTTTGATAGTGGATGATGCTGAAATAAAAATGTTCAACGAGGAAATTGAAGAGACTTGTTTACCTGAACTCGAGCGTAGGTGACTTGGCAGATTTTCCTGGAATTGAAGACCTCCCAATGTTGATGGTGAAAGGCTTTGTACAGCCTCCATGTTGCCTGCGGGGTCGTCATGTTCACGAATCCATATCCCACATTGCACTTGTTGCTGTGCTTTCCACACAAGAATTCGACCCATCAATTTGATATTTGACAATTTTGGAAATAATATATACAAAGAGAGAAGATAAAAGGATCGCTGAAGCATTTTGGTGACGAACTTCAAACCATTTTTCGTCAAAAAAATGTTATTTTTACTGTCTAGTTGTGGCATCACTTGTACCATTTCTTTAATAAAAATAAGACTTACATGCGTTGACAAATCCTATCTTTATTCTAGAGATCATACAAATGATATTATAGCTAGGTGATAAGTATGGCATTACTCTTTTCTAATCCCTCCTCTTTCCTTCCCTCTTATTTAATCAGTTATAGTTAAGTTGCTTCAACATTTTGTTTCGAGCTTTTTATATACAGAAAAAGACAAAAAAAAAAAAGTGTGAGAAAAGGAGAAGAAAATGAATCGTAACAGGAGCGGAGATAATTATAATCTCTACTATTATTTGTCGCCAAAGAGCTTGTTTATATCTTTTACTAATATCAAATAATAATTCACCATTTTAGCTAATTTCTCTATAAATAATTCGTACAATTATAGGGTATCATTTTGATATTTCTAAAGAAATCAATTAATAAAACAAAATAATAAATAGATTAAAAGAAAAGGAAAGTTACTTGAAATCAATGGGAAGATAAACGAAATCGTAGGAGGAGAAAGGGTGCTTTTCATCATCACCACCACCGTGATCGCCGGCGCTAATGATCTGTTCATTACAGTGGATACAGTGGTTGTCCAGCATGTTCAACAGCAGCTTCTGACTGCCACAATAATCCACCACCAAAAAAACAATTTCATCACCATCACAGCAAAAACAAAAACTGCAAAAAAATAAGAACAGAAATATGAATTGCCCTAAAAAATTTAAACTGAAAACGTTTACCTGTACTTATTGGGTATGTTCTTGATCATGACGGTGCTTCTGGTATCTCGGCTGGTGGATTCCGATATGGCATCTTCTTTGATTAAAAATTTAGAATCTAACTTCTTCGCTTGTCTTCCCTTCTTCCCCCTACAGCTCTTCGGCGGCTTCGGACTCGTTACAGTGGCTTCAAGGCTCTGCGAGCTCCCGCAACTCATCTTCTTCGAAGACGAACACCACCTTTTCTCTTTGATTGCATCCAAATTTAAACCCGCCATTTTGGATTCAACATTGTTTCTGCTAATTAACATTCCCTTGCTGCTGCTAGAACTACTTGATCTATTATTGCTCCTAGTCGATGAAAATTGGATTTGCGATGAGGATGTACACAGACGAGGCGGCGGCCGCGCCAATCTAAAACTGTTCGAGCGCCTAGAGAATTTCACAGCCAATTCCGCCGGCGGCAGCGGTGCAAAGAGATTGTGCGGCGAAAGAAGAGTTGGGGCAGTGTGATCCACCGCATTCAAGAACTTCCGGCTGTGGCCGCCGGGGCGACTGAATTCAATCACAACCGATTTTCCGTTGATTTCTTTGCGGTTCATCTCCTCGAGAGCTCTCGCCGCGTCTCTGACGTCGAAGAACTCGATGAATTTTTGGTGCTTCTTCGAAGGCGTCTCTCTCAATTCCTTCACAGCACCTGATAAAATTACAAAATTACACCCGACAAAATTGAAACAAAATACAGGTCCCATGTTCTCCCATTGGCGATAAAAAACGTAGGACAAAGACCAACAATAACGTGAAAAAAACAAATTAAAGGAGGAAATGCTACCAAAAGCTTGGAATATGTCTTTGAGTGCGGAGGTGGTGACAGCCGGGTCCAAATGGAAAATGACGATTGTGCCCTGATTGTGGCCGTCCGGGACGGCTTTCAAGGCCGGAAAGACGAACTGGGCCCACACGGCCTGCCCCGCGATGAGACCGCGACCCGGAGGAAACGGAAGCGGGAAAATAGGAGGCGGCGAAGGTGATGTGGCCGTCGTGAACGACAAGGCGGCGTAGTGGTTACGAATCCTGTCTTCCTGCTGCATGTGCTGCTCCCGAGTCTCCCGCAACGCCCTCTCTGCATGCCTCAGATCGTAGAAATGGACGGTCACTATTCCGTCGCACGCCCTCTCCATCTGCACCCACCTCACCTCCCCGAACCCCTCCAACTCCCTGCGCACAGTCCCCTCGCTGACGTCACTCGGAACCCCGTTCAGAAGCACTGCCCGTGTGGCAGCCGCCGTCGAAGGCGGCAACGGGGCGCATACAGTAACCCCCGCACTAACGTAAGCGGCTGGCGCGGAGAACGGAGCGTACGGTAAAACTTCGCTGATTGGCGGTGGTGGGTAGGGATAGTAAACCTGGTGGTGAGATGGAGACGGTGGTAGCAGTTGTGGCGGCGGCAGAGGAGGCCCGAAGATTGGTATTTGGTTGGGGTTACTGGGTCTGAACTCTTGGGCTCCGGGGTCCAGACTTCCCGGAAAACGTACAAAGCCGGTATCTTCCATGTGGTGGATGATGTCGGAAAACCACTGTAAGTAAGCAAAGGCGCGATTTTCCAGTGAAAGAAAACTGGGAGATATTAAGTTGGTTATCTGTTGCTCTGGTCAAATTCCACAGCTATCTTCCCGTGTAACAGTACATCTCTCTCTCCCCCCTCTTTCTCTCTCTGGAAAATGGACTGGGATGTCAAACGTGTTGAGAACAGCAGGCAGAGCACAAATGTGTCGAGAAGGCTACGAAAAAGAGTTTAATTTAAAAATTATAATAACGTGATCAAATTTTAACGGCACAAATTTTCTAATTTGTGTATTAAAAAGAAGAGCTCGGAGATGATTTCTTTCCTTAAAAAAATACTGAAAAATCTCTCAGCACAGAGGGCCCTGGGCTTGGCCCGTTTCCTTTTCCACTACTTTCTTTTTACAAACCAATGTTGCTGAAAATGTACTTCCATCCATTTAAAACACGTCGTGAAATTACCATACTACACCGGAGTTATCAGATTTTACCGCGGGGCATAGTTAGTACGTTGGGGTTATGGGGGTAATTGAGTCCCCTTAAAGGATGAGAATGAACGTGGGCCGTACACGTGGAAGAGAGGACGAGTGGAGTGTGTGAAGATGCGCGAATGAAGGGGATGGGAGGCTATGGAGGGAAAGGTACAAGCTTGTAAGTTGTGACACAAAAGAGGGATTTCCGTAAACGGACGATAATTATTGCTCTGCTACCACCTGCATATTAAGTGATTTTTTTTATAAAGTTTTTTAAAATTTATAAATTGTGTCTATTTATTATATATTGTACGATCAAAAATTATTTTAAATATTTTTATTTTAAAATAAATATAATTATTATTTAATAAAAATAGACCACATGATATACATGATGAAAGAACACAATTCATAAATCTCTAAAATTCTTCTCAAAAGAATCTGAAAATGATCCTATTGGGTACTTTTTAACGCGACCTTGTTTTGACTAATCACCCCAGTTTTCTTTTTCCTTTTTTTTTTATTTTTTTTTATTATCTATCATATGGTTGCTTTTAAAAAAGGGGTGTGCTATCCACACACCCCTTTTTACTTCTCACACACCCTTATTACTTTCGTCCGTTAGATCTACTTCCATTCATCTGATCCGACGGCCGAAATCCAAAAATGTGTGAGATAAGTAAAAAGGGGTGTGTGGATATCACACCCCTTAAAAAAATGTACTCCTTAGATTGAGAAATACATTTTTCGTGTCTTTCTTTGTAATTAAAGTGATATTGAGAGACGGTATTCAAATATAGATGTTCGAGTAGTGCACGATTAATTTTTTTATAATTACTTGAATTACAAACCTTATGATTTGATGGAATAAATATACTGCTTTATTTTTATTCTTGCAAATTAATTGAACATTTAATTATTTACTGGTGAGCAGCATAATTAAATTTAGGGAGTTTTAATAAAAAGGGCTTGAACTAAGTTTATTTTAACCAAAAACCATCCTATAACTTTTTTTAACCAAAAACCATCTCAGAACAAAGTAAAACCCAAAAAAACCAATAGACAGCTCGACCACCAGCTAGTCACTCATGGCTCTCCTTTGGCCCTCATCCTCCTCCTCCTCCTCTTCTTCGTATCGCTGAGTACTACAACTTTCCTTTTTGAATCACCATATTTCGTTAAGTATTGAAGAAGTTATATCCATTTGAATCTTACCCAGTTTCTGGCGACCTCCGAGGCTTTCGAGGCATTTTTTGGCCAAACAACAGCAAGTTAGCCATCGTGCAAGGTACCATTCTCTTCGTCTCTTCGAGAACTACGATTTTCGTTTTTGAATCACTCGATTTCGTTGAGTATTGAAGAGGTTATGTCCATTTGAATCTTACCCAGTTTCTGGCGACCTCCGAGGATTTCGAGGTATTTTCCGGCCAAACCATGGTGAGTTAGCCATCATGCAAGATACCATTATATTCGTCTTCGAGAACTACGATTTTTGTTTTTGAATCACTCGATTTTGTTGAGTATTGACAAAGTTATGAGCGTTTAAAGTTTGTCCAACTTTCCGGCCGAAATCCGGCCTTCCCTTCCGTGTAGCTCTAGCAAGCAGCAACCACACCAAGCCCTTTGGTGTTTAAGTGACTGTTTCTGAAAAAGTGATCGTTTACTGTTTCTGGAAAAGTGACTGTTTCTGGAAAAATGAATGTTCACTAATTTTGGAAAAGTGACTGTTTCTGAAAAAAGTGATTGTTCACTGTTTCTGGAAAAGTGACTATTCACTGTTTCTGGAAAAGTCACTGTTTCTGGAAAACTGACTATTTCTAGAAAGAAAAGAACCAAAATTCAGAAACAGTGATTTAAATTCCAGAAACAGTGACTTAGATTCCAGAAACAGTGATTTAGATTCCAGAAACAGTGTTGCTTAAAATCCAGAAACAGTTTATTTTTACATTAAAAAAACAGTGACTTAAAATTCCATAAACATGGATTTAAATTCCATAAACAGTGACTTAGATTCCATAAACAGTGACTTAAATTATAGAAACAATGTTACTTAAAATTCAGAAACAGTTTATTTTTACATTCCATAAACAGTGACTTAAATTATAGAAACAGTGTTACTTAAAATCCAGAAATAGTTTATTTTTACATTCAAGAAACAGTACTACAACTTTCCTTTTTGAATCACCCTATTTCGTTGAGTATTGAAGAAGTTATATCCATTTGAATCTTACCTAGTTTCCGGTGACCTCCGAGGCTTTCGAGGCGCTTTCCAGCCAAATCACGGCGAGTTAGCCATCGTGCAAGGTACCATTCTCTTCGTCTCTTCGAGAACTACGATTTTCGTTTTTGAATCACTCGATTTCGTTGAGTATTGACAAAGTTATATCATTTTGAATCTTACCCCATTTCCGGCGACCTCCGAGGCTTTCGAGGTGTTTTACGGCCAAACCATGGCGAGTTAGCCATCGTGCAAGGTACCATTCTCTTCGTCTCTTCGAGAAATACGATTTTCGTTTTTGAATCACTCGATTTCGTTGAATATTGACAAAGTTATGAGCGTTTAAAGTTTGTCCAACTTTCCGGCCGAAATCCGGCATTCCCTTCCGTTTAGCTTATAACATGGTTTTTTATTAAACAAAACTTATACCATGGTTTTTTATTAAAACTAAAACTTTTCAAGCCCTTTTCATAAATTTTCCTTTAAATGTATGTCATATAGTATTGGGAATTTAGGGACTATCTTAAAAGAAGAATTAGGTTAAATCTCTGAGTCAAACTAACAACGAGAGAGAATAATAATATTTGAATAATTATGGGATGGTTCTCGAAGAAATTAAGGTTTTACTATAAAATCGAGGATAATGTTAGGGAGATTATATTTTGAAACTAAATTTGCAAATCAAATAGAGCATTAACCTAAAATTAATTGGTAATATGAGGAGTAGCTCAATTTACTTACAAGCTCATGCAACGTCTCTCATTTTTTTATGTGAAATTAACACTCTTAACATGCTTATTCATGTGCAGTAAATTTTCAAGCCTAACACGTAGACAACACATATTGATCGGTGAAATAAAGCACGTGTGGCTGTAAGCTTCACTCGCAAGACAATTTGCCGATATCATAAAAAAATGTTAAAATTTCACTACAAAACCAATTAGTACTCTCGGCAGTCGTTTTACAAGTGTAAACATGCAACATGGGAAACAGGAAAAGCTTTTACTTGCTTGGTTCAAGAATGTCCGCAGAGTGTTGGCATTACCACTCGCTAATTGTTATTTTCAATTCTTTTAATTTGCACAATATATATGTTTAATCATCGTATTACTCCGATTCGTACATAGTTTGGTTGATGTCTGCAAGGAAGAAGGTGCTTCGCGGTATTCAATAAGCGACCCTGGAATTGGGAGTTGAAGTTCCATTTGTGTGATTTCTAGTCACTTTCAGTTTTCCAATACCATCTCAGTTTTGTCATGCGTCATTAATTTGGATCGAAATTTAAGTAGGTTTTCTTAAAACTGAGACTTTTTATAAACTTTCCATCACTTCATATTTTTGGCACAATAAAATAATGTTGACGTTAAACTGTGATGTAGTAGAAAATTTATAAAGAATCATACTTTAAAAAAGTCTCGTTAGCATATCTCTTTAAATCTTTCTTCTATAAGCTCTTCATCATGCATTGAACTATTTACTTTTTAATCGTCTTTTAAAGATTATCTCTATAAAAAGTTAATCATCAAGTACATGAATCAACATTTTTTAGTTCAAACGCTAAAATTATTACAATGGTAACTAAGGATGATTCGAATAATAGACAATTATAATTATCAAGTAACATTGTAAGATTGCAACACTAAACAAGACATTGGAGGGAAAGGTGAAGATGAGATAGTTGTTTAACTTACATCCTCCTTCAAGATTTACGTTCAATCTCTATGTTAGACTCTCGTCAACCAATATAAGAATGCACCTTACATTTAGGCCCTGTTTGGCAGACCGGATAGAGGATCAGATAGGACTAGTTATACGGACGCGGGTGTTTGGCGTTCACTCGTACTAAATAAGCACCGGATTAAATTAACCGGTGTGCTTATTTAGCGCGGTATACACCCGACTAATAAAACCAACCAAAAGGCCAGGATTATTAGTCGGCCTTCTCTCTCTCTCTCTCTCTCTCTCTCTCTCTCTCTCTCGCCTTCTCTCGGCCCTCTCTCTCTCTCTCTCGCCTTCTCTCGGCCCTCTCTCTCTCTAGGCGTCGTCGTCCTCCCCCCTGGTCACCATCGCCGTCCTCCCCGTCACCTTCTCTCACCATCGTCGTCCTCCCCGTCGACGTCGTCGTCCTCCCCGTCGCTGTCGTCGTCCTCCCCTGCAAATGGGTCTTGCAAAGAAGCATGCACTCTTCGAAGAACTTGTCAAGGTTAACGCTCTCCTTGCCGGCCTCCATGTCGTCGAGGTAGGCCTGCTGGTTCAGGTCCGTGTACTTCTTAAACGAGCTCGAGGTAGGCCTGCAGTCGGTGAAGAAGAAGGGAAAGAGAGGGAGGGAGTTTGGGGGTGCGACAGAGAGATCTGAGGAACAATTATTTGGGATTCCTCTGCAGTCGGGGAAGAAGAAGGGAGAGAGAGGGAGGGCGTTTGAGGGGTGCGGCGGAGAGAACGGGGAAGAAGAAGTGTTGGTTTCAGTTTTTTTTTTAATTTTTTTAAGTTTAATTCAATTTTAAGTTTGATTCCTCTTATCCGGTATAAAACCAAACACAGTATAAATAATACGGTCATTAGTCCGATACTGCACCAAACGCCCGACTAATTTAGTCAGTACTATCCGATGGCTATTTATCCTATCCGACAGAAATAGTCAGTACAGTCCGAGCTGCCAAACGAGGCCTTAGAGTATTTTTGCACATAGCACGTAGAGAAGTTTCATTGGGTAACGCAAGAACACGTATGTTCATTGGTCTGCCACATATACAATATGTCTTCAGCTAATATTGAGTTACTATGAGCATTAATTTAATTCAAAATCAATTAACAATATGTGAAGGAGCTAAAAAAAATATTTCAGGTTTTTACTAAAGTTTTATAGTTTATCATTCAATGAGAGATAATGTCACATGCCTTAAGTTGTCCATATTAATCAATGCCGCTCATTTGTTCATATTTAATTGTCTTTTTGGATTACTATTTAAATGACTAAAACACATTTTTATTATCAAAAGCATTTCTAAACACGTTTGATAACAAAATTTAAAAGTATTCTCAAACACGAGTTTAGGGTTTATAAAAAGTCTTCTTAAAACACATTTTAAACCTTAAACTCGTGCTTTCTGGTCCTAGAAGTACTTTCTAGAGAACTACGAATTTTGAGTTTAAAGTGTGTTTTAAAAAGACGCTTAAATTTTTAGTAAAAGTTTAATGCATTTTTAAAAGCAATTGTAAGAAAATCACTTTGGACATACAAAAAAAAAAAAAACAATCTCAAACGAGCTCTTAGTTCTCAAATGTGATCAAAATAACATTTTTCTCCACCCATAAATCCCTATTTGTAATCCCAACAACAACAATACAAGCTCAAACTTCGAATTGCTTCCACGAAGATCCACCCAACTTCCATCCTTTCTTTCGAGACATAAACAAATTAAGATGAACTCGAACAAAAATTGTGTACATCTAGTACTAGCTGCTAGTATATATTAGTTAAGAATAGCACACGTGCGCCGTAGTTTCCACTATCCAGTCATGGGGTCCAACATGAGATGAGACTACCAAACCTTAGTATCCCCAAACATCGATACTTTGCATGCTCTTGTCTCCCTCTTTCACATTTAGGTACGTGCAAACATTTCGATACGGTCTTATTTATTTACTATCTCTCCTCCTCGTTGTGGTCCATCTGCATTATTTACTCCTCCTCAAATCTTTGAGTTTGGTAAGAACTGCACTGTATGTAATTGCACCACTACATCGTATATATTGTCCCACTAATGTCAGTGTGGTACTTAGGGTTATATGGTTACTTGGTAATTACGTATCAAAAGCTATATTATATGCCCAAAAGGTGGATAATACATTGTCACTGAACTTAGTGATACTTGGTGTCTCAAGTTCGATTCACAAAGAAGCAAACATGATATATCATTGTAGTGGATCAAGGACATGTTGGAGAAGTATTTTTGCCAATATCCTATTGTTTGACTAAAAAAACAATGATAAACATGGTAAAATGCATTATTATTTTGAAGAACTATTGAGATAATGGGTCGGTTTTGTGTGTTCATACAGAGGTAATGTTTTTATACACATCTTATTAGCTAACTAGTCATATATAGGCTTATTTTAGTTACGCTCCCTGAAACTCGATTTCGATCCCACTTTGGCTTCTAAAACTCTAAAGTTGCGACTTTACTCTCTCAAACTCAATATTCGCTCCACTATGGCTTATTTCTGTTATTCCATTAAATAATTGTTATGTTGAGGCTTATTTGTATATACACTCTCTGAAACTCAATTTTGTTCCCACATTACCCCTTAAAACTCAGAAGTCACCACTTTACTCAATTTTGTTCTGACTTTGACAATGCCATGCCTTCATCTTTTATTGATTCTCTGTCTCTCCTCATCTCCCTCTTTCCATAAACGAAATCCAAATTCCTCATTTGCTTTGGCAAATAAAAATAGCTAAATCAATGGAACTAATGATAAGGCGGCTAGAGATGGAGAGAGAAAAGATGAATGTATGAACAACGTTTACAGAAGGGACAAAGGGTTATTTAACATAATACACATACACAAGCAAAAGTGAAGTGAATATTGGGTTTCAGTGAGTAAAGTGACGACTTTTGAATTTCAAGAGGCAAAGTGAGATTGAAATCGAGTTTCAAGAAGTGTAGAAAAAAAATCTAAAAATTAAGGAAAAAAGTGACGACTTTTGCACTATAAATTATAATGGAGCCCTTTTGATGGCACACAGAAGTGAAAGAGATGTTTCCTCATTTGTTTTAATCTCCATCGACCCTATTTTAAGGAGTTGAGTGACGCACAATTGTGAAAAAGTAGAAAGCAGGCAAACAAACAAGAGACACATAATCAAGGAGACATTCCCTATGCACCTATGCTGCTGCCTTGCCATACTGTAGCCTTTGCACCATCTTTTGCTTCTTATTCATGTGCCTTCAACGTAAAGTGCTCCCCACCAATGTATAAAGCTGTCAAAACAAAAATAGGTCGCCACTACTCATCACTTCAATATGGACGAGGCCAAGTCTATTAACAATCGCTTGTGCAAGTCGACGACTTGTAACAGTTGATACTTTTGAATTATACGACGCACCAATAATTAAAAGGGTTCTTTAGATGTAAACTCTTTCAACTCTTATTTTCTAGATAAAAACTCACCTAGTTATAAACATCCAAATAAAACTCAAATTTAAAAATGGCTGCCAAGTATAGAAGTAGTTGACCTATTATTACAAAATATTTACAATTTATACCACAATATTCAAAATAAAATCAATAAATGTTATTACTCACCTTAATTACAATGAAAATATAATTATTGACATATTATTACCCCTAATGCACACATATATACGTTCAAATGTATATATTACTACCATAAGCTCAATATATATAACACATATATAGTTTACCTATATATATATATAATACTACTATACGTTCATATATATGTACAGTACTACATGTATAATCAAACATATTAAACTAATTAATCTACCTATATTTAAATTTATGATGAGAAAATAACATATATTTTGTAGGTAAATTAATATTGAATCAAATAATATTCTTTTATTTTGTAGGTAATTTATTTTCCATGTATTATTACATATATTTGGCACATTTTATTATTATAAGATATATGTACAAATAATAGGTAAATTAATCTTGAATAAAATACAATTGCTTTATTTTGTAAGTAAATTAATTTTGAATCAAATAACATTTCTTCATTACGTAGGTATTTTATTTTGTATGTATCATCAAATATATTGGGCACATTTTATTATTAAATGTACAAATAATAGGTTAACTAATATTGAATAAAATAATAACATTTTTTTTATGTAGGTGCATTATTTTGCATATATTGGGTTTGCTTTATTATGTAGGTAAATATTTTTCATGAATTTTTATGTATATCAGGCATTTTTTTGTTATATATATATGTGTGTGTGTGTGTATAAAATAATTTACCTACATTTATATGTAAAATATAATTTTATTGACTTAACTAAGCATGTATTACTGTACTAAAAAAACTAAGCATGTATTACTACATTTATTAGGCATGTTTTATTGTTATTATATATTAGGCAATGAATTTTTTATTTTTTTATTTTTGTAAAATCATTAATTCTCCCTTTCAATTTGTATGTAATTAATTGTGTAAATCAAGCATTCAAATAGGGGTGTTTTGGGCATCAAATTTTTTAAAATGTGTAGAGTTAAATATAATTAATGAATTTGCTGATGTGGAATCTACTCAATGGGTTTTATTTGAGTAAAAAACTTATGTCGGGTTTTATGTGGAGAAAATTAAGTTTTAGGGGCTAAAGCCATATTTTCAGTAATTAAAATTTGTTTGCGCGTTAGTTACCACTCACCAGTTCATTTTGGATAAAAACCAAGTGTAATAGTGTTTTAGAAAAATATTACAGACAGTCACCTGCTTGAGCTAAAAACTTTTAGCTGATTGAAAGTCGTTCGCACTCTGGGCACAACTCATTAGTTCATTGCTGATAAGGCCAAATGTAACAACTCCTTAGATAGATGTTACAAACAATCACATGTGCGAGTTGCCGACTTCTAACAGTTGATTCCATAATGCAAGTTTTAATCATTGATACAAATATGTCTCATAATGCATCAACGACCATACAAATAATCATGTATAGGCTTTATTTGATTGGCCCAAGTATGAGGTACTCCTAAGTGGTAAACTAGGGATATTGGGTGAGACAAAAAGGTTCTTTTGACCATCAAGTTTTGCTTCCCCTTACCTTGGTACCAGGAATGTTGCCTGCTCCTCTTGTTTTGTTCATGCCTTTGGTTTGCCACCAGACCAGCTCACCCACAACACACACACATAAAGCACAACTGCATATAAACTATATAGAAATTGTATAGAATTATAGAAAGAGCAAATAGAATCTTGGAGTGTGTGTGCGCATTGCGGACCATGTCGTCTCCTCCTACTGAGTCTCTGGCGAATCGTTTTGCAACTGCCACACACACACACACACACACACACACATATATATTATACTCACATGTATATATACGTTGAGACAAGCGTTCCTTATGTCTTTTTTTATTGGGTACGATATGATTCGTTTTAAAGTGTTTTTAAAATGACTAAAAGTGTGTTGGCGAAAACATTTTTGAAAGAAATCCTCAGGAAAAACCAAGTGAATATTGAAAAAACACTTAAGACGCTTCCCGGAACACAAAAATGCAAGTGAACCCCAATCCAGATTTACAGTCCCAGGGAGAGCGAGAGAATTTGTTGGCAAGGCACATGTAACTTGCAAATTTGAATGATCTTTATCAGGATAGCAGTGTTCAAAATATTCAGAAGCCCAATTCAAGATTTTGGCCCATAGGCTTAGGTTTGTATTTATCCTCTGCTAAACAGTTTTGGGAAGGATCAGCCCGGAGTCAGATCTCTAGCCAGGCCCATACCAACTAAACTCATGGGTCTAATAAGCCCTAGGAGTTGGCCCGACTGCTGTAACAATTTAACCACAAGAAGTTCGTATGTGTAAAATGACACTAGTTTGGACGTCGAACATTTCTCTAAACTTCGATACAAAAAGTCGGATGAGCGTTCAATGGAGATACAAATGCCTTAAACGGTTAAAGTGAATTCGGTGGACTCAACTATCCCTCGACTTGGACAGTCCAGTTTTGAGGTTAGAGAAGTAAGATCTGTACCTCTGTGCTAATCCAAACAAGCCTAGAGTGCCTCCAGTGTGAATCATCACCACCGTTGCACCTCCTTCTGCTTCCTGTTCACGAAGGATCGCTGCCATCTCCCACGCAGCAAGTGTGTACACTGGATCCACCAAAATACCGGTTTGTTGTGCAATGTGTTGGCATGCCTCTACTTCCCCTTCTAAAACATTGCCAAACCTGACAGATATAGGGCAGGGTTTACCTTTTATTACAGAAAACAGATGAATATACAAATGAAACATTTTAGAAGCTGTGAAGATGATGACAGGCTACTCACTTTCTTGGATGGCGACGTTCTACCCAGTGCACAATTCCTTTATCCATTTCATCGAAGCAGCTGTCAATTTGAGAACCAAAATGCCTCTTGAAATCTGAAATCAAGCGCTTCTCCTGATGTCTATACCCGTCAACTGTATCAGCCAGCATCACTGCGGTTACCTCCCATGGAAGCCTGACAGGACGAAAAAGAAATAGTTTAAATGCGGCAATGAACAAAAGTCTGCTTGCACAAGAAGCTATGTTATTTAGATGACATTTTTAACATGTTTGAGAAATAATACGTATGAGAACATACCCCAAACATATGGCTCCAAGTGCTAAACCAACAGCAGTTGTCCCAGTTCCAGAATCTACAACAAACTTCAAGGGCCTCTCTTTCCCAAGTAAGTGATTCTGGGATAAGTACTGCACTAGGCGAATCAGACCTGAGAAAACAAATTAGGTGAAAGCAAGACCCAGCCCTCAAAGATGTGTGAAATTGCAGACATGAAACAAGGAGCAGGAATGTTGGGGGATTGGATTCAAAAATCAGATGTGCTTACTGACATCCAATAACCATATAACACCCCCTCCCCAATCAAAAGAATGCGGATATGTATACACGGAACCAAAAAGAGGTTTATTTATTCCTAAAAGTTACGATACCTAGTAATGCTACAACATCTCCTGCACCTTCATTAACGATTGCAATTTTACGAGGACGGTCACTCTTCCAAGCATCCTTTTGCAAAAAATTCTGAGAACCATCATCTTCTCTCAAAGAAGCCTCCAAAATATCATCAAACCATACGACACTACTACTACTGCCTGCCAAATTGTCAGCATGGCTCTTTAGCATCTTTTCCCTGTTGGCATACAGAGATCTCGGAACATATGTGACACTTCCATACATTGTTGAAATCAAGTTATAGCCGGTCAGTATTTCTGGCTGCTCCCCTCGTAGAAGCAAGTGTGGTTTTAGTCCTCTCTCTGAACATGAAACAGCTGCAAAACACAAGAATCGCCATATATGAGCAAGGATGCACATAGCTCTTTACACCAGAAGAAGCATGTCTGAGAGGGCAAGATCATCAGAGACTACATCCCATAGCAATTGCAGCTAGAAACTACCTACCAACAGCTGCTGTATGTGCGCTTTGACAGCCTCCGCATGTGACCTACATAAGCAAAAAAACTTAGCTGAATGCCATTTGGTCTCGAAAGGAATTCAAATTCAACAAATCACAATCCTGAAAGTCGAACACAATATGCACGATGCAATGTAATCATCCCTCACAATCTTAGAAGGATCAGAATCTCACCACATCAGTCACGGAATGATCTTCCACGAGGGGAATCAGCGCGTCCAACTTTCGCGCTTTATTACCATTTATCAACGGATGCAACAAATCATCCCTCACAACAAAAAAAGAAGGTTCTCGATCATTCTTGCTCATCATAAAAGATGGGTTGGTGTTGTTGGAGAAGGAAACATCAGAGAAGGCTTTGCCTGGCTCTGCTACTTTGTTGCTAGAAAACAATATTTGGTGAATTTTGGCATCAGGGGCAGGCAATGCCCATCTTCTATCAAGCAATTTTGACACAAAATCTTCACCACTCAATTTCAAATTGGAAACACACTGCCAAATTGGGGGTAAAAATAAAACACTCATCAATCTGCAATCGTCAGCAGTGAGCAACACACATTGTAACAGTATAATTAATATCCCAAAAGTCACGAGCATGCTCGACCGATTAAATTAAACAAAGGGTTATCGTTTTAATCCAACTTTAATCCAGAACCAATATGCAAAATCCAAAATTCAGTCCAACCCATTACTTGCAACGGAAAGCTTAGCTTAGCTTCGATGGTGAGCGATAGAGAGAGAACCTGAATCCGACGGCCTTTCGAAACGACGCCGGAGTGAAACCCGCGGTTAATTGCTGCCGAAATCGCGCTCTTACTGGTAAAGCATTCAACTTTCATCCTCATCACACCGGCAGATAATTGAAAGGGGATGATGAACTGGTGTCGGAAAAGAGAAAACGCCATAAGATATGGCGCGTTTTATTATTAACCGTACGATGACAGGCCGTAAAGATCGAACGGCGGGAAATGGGCTTAGGGTCCCTCCCGGTTTAAGGTTTTATCAATTTTACCGTCACATCTGACACTAAAACCCCTCAAAAATGAATCCTCGCCGCGCCAGTATCAGAACGTCGCCGGAGGCGCCTCTCGGCGTCGGGTCTGGGCTCCGAGAAGATGAGCTTGCCCGCGCTTCAGTCGAAGATGAAGTGCGACCCCGAAGAAGGCATGGAAATGAGGCCCGTCGTCAATTTTTCTTTTAGTTTTCCATACACTATTCAGTTTCAAGTAAATTGTTCGAATGCCGGTGCAGTTTGAACTTTGAACACACGATACGTGTAATGGTAAACGCTCTTAACCACTTAACGCTCGATCTGATAGGCAATGTCTGTTTCTGATGAGTCTCAACAACATTTATTTACATTAGATCCCACCGTTCTTGCATTTCACTCGCCTTTCGACGAAAACCAAATTCGTCATGCGATGCGACAAGTGTTTATTGGACGGACAGTTCACTTTTTAAACTCGTAACATCACAGTACATTGTTTTTAACCAAATCCCGGTAACAATTTTACTAAGAAACAAAAATGCTCCAAAGTGGAACATTAACGCTGACCAGGAGGAACTCCATGGGCGATGTCATGTCCCAAATGAAGGCGTAGAGAAGACAGAAACCATAAGCAAACTATCATTACGGCACCAAGGGTTTTTTCTATGACACAGCCTACCTTAAACTCGGATTTAGGGTGGAAGAAGCGAAAGATAAGCGTAATCTAATACAACAAAGGTCGGGCCAAGAGATGCCTTACTCTTCACCAGAACACGAAGGCAAATCGCTACTCTGGCCAAAAATATCAGGAATTCCATCCCAGTTCTTCTCCCTAGTTTCCCAATACCCTCCCACATAACTATAACGACCCTCCTCGTCTTTCTGAAACCATCTTGGCTGCCACCCTCTCTCTTGCAACTTCCTTGCCTGCACAAAATTATCAACAGTTGCTAAATACAATTTCAGAACAGGATAAAAGTTTACAAATAAAGTACACTGCATACAGGAGCCCATCAATTCCCCGAAAACACCAGGGAAATGGCTTTAGCTACAAACTCAGTTTAGAGCTGAGTCCTGAATCCCAAACTCACAAGATTATAGGCCAGATATGAGATTGAAGTCAATTTCATTTCAATTAAATTCAAGCGGACATAAGGCTCGCAATTAGAAACAAGAAAGCATGAAAAGAGGAAGATGAATGGATGAATAACGGATCAAAAGGAGAAAGACGATGTACAGGGGGGTACCTGTCTTTGAAGCTGTTCAAGTCTTAGCTTCTCTGCATTTGCCCATTCATATTCACCATTCTCCAAATGTCTTTGATCTGGCCTTAGCCTTGAGTCCGTCGGCGGTAACTTCTCCAATAAGCCAGGTGTCAGTTCATTAAGGGATATTGCAAAAGGGGAGAAATTGTATCTTGTCTTGGTAACATAGTCATCTCTTTCCCATAGAAGCACAGCCTCTGTCATTGGATCATAACCCTTTGGTTTTGTAGTTGGATCTCCCAGCACATAGTACATTGCCTCGTCCCACTTACCCACCAACATTGCTACATTCTCTCCAGTTCTATTGTCTTGAACAAATCCATGAACCTGAAATTTCATGAATTTATGTAAAGCCCAGCAATGGCTAAAAACTAAGCTTAACATAAACATGAAAATCAGGCCGCCCGTGAAAGCTATTGTTCTGGGGAGAACTTAGACTTTAGCTAACCTGATGTGGATTTCGGTCTATGATAGACTGCTCCTTGAACTTTAGCTTGCAGGAATAATTGCCACTGCCCCTGATGCGCATGGTGCCATAGTGGTCACAATAAATTTTTCCTAGTATGATATTGTATATAGAGGTAGTGACCTTGCTCCACTGAAATGTCTCCCCATCCTCAAACTGCAAGGAAAGGGTACCCACAGGATCAAGCTGAATAGAACGCCCCCAAAACTTGCCTTTGAGATTGGAGTCTGCCCAGAATTTCCAACCTCTTCCTTCACAATGACAAGCAACAACCATTGGGTGGTGACTCACCTGAGTACAAGCTCGTCCTTGTTAGCCAACAATCAATGGTTTATAAACATTTGACAATTATCTGTGATGCTTCAAATTCAATGAGTCCTAACAACACAAAGCAACAAAGAGGCTACTTTTATCTTTTACTGTTCTTCATACTTAATGGACAGAAATCCATTTAAAAGGGTGCTACTAGACATCAATACTAAAAAATTTGTCAACGTGCATTACCTTTTCAGAGAAAAAATGAAGTCCTTTATCCGGATAGTCAGCCTCATAGGTCTCCCCGAGGAGAGGATTAAAGGGTTTGCACTGCCGACCTTCTGTTGATGCATAGCCAGATACAGCAAAAGCTGCCACGTTTAGAATTCTCATTAAATCATTCCCCTGCACCACATGAAGTCCAAATTAATTTAAGGTCTCAAACAACATGGTCGGGAAGAGTACGCCTTGAGCTAATGCTAAGATTTGAATACTATGAACTACACTCCCTCAATCCAAATTAACACATGTCCCAAAGTGCAGACAATTGGGTGATGCATCGAAGGGTACAACAGAGGACCTTACCTGCTTTCCCCATTCCAATGCTCGATCAACCAAGTTTGAATATTCCAGATCTTCAAAGCACTTTTGCAACGATGAGAGTGGTTCATTAAAATAAACAGGAAGACAAACTCCAGACAAGTCCTTCCCAATATTATCCTTGATAATCGACCACAAGCCAATATGCTTCTCTTTCTCCTTGGGTTCTGGCAAATCATCCCTCCTTTTCACATATGGATATTTAATTGTCTTGATCTCCTCAACTCCATGCAATCGACCAGAAAAGAAAGAATCTCTTTCAAATATACAACCATTTCCCAAACCTTCCCTGCTCGAAGCACTTCTTAGAGCATCTGAAGACAAAATAATTCATATCAAATTATGTTTCTTTACTTAATCAGAAAGAAAGATTCTCTATCGTATACCATTTCCCAAGCCTTCTCTACTCCGATAGGAAGCACTTCTTAGAGCTTCTGAAGACAAAATGTCATGTGTATCGAAATATGTTCCTTCATCTTCGTCTGTTTCAACATCTGCCCCATCTTGACTTTCGTTATCTGCATCAGAATCACTTGCACTGCCCTCAGATAAGACGGAGTAGAAATCTGTGGCATGAGCAAAACCATAATACAATCAAAACTAACGGTCAAAATTAAATTTTCATGATAATAAATCAGAAACTGTGTATGTGGCGTGAAACCTTTCCAGTACTACCGACACTTAAATCATCAATATACATCTCATATGTGAAAACAATGAGTTCAACAAAATACTAAGATAATGGAAAGATAACTGACCACTAAATCTCCTATTCCCCTGTCCATATGACTCACGCTCCTTTGTTTCATCCACTACTGTAGTTTCCAGCTCTATTTTTTCTGTCTGCAAAAGGAAATTTAGATAGGGATTTACTTTCCGACTAGCAAGCTTTCCACCACCCTTATTGCAGCACATGTATAAAGCAGAAACTTAGTGATTAAATGCATGGAAATACCTCTAATTGCCTCAATGACTCCAACAGCATCACATGTTTACTCTGAAGACCCTTCAACTGATTTTGAAGCTCTGACACTTCTAAGAGCATAATTGACTCGCAGTCTTTGATCACCGGCTCACCAATTCCCTCCTGTGCTAATCTTAGTCTTAGCTTCTCTGTCGAAACAACTATATCTTCCGAAGGCACCAAATCATTGCTCGTAAACACTCTAGGGAAAAGATCTTTAGCACCCAGCAGTGCCTCAATCCATGTAGCTCGGTCCTCTCTGGTCACACACCGCAAGTGAAGAGTTTTAGTTCCTGTGAATATGGAAAGCCGTTTATCATCTGATTTGCTGGCACGAATTGAAGAGACCTGTAAACCAGACCACTTCGAATTCAGTAACCAAAAACCAAAAACTCAAAAGTACAGACCATGCGCATTCGAGCACGCATTTTTATGCATCATCAAACAGAACACAAGCATTCGTCTCAACGTATTCGAGTTTTTATTGGTCCTTCAAGATCGATGAATACTTTTGGTGGGTGTCAATCAATGTTTTTTTTTTTTAAATTCCATGAAAAGTGTAGGAACATGAAACATTTTCCGTAGCTTTCGACTCCCACCACTCACATTACAAATATACAAACTCAGTAAAAGGACCCAGATAATCCCAAAAAATAAACTCAATGCAATACATACTTCTCATTTGCTAAATATAGCATCAGCTAAAAATAGCATTACTACTATATCCCAAACAATGGCTTCACATTTCTGTGATAAGCAAAAGCTCATACCTTCAAATGCACTTCTCCGAAAGGCTTCCACGGCCTCGCCGCCGGACCTCCGAGCCGATTACTGCCCCCATTCGCCTTCTTCATGTACCTCAGCGAGTTCTCTCCGATCACCCTCAATCCCTTCTCTCTCACCTGGCTCACCAAAATCTTGTCCGGTCCATGAACCTTGTAGTACGAAAACACGCCGTCTTCGAGCACAAACCACCGCGACCGCCACCCCTTCCCGTAGTTCACCCACTTGTACAAAATCCCAGCCAAGCTGCCGCACACGCCGCCGCCAAACACCTTCGAATCCCTAGCTTCGCTGATCGTATCCTCAACCTGGTGGCCCGCCGCAGCGGAAGCCCTGTCCGATTCGGTCCCGGCCGACGAGACCTGAGCCGAGTAGCTCGGCTTCGAGCCGTAGCTGACGTTCCGGATCGGAGCCTCCGAGCCTACCTGGCACTGACCCGACTGCTTCGCCACCACCGGGGTGCCCCGGTCCCGATCGATCGAAACCGGCGCAATGCAGCACAGCGGGTTCATCTTCAACCCCAATCAGACCATACAATCAGACAAATAACGAATCCGATCCTTTCAATCCTTATCCCATGCACATGCAGCGCCGATCACACAGCTCCGATTTGTATAAATGATCCGAAGCAAAAACGAACCGTTTCGGAAATGACATAAAATTCTCGGAGCTTCTGGTTCTAGAGAGAGAAAGAGAGAGTTATGAAGAGCTCTACTCACACAGATCCATTAAGACACTTCTGCTGCTGCTGCTGCTGCTGCTCAGTAATTACATATTTAAATAACTTAAATTAATTTAATTAACAGCTAAAATTAAAAAATGGCGTGATTAAAATAATTAATGGCGCGATTAAAATAATTAATGGCGCAATTAATGTAAATGCATGGGGTTTGGTTTATGGGTTTTTGGGTTGGGGAGGCATAATTGTGGGTGGAGGCAGAGAGGGGACAGCTAACGTGCGCGTTTGTGCGCAGGTGCTAGTGATTGCTGTTGTCCGGTGGGAATTATGAATCTCCCTCCTGAAATTACGGATCTACCCTTGTATGTTTGGCAGGTATAGTGAGTGGATGGGGATGTTTTGGATAATTCGGAGGCTTTTGAAAGCGACGAGTGAACGGACGGACCGGGGTGTCCGTGGAGGGAACGGGGGAGTGATCGGGTGGGCTGGAGAGCATCGTGGACGGTGGAGCTTCGGGGCAGTTGGCCAATCGATGTGCTTACCGCGAGTGGCCGTTGTTGACTTGCGATCAATATTTCAAATTTGGGTTGACTGGTTCGGCTGCCATCCGGTGGTGGCTCGGAGAAACTTTTCAATGCGGACAAAACACATAACGTTACACATTATATAAAAAGACATTTTTTTTTTCAATTGTATAATAAAGTGTATGTTATGGCATACTGTCTCTAGAGATGCCAAACCAATGAGAAAGGTGTAACTTCCTCAATTTTAACTGAATTAAAGCAATAATTTCTCAAACAAAAATTTATAACCATTAATCTCTTAATTTATCAAATCTTGTAAACTTTTTTCGACAATTTCGTCAAAATTTTCTTTAAAATACCACTCATTTTAACTTTTTGAAAAGCATAGAAAATGCGTTCCATAATGCCATATTATTTGATTGATCAGTGGATCCACTAACTAACTAATTGACAAAATTAAGGTAATGATTCGGTTTGCAGCACGATTAGACCTCAAAGACGACGACAATACAGTTTGTTGTTAGGAAAGGGGACAACTTGCAGCCACGTGGTTGGATGGTTGGGCCTTTGAGGCCCTCGTTCGAGGGTTTCAGGGTGGGCTATGGCTAGTGGGACCAAGGCCTGTACGAATTGCCATAGGTTGGCCCAGCCAACTCTAGCTTTGTCTTTGTTTTTTCAGCCTTATTTGTAAAATTACCTTCCTTGGAGGGACAAAATTAACTGCACCAGTCCCTAATAGGCACCCCTACCTAAAGCTCAAAACCACAATATATACAAGTAAACTTTTACGATATCATGTTGTATTCACTGTAACGTGAAATATTATAGTTTTAGATTTTATGTAGTACGTTGTGTGCTTTTTCGCTTTTACTTTCGAATTTGGAATATCGTCTTTTAATAGTGAAAATAAATTTACGGTTGAATTAATAGCTTGTTGATAAGTTCGTGTAAATAATTATTAATATGTGTCGAGAGAAAGAAGAAGAAAAAATCACCTTCTGTCGTTGGCTCTTGTTTTGGCCATGTGGTCGACGGCCACCTTTCGTAACAACCTTTCCTTTCTTGATTCCTTCCTTCTTCCGTTTTATTTTACTTTTGTCATTGGTGCCAAATTATCACCATTTAGTCGCTATGATACTAGTCTTTTAGCACACATACACATCCATCACAAGGTATTGGCTCTAGTTGACAGCTTCAATATTGATTTGGAGGTAAAAGGATCATCGCCGGATCCTTTTTCTGAGAATTCTGTGATCGTGTCTGTTCATCGTACATCATGCAGCCATAAATGATTTGAAATTTAAAATTTAAAATTTAATATAAATAGTACCTAACGAAAACTGACCGTACGATATACGATAAATGGACACAATCACAGAATCCTCTGAAAACTCAATAAAAGGATCCGCCGATGATCCTTTTCGGATTTGGAGATGCAAAGTGTGGAAGTTGTCGAATTGCATAGGTTAGGGTTTGGTCAATACAGTGCTATTGGTTTTTAGCCTGTACGGTGCTATGACTCACTTCGGAATGCGGAGAGGACGTGGGGGCGGCGATGCTATTTCGTTCTTTAGTTTTGATTCTGTTTTTTAATAATTTTCATAAACTTCATTGGTTCTGATTGTTTTCTTTAGGAAAGTTTTGCTCTTTTGAATTTTTGTGTTGTATATCTTTCGTATTGTGAAGAGGTGGAGCTGCAATAAGTTGAAGATGAAGATTCTCACTACTAGAGTAATCTACCACTTATAAGAAAGATATCAATTTTGTATGCACATTGCTCAAAACTAAACAATTCATATCAATAAAATTCACAATGATCCCTACAAAATGTCTCGAAAAATTTTTAACTTGCAAAAATTTGTCATACATTGCACTGATGCTATTTAGTGTTTGCATTCAGAAAATTCACGTGCACTCTAAATTTTTTATATTAAAAAATGCGAAATAAAAATTTTAGAATGTCAATACAACACCTACACATTAATACACAACTCAGTCCTATTATGATTGCAATAATTTTTGTTCACAACTTTAGAAGTTGGCCATAAAAAATCCAAGATCGTGAATTTTGATAATGTTAGGTAAATCAAATTTTTATAGGAAATTACAAACTAAATAATGTGCCACCGATATAAAAAGCACTTTAATCAACAATTAAATAATAATTCAATCTAAAAAATTATGTCATATAATTTATAGAGTTTGGTCTAAATAATTTACCCTAAAGTTTTTTAGAAAAACTAATGAAAATAGTTTGAAAACTTTGAGTTTTAATCAAAAAGACAAAAATGCGTTGTAAATGAATAGTTTCATGAGTTACTTTTTAAAATAAAAATATCATTTTCGTTAAAAGTGAACAGTATTAGAAATGTTTCGTTAAAATTCTGAATTTTTTTTTTCTTTTCACAAAATGAACGAAGTACAGTACAACTATACAGATATATAATCCACCGACAGTACCATTTCGCTCCACTACAACAATTCCACAGCCCCACGACTGGGTTCCGACCGGAGGCAAAATCTGACCCGTCGCTCCATCCCATCAGCGAACAAATCCAACGGCCCCAAACCAACGTTCTATTTCAGAACCAAACAACAAAACGTAACCAGCCAAAAAGAGAAGCCCCAAAAGAGAAAGCGAGTGGGGGGTCGACGTTGATTGATTGCCAATAAAAGCATCGAATCGGAGATAATTTGCCGAAGCTGCAACGATGATGATGCAGTCGACGACAGCTGCCGCCGTTGAAATCTTCAGCTTCTGCGTCCGTCACTGAAATGGGTGGGGCACCAATCGCAATCACCAACTGCCGCGAGCTACCGAGCTGTTCGTTGAGCCGCCGCTTTCGCTTCCGATCCAAGTCTGCGTCGCCATCATCAGCACCACCACCAGCTTCCACTTCGTGCTTTTCTTTCCCGCGCTCTTCAAAACTATGATCATTTGCCTCGCACCCTCTATTGGATCTCAGCTGCAGATCCACCTCCGTAATAATCAAAGCCAATACCAGTTTCAAGCTCTCTCATGGACCCGGCCTCTCGCCCAGCTGTAGTCATCGACAATGGAAGTGGGTACGTAATTAAGCTCGCAAACTGTTCGATGAAATGCCCCAATTGACTTTTCACTCTTTTTTTTTTTTTTTTTTCCGATTGAATTTCGGGTTGCACGTATTCGCCCCCACCTGTTTGTTAAAATTCCCAGGAGGATTTTGCTCTAATATGTGCATTTGCATCCATATTTTGTAGGTATACTAAGATGGGTTTCGCTGGAAATGTCGAGCCGTGTTACATTGTTCCGACTGTAGTTGCCTTAAATGAATCGTTTTTGAACCCGTCCAGAACCTCCTCCAAGGCCGGCTGGATAGCACAGCACAATGCTGGCGTGATGGCTGATCTTGATTTCTTTATAGGGGATGAGGCGCTGGAAAGATCTCGATCTAGTACGACTTACAATCTGAGCTATCCCATTCAACAGGGCCAGGTCGAGAATTGGGATTCAATGGAGCGGTTCTGGCAGCAATGTATATTTAACTACTTGCGTTGTGATCCTGAAGACCATTATTTTCTTTTAACTGAGAGTCCGCTTACTGCCCCGGAGAGCCGGGAGTATACGGGCGAAATCATGTTCGAAACTTTCAATGTTCCTGGCCTTTACATTGCCGTGAATTCAGTACTTGCTCTTGCAGCTGGTTACACTACCTCTAAGGTTGGTATTGAAAGTTCAAGATGTTTATTGTATTATTTCGAGTTATGAGATATGTGTTGCCCGAAGTGCTTAGTAATGTGTGTTATATCGATCGTTTCCTCTTTGATTGACCTACAATTTTCTTAGTGTGAGATGACAGGGGTTGTAGTGGATGTTGGAGATGGGGCAACTCACATTGTGCCTGTTGCAGAAGGTTATGTTATAGGGAGCAGCATCAAGTCGGTTCCTATTGCCGGGAAAGATGTCACTCTATTCGTCCAGCAGCTTATGCGGGTATGCTGTATTCCATTCCTTTTTTATTCTTATTACCTTTGTTGTCATCATGAAAAATGATTAGCTAGGGTTAGCGTTTGGAACCAGACAGTATTGCGTATGAACTTTGAAAAAAATCATCCATAATGCAATTACACAATATGGCTAATTAAGAGTACTTAAGGTTTACAGATAAAGTGTTTGTGAGCTAATGCTTCTTGCATTATATTCAGGAAAGAGGCGAGAATGTGCCACAAGAAGACTCCTTTGACGTAGCTCGCAGAGTGAAGGAAATGTATTGCTATACTAGTTCTGACATTGTCAAGGTGAACTTTACTTCCATGACCATAATAAGTTTTGAAGACCTTGGCACAAATTGGTGCAATTTTTCTTATACCTGTTGTAAATTGTTATGGGCGACTAAGTATATTGCAAGTTCACAACTACTCGTGTTACTTGGTTCATTTGTGGGAGTTTATATTCTATTTGGATATTGTTTTGATGACAAACTCTTGTTTCTCTAATGATTGCAGGAGTTTAATAAGCACGACAAAGAACCTTCCAAGTATATTAAGCAATGGAGAGGCATTAAGCCAAAGACAGGGGCGCCCTACTCTTGTGACATTGGCTATGAACGATTTTTGGGTCCAGAGGTTTATTTCCCCTCCTCCCTGAAACTTCCTTTTTTCTTTGCCTAGAAGGAAAATTGCTCCCCAATTTCTACAATCACTGCTTGTTATCTCTGCTAATCTGTCTCAAATTTTTTAACAGGTTTTCTTCAATCCTGAGATTTATAGCACAGACTTCACCACTCCCTTACCAGTTGTAATTGACAAGTGTATTCAGTCTGCTCCAATTGACACCAGGAGGTCTTTGTATAAGGTGAAGTAGGCCTTGGAAGAAGTTCATAAATGGGATGTGTTTTAATTGAATAAATAAGAATTAATATGCTGTATAGCTACAAGTTGGTTGTTGGACATTGTAACGATGTTCAGGATCTATTACTGAATGATCTTTGGACACTGGTTGAATATAGTCTCTTTATTTTTGCCTTAATATCTGAGTACCGTTTTCTACAACTTCATTTGACTGTACATACATTGGTTCGTAGTTGTTTTTAAACTATAGCACTAATTTCCTCCTATATTCATAGTCTGGTGCTTGAATTGTTTTAGCTCTAGGGTCCAGACCTAGTCCCATACAAATATTTTTATTCTTATGTAAAATACCAATGGTTATAGTACTATGATCTCATGTAATTAGTTATCTTCGTTCTTGTATTTAAGATTTCTTGATGCAATTTATTGATAATCATATTATTGTTACTGTTATTCTCAGAATATAGTGTTGTCTGGAGGTTCAACCATGTTCAAGGACTTCCATAGGAGGTTGCAACGGGATATAAAAAAGATTGTGGATGCCCGACTTCTTGCATCTGAAACTCGAGTTGGCGGTGAAGTAAAAGTAAGCATTTTAATATTAAATGTGTGTGCAACGTGTATTTGTCTATAAACTTGTTTACATGTGCAGTATATTTACAATACATGAGTTTGATTTTTATTTTCTTATGGGCATTCAGTCACAGCCAGTGGAAGTGAATGTGGTTAGCCATCCCATCCAGAGATTTGCAGTTTGGTTTGGAGGCTCTGTACTTGCATCCACACCTGAATTCTTTGCAGTATGAATTTCTTCTTCTAATCTGTGGGAATGACGATTATGAATTTCCTTCCATCTCATATTACACTTTGATCTATATGTTGGACCTATTTTAGTAACTTTCGTATCTCCCTTGAGTTTCCCTTGGATTTATTTATCTAATTATGTGCACCCATTACCATCTCAGATTTGAAAACGTTTTTGTTAATGTACGCAGCCAATCACATTATTTCTCTGTGACTGTTTCCCCACATATTGAAACCGTCAAATAATCTTCATTTTGTGATGGGGCTTGAGGCTTAATCAATGTTTTGGCGATGGGGTTGTAACAAGAAACAATTTTGTTGTTCCTACCTATCATAGCTTTTCCAGTTACAGGGTTTTCCGATCTGTCCCTTCTAATACATTTTCTATGATACCTTGAGTCAAGTTATTCAACCTTCGAATGGCATCAAGGGGAACTTAACTGATCATGTAGGATGAGACCTCCTCCTCTCCAAAATCACACAAAGAATCGAATTTGATTTTTATAACAACCTCAGCATTTGATACTGAGCTTTCTCATTCTTTCATGTTTATATTTAAAACTGTGGAACTATCATTCTTCTGTTGCTAAATTCTTATTGTATACTGAGAAGTTTCTATTGGGACAGGCTTGCCATACAAAAGAAGAGTATGAGGAATACGGCGCAAGCATATGCAGAACAAATCCTGTTTTCAAGGGTATGTATTGATGCAAATATCGATTTTGGCTGGATCACTTGCTGGCAATTCCTGATAAAAATGGTATTCCCCGTCAATTCCACCTCCTACACGCTCAGTAATTTTACTTCCTGAATCTGCCTGGTCAGATCTGTACGCATGTGCTGCTAGGGGCAGTGTAAAATATAGTTTCTCAGTTGTTAATTTTGTAAGAGAAATTTCATTAGGAGGCAATAGGTCTCCTAAAAGCAGATAGGAAAATAGTCTGCAGTGTTTTTTAGTCCGAGTAGCCCCCTGAAGGATCAGACGAGAATCGTGATGCGGGTAGACATGAACCTGCCTGAAATATGCAGTTTTGATGTTCAGCTTAGATAGATAGAGTTTGCTTAAGATTGTTACACTCTAGTACATTTCCGGTAGGTAGTTCGATTCTTTCGGATTGGATTGGATTGGATTGGATTGGATTGTTGTAGCACAATAATTTCTAATTTGAGTCAAGTATATTTCTATTTCAAGACATTTGTTACAGGTCCTATCGCATAATTCAGTTAAGATATCGTTACTTTGAGATTTCAATTGTACGTAAATATTTTTTTTTCGGAGAATCGAATTTACTGGTGTGACATTTTAAAGACAAGATATTGCAGAAGATGCATGTAACTTCTGGAATACCATATGGGATGCGACTCCATAGTGTCCTTTCTTCTTATAGTCCTGCTTCATGAACAAGGAAGGACAATTGGAGGTAAGACATTAAGACGACTTGATAGGAGTTGATAAAATGTCATTTGCATTCACTCCAAGTTATCCGCATATCACTCTCTCCACTCTCCATTCTAATAGAAGCGTTGTTATTAAATGTGCTTTTTTTTTTTTTTTTAATTTTATAAACGATAGAATAATCTACATTAAACTATAAGAATGTCAATTGGAACAGGGAACCTCAATAGCAAGGACGATTGCTTTTAATCAATTGAGCTACAAATTACTTGCATAATTGAAACCGCTTTTAAATAAAATTATTGTATAAAAAACATTTTGAAAGAAATAAAATAAGCATGAGCATTTTGACATATTATGGCTCTTTTTGAAAATGCTTTTAAAACGGCTGAAAAACACTTCTGGTTAAATTATTTAAGGACCAATCCTGAATAAAAACGAAAGTTGCACTTTAATTGTTATTGAAACATAAAAACATTTTCTGTAAAAACACTTTCAGTCATTTTAAAGCACTTCCAAATGAGTCCCCTAATTTGTTGGCCAAATAAGAAAAAAAATCGCAACTTTTTAGTATAACAAAAGAAAAAAAATGGGTAAATTACATTTTACCCTTTAGGTTTGAGGTCGATTTCAATTTCTTACAATATCTTTAAAATATTTTAATTTCATACATTTAATTATCATTTTATTTCAATTTCATACATCCATTAAAAAATTTGTTAAGTGATGACGTGGCAAATATTGGATCCACATTTATGATAATGTGGCTGCCAAATTTGTATCACGTGACAAAAAAATAATTTTTTATGCGTTTTAAATATTAGTTCCCCGAGCCTTTCCTTTCCCTGCAACCCAAACACCCCACTTACCCCCCCCCAACTCCCACCCCACCCGACCTAGGGATGGGCAAATAGCCATTTAAATGGATAACCGTTTAGATAAATAAACGGTTATGGGTACCTGTAAAATTTAAATTAGTGGTTATGGGTATTAACTGCGGTTATAAACGGGTAACCGTTTACCCATTTATTTTATATATGTAAAATTAACACAAACTATGTTCCCTATTGGACAAAACTTAGATCAATGCTATTGACTATAGTGCATGATTTCTGTAGCTAATATAATATAACTTTCCTTAACTACTTTAAATTTCATGGTCCATTATATATATTATGTTAATACTTTACATTTCGAGTTAAATAACCCAATAATACTATCTTTTAACAATTTTCGTAACCTAAGAATACTTAGCAAAATTTTATATTACCTTCACTATTAACAGTTAAAACTATCGTCTGTAAACTATTATTTCAATTACTGAAATGGTATAACGACTTTAAAAAAAATATAAAATGCGAAAATGTACGATGAATGTACCTATAATGGTGTTTAATTGTTAGAAAAAAATTATGACAAATTTTTCTTTTTAAAATTTTAAGTTGTTAAAAAAACATATAGACAAGTGAAAAATAAGTAAATGGTAAAAAAGAAGGGATAAACGGGTTAAAAAATGATGAATGGATAAATGAGTACTAAACGGTTACAATTAAATAAGTACGCGATTAACAGTTTAGACAATTATCTAACAGTAAACGGCTATACGAGTATAAAAGGTTATAAATAAATAATCTCCGCCCGTCGTAACAGTTGCCCTCCCTAGTCCCACCCCACCTCCCTCTCCTCCACTCTCTTCACCTCCCTCCCCATCCAAAAACCCACCCCGAGAGGTTCTGTCAGATGAGGATCATCTCCCCTTGGAGTCGGTCTTGTCAATGATCTCGAGGTAGAGGAGGAGGAGCTTTTGGACGGTGTGGTCCTCGGACGGGAGGACGTAAGGGATAATGGTGATGAAGAGGTGGGGGTGCGGGTGCCCTTGTCGAAGTGGACCAGGAGTGTGCAGGACTTCTCCGTTGGGGATCCAAACTTGGGATTGGATCTCGGCGGATCCGAAACGGGGAAAGTCGGATCTGATCTGAATCGGAGAAATGTGGAGGAGGATGAGATTTGGGCGTTTATTTGGATGGGATGGGAGGTGAAGAGAGTGGAGGAGATGGAGGTGGGGTGGGGTGGGGGTTGCGGGGGAAGTGGGGTGTTTGGGTTGCAGGGAAGGGAAGGGCTTGAGAACTGGGGAAGATGATGGTTGCTGTTGTTGTCTGTTTGTTTCTATTTTTATTTTTTTAAGAGTAAATTATTATAATATTTAAAATGTATACAAATTTTTTTTTTTTGCCACGACACAAATTTGACAGTAATGTCGGTACAAATGTGAATCTTATATTTATCACGTCATAACTTAACAGTTTACTTAAAGAATTTTCTAACAGACGTATAAAATTAAAATAAAATAATAAGTAAATGTATAAAATTAAAATGTTTTAAAAATATTATAAAAAATTAAAATCGACCATAAATATAAAAAATAAAATATAATTTACTCAAAAAAATTCAGCATGGATTCAAACTCTTAATATCTATTTAATTTAACAAATTTATTGTTTAATAACCACAAAAATAAAAAAACAAAAAAACAATAACAAAAAAGAAAAAAGATAAAACTAAAAAAAAAAATTACAATTGAGAATTAACAGGAATTTACAGACCACCAAAAGAGAAGAAGGTAGAAACTTTGACTCGATCGAATGGAATGCGTGTAAGGTATCACTGTGTGTGGATATTGCGTAGAAAATAAATATTAAAAATCTAAACACATATAGAAAGAAAGAGAATCGCTTAGTTGATGTTCGTTGATATTGATGAGAAGACGCTGCTGCTGCTGCTGCTGCTGCGAGTCTGTTGGACGCTTCGGTACTAGTAGCTTAGCCTGAGAGAGATATCATCCGTAAGACAACAACAACATCCTCTGCAAATCGAACATGTTCGAATCTCCTCGTCCCATGAATCTTTGTTTCCATTTTCTCCTATGCATTGTCTGTTAAATCTCGTTAAGCTAAGTGTTGTTATAAGGTCAAATCTCGGTGGGTGCTTGTGTTTTCTGTTTCTTCCGTCAGATTTGCAATTCCATCTCTTTCCTGCGATTCTGTGAACCGCGCGTGCTTGGGTTAATCTGATATTTAATTAATGTAATTATCCTGTGATTTGTCAAGTGGATTATGGTATTTCTGATTTGGGTTTTGATTTATCTTTTTCCCAGCAATTTTATGAGATGGGTAATTGGTGGGCGGTGGACATTTTGTTGCTGCTGTTGTTTTCTTTAGATCACGTTATTGTCTTTTTGTCGTCTATGATGATCGAAGTTATGCTCTTTTGAATTTGATTAGTTGATGATGGAAGATGGGCTGTTTTGTATTTCATTAGTTGCTAAATATGTTGTTACAACTTCCTTGTATCCTCATAGTTTCATAGTTTTTGCCTCGTTTTCATGCTGTATATCCGAGGTAGAAAACCGATTTGGATTTTCGGGTCCTCTTCTTACTTTCTGTGGTTTACTTATGTTTGTATTCAGATCTGTATCTTTTGATATTTCTGGTTTGTAGTAGGAGACGGGTCTAAGAACGGTTCTTTTTCTTGGTTATGTATTATATAGGTAGAGATAGAGATTGGTCAACTCCACGTCGAGTATATATTAGTTGGCTTAGATGGATCCGATGGGTGATGAGCAAATAGATTATGAAGATGAGGAATATGGTGGGTCTCAGAAGCTTCAGTATCAGGGAAGTGGAGCCATATCTGCGCTTGCAGATGAAGAGCCGATGGTAGAAGATGATGAGTACGACGATCTCTATAATGATGTTAATGTTGGAGAGGGTTTCATGCAGATGCACCGATCTGAGCCACCAGTGCCACCTGGTGGCGTTGACAATGGAGGACTCCAAGCACAGAAAACTAATGTTCCTGAATCAAGAGCTCAAGCTGGTGTCTCTCAGGACCTGAAAATTCCTGGGGTTTCAGTTCAAGGGAAGTATTCTGGTGCTGGAGCCCAGTTTCCAGAACAGAATCAGCCACTAGTGGTGAAGGAGCCAGAACTGGGATCCACAGGTTATGTGGGTGGGGCTTCTGGATCACAGAAGGGGAGGGTTATGGAGATGACTCATGATACTCAAGTCAGACAATTGGGGTTTCAGGGGTCAACAACTATACCCCCAAATGTCGGTATTGATTCTTCTGATATTACCGGAAAAGGTAATAGTGAGTTTATTCCGTCACTGAATCCTGGCACTGCTGGTCCTCCGGGAGCTGCACAGATACCGACTAATCAAATGAGTATCAAGATAAATGCTAATCGTCCAATGGTTAATGAAAACCAAATCCGGCCACCAATTGAGAATGGTTCGGCTATGCTGTTTGTGGGAGAACTACATTGGTGGACAACTGATGCTGAGATCGAAGGTGTTTTGTCTCAGTATGGAAGGGTCAAGGAAATTAAGTTTTTTGACGAGAGGGCCAGTGGTAAGTCCAAAGGGTATTGTCAGGTTGAGTTTCATGATCCGGCTGCTGCGACTGCATGCAAAGAGGGAATGGATGGTTATGTTTTCAACGGGAGAGCTTGTGTTGTAGCTTTTGCTTCTCCGCAGACCTTGAAACAGATGGGAGCTTCTTATTTGAGCAAATCACAAGGCCAGGCTCAGGCTCAGCAACCAGGAAGAAGGCCCATGAATGATGGTGTTGGGAGGGGGGCAGGTGTGAATTTTCAAGCAGGAGACACAGGAGGGAGGAATTTTGGAAGGGGTGGATGGGGACGAGGTGGACAGGGAGGAAGAGGTCCTGGAGGTGGAGGACCAATGAGGGGAAGAGGAGGGGCCATTGGTGTGAAGAATATGGTTGGGAATCCTGCTGGTGTTGGAACTGGTGCTAATGGAGGAGGCTATGGACAGGGCCTCGGAGGTCCTGGATTTGGTGGTCCTGTAGGAATGATGAATCCACAGGGTATGATGGGTTCTGGATTTGATCCAACATATATGGGTCGAGGAGGCGGTTATGGAGGGTTTCCAGGTCCTGCCTTTCCGGGAATGCTTCCTCAATTTCCTGGTGTTAATACAATGGGACTTGCCGGGGTGGCTCCTCATGTAAACCCAGCTTTCTTTGGCAGGGGAATGGCAGCTAATGGGATGGGGATGATGGGTTCTTCTGGAATGGAGGGACATCATGCAGGGATGTGGAATGACCCAAGCATGGGGGCCTGGGGAGGAGAAGAACATGGTCGAAGAACTAGGGAGTCAAGTTATGGTGGTGATGATAATGCTTCTGAGTATGGATATGGTGACACAAATAATGAGAAAGGAGCAAGGTCAAGTGCTGCCTCGAGGGAAAGAGAACGGGGATCTGAGCGTGACTGGTCAGGAAACTCTGAGAGGAGGCATCGTGATGGTAGAGAACAAGACTATGAAAGGTCTGAAAGGGGGGAGCACAGGGAGCATCGTTACAAGGAAGAAAAAGATAGTTATCGAGACCATCGGCAGAGAGATCGTGACGGGGTTTATGAGGATGACTGGGACAGAGGTCAGTCTTCTTCAAGACCTCGTAGTCGTAGCAGGTCCAAAGCAGTGCCAGAGGATGACCATCGGTCTAGATCAAGGGATGTTGATTATAAGAGGAGACGGTTGCCATCTGAGTGACAGAGTTAGATCGTTACCTTCTATGGCAGGTCTTTGAGAGACTGCAGAATATAAATTCTGACTATTACTATATGTAGCTTTTGATACGTACAGTGAATCTGCATTCTTCCTCTGGGCTTCACTGGGCCTACTGCCTACCGATAAGCGTGGTTTCTTGAAGGAGAAGTAAGTTCTACCAGTGTGCATAGGAGGGAAGGATCAGTTCCCCCTTTGCTTTATTATACTGCTTTCCACAGAACATTTAGCTGTCACTATTAATATTTGTGTGCTTAAAAACAATTAGTAACTTTTAGTAGCATGCCGATGAAGATATAGCTGTGGGGTTTGGCTACTCATTTCCTGCAGTAGTATCTTCTTGGTTTAATAACTATGCTACCTAATTTCTTCAAGACAATTGCTTTATTGGGTTTGTGATATTATAGATTGAAAACTTCTTGTGCTCTATGTGATTGTGGGAGTTCTTCTCTTTCTATATTATATCTTGAGTAAATAGCATGAGAAAGATGTTGGCATGATTGGTATGTTGTTACGGATAGCTTTGACCTGAAATCAGAAAAAATAATTGGGGAGGGACTCACTTGATGTCATTGTTGTCTAATGTGTCTCATACCTATAGGGAAGTTAATTACACAATGGATTGGATACCGTTAACTTTGGTTGCTGCGTTCTTTTTCCCTTTCTTGCTCTTATTATTATTCTTAAGTGGCCGTTATAGATTATGAGGTGGTGTCTTGAAAGTTATTTTATTTGATGTCTATTGACATGCGGGTTTTCTTTCAATCATCATATCCAGGGAGTAGAGTGGGCAACTCCTTTTCATTATTGAATCAGCCTGTGCTGGTCACATGGCGGAAGATGTGTTTTATGGATGCGTTGCCAACTGTGCAAAAGAAAAGAATGTTCTCGAACTAGTGAAATATTTAATGGAGACTTGTCATTGTGCATGTAACAACTGACTGTCTGTGAGTAATCGTAGACTTCTTGTATTAGGTACACATGTAATGCCCTCTTTTTTTGTTTCTATGACTGTATTAGGATTTTAGGCTTAGCATTGAGCTTGTAAAAGTCTTGTACATTGTGCTTAGTTGTACATATTCAGTGTGTTGTAACTGTCGTTGCCTGCTCTATGCACTATAGGGAGTTAGGATTGAGCCATTGATACGATGTAACAAGAAGCCACCGTGCTAAATTGTAATTAGTCAGTGAGATTTGTACAAGCCAGTTTCTGCTGAAGCCACTTCCTGTAAAGAATCTTACTTTTTCTGTATTATATGTAACTGTGAGTAGTTTGGGGTTAGGGGCCGTGAGTTGCAAGTTAGTGCTGCATTGTAAATGAGTTGGAACGGAAACAGTTGTTTAGACTAGGGTTTGTTTTTCTCTCCAGGGAGACATATTCTGTGCTCCTTGTGTACATTTTTTGGACGTAGTTTTGTAATTCTCATCATAGATTTCATGTCATCTATTTCTCAACAATGTATTGCTTAGTGAGGTTGTCTGAAATGGTTGTTTAGACAAGTTGTATGGTTTCTCAACAATGTATTTTAGAAATTTGGTGTATTGTCATGTTTAGTGCATGAGAAGCTGCATCGTTTTTGAGGGAGGCGTTCACTGGAAATGCTTTGCTTTACATGTCTTCCTGCCGGCAGTATTGAAGGATTGTGCTTTGTTTGAATTACCATCATATAATCTGTTGTTGTATCTTCATTTTTCTCTCCTCTGTTTTTTCGTATTCAGTTTCTGTGTTAGTATAAAGTAACTGTGCATGTACTGTCCTGCCGTTGTTTGAGTTCTGCCCTTGTAATTGTCGTGTTAAGCTTCGTAGTTGCCTATTCTGTATGAAGTAACTGAAACTCTAGGTGCAATTCACAGTTGGTGGAATAATTTTCACGAGGCAAGCGGAAAGGCGCTTTTGTTTTCTTTTTGGTTTCAGTCTTTTGAGCTCTGTAGTTTTTATCTTGAAGCTCTGTTTGTCAGTAATCAATTGTTGAGGGCATTCGTGTCGGTTTTTCTGTTGCATCGTAGTTCTTAGCTGCAACTGTCAACTCACAGATCGTCTTTCATTTCTCTGGAATCTCTGCCGTTTTAGAACTGCTTGGTTATGTTTATTTGAATCTGCGAATGGTTTTTGCTTATGTTTAATCGTAGTACGTAGGAGCGTGCGAGTGACAGCGGTAGACAGGGAGTTCTGGTTTGCATGTTTTGTTAGTTTCTCTCCAGTGCCTCGATGGCTATCGTTGTTCTGTTATTTCTGGGATTTCTATTACGAATCTTGTGGAATTTTTTAGCAGCTGGTTAGATTATTACCTAGGCTGTGCAGTTTAAAACCAGATTCTGCATCAAGGCACTTTATCTTCTAGTTGAATTGCTGTAACGAATTATACACCCCTGAGTCCCAATAGATCGTCTTCGATTGAGAAGAACTTTCATGCAACCGTAATATATATCTTCTTGCAGTTAAGATGGATTAGTCGGGTATATATCGATTAACAAGTAAAATTACAACACAAACGAATGACGTTTTAATTTGTAACGACGAAAATATTTTGTTCGATTACGTATGTACGAGCATCCGCTACGCTCACTAAACATACGGCCAACGATTTTAGCGATGCTTCGTTTATTCAAATTTAGGCTCACTCTGAACCTCGTTTGTTTCCATTATTCATGATAATATCGAGCACAAACGTTTGCATGGGAATTATACACTATGCATGCATGCACGGAGCTTAGAACAAGAAGGAGGCGGCGACGCCAGCGGCAACAGCTACTCCCGCGGAGAGCTGTCCAGCGGTGGCAGCGCTAGGATTAGGACCCTCGGCATTACCACTGGCAATGGAGCCGAAAGCTGAATCAGAGACAGGTCCACCAACAGAGCCGGCGGTAACGCTGTCGGCACCACCAGGAGAAAGAGCCTCGGAAGCACCAGCACCGGAGCCACCAATGGCACCGCCAGGAGAAGGAGCCTCGGAAGCACCATTACCGGAGCCACCAACGGCAATGTTTCCCACATCGTTATTGTCAGGGACTAGTTCGGCCGAGGGCACACCAGCGAAGGTTAGGAGGTCGGGTTTGGTGGCGGCGGCGGGGCTGGGGGCGTCGGAAGCGAAAGCCAAACCCACGGTGACCAACAGAAGAAGAGCAACAACAACTTGTTGGCGTGCCATTTTGTATGATTAAAAGGGTAAAGGGTTAATTATGCGCGCAGTTGGTTCTCGTTGGTGGGTTTGAGAACACTGCAGGCTAATGGAAAGAGGCGGTGGGTGGTGGTGGGGTTGGGGGAGAAGTGGGTATATATAGGAATTATTGGGAGGAGATTGGCGGGCGTGGAGGGCGTTGCGGAGTAGAGCTAGGAAAGCCGTCAGTGGCACCGTGGCGCGCAGTTTGTTAGTTGCTGCCGTTATTTTTGGTTGGAAAAATCTTTTGTGAATCGAGATATTTATCGATTTGTTCCCGAACTTGTATAGGGCTGTCAATATCTTTTTTGAATTTTAATTTTAGTTAATAAGCCTTTATAATAAGCCAATTTCTCACTCTGGAACTTTAACCGATTACCTCATAAACTTTTATAAATAGGCAATTTACACCTATCGTTGTATCTTAAAATTTCTCAATTCTTTTTGTCCCATAAAAATTTAAAATCTAGCATCAGATGAGAGAAATTGGCTATTTAATAAAAGTTCAGAGGAGTCAACTAAAATTAAGTTGAAGAAGAAAATTGACTAATTATAAAAAGTTTCGAATAATAATCAGCTAAAATTAAAGTTTAGATGAAAATTGACAATTATATACAAGTTATGCTGCAAATCTACATATACGTCTGTGAATTCCCTCAAATATACCAAAAAGAAAAAAGAGTGGGCCAAAAAACTAATCAGGGCCGAAGCCCAAATAGTGTTTGTAAAGCCCATAAGTAACAACATCCAGAGGGCTTCCCACTTCAAACAGTCAAAATCTCAAACCGCAAACCCTACAAGCAGATGCTTTAAACAGAGGCGAAGGTCCTCGACATAAACGGAAGAGGGAAAAGCAGTGAGGGTTTTAGAGGAACAACCGAACAAGTGAATCGGATTTGGTAAGAGAGTGGTGGTGCAGCAATGGCGTTGGCGTTCGACGAGTACGGGCGTCCGTTCATAATACTGAGGGAGCAGGAGCAGAAGTCTCGATTGCGCGGCCTCGATGCTCAGAAGGCCAACATTTCTGCCGGCAAGGCCGTCGCTCGCATCCTCCGGACCTCCCTCGGACCCAAGGGCATGGACAAGATGCTCCAGAGCCCCGATGGCGAAATCACTGTTAGTAAGTATCTGTCCTCTCTCTCTCTCTCTCTCTCTCTCTCCCCCCCCCTTACTCGCACAGAATGTGAAGCTTTTGTTTCTGCTTGATTCGCAATTTCTGGTTGGTTTTTTTATTTGGGTGTGGATCTATGTGTTTGTCTTTGTCTGTTCATTGTGATTTGGGTTCATTTCCCTTCATTTTCGGCGTCTGGTATGACCTTTTCACTCTGAAATTGCTAATCTTGAAGTTTATATGCTTTTCTTAGCAATGGGTTAGTGTGCGTTTTACCTGATTGTTGGATTAATCCCAGTCCGCTTTTTATTTTTCCCATTTTCGTGCCCGTTTGGTTATAATTGTACCTGCCCTGTAGTGTGAACATGGCCATTTTGGGTGGAAGCACCCACTTATCTGGAATATAGTCTTTATAATCTTGGCTTTGAGATAAACTTTGTGTTAAATTACCTTTCTTTTGCGTATTTCAGCAAATGATGGTGCAACGATTCTGGAGCAGATGGACGTTGACAATCAGATTGCGAAGCTGATGGTTGAACTATCCCAGAGCCAGGACTATGAAATTGGTGATGGGACAACTGGAGTTGTTGTGTTGGCTGGTGCACTTCTAGAGCACGCTGAGCGGCTGTTGGAGCGCGGTATTCACCCCATACGCGTTGCAGAGGGATACGAAATGGCATCTAGAATAGCTTTCGACCATTTACAGCATATATCACACAAATTTGAATTTGACCTGGGTAATATAGAGCCTCTGGTTGGAACTTGCATGACCACGTTATCGTCCAAGATGTAAGTGAAACTTCGAGATTTACTTTTCACTTATGTGCGTTGCTGCAGTCTAGTCATAATTATGATAGTAAGTTTACTTCACTACTTTGCTATACGATGGTTTTTGTCATCATAATATAATGGATAATTGTATAATCTAGTAAAAGCTCACGCTTTCTTTTTGACGAGTTGGATAATTTTTGTGATTTATTGTAATGGTGATGTTATTCTTCTGCTCCCTGTCTGCGTTTGCAAATTTTTAATAGATTGTTGCGTTAAAGTGTCTTCTATTGTCATTCCATTATTGGCTTGAATTTAAAATTTTCTTGTTCATTTTGAAGTGTGAACCGGTGCAAGCGTGACCTTGCTGAGATTGCTGTGAAAGCAGTTATGGCTGTTGCAGATTTAGAGAGGAAGGATGTGAACCTAGATTTGATAAAAGTAGAGGGGAAAGTTGGGGGTAAGTTGGAAGATACTGAGCTGGTATATGGTATTCTTATTGAAAAGGAAATGAGCCATCCACAAATGCCAAAGCATATTGAAGATGCAAAAATTGCTATCTTGACTTGTCCCTTTGAGCCACCAAAGCCAAAGACAAAACATAAGGTTGATATTGATACAGTGGAGAAGTTTCAGACTCTACGTTTGCAAGAACAGAAGTACTTTGATGACATGGTCCAAAAATGCAAGGTCAGATTGCATCCCCTACTTCCATAATGTTATCGCTATTAAAGAAATTCTGAAATTCATGGCTACAATTTGGTTATCTTGGTATTAAGGATGCCTTTCTGTTACTATGTCATCTGGGTACTTATGGATAATCATTGGTTGCAGGATGTCGGTGCTACCTTGGTCATCTGTCAATGGGGATTTGATGATGAAGCAAATCACCTGTTGATGCACAGGAACTTGCCTGCTGTCAGATGGGTTGGTGGTGTGGAGTTGGAACTAATTGCAATAGCTACTGGTATGCCTTATTTTGAAGACTTTATAGAACTTGAGATTTGGTATATAATTTTTAGCAGTCTTTGGATTTTATACTATTTTGTCATCATTCTCCACCAAAAAAATGATGTCTTTATTTATTTGTAGGAGGAAGAATTGTGCCCAGGTTCCAAGAATTGACACCCGAGAAGTTAGGAAAGGTATAGCTCTTTAAGTATATTGTTTGCTATTTAATTATAATTAGCAAGCAATGTTTCATAACAAGTAGTTATTTTTCCAACATATTTTTTAATTTTTCTTGATTGATATCTGTTTGTCCATATACATTCCATTCTTGTAAACATAATAGCCCTAACTTGTGGTTTTTTTTCTTTCACTAGGCTGGTATAGTTCGCGAAAAATCATTTGGCACAACTAAAGATCGCATGCTGTACATTGAACACTGTGCAAATTCAAAGGCTGTGACCATATTTATCCGTGGTGGTAGGTTTCTTTACTTGTATCTTCCCTGGTACATCCAAAGTGACTCGGCATGTCGCTTAAGTGAAAATGATGTCAATAAGATTAGGTAGCGTCAACTGATGAAATGAATGTTGTGTATGGTTAGCAGATTTTGCAACCTTTCAACTAGCTTGCCTTTTCTGTGATTATGTTTATCCTTCAATCCTAATTTAGAGTTCTTCTAAGAGGTTTGGGTATTCTTTTGACTCATTAGGTAACAAAATGATGATAGAGGAGACTAAGCGCAGCATCCACGATGCCCTCTGTGTTGCTAGGAATCTCATCCGCAACAATTCTATTGTCTACGGTGGTGGATCAGCAGAGATATCTTGCTCCGTTGCTGTAGAGGCAGCAGCAGATCGATACCCAGGAGTTGAGCAAGTATGAAGATAGTCTCCTCCCTCTTTTCTTTGCACTTTTATAAAAGTATTAAGTAAAATGTTATAATCAAATCTTCCTTTTCTCCACAGTATGCCATTAGAGCATTTGCAGATGCTTTGGATGCTGTCCCTATGGCACTTGCAGAGAATAGTGGCCTTCAACCCATCGAAACGCTTTCTGCAGTGAAGGCCGAGCAGATTAAGGTAAATGAAGCATGATAGCCAATCTATTCTTGACTCTCTCTCTCTCTGTATGGTTTGTGATTCTGAATTTTGATCATCAATGTGAATTGTTAATGCAGGAGAACATTCCCTACTACGGAATAGACTGCAACGATGTTGGCACGAATGATATGCGCAAACAGAATGTCTTCGAGACTTTGATTGGGAAGCAGCAGCAAATCTTATTGGCAACACAGGTGGTGAAGATGATACTAAAAATCGATGATGTTATTTCCCCTTCTGATTACTAGTTTGTTTTACCTGGGGATGAATTTCTGTAATTTTGCTTGATTCAGAATTTTGAATGACTCTTAAGAACATACTGTACGCTTGTGGAAACTTGTTTGTAGAATTTGGAGTGGTTTGTAGCATGATCACTCTTCTTTCCCTTTGTTTAATTGGTGGGAGGTAGGCCAAGTGATTGGTGAGGGATTGGAAGAAATTGGCATCAACTAGCATCACTTCAGCTATTTGCGGCAATCATAACGGATAAGTTTCCTTCACGATCAATCCATTAATTCCTCCCGTTTGGAAGAATTTTGGAACTTACCTTTGTTTTTCACTTTCATTCTATCCAATTCTAGCCACCGAACGTGGTCATAGAGTAATTCCGGAACAAGGTGCCACATCTGAGTAGCGAGCTTGAGCTGGCCGTTATATAATCAAGTAACTTGGTTTGAAGAAACTCTCGATGTAAATTTTGATATTCTTTTTGAGGAATATTTGAGACGCGACGTACTTTTTCTCTCAGTCCAGGTTGAAATTCTCGGCAATGTTTTTATCGAGGCTCATTATTAGTTATACGTATTCCTTCTTCATCAATCAATATCGTACTTTAACACACACACAAAAATGAAAAAAATGCTTTCTTATTTTCTAGCTCCTTGTCTATTTTGTAAATCCACCTCAATGTCAGTCATGAAATTTGGAAAAATAACCAAAATTTGGGTCCCATACTGAATTATAACCACTCTTTTAAATTTATGATAATTATAACCAAATTTTGATATATAAATACTAATATACCCATAATGACTAAAAACATACAATGATTAGATATTTTCTCTAGTCGAGTTGAACCCGGTGGCCAAAAATAACGTCAGCGGCGAAGTTATTGTTAGCGACGAAAGGGTTGTCATCAATGCGAAGAACACCTTAAAATAACAAACTAAGTCTAAGAAGGAACTTTGCTTTGGCTTGCTGCATGTCGATCTTATTGGAATTTTTGTAATCAAAATAAGAAATAAATAATTAAGATTTAAGAACAAGTAGTCTTGATTGGGACTCTCACTATAATGTTTGCACAGATTGGGTTGGATGAAGCTTAAGCTTGTTTTTGATACTAGAATTCACTACACCATTGATATTAATTTGGTGATGCAAATGTTGTTAACGAATGAATAGGTGCAAAAGGGGTGGGCGATGACGAAGGAAGGGTATCTGTAGCAAAGAAAATCCACCATAAAGAGGGAAAATGGATCGGTTGTCGTTGGCCAGTTTGAGAGTCCACCTCCACCTGATTTTGTGGTCTCGGGTCTCTCCGGCTTGGGGGCATTTCTGCTAATAAGAAAAGGAAAGGGATGAGAGAGGATAATTAATGTTTTAATTCAAGGGTATTCTTGAAATTTCACATGGAAATTTGGATAAATTTATAAAAATTGTAAAAGATAGGCTAAAATTCATTTTATGGTACAAAAAGTGGCTAATTATAAAAAATTCCCATGCCAGTCGATAGAAAAGATGCCATCGTACTCGAGATTTTTCAGCCTTCCCAATTGTGCATGTTGCTCTCAATGTCGAATGATGAAATCATTTCAAATGTGAAAACTTGGGACTTGAGATTTTGTCTTCATAGCAAATTTTGCAACTCTTAGATAATAAAGATCCAATCTTTCCATGTGTAGCTTCTAAGATTTATATCTGCATCTGGTATGCCCAATGGTTCTGATGGCTAAAAAGGGTAACTTGAATATAAACACAGTGCAGAAATTAAAGAAGGAAGGGAAGAAGAATTCGAGGAAAATGAGGAAACTTTCATTCAATCATTTGTAAGTTCCTTCAGCTCAGTTTATTACAATATATATACTCCTCCTAAAAGTAACCCTAGCTATATGGACCTCCAAGTAGGGCTAATGCAGGCCTCAGCGAGAGAATAAGAAGTATCGGGCTCGGCCTCGAGAAGCTGGGCTCAACAACTCCTCCCCTCTTAAGAACATGCATGTCCTCAGGCTGTGAAGTCGGGGTAACGGGCCAAGATGTCGTCCGCTTCTTCCCAAGTGGCATCGTCGGTAGGTAGGCCAGCCCATTTGATCAACCATTTTGTAACCGCTCGGTTTTTCTTCTTGAACATGCCACGGTCCATCACCTTTTCTGGGTGCCATTGCAGAGTTTCAGTGGAGTCAATGGGAGGCAAGTCAGGGAGTGGAGAAGAAGCACTTCCGAGTTTTGGTTTGAGGAGGGATACGTGGAAGACGGGGTGGATCTTGGAGTCTGGAGGCAAGTGAAGTTGATATGCTACTGAGCCAATGCGCTTTGTTATCTGGAATGGTTCGTAGAACTTGGGAGCTAGCTTGCGTTTTGTTCGAGTAGAGACCGAGTGCTGGCGGTATGGTTGAAGTTTCAAGTAAACCCAGTCGCCGCCATCAAACTCCCGCTCAGTTCTCTTGGTATCATAAACTTGTTTCATCCTGTTCTGGGCAAGCTGCAGGTTGGCGCGCAAGAGGCTTAGTAATTTGTCTCGGTCCTGTAGTGTTGTATCAACCGATTGAACCGCCGTGGACCCGAGCATATACATGCTAACGGTTGGTGGTTCAATGCCATATACTGCCTGGTATGGTGACATTTTGATGGCAGATTGGAAACTTGTGTTATACCACCATTCAGCCTAAGGAATGAGAGAGGACCATTGGGTGGGTTTATCATTGGAGAAACAGCGGAGGTAATGTTCCAAGGTGCGGTTGAGAACTTCTGTTTGCCCATCGGTTTGAGGGTGGTAAGCTAAACTTGAGCAAAGTTTGCTGCCTTGGATTTGAAAGAACTCTTGCCAAAAGTTGCTGATGAAAATTGGGTCACGGTCCGAAACGATCGACTTGAGCATGCCATGTAGTTTGAAAACCTCCTTGATAAAAGTGGTGGAGACGGAAGTAGCTGTGTAAGGGTGCTTTAAAGGGATGAAATGGCCATATTTCAATAGACGATCAACCACAACAAAAATTACAGTATGGCCGTTGGAAGGGGGAAGACCTTCGACAAAGTCCATTGCTATGTCCTGCCAAATGCCTGTGGGAATGGAGAGGGGCTGTAACAACCAGGGAAGATGTATATTCTCGATGTTTTGGCGCTGACATTCCGTGCATTCCACTACAAGCTGCTTTGTATCTTTTTCTGATTCCAGGCCACATAAAATTTTGAGATAGCCATTTATAAGTACGTAAGAAGCCCGAGCGTCCCCCTTGGAGCGAAGCATGGAATTCATGTAATAATTGAGGCCTCAATTGGGATGTGAGTGGAATAAAGATCCTCTGTTTGTAGTGCAGAATGTCATTTACAAGAAAAAAGCCCTTGATTGGAGTGAGTGGCGATTGTAGTAAAAGGTGCCAAACTTTTTGCACTTGTGGGTCTTGAGCATAAGACTGTTGCAACTGAGGAATGCAGTCAAAGATTGGTGTTGAGAGACCCATGAGTAACAGGATGTCATGTTGTCGTGAAAGAGCATCAAGAGCATTGTTTTGTGCACCGGGTCGATATTCGACGGAATAGTTATATCCCAACAGTTTCACAAACCACTTTTGCTGTTGCGGGGTTGTGATTCGCTACTCCAAGAAATGTTTGATAGGGTGATGGTCAGTGAGTATTCGGAAATGCCTGCCCAGTAGGTACGGACGCCAATGTTGCACGACAAAGACTATTGCTAGAATATCTTTATCATAAGTTGAGAGGCCCATGGTGTGTTCAGACAATGCCTTGCTAAGATAAGCAATTGGGTGACCTTCTTGACTCAAAACAGCCCCGATACCGCTGCCTGATGCATCCGTTTCTACCACAAAGTATTTAGAAAAATCTGGCAGCGCGAGTACCGGTGTGGAGGATAACATGTGTTTCAAGGCATTGAAGGCTTGAATAGAATTAGGAGACCACGAAAAACAACCTTGTTTCAACATATTGGTTAAGGGACTGGCAACTAGGCCATAGTGTTTGACAAATTTACGGTAGTACCCTGTTAACCTAAGGAAGCCTCTAAGGCCTTTGAGTGAAGTCGGTTGGGGTCAATCCCGTATGGCCCTTATTTTGGATGCATCGACTGCCACGCCCTTGCTTGATATTGTATGGCCTAAATAATCAATTTGTTCTTGGCCAAAAGAGCACTTGCTTAGTTTAACCTTCAAGCTGTGGTTAGAAAGTGTATGGAAAATGGTTTCCAGATGGGAGATGTGAGCAGGTAATGAAGGACTATAAACAAGTATGTCATACAAAAAAACTAAGACAAATTTCCTTAAGTAAGGGCAGAAAATAGAATTCATCAAGGATTGAAATGTGGCAGAAGCATTAGATAAGCCAAAGGGCATTACCGTGAACTCGTAGTGTCCATCATGGGTGTGGAACGCTGTCTTGGCGATGTCCCCAGTGTTCATTCGGATTTGGTGGTAGCCGGACCTGAGGTCTAGTTTAGAGAAAATAATTACTCCCTTTAATTCGTCTAATAATTCATCCACCATTGGAATAGGGAAACGGTCCTTAATGGTCACTGCATTAAGGGCACGGTAATCAATATAGAGGCGCCAAGTGTCATCTTTTTTTTTGACAAGGAGAACTGGTGAGGAGAACATGCTTGAACTAGGCCGTATGACACCCGAGTTCAAGAATTCCTGTATTTGTTTGTCAATCTCAGCCTTTTGGAAGTGTGGATATCGATATGGGCGGACATTGATGGGGTTTGTATTTGGAATGAGTGGTATTGTATGGTCTATTGATCTTGCAGGTGGCAGGCCGACTGGGGGATTAAAGAGGGTTTTGTATTGATGGATGAGAGATAGAATGGCTGGGTAAGTATGAATGGGTGGTGTAAGTGTGATATCTGGTTCAGGTATGGATGCTAATAGGGAATATGGTTGGTCGAGTAAGAGGTCCACAGTGGAGCATGATGGAAATATGGAGACTGAGGGTGTTAATCTCTGAAGAGTGTAAGTTTTGTTTCCCACCGAAAATACCATTGTCTTATGTTTAAAATGCCATCCGATGAATCCCAAGGATTCTAACCATTCAGCCCCCAAGATGAGGTCACAACACGGTATGGAGATCAAAAAGAAAGAGATGGTTAATGTATAATCCTGAATGTTGAGGGTGACATTAGTTACTCTTTTGGATGCATAACGGTCTTGGGCAGCGGTGGTGAACTTCACGGGTGTAATGTCTTCCACAGGAAAGTTCAATTGAGCAGCAAGATGTGGATTGATAAAGTTGCAGGCAGCTCCGGAATCAATGAGGACAGTGACAGGTTTGGAGGAAATGGACCCTTTTAGCCGCATTGGTCTGCCTATATTTATGCCTGGTATGGAGAACAGGTCAAGCATGTGACAAGAAGGATTGTCGACCACCGTGGCTTCCTCACTGCAATCATGGAACTCCGGGGAGTCGTCCTCCGGTACCGTAGTGTCGAGCAAGACAAGAAGTGGGGATTTGCATTTGTGGGTTGGAGTGTATTGTTCATAGCACCAAAACATTCATTTTTGCGTCTTTTTTCATGTACCTCGGCTGGTGTGAGACGCTTGAAAGGACCGGGAGGCAAAGGTGGTTGTCTTGTGGTGGTTGGTGGGGTTGGTTGAAAGGTGGTGGAAGGGGAGATGGTGGGAGACGTTATGTAATTGTGGGAAAATTGGGGTCGAATAGAACGTTTGGCATGGATTTTTGTTTAAATTTTTTTTGCCAATTTCTGAGCTTGATGCAATGATTCTGGTTCCAACGCAAGAACGTCATGGCGTGTCCTCTTTCAGACCACCCAAAAATACATGTTTCAATTGGTTTTCTGTCCAGTCAGTGACCCGACACGAAAGTCGTGTGAAATCTGCCAAATAATCACCCACTGAGGTCTTTTGTTAGATGTGTGTGAGTTGGGACTCAATGTTGGCATGATCACCACCCACGAAGCGTTGGAGCATCATGTCCACAAAGAGACTCCAGTTGTCTCGTCCATATTTTTGTTCAAAACCACGCATCCAGATGGAAGCATCAGTGCCAAAATTACATGCTGCCACGAGTACCCATTGATAGAGAGGTACCTCGTAGTAGTCGAGATATCGTTCTGCCATGGCTAACCAGCCATATGGGTCTTCACCATTAAACCGTGGCAGGTCCATTTTAATGTTTTTGATGTGGGGATGGGTGTGGTGGGGATGTGGGTTGGTGATAGTATGAGAGGATGGTGGCGATGGACCAGTAGATGTGGATGGGCTTAAGTGAAAGGATTGGGAGTGTGTGGAAATGGAAGAGGGGGTGTGGGGGTGAAAATAGAAGAAGAGCCGGGGAAATTGGGGTTTGGACGGCCGGATATGGTGGTGGGGATGGGAGTGGGTCGATTAATGGTGGTGTATGTGGGAAGTGGGGCGAGGTTTGGGGATGGAGGGTAGGAAAGGCCCAAGCTTGAGGATGGAGCACCGGAGGTTATGAAGAGGGAACGAAAAGAGAGGGGTGGGTTAGTGGTCGAGGGGCGGGTAGGGAAGGGGGAAGTTAACTGGGTTTGTAGGGGGTCAGGGAAGGGTTGGGGTGGTGTTTGGTGGTGATGTGGGGGTGAGGTTGGGGAGATGAAGGCCCCGATTTGAGGAGGAGGGATTGGAAAGCTGCAAATTGTGATGTCATGGTATTTTGAAAAGTTGCGTTGGATGTAGTCAAAGCGTCCAGGGATTTTTGAAGGTGACACTGTTGAGATTCCAGTGTGGCGACGGAGTTGCCCAAGTCGTCGACTTGGGTGCGGAGGTGTTCTTGACACACGTCAGCTGCAGTAGTGACGGCGTCGGGGTCTGACGTGGCGGAGTGCGTGCTTTTGCCCATCGAATGACGGGCTCTTATACCAGTTGGTATGCCCAATGGTTTCTGATGGCTAAAAAGGGTAACTTGAATATAAAAACAATGCAGAAATTAAAGAAGGAAGGGAAAAAGAATTCGAGGAAAAGGAGGAAACTTTCATTCAATTATTCGTAAGTTCGTTCAGCTCAGTTTATTACAATATATATACTCCTCCTAAAAGTAACCCTAGCTATATAGACCTCCAAGTAGGGCTAGTGCAGGCCCCAGCGTGAGAATAAGAAGTATCGGGCTCGGCCTCGAGAAGCTAGGCTCAACAGCATCCAACATCATAATCAGCAAAGCTTATAAAATTTTACTTAATTTAACTGTTAAATGTACAATTAATGTAAAAGAAAAGAATATACACGATATATTGCGGAATTGTAGGCCCCTAAAATCACAATTAAACTTTAAAAATAAAGTAGTGGGGAATGGAAAAGGCAAAAAGCTGCAATGCCCCATTTATTTGTTTATTTTTCATTTCAAAATGAAACTCTGCCGACCGTATAGTTTGCGATTGTGGAGGGCACAGTGATAACATGGGTCGATTAGGAGTTGTGGTGGCAACATTTATGGCAAACTGGGGGCAGAAAATTTAATAGTAAGCACTTGGGTTGTTTGTGGCTGTTGGATTGGATGGAGGCAAGGCAACGTGATCTGATCAACGCTTGGATGTTCTGCAAATTTGTCAACACTCTTACATATCCTGTTGAAAATCATCCACTTTTGGTCTGCAGAGAAGAAGATGACGGCCCCATAAATTCAGTCCAGTGACAGCATTTATTTGTTCACAACTTTAGCTTAACTCATCCGTAACCACTGCACCGACCCCATGTGAGTGACACTCTAAATTGAAAAAAGCAACTGTCATAGCATTATAGCATCATAACGGTGTCTCGTACTAATAATACAATGCTATGCAAATTCTTTTTCAGATTAGAACGTCAATGCATATATATCTGCTGAGTTTTAACGACTGGTTGTATATCTCTCTCATAATGGTGAATAAAATATGATTGTACACGGTCGGTAACACTAAAAAATTCACGCGAAAAGTATGAAATTTTGCTTTCATTTCATATTCAATTATATCAACACTTTGGCCTTGTTTCTTTCACGATCAAGACATCTGAGAAAAAGTTACACATAATTCTCAAAGGTCAAAAGCCAAGGTTGAAAATTACCAAAAGGTTAAAAGCGAAACACCGATATTGATATACAAGAAAAATCAAAACACTAGCTGCTGTAATTACAGTTGGTCTTATTTTTCCCATTTTATCCTTCCCTGTGATGATCAGCAACGCGAGCCCTTCTTGCACCTGAGCGAACCAGCTCCGGCAGTGAGTGAACTCACGAGCGACGACGGTCTCGCACCCAAGCTCGATGCCTTGGCGTAACTGGAAGATGCTCCGGCACCGGACGCTGTGAAGAACGCACCGTTTAGCAGCAAATCTCCCGAGGACCTCCAGTTCCATTTGCTCCACTCCTTCTGTGGCGCATCCTCATGCTTGGTGACCTGAAAAAAGTAATTCAAAATTTCACCTTACAAATTCTTGATTTCGAGAAGAAACAAACTGAACAAAAGTTAATGTGTTGCAGTAATTAATTGAAATTGTTCTTCGCTTTACTGGAATTAGTGCTCACTGCTCACCTCTTTGTTGAATCTGTCATTTGGTGCTAGAAATCTGTTGCCTTGGCTGTTGATGGTTGGAGAAGCACTCCCGCCAATAGCATACATTTCCCAATGGGTGTAGTCATTGTTCACCACATGAAAGTTCCCGTGTCTACATCTGCATAATTCATAAAAATGAAAATAAAATAAAAAAAAAGCTTGTCAATTCACCTTTCCACTGACCCGTAATTATATAATGATTAGTTACCTTGGCATCCTCTGAACAAGGCCTTCTCCAAAGTGGTTGAATGCAATGGTGACCTGCATATTCTTGTCCGGAGTGTAGGAATCACTGTGCCCCAAGAGCATGACCTTGTCATGATGAGTCATGTAGTTGTTAGAAATGGTGATGGAAGTGGCACCATGGATGGCATCGATGAGCCCGTCACGGCAGTTCGAAAGAGAGTTATGATCCACCCAAACATGACTACCACCAAAAATCGAAACCCCGTCGCCGTCGGAAAGCGTCCGCCACCCAAAATGCTCCGGCGAGTCCCTCACGTAGGCGTTCCCGCCTTGCTTGCAGTCGTGGATGTTTAATCCGTGGATGATAATGTTGGTCACGTACTGTATGGTAATGCAGGGCCCACCGGCAATGTGGACGCTGGCTCCTCTGCCGTCGATGGTCTTGAAGGAGTTCATCATCAGTTCTTCTTTCAGTTTGATCGTCATGTCACGCTGGAATACGATCCAGAGCGGTTCGTTTTGGATCACGCCGTATCGGAGGGTTCCGGGTTTAGGGTTCACAGGGTGGTCGCCTGAGTCCGTGACCACGTAGATTTTACCGTCCCTGCCGCCAATGGCGTGCTTTCCGAACCCGATTGCGCAGTCGGCTAGCCGCTGGCGGTTCTTCTCCCAGTTGGGGTCACACCTCCAGCAGTCGTCAATGGGGTTTCCGGTGCCACATGAAAGATAACCCAAATTTCTCCTTGAGGCATTGATGCTCCTATAAAAAGAGACAATACCCAAAATTAAGTATACGTTGTTAGTAATTACCTACTTTTACTCAAGTAAATAACCAGAAACTCTCTGTGCATGATGACGTTGATAATGTGTCGATATTTTCGAAAATGTAACAATGGCATGTCTCTACATTTTATTAGCGACGATGATTTTAAAACACTATCAATAGTATGTTAGTATGTTAGCAAGACTAAGTAAATAACTATGAGAAAAATGATATTTGCACCCCCTTCTTCTCTCATGCACTGCACATCTCTTTTACTTAAACTGTTGAGTTGAGTAAATCAAAAGAGAATTGAAGACAAAGCAAAAGTACATAATGATAAAACAAGAGTGCGGAAATTATTTCCCAATCTTTTAACTTTGCAAGTGTTTGAATATCGATCATACTCTTGTACTTGTTGCATCACCAGTTCAGGATCTTTGACTGGGGAGGAGGAAATGGTTGTTGGGATTAGGAGGAGAGAGAGGATCAGCAAAAGGGAGAGTGACATTGCCATAATTTCGTTCTACTTCTCTGCTTGAAACAAAAGCAGGGAGAGAACAGAGTAGGCAGAGAATACTTGTGAGGAAGTTGAGGGAAAGTGAGATTATATATAGGGGACGAAAGGGTTTAAGAACCTCAATATTATACAATGTGATGGTATGTGGGGCCATCCATCCATCATTTCTGATTTAAAGGGTCCCGTTACACTAGTTTGACCGTTAAGTAATGAGTAACGTTAGAGAGATTGTCTTTTTAGAATGGGGTGTGCTATCTACACACCCCTTTTTACTTCTCACACACTCCTGTTAATTTCTGTCCGTTAGATCTTCTTTAATTCATCCAATCTGACGGCTGAAATCCAAAAAGGTGTGAGAGAAGTAAAAAGGGGTGTGTGAATATCACACCCCTTTTAGAATATACTTTATGAAATATAATGTGATGTTTGATGATTGAATTTCTTTTTTAATTCACTAAAGAAGGAAATCAACCATCAATCACTCTACAAATTATGGTAAAAAAAGGTGGTTTTCCTAGCACCTTCCTCAAGTAATCTATCTTAAAAGAATTTTTGCAATCCAATTTGCTTATTTGCATACTAATCCATAATGCTTTTGTTTTTGGGTGATGATTCTACGATTTTGTGTGAGTCGAACTTGATGCCTACTGACTTTATAAGTGTATCCAAAACCAACAAGTTACAAAGAACCAAGCCTAAATTAAAATGTTTAATCAAAGAGTTTATGACCAACCTTTGAACCAAAAGAACATGCAATTCTTGAAAAGAAGGGTGTAGTATGCCAAAACCCTAGGGCGAGAGAAAACTAGAGATACATTATTTATCTACCGAACTGTACACCGACACTTTTCTCGATGAAACTTGTGTCGGCATGGCATGATGCGGTAAATTTTGTAAACAAAATTCCCTTCTTTCCCCTTCTCATTTCACAAAAATAGCAAGCTTCTATAATTCTATTGCATCTTGTCATTGCCATTCCATCGATGACATATTGTAGTTTCTTATTTTAGTGCCTTGCAGCTAAGTTTTTGTCTCCAACTCTCTCTTAAATCACATCACGCATTACCATCGTCTTGCTCAAAATAATGTTTGAAGAATATGAATCGAACACAAAACTTCAAATACGAAGATACAAAGTTGTAATGAAGTGTGAAATGGTAAAAAGTAACATCGGTCCTCAGGTTCCTTTAGAGCAATTCCACCCCTAAAGACTTTGCGACAGCACCCAGCCTATTTATCCACTCAAGTGAACAGTAATAGACTTTAGTGAATAGTAGTAGGCCAAAACATCTTCACCCCGAACAAAAAATAGCCTAGTCAATTTTATTAAATTTTTTTTATTTTTTATTTTACTTAAATTTTTTTTTGGGAGAAAAAACGTGGACCATTGATCTGTGATCGAACGGTACAGTTTAAAAGTGAAATTCAAATTTTTTTTATCGTTGAAAATCCAACAGTCTAGAATAACTAGCCGTTGGAATTTCAACGGCACTGAAAGGGCCACGTCGCCGTGGTCCGGGTGAAGAACAAGTGGGCCTCGCCGCCTGCACTCATGTCCCCTACTCGCGCTCACGTGCGAGTGAACTGCACGCGCCAGCCAATAGGCTGGTCTTTGGGTCAGTCAAAAATGGGCTGGTCTGTTGCCTGGCTAGTTTGTGGGCTGAGTGCCATGCTAGTTTGTGGGCTGGAGTGAATACACTGACCCCCAGCCGTTTTTTGACTGGGTGCTGGCACATTTCACCTCTGGTGGAAGTGCTCTTAGGCATTACATGAGCTATAACCTTCCAAACAATTTTGACATGTTATGTTTGGAGTGCAAAGAGTATGTACAACGGTGTGGTGAACACATAAGAGAATCTATTGGCGTGTGGCTTGTGTAAAATTTGAATCTAGCTCTTCTCTTTCTGATAGTGGGAAAAGTTAATCAGATAAAGGATCTTGTATAAATACCCGATTGCCTTTTGTGCCTTGTTGCATGTGCCAATTTGGCGACTATCTCACCCTTCTTTTTTTAATTTATTAATTTTTTGCAAAAAAGTTTCCTCTCCCTAATTATAGCATGTGTTTAGGGTTGCATTAAAAAACATATGTGTTCAGGGTTTGATAGAAATGGTAGTAAGAGTGCTAATGAAGGTTGATTGAGTTGGTAATGCTCATTTTTTTCGTTAGCTCAAGGTTTAGATTCGAGTCTCAATGTCGGCAATCTCTCTTGGTGGTGCTCTGTAAAAACAAAAAAAAGAGGTCAAGATCCCCTCTGTAAGTCATAAAAAAAGATTGTGGTATACTCTGGCACTTGGATGGGTAGCCTCCTCTCTCTCTAAACTTTATTCAACCAAAAAAAAGGTAGTAAGAGTCGAGATTTGGACTAAATCACATTGACATAACATATCACTTATAATTAGATAGAATTCAAATTCTCTATTTATACAAGTCTAAGAACTTTCACTTACAATCAGTGAAAAACAAAATGAATTCAAATATTGATGGTCTTATTATTATATGTTGAATTTGTAGTAGGATGATGTTATCCACATATTTTTTTTTATCTCTCACACATCTCATATTAATTTTTATCTTTTAATTTTTTTAATTCATTTAGTTCAACAGTCGGATATTGAAAAGATTTGTGGTAGAAAACAAAGGGTGATGTGAATTTCTGTACACTAACTTTTCTCTTTGCACCCACATAGAGATAAAGCCAAAAAACGCATAATGACAAAATCTCTTGAGAATTGAGTCGGGCCTATTTAGCCTTGGAGACCACATGGGTGGTCCGTACTATCCTCCGCGTGATGACGTGGCGTATTTCTGTAGGGTAGCCACGTTCTCCCATGTGAGCTTTGTTCCCTTAAACTTTCAGGATGTGACTCCCACAGTGTTTGGGGTCAAATCTGAACCCTCTGATATTCAATTCTCAGAATCTGGGGCCGTTAATGCTGGTAGTTGATCCGGTACCGAACTGCTCCCGCCAATTTGGAGTTGGGGTTTTCTTTCCATTGTGATATTGGCCTGAAGTTGCATTGCATGGGGGTTGAAAACTTGAAACAAGCAACTACACAAAAATGAAAATTCACGGCTAGTTGGCTGCATATATACAACTCGTGTTAAAACGATCAAATTTAAAAGTTGTAAGCGTTGAAGAATGCATCCCACATCAGTAACTTGATAAAAATAAATCAAAGTTTGTATTGAATGATTCTATTCTTTATTGCACAAAGATTTTTTTCTAATAAATTAAACTCAACATTTGTCGGGATGTTGGCAAGCGGCTTCAGGGAGACTTTGTAAATATGATTACAAATGATATGTTGGCTCAACTTTGAAATTTTGACATGAAGAACCAAATTATATACCAAATTGTAATACCAACATCAATACGAAATGCGTTATTACTTTTCCAAGCAAATGCTAGCTAGGGACTGAAACAATTTTTTCAACTTCACCTTTGTCCCTCTCATATGAAGTGGTGAGATCCATAGAAGTCGTATGGTATTATTCTTTTTTTTCTTTCTTCAAAAGAAAGCACTATAATTACTCTAGATCTCATGAAAGAGGAAAGAAAACAAATACGATTGATCCTCATGTGCGTCACTATTGGAGAATATTTTAGGGAATTTTAACGAAAAACTCATGATACTGTTCACTTTAACGAAAAACCACATTTTTACACTAAAAAGTCAATTCAAGTACTATTTACTCTACCTTTTATTTTGTCTTTATCATTAAAACTCAAAGTTTTCAAACCATTTTCATTAGTTTTCCATTTGAAGTCATATACTCGCGAACGGTAAATATTTTTTTGATCAATCGTTTTCTGCACCTACTTCTTGAGATCCAAAATATTATAAATCTAGAGGACCCTCCTAAAAATGGCACTTATTAAGTTTTTTGTTGCCGTCCTACTATCATATATGTTAAAGTTGAGAAAACAAATGAAGGTTCATGCTTGCAGGATGATGAGTTCTTACCATGCAACGAAGCACAATACTTGTTGGTCTTCGTGGTACGGACTGAAGATGGGGAAAAAGATGGAGTACTCATTGAAATAATGTAGGGTTTGGAGATCATTCTCCTCAACTAGATTCCCCCAGTGTTTGATCAAATCTGAACCCTACGCATAATTAGTTGCATTGATTGTCGTTGTATGAGTTTATATTTTGGTCGAACAAGGACAATCACCCATTCTTAAAACTAAAAATTTGTACAATAATTTGTTAATAAATTAAATTATTGAAAATTAAAAATGGTGATGATGCCCACTAATTTAGGTAATGAGCGAAAATCCACTCAAAATTTAAAAAGGGTGGTAGCCAAATATAAAATGCACTCACAATAAAAGGCAAATCCCATTTTTTGCCAATTTGCATGAGTCGATCTCCATCCAGAAATACTTATTGCTGTGCGTGGGTGAAGAGTGATGAGTGGTGACTACTACTGTTAGGCCACATGCTCATCCACTCAACACGTGTCAGGGAGTTGATATTGTCATCTGGCAAATCATAACAAATGACATAATTAAGTATCTTGATTCTTGCTTACCAATCATTTGGCCCAGAAAACAGAGTGGATATCTTGCTTACCTAAATGTGGGTGTTAAATTTACAGCCATCTCAGAAAATATTTCACGCTTAATTGCCTCGACGGAAAACCCTAATTGGGGATTATAGCTTCGTAGGAATAGCTCATTTGATCAAGCAACTCTTAATTTTTTTGTGAGTACTTGGTTGCAACGTGTTATAATCAGCAAACGATAATGTTAATATGCCTCATATTTATAAGATATTAAAAAAAATCAACATGTTATAATTTGAATAAAATTATGACACCACTTAAGAATAGTCTGAAAAATTGCTCTATAGGGACCAAACTTATTTGGTGGGTTGATAGGGTTCTCTTGAGGTTCACAGACTGCAGCCCCATTATTTCTGTAGGGTTCCTCTTTGACAACAGTCTCTTTCAAAGCTTTCTGATCTACTTATCTTATTGAGATTATGCTCCATCTTTCAGAACTTGTCACACCTGCAATACATTCACATAGGCCTCATCGTCTGCAGAATATGTATACATACATATATATATATAGATTATGCTCCTTCTTTCAGAACTTGTCACATCTGCAATACATTCACATAGGCCTCATCGTCTGCAGAATATGGGATATATATATATATATATATATATATATATATATATATATATATATGTATGTATGTATGTATATATATGTATATACACACACAGACACACTCATATTAGTGCATTAACAAATTGTCACAATTTAATTAAGTACTATTTTACCATATTTAATAAAACTGAGATCCATTTTCATCACCGACAGTCTAGCTAGCTAGAAAACAAGATCGATCCTCTTACGTATGCACGTACGTTCGTATGTACGTATCTCACAAGACTCACATACCTATAAATAATGTATGCAAAGTACTACAACCGGGTCTACGCATGAACAAGCATGTGAATTGCTCAAAGCTACGGGGAAAGAACATGTGTGGGGAAGGAAATTAAAGCTTTGCTTCTTTGTCTACCAATATTTCAACCAAATAATTGAAAAGCAGAGGAGGAACTCGATCGAAAATGATCTGTGTCCAATCGAGTCTCCACTGTACGTAAGAGATTCGATTTTCGATGTGTACGGTACTTCGGATTCTCATAAACAAACATAATTAGTTAATAAAAATGCTTAATTAATGTGTTTCCTCAACATTGCAGGGTCGTCCAATTATGGATTATAATATATAATTATTAATAATTAATCACTCTCGTATTTTTGTAAGTTTTGCAGGGTTGTCCAGTAGCTAGCATTTATATCTTCTGGAGTCTGACTTTTATTTCAGTGTTAAATGTTAAAACGAACGCCGCCCGTGAATCCTGACCAACGCACGGCTTGGCCATGGTTACGTAACTGGTGGAGTTTGAAACTCCATTCGACTGATATTTGTATAATTCAACACATAACTACATAATATGTGCCACTTAATATTACGGGTAAGTGAGAGAGATCTTATGTTCGATTCTTTAGTATAGATGTAACAACCCGTTCTATATTTTTACAAAACGGAAGGAATTTGGTAATTTTACTTTGGTTGAGAGATATTTTGTTATGGTTGCTTTTTGATCTTATTTGGTGTGCCAATAGGGCCTACCCTTTGGGTTTTATCTCCCTGCCCACTTCCTTTCCCTATGTCCTTCCCTCAAAAACCACACAGCTCTCTCTCTCTTTCTAACTCTCCCAGCTCACTCTCATTTATCTCCCTTCTTCCTCGGCAAGCACAAAGGTGGTGCAATGGCAAGCCCCACCTGAAACCACCACATCCATGACAAGACACCCAACTTACCACCGCATGTGGACTCTCTCTCGTCCCTCTCAACCCTGCAACATCACCACCACGATAGAGCCCCCAACTCCGGCGAGTTTCTCGACTTCTCGACACGAGGGTAAGGTTTTAAACCCTTTGAACCGTTTTTCCCTCGTCCCTTGTTGAAGACTAACTACTTCGTGCATGTTTTAGACGTCAAAACAATGAAAAACCAACTCGGAGATACTTCCCTAGATTCCAGCGAGAACCTGAAACTTGCAGGCCGTTTTTTAGCCAACTCCTACCACCACTGGCCACATGAGACGTATAATATTCTTCCTTGTTCCTTGGGCTTCAATTTGGTATATATTGTATGGCTAGTTTTAGTTGAGATTTATGGTTGAGGGGAGCTTGGAAAGCTCCAGCTTTCTTCTTCGTGGAAACCGGCCAACCTGGCCTAAAATTGGGTCGACCTGACTCACTACCCAGTAACCGGATCTAAACCCAACCTTGCTACCCGGCCCAAACCTTTGGACCATACTACCCAACCTAACCCAGAAATTTGGCCCACTAAACCAAGCCCAGAAAACCCAAAACCCAAATCCGATTTGACCCGACTCGACCGATTCCTAGTTTCCAGGTTAGTGCATGGGCTTGCGCATAGAGCACATGCGTCTTCGCCGGAGGTACTGTGCTCCGCCGCCGTGGATGGTAGCGTCGATGACTTTTTCGGCCCTAACTTTTCGGCAATCCAACTCAGCATGTAGTGGCGAATGGCCTTCCGAGTTGCCCCTTAGGTTTTTCGACGTCTTGAATCCGTTTATGACATTCGTTTTCCCAAATTCAATCGTTTTGGTAGAGTTTTATTAATTGGTCCCTTTATGTGCTTAGGTGCATTGTTAGTGGCGTTTCCATCTTCTCTTGTTGCATGGTTCTTTGACAACAAAGTATCTATAAGTGGACCCTTTCCAAAAAGCATGATTTTATTACTAGAAATGCATACATGAAAAACATGATTTTATGACTACGTTTTATGAAATGTTTATGAGTAAATTGGATTTACGCTTTATGAAATATCATGCTTTAGCAAATTTACGTTACTCAAATATATATATGAATATTATGTTTGAGCTATTGAGCTCCAATGAGATATATTTTGGAAAGATTATGCTTATGATTTTATGTGCTTACTTAGTGGATATTCATACATATGTGCCTTCGGGCGGGTGATGTAGTGCCTTCGAGTGAATGATATATGTACCTTCAGGCGGGCAATGTAGTGCCTTCGGGTGAATGATACATGTGCCTTCGGGCGGAAGATTTATATGTGCCTTCGGGCATATGATTTATATATGCCTTAGGGCGAGCGGTGTAGTGCCTACTGGCGAAAGATATTTATATATGGCTTCGGCCGGGAGATGTAATGCCTTCAGGTGGAAGATATTTATATATGGCTTCAGTCGGGTGATGTAATGCCTCTGGGCTATTGTGATACCACTATCAAGCACACTTTATATGATATATATTTTACCAAGGTTTTATGGCATGCTAGGGTTTTCGAAAAACCTATTATTTATTATGATATATGAGTTTTCTAAAACTGGGGGTTAGTACGTTGAAGAATAACTGTCTTAGTACTACTTATATTTAAACTTGGTCCACTCATGCTTTGTTTTGCACCCCCTCAGGACTTAAATTGAGGCGTACAATCTTGGCGACAAGGCATTCCCACATTAATATCTTCGAGTCTTCTCGGCGTAGAACCCATTCCTTTCTTCGCACAGTTTTATAATATTCCTTTTACAATGTTTTGAATTAGTTGTATACTCTGAACACGTTCCACAATTGTATATTCATTATAGCTAAATTTACGAGTTTTATTTATGTTCGTTCTTTCTTCATAGTTCTCATGCATGTTAGTATGGCTTCATCACCTTCGGGTTTCGACCATCACTTGCCTACCATGGTGTTTGGAGGATATCAAGGGTCAGGCGTGTCCGTAAATATTATCGTTTGTTAAAAAAAAAATTACATAATACGTAGTATTGTTTTGTCAATTTCTTTTTACTTATAAATGAGAGATTTTATGTGACAATATATTTTGTGAATGATGATTTTGTTGTAAACTTTCCTAGTTTAAGTGTGATTGTGTAAATCCTAGATTAGATTTTATTATAGTTATCCTTCCTATTACAACTTGTATTCTTTCGGGATGAAGGAATATCTTCTCTCATTTTACTACTATAAATAGAGACACTATGTAGGAGGGATAACATGCACATTCCCCTACAATTCTACAAACACATCTCTCTCAATCTCTCTTCTCCTTGCCACCAGCCCCCTTTAACCTTGTCAGATAAAATAGGATACAACATATTATTAGCATGCTCATACCGTTGCGCTTAGGAATATGACATTGAAGAAATTTTCTACATCAAACTAGTTGTCACGCCCCGATCCCGACATACGTCCAGGATCGTCAAATGACGTCACCAAATACTCGTATATCTAACATACCCCGCCTTCAGGATATGTACAAAGCATAATTCAAACTTCGATCCGCATGGTAATTTTTCGTATACTTTATGGATGCATCTAACCTCCTTGTTAGGCTACCTATGTACCCTAAATAGGGATCAAGCATTCGTAGTTTGTCATTCACTACACGCGAACAATCATCCCATAATTCACTTTATTTCAACATGATACCTTCACCCACAACATGTAACATATCAAAAACCAACGAAGCACATCATTAATCTCAAGCCACACTGATCAACTAAAACAATCATAATATTAAAAATCATATCCAATACCATTCCACATTCCCGTCAATTAATCAATTCATGAATCAAAGATGCATGATCTTAGCATTTAACTACATTAATCAATCAATGCGAAAACATATCATTTCATGAATTTAATTAAGGAACTCTACATAATTCCCTACTTGAATTATAAGAAATTAAACATGGTGAATCTAATTAATATTCACAAGGTCATTTGGGGCAATTCTCATTCACTCGAATCTAGGTTTCAAGATTAACCTTATGGCAAGGATTCCGAACCACTCAACGGAATCCAAAATGTCTATCGGTTTCTCATAATCTACCCAAATCTATCACGTATATAATCAATGCCTACATCATGAGAATGGTGCACTGGCCAACCAAAACCCATATAAACTGTGAAGCTTGGGTGAGTGACAATAATACAAGTATGTGCTATTCAATAAAAGAAAGACCATTGATCATCATTTATAAACCTTGAATAGAAAATCATATTTTGTATGAAATCATATTTTTTATGAAATCATATCTAAGTCACTGAAAACTTCGAAAGAGTCACCCAGACATCCAACGGTCTTTCTAATTCAATCCACAAGATTCTCAAAAACCATCGTTCATAAATACACTAAAAACTAGGGCTAGAGAAACGCCAGTTCAGCCGAAGCCTACATAAGTAACCAAACAGGAAGTGCCCCCCCAATAGCGGATCAACCAAGCAAAGCCACCCCTGAGTAACTATATAGGTAGTGACCCCCCATCACGGATTAACCAAGCAGAGTCACTCCCACGAATCTATTAGGCAATGATCACCCATCGTAGATTAACCAAACATGATCACCCCAAAGTATGTATGGCCATAAGGATCGTCCATCGCAGATTAACCAAGCATGATCCATAAATAATATGCCCCCCATCGCGGATTAACTAAACAGGACCACTAATGACCCCACATCGCGGATTAACCAAGCAAGGTTAAGATAACCAAGTAGGTAGTGACCCCCCATTGTGGATTAACCAAATAGAGTCACACATACGGAACTGTTAGGTAGTGATCACCCATCGTGGATTAACCAAGTATGATCACTCCTAAGTATACATGGCCATAAAGATTTCCCATCGTGGATTAACCAAGCCCGATCCATAAATAATATGGTCCCATATTGCAGATTAACCAAGCAGGGTCATGGTCTTCTACTAGCCCTCAATTTAACAAACCTTTCAATATGCAATTCAAATCACTTTTTCACAAATATTACAAATCCATGAATCAATTTGCATTTAATAAAAAATAGATCGATGGCCAATTATAAAAGAATCTCATTTTAATAGAAAACACATTTATAAAACCAAGTCACATTTTCATAGCAAACTCGTTTATAAAACCAAGTCATATTGAACAATAGTCAAGTCTCAATCAACATTATGCTTCAAGACATGTTGAACAATAGTCAAGTCTCAATCAACGGTGGTGCCCACCACCCTACGTAATTTGATCCATAAGATTCGCACATCAGATTTTAGATCCATAACTTTCAAAGATCCACATTATGCTTGTAGAACAACGTACTAAAATTTCATCGCGATCCGACAGTCGGATCTCCGCCAATCACAATTTTCATTAGCGGTCAAAGTTTTATTTTATGAACTTACAATTCCAATTCGGGAAGATCTGTACGTCAGATTCCCGATCCGTAAGTTTTTATGATCCTCAAATATTATGTTCTATCACGCATTAAGATTTGGTGACGATCCAACTGTCGGATCATCGATTTATATTTTAATCAAGTAAGGTATCATAATGAAACCAAGATCAAACAATCAAATTACGTCATACATATATCAAACATGAACTCAGGGCACTAATAGTACTTAAAAGGACATCATCGGCCCACTGGCCACGCGCCACCGCAAGTGGCGGTCAGCTACCCCAACTCGCCAGAAAATTCAACTATTTCAAAAAATTCTCAAATTTTACCAAAATGAAGATCTCAGTGGAGTAGAGTAAGTTTCATACCTGTGACCAAGGCTAATTTGGCTTGGAAAAGCCTCAATTCTCCATGAACCTGCTTGAACCTTAGAAAATGGTGTGCTTCGATTCAGCTTTTATACGAGCTCCAACGCCTCCACCACTGCTTGGGCTTTGTTTCTGGGGTTAAAGGGAGTCTATTGTTGGTGATAGTCGACGGTAATCATTGTCGAATTCACCAAAAAAAATGAGAAAACCGCCATAAAACTGTGGACTTTGTGGCTTCAATTTGTAAAATTGGGTTAGAAATTAAGAAATATAATACCACAAAGATGTTGGCTTTTCCGAGAGCTTTCCATAGACACCAAAACCACCTCAATAAGACATCGGACGAAAGAGATACAATCGGGTCGGGGTTTGAAAACGGCTCAAGGTTGGTTGGGTGTTTCCTCACCTCCCTCATTTCCCTTATTTCTCTTGTTCCTGATTGGGCTCTCATCCCCTTCTTTCTCTTTCACAACTCTCTTTTCCCCTCTCCCAAGCTGCCGTCTGGTAGCTTCTAGATACTTTTTTCTTCTTCTTTTTTCCAAAATGTTTCTAATTTCTTCGTTATAGCTCCATTTCACAAATAGTTTGCGCCTACACGTTCATGAGATCGAGGTCTATTCGAAAATATAAATTGTGACCTCGAACGTCTACAAATTTTAAAATAATTAATTTTCAAACTCTAAACTTTGTAACTAGTTTAATTAAAATCTAAATTCAAATAAATTAATATAAATTCCTGAAAAATAATATAAAATCTCAATAATTCAAATACGTAAATTATAATAGTGAAATCCAGGGATGAGATTTCACGCTAGTTCATCCATATCATCACGCAATCAAGTTCTTTCCAAACAACAGTTTTTATCACGATATTTTTGTAGCCCTGATAGCATGAACATTCACTATAATGCATGACCCAACTTTACATTTTTCGAATTTTAGATTCTACATAAATTGTGTATGCATTATATTCATAATTGTTGAATTATGTGAATTTGATATTTGCCATGAATTGCATCAAATTGAATTATACATGAATTGAATTGAAAAAAAAAATCAAAATCGCCACCTGGTTTCTTAAAACTTATGACCCCGAGCAAGCATGAAGCATCAAAGCTCACTTGAAACCCGAAGCCCATGGCGTCCAAAGAAATTTTCTGACCAAATCCGATATAATATAGTAATTTTGATTCGATAACATTGAAATTCCCGAAGAAATTTCATCGAATTTGGGTAAAATTTCAATTTGAATTTCTTAGGTTTTTTCCCCCTCTCGATGTCGGGGTATTCTCTTCATCCCCTAGAACTTGCTCGCCGTCAAACCTCTGACCTTGCACCATTTTTCCCAGAATACGACAGCCTGCAGCGGCGACACTGGCCTTCGTCTGTAGTGACTACACCCAACTCCAGTGGGGGTGTTCTTGGTTGAAACCCTAAGGCCCAAATCTTTAGGCTGACCCTTCTCGGCCCGTAGAATAATTTTTTTTTATTTTTAAGAACATGGCTTTCATGATGCAACCCAATCTTTGGCTCGACCTAACATTGGCCCGAGGGGCCATGGTGTCTTAACATTGTGTGTTGCACCAGATCCCAGCTCCGCTTGTGCATCTATGTTCCCCGTATCACGTCACACATGATCCGGCCCCTGTTTGGGCCACCATTTTGAGCCCGGCTTCTTTCATACAGCTGGTTTACTATATTGGGCTTGCAACCCATTATTAATATTAGGGCCTAATTAACCTGTGAAAAAAAAAACACACACACACACACACATAAAATTCTTAGGCCCGCTCTATGTGAATTTTTTTAGGGGCTCGTTTGTTGCGGCATGTTTTGTCCTTCTCCTCCTCGTGGGCCTCAAGCCTGCATCTGAGAAACCCTAGCCCAATATTTGGGCCTGGGCCATACAGACCAAAATTTGCTCAGCCCAACCTTTGACCTATATTTTTGGGCCCCGAGCTTTGTTGTTTAATACTTTTAGACAATTTGGGCCTTATATTTTTAAATTTGGCCCAAAGTCCAAATAATTAATTCAATTACAATCGTAGACCTGAAATTTTATTTGCATATTTTTTGTTGCATATTTTTGTGTATATATTTGTGTTTGCCTGCAAACCTGAAGTTCTTAATTATTTTGAAACCTGAAGTTTCTTAAAAACATGCCTTATTTGAAAACCTGAAATTTTCATTTAAAAATATCACCCATGAAAACCCGAAGTTTTTCATGCAAAATTAAACCAAATACAGGTCTATTAGAATCTGTATTTTCTACTCCTATGTGAATGGATTGATTTTTACTCCATTACACTAACCACATCTTGTCCATCTATTTTGTGATAAGAATATGTCAAATTTGAACAAACTCAACTTCACCGCTTTGGAGGTCTCTGGAAGGAACTACCTCAAGTGGGTCTAAGATGTGAAGCTCCACCTCACTACAAAGAACTTGCATCCCGCCATTGAAGAAGAGACTGAAAACCTTATTGGAGAAGTTGAAAAAGCCACTGCTATGATCTTCATCCGAAGACATATCCATGACGCCTTGCAAACTGAGTATCTTGTTGAGGAGGATCCACATGCATTATGAGTCGCTTTGGTTGATCGTTTTGATCATCAAAATGACATATTCTTGCTTGAAGCAAGACATGACTGGCAGCATTTGCACTTTTAAGATTTTAAGTTTGTGAATGAATATAATTATGAAGTTTGTCGAATCCGATCACTTCTCGGGTTTTGTAACTAAACTTTGACCGAAGAGGATCTCTTGGAAAATACCTACTTGACCTTCTCTGCTTTTAATATTGTCCTGCGGCAATAATATAGAGCTCAGAAGTTCACTAAGTTCTCGGATTTGATTTCACTTCTCACTGAAAAGCAAAACTAGCTATTGATGAAGAATCATCAAGCTTGACCTACTGGGGTGACTGTTGTGCTTGAAGCACATTATTGCACAAACCAACGCCCAAAACACCAAAAGAGGCATGATGGGGGTGGCCATAAGCCATCCCACCAAGGTCAACAGAGTCAAGGCCCATCCAAGGGAGGAAACAAAACCCAGAAGCGCTCAAACCTCGCTCCCAATGCCCCGAACTTCAAGAAAAATAGCAAAGCACCTGAAACCATGGATGCAGATATATGTTATCGCTGTAGTTCAAAGGACCATTGATCCCATGTTTACCAAGCTCCCAAGAAGGTTGTAGATGAATATCATTCTCATAGTTAGAAGTTTGAATCAAACTTCGTGTAAGTAGACGAACCGGAGACTACAAGTCGACAAAGATGGAGGTTTCTGACTTTCAAGATGATACCACCCATATGGAAGATTAGAATCTTAGACATAAAAATTTTTAGTTAGTTAAAATTGCACAATGGGGCCGAATTCCACCTAGTGGCCTAACCCTCCTTTGTTTTTTGGTTGATTTTTTTTAACAATTTTCCTTTATGTTTGGATTATTTGTTGGTGATTTGTTTTTGGATATTAAGTTTTCATTAATTACCATCCTTGAATAAATAAAATTATTTTGAATTGATATTCGTTTTTAGAACTTTTATACATGTGACCAATTCAAATTAATTTTTCATTCTAGGTATGACTAGTGGGGAAGTTAGTTGTCTGGCAGATAGTGAAACCACACACACCGTTTTACGTGAACGCATCTATTTCACTAACTTCATACCTAAGAATGCATCTCTGACAACCATTTCAGGCCCATCCAACCTGATTGAAAGATACGATAAGGCACATATAATGTTGTCCAATGGTACAATCTTGACCATTGCTGAGGCACTCCATTCTCCACATTTCGGAAGAACATTGTTAAGTTTCAAGGACATTAGAGATAACAATTACCATGCTGAAACCCATGTAGAAAATGGAGTTAAATTTATGTGCATAACTTCCTACAAATATGGCCAGAAGTGTATTCTAGAAAAGATGGAGCGTATCCCGAGTGGTCTGTATACTATGACATACGCCCTATAGAATGCCACTATATGGCCGGCCCTACTACTGGGACCACGCATGAAATTAGACTTTGGCATGATCGTTTGGGACATCCTGAACGAATAGTGATGCGCCGAATCCTCAAATCATCACACGGGCATCCACTAACCTGAACTTTAGGTTCAATCCAAGGAATCGCATGCCATATATGTTCCATAGGAAAGCTTATTACTAAGCTTTCTTATGACAAGATTCATTCGAATCCTTTCATTTTTCTACAACGAATTCAGGGGGACATTTGTGGACAGATTCACCTTCCATGCGGACCATTTAGATATTTTATGGTTTTGGTTGACACTTCCACACGTTGGTCACACGTGTGCTTGTTGTCCACAAGGAACGCTACATTCTCCAAACTGTTGGCTAGGTTATCAAGCTTAGGGCTCACTACCTTGATTATCCGATCAAATCTATTCGATTGGAAATGCTGGAGAATTCACATCTAAAAATTTTGATGAATATTGCATGTCGGTTAGGGTTAAAATTGAACATCCCGTACTCTATGTTCACACCTAGAACGACCTGGCAGATGCTTTCATTAAGCGTTTACAAATGATTGCTCAATTATTGGTCATACATACTAAGCTCTTGATCGCTGCTTGGGGCCATGCAATATTGCACGCAACAAAGTTGGTCCGCCTGAGGCTTGTTGCGACACAACCATTTAATGCCCTTCAGTTGGTTACCAAATACGAACCTATCATATCGCATCTGCGCGTTTTTGGTTGTGCGGTATATGTGCCCATCTTGCTGCCCTTACGTACAAAAATGGGGCCTCAGCAAAGGATATGAATCTATGTCGGATATGATTATCTTTCGATTATTCATTACTTAGAACCTTTGATAGGCAATCTGTTTACCGCTCGTTTTGCAGATTGTCACTTCTATGAGATAGTTTTCCCGTCGTTATGGGGAGATAAGAACATCAACGTTCCTGAAGAACGAAGCGAATTATCATAGATGACCCTCACTTTGTCTCATTTAGATCTCCGCACCACTCAGTCTGAAACTGAAGTGCAGCGCATATTAGATCTCCAGAGCATAACTTAGAGCATGTCATATGCTTTCACCGATCTAGCGCGCGTAACAAGATCATATATTTCAGCTGCGAATACACCTGCAAAGATGGATGTACCAAATGTATGACGGACTTCCCTCCTAGAGGCCTGAGACGCCAATCTTGGCGATCCACATATATTAGCGGCTAGCCAATCATCTGCCCTTACACAAAAACATGGCAGACCTCTTGGTTCAAATGATTCACACCATCAGAAGAGGAAATCCACGACACAAAGTCCCGAAAAGCCAACCGTGAATCCGACTATCACTTACTCATTCTATCCAACTCTTAGAATCGTCAGATTTTGGTCTATTATGCTAGCTTAGAAGATGTGTGGCGTAGAAATGAGATGATTGTCGATAATGCATTAGCATTTGCAATAGCTACTGAGATCATGTTGAGCGATGACATTGAACCGTGTTCCGTTGATGAATGTCGACGTAGAACTGATTGGTCAAACCGGAAACAAACAATCCAAGTCAAACTCGATTCGCTTGCGAAACGTAAGGTGTTTGGACCTGTAACTCCTACTCCTCCACATGTGAAGCTCGTTGGCTATAAGTGGGTTTTTGTTCGGAAGTGTAATGAGAAGAACGAAATTATACATTACAAAACTCGTCTTGTTGCATAAGGCTTCTCACAAAGCCCCAAGATTGACTATGACGAAACTTATTCATCCGTTATGGACATGATTACTTTTCACTACCTTATCAGTTTAGTAGTTTCTAAAAAACTGAGTATGCAGCTGATAGACGTAATAACTGCGTATCTTTATGAGGATCTTGATACATAAATTTATATGAAAATTCTCGAATAACTTACATTGATTGGTTCAAATATTTCCAAACCCCAGAACACGCTCTCATTTAGGCTGAAATGTTCACTCTATGGTTTAAAACAACCCGGAAGAATGTGGTATAACCGTCTGAGTAAGTATTTGACTAGTCAGGGATATATGAACAACGAACTAAGTCCTTGTGTGTTCATTAAGAAGTCACATTCCAGATTTGTGATTATTGCAATATATATCGATGACATGAACCTTATTGAAACTCCTAAAGAGCTTGTGAGAACCGTCGCGTACCTGAATTTGAAATTTGAGATGAAAGATCTAGGTAAGACTCGAACCTGTCTCGATCTCGAGATAGAGCATTGTTTGGATGGAATCCTAGTACATCAATCAAACTACACCCAAAAGGTGTTGCACCTTTAATGAGGATAAAACGAAGCCTTCGAGTACTTCTATGGTCGTTTGATCACTAAATGCAAAACGACATTCCTTCCATCCAAATGAGGATGATGACGAAATTTTGGAGCCTGAAATTCCTTATCTAAGTGCGATAGGTACTTTATTATACTTAACTCAATGCACTAAACTCGACATCTCCTTCGATGTTAACCTTTTGACAAGATACAGTAATGCACCTACACGCAGACACTGGACTAGCGTGAAAGACATCTTCCGTTACCTTAAGGGTACTATTGATTTGGGCTTGTTCTATCCTCACGAATCCTCGAGTGATGCCGCACTTTCTACTTCTCGAGTCGATTTTCACCTTGTTGGTTATGCCGACGTAGGATACTTGTCTGATCCGCATAAGGCGCATTCTCGAACGGGTTATGTCTTTACCATTGGAGGCACCGCAATCTCTTGAAGGTCAACTAAATGGACCTTAGTTGCCACTTCATCTAACCATGCTGAAATTCTCACCTGACATGAAGCAACTTGGGAATGTTTTTGGTTGAGAGCAGTTGTAGGCCATATTCAAAGCTTCTACGATCTTTATCCCGCCATTGATGTCCCGACGACGATCTTTGAAGACAACGCAGCATGCATCGAACAACTCAAGAAGGGTTATATCAAAGGAGACAACACCAAAAACATTGCGCCGAAGTTCTTCTTTTCACATCAACAACAAGAACATCAAAAGATTGAAGTCACTCAAATTTGTTCACAAGACAATCTGGCTGACTTCTTCACCAAATCACTGCCAAAGATAACATTTTAGAAGCTTGTTCATGGAATTGGTATGCGTAAACTTTCTAAGTTGTAACATTGCTATTTCTCTTTGGAATTGTGTCAAACTCAGTGGGAGTATCCTGAAGATACTTGCTTGATCATAATGTACTCTTTTTCTCTACGATTACAAGTATTTTTCCCATTGATTTTTTGCTACCTAACTAGGTTTTAACGAGACACCCACCTTGGGTTGGTTATATCCCTGATGACGTCCCGTAGACGTTTCTTTCGACTTTGCATTTCTCACACATTTTTCCTTAGACTATGGATTTTGTCCCTCCTGGAGCCTTAGGTTTTTTTAGTGAGACTTACTTACTTATGCAAGTTCCTACTTTATTGAGAATAAGCGTTGTTCCTTAGAATCAATGCCAACGAGTCGACTTCCTCAACTTATGCATGATGCTAAATCTACCTTGAGTATTTACACACTCAAGGGGGAGTGTTGTAATAGATTATATTTGATTCTAGTTATCCTTCCCTATTACAGCTTGTATTCCTAGGGGATGAAGGAATATATCTCTCCTTTTACTACTATAAATAAAGGCACTGTGTAAGAGGGATAATATACACAATCCCTTACAATTCTATAAACACATCTCTCTCAATCTCTCTTCTCCTTGCTGTCGGTCCCCCTTAACCTTGTCAGATAAAACAAGCTACAACAGGATTAATATAAATATGATATAATATTGGGTCTTCGTTTAGGTGCTTAAGGTGCATGATTTATTAGTACCTGTAGGCAAACACCCTTAAGACCAAGGTTTCTCTGAGTTTGAGGGTCAAAAAACTCCATGATTAGGGTTGTTTCATTCAGCAAATAACACAACCAAGTCTCCTGCACATCACATGCCAAAATATTCTTTCACACACGCCATGGACAGAATGAATAAGGATTCGCGAACTTGGTGCGAAGTTCATCATGGCAACAAATAAATAAAAAGAACAGCTTGGTACAACAAATTAAACAAGTAGGACAGGGCGTTTGAAGGCAGTGGCTGATCCAGAGTTTGCAGACTAGGGGTAAATACAAGTAGGAACAAAGCGCGAAGCGCAACAAAAAAAAAATGCAACTTATTCACTGAGGCATTTCTTCGAACGTTTTCTGGGCTTGTTGTCGTCAGCCAAACCATGTTGCATACATGTCAAAGATAGCGGCATATGCCAAAGGGATCTGATGAGTGATATAGTGAGCAAGGGCGGAGCCATGATTTTTTTCTTGGGTGGGCTAACTAAAATTAGTGCCATAAAATCATATGTTTATTTTTTTACTTATATAAAATGATATAGTAATCAATATAAAAGAACAACAATAGAATATAAATTATTCTCAAAATCATAACCCAGCCGATATATTCAAGGACAATATAAATAATTAACCTATTAATTAAATCAAGAATAAGTAAATACAGAGATTAAGAACATACTAAAGGTGACTTCATTGGAAAATCGCAATGGAAGTTAAGGAATTACGGACATAGGGATTTACTTGTGGATTTAAAAAAAAATCATTTTTCTTTTCTTGAGTAAGAAGCATAGAGGCTAAATCGCATAAGGTAAATGATCATTTTCTTTACTCCATATCATATCTGAAGTGAGTTGGTTGAAAGACCCAGAAGTCTAGTTGTTGAGGGGTTTTAGGATAGGATAAAGGGGGACAGGAGATAGAACTAATTTATAATTTTTAGCATAAAACTTATGGTGTGTGATATCTACACACCCCATTTTACTTCTCACATGCCCCTCATCAATTTCTGTCCTTTGATCTTCTTCAATTTATTGATCCGACGGCCGAAAATTAAGAAAGTATTTGAAAAGTAAAAATGGGTGTGTGAATAGCATACTCCAAACTTATTTTTTATTAAAAATCATCTACTAAATATACATTAAATAAACCTGTATTGAAATTGAATGGCCTAGAAGCATGAGATTACCAAAGGAATAGTGTTAATCACACTCATTTTTACCTCCAACTCCAACACACCCTTATTAATTTTTTTTCATTGACCATCTTCAATTCATTCTATCCGACAGTCGAAAATTGAGATAAGGTGTGTGAGAAGTAAAAATTAGTGCATGAATAGCACTATCCTTACAGAAAACCTCCCTGGGCTATAGCCCACCTTAGCCTTGTGGGTGGCTCCGCCATTGATAGTGAAATTTTGTCGAGTGTTGTCAACACAACCTATCAACATATGCCTAGTATGCATTACATTAAACATTTAGTAGGTACAAAAGAGACTTGTACCAAACATTCAAATGATCCTCAAAAGACCTTCGTATGTACAACTTTCGGACTTTGGGTTGTCCTGGGACCACCTTGATCCCAACTTCCATCTGCCCCTTCTTGAAGAAGTTGCTTGCTTATTATTCGATGTATTTTTTTCTCACCAATCACCGCCCTAAATTGACGGTGAGTATCATCACAACATTAATTATCTCTAAATAAGTATGGTTAATTTATTTACAATGACAAATTTTGTAATTTAAACTCATTTCATCACTACTTAAAGTGGTTAGTAAAACTATTTCCCTTACTATTTGGAAATTTCAATAGATAATAAAATGATATCTTATTGAAGCATATGCCCTTTCTTTGAAGCTCAAATGATATCTTATTGAAGCATATGCCTTTCTTTGGGTCCTAGCAAACCCTAAACAAATAATTTCTTTTTGAAGCATTCATTTCTTGTGGTACAAGGGGACCTTGTCCTGCATAGAAGTCGTATACGATTGGTACGGCCCAGCTACATGACATACAATTCGTGATCTATACCGCACACGTTTAAGAGAATTGTAATTCATCCTATTACAATAATACGTAGTGTTTATATAAGTCATGATTTCCAGCTGAGAACTCTTGAGGGGACTCTCTCATTCATCTCATATTTTTTACACCACGTTTTATAACGTTGAAATGGAAATTAACGTTAAACTGAAGAGAGTACCCCTTTTTTAAGAATCTTCTTAACATATGTTAATAGAATTTAATAATCAAATAATGATTGGATCATGTGCTAAGTTGTGGAACTAACGATGTGAACATCTTCCTTGATATTTGTTTTATTGTATATTTTTTTCCCACCCAACTAGAAGTCATAGTTGCATTATTGTTACCATAACCATTCCATCCTTTTTTTTTAAGGAAAACTAATGAAAAGGGCTTGAAAACTTTGAGTTTTAACGATAAGGACAAAATAAAGGGTAAAGTGAATAGTATCAGGATTGACTTTTTAGTGTTAAAATGTGGTTTTTCGTTAAAGTGAACAGTACCGGGAGCTTTTCGTTAAAGTTCCCTTTTTTTTATCCCTCAACTAAAATGATACTGTATCATCCTATTAAAAAATGATATGTATCACCTCTTTCATTCTAATCTCTAGATACGGATAAATAATAGGGTCATCACTTGATTTTTCGATTAGATCAATGTGATTTAAGTGATATTTATAGTAAAAGGAATATGGTGGCTGAAGGTTTAGCAAAATTGGGTTTTTTGAGGAATCTAGGTTGTATTGTATTGGATGACCCTTCTCCTTCGATCGTTGGTTAGCCACTACATGTTATTTCTGAAGTTGGTAGGGCTCGGGATGTTTGTGTAAGCCCATTGAACTGATGTCTTTCTTCGTTTGACGGTCCCATTTGGGCTTTAGGCCCCCCTATAATAAAAAATAAATAAATAAATAAATTCTTAGAGGACTACTTTATTATTCATATTGTGATATTATGATCGTTTGGTGTTGTTCGGCTGAATTTAGATAAATTTCAGTCCGATCCAACATTGGATTAGAAGATAATCCAATTTCAATTGGTTCAAATGATTGAGTTTACAAAGAAAAAATGGAAAATGAAAATTTTATAAAAATGGATATATATAAGAAAATGGAATTTTCATAGAAACAGCTTAAATAAGTGTAGGAAGTGGGTGCAACTCAATTCACAATTTAACAATAAAATTCTTGATTGGAGTTTCAAATGTGCCTTAAAACGAAAATCCCACTCAAATATGAGCCATATTCAAATACTCGATTTGCCATATTCTTTTTTGTTTCAGCCTTTCAATGGTAAAATATAAATAAGAGTTGAAGGATCTTCATTAAAAGGGGTGTAGAAGATGAAAAAAGATGTGCATAAATCATTCTTCAAACAAAGAGACATTTTCTAATTTACCGAAAATACGGTTCGATACACTAAAACATTTGACCAAACAAAAATAGTTGAGGTCACCGCCCATAGCTCAAATGCATCTGGCTATTCACCTATCTACATCAATGTCTTAGGACTTGTTTGGATGTACTTTTAAAATAACTAAAAAAGCTTTTAGAGAAAATATTTTTGGATTCTAAAAGCACTTAAGTGCTTTCTGCAAGAAGCATCAGTTATGTACTTCTTCCAGTAAGCACTTTAAGTACTTTTCCATGATTTACTTGCATCTTTACTAAATATTGGTTCTAAAAATATTTTCAACAAAAGCACTTTCAGTCATTTTAAAAGCACATCCAAAAGAGCTCTTAAACGTTTAAACCAATGTCGAACCTTGTTGCGTAAATCTGGAGCTAAGCATAATATTAAAGTGATTAGTTATAAAAAATGTGATTAATTATTGTAAGTAAAGCCAGACCTTTTTTTTTCTTTTTTTCTTTTTTTTTAAGAAAAAGAAAAGAAGATATTATCTATATTAAAAGAAAAGGGGTGAGCTTCCTCACAATGAATTAGCAATAATATTGTTCAAATTCACCTTTGGCGAAAATCAAACCTAAGACCTCTCCCTTACAAGTGAAGAAGAAAATTAATTGACCGTAGTCCTAAGTGATAAAACCAAACCTTAATTCTTACAAGGGCATCCACTCTTTAGGTTGGGCCTCCAATTTTTAGCACTTTGCTTTGCTTTGTAAGTTTTTTAGCCATCATCATGTACAAGAAATCAAAAACCAACCTCCGATCCTAATTCAAAACCATCCAAATCCAGCAACTAGTAATGCCAAATTGATGGAGTCAAGAATGATCGGCTGGCATACTTAAATTGACAATCAATTCTCACCACTCCATTCTCTTTCGCACTAAGAAAACTTGCACGCAACTACACAACTAGAACACCAAGGTGCCAATATTTCAAACTAATCATGTGATGTTATGTAAAAATGTTAAAACGCATGATGCGCATTGACACATTGACATTCCAGTTGCATGTAAGTTTCTCCAGCTCCCTACTGAAAACTTAGTTTAGTAATCCAAGTGGACAGTGATCCCACAATTAACAATGACAATGCTCAAAAGATAACTCAAGCCACCTCAACTGTCACAATACTCAAAAGAAAAAGGGAAAGTGATGCATGATATTTGCCACTTAACCCCATTTTTCACTTTTCACCCCAACAGAAAAATTATAAATTTAATCTTGAGATAAAATAAGTCATGAAATAAACCTTGACAAATGTATCATCTGTATCAACAACTACCTGAAGCCTAAGAGCAAGCCAAATTTTCAGATATAAACAACCATTTAGCAATCTGGTTTAGGCCCCTATTAACCTAATAACCTTTAAACTTCACAATTTTTTGTTTCTATGTACACAATGGACATGGGAATGCAAACATCAAATGCAATGAGTTACGATGATAAATTAGAGGATAGAGCATTATGGTGTGGCCGGGTATGCCGATGATATTGATGAACTCTATCTGAGATCAATATCGACCAGCTCTGGCTTTCCCCTTTCGGTCTGGTTGGCAACAAGTTCAATGCCTAGTTGCCCTTTGTCTCCGGCCCCAAATGCGTATAGCTTCCCTGATTCGGTTAGTGCGAAAGTGTGGGCGTTCCAGTATATGGAATTGGTGAGACTGATCTGTACAACCCGCTCATTCACTTGCTTCAGCGATGTCACTAGCTCTGGTGCCAACACATTTGCATGCCTATTTCCCTGCAAGAGAGGCAACAGAAGAAATAAGATTCAGAAACTTGGTGAACTGGACGACCTTTCATCCTACAAACCGAAGCCAACAAATAACCAATCACATAATACAACTCAGCAACAAGAAGTTTGTGAGTTATATCTACGACGAAAACAGTGTCAAATCTCTTCTAGGATGGTGAAATCATTCTACAGATGTAAGATGATGTGCAGCAATTTGATACCATTTTGAAACAAGTAATTCGAGTTCACTGATTTATGAAGTTCATATATTGACTTTCTGAAATGTGAGTTAAGGGGCACAACCTTACTGCAACTAGGAAACTAACTCAATTACCATATGAAATATGAAATAGAGCGGTAATAAACAAGACCTGTCCATCGGCAGCAGTACTATGTCCAAGACTAGCTGATTCTCCACAACCAAATGAGTACACATCACCGACATCCGAAACCACAAAGGTTGTGTAATCCCCTGTAGCAACGTGCACCGCTTTCACCTGGCTCAATGCTTCCACAACCTTGGGAACTGATTCACATTCTTCATTCCCGTGACCCAAGCAACCATAACGGCCCCAACCCCAGGTGCAGACACGTCCATCCTGCCCCACCACAGCGGCATGCCAAGCTCCGGCAGCAACCACCATCGGCTGAAGGTTCAAAACCTGAAATTGTTCAATAAGTCGGGGGTGCTTCTCATCAGTTCTTGAACCGTGTCCAAGCTTCCCACCCAAGCCACAGCCAACAGAGTAAACTGACCTGAAAGGTTTCAAGATCATACAAATGAGCAAATAATAATTTTCATAAAAATTTAATGCAAAAACTACAATAACAGAAACTGTTTCGGATTTATCAAGGAACAAACATGAATACGTCAGAAAGGAGTAAAATCAAATGCCTTAGGAAAAAACAGTTTGAACAGGCTTCCAATAATTTTTTTAATTTTAGTAACATTCTCAAAAATTGTGAACAAGATTCTGGAACAACTCTTTTTGGTTCCAAAAAAAGCTGATTGTTCGATATAATCAGAATGCTCAATGCTATCAAGGCAAACTGATGAAGATAGATAATCCTTACATGCCATTAGGTTGACAAGCCAGAGCAAGAAGGTAGCAGTATCCAGCTGCAATTTGCACCACAGGTACATTCTCAAGTGCCCCCAATAAAGGATGGGGCTCAACATCAGTTGGCTCAGTTTGGTGACCAAGTTTGCCATCATTGCCCCAAGAAAATGTATACACCCTGCCCTCTCTTGACAACACAGCCGTGAAGAAATTTGCAATTGCAGCTTGTACCACAAATATGTCTTTCAAAGACTCAACCAACTGTGGAGTGGTAACAAGATTTGATCCTTGAACCCCGTACTCAGTTTCGCCAAAAGAGTCCTTTCCAAAGGCATAAACTTTCCCAGCGTCACTGATCAGCATTGTCCTGCCAGCCCCAGCAGTTGCGTGAATAATCCGAATGCCTTGCAGAGATCTGCAACACAACGGAGTTCGATTAAATTTTCGTTCAAATCAACTATTTCTCTTTCCTTTTTCCTGCATTTTACAGAATCAGATCAGAGGAGTAGTCAAGAGTTCGCAACCTGATTGGCCTAGGCCGGCATTCCTCTTCAGTTGTGCCATGTCCGAGCTGTCCTGAGCTGTTTGAGCCAAATGAGTAGACAGTTCCTTTTGAAGTCACAGCAATGCTGTGACCGGGCCCAGCTATTGCCTGTGATTTCTCCCTTCGGAAACATGCCTCTCCGGCCAACAAAAACCTCAGGACAAGTTTCCATGAACCCCCACATCTTTGCTTCAATTCTTGACGCTGTTCGGCTGTCATTGGCTTAAATATAGCTCTTTTTTGGCACATGTCCAGAGCAGCAAGCTCCGATATGGACAATTCAAAGTCAGGAGCAAAGTGCGCAGGATGCCTAAAAAAGGAACATGTTGCCTGCAACACACACACCCAAATACAAACCAACAGCATTATAAATCCACAAACTTAAAACACCGCTGCATTACCAAAATGTAGAGAGAAAAAAAGGTCACTTGCCTCTAACTTTGCGAGGTCTTGAGGATACAAATTGCAGGCAGTAAGGACGTGGAGGACAATGGAGGGGTTTGCAGCTAAAGGGAAATCTCCGGGGGTGGAGGTCCCAAAGCAATGGCGTTGCCGCCTTTCAAATGTTGGTACAGGAGTGGCAACAATAGTGGTAATTGGCTGGTCAGGAATGTTATGGTATTGTATAGTTGGGGTTCCGCTCGCAGTGGCATCCATTTGGCACTGCCAAAGTTCACAGTGGCCAAGCTTTGCAAAGGAGTTCTAAATTGCTGAAATTATGAAATATCGGTACAACAATTACCAAATTACTTCTCTCAATCATCCAACATTACATTAGAATCTAAATTTTCAAACATTCTTGCTAATTTTATTCACCGGATAATCTATGCCGCAGTATCTACCTCGATAATTATGTTATTGATCAACAACTTCAAGTCTCAAAACCTACAAATAAAAAAAAAACATACCTATAAAACATGACAGCAAGTGCAAGAACAAATAATGCAACAAGTTATGTCCTATCAACATGTCATGACATCAAACATCTGCAAAATTTGACAAACCAGAGAAATTCACAACCCGATCATTTGATCACAGTTCGATCTGACCAAAAACCAAAAATTTTCGGACTTTCCGAATCAAGAGGGGTTAACAAAGAAACCCCAAACCTCAAAATAGTAAAGCAAACTTGAGGAACACCAAAAGATGGAAACTTTGAGGAGAAGAATACAAGTCTTCCACAAATGGATATTCCCACCGGCAAAAGACAACCAGAAAAAGGAAAGAGTTTTGACATCAAAATACGAAATTTAATCCACGTAAACTCGTTTTTACTGATACGGGTCAGATTAACCCGATCAAAAAAAACCAAGCAAGCAAAACCAACCTCCATATTTTTATACAAATAACAGGGGTTTACAGATAATTGTCCTGCAAAATCAAAATTTTTGACAAACCCAGATCAGAAAATCATCGGAGAAATCAAAAAACCATTTACAAAAACTTGATCAAACATCAAAAGTAATCAAAGAGACAGAATCCAGCAGAAACAGAACACAATCACATGCTCAACAAGCTTTGTCAATTCTACATTATGATCGACAGGGATCGAGACCCAACAACTAGGAAACGAAGAATTACATATCGGAGCAACCCACGATTCCTGAAAACCCATCATCTGCATCGGTCAACAAATTTTCAGAGAATTTGACGTTTTTTTCTTAAGACAAAAACAGCAAAAAATGGATCAAATGAAAGAGCAGAGAAGTGGGGTTTTGATCAAAAGGCAGAGAGAGTGGGATGGGATATTCCTCAAAGGATTTATAGAGATAAAAGGGAAGGGGAATTTTGGTTTTTGTCTATGGAGAAAGAGAGTGGATGAATATATGAACAAATAGTTGAGAGTTTTTTGTTTTTTTTTTATTTTTTCAATGGGGGGATTTTGGGAGGTGATTCTCTTCCTTCTATCTCTCTTATTAGCTTTGGGTGGTGATGAAGCTTTTCTAGTTACTATATATTTGTAGTATGCCCATTCCTACACGTCAGCTTCTTCCTCTTGACTATGGAGATGGTAACTCCAACTAATTCCTATGGTTCTACGAAACCCAAGGTGAAAACTATCACGAATAAGATAGAGAGATAATTTTTTAGTGTCTCGATAACACAGCTCGGTTCACCTGATATCATAATACAAATAATTAAATATTTTAAAAAATAATTTATAATAATTTGTATTATGATACTTGATATATCATATTCTGTCACACTGAAAATTTTCTCTGAGATAGGACTTCTCATAAAGTTTTTTATTTGATTGAAATTATTTTGAAAGTCTAATTGGTTGCTTTAGACACGAATGGTGACAACATAAAATTACATGGTTCTTGTTCAAGACGTATTGGAATCAAATTAGTAGAGGTTACTGTTTGTTTTCTCCCAAGACCAATATAATCAGGACTGTAATTTTAATCATATTTAATTCTAATCTAAATTTACCACTTCACTAATACATATATAAACGAAATTGTGATGTTTGTAGCTCGATCGGTTAAGAGTGTTTACATACGTACAGGAAAAGTAAAAATTCATTTTCCTCTAATTATCCCAACCAACACGTATAAAACGTCTCACAAATATGTTTTTGAATTGAAATTAAATGTAGAGACACCAAATCCTTGTGTAACATTATGCGGCGACTTAGCATTCTACATTATCGATCCCCCTTCCATTAGTCCAAGAAAACAAAGTAGAAATTAGTCCGCAGCAGAGGTATGTATAATCATAGTAGTTAACAACCTTCAGTCGTCATTGAGGAGTGAGAGCTGTACGTTGTAAGTAACGGGCCATGGTTTGTGCTTTTTTGGGGGCCTTGGTCGAAAAGCTAAACTATTACTAGTCGTGAAAGTTATTCTCCAACACATGATTTGGCATTGCAAGAATTCTCGATAAAACACGAGGGTAAAGGGTTCACAATGCCAAACCATCATGAGGAAATAAAGTACAGGCCTGTATCCACACAAGTTTTGAATTCGATTCTTTGTGAGTCTTACATGCCCTCTAAAAGGTGGACTGTTGTGACAAAATCACAAATTGATCTCTTTAATAAAATAGGCTCGCAAGGTCCACATTATAAGGTGATTGAATTTGCAGACAATTAGGATGTTAAGATAGTCGTTAATAAGTTAAAGCATCTAATAAGCATCTAATAACATACATTCCATTACGTTAATATTTTAGTTGCATGTAAGTTTTTCTGTTCAAATGGATGACTTACAGAAATAAAGTTCATATCTACCATAGCTTGACTTCTACGGTTCCTTGAAGGAATTAAAACTTGAAAACAATAAGTTGAGAAACCTTTTTCTACCCAATTCGTAAATAAATGGTCCCAATGCATTACTTCTTAGTGCTCATCTACCTAGCACATGAGACCATCACCTCTGCCTCTAACTTAAACAGTAATAAATAATAAAAATTACGAAAACACCTAACTACTATAAGTTTTGCACAAATTTACCTTTAAAGTGCAATGGGAAAAAAGAAAATTGTTGTGGACTATTTTATCTGACAATGGGAGAGAGACCTACGGCAGAGAAAGAGAGAAAAGAGAGATGTGTGTTTGTAGAATTGTAGGAAAATTGTGTGTTGTGTATTCCCTCATACTTTGCACCTCTATCTATAATAATAATAAGATAGGGATATTCCTGGCTCTCCAAGGAATATGAGATACAATAGGAAAAGATAAACCCTAATCAAATCTTATCTAGGATTTACACAATCACACTTAAATTAGGATTGTTTACAACACTCCCCCTTGAGTGTGTAAATACTCAAGGTAGATTTGGCATCATGCAGAAGTTGATGAAGTCGACTTGTTAGTGTTGATTCCAAGGAACAACGCTTATTCTCAATAAGGTAGGAATTTGCATAAGTAAGTAAGTCTCACTAAAAACCCTAAGGCTATGGCAAAAACCCAAGTAGGGACAAAATCCATAGTCTAAGGAAAAATGTGTGAGAAATGCAAAGTCAAAAGAAACGTCTACAAGACTTCATCAGGGATATGACCAGCCGAAGGTGGGTGCCTCGTTAAAACCTAGTTAGGTAGCAAAAACCTAGTGGGAAAATGCTCCTAATCGTAGGGAAAAAGAGTACATTAAGATCAAGCAAGTATCTACAGGATACTCCTCCTGAGTTTGACATAATTCCAAAGAGAAATAGCAAAGTTACAACTCAGAAAGTTTACGCATACCAATTCCATGAACAAGCTTCTGAAACGTCGCCTTCGACAGTGATTTGGTGAAAAGGTCGACCAGATTGTCTTGTGAACGGATTTGCGTGACTTCAATATTCTGATGCTCTTGTTGTTGATGTGAAAAGAAAAATTTCGACGCAATGTGCTTGGTGTTGTCTCCTTTGATGTAACCTTTCTTAAGTTGTTCGATACAAGTTGCGTTGTCCTCAAAGATCGTCGTCGGGACATCAACGGCGGGATGAAGATTGCAAGAGCTTCGAATATGACCCACTACTGCTCTCAACCAAAAGCATTCCCGAGTTGCTTCATGTAAGGCGAGAATTTCAACATGGTTAGACGAAGTGGCAATTAAGGTCTGTTTTATTGACCTCCAAGATATTGCGGTGCCTCCAACGGTAAATACATAACCCGTTTAAGAACGCGCCTTGTGCGAATCAAATAAGTATCCAGCGTCGGCATAACCAACAAGGCAAGAATCAACTCGAGGAGCATAAGGTGTAGCATTATTCGAGGATTCGTAGGGATAGAACAAGCCCAGATCTGTAGTACCCTTAAGGTAGCGAAAGATGTCTTTCATGCCAGTCCAGTGTCTGCGTGTAGGTACATTATTGTATCTTGCTAAAAGATTAACAGCTAAGTACAATAAAGCGTGTAGGTGCATTAATGTTGGATGTCGGGTCTAGTGCATTGAGTTAAGTACAATAAAGCGCCTATTGCACTTAGATAAGGAACTTCAGGCTCCAAAATCTCTTCATCATCCTCCTTCGGACGAAAGGGATCTTGTTTTGCATCTAGCGTACGAACGACCATAGGAATACTCGAAGACTTCGCTTTATCCATATTAAAACGGCGCAACACCTTCTGGGTGTAGTTCGATTGATGTACTAGGATTCTATCCGAACAATGCTCTATCTCGAGACCAAGACAGTATCAAGTCTTACATAGATCTTTCATCTCAAATTCCGACTTCAGGTGCGAAGCAGTTCTCACGAGCTCTTCAGGAGTTCCTGTTCACATATCCCTGACCAGTCAAATACTCACTCAGACTGTTATACCACAATCTTCCAGATTGCTTCAAACCGTAGAGGGAACGCCTCAGCCGAATTGAGAGCGTGTTCCGGGGTTTGGAAATATTTGAACCAGTCAATGTAAGTCCTTCGGGAACTTTCATATAAATTTTCGTATCAAGATCCCCATAGAGATACGCGGTTACTACGTCCATCAGCTGCATATTCAGTTTTTCGAAAACTACCAAACTGATAAGGTAGCGAAAAGTAATCACATCCATAACGGGTGAATAAGTTTCGTCATAGTCAATCCCGGGGAGTTGTGAGAAGCTTTGCGCAACAAGATGAGCTTTGTAACGTACAATTTCGTTCTTCTCATTACGCTTCCGAACGAAAACCCACTTGTAGCCAACGGGCTTCACATGTGGAGGAGTAGGGACTACAGGTCCAAACACCTTACGTTTCGGAAACGAATCGAGTTCGACTTGGATTGCTTGTTTCTAGTTTGACCAATCGACTCTACGTCGACATTCATCAACGGAACGCGGTTCAATGTCATCACTCAACATGATTTCAGTAGCTATTGCAAATGCTAATGCATCGTTGACAATCATCTCAATTCTACGCCACACATTACCTAAGCTAACATAATAGACCGAAATCTCACGATTCTTAGGATGAGGATTCGTCTCTTCATGGGCGCTTCCGTAATCTAGAATTTCCTCATGAGTTGGGTAGAATGAGTAAGCGATAGTCGGATTCACAGTAGGTTCTTCAGGACCTTATGTCGTTGTTTTCCTCTTCCGGGGGTGTGAATCCTTTGAACCAAGGGGTCTGCCACGCTTTTGTGTAGGGGCAGATGATTGGCTAGCCGCTAATGTACGTGGATCACCAGAATTGGAGTCCCAGGCTTCCAGGAGGGCAGTCCGTCGTACATTTGGTACATCTATCTTTGCAGGCGTATTCGCAGCTGGAATGTGTGATCTTGTCACGCACGCTAGATCGGTGAAAGCATCTGGCATGCTATGAGCTATGCTCTGAAGATCTAATATGCGTTGCACTTCAGTTTCAGACTGAGTGGTGCGGGGATCTAAGTGAGACAAAGTGGGAGTCGTCCACGATAATTCGCGTCGTTCTTCAGGAACGTTGACGTTCTTATCTCCCCCTAACGACAGGAAGACTGTCTCATAGAAGTGACGATCCGCAAAACGAGCGGTAAACAGATTGTCTGTCAAAGGTTCTAAGTAACGAATAATCGAAGGAGAATCATATCCGACATAGATTCCTATCATTCGCTGAGGCCCCATTTTTGTACGTAAGGGCGGCGAGATCGGCACATATACCGCACAACCAAAAATGCGCAGATGCGATATGTCGAGTTCGTATCCGGTAACCAACTGAAGGGCATTAAATGGTTGTGTCACAACAGGCCTCAGGCGGACCAACTTTGCTGCGTGCAATATTGTATGGCCCCAACCAGCGATCGGGAGCTTGGTACGTATGACCAACGATCAAGCAATCATTTGTAAGCGCTTAATGAAAGCCTCTGCCAGGCCGTTCTAGGTGTGAACATGGGGTACTGGATGTTCAACTTCAACCCTAACCGATATGCAATAGTCATCAAAAGTTTTAGATGTGAATTCTCCAGCATTATCCAATCGAATAGATTTGATTGGATAATCAGCGCGGTGAGCCCTGAGCTTGATAACCTGAGCCAATAGTTTGGAGAATGCAGCATTTCTTGTGGACAACAAGCACACGTGTGACCAACGTGTGGAAGCGTCAACCAAAGCATAAAATATCTAAATGGTCCGCAGGGAAGTTGAATCGGTCCACAAATGTCCCCCTGAATCCGTTGTAGAAAAATGGGAGGATTCGAACGAATCTTGTCATAAAAAGGCTTAGTAATAAGCTTTCCCATAGAACATGTTTGACATGTGATTCCTTAGATCGAACCTAAACTTCGGGTTAGTGGATGCCCGTGTGATGATTTGAGGATACGGCGCATCGCTATTCATCCAGGATGTCCCAAACGATCATGCCAAAGTGTAATTTCGTGCGCGGTCCCAGTAGTAAGGTTGGCCACATAGTGGCATTCTATGGGGCGTATGGTTGTAGTATACAGACCACTCGGGATACGCTTCATCTTCTCTAGAATACGTTTTTGGCCATATTCGTAGGAAGTTATGCACAGAAATTCAACTCCGTTTTCTACGTGGGTTTCAGCGTGGTAATTGTTATCTCTAATGTCCTTGAAACTTAGTAACGTTCTTCCAGAACATGGAGAATAGAGTGCCTCAGCAATGGTCAAGATTGTACCATTGGACAACATTATACGTGCCTTATCGTATCCTTCTATCAGGTTGGATGGGCCTGAGAGGGTTGTCAGAGGTGCATTCTTAGGTATGAAGTTAGTGAAATAGATGCGTTCACGCAAAACAGTGTGCGTGGTTGCACTATCTGCCAGACAACTAACTTTCCCACTAGTCATACCTAGAATGAAAAAATTAATTTGAATCGGTCACATGCATAAAAGTTTATAAAACAATTATCAATTCAAAATAATTTCATTTATTCAAGGATTAAAACTTAATATCCAAAAACAAATCACCAACTAATAATCCAAAACATAAAGGAAAATTGTTCAAAAATCAACCAAAAATAAGGGGGGTTCGGCCACTAGGTGGAATTCAGCCCCATTTGTCTTATTTCAACTAAAAAATAAGTCTATGTCTAAGATTCTAATCTTCCATAGGGGTGGTATCCTCCTGAAAGTCAGAAACCTCCATCTTTGTAGTCTCCGGTTCGTCCACTTGCATGAAGTTTGATTCAAACTTCTTACGACGAGAATGATATTCATCTACAACCTTCTTGGGAGCACGGCAAACACGGGACCAATGGTCCTTTGAACCACAGCGATAGCACATATCGTCATCCATGGTTTTAGGTGCTTTTCCCTTATTCTTGAAGTTCTGGGCCTTGGGAGCGAGATTTGGGCGCTGCTGGGCTTTGTTTCCTCCCTTGGGTAGGCCTTGGCTCTGTTGACCTTGGTTGGATGGCTTCTGGTCGCCCCTACCACGCCTCTTTTGGCGTCTTGGGTGCTAATTAGTGATATAATGTGCTTCAGGCACAACAGTAACCCAGTAGGTCTAGCTTGATGATTCTTCATCAACAGCTGGTTCTGCTTTTCAGTGAGAAGTAGAACAGAGATCAAATCCGAGAACTTGGTGAACTTCGGAGCTCTATATTGTTGCTGAAGGACAATATTAGAAGCAGAGAAGGTCGAATAGGTCTTCTCCAGCAGATCCTCTTCGGTCAAAGTTTCATTGCAAAACTTGAGAAGTGATCGGATTCGACAAACTTCATAATTATATTCATTCACAGACTTAAAGTCTTGGAAGCGCAAATGCTGCCAGTCGTGTCTTGCTTTAGGCAAGAATATGTCCTTTTGGTGATCAAAACGATCAGCCAAAGCGACCCATAATGCACGTGGATCCTCCTCAGCAAGATACTCAGTTTGCAGAGCGCCATGGATGTGTCTTCGAATGAAGGTCATAGCCGTGGCTTTTTCAGCTTCGCCAACAGGCTTATCTATTGCTTCTTCAATAGCAGGATGCAAGTTCTTTGCAGTGAGGTGGAGCTTCACATCTTGAACCCAATTGAGGTAGTTCCTTCCAGAAACCTCTAAAGTGGTGAAGTCGAGTTTGTTCAAATTCGACATGTTCCTATCACAAAATAGATAGACAAGATGTGGTTAGTGTAACAGAGAAAAAAATCAATCCATTCACATATGAGTAGAACATACAAGTTCTAATAGACATGTATTGGTTTTAATCTTGCATGAAAAACTTCGGGTTTTCATGGGTGATATGTTTAAGTGAAAACTTCAGGTTTTCAAATAAGGCATGTTATAAGAAACTTCAGGTTTCAAAGTAATTACGAACTTCAGGTTCATATATTCCTGCAGGCAAACACAAATATATATATATATATATATATATATATATATATATATATATATATGCAAACAAGTATGCAACAAGTATATGAAAAAAAAATAACTTTAGATTTACAATTAGAATTGAATTTTAATTTAGTTAATTATTTGGACTTTGGGCCAAATTTAAAGTGTGGGTAAAAAAATATAAAACCCATTGGGCCTAAAAATAATAGGCGAAGAAAATTTCAGGGCCCAAATAAAAAATGAAGCCACGGGGTGGCTGGAAGAAAAAAAATGTCGTGTGTCGCAGGCCTAAAAAAAGGGCTAGGGGTATGGGCTGCATTATTATTATTATTATTATTATTTATGGGCACGCGCTACTTCAAGCAGGCCTAAAAAAAAAATGTTTTTTTTTCCGGTCTGGGCCGCTGCAGGCGAGCCCAGAAAAACAAAAAAAAAGTTTTGGTTTTTTTTTTCCACACGTACGGGCTGCATCAAGCAGGCCCGAAAAAAACTAACCAAAAAAATCTGTGTTTTTTTTTCGGGCTGGGCCGCTGCAGGCGAGCCCAAAAAATAAAAAAAATGTTTGGTTCTTTTTCTTTTCGCATGGGCCTAGGAGCGGAGCCCACTAGGGCTCGGGTTGATATCAAACGCCATCAAAAAAAAAATTCAAATATAATTATATGCATATGCATATTCAATTCAACATATATTTCAATGAATCACATATGTAAATTGATGCAAATGCAAAAATATTATTTTCAATGCATGTACATATGTAAGATTCAATTCATAACCAATATCAAATTCACATAATTTCAACAATTATGGTTATGAGGCATACACAATTTATGTAGAATCTAAAATACGTTAAACGTAAAGTTGGGTCATGCATCATGGTAAATGTTCATGTTATCAGGGCTGCAAAATATCGAGTTAAAAGTCGTTGTTTTGAGAGAACCTGATTGCGTGATAATATGGATGAATTGGTTTGATGCAGAAAATTTCTCCAACGTCAGATTCCTAAGCGCAACGGTAGGAGTGTGCTGATAACATGTTGTGGACTATTTTATCTGACAATGGGAGAGAGACCTACGGCAGAGAAAGAGAGAAAAGAGAGATGTGTGTTTGTAGAATTGTAGGGGAATTGTGTGTTGTGTATTCCCTCCTACTTTGCACCTCTATTTATAATAATAATAATAAGATAGGGATATTCCTTGCTCTCCAAGGAATATGAGATACAATAGGAAAAGATAAACCCTAATCAAATCTTATCTAGGATTTACACAATCACACTTAAACTAGGATTGTTTACAACAAAAACATTTTTTTTTTGCATAATAATTTATTTGCCCTTAAAAACTGCTATTTAGTCTTACTTTATCTTTTGAAATTGGTTTTGTCTCATTTTGTCTCTTAAAATTGCCATTTTTCGTCTCATTTAATCTCAATCCACCCCTTTGCGTCCATTTTGTTGGATTCAACAAGTGGCTTGAATTGGATTTTGAAACACAACCTATTATTTGTTTTTGCCAAAGGCTGCAACTACATTCTATACCAATCCGCAAAAGAGACTGACGGGGGTTTGAATTAGAGATATCGAAAATGGAATTGGGATGGGGTTTTAACATGCAAGTTGGAGGCAATGAATTGTGCATACTACCCTTTAATTTAATGTTTATTTGACTGAATTGATGAAAATAAGGTGCGAGTCTAAATGAGATGAAAATAGTAGTTTCATATGGCAAAGTGAGATAAAACTAGTTTTAAAGGATAAAGTGAGATTAAATAGCAGTTTTAGTGGGCAAATAAATTAATAAGCCTTTTTTTTCCACCTGTTTGTAATCTAACTGACTCTTAATTGTAAAATCATTTCAACATTATCAACTCAATTTTCTGAGTTATTAGGTATGAAATGTTTTTCTTTAAAATGTAATGTTAGAGAGATGTTATTGGCATTCAAAAAAATCATTTACACTTCTCATACGTTTATTTTTACCAAATACTACTACAGTAGAGGCTGGTATCAATTATCTTCAAAACTGTAAGTCGAACTATGAACACCGATTTAAAGAATAGAAATTAAAATCATAGTAATGAGCTTTGAAGAATGATCCAAACATTTGGGTGCTCTATTTGATTTGTGAAATTAAGGGATGATTCAAAAAATCTAAATTACAAGAAAATGGTAATCGAATATAATTTTTAATGAATTAAAAATCTTCCCTTTTTATTTTACTTTCTCAAAAGTTGTGTAAAGAGAGGTCTAAATGACCTTCATCGTCCGAAAGCAACGCGAGTGGGATCGGTCGATCAATGAGGCAGGTGTTAGAGGGACACAGACGCTATTGAGTTAGCTGTCAAAAACAGAAGGAAACATCAAGACATCGGCCTTCATGATGCTTGCAACTTGTATCAACGACACAAAAACCTTCTTGCATAAAAAAGAAGGTAATCAAGGTACAAATCATAGTTTTTCCTTTTGATCGCCATTAATTAGTGTGCTAATTGTAATTATTAATATTGTCTTTTCCATTACAAGGCCATCCTTCAAATTCAAAGAGGCAGATTGTCTGCCCTCTTTTTACCATCTCCTTCTCATCTCCTCTTATTTGTGCAATCATTGTTAAGCTACGTCAATATTTTATATTATTTTTTTAGTAGAAATAATAAGATAAAAAATAATATGAATATAAAATGTTGAGGTGACCTAACCGTGACCACACAAATAAGAAGAGACGAGAAGAAAATGATAACCAGAGGGCAGGCAATATGCCTCCCTAATTCAAGTACTCTGACAGTCTGTTTGATAACTTTTTCTTTTGTGGTGTTTGGTCTGGAGAGATGAGGAGACGGAGAAGAGTCAATGAAGGATGGCTGAGACGATGTAGAAGAAATGTATAAAGAAACGCACACAAAGTAAAAATTAAAGAAGAAAACCGAATTTAAGTTGTTTTCACTTTTCTCTGTACCAAGTAGGCTTTCTCCTTCAAATCCCATATAATTACTTATTTATGCATCCTTTTCAACAGAGATACGTGTCATCAAATTAACATATATGTCATTGGAAATCAGTGTGTTTTATTCCACAACCCTTACTAGCTAACTTAGTTAACATTTGAAACCGTCGTTGACACCCTAAACAAGTCATTCTACGCACTACTTTATTACAAATAACGCATATTAACTACCTAAAAGGGTATGTTATAAACTTATCATACAGCGATGTCCATGTATTTAGTAATATATTTTTGTAAATAGGACTTTAATAAGTCCCAAATAAGAGAAATGTTAATGGGGCTCTCTCAAAATTAAACTTGTTATAGACTCTCCTCGTATTTTTTACACAGTGTTTTATAATGTTGACACAGTAATTAAGTTAAACTTGAAGATGATGGAAAGTCCTTAGAGAATTCTATTTTTGAAAGAATTCCTTTAACATTCCTTCTCAGATAATATTCCCCAGAGCATATGTTCCAATCGGTTGGAAATCAAGGTCTGCCAAAACCTAAGTAATTGGTCTGATAATCTGAATACAATTCGGTAGATCGATGAGAGAGTCTTGAATGAAACTGATGCCTGCTTTTGAATCGTATTTGGGAACTTCCAATACAATGGTGATGTCAGCTCCATTATCATCGTCCATTTTTAGCAAAGATTGCGATGTCGGCACGAATGAGTAATGTTATTCATACTATATTTTTGTATTACATTTTTACATTACCTTAGGTGGCATTTGATATGGACAGTCACATCAATTGAAATAATCAGATTTTTAAATTTAATAAACTAATAATTAAAAAAAACTAATTAATTAAATGGTGATTGTTGTATACAATGAGTCTTTTTCCTTTCTTTCCTTGGGTTATATAAATTTTTCAAATGGTGTGGCTGTCTACATCAAATGTCACTTAGACCATCTCCAACCCTTGGGCTAAAAGCCAAATTTTTTAGCCCGAAAAATTTAGCTTTTAGCCCAGAAACAGTTTTTCTGCTCCAACCCTTTCTAGCCTAAAATTTTAGCCCGGAATTATTAAAGAATAAACTTAGGCTATTTTTTTTCTTAAATTATTTTTTTTTTAAAAAAATAAATATGTAGACTATCGTAAATTAATTTTATGAACATTTTAATCAAAAAAAATTTAAATTTCGATAAATATTTTCATTCAGTTTGGTGGAGCCCACACCGATTTCTGGGCTAAATTCTGGGGGGAATCTGGCCTTGGTTTAGCATTTAGCATTTAGCCCGAATTTTCCCCTTGGGTTGGAGTGAGTTTGGGGGGGAATTTTGGGGGGTAATTTGGCTTTTAGCCCAGGGTTGGAGATGGTCTTAAGATAGTATAAAATACGAATAGCATTACTCAGCATGAATAGAAAATGCATGCAGCCATCTGTCGTTTTGTAAATGTAAAGTAAACTCACCATTGTTTAATTTAATCATTTCATATTTAATTTCATCTCACCCATGTGTTGTATAGCTAGGCTTCCTATGCAGGTAAAAAAAGTTTTTTAGATGATTGAAAGAATTTTTAATGAAAATATTTTTAAAAACAATCTTTAGTAAAAATGTAAGTAAATTAAAAAATATATATTTAAAGTGCTTTAAGAAAGAAGTTCATAACTCGTGTTTCTTATAAAAAGCATTTCAAGTGCTTTTATAACTAAAAATTATTTTCTCTAAAAGTATTTTCAATAATTTTTAAATGCACTTTCAAACAAGCTCGTAATATTTTTCTTAGTTAGTCGTTAAAGAAGCAAAAAATTAAAAGTATTACTTGAGTGTGGTTAAAGTTGATCTGTCCGGCTAAATTTAAAAGGTTTCGTGTTGTTCTCTGGACGTTTTGTCATGCTAAATACCAAATTACCCACTCGCATTATTGTTCAATATAAAAACCTTGATTGATCATTGCTTACAATCTCTTTCAGCTTACAATAATGTTACGTCTTGTGTTAATATTATAAATATTGTGCAAAAAGCATAAGGTGGCAGAAAGTTCATAGAGAATATCACTTTTGAGAAAATCTTTACTTTTAATTACATCGAGATTTTTGTAATAAAACTGAACACCTGATTATTGATATAAACGATTATGTTGAGAAATATCAGTTTGAATAGTAGTAGGTTGTTAGCTTCGCTCTTAAATCTTTAACAAATATACATGAGCAGACAAAGTCCAGCTTCATTTCCACACAAACATAAGAGCAAGCTATCTGTATAGGATGATAGTCAATGATTGCATAATTTGGCTTAATATGATCATTAAGTTAAGCTGTTTTAATTTGACAAAATTAGCTTCCAAAACTTTTGCGACATATATACGGCAGACCTAATGAAAGTGCGTGCCATGCACTTAATCTGCACTCTGCACTGACAGCTACCTGCAGATCCTTCGACTGCGTGTGCATGCCATGGCTGATAAGAAAAGTTCCACAGTATTTTGCCTGCATGAATCATGCATGCATGCCGAACCTTGTTTCATGATTTCGACAAGGAATTCATTTGTGTTCTCGACTCACTCATCACTAATTGAGCAGCATTAGTTTGCAAGTAATTAGAATGCTATCGTTAAACTATCAATTAATTGCAGCATGATCTAACACTAACACACTCCCAAGTTCAGGTGAAAAATAATTAACCTTTTTTCTCGTTTGTTTTGGGTCAATAGATCCTTTCAAATGGCGTCAATTATTGTCATTTTGACAAACTAGCATGTGAATTGCACGTAAATTATACTTGAAAATAATATTTTTATATATTGTTTGTGATCATAGAGTATCTTATATGTTATTTTCTTTGAAGGGGTATAGTATTTTAGTAATTTAATTTAATTGAGGTCAGGTCTAGAGGCGGATGAACATTGGGACCTAGGTGATTTCAGGACACTCAAGAGTCTAAAAAATATACATATAAATGTCTTCTGATGACTCTCCAAATGTTTGGTACGTGTTTCTGTTGGACCTACCAACTCTTTGACACATACAAAGTTACTTAAGTAAATAAGTTAATGTAAAATAACAACTGAAGGGTAATCCTAAAATAATAAAAGAAAATCCATAACATGGTAAGGCATTAAGAAGTTTAGGTTAGATGTTTTTTTAGTATAAAGAAGAGAATTAGCTTTAATTTAACGAGTTAAATATTACAGTTTTCTAATTGAAGAAACATTATTGGAGGTTACCTTCTACACGTAAGCTAAGGCAATAAACAAATATATACCGTATACGTAACTATTGGCTACAGTCTGGACGTATACATATATGTCTCGAAATACTGAATAAGACGACAAAGCCCATTGACGAAGAAAATATGCCATATCACAAGTTGTATGCTACCATGTTGCTCTATTAGGTGACTAAACCGGCCGCACCCAAGAATCTCTCCAATTGAAGGAAACAGGGAGACCATAAAAAACCAAGCACGAAACCAGCTGAGAAAATTGGTGTGCAAGACAAACAACGAAAGTAACCAATTGAAATTTTTATATCATTTAATGGTAAGTTGTCTGGTGACACAATGAGCAACAAAGAATATCTAAGACATCATCTGCATAAATTTCCTATCCATTTTCCCTTTCTCACCTAACCAAGAATAAAGAAAAATTTGTTACATGGATCATACATGCCATGCCACTGAGAAGCACAAGGGATTGCAGAGAGCAGACTTTTATACACACATTCAAAAACTTGTTACAGCTAAAAACCTCAACATCTTCTTGTCGATCCTACTCGTCATCTCGAATATGATGTAATATACACCCTGTTGATTGCATTTGAATGTCCGGGCTGCTTCCCATTTTCTATTTGGACATATATAACTAGCATTATCGATCTGATTAATGTGACTCACCAATACCATCGCAACAATGTTTACGCTCTGGTTGGTTGGTCACTCCCCTCTCACTTGATGTGTGCTTTCTCCAGAACCTTTTTTATCCGCAATGGTCGTGGAAGTTTGTACTTCAACTGCTTCCTGAAAACCAAGAAAAAATTGGCAGTCGGTAAGGTCCAAAATAATGCAAGCATGCATAGATTTAGTTTATTCGAGCCCATTTTCTTTTTCTTAAGTCAAATGATTGTATTATGGGCGATAAATTCTAATCGGAAGCCTAAACTAATTGTTCTTGTCTAAATCTTCTTTATTATACCCTAGTAACCCTACACACAAACAAACAGAACACTAAGCGCATATATCAAAGCATAACCAAGATACCTTTACGTCACCTAGACTTCCATTCAACTTCTGCTCATCCCTCTTATCAACCTCTTGTTCAGTAGAAACTTCACTGTTTTCTATCTGAAACGTGGAAACTGTGTTGTGGTCTTCTTTTGTGTTCCGTACAGACCGATCACCATTCAACGAAACTCTAGCATCAAAGGAATTATAAGTTGTGGCCTGAGATTGATGTTCTTCACTCTTTTCACCAACTAATCCAACGTTAACTCCATTTTCATTCTCAAGTAATCTGGCTTCTCCCTCATGTGTCTCGTTAGTTATTTGAGTCACTTTTGCTGCAGCCTCTTCAGCTTTCCTCTTTTCTTCTTCTTCTCTTAGTTGTTTCCTTCGTGCTTCTTGCTCCTTTATCATTTTAAATCTGGAATATCACAAAATATCAGGAACATAAACACTATAAGTGCAGCAAAACATAAAGAAATGACAGGATACACTACTAGCCTTTCACCAGGTCGTAGACCCTCTGGAGTCAACTTTTCTTCTTGTCTGGTATCCTTTGATTTTGGCTTTAATTCAGAGAGAGACTTTAGAATTTGGGGTTCATCTTCCTTGGTAACGCTATCACTTAATTGGCTAACTGGATTTTTTGCACCGCCAAATTTTTGAAGCCATACTGATTGTGCTGTGGTCAGTATGTTATTTGTGAACCTGCACAAACATATATGAAAGATTTTAGATAACATAGGAAAGACTATCATCAAAAGGGAAAGTTTCCAATGTCATTACCATGAAGATTAATGATTCACTAGAGTTTGGAAAATACAATTAAAAACTGTTATGCTGCTTATAGAACAAAAGGGTTTTACATCTGCTCACCAATAGAGACTTAGACCAGAAGGCACTGAAAGAGAAAAATAACCAATCATCAAAGGAAGAAACTTGGTAATTGCTTGAGAACTCTTCACATTTGGATCGTTGCTCTGAAGAAAGGATAATACATGAAAAGAATGAGTAATAGTAAATCTGGCTCAAATAAGAAATCCCTGTATCAAGAACGTCAGACCTAGAAGCACTAGTGATGTTTATCTAACTAGGCTTTGGACCGGGGAACTGAGTCAAATGACTGACCTGTGGCTGTGTTGACTGCATAATTTGAACAGATATGTACTGTGAGATAACCAGCAAAACAGGCAACACAAGATATGCCAAGGTGTCCGACCATCCAAGGGGTGGATGACCATCCTGAAAAATTAAAAGCAACCAAAAGTGAATATGAATTCCACAAATCATTGGCGGGTAGTACATAGATATCTAGTAAAGCAAGCATCAGAACCATCAAATTGCATGTCAACACAAAAATCCACAAAAGAAAAATTAAAGAGATTTAAAAGTAGAAAACGGGAAGGAAAAAAAAAAGAGCAATTTGAGATTTGCAAAAATTATAACAAGCAAAAGTTCATTATTATAAGGCTTTTGAGTTTGAACCAAATAGCTGCATTGTAACTTTGTAAGGGTTGTGTAGAATACAGGTTATACAAATTTGCAGTGAGTATCCAATAAATAGAGACGTGGGAGTGTTTTAGATTGAAGGTGAAGACACCCACTACAAATGGAAAAAGCCAAGAGATTCCACTTCCATTTTGTCGAGCAGCAACGGTTGTAGGACCAGCCAAGGACGGAATCCAGAAGAAGCCTTCTGTAAGGAGCCCCTTAATATAGAAATGTCACACATATAATTAGAGCTGAGGGCGATTATAAAGCCTACATAAACAATAGGAGGTTACTAAAAACCAATCGAGATGAATATGAACAATGGTACCTCATCTGCCACATTTGAAAGAGCTCTATATAACCCTATCCACACTGGGATTGTTGCAAGTGTCGGCAAACATCCTGGCACAAAACGCAACGAAAAACCAAGAACAATAAGATATAGAAACAAATTGGAAGTTAGAAAACAGAGTTTTGAAATTAAATTATACCTGCCAAAGGGTTTATGCCGGCTAACTTATATAATCGAGCAGTTTCGAGTTGAATTCTCTCCTACAAGTAAAAGATTAAAAATTGAGCTCATAAATATCAAATAATTCAATCATTAATGAAATGGTAAAGATTAAATTAAGTGAAAGAAAGATGGGTATGCATTGCAATTGCACCTGGTCCCCAGCATAGCGTTCTTGCACAGCTTTCACTTGAGGTTGCAAGGTCCGCATAGCCATGGCGGACTCCACCTGCTTCTTGCTCAACGGGAAGGTAGCAGCTTTAACAAGAACGGTCAACAGTATGATGGCGAAGCCATAGGAGTACGGAACGTGCACAGCAGAAAGCCCATCTTTCAAAAACTTGAGAACGCTCTCAAGGTAACTGGTAATCCCAGAAAGCCAATCACTGCTCTGTTTCGAAGTAGTCAAATTCTCCGACGACGACGACGACACCGCCGCATCGGCCACCGTGTAAAGCAAGCTCTCGGCTTTACCGAACAGCTCCATCAGCACAGCTCCGGCGTCTTCCGGTTCGGGAATCAGACCAGGGCCAGGACCGAGCCGGGCCACGGCGAGCGAGCCGCGGAGGAGGGGCTTGGAGTGGGGGAAGCCGTAGTGGTGGTGGGTTCGCGGGAGGAGGGGGTTCGGGGGCTTGGGACTTGGGGCGAGGACTGGGCTGGGTCGAAACGACAATAAAGTAGCCATCTTTGGAGGGGGATTGGGAATTTGGGATTGGAATTTTGGAAATTTGGAAACCCTAAAAGGTTGAGCTGCCGCAGACAGGAGGTGCGTGTGGGTTTAGCAGTTCTTGCTGGACGCGATTCATGCGAATGGGGGATGAACCGGAAAGTCCGGTTCGGGTTTCCATGCAACGACTTGTCGTTTTGTTTTCACTTATATGTTGTGAGCTTGTGAGTTTTGGGCTTTGTTAAATGTGTTGATGGCAGAAGCCCAAGATAGAAGTTCAAAGGCTTGGCATAGGCCCATGATATTGTAACTCTAGTGATTCCCTAGCTACAACTCATGGTTTAGCCATCAATAAAACCATGTTTACAAAAAGAGATAAGAAGTTGTAGTTGGGTATTGAATATGAGGTTCTTGTTGCACCAATACCACTCTCTAGATAAGAAAAGAATCCACACACCCCATTTCTATTGGTTCCCATTTCCCTAACTTTGCCCCACATCTATATTTCCCACACTCCCCACTCCAAACCAACCATTGAATCCCATCTGATCTCACTTCCCTCTACACTGCACACACCTGAAACTTCAAATCAAACCAAACAGTCCCAAGCTCTCCACAGAAAAAAAAAACCCCTAAACAAATGGCAGCAACCATGGCAACAATGGCAATAATCAACGCAAAGTGCTTGACCGCCACCACCACCCCCAAAGTCACCACCAAGCTAACCGCAGCAAAACCCACCTCCCTCCTCTCATTTCAAAACCTGCCAAAGGGCCTAAGCCTCTCAAAACCAATTGAACTCCCCAACATGTCCCCTTCCCTAGCCGGCACAGCCATCGCAGGAGCCATCTTCTCCACCCTCGGCGCCTCCGACCCCGCTCTCGCAGCCCAGCAGATCGCCCAAATTGCCGAAGGCGACAACCGTGGCCTCGCCCTCCTGCTGCCGATCATTCCCGCCATAGCTTGGGTTCTGTTTAACATTCTTCAACCGGCACTCAACCAAATCAACCGCATGACAAACAAGAGCGTGATCGTCGGGCTCGGGCTAGGTGGGTTGGCTGCTTCTGGGTTCGTCTCGACCCCCGAGGCGTCCGCTGGAGAATTCGCCATGATTGCGGCTGATGCCTCCGCTGGCGACAATAGGGGGCAGTTGTTGCTGTTTGTGGTGGCTCCGGCGATTCTGTGGGTGCTTTACAACATTCTTCAACCAGCTTTGAACCAAATCAACAGGATGAGGTCTTAGGGTGTGAGGTGATGAGGGGCTTTTGTGATGGGTGCGATGGCACAATTGTTGATGAACTTGCTTGTAACTGCACCTTGTGTTAATGGCATATTAATATTCTCCTTTTTGTATTAGCATCTTTTTTTCTTGAATTCTGTGTGTTCGGGGGATGTTCTTATTGTCGGTAGGTTTAATCTGTAACTACTGTGTATCATATTGCCTAGGTCTTCAGAAATTATATGTTTTTATATAGTCTCCTTATTCACTAATGCAGAACGGATTTTGAAGCTTCTGAGCTGGAAGTTCTATAAATTCCTTTCTCGTGAGTTTCCACGATAATGCAGGATCATGTTTTTTTCACATAAATAAATTTAAAATTATTAAGAAATTTTAAAATGATAAAAATTAAAACGACGAGATTTTATTTTTTAAAATTTGTGAATTTTCTTATTTGATTAATCTAAAAAAACAATGGAATTGAATACATAATTTGTTATTTTTAAACTCTCAATCATATAAATTGAAAAATGACACCTATCTACATTAAACTTGAGAATTTGAGGTTCCAAATTACAAGTTTTTTTTTTCACGCGAAAATTCTAAATTTCTATGTTTATGAATCCAAACAAATAAATTGGTACATGTCAATTTATAAATTTAGACTTTTACCCAAATTTCAAGTTTATTTTCCTCATCCAAATATAGTGTTAGTGACAGTATTTCAAGTCAATCAAATATCATTATGTGTATTAATTTTTTAAGTGTGTTTAGGCCAAAAATATTGGATTTGACCCGAAGGTGGATAATTCTCGGCCCAATGGTAATCCTTACAAGCCAGATGATATCCAGGTATCTAGCTCGTAATGAAATTTGGCCGAGTCCTAATAGAAGTAGGATTCTTAAAAGGATCAGGTCGAGAATTGATCTAACCGTGTCTTAATTTGAGTAAAATTGTTATGGATCAAAATGGGTTTTGATAAGATTCAGATTATTCGAAGAATCAAAACCCGTTACTGATAAGATAAGAAATGAATCTAATACATAAGTGGACTAGGTTCATACTCCTAGTTCTAGTCAAAGTCGTCGAAAGCTACGAATTGGTTTTTGCCAGATAAATGAATAATATCCGAATATAGGTTTACACTGAGGGAGTAACATAGTTCTAGTGGGACTCTACTTCGAGATGCTTGGTCATCATGAAACTCGCTCCTACAAATAAAAGTGAGTCTGCAACGTGAAAATAACCTCAAACTCAACACACGAATGCCCTGCGCAAAATCTCGCTCTATGCGAATTTTCTCACATTATGAGAAATCATCAACTCTCCTAACTACGTCATCACATATTTAGTGTATAGTAATAGCATAGTGTTGGATAACCGATGGCATCTACAATTTGGATTAACATCACTCTTCGAGTTTGGCTGGTTACTTATCCAAGTCTCTTCTAGCAAGGAATATTGGTTTTCTGGTTAAAAGAAGTCATCTCATTAGCTTATCAACGAAGTGAGATGTTACCAAGTTACTCAATGTTCAACACATTGAAAGCAAAACCCTTCCATGATTAGTTATTCCCAAGTGCATTCAAAGTTCGGCATTTTGATGATCGACAACCTATATTCGAGTATCTGTGTCTTACATTTTGAAACCGATTCGGCCCACCTATATTCTCACGAATATAGTTGAGGCAGTCAAACTTGGTGCAGGAGATCCTGAACTTTGAAGTGATTTAAGAAACCTAGTCTTCAAGTTTTAGAACCCAATGCCGAGACGTGTTCTTTCCTTAGCTGAGGTCGCTTAAGTACAGAAGTCAACAGCGCATTCGACACCACCACCAAATCTAATCTACATATTCGCCGACCGAGCTCATATGCGAGTTGGCACGCCCCCAATCACTAGAAGAACGTAGTTAGCTTATTAATTACTCAGTCTACGCACAATGTATTCATGATAGTTTTTAGTGTTAACAACGTAACAATGCATAATTAGCTTATGATATCGTCACACTGACATCACAATTGTAACGAGGTTCTTCCCTACAAATTGGATATCTGCTAGCTAGTAGTCTAGTGAAAGATTAGTGTTAAAGTGTCCTAGATTAATTAAAGTATCAACTGCTCGACATTTTAGATTCACTAAAAATATGTTGAACCTGATACATCTTGAAGTCTCTCGACTTTCATTAGAGCAAGTCCACCCCTAAAAAAATGCGCCAGCACCCAGCCCATTTAATCCACTCAGTGAATAGTGATAGACCTTAATGAACAGTAATAAGCCCAATGCATCTCCACCCCTAAAAAAATAGCTTAGTCAATTTTATTAAAATATTATTATTTTTTATTATAAATTTTTATTTTTAATTTTTGACTTTATAAAAAAATATTATTAATTTATGACATTTTGTTTCTTTTTTTTAAGTTTTTTTGGTTGAAAAATCTAGACTGTTGATTTTAAATCGAACAGTCCTCATTGTGCCACGTCATAGCCATTAATTTTAAATTTCAATATTTTTTACTGTTGGAAATCCAACGGCCTAAAAAACTAACCGTTGGAAATGTAACGAACATAAAGGAGCCACGTGTCCCCACATCGGAACCCCATATTGCACTTGCATAGTGGGCCTTGCCTCTGCGATGTTGTCTGCCACTCGCAACCACGCGCGCATGTCTTCCACGCCCTTGGAACAAAAAACAAAAAACAAAAAAAATTAAAACGGCTTGTGACGTCACACTGGCGTCAACATGACGTCACGTAGGCCGAGCCTTGGCTCAACACATTCTGGCTCGGCCTATAGGATGACTTGTGCTGGGTGCCAGCCTATTAGGCAAGGTTGGAGAAAATTGGCTGGGTGACGAGCCAAAAAGGCTGTTAGGTGCTGGCCTAATGGCTCCCCGTGGACTTGCTCTTAGGAGGAAGGTCAATCACCAAACCTCGAACTCATAGATAAGACGCTGTTAGAATCTCAAGTTTGAATCTCCATATTAACCTCTCACTCAATTTATGGGCCTAACCACACCTCAAAAATCTTTATGCACAACAAGTAATAACCCGGTCTATATTGATATGTGCCCAAGTCAATCCCATATCAACCAAAAGAATTCGGCCCAAGAATAAGTTGGTGTGGTTTCGAAATTTATTTTTTAGTATTACTATATTTACCACGTTTTATTTCACGATAGAGATATGATTTATCAATACAAGTAGTATATATGAGATAAGACGTACTTGTATTATATAATTTATTAATATGGTGTACAAAATGTGGTATACATAGCGTTTCTGTTGTTCTTTTGAGGCGTGTGTGACACACGAAGATCTTGATTGGTGTTCGTTTGAAGACGTAGGCTTCAACAGCAACAGACGGTCAGAGGTCACGCAATCCATGCAACAATTGACAATATGCAAATCCGAAAAGACAAGGCCAAAGCCAAAGACAAAGCCAAAACTGTCGAATGCACCAAATATTGATCGATCGTGAGGATTCCAGAAGAACGCCACTATGATTCGTGCATGCGCACTTACACACCACTTTTCCCTTTCTGGTTGGTCATACTGAACTAAAACTGATCGCTTCTTTCATTCATCAAAGTTTTATATTAATCCTAATCTTCCTTTAATACGTTTACTAATGTAATAAATCTTTCATTAAACTAAAGTTATTACTTTTCGTATTAATTAAGGGTAATGCTACACTTATCATATTTTTTATATCATATTTGTACCACATCTTCAATAAAAGAATAGTTTGCTAACACATATGAATCTCATTTCTGTTAAATAAATTATACAAAATGTGATATGAAAAATATAACATTTTTTATTAATCAACTATAATACATAGTTTTGTTGCTCGGGCGACTTAGTGGCGGGTTCATTTCACAATTCCTTTCATGATAATCTTCCTTCTCAATTTTCCATTTGAATGCATGCAAATAAGGACATGTTGCGCATGCACTAGTATTTGTTGAACAACGAAACATATAAATTAATATCAGTGATGCTGACCTAAGGTTTTATTTTGAAGATTTGTGAGGTCCTATTTGATAAGTCTTCAGATTAATCAAAACAAGCAGTAAATTAAATTATAAACTTAAACTATTTATGTTATACCTAATCAAAATCCTAACTTGTAAAATAAAAAATAAAAAAATATAAATAAAAAGAAAGAAGTCAAGCGTCTGAACCAAAATCCTTCCAGCGGCAGAAAACAAGAAGTTCAAGCATGAACAACTTCCAACGGCACTTCTTCCATGGGTGATAAACTTTTCGCGTCGCAAAATCAAAATCCTAGAATCTTCGTCCCTGCACGCGCTTCCTCCCTCCATCTATATCTTTCTCTCTCTCTCTCTCTCAGTTTTTTTTTATTCCAACCACAAAAGAAACCTTAATTTGGCCACCAAGAACCTTTACGCAGAACAAACCATATAAAGGCATCCGTACTCCATCTATTCATTTGGATTTGAATTGTATACCAAAACCCTAGAATTTTATGGCTATATATAGCAAAGTCCTTTTAGAGAAGCTTGAAAGAGAATTCAAATTTTCCAACGACGGTGCAAAATTCGAATCTTAATGGTTTAAGTTTATAAGTTAATCTACCATTAGATTAATTTGAAGGCATTTATTTTGAGGACCTCACAGGTTCTCAAAATGCAGCCATTAAGTGAACAATAAATTTACATTATTTTATACATGTCAATTTAATTTAGAATTCAAGCCATTGTATATTTGACTCCCTCCTTAATCATGATAGATTAGCACATATGGATCTTAGTCTCATCATTTTTCTTTCTATAAAATGTATATTTTTTTATTATTGGAATACATTTCTTGTTAAATTTCTTGTTAGCCGTTTAGATTGTTAACAGTTTTTGTTGTTGTTCACAACATTAGTTACAATTTACCCTTTTAAAAAGACTAGTTGACCTAGGAAACAAATACGATTGTAGCGAACACAGCTCCTTCCTTTTTGTTGTTGTTGGAAACTTGGAAAATAGGAGGAAGAAGACACCAAGATAGAAGAGAACTGACGGAGGTTTTTAGAGAGAGAACCAGATAGAGAGAAAGTAAAGAAAACTGATCAAGCAGAGATAATATAACATGAAGAACAACACTCCGACTTTCAAATACTTGTTCCTCTTTCTCCTCCTCACTCTTCCTATTCTCCTTCTCGTCCTCCGTCTCCAACCCCACAACCTCTACTGGACCACCGCCGCCGCCACACACGATATCACCCTCCCGGCTACACAAGCCGAATCCCAACAGGAAACAGAAACCAACAACACATCCACCAAAGACATCCGAATCCGACCAGGCTACACCTCCTACGAAGCCTACCTCGAGCGGCAGGTCAACAAAACCAACAACCCTAGGCTCCGCCAGATATGGACCACCCGCGACTGGGACCGCAAAATCCAAGTCTTCTCTCAAGTCTTCCAGCAAATGAAGCTACAGAACCTCCTCACCGACGACTCCAAGGCCCTATGCATCGGGGCCAGAGTCGGCCAGGAGGTTGAGGCCTTAAAGCGAGTCGGGGTGTCTGACTCGATTGGCATCGACCTTGTACCCTTCCCTCCGCTCGTGGTCAAGGGAGACTTCCACAACCAGCCGTTCGGCAAAGACACCTTCGACTTCGAGTTCTCGAACGTATTCGACCACGCGCTGTACCCGCGGAAGTTCGTTGCGGAGATCGAACGGACGTTGAGGCCCGGCGGGGTCTGTGTTTTACACGTGGCGATCGCGCGGCGGACAGATAAGTACTCAGCGAATGATCTGTATAGTGTGAAGCCGTTGGTGGCGATGTTTCGGAGGAGTGAGTTGGTTCATGTCAAGGAGGTTGACGGTTTTGGGGCCAACACGGAGGTGGTTTTCCGGAAACGGCAAAAGGGTAGCCCATCCAACGGCCCTGATTGATTGATTTAACCCAATTGTCACTCTCTGCAAATACGTGCAACATATTTTCTTGTTTAATGAGAAGAAATTTTTTTTTGTTTAATGGGAAAAAATTATTCAAATTATGTAATTATTTGTGTATATGCATGCTTCCTTGAGTAATGATTTCAATCTAATCTCTATTTAGACAAACATAAACTTTCTTCAAATTCCTAGTTTATCGTTTTATCTCGTTTTATATGATAAATTGAGAATGTGAATATAAAATAACTAGTTTCATTGTATCTTTTTCCGACGGTTTCTGTTTAGATATATATACTTTTTTGGGAGATATGATTGTTTCTTCTTCTCTCCACACCTTATTTATTTTGTTGAAAAATTAGTTATTTATTTTATTATTTTGTTGGAAAATTGGTTATTTATTTTATCCATTTGAATTAGGATTTCTATAATTGACAAAAAAAAGGATTTCTATAAATATAGCTTGAAGTATAGTATGAGAATAAATTTAGACAAAATGTAGCATCATGTGTTATGTAATCATCTAGTCAATTTGTAGTCTTTTCTTTTGTTTCACTTAATAAAGTTTATATTTCATTTGTCTCGTGATTTGTAGTCTTCTCTTTTGTTTCAATTAATTGAGGGGGCATGTGAGAATAAAAAATAACTGTATAGATAGCACTATTCAAGAATAATAAAAAAAGAGGAAAAGAAAAAGAAAAAGAAAAAAAGGAAAAGAAAAAAAAGGAAAAGAATAAAAGAATATAAAAGGGAAAAGAAAAGAAATTGAAACTGATGGTTGTTTGGGGCCTGTATGGTGTTGGGCCACTTGCTGGTTTTGTGGCCCACATATGGTGATTTGTGAATAGTTATTGTTATTGGCCTTGTATTGGAAAGTTTGACCACTACAACGGTTGTTTGAGTGCTTAAATTGGTGGCCACTTGAATGATGTATAAATGGGGAAGAATTGGATTGTTTGTTTGTTTGTTGTTGCGGTTTAGATATAGGAATCTTGTTCGTTTATTGACGGGTTTCATCTCTTGTCTGCTGAATCTACTGTCCACCAGAATTTGTTGGTTGATTTGCTGCTTGTTTGCTCGCTCGGTTGTTTGGTTGCTTGCTTGTTTGCTTCATTTGCTTGCTTGTTTTGTACGCCTAACGGAACTCGCCTTGTCCACTTAACAGAACTCGCCTTATCCGTCTTGCCTTGTTCGCTTAAGGGAGCTTGTCTTGCCTTGTTCACTTAATGGAGCTTGTCTTGTCGTGTCCCCCTAATAGAGCTTGCATCCACTTCAACTTGTTGGCAAGCTCATGTTTGGCTCGTTTTGGGAAATACTTTTAAATAACTGAAAGTGGTTTTAGAGAAAATATTTTTGAAACAAATCTTTAAAAATGCAAGTTAATCTTGAAAAAGCAGTTGAAGTGTTCCCTGCAATAATTGAAGAGACCATGAGTTTGACGGGAGTGTTGGAAAATTAGTTATTTATTTTATTGTCTGATTTTGGGCCCAACCTATTTAAATTAGTTGTGACGCATGAGAATCAAATTATTCAAGATGTAGTTTTACGGGGCACATAGTTGTCTCATTAATTTGTAGTCTTTTCTTTTGTTTTAATTAATAAAGTTTATATTTCGCTTCTTCGTCATGTACTCTGATGGTGGAAAAAGCGAAAATAAACATGGTAAATCACTCCCATTGTCTGGCTAGTATTACTTTAATATACGTGTTAATAAGTTGTAGATTGTGTCATGTACATTGTTGAATAGGTCGAATATTGCCATCAAAAACATCAAATTTGTAGTCCGATATGGGTACGTGAATGATGAGATAGATTGATCACTTGGGAGTATTTGGAATTTTAAGCCTAGTAAGTATAAAACTTTGACGTTGATTTGGACCCTTCTGATTAATGATAAAACTGCTGCACACGTACAGCTGAAAGGGTTCCAAAAGAGGACAGACAAAATGAGTAAAAGTCGAAAACAAAACAATGTCAAGGACTTGGAGAGAATTTGAAAACATCGACGACAGTTCAATGACTACGATATAGGCTGACTGTCGGGAACGGATTCAACGGGCTCGCTGTCCTCCTCCAGTTGTGACTGAGACGCCGTAAGTTTTGCCTTCTTGAATGTGCTTGAACTTTTAGCCAATTCATCCCAATTCACGTCCTTCATGCCGGAAGTGCTGCTCCACAATGAAACAATAAACGAAAGGCTCAGATATCGATGAGGACTAACATTTCAGAGCAAGAGAATTAAGTGAAAGGTACAAAGTTGTTAGGGGGATGGTTGCTAACAAACTTACCATGATTTTATGACGCTTCTTCCACCAGCCTTTCCTGTGGAAAATGCAGAGTATCAGATAACGAAATCATGAAAACTGCGGTGGGTGTAAATATCCAAGACATGAATTCTTCTTCAACTTACCGCCTCTTGGCGTGCTCATATCTGCATTGCTTTCCCCATCTGAGTAGCCAGATGACGAATAATCTGATGGAACTTGGGTGCTGGCTTTTGAAAGTTCTTTATCTTCATCTTCAGAACTCCCACTACTGTCGTCATCGTTGAAAATTTTCCTTGGTGTAGTTGAGCTCTTCCTCTTTTCTGGGCTGTTTACAACTTCCCCATAATCAATACCATAAGGTTTCCCACTGGCCACACGATTTCGGTTGACACCTGATTGACGCTTGTTATCCATTTTATTTTGGTGAGGTTTACTGTTTGATTTTTCCAATTTAGAATGCAATACAGCTGAAGAATCATTCTTTTCCCCTCTACGAATATCGGTCCCAGAAACTTTGGCAACACTGTGCTTTCCAGCTGCTTGAGAAATGGAATTCATCTTATCAGACTTATCAGGTGTTGGCAATTTGGTCCCAGTTTTAGTAACTTTCTTCGAAACCTTCTTTTGAGGGTGAGGCATAAGGTCGTCACCCTTGGATGATGATCCTTGCGGTTGTATGGAGCTAGCGTTGCCAGCTTCAGACCTTCCATCAATCCCTTGGTTCTCATTAGACTTGAGCGAACTCTGCAGATCAGGCGAAGGAACACTCACATCAAGCTTTTTTCGCTTCTTTTTTGTCTTATCATCTGCTCTGTTTGTTCTAGTCACCTCGGTGTGCACTTCTCCGGAGACAGAAACTTCATGCTGGCCTAGGCTAGGCATCTGATGCTTGTCAAAGTTGACCTTATTGCCTTCACAGGAAACTTCCGTGTTCTTATCAGCCTCATTAGAGCATCCATTTTCAGGAGGGTTACCAGTTACGCTAGCTTCAAGAGGCCTCCCATTGGAAATGTGTTCTAGTGCATGAGAATGAACTTTAGTAGGCACAATATGCTTGGATTTTGACCGAGCAGGGACCGAATCAGTTTCCATGCCATAACCCTTATCAGATTCCAGAGCTTTCCCATTTGATTGTTCAATGGGAGTTCTTTTTTCCAACTTATCAGTTGTCGGTGCCGGAACCTGGTGACCAACATTTTGCGCTTCAGCTTGTAAATTTGGGATGTCTTTTGTCATGGCACTCCTTTTCCTCTTAGATTTCTTTTTGACATTCTGCTCCATACTTTCTTCATTTTCTTGAGGTTTGCCATTTTGCTCCAGGGTCCCCACCTCACTGTGACCAAGTTTATCAGTTTTCATAACGATATGAGAACTCTCTGTTTCTTTTTCTGATACATCATTCCCATTTTTCTTAGAAGTATTAATTTCCTCTTCCTTAGCTTTATCACTAGCATGTTCACCATGTACAGCCTCATGAGGTTCATCCAACGAAAGTCCATTCTCAGAACCCTTAATGTGTTCTGCACCTGATTCAACCGAAGTTTCTCCAATAGAACCCTTGGTTTTTCTGGTTTCCTTTTTCTTCTTAATGGTGTTATTAGGGGTGTTAATTCCATTCGCATCAAACAATTCAGATGTCACAATTACTTTTGTATCATTCCTATCTTTCTTACCCTGACCAGGCAACTGTTTCTTTTCAGATTTCACCAATTCAGAATCCTTTCTCTGTAATGATTCTCTCCCCTCTCCAACTCTTTGAGCAGAATCAGTTACACCTTCACTGGGAACTTTGAAGACAGGGAGAGGATGGCCGTCCCATTTTTCTTCAGCTGCAACGCTTCTGCTTTCCACATTGCCAGCATCAGCAGTATTATTACCATCTATAAAAGAAAAAGCAGTAATCTTAGACAAAAGGCCCGTTTTTCCATCCAAACTTCAGTTAGAAACGAATAAAAAAATCTATATCTGATCACATATAGAGCAAACAAAACTTACCTAGTGAAGAGGATACTCCAGAATTTTCCCGCAACTCTTGGACAGGAGCACAGTGATTTCCCTTCTGAGAGCTTCCATTAAGTTTACGGGGCATTACACCATGTATACCTTTTTCATTATTAGAAGCAACATTGTCTTCTCCAGCTGAATTTTTATCATTACTTCCTGAAGCAGCAGCGGCAGATGTCTCTTCTATAACATCTCTTCCGGAAGGAGCTGCAGCAACTACTTGATCAAGAGAATTTGGTGAAATCTTCCTATTTTTCTTCTTCTTCCTTCTGGAACTGTTGGTCAACAAATCCGAAGATTCGGCAGTTAAACCACCTAAGATAGAACTTGCATTTTTCTGTTTGTCCCTCAAAGAGAATTCAGATGAAATCTCTAGCTTGGAGGTCACTTTATCATTTTCTTTCAGTGAATCCTCAAGACCAGATATGTTTGTAAGCTTCTGCTTTTTCTTTGCAGCAGGCTGAGATTGTGAAGCAGTGTCCACTTCTGTATCGGAGACCGCAAGACTGCCATGCTTAGATGCATTCTCCCTGCTTTCAATGTGTTTTCCAAGAACTTCAGTGTGCTTGTATGCAACAGTAGTCCTACGAATTCCAGAATCTGACCTGTTATCCATCCTAGAAGCCGAACTCCTGCAAGGTTCTTCTGTAGTGTTACTGTTTCCAGCCGCCATATCCTGTGAAACATCTTTACTGGTAGTAGTCTTCTTTCCAATAGTCACATCACATATAACATCTCTACTCTGATTGCCTGATGAATTTTCAGGACGTATCATATCTGGCTGCGACTGTTCTATACCAAATCCAAGAACTGAAACACTGTCTTCTTTTAACTGCACTGTTTTTTCATTTCTCTGCTTAGTCTTGCGTTGTCTTTTCTCTTCAGCAGGCAAACCTTTTTCCGAAGAGACGTTGCATTGGACATCACTTTCTTTCCTTGGGCCATCTTCCTTGCATTCTTGTGTTTTGGGAACTATGTATCCCTTGCTATGTAAGCTGTGGTCCTCCTGTGTTTCAGGTTCCAGACGATTGGTTGTCTCATGAAATGAAATTGTGCAATGATCATTATCAGAACTCTTGAACCTTATATCCAATTGTTTTGAAGTTTCGACAGCAGAATCAACTGAACCATTCTGGTCGACAATAGTAACTTTCTCCTCTGCACGTTTGCTCCCCTCAAGTAGCAATGGCCTTGAATCATTAAAATCATACAATCTTTTCCCCACAACACCTTTAGCATCGGCAGAAACAAACCAGTTCATCTTGACCCTGAAAGCATTTCTAACAACCATGGAATCTGATAGGTGATAAAAGAATCCTTTGCGTTTTACCTACCAGGCATACAAGTCATCCTCAATACCAACGCTATATTTCAGAAAAAGTAAATTAACAGTTCACTAAGAAAAAAAAAAAAAAACCTTTAGAGCTTCAACTTCGATTCTCCCCACGCTATTAAAGCACAGTAGATGCTCATGTTCTATTTTCCCTGCACAGCGAAGACATTCACACAACCATTCAAAGTACATAAAAGTAGCAAATTCGAGTATTCATGGTAAAAAATGCAAGATGATAACTAATGGAACAACGTAGATGTTAAGTGAATCACATTAATGACCATAAATACCAAACTCCTTCAATCATACGAAAAGTCGTGGCATAAAAGTATCTTCCTATAGATTTCTAAGATCACTTTTTTCTTTTATACAAGAAAAATTACGTGATTTTTTTTTGGGGGGAGGGGGGGCTCTAAAACACTCGACCTACCAAGCCACCTTGCGATTTCTAAGACTCTTAAAACCCGAAAACAAAGCATTCAATTGGGTATTTGGAGCTGAACAAAATGTAAATGCATAAACATTAACACCTAATGTTTCCAATTTGGTAATAATTATTCAAAGCAGCATTCTTTACCCAGAAAAAGAACAAAAGCGATTAAATTTTTTGAATGGGAGCTAAAAAGCAGTATCAGACTAAACTCTGAAAGAGAAGGGATGGGATAATATTACTTTTGAGTGCGGAAACGGTGGCGTTGGGGTCGACGGCGACGGCGAGGTGGGTGCCGAGGCTGGTGTCGACGAACAACGTGGCCTCCACCGCATCGGAGACCAAACTCGAGTTCTGCTTCCCCATTGGCTTCGACCCAGTAACTTCCTATGAGTTAAAATTGAAAGCGCAGGAAACCCGCATACCAGCTCGTCTACAGAGGTATTTCAATGGCGGCAACAGAAGGTCTGTACTCGGTACAAGTTGTGGGGTAAATAAGGTGCGCAATGCGCTCAAGGCGTATGCACAGGGCGGGTATACGTGACGGGCCTGAAACAGTGGGCTTCAAGCCCAAAATGGAGAAAAGGCTATAGGCCGAATTCATTCGTAACACTTTCCTTCAATTGTGGCCTTAACTTACTTCCTTTTCTGTTTTTTTTCTCAATGACAAAATAAAAAAGAGAATAACAAAGAGAAATTAGTTTTTATTTTTATTTTTCTTTTGGACTTACGCCTCATCATAAAAATAAATAAATAAATAAAAAATCCCCTCATGGAGGATATGAGTTTAATAAATAATACTAAAATCACGAGCAAAACATGTTCATCGTCACTTGGTGTTCCAGTCTAGTAACAGTGATATATGGATACGTATAAGAGTAAATCTGTCCCATCTCCTACTAACGGGGAGAGGATCCTCACCGGATCTAATCCCTACAGACCCTCCTTTTTTTTCTCTGCATTTTTTCTTCTGCTTCCTCGTCTCCTTCAGCTCTTCTTGTTCAATAATCCTTTCTACTTCAATTCTGAGTTTTTGTCTTCACTTTTATTGTTTCTTTTTAAGAAATAACCACGAGTCGTCGACCACTATTATGACGTTGCCGAAAACTAGCTCTGGAAAGGCCACGACGCCAACTCAGCCTTTAAAGAAGAAGGATCCGGTAGAATTGGGTCAGGACCTCACCAACGCACAAGTTCTGATAACTTTTCAACTTGGCAAGCCTATAATTAGTAAAACACGGGACGGGCAGTGCTTCAATTAATTTGTTCTCGTCAGTCGGATTGAATTAAAAATGGATCCTCAAAGTGGCTATATCACTAGAGAGCCAGTTGAAGGCATTAACAAGAAAAAATAGGGCCAAGTGAAACAATATCTTCTTTCTTTTGTAAACATCTCCAGACAACAAAGACCATGGAATTTCAAAACATACAACAGAAATAAAATCTAAGAATTCCATCATCTATTCCTGCTTCCGGGAAGAATCTTTCAGCTGTCCCCTCTTTCGAATCCCCAGGCAGAATCTCAGACGCCATGCGTCAACAACAGACTCCGGCAATGAGCATGCCAAACCCCAGAGTATGGGCCAGTAAGGAGTGCAACGAGGCTCGTAGCCTATCCAGCGCAAAGCCGCCCGGGCTTAGCCGTCGGTTGACGGTACAAAGAAGGAAGACCTCCTAATAGATGCCATCTTTGTTGCCACGTACAATGGAACCTGCAAAGGGAAACTTCTTAGTTTTTATAACCTAAGCAACTCAAAGCAAAGTGAATACTAACAATCATCCGTAGCAGCAAGCATCCAATGCTCAAAAAGATCAGCTATATCTCGACATTTGGAGGTTAGATATATAATGCACTCGAGCGACTGACATCCTCGCTGACTGCCCTTCACAATCGGTCCAATTCTAATTTGTGTTTACATCAGTTTCATTGCCAATCACATCTGAATGATGGTTTTTACATTTCCTATATATACAGAGACCTGAGACACAATCAGATAATACATGACGTTCATTTCCTATATATGCAGCACGGGAAAGATCCTGATATTTTCCAAGTAAATTGTAAAGTCCATGAGGGCAGAGGGCATGAAGATACACTTTGGCAAGGAAGAGCCACTCTGTATTTCACCGCACAATGATACCCACTTTGTGCAACAACACATTACTGCAACTTTCTATATATTTTGAGAGTCGGCTCAGTTAAGCTTCAATTATTTACAATTTACATAATGTCAAAGTTCTGGATCAAGTGAATATTTTTTTTATTTGCCAAACAAACCGTGGATCAATTATCCGGTGAAGTCGACCACGACGATCTTGATCTGGGTTTTGCCGTACTTGGCCAGGACAGCGTCCGACACGTCCTTGAGCTTGTCCGGATTCCGACCGACCAGGATCAGATTGAGCCCCTTCCGAGCCAGTTGGAAGGCGAAGGCCTTGCCAATGCCGTCGGTGGGTCCGGTGACGAGTGCCCAAGATCCGTACTTTTTGAGATTCTTGGCGGGTCTGAGGAAATTGACGTAGACCCATTGGAGGAGCGAGAGAGAGAGTTTGAGGAGAAAGAAAGAGGCGGGAGTGAAGAGCACAAGAACCCAGAAAGGCTGAGCCTTGAGGTGCTCGAGTAAGCAGAAACCCATGTTTGTTTTTTTTGCCTTGGATCCGAGTTCTGAAACGACAATGGCGAAATTCTGAGATTTGGGTTTTCGGAATTAAAGGAGTGGGGAGAGAGAGGAGGGAGTGGCGTGAGGAAGAAGGACACAGCAGGTAGTGAATGGTGGGATTAAATTTATAGAAGCGTCTGAAACTGATAGAGATGAAAAGTTGGGCGAAGTAGATGAGCGGAATACCACCCCAATTAACTAACTCTGTTCAGCGGATTCAATAGGTCTCTTATACTAAATGTCTTAACATAAGTAGTAGAGGTTTTTTTATTTCAAATATTCAATCAGTTGTATTATGACACTTAAATGTATTATGTTGTTTTTCGTCATAGGAAAAAAAATCTCTCATTCCGGGAAAAGACAATTACATTTTATTGTGTTTTGTCCAAGTGAACGAAATTTCCTTGAGTTTGGTAGGGTTTAATTAGAGAGAGATCAAAATTCCCTATTTGAAGAAATGATTTTGGCAAACAACAACGTGTTTACAATGATTTCAATAATTGGGTGTTTACAACTTTGGCAAACAATACTTTTAATTTTCAATCATTATTTGAAATTTATTTATGTAAAAAATCAATAAAACTAGTGATCATTTTGGTCACACACAATGAGGTGTAAAAATTATTTTTGAATGTCATGACTCACCATACGAAGAAATGTCATCTACACCGAAAAAAATATCATTGAACTCTTTCATTACATACAAGCGATTGTGGGAAGGAGAAAATCAATCAAGAACTTCGAGTGCGCATGTAATTTTATCAACTTACTCAAAGTTTGGTGGTGGTTTGACCTCAATCCGAGATCAACCTTGTTACAGGTGATGCTATCTAAGAATTGCTTTATTTGTTGCAGCTATAAGCAGTTGGGGGGACAGTTTTAGAGGGTAAACTAAATAAAACTTGGGCATTATTTAATTAACGTGCACGAACATGCAATGACAATTTGGCCAACGAGTTTATTTTATTTTTTATACAAATAATATTAGAGGTGCAAGATTAAACACAAGACTTTAGGGGTAAAACAAACACTCTCGAGTTACATGTCCGCTTGTGATTTGGATAACTCGTTGAATTTGTATCTTTTGCTTAATTTTATCAACATGAATTTCTTTCATTATATTGGCACTTAAAATGTGTGGCTATCAGAACGGCCCAATCTTTATCCTGCTTAAATGAAAAGAATTATAGTAGTATAGTTTCTAAACATGATGTTCAGAAAGATTTTTGGCCATCAAACTAGGTCATTGCACAAAACAAGCTTACCGTAAATTATGCACCCAAAAAATAGTAATGCTATCATAAATCTCTAGTTAAAGAGTAACTCAATAAGGCATCAAATGCAACTCACAATGGACTTTTCTTCTTAGGAGATTAGTCATGTCATCTGTAACGTAGCTTACACTTGTGTAGAAGCACCAGCTGGATCACGTACGTCATCTGTAATGTAGCTTTTACTTTTGGAGAAAAATTTGTGCATGAAAAGCCATGTATTTTGGTCTGGCCTGACTTGTGTAAAAGGACAACCTACTGAAGTTTCCCCTTCAGTTTATGTTGCTAAATTGTTTTGTTTCGTGACTCCTTCAATTGGCCTCCCTTTCGCATCCCAATGAAATACTTGAACATGATCGCATTCAACAACACATCAGGCACTGAATTTGTGATGAACCACTGCAAAGAATGGCTCAAGTAGGGTGTGCACAGATGCTCATAACCAATGCATCTCATGCTTGCTTTGCTATACTTCTCTGGTGATGCAATGAAAAAGGAAGTTGGCTTCATCTTTGTCATCTTTGCTGCCACCAAACTAGGAATCTGCATTGAATCGTATGCAAGGGGATTATATGGAGGACTTCATAAAAACCACAATCCTAGAAAACAAGTGAAATAAATTTCCGTGGGTTCGATCTTTTTCAATGAAAATCATCACTGGTAAATCAGCAGCCTAAAGTGATCCCTCTTCCCCCTCAAGTTTATCTAAGAGATATTTTTATAACCATGTCGTTTTTAGTTTTTAATTTCGTTGTTGTGTTGAAAAGAGATGTAGATGAAATGTATAGGAAAAAACACACAAAATGAAAACTAAAAACCAAAAAGCATTTTAAGTTTGTTTCCACTGTCAAGAGATGTAGATTTTGTTTTCGACCATTTCTCTTTGTTCCTTCTCCTCCCTTCTACACCATTCTTCGTCCATTCTTTTCCCCTCACACTTTCCCTATATCTTGAGCACAAAATGTAAAAACTATTTGGAGGTTTATATCCTCGGCTCAATACTTTAAATTTACACAAATGAAAACAGCCATTTTCACTGAATTCCGAAAGGATAAAGAAGAAAACTTCAGAAAAAAGAAAGAATTAATTAGAACCTGACACTGAATGTCAATTCCTTGCCGCTTGTATTCCAAACTAATGCATTTTGAGAACATTGATATGTACCTGCCAATACCGGATTTATGTGACAAGTTACAAATTTTACATTGGGCATATTCCCGAGAGTGAGTAGTTTTTAAGTGCGACTGTCACTCCGTCCATCACCGTCTAGTGATGAGAGCCCACGAGCCATACTCCTTGAGATTCTTTTGGGGTCTGAGGAACATGAGCCAGACCCATGTGATAAAATGATGAAGGATTTGCAAAGAGAGACGAACCCTAGAGTGCTTACTGCCACTAGGAAAAATTGTTGGAATTCCATTGCCAGCAATTCCAGTACAGAATTTGGTAGGGTTTCTGGTTTATAATAGGAGCAGTCAGCGAGAAGGAAAATTCATCAGAGGAAAAGGGACAAGGAATAAACATTCGATTTTTCATTCATACTCTCCCAAATGGTCAAAGTTAGTTCTTATGCAACCCTAGCGGAGGAGTGCCCACAATTGGATCACATCACAGCTTCCCATACCGTTGGATTGGATGATACCAACTCTTACAAAAGAAAAGACAAAATATTATAAAGGCTAAATTCAACTAACTACCATATAGTCCAGGTCCTAACAGTTTATCCGTAAGAAGGCGTAACGCGGGCAAGAACAATTCAAGACGACATTTCTAAAATGGTGCAGACTAGTAGCAAACTCTAGTTGCCAGTGCAACTAGCAATGTGTGTCAAATGCCACGAAGGTAACATGATTTTTTTTCAAAGGGTTCCTTAGTAAAATATTGGCTTAATTACAGTTATGCTTCATTAAACTCAATTATTTTCTCACTCTGTCTCATAAAATTTAAAATGTATCACTTAACCCTCCAAAAGTCCATTTCTTGTTGCAGCTTACCCCCTTCAACAACTCCGATAACAAATCTATTTAAAACTCTGGCATAGTGAGAAAACAATTGAGTTGTATGGAGCATAGCTGTAATTAATCTTAAACAATTACACTTGGTAATCTAAGCAAACATAATAGATGACTAAAATAGGTGACTATTACGTCAATTGCACTATGATTTAATACTATTTTTCTTATTATTATGAGACTTTTTAAATTTGATTATCATGAATGACGAGTTTGATTTGCTAGTCTATTACGGAGATACATAAACCTTTGCTCTTAATATAGAAAATAAATGAATAAAAACATATTTTCTTGAATTAATGAACATCACATGTTTTGTTTTATGAAAGCACATCAAGTGTTATATATAACTAATATAAATGAACGACAAATTTATGCATAAGTATAAATTTAATAACTGATTGATGCGAACCAAATTAAAAAAAAAACGTGACAATGTTCCCATAACTCACAATAATTTTCCTATTCATATAAGTCCATTGTGAATTTGCTTCTTATTATATTATTAGTTAATTACTGCAAACCAAATACACATCAAATTAACAAACCTCACAATCTTAACCAAAACAAAGAAAGTACACAATGAAGTTTCATCATATTCATGTTGTTTGTTGCATCCTTTTCAATTGGCCAATCTTTCGCAACCGAAGGGCGTACCAAAAACACACAGCAGTCACAAACGCATCCGGCAATGAATGTACTATGAGCCACTGCACAGAGTGCCCCCAGTAGGGCGAACAATGGTGCTCATAGCCAATCCATCGCATGCTTGCCTTGCCGTACGTCTCTGGTGATGGGAAGAAGAAGGGAGTTGCCTTTACCATTGTGAGCTTTGTTGCCACGAACATAGGAATCTGGCACTGAATGTCAATTCCATGCTGCTTGTATTCCAAACTAATGCTTCTTGACAACATTGAAAGGTACCTATACAACATGACGCATACATTCTTAATCATAAAAGCGGTTTAATATACGAGAAAAAGTTCATTTCTGTTGAATTATAAGTCTCTAGCTGATTAAGTATTAGAAATAAGATGAGTTTTAATGTGTGTATTCACTTGAGCATATCTGCCAAGTATAAGGTTAAATGATGTAAGGCCATGAGTGCCATGTGGTATTTGATACATGAAATTAGGTGATGAGTGACTAAGATTAAAAGTAGTGTTTTGTGTGGTCCTAAAGCTAAGGCCATCAATTAAATGTAAAGCAGTGTGAGTGCGCATTGTGTGTGCTGTACAAAGATTATTCCTCTGCAATACTTTTGTATGAGTGAACAGAAAAGAATATATTTCGATTCAGCTTCTTCTGGTTTTCTGCTTTCTTGCTTCTGTTCAGCCTTCTGGAAATTAAAACCCAGCTTAATCATGATACACTAACATGGCCTCAGAGCTTTGTTTCGATTAGATCTGGGTGTGTTTCTGTGAGCTCAAACATCACCGTTTCTGGACTCGGTGAAGTTTGCCGGAGCTTATCTGTGATCTAAGAACTATGTGTTTCTGGATTCACACAAGCTCACGATGGCTGGATCTGGGAGTGCTGAAGTGAGGACCCCGATCTTCTCCGGTGAGAACTACGAGTTCTGGAGAATCAAAATGGGTACCATATTCAAGTCATATGGACTGTGGAATCTGGTGGAAAAAGGGATTCTGGTTTCTGATTCGAAGAAGAAGAAAGCTAAGACTGATGAAGATACAGAAGTTGATGCTGACGATGATGAGAAAATGGCTGCAACCTTCATGAAAGATGCAAAAGCTCTCGGAATCATTCAAAACGCAGTCTCTGATCAGATTTTCCCTCGAATCGCAAACGCAGACTCAGCAAAAATGGCATGGGATCTGTTATATGGCGAATATCACGGTGGGGATCAGGTAAGATCTGTGAAACTCCAGAATCTTAGAAGAGAATTTGAATACACTAGAATGCGTGATGATGAATCCTTGACTGGGTATCTTACTCGGTTAAATGATCTGATTAATCAAATGAAAACGTTTGGTGAAACTATGTCAAATGAGAGATTAGTACAGAAGGTATTAATCAGTCTCACTAAGATATATGATCCTATATGCTTAGTGATAGAAAATACCAAATGTTTAGAATCTGTTGAACTGCAAGAGGTACTAGCTATAGTGAAGAGTCAATAGCAGAGGTTTGATTTGCATTCCTCATATGCAACTGAGAGAGCATTTTCTTCTCTTACTGTTAGTTCAAAAGGGCAGAATCGAAGTTATGCTCAGTCTAGTACTTTTAAACCACAGAGAAATTGGAATCAAAAGGGTAAGAAATGGGATTCAAAACCAAAGTTTCAGCAAAGACCATACACAAATGTTGCACAGAATAGTACTTCCTCACAGGGTATGGGTCAAGAGGGTGTAAAACCTCAATGTAAGGTGTGTTCAAAGTTTCATTATGGTGAATGTAGATATAAGGGGAAATCCAAGTGCCATAACTGTGATAGATTTGGTCATTGGGCCAGAGAGTGTACTGTTGGAAAGTCTGTTCAAAAGGCAAACTGTGCAAGTCAAATGGAAGTAACAGGAAACTTATTCTATGCAAATTGTGCAGTTGCTGAGACTAAGGTTAATGGAGATTGGTACATAGATAGTGGCTGCAGTAATCACATGACAGGAAATGTTGATCTTCTTGTCGATGTGAATACAAATGTTGCAGGGAAAGTTCAAATGCCAACAGGAGGGTTAGTTAATGTGGCAGGAATGGGATCACTGGAAATTGAGACTAACAGAGGAAGAAAATACATTCGAGAAGTCATGTAACTACCTGGTTTGAAAGAGAATCTATTAAGTGTAGGACAAATGGATGAGCACAGATATTATCTTGTGTTTGGTGGACATATGTGTACTGTTTTTGATGGTCCTTCTCTGAAATGTCAAATTATCCGTGTAAAAATGAAAGAAAACAGGTGCTATCCTCTATCTCTAAGGCCTGAGAAGCAACTTGTGTTGAAGACCAGTTTTGCTCATTGTTCTCTGACTTGGCACAGAAGATTAGGCCACCTACACTTTGGTGGAATCAAGAAACTGAAGGATAATGACATGGTTCATGGATTACCATATCTAGATGAGTATGACAAAGTGTGTGAATGCTGTCAATATGGTAAGCAACACAGAGAAAGGTTTCCTAGTGGTCAAGCACAAAGGGCTTGTGCTCCACTTGAATTGGTTCATGTAGATCTGTGTGGACCAATGAGAATTGAGTATACTGGAGGAAACAAGTACTTCATGTTGCTTGTAGATGATGCAACCAGGATGACATGGGTGTATTTTCTTAGATTTAAATCTGAAGCTTTTACTTGTTTTCAGAAATTCAAGGCTATGACTGAGTTGCAAAGTGGAATGAAGGTAAAATGTGTAAGGAGTGATAGAGGATGGGAGTTATTATCAAATGAATTCAAGCAATACTGTGACACAGAGGGGATCCAAAGGCAACTGTCTCTCTCTTACACTCCACAACAAAATGGAGTGGTTGAAAGAAAAAACAGAACTGTGATCGAAATGGCCAAGTCTATGCTTCATGACAAAGGAATGCCTTACTGTATGTGGGCAGAAGCTGTGCATACTGCTGTCTATCTGTTAAACAGATGTCCTACCAAATCACTGGATAGTATAACACCTTTTGAAGCTTACAGCAAAAGGAAACCAGGCATTGCTCATTTGAAGGTTTTTGGATCAGTTTGTTATGTCCATACTCCATCCGAGTTAAGACACAAGCTAGAACCCAAGAGTATAAAAGGAGTTTTTGTTGGATATGCAAAGTGTGAGAAAGGGTATAGAGTATTTGATCCAATTTCTAAGAGACTGATTCTGTCAAGAGATGTTGTGTTCGATGAAGACTCAGCTTGGGAATGGGAAAGAAGCACAGAAAGATATATGTCACTGCCTACTTATGAGTCTGACTCTGTTGATACACAAAGAAGTGAAAATGCAGAAAATGACCCTCAAGTTTCAAGTGATTTATCATCTGGCATATTGGAAGAATCTGCAAGTGGTATTGATGATACACAGATAAATTTTCAGTCAAGTGCAGGTGTGAATGACACTCAGTTTTTTGATCATACTCCATTAAAATGGAGAAAGCTGGATGATGTTCTTGCTCAGTGTAATCTGTGTATTATAGAACCAGAGAAATATGAAGATGCAGCTAAGGATGAATCTTGGATGAATGCTATGAAGGATGAGCTCTCCATGATTGAAAAAAAATGAAACCTGTAAGTTAGTAGACAGGCCAAGTAACAAGCCTGTAATTGGAGTAAAATGGGTGTTTAAAACCAAGCTCAACCTGGATGGAACTGTGCAAAAGAACAAGGCAAGGCTTGTTGCAAAGGGATATGCACAGAAACCAGGAATAGACTACAATGAGACCTTTGCTCCTGTTGCTCGATTAGATACAATCAGAACCCTTATAGCATTGGCTGCACAAAAGAGTTGGAAACTCTATCAACTTGATGTCAAATCGGCTTTTCTAAATGGTGTTCTAGAGGAGGAGGTTTATGTGGAGCAGCCTGATGGTTTTGTAGCTAAAGGGGAGGAAGACAGGGTGTATAGACTTCACAAAGCCTTGTATGGTTTAAAGCAGGCACCACGGGCCTGGTATGGAGAGATCAATACATACTTCTTACAATGTGGTTTCACAAGAAGTTTAAGTGAACCAACACTATACATCAAGGCAGAAGAGAAAGACATTTTGATTGTGTCGATCTATGTGGATGACATAATCTATACTGGGAGCAACAAACAAATGCTTGAAGAATTCAAGGAAGACATGACACGAAAGTATGAGATGACTGATTTGGGTCTTCTCCATCATTTCCTTGGAATGGGAATAATTCAATCAACTTCAAGCATTTTCATTCACCAAAAGAAATATGCAAGCTCTTTGTTAGACAAATTTGGTCTAAAAGAGTGCAAACCTGTGCTTACTCCATTGGTTGCAACTGAGAAGTTAATCACGGATGATGGAAGTGGTGCAGCAAGTGAAGAGTTATACAGAAGCATGGTGGGAAGCCTCTTATATCTCACTGCAACCAGGCCTGATATTATGTATGCATCCAGTCTGTTAGCCAGATTTATGCACTGCCCTACCAGTAAGCATGTTGGAACTGCTAAAAGGGTGCTAAGATACATCAAGGGTACACTTGCTTATGGTCTGGAATACGTGAAGGGTAAGAACTCAATGTTAATTGGGTTCTGTGACAGTGACTGGAGTGGATCAATTGAGGACAGTAAAAGTACTTCTGGTTATGCTTTCTCTTTTGGCAGTGGAGTATTCTCTTGGGCATCTGTGAAGCAAAATTGTGTTGCTCTTTCCACTGCAGAAGCAGAGTACATCAGTGCTTCAGAAGCAACTACTCAAGCCATTTGGTTGAGATTTGTTCTTGAAGACTTTGGAGAATTTCAAACCGAAGCCACTCCAGTGCACTGTGACAACACCTCAGCAATTGCAATCACCAAGAACTCTGTGTTCCATCAAAAGACCAAACACATTAACAGAAGATACCATTTCATCAAGGATGCACTGAAGGATGGCATCATTGATCTGGTGTACTGTCCAACTAATGAGCAACTTGCTGATATCTTCACAAAACCTCTGCCTAAAGATCAGTTTAACTATCTCAGGAGCATGCTAGGAGTGAAATCAGCTCAAGACTTAAAGGGGAGTGTTGAATTATAAGTCTCTAGCTGATTAAGTATTAGAAATAAGATGAGTTTTAATGTGTATATTCACTTGAGCATATCTGCCAAGTATAAGGTTAAATGATGTAAGGCCATGAGTGCCATGTGGTATTTGATACATGAAATTAGGTGACGAGTGACTAAGATTAAAAGTAGTGTTTTGTGTGGTCCTAAAGCTAAGGCCATCAATTAAATGTAAAGCAGTGTGAGTGCGCATTGTGTGTGCTGTACAAAGATTATTCCTCTGCAATACTTTTGTATGAGTGAACAGAAAAGAATATATTTCGATTCAGCTTCTTCTGGTTTTCTGCTTTCTTGCTTCTGTTCAGCCTTCTGGAAATTAAAACCCAGCTTAATCATGATACACTAACAATTTCAAAAGATAACTGTGTTAGGTTTTGAACTTCCGTATCATGATAAGGATACCTAAACGTGGATTTAAATCAATTAGGAGTCATGACCATGTCAACAACTGATCTCCTAGAATCAAGGGATTATGGGAACGTTATACATAATCCCATTTGAACGTGCAAGATAATAGGTATTAACTGATCCCATGATAGCTGGGATCACGTTGGGAATATACCCTATAAATGTGAACGTCCCTGCTCACCAGAAACTCGTTCACTCGATCACTAGACTATCACTAGTATTGGACATAAGGGCTGTGTGAGTAGAAGACTTTCTGTTAGTATTTTTCCAGTGCATTCATACTTTTCTTCATGGCTTCTGCAGGTATGTATAAAAATATATATACACTGATTCTATCAATTGTACTAACTTTTATTGTTTATCGTAATCTCAGTTTGGGACTAAATGCTTCATCTAACATTTGGTATCAGAGCCTTTTAGTCTCACTGAGATTCAAGTTTTGTTGTATATATAAATATCTATACTTTACAGTGTTCTTCAGTGATTGCAGAATAAAGGAGGATCGTGTATGGATTTGTTTTTCTTAGTATAATTGATCGTATGAACTACATCAAAATGGGTTCATATTGAAATGTTAAACTAAGAAATCAGAAGCGTGGGAATTTTGTAGTTCATTTAATCATAACATGCATATAAGATCTTCTAAAGAAGGCAACGAATGAATGGTTCGATTAATGGATTAGGGCATAGCTTTTGGTGAATGGTTAACTGTGTTTCTGATTATTGTCTAAAGACTTGAGTTTTGAAATATTTTTAATGCATGGATTAAGTTCTTGCAGTAAATGTTCCTCACCCGAAGGTGTTGTATCTTACTGTGTTTTCCCTACATCATTGTTTTTTCTGATGTCTGTCTTCATGGCTTCTTCAGTGAATCCCACTTCAATGAATTTTTCCTCTATTGAGCCTTTAAGTGGAGGAAATTACAAAAAAATGGAGACAGGACGCGGAGATCATTCTCGGACTAATGGACTACGATCTTGCATTGAGAGAAGATGAGCCACAAGCACTGGATAGCGATAGCACCGTGGAACAAAGGCTGAAATTTGAAAAATGGGAGAAAGCGAATCGCATGGCACTGTTGGTGATCAAACGATCCATTAGTGAAGCTGTTAGAGGAGGCATTCCTGCAACTGACAAAGCAAAGGATTTTCTGGAAGCAATTGAGGCAAAATTCAAGGTTTCGGAGAAGGGAGAAATGGGAAACCTCATGACTACCTTGACAACTCTGAAATATGATGGGAAAGGCACTGTCAGAGAACATATTCTGAAGCTAGTGGAGGCTGCTGCGAAGCTCACAGACCTGGAGGTTCCCTTTGATGATGCTTTTGTTATTCATATGGCCCTTAATTCCCTCCCAGATGCTTATGAACAACTGAAGACGTCATACAACACACAAAAGGAGAAGTGGAGCCTGAATGATCTCATTTCCATATGTGTTCAAGAAGAGAGCAGTATCAAAAGGGTGTCAAATGAAGCAGTGAATTTGATAAAGGCTGAGACTACGAGGAAGACTATCTCGACATCTGGTACGCCATATAAACCTTTCTCCTATTCTCATGCTGCTGGAAATGATACTCCATCATCCTCCAAGGGATCTCAAGGTTTTAAAGGCAACATTGAAAATATTAAATGTTATTTCTGCAAAGAAATTGGTCACTTGAAGAGGGATTGTGATAAACGAAAGAAATGGGCACTCAAGAAAGGTAATAAAGTTGAAAATGTTTATGTCTATGTTAATGTTAATCTTGTTGAAGTCCCTCCTAATTCTTGGTGGTTTGACACTGGTTGTTCGGTGCATATTACCAATTCCTTGCAGGGGTTCACAAGAAGGGAAATTTCAAGAAATGAGGTCTATGATGTCCACGTTGGGGATGGGAATAAAGTAGCTGTGGAGGCAATAGGCACCCTAAAGCTCAAGTTGTCAAGTGGTTTTGTTTTACAGTTGCTAGATGTTCTTTATGTTCCTAGGTTAACTAGAAGTTTAATTTCTGCATCAAAGCTTGTAAAAGACGGTTATGCTTTTGTGGGAGATGATGAAAGTGTATGGATTTACAACAAAAATAATATGAATCTTTTGCTTGGTATTTGTTTTTTAAACAACAATCTTTGGAGGTTGAATTGTCAAGCACTGTTAAATACAAAATGTTTGGCAGTGGAATCAAATTTACCTTTGAAAAGGTCTTTGATTAATGAAGGGTCTTCAATGCTTTGGCATAGGAGGCTTGGACATATTAACAAGCAAGGATTAGAAATTCTAGTTAAAGAACCAATGCTTCCAATGTTGGATTTTAATGATATGCAAAATTGTGTTGACTGTTGGAAAGGGAAATTAACAAACACAAGAAAGATTGGTTCCACAAGAAGTCTTAACCTCTTAGAAGTCGTCCATTCAGATGTTTGTGGACCTTTCCCCACACAAACAATCTGCAAAAATGCCTACTTTGTGTCTTTCATTGATGATTTTTCTCGATATGCATATGTATATCTTAATTCGAGAAAAATCAAGTGTTTGATTGTTTTAAAATTTTTAAAAATGAAGTGGAAAGACAACTAGAAAAGACAATTAAAATCTTGAGATTGGATCGTGGAGGGGAGTATTATGGCAGGTACACAGAGAAATGTCAACAAAAGGGTCCAATGGCTATGTTCTTGGAAGAAAATGGGATTCAAGCTTAGTATACTACTCCCGGAACATAGCAGTAAAATGGTGTAGCCGAGAGAGAAAAATAGGACTTTGATTGAAATGGTGAGATGCATGATAAGTAGGACTATCTTCCTATGTTTCTGTGGGGTGAGGCGCTTAAAATGGCAAATTATATATCGAACAGAGTCCCAAGTAAATCAGTGCACAAGACTCCATTTGAACTTTGGACTTTAAGAAAGCCCAGTTTGAATCACCTTCACGCATGGGGATGCAAGGCAGAAGAAAAAATGTACAATCCAGAGGCAAAGAAACTTGACCCTAAGATTGTAAGCTGCAGATTTATTGGTTTTTCAGAAAGATCAAAAGAGTACAAGTTTTATGCTCCAACCTTACATACGACAATATTTGAAACAAATAATGCAAGGTTTATTGAAACGGAAGAATCAAATAGAGATAAGGCTCGTGACTTTGTTTTTGAAGAAGAAGAAGAGGCTGTGACAACAACTTCCCCAATGTCATCAACCAAAATTGATTTTGCAGCTCTTGGCACGCAAAACCAAGTCCATGAAGATTTTTATCAAAGTGATTTTGGTGGGACTACTGGTTTCCAGCATGTATCAAGCAGTAGCAATACACAAGTCTGCAACATGCAGCATAATAGAGATGAAAATCATGGTACAACTACCATGCAATCAGTGATGGTTCTTGCAATAAGGAGGCAGCCTCAACGTACAAGAAAGTCTCCAATTTCAAGAGATTTTCTTGTTTATGTGGGAGAAGTTGAGAAACTAGACAAGACTGACGATGACTCACTTGAGTTTCAGCAAGCAAATGGAGATAAAACTGAACACGAGGACGACATAGAGATTGATCCAGTCACCTTCAAGCAAGCAATGGCAAGTGAAAAGGCTGAGCAATGGAAGATAGCCATGCAAGAAGAAATGGACTCCATGTATTCGAATGAAGTGTGGGTCTTAACAGAAGCAAATGAGTCCATAAAACCCATTGGGTGCAAATGGGTATACAAAACAAAGAAAGATTTAAAAGGAAAGGTTGAGAGGTATAAAGCAAGACTAATTGCAAAAGGGTATACTCATAAGGAATGATTGGATTACTCCGAGACATTCTCACCTATTTCTTCAAAGGATTCTCTCAGAATCATCCTTGCTATAGTTGCTCATTACAATCTAGAACTCCACAAAATGGACGTGAAAACTGCGTTCCTTAATGGAGTCTTAGATTAGGAGATTTACACGGTCCAGCAACCTGGATTTGTTGAAATGGGGCAAGAACAAATGGTGTGCAAACTGAGAAAGTCGATTTATGGGCTAAAACAAGCTTCCAGGCAGTGGTTCTTAAAGTATGATGAAAAAATAACCAGTTTTGGATTTGTTGAAAACAAAATTGACGATTGCTTGTATCTCAAGGTATGTGGCTCGAGGTTTATCTTTTTAATCCTATATGTTGATGACATTTTATTAGCAAGTAATGATCTTAATCTCTTGCTGGAAACAAAGAAACTACTGTCATGAACGTTTGAAATGAAAGATATGGGTGAGGCTTCTTTTGTTCTAGGCATAGAACTTTTTCGTGATAGAAGCAGATGCCTTTTGGGTCTTTCACAAAAGACCTACATTGAGAAAATGATAAAGAGGTACAACATGCAAGATTGTTCAAAGGGTGAATCACCAATGAGCAAAGGAGATAAGTTAAACAAGTCTCAGTGCTCTAGTAATGAGATTGAAATGCGAGGGATGGCAAACATGCCATACACGTCCATTGTTGGCAGTCTATTATATGCTCAAGTGTGCACTAGACCGGATTTAGCTTTTGCCATTAGCATGCTTGGAGGATTTCAAGCAAATCCAGGAGAAAAACATTGGACAGCAGCCAAAAAGGTTATGAGATACCTGCAAAGGACAAAAGATTACATGTTGGTGTATGGGAAATCTGAGAAATTAGAATTGGTTGGCTAATGTGATTCTGATTTCGCAGGTTGTTAGGATGACAGGAGGTCTATGAGTGGGTTTATTTTTCTTTTGGCTGGCGGTGCAATATCTTGGAGAAGTGCAAAACAAAAAACCTTGGCCACTTCAACAATGCAAGCTAAGTACATTTCATGTTTTGAAGTCACACAACAAGCTAGCTTCTTGAGGAATCTCATCACTGTAATGCAAGTTGTTGAAAGCATAAGAAGACTAATTGTCATTTTTTGTGACAATAAGGCAGCTGTGTTCTTCTCCAAAAACAATAAAATCTTATGCAGCGAGGTTGATGGATGTGAAATATCAGTCAGTGAAAGAAAATGTGAAGGCTGGGATAGTTTCAGTTGAGCACATTAATACATTTGAAATGCTGGCAGATTCTCTCACGAAACCTCTTGGAGTTGGAGTGTTTAAAGACCATGTCACATGTGTTGGGGCTTAAAAGGACTTCACTACTTTGGAGATGTTTATCTCACAAAGAAGATTGTGACGCAGCGGAATTTGATAGGCAAGAGAAAGAAAGAACACTCAAGTTAATTCACAAAATTTTTATTCACTCACACAAACTTAATACAAGAGGAAACACTCAAACACTTTTAGAAGCTTTGTTGCTTCTTCTCACTTCTCACTACTTGCTCTCTTTCTTAGTTTTTGCATCACAACACACACACATACCTATATTTATAGGCATTCTTTGTCAACTTAAGCCATCACTAGAATTTTCTAGTGTATGATCACACTACACAAGTTTCCAATCAGCTAGACCTTTCTAGCATGCACACCAACAATCTTTTGCTAGAAATTTCTAGCACACTTCATGAGTTTTCTATGGGCTGGATCAATTCCTTGGGCCAAGAAACAAGATTATGATTCAACAACATGCATGGGTGTTGTGGAGTCTTTTGATGCTTATGTGATGCGTGAATGAAGGTTAACTTCTCTCATAATTTTTTTTTGTTTTCATGAAAGCTTAATAAGCATGGATTATTGCATTCATATGTTGGTTTATTTTATAACAATGAATTCAAGATGATTGTTTTGACTACTGTGTACATGTACAAATATATATGTGCAGTTTTATGAAATGATGAATTACTAATCAAACCGAGGTTTAATGAGCTAGTCATTATAAAAGGCTTATCATTGGAGCCAAATTAAAGCTTGACAATGATGTTTGGTTTGATCAGTGGGAGTGTAAATGAATGACATGTTAAATATGTCTGTTTGCTCTGTTAATATCATGCATGAGTAGTTTTGGGGGATGTGATCTCAGAGTGTTAGTACAAATTATGAAGTACGAATTTTCTGGGGTTCAACTCTTTGAAGCTATTCATGGCAGATATGAGTTGTTGTATGGTTGAAATGATTCAAGTGATCACTTAAGGGATTGGTTTAATGCGTTGGACAAGGAACATGATAAGCGGAAGTTCAAAAGTGGGAGAAAGTTAGGTTTTGAACTTCCGTATCATGATAAGGATACCTAAATGTGGATTTAAATCAATTAGGAGTCATGACCATGTCAACAACTGATCTCCTAGAATCAAGGGATTATGGAACGTTATACATAATCCCATTTGAACATGCAAGATAATAGGTATTAACTGATCCCATGATAGCTGAGATCACGTTGGGAATATACCTTATAAATATGAACGTCCCTGCTCACCAGAAACTCGTTCACTCAATCACTAGACTATCACTAGTATTGGACATAAGGGCTGTGTGAGTAGAAGACTTTTAGTATTTTTCCAATGCATTCATACTTTTCTTCATGGCTTCTGCAGGTATGTATACAAATATATATACACTGATTCTATCAATTGTACTAACTTTTATTGTTTATCGTAATCTCAGTTTGGGACTAAATGCCTCATCTAACAAACCGGTTATACTTAAGATTTTCTCAAACCGAAAGTTTGTAAAATTAACTAGGCTTAATTTTCAAGAGGGTAAGACATATTTATGAAAATATGAAACAAAGTTTGGTAAGAACCGATATACATCCAAATCCTAATCCCGTTTTCACAACTTAAATTAATTTAAAGTATAATATTGATTGAAAATAAAATAAAAATTAAGCATGAAATGAACTCACGATTTGGAAGAAGCATAATTAGTGAATAGAGGAAAAGAAGGGACCGCATGAGAGGCAGAGCCAAGATTGACAATTGCCCCTTTCTTCTTCTTGAGCATACCTGGAAGCACAGCCCTAGAGATCCAGGTCGCAGCCTCCATGTTCACCTTTATGCTCTCCATCAACTCCAAATCATCCACCTCATGGAAGAACTTACCAAATCTGTAAGCCACTCCTGCGTTATTTACCAAAATACCAACGTCGAGCCCTTTGATCTCTTCCTCTATGGCATTAGCTATTTCCTCCCCACTAAATTTGGATAAATCCATCACAATGTTCTTAATCTGTGCACCATATTTTTCACGTACTTCATTGGAGGCAGCTTCAAGCATTGAAGTGTCTCGATCAAGCAAGACTAGGTTAAGACCCTTTGAAGCCATTTCGAAGGCGAGGGCTCTGCCGATTCCATTAGCAGAGCCCGTAACGAGAGCCCAGGAGCCATACTCCTTGAGATTCTTTGGGGGTCTCAAGAACATGACCCATACCCACCTGAGAAAAATGAAGGAGGATTTGCAAAGAGAGATGAATCCTAAAGTGCTTGCTGCCGCTATGAAAAATTCTTCCAATTCCATTGTAAGTACTGAATCAACCGATCAGTTTCCGTTTTGAAATGAAGGACTTTGTTTTGTAAAGCAATGCAGGACAAGTTTGAGTCGCTGAAAAAGGACTGTGCTATTAAGTATGATATTCAGAAGAGAGAAAAGTTGTTGGATATAAAGAAAAGTAGTTATGTTGCAAAGCTAGTGGGTGACAAAACCATACTTCTATGATAGTTTTGTAGGCGGAAGCTGTTAGACCAAGTCGTGGTGCAGCTGCAGTCAACACCACTTGAACTGTTTGAGTTATTTTGGAGCTACCACATCTTTTAAAAACACACTTCAGAAAGCACGTTTAAGGCTAGTAAGTCGGACTAGAGATGTGTCGAGAGAACAATTTGCTCTGATACTATTATAAATTTTGTAGGCTCAAGTATGTCACACCACCAATATCATTGATATTATCTTTTCATATGACTTATATGAGATTCTATTTTCTAACAAGTACTATATACACCCAATTTGTTAACATTTTGGATTCACACTTTTTAGTTTTTCCAACACCGGGTACTACAACAATAACAAAATATTATCTCACTAAATGAGATCGGCTGTATAAATCAAAATCACTTGTTTGTAATTGCTTTAATAGATGTTAAAACAATCTTCGAATATTCAAAAGCGCTTTTAATAAAATGGTGAAAAAACTTAAATGGTTTGCGGATTACGCAAGTAAATTTCTTTTTGTTGTTGTGTATCTTACAATAATGGTTGCAACTAAAGTAGTTATAATTTATTGGGAAAAATGCTTCTCCTAATTAATTAGTATATTCAAAGGGATGCAGGGTACGTGATGCAAGGATGATTATTGATGCCCTTCATAGGGATGCAGTGGCAGTGAGTAGCGGGTCTTTTGGGCATATTTTGAATGGTGCACGACATATATTGCATTCTATCCCACACTGGAAGGTCACGTTTGGTCCACGAGAGTCGAATAAGGTTGCGTATCGATTGATTGAGTTGAACTTTAGATAATTAAATTTAGGAGACTTTGGATGTGGTTCTTAGTTATGAATATTTTTTGACTAAAATCTTGTTGGTTTTCAAATTTTTATCAAAGTTCCTGAAATTAATATAATAATTTATTTCTATGTATGTTACTATTTTTTTTTAAATTAAAATTTAAAATTTATAATTGTTTATATTAATGAGATTTTAAATAAAAAAAACCATATTGTGTGATTAAAATATTAAAATATAAATTATACTATTGCGTGTGTGTATATATATATAGACATGGGTACATTCATCAAAATTAACCAAAAAATTATTGTACCAAAACATCGGTACATTCTTTAAAATCACAAAAAAAGAAGAAGAATATATTAGGTTTAATAACATTAGTAAATTTCTTTGATTAAACTTGGCATGGATACATTCTCAAATCAAAGAAAAAATAATGTACCCATATAAGTTTAAAAATGGATTAGAAAAAAAATTGAATAGATTTTATATATAAAAAAAAGGTACATTTTATATATAACAAATTGGTATATTTAAGAATGAGTACATTTTAATATTAAAAATTTGAAAAAAATTACATGAATGGGTACATATAAGATTAAAAAATTGAAAACATTTTTTGAAAACGCCAATGGGTACAAACTTATTCTATTTTATTTATTTATTTTGGAAATATTTTGAATTGAAAATTAGTTAGTAGTTTAATAAAGGTGTGGGTATTAAAATTCTAAATCAATTATTAATTTTTATTTTAAAAAATTATGTAACTGACATGTAAATTCATTATTACATTAATGCTAAGGATTTGGATCAAAATATGAAAACTAATTAGGTTTCAATCAATGAATATTAGTAACTAGGGATCAGATACTAATTTTTCCATCAAATTTTGTGGTTTGAGGAACCTTCAGATGTAATCTTGATATATATTTTTTTAGAATAGCATTACTATTTAATTTGTTAGGTGCGAGACTCTTTTTTTTCTTTGTTCGGGTTGAAATCTCCAGCAAGATTTTTAACAAGGACCATTGTTAGCACCTTATCCTCATTACTTGTACGTTTTCTTTCTTCATAAGAAATATTTTCGTTAGACCAAACTAATTCAGGCAACTCCTTTATACCAGTGCCTCGTAAATCTAAGCATTCAATATTTCCTGGCATCTTTTGGAAGATACTTGAGACTGGTGCAGCCTCCAAGATCAAGGTGAGTAAGTTTGTCAAGATGTTGAAAGTACCAAGGAATTTCAACTAAACATTTACAACCAAAGAGATCTATGCTCACAATTTTTAGACCAGAGAGATTTGGAAGTTGAGTGCTTCAGATATGTAATCTCAAAAAATTAATAAGGATATTCTTACGCAGATCCTAATTTATTTTCAACAAGAGTGTAATTTCATCCTCCCACACCATAAATCAGTAGACGGTGCAGCTAACTCAAATGCTAAAACAGTTATATAGACCCATACTGCATCCTAAAGTTGTAGTTGTTTGGTTGTAGCCCACAACTTGTCTTTCTCACTAATTTCAGTTAAATGACATTTTAAAGGAAAATATCATGTTTCTAAATCAACATATATACCGGCCCATCCGTAACGATCGAAATCGAACTATCATGAGTCTATTAATTAAGCAACAACTGGTACGTACCATCGAGAAGCTGCCATAAACTGGACATATATATTGCTCTTTCTTTTCAGTAGAAAAAAAGTCATATTATTGTTCTATGTTAATCTGAATCATCAGTAATATGATTTTAGTGAGGTTTAGATCGAGATTTAGGAATCTTTGACAAAAAAGCGCATATTAATCCATATCAAGATACCAAGTTTAATTCACTTTGATTAATTTGTTAAAAAATGTAAAAATGTCTCATATCCAGAAACCTTACCGAACAAAATATAACTTATATTGAGTGATTTCACTTTTAATTATATATTTTTTTTGATAAAATCTCATAAAATTTTAAACTAAATTGTAAATTAAATGATGTGTCATAAAAAATTAATCACGTTAATTAAGAGTTAAGTAATTATTCAACCATCAACAACCACATCATTTAGTTTACAAATAATTTAAATTTTTGATCTTCCTAGCATTACCCTCTTTTAAATTTTGAAAGTTATCTATGATGAATCTATGCTAAAATTTTCTTCAATCTGCCTTTGAATATACATGATTAAAGAGTCAGAGAAAATCGTCCTCCGATTTTTCTACGAAGTCTCGTTTTTACTATACGCATAGCTGAAAATGATCATTCTGCACGTAGTCGTAGTAACACAGGTAGAGTAAGCACAAGCATAACCACTCTATAAACAAGTGTATATATTTTGACAAACTATAAATAAGTGTATGAATTTGTTATCTTATATTATTTTATTTATTTGTGGGTGGGAGGGTGAAAGCTACATACTACCTAATCGAACCCGGATCTTCTCCGGATTCCAATATCCTAAGCTTAAGATATTGGGATCCAGAGAAGATCCAAGTTCTACCCAATTTGGCTAATCTAAGTAAATTTCAGCACATGCATGTATATATATAGCAGTAATATAAAATAAAATAAAAACTTCATTTGTTGTCAAAGGGGTTTTATTCCACAACATTACACGTCACGTGGAAGCAAGGTTTTTTTTAGTTAACGATATTTTAATCCTTATCCAATTAGTTTTCGTCAAAATATCGCGATATTTGATGATAATATCGATATTATCGGCAAATGAACTCGGCGGCCTCTTTGCGCTCGGCACTGGTCTTGAACTCAGCAAGATAACAGTGGTAATCGACGCCGATGGTGGAGGGGATGAACCTAGAGTCGAGGAGCTTGAGAATGCCGTCGCAGATGTTGGAGAGCTCGGTCTCAATCTTGGATCGGTAGTCATGGATCGTGGCGACGTGGTCGTCGTTGCCGCGGCTCTCCTCCTGCTCGATGGAGGAGATGATGCGCCAGGAGGCACGGCGGGCGCCGATGACGTTCTTGTAGGCGCCGATGACCTTCTCGACGAACTCGACCATCTCCTCGTAGCGCTCGGCTTGCTCGGTCAACTTGGCCATGTAGACGTTCTCTTCGCGGGAGGAGGGGGTGGTTGCCGCCATTGCTGTTAGGGTTCGGAGGTCGATGGAGGGGTTGGATCTGGAGATCTGAAAGGGATTGTGTGATTTTTGGTAGGGGGAAGGAGACGAGAGAGGTTTGAGGTTTGAGATCTGAAAGGGATTGTGTTATTTTTGGGGGTAGTGGAGCGATAATTGCATTGGGAGGAGGGGAGATGTGGGCCGTTGGATTTGTACCGGCCTTGTTCCCCAATTGGACGGTGTGGAAGCATCAGCTGGCAACACACTTTTTTTTTGTTAAATTTTATAAAAGGAAAACTAATGAAAAGGGCTTGAAAACTTTGAGTTTTAATGATAAGGACAAAATAAAGGGTAAAGTGAATAGTGCCAGGATTGACTTTTTAGTGTAAAAATGTGGTTTTTCGTTAAAGTGAACAGTATTGGGAGCTTTTCGTTAAAGTTCCCTTTTATAAATCCTTGAGGTAATAATAATAACCAAGGATTAAAATATTGATATTATCGGCGATTCGTTTTTGTAAAATATTGTACTAATTTATTATATATAAATGATTATGGTGTGTTTAAACTTGTTTCATTAGTTACTACATATTTTCTACACTCACCATGTTTGTCAGCTCGCTATATAATCAACTTAAATCAGTTAAATCCATCATGCAATGCATTTCCTTCCAATTTTTTGTGATAAACTAATAGATAATTGACTAAATAAACATCTTGCAAAGTTTCAATAAAAATTTCCAAGTTTTTATTACAATTTCCGTGGTTTCCATATTATTTTTATCGATATCGATAATATCCCGATATTTCCATCGATATTTCCGTGTTTTTGAACTACCGATATTTCCGATATCATCGATATTTTATGCTTTGTGTGGAAGGTAGGTAGGCACCCATAAAACGGCATGCAGTACAGCAGAGGAGTTGCTGAAAGCAGTTAATAAGTTGTTAGTTATGACTTATGAGAGATATTTCAGGTGCCTGAAATACGATGCAGAATATTACATGTTCTTATATAATTAGAGGAGCACTTGAAGTAAAAGTTTTCTTAATTGCATAACATGAGGTGTTTCATTTCGTGTTCCAGACACACTGCATGTTAAAAAATTTATGGCCTCACATACTCCACTTTATAACAGGCATTTTTTTGGGCACACCGATATATTTTGCACTAAGGGGAGGGAGAGTTCGGTTAAGCTGCACAATAGGCAATCTAATTTGATATCAAATTCTCCATCTACGAGATTTGAACCTAAGAATTTTGACTTACAAATGAAGAGAAATACCACCAGACCATAGTACTGAACATGTTAGATCAACTTTTGTGCAAAAAACAAGTGATCAGTTGCGGGTTCATGTTCCTACCTCTATATATAAGGATGAATGCTAAATAGCTTTTCATTTGAGATGCCTTGTTCTATTCTTTTATAAATCAGAAAGTAGACAGTTCTAATCTTCATATAAAATTGTAGAATAAAAAGGATGGACGTAAACGTCGAATAAGAAGGTCTGGAGAATCATTGCTTCAATTGCTTCAATTGTATGTACAGACCAAGTGACGCTAAGCCTTCATAAACTAGCTAGAATAAAACACTTCTTCTTGTGTCCGGTAATCGCCAAACAAAAATTTGCTATACTTTCATGAAACATCCATCTGTCTTCTTAATCTTCAGTTAGTTTTGTTTATGCTGGCCAAGCGATAATGTTGTCGGAATCTTTACCCAACAATAGCATACCCTTGTGATCTATCAAACTTCCAGTTACCTTTTCTTTCCATGATTCTTGGTTCACTGTAGCCCTTGGTGCTGAGTGTTACAGCAAGAATCATGATTCTTGTTCTTGGTGATATGGATCATCAACACCGTGTACAGAACTCAACCTGGGAGTGGGGGAGTGGTTCCAACTTGTCATCTGTTCCAGCTCATGAGATCTCATACTCGCTTCTTCTTTGAGCTTCGTGAAGTACATCGATGACCAGAAATCTTTTGCTAAGTTCTTCACGAAGAGGGTAAAAAAAGAGAAAGAAAGGCTTAGAAATCATTCTGCTGTAATATTGAACTAATTAGAAAGTCAGTTAAAGAAAAAGTTGTCTGAAAAATTCATCCTACCATTTTCATCAATTGTATCAGCTCATTTAAAGCATCATTAAACAGATTTGGTTGTGTCAGATTGGAAGTAGTCAAAATCGCTTGTCTGCTTCGGTGAGAAATGTTAACTTCCATTACTGCACCTGTATGGTAGAAATTGAAATTCATACACACACTTACAAGAGTTTAGTTAACTCCAAGTTATTGGGAGACTAGGTTGAAAAAAGTAAATTCATATCATTACGCAACTCAGTTAAAAGGTAGATTTTCACTGACACGATCACAAACCTGCAATTATGTACTTGTCAATGATATGTCGTGCCATGTAAATCCTTCTTACAGGATCATCCGCTGGTATTTTACCAAGTTCATGCACTTCCTCATAAAAATGGACACTCTCCCCTGCCAAACAACTGTGAATAAATGAACAAATAGAATAAAATAAATACTCCACACAATTAATTATTTATTCCTTATCTCAATTGTCTCTACAAATAGATCCCACTGAAAGCTTGTGATTAAAAAAAGGTATAATCTTTGGAGGTTCCAATTCGTTATTTCTTTTCAGTTAGCTTCAGGAGAAAGTCGTGTTCTGTACTCAAGAGGTTATTCTGGCTTAATAATTATCATTACAAATGTATTTCAAAATATGTATCTTTGGGAAGAACGGAATACCTGTCTGCAAATTTCATGAAGGACTGACGGAATCTTTTGTTCATAAGAATTTTATCAAGTGGTTCATCAGGATCTATCACAGGTGCTGGTTCTCTTGGCAATAGCATTCCGCTGTTAGGAATCCCCAGAGCCTGACCCATTGTCTCAAATGATAGGGGCTCCCTTTTCCTCAAGCTGATTTGTGATAGAAGAGGTTGTGAACTTGATATCGAAAAGAAAGTTAAGACAAGAATGCTTGCCTATAATATAAACCTCAGAAATGTTAGCACACGCATGACACATGAGTAGGACTTTTACACAGTACATAACATGCAAAGGTACCACCAGATGATAAATCATACCATAACTAAGAGCACAAATCTTGAGGCAACTTGAAGCCATGAGATATCTTCATGAGTTTCATTCAAAAAGTAAGCAACAACCCATACTCCTAGAAGCAATAAGGAGAACTGGTTAAAAGCAGGGCAAATAAGTTGTCCTGATTCAGCTAACCATATATTACTGATATATTACAGCCTTAATCAGCTTACAAGATAGTTGAGAAACAATGATGTAGTTTTCTGTAACATTATAGTTTCTTCCACAATATCTAAAAGCAGATGTGAACTAGCCTTTGTAGCATCCAAGGAAACAAATGAAAATGATTGTACCGCCTCTATTTATTATTTGGTCAAACCAAAAAGGCCTATATAACAAGTCCACATTTGGGACCACTTGTCAATCAAACTAGAGAAATCTAATCTGAATTAGATTAAGATGAACAACCCCTTCATTGGAAAAATTACAAGTTATCATTTTAGACATTCATCAAACTAACAAAAAACAGATCACAGTGGTGTACCAATAGAAAAGGCTGAGACAAGTATTCCCCGCCAGAGGTCTCTAAGTTCGTCAAACCTGAAATCTATATGCCAAATAGCCCCCGTGAATCCTACCAAAATGGCAACATACAATGTGTGGAGGGACATGACTGGGATGGTCCACTGAGTTCCCATGTGGCATCGATTATTTAGAGGCCTTTTGATCTGGATAACTACAAATCATACAAGACACATTGTGTAAGACACAGGCATTTGAAGTGGATATCCAAAGTATTTATCAATTCAGAGAGCCTTACAAGCAGCCCCAGCAAACCATGGTATGAGAATTAGTGGAAGAAATATATAAGATCTGATTGGTGGTAGACACCTCCTGAAAGATTAATTGCACATAAGTGGAGCACAAACCCAATACAAATGCAACTCTTAATCAGTTTTGGTTCCACAGCTTAATTTTCTGATTAAATACTTGACGAGTTGCTGCCCAATTGTAATACTGAGCTTTATACTGCAACAACAATTTCTCAAGTATGTAAAATGTATGCTTACTTTACAAAAATGTAATACAGTTGGAAGGCCTGTGATATGCGGCAGCTCAGTAGTAAACCAATGCCAAGCGGAGCTTCAATCCAGACTGAAAGCAAAAAGATTCTTCAAAGAGTACACAAAACTATAAATTTCACAAACAAGAAACTGTACAATTAACTTCAAAGTCATGATAAAATGAGTAAACAACCTGCCCAAAAATAGCAAGAATGCCACCAATATGTCTTCTTGAATTTCAGAAAATTGAGAGACATCTGCAAGAAACATGCTCTATTTATAAATGGTAACAAAAGAGCCCCACAACACAACTTATAAAAGCTGCAGTTATTAAGAACAGTATTGACGGGTTACTGAACATAGAAATAGATAATTACCACAAGCGACAACAGAAGGTTTAAGCTGGCATAAATTTGAATCACTGGAATCCAAAAGCTACTGCGTTTCGGAAGAGGAATGTTGAGAACGGCAAAGGGCAAGATTACCCGTGAAAGAAGCCTGAAAGAAAGAAACCAACCATACAAAAGGACTGGAGTTAGTCTATGTGTGAGTTTGTTCAGTGTAAGAGTATAATAATCATAGAACAACTCAGACACATGAGCAAACAAGTCAGCATATACAATCTGGAAATTCACCATGAACAATGAGGTCAACAACTTTGCTTATCAAACTTTGAACATCAAATTGCACTTCCTGCCAAACTAATTAACTCAGAGAAAGCTAACGATTACAAACTTGGATACCCTATTGCTAATTTTCACATGGAAACTTCAAATCTTTTGCTTTAACTCAAAATTCTCTCTATGAGACATAAAATCAAACAGTAACCCAGCAAGCAGTATCTTAAAACAAAACCCACCAAAGCAAACTAATATGCAAATAACCAAGACAACCCATTAAACTGTGATGAATTTAATCAGATAGAGACCCACTAGAACCGGAAAAACTTACAGAATGAAGCAGACGGCGGATATGGCGACGGCCAAGTAGTCGCTGGCACAGCCACCTTCCACTGCGCAGGTTGCCATTTTCTTTGCATTTACGCAATAGGTAATTCGAGTTTTACCCAGTACGTCTTTAGGATCCGAAATCAGAAGAATTTAGGACGCCCCGCCCACCGAGTCACCAGCTTCAAGGCGCGTACTTTTTCTGGTAGGTGCAATCGGAAAATGGTGGCTTGGTGTTCGCACATGATGTTTGACCAGAAGGGAACAGTGGAAATATTGTGTTCGTTTGTTGACAAAATCGAAGACTCCAAGATTGCAAAGTGTGCACGTGGCTGTTTAAAATGCCCCTCACTGCTGCCGGGAAAGACACACGAGGTTTTGTATAGAACTTTTTTTATTGTAACGAGAATATAAATAGTACCTCAAGTATTTTTATATAAATAGTGAAATTTTTTATTTTTTAAGTTATTTATTTTTTTAACACACAAATTTGACTATTTATACAATAATACGTAATATATGAAAAGGAAATTACGTCATTCGTCTGATCACATGTACGAGTTACGAAATTTTTCTAATTGAGATTATTACTCATATTAACACGTTCTTGACTATAACATTTGTCGTTAATAAATTAGTAAAAGCAAATTTGTTTTAATGATTCTATCGGTCAGCTAATCACAAAGCAATCGTCCATTCAAATAAGAATCAACTATCTTTGGTGCTTCTTTTAATGATTCTATCAATACATTATTTAATGTCATTGCCAATAATATATCAATATATTTGTCAATGAAAGTGTGCGTGAAATAAATGATGGATGTTGCATCATAATACACCAATGTGATTGAGCGCGTAATGTGATACATTTGTCAACTAAATATTTTTTCCGTGATTTGACCGAGAATAGTTGAAAGTTAAATATGCTGTAGAAGTGACTATTACAGATGAATCAACTAGTTCCATTAATCAAAAGTTACATCAGCATTCAATCGGGTTGAGCATATAAAATTCCCTTAAATAAAAGCATCCACTTAATGAAAAAAATTAACAAATTACTCAATATACATAACTCTCCTTGAAAAATAAAGGAGTAACACATCAAAATTGAAAATAAAAATAAAATGAATTAACAAGAACGATATTGTTTTTCTCTACTCTGATCAATGCTGCGTTGTAGGGCATCATGTGTTTCTTGTCTTGCAAGGTTCTTTCCAAAGCCAATGGGCAAAAACCTAACAACCGCACCAAACAAGCCACTTGCTCTGCATCCACAAAGTGTGGATAGATAATGAGTTGAGAATATATTCAATGAGGTTAATAAGAATTTAGAGGTATGAACAGACTTAATTTGTGAAATGATTAGGCATGGATATCATTACCTTTCTGGGGTGCTTATTATATTTGCCACTTTTTTTACGGGAAGCATATTTTTCTGGGGCTGCTGCTGCAACAATCAATGGAGTTCCACCAGACTTTCTGTCATCTCTGGCCTTGTTGAATATGACTGTAAATCCTTCAGCTGATGCCGGATCGTTCACATCCCACTCCCCAAATTTTGGTAGAGCTCCCCCTACCCCTACTGCCACTCTTCCCTTCTCATACTGCAATTTATATAGCAAACAAACAATGTTATTCATGGAAACAATTTCCTGTGTAATAATCACACATATGATATTAATTTCTGTGATTTTTAGACTTCGGCGTCCATTTTTCTATAAAAGATGGATCGTTCCTTACGTGTTATCCATATAAAATCCGTCATTTCCTTCAACCTAAAAGACGCGCATCATGCACAGATAATAGAAAAGCCCCTACAAACCTAAAATCAGGAAAAAACAAGAGGGAAAAAAAACTTACCGCTGCCATTGATAGGTAAATATGGGGAGAATAGAATCAATTCACAGAGAGGTTTCAAAGAATCTCCGAGATTATGAGTTACTGTTTGATTGAAAATTGATTGAGACTATTCATATATAAAGAGATATTAGAGAGTGAAAAGCAGAAAAGAATAAGGTCGGATGATACGGTAATTCCCAGATCGATCAAGTAGAAACAAACATTGCCGTTTGAAAAAGCGCGTTTTTGGTCAATGGCTTCTTCTTCTGCTGCTTGATTATCCAAAACGCTGGCGTCGTGTTTCCTCCTACTTAATTTGATGATTTTTAAGCAAACGCTTGCGTCTTCCAAACCTCGATTAAATCGTTTTTTTTTTTAAAAAAAACCTCGATTAAAGCTGTTGCAACTTGCAACACTACTCGCGGTTTCAATTTTTGTTTTTATTGGTCAACTGTGTCCATATTTAGATAAACAGATTTTTGTTCCTGAATTCGTGTTTGATTCTGTTCGTTTTTATTTGAACTTGTTAGGATTAACAACTGTTTAACTAGCTACATGGTTACAAGAATGTACGTATCACAACCATAGCGTCTTGTGTTAATCATGTCATAAAAAAACAACGAATCGAATATCGATATATTTGTGTCATTTAAGTTGCTCACCTCAAAATTTTAATCCTAGTAATTTACATCATGAAAATTTTAAATGGCATAAAAAGATGACAAAAGTTCTTTTAAAAGTACAAAATAGGTGGATAGACATCTGCTTTCTCTCCCTGTGAGAGAACTTCCCTCTGGCTAAGGGCAATTCTCACCGTTTTGTGTGAGTGGTTCCCGATCGAGTCCCTTTCTGTTGCTGCCGATCCTAGCTACGGCTGGGATCGGTGGGTTTTCTCTTGTTTTTTTCTTTCTCTCTTTCTTTTCTTCCATCCGCTGTTTTCTTCCCTAGGTTTCTTGGCTGATTTGTCTTCCTCTCTCCCATATGCTGTCTCTCATCAATCTTCATCCAATTTCCGAGCTTTATTCCCCTTTGACCGCAATTTGTTGCGGATGTTTGAGTGGGTGTTTATCGATCTGGTACTTTTACTGGGTCGTGTTCCTTGCACCGTCACCCTCTCTTTGATGTCTGCCCTTGTTGGCAGTGTTGCTCGTGGACTCCCACGAGCTTCTTTCAATTGGCTGCAGGTTCTTGGTGGTCTGTAGCTACGCTCCGACTAACGCTTGGATTTGGCGGCGGATGTTGCAGCGGGTGCGGTTGTTTCTGGGTTTTCTGTTGTTGTGGTCTCAACTTTTGGTTGGGCTGTTGTTCTTTGTTTGTGTGTTTCGGTTTTGGGCCTTTGTGTTGTATATTTGGCCCTTTGTGCTGTTCTGTTTGTGGTTGTTTAATTACATGGGCTTGCGCCCGTTATTTCAAAAAAAAAAAAAAGTACAAAATAGGTTAAAAAAAATATAGGACTAAATAATAAAAAATCAATAAAATCGTTCCATTACTATGTTTACATTACTTAGTTACTAAAGCATGAGTATGAACTACTTATAACCGGAACCAATCAATATTATAAATCGCTGTGCAGATATCGTCTTTGTAAAAAAAAAAAATTAAAGTTAAAGTCATTTAGTCAACTAAATTATAAGATCCGAGAATGATGTATAATTATATGGACTTAAATTATTTTAAATATACGTAAATATTGAGAAGGAACTTATTGAGTCCTAAATTTTAATGTCCTTTGTTCATCATATAAGTAATTAATCACGGCCCCCAGTAGGCCAGTGGCAACACTTGAGGCAGGCGGGTGGAACTTTGCTAACGTCGCAGTCGCAGCAGGCCTCGCCTTTTTTACACCCCCTCGGCGTGCAAGCTACAGATCCACGTACAATTCCAACCACAAAATTAATTAATCCATGCATCCAATCAAAATGTAGAAAATAAAATGTAATTACCAACACTTGAAAGCAAAAGGAAAGTGCGGGAGAAATCATATGAACACGTACGATAGACAATAATATCACCAGCTAAAGGAACATGTTTGGCGCTGACGATCAGTGGCATGCGACTGCTGGTGGCTTCTGCTAATTTGATGTGGCCCATTTGATGATCAGCCATGCAGAGGAAACAAAACAACACGAAGCTGATTACCGCAACCGTCTTCATGTTCATCTTGATGATTGTTCTCTTAAGTTTTTTTCTAATATTATATTAGTATCAGAGAATTAGTGCACGCTTAATTATAATTTGGTTTGCGTTTCTCTCTCTATTTATAGCTACAATTCTTCTTATGCGTGTGACCTTGGTTAGTAAGAAGAAAAAAGAAGACCTATAAAAATAAAAAATAGAAAAGAATCTCTGCAGATATTCTGCAGTAATGAAAAAATCTGCAAGAAGAGAAAAGAACCAAATTTTTTAATTACTTGCCTTGTATTTAAGTATGAAAAGGATTACTTGCCTTGTTTGATAAATTGCTTACCTTAAAAAAATGATGTATTTTTGCTCATCGTCATGTTTATTACCATTGAATAAGTTTAAATTTTAAAATTTGTGTCTACGCACTACACAAATTTCAAAATTAACTTATTGAAGAGTAATAAATTAGGTGATGAGTATTACTATAACTTGAAGGTAGTTTCACAAGAGATCTCGTATTCGAAATTTGGTCAAATAGAGATTGAAACGAAAGTTTCCTAATAAAAGCTAATCGAAACGAAAGTTTCCAAATAAAAGCTAATCTTGGGGATTCGTTTTTTTTTTTTTTTCAGATACCAAAACTGACTCATAACTGGTGTGGAAGTTGCTGAAGTTTGGAGCATAACTGGTTTTGAGGTTTGGTTTAGGAAATTAGTTTTTGGAATTGGTTTTCGGATAGGAAAATGCTAGGGATCACCATCTGGTTCACGATACTTATTAGGATGAAACTGAGAAAAAAATTGGGATGTGCTATCCCTTTTTTACTTCATAAACGCCCTCTTAATTTGCGGCCCTCGAATCGATTGAATTAAAGAATATTATATAACAAAAATTAACAAGGCGTGTCACACACCCCAAAAATTATCTCAAATCCAATAGCACTTACACATAAAATTGGAGCGAAACACCAACGAAGTGTATCAAAATTTGCACCAGATTAGTTCTACAATTATATTAGTTGAATACACTGTTAGACGGTAGTGAACCCAAATCTCGCGTGGTTAATGGAAGTTTTTTGTTTTACTAATAGTGCCTCACTAGTTATACATTCCTCAAGTTACAAGACAAATCATGTACATTTTCTGGTAAGTGTGACAGTGGCAGTCTTCTCATATCTTCCGTGATGAATCTGATCGGTAACGCCATAACATCCCTCCAACCAAATTGTTGAATGCATGAGAAGCCATTGGCACGATAAAGCTCGAGGAGACAATGGTTGCTTAAACATACACAAGACCCACAAAAGTTGCCCTGAAGCACGTTTTACCACAAAATCATAACTAAGCTTGAACGCAGTTTCATGAGAGTTCATCGGCATATATATTTTAAAAAAAACCTGTCTAACAATGGCATGAATGAAGTATTTTTGCATGAATGAAAGTATTTTTGAAGTGTTAGAGATAACAGGATAAGTACCAGACAGCGAAGGAATACTTTTGGGCACTACTCAGGTGTAGAACACCAAAAATGATGGCGACCATCAAGGCACCCCTCCAATTGGATCCAAAAAGTGGTAGCAAGGCACCCCAAAAAAGAAGTTCCTGTCCATCCAATGCACGATGAATTAACGCAAAATTAGCTGAGCAGAGAAGAATTGAACAATACTACAATCTGGTTACAAGTATTAGCTAACCACGCTGACCCCGGGCAAAAATGCAACGATTATGTAATCCAAAGGTTGAAGTGATGCAAGGACCTAAGTTACAGGAAACCATGCGGAATAAACTATGGACAACAACTATCAATAAAAACGGATGTCTTCAAGCAGCAATGTGGGACTGAATTACTGTATTGACAGAGAACTATTTACTACAAATTGTTTGTGGTAGACTCTTCCGAGTCCTTGCAGATATACAACTAGAACAGAAAGTAGATACCTGCTCATTGGCTGCTTCGCTGGACTCTGTGAAATCCGGCCATGTCTTCAATAATAGATATCGGCTCAGTGATATAGGTGGAAGCTAAACAGCTCCTGAAGTCGAGGGATCGAAGGCAGCAAGAAGCTCCCGAGCATTTTTGAAAAACTAATTCGGCATCAAAGAAGAAAGAAGAAATGAAGGGTTTAAGCCTCCAACTGCTAGGTTTTTTTTTTTTTTTTTTTTTTTTTTTTTTTTTTTTTGTTTAAACGTATGTGTGAGTGTGTAAGTGACAAATGTACATTTTAGATTAGATCACTTAAAACCCAAATGAAGGGCTAGGATGCAATTTGGAGTAGTATGGCAGAAATGGTTGTTTATGTCTCTTGTCAATCACTCTCTAAAAGAGTATGGGTCATGGCAATGCACCATACCCTTCAATCACTCCTCTACTTAATGAAATTATGGCTACTGCATTTTGCACCTCCTTGAAGCCATCAGAAACCATCTCCAAATTCTCTCCATTCTTTGCCAATCTAACCCTAAGAAACTAATCCAAACTATTAACCAAAATACACCAAACAAACAAACTTTATAATGGCCTCAAAGCCTAGTTTCTGATCTTACAACTTTCTGGGCGTAATCTGTGCAAGTTGAGATCTTTGGGAGCACCAATGTAGTGTCCTCAACAACAACAACAACAACCAACAAACAACCTTGCAAATGAAAGGATCCAGCAATAGCAGTGAGCTAAAAGCTCCAGTCTTTGATGGGGAGAACTATGACTTTTGGAGAATAAAAATGACAACAATTTTCAAGTCCTATGATATATGGGATATGGTTCAACACGGGTATGAACTACTTGAGATGGAGGTCGATGCTCTAGAAGAGGACCTCACAGAAACACAACTCAAAACACTGAAGCAGAACCAGATAGAGGAAGCTAGAGCACTTGGAATCATCCAAGATGTTGTCTCAAACACCATTTTCCTGAGGATAGCAAATGAAGAGACTTCAAAATGAGCTTGGGAAGTTTAACAACAAGAGTACAGATGAGACACCAAAGTCAGAAAGGTAAAACTTCAATCCCTTAGAAAAGATTTCGGGTATACAAGAATGAGGGAAAATAAGCTGTTGAAAGATTACTAGGCTATTTGATGTTGTGAATAAGATGAGAACAAATGGTGAAGAACTGCCAAATGAAAGAATTGTCTAGAAACTGTTGATTAGTTTGACTAAACCTTATGATTCAATAATGAGTGTCATTGAAGAAACCAAAGACACTGAAACCCTTAGTGTGCAAGATGTGACAACATTCTTAAGAGCTTTTGACCAAATGCTTGAGAAGCATGCTGATTTTGCACCTAAGAAAGCTTTTCAATCACTCAATGTTGGATCTAGTAGTCAAGCTGGTGTAAGCAAACAAAAACGACAGTGGAAGGGCAAGAACAAGAAATGGGAAGGAAAAAGGTATCAAAACCCTAGACCTAACCAAGGCAGCAACTCAAATAAAAGTCCAAGAACCAGACAACATTGAAAGCATTGTGACAAATTTCATCTTGGGGAGTGTTGGTTCAAGGACAAGCCTAGATGTCATAAATGTAACAAGTTCAGGCACATTATGAAGTATTCCAAATCAAAGAATGTGCAGCAAGTGAACTGTGCAAACCAAGTTGAAAAAGAAACAAGTGTGTTCTGTGCTTTTAGTGCAAAAGTGGAGAAAAACAATGAAGTATGGTACATTAACGATGGCTGCAGCAACCATATGACTACACATAAGTAATTACTTATTGACATTGACACAAACTTCACTAAAAAGGTGAAAATGGGTGATGAGAACATTTTCAAAGCCACTGGAAGAGGAACTCTAGTCATTAACACCAAGAAAGGAAGAAGGTGCATAAGAGAAATGCTAATGCCTGGATTGGATGAGGATCTACTTAGTTTGAGTCAAATGATGGAGCATGGTTATTTCCTACTCTTTGGGGGACCTGTGGTTGAGATCTATGATGACAGGTCCCTATCAAACCTAGTGACCAGAGTGGAAGTGAAAAATAGAAGCTTTCCACTTATGTTGAAGTACCTAGAAGAAGTGGCAAGGAAAGCAAGTGTGATAGGTTCAATGAAGCTATGGCACAAGAAGCTTGGTCACTTAAACATGACAAGTCTAGAAAATCTGCAAAAGCATGAAATGGTACAAGGTATACCAAAGTTGGATCAATGCAGTGAAACCTATGATGGGCGTGTGTTTAGAAAGCATCACGGAGATCCATTTGAAGCTGGAAAGGCTTGGATGGCAATAAAGCCACTTAAATTGATTCACACAGATGTGTGTGGACCAATGCAAACAACAATAATTAGTGGAAACAGGTATTTCCTAACCTTCATTTATGACTACTCACGGATGTGTTGGGTGTATTTCATGAGGTTCAAGTATGAAGTATTCACAATATTCAAGAAATTCAAGTCAATGGTGGAATTGCAAAGTGGATACCAAATCAAAAGACTAAAAAGTGATAAGGGAGGAGAGTACACCTCTTTTGAGTTTAAAGCATTCTGTGAAGATGTGGGGTTGGAGAAGCAACTCACTATGGCATATTCACCACAACAGAATGGGATTGCAGAAAGGAAGAATAGAACTATAGTTGAAATGGCTAAGTCTATGATGCATGAGAAGAACATGCCCTATACATTTTGGGGTGAAGCTGTGAACACCTCAGTGTACCTATTGAATAGGTGCCTTACTAAAGCACTGGTTAAGAAGACACCATTTGAAGGAAGCCTTCTGTGAAGCATCTGAGAGTGTTTGGCTCATTGTGCTATACACACATTCCTTAACAACTAAGGCAAAAGTTGGAGAAATCAAGCAACAAAGGTGTTCTTGTTGGATATGGAACCAGTGAAAAAGGGTACAGAGTTTACAATCTGTCAACTCATAAGATAATCCTATCAAAGGATGCAATCTTTGATGAAGACTCAACACGGAATTAGGAAACAAGTGTAGAAGAGAAATACAATGTCTCTTTACAACTTGACCTCAACAATGGACAAACAAGGCAGCCTAGGGAGACCTCAGTTCAAGAAAAAGTCATAGAAAATGGTGACACACAAGGGACTCCACAACAAGTAAGCATGAGTCCACAATCGAGTCAATCACAGATAACGACTCCAACTTCAACTCTAGTAAGGTTGAGAAACTTGGATGAGATATATGCTACATGTAATTACTGTGTAGTGGAACCAGAAACATATGAAGAAGCTGAGAAAGACAAAGTTTGGAACAAAGCAATGAAGGAAGAGCTTGAAATGATAGCGAAGAATGACACTTGGGAATTTGTTAATCGACCAAGTGACAAGCCTGTGATTGGATTAAAATGGGTGTACAAAGTGAAGCTCAACCTAGATGATTCTATGCAGAAGAATAAGGCAAGATTGGTAGCTAAAGGCTACTCGCAGAAGCCTGGTGTAGACTTCAATGAAACTTTTGCTCCAGTAGCAAGGTTAGACACCATATGAACCTTGATAGCCCTAGCAGCCAAGAAGGGTTGGAAGCTGCATCAATTAGATGTCAAATCGACATTTCTAAATGGAGTGCTAGAAAAAGAGGTGTTTGTGGAACAACCTCAAGGGTTCACAAATCAAAGGTTTCCAAAAAAGGTGTACAAGCTAAGGAAGGCACTCTATGGCCTAAAACAAGCTCCAAGAGCTTGGTACAGTGAGATTGATTCCTATTTCACTGAGAAAGGATTTCAGAAAAGTCCTAGTGAAGTTATACTCTACACCAAGACATAAAGCAACAACAAGACACTCATTATCTCAATCTATGTGGATGATGTTGTCTACACTGAAAATAATGCTGCAATGATTGAAGAGTTCAAAGAAGAAATGATGAAGATGTATGAAATGACTGACCTAGGCCTCTTACATCATTTTCTTGGCATTGGGGTAATTCAAGAGGCAAACAATATCTTTATTCATCAAAGGAAGTATGCTGAAACTTTGCTTGAAAGGTTTGGTTTGAAGGGTTGCTTGAAAGATAGCAGTGAATCTGCAGATGCTAGTCTCTACAAAAGCATTGTTGGTAGTCTATTATACCTAACTACAACAAGGCCAGATCTTATATTCTCAGCAAGCCTACTTTCTAGGTTTATGCACAATCCTAGCAAGATACACATGGGGACATCAAAGAGAATTCTAAGATATGTGCAAGGAACACTTGATTATTGGATCAAGTATGAAATGGGGAAGTCAATTATCCTAGTTGGATTTTGTGACAGTGACTGGGGTGGCAGTGAAGATGATAACAGAAGCACATCGAGCTATGCTTTCACTTTTGGTTCAAGGGTTTTCTCATGGGCCTCTATGAAGCAACAAAGTGTTGCACTATCCACGGCCGAGGCAGAGTATGTGAATGCATCAGAAGCCACATCTCAAGCTATTTGGCTAAGGTTTATACTCAAAGACTTTGGCGAATTGCAGGTTGATGCCACACAACTTCTGTGTGACAACACCTCTGCAATCGCCATGACAAAAAACCCAGTATTTCATCAGAGAACAAAGCACATCAAAAGAAGATATCATTTCATCAGAGAGGCATTGCAGGATAACACAGTCAAGCTAATCTATTACAGCACAGAAGATTAGATCGCAGACATTTTCACAAAAACATTACCGAATGAGAGATTCAATTACCTGAGGGGATTGCTCGGAATGACTCCCAGAAGCAGTTTAGAATGGAGTGTTGGAAGCTAAACAGCTCCTGAAGTCGAGGGATCGAAGGCACCAAGAAGCTCCCGAGCATTTTTGTAAAACTGATTCTGCATCGAAGAAGAACTAATTCTGCATCAAAGAAGAAAGAAGAAATGAAGGGTTTAAGCCTCCAACGACTAGTTTTTTTTTTTTTTTTAATGTATGTGTGAGTGACAAGTGTACATTCCAAATTAGATCACTTAAAACCCAAATGAAGGGCTAGGATGCAATCTGGAGTAGTATGGCTAAAATGGTTGTTTAAGTCTCTTGTCAATCACTCTCTAAAAGAGTATGGGTCATGGCAATGCACCATACCCTTTAATCACTCCTCCACTTAATGAAATTATGGCTACTACATTTTGCATAGCCTTGAAGCCGTCAGAAACCATCTCCAAATTCTTTCCATTCTCTGTCATTCTAACCCTAAGAAACTAATCCAAACTATCAACCAAAATACACCTAACAAACAAACTTTATCAGATATCAGAATGACCAGTCCAGAAATCAACTCAAGATGCCGCACCTCAAAATCAAGTGGACATGATGGGAAACTAATGAAGCAACAAAATCCAGAAAAAGACATAAAAATACGAAACATAAAAGAAAACAAAGAAGAAGGCAATAAAAAGTAGGGAACTTTAATGAAAATGGCTTATACTAAGTTTATTTTAATAAAAAAACTATGCTATAAACTTTATTTAATGAAAAAGAATTAAATTTTAATGAAAACCCCTTAAATTTTAATAAAAAGGACAAAAAAACTTAATTTTTAATGAAAATGACACAATTAAAAAAAAAAAAACCTGACGCGCGCAGTACCTGTACACTGTTTATGAAACTGCACTATTTATGAAACTTATTACACTATTTATGAAACTTACTACATTATTTATTCATGGGCCTCTGTGAAGGAACAAAGTGTTGCACTATCCATAGCCGAGGCAGAGTATGTGAGTGCATCAGAAGCCACAGCTCAAGCTATTTGGCTAAGGTTTATACTCAAAGACTTTGGCGAATTGCAGATTGATGCCACACCACTTCTGTGTGACAACACCTCTGCATTCACCATGACCAAAAACCCATTATTTCATCAAAGAACAAAGAATATCAAAAGAAGATATCATTTCATCAGAGAGGCATTGCAGGATAACACAATCAAGCTAATCTATTGCAGCACAGAAGATCAGATCGCAGACATTTTCACAAAAGCATTACCGAATGAGAGATTCAATTACTGAAAGGATTGCTCGAAATGACTCCCAAAAGCAGTTTAGAATGGAGTGTTGGAAGCTAAACAGCTCCTGAAGTCGAGGGATCAAAGGCAGCAAGAAGCCCCTGAGTATTTTTGTAAAACTGATTCTGCATCGAAGAAGAAATGATTTTGCATAGAAAGAAGAAATGAAGGGTTTAAGCCTCCAACGGCTAGTTTTTTTTTTTTTTTTTTGTTTAAATGTATGTGTGAGTGTGTGAGTGACAAGTCTACATTCCAAATTAGATCACTTAAAACCCAAATGAAGGGTTAGGATGCAATATGGAGTAGTATGGCTGAAATGGTTGTTTAAGTCTCTTGTCAATCACTCTCTAAAAGAGTATGCGTCATGGCAATTCACCATACCCTTCAATCACTCCTCTACTTAATGAAATTATGGCTACTACATTTTGCACAGCCTTGAAGCCGTCAAAAACCATCTCCAAATTCTCTTCATTCTCTGCCATTCTAACCCGAAGAAACTAATCCAAACTATCAACCAAAATACACCAAACAAACAAACTTTATTAGATATCAGAATGACCAGTCTGGAAATCAACTCAAGATGCCGCACCTCAAAATCAAGTGGACACGATGGGAGAAACAAGTTATGCTCTTGAAACTAATGAAGCAACTAAATCCATAAAAAGACATAAAAATACAAAACATAAAAGAAAACAAAGAAGAAGGCAATAAAAAGTATTGTACTGTAAGATTTGGGACTGAAACAACCCACCCTCGACAAATCTTGCTTCGGTAACAGCTTATAGACGGTCTTTGCCAAAGATTCACGCGTTGCTTCTATGAAAGAGAATAAGAATAAAATTTTCACTACGAATTCTTGCATCGAGATAGTATGTGAATGTTCATACATGATACTTCCAATGAGCAGTCAAAGACTGGCAATCCTTCAACTGATGCAACATGAGATGCCTGCAAGTTGCAGATAAGAAATAGAATTTAAAATGCAGATTACTTACCAAGTTAAGCAAAGCTCCAACCATATTTTTTGTTCCTTTTACAAAACCTGACAGTAACATTTTACTCCAAGAGTAGAATTTCTAAACTTTTAACTAGACTTGGGCCTTGGTGAAAAGGTTTTAACTTCTAATTTATAATTCAGGTTCTGATGGAAGATGTGTATGGTCATGACCAGTCGACATTCATGGGTAAACATATTGATTTTCTCACACAAAATATGAACTTTAGCACATAAAATAATCAGAAACAGTACAATTGTGTCGCAGCATGAAGTTTAAGGAATTTCAGTGCAGCATGTATGTTCGACAAGGTCCAAAATCTATATCCTGATCCACAGCAGACAAGCGTATGATCCTGTTCTCTGCTTTTAAACATTCCATCAATGTATATATATAGAGCCTAGTATAAGTTCTCAACAAGGTGAAGTAGGACAGTGAAAACAGTTGATACACAAATCACCATTGGAAACTAGAGCATAATGCACGAACATAAAAGCTATTGCGTGAATCGAAAAATTTATAGAAGGCATCGATTTAGGAACACACTAAGGAAATCTTACCTGTCGAATAATTATACCCAAAGCTGCTATCAACCCGTATTCCGACTTGCAAAAGCTCTCGGGCTAATTGCAACTCCCTGCCAAGACAGAAACACACACTTGAATTCACATTAAAATATCAATCCCTTTTTTTTTCTTTTGCAAAGATTATAGACCAAATATAGTATGTGTGTGTGTGTATATATATATATGTGAAATTTTCACACTACATAATTCGGGAGGCAAAACTTTGTGCACATCAAACCTCCCACCTGACCAAAAAGGTTCAAACTTTATACTACCAAAGCAAGAAGCATAGTCCTAAACTCTAACACAGAAAGCCAATATTTTGGTATACCAAAAACACAGCCGCATGGCGTTACAATTCTACTGAAATTACAGTAAATGCAGGGCCGGCCCTGAGATTTCAGGGGCCTGTGCGAAAGTGAATTGGAGGCCCTAAAAAGTACTAAGAATTTATTTTATTTTTTAATTTTATGTTTAAAAAAAATTAACTTTAGCTTTCAATTGAGTTTCTATAAATTCTAATAGCACAAACAAATTTAACAAAACAACAAGTGGAAAAGTGACTTACCTAGGCCGATGTAACGAAGCAATAATACCACTTGCGCTAAGACTCAAGTTTGATTTATTCCAAACATAATACTATGTATATGTATATGCATGTAAAATTGAAAAATCGAGGGCCCTTCCGATTTGGGGGTCCTGTGCAGTGGCACCACTTGCACCCCCTCAGAGCCGGCTCTGAGTACATGTGACTTGTGTTCTCAGAGTCCATAAAAACTGAGAAAGAAATAACTTAAAGCGGACTAACCAATGAAGATAGAGCTTCCCCAACTCAATGGGTTCACAGAGAGTGAACCCCTTGGCCAATTTCAGGCCAGAGTCCAATCCAAACCTGGCTGTTAAAAAAAAATGGAAAGAGTAGATTAAACGAACGTTACGAACCTCTGCAGTAAAATGATGGAGTAAAAATTCTGATGAATTCCCGGTGCTTTACAGCAAGAGAAGCAATGGAGTGACCGGAGCTTGAAGTCCCAAGATTGAACAACCAACGACTACCAGAACATGCAAAGCTTCGCGTCTTACATTTTTCTTTGTTCGTTTTTTATTTATTTTTCGTTTTGGAAAACTCTGTTGCCACCTGCATCATTGAAGACAACAAAAATGGGTCATCCTAAAGTTGACCAAAGTTGAAAGCCGGCACCGCACCAGGGACGAGACACTGGACATTTTACCGTAAAAACCGATAATATATCTTCTCTCTATCCATAGGACGATTCCAAACCGACAAAGCTCCTACCTTGCGAGGGTTGAGAGAAATGTTCATAGTACACAGTTTTATTCTTATTTTGCAAAGAAACTATTTTCACGACTCAAACCAATAATCGCAGTTTATTTTTTAATTTTTTTATATTTTTAAACAAAAACAGAAGGTAAACCTTGATGCAATAAAAATGTTACACCTTTTTGTCTAAAAAGTCACGGGTTCAAGACGTGAAAACAATCTCTTTGAACCCTAGTTAAGTGAGAATCCTTGTTAACTTGAGATCGTCATTTATCGAACAGTTAAAACACCTCCCGAAAGACTAATAAAGGTGCATGAAAATAAATTCCCTGTCTAATGAGAGATGCCGAAAGTTGAGAACTGTCTCAGATTTGAGGTTCATCTGCGATATACCAAACTACGATGAAATAAAACGAAGACGTGACAAGGTGGAAAATTTTCCACCGGATTTTTTATTTTCTGCAACCTAAAAATGTGATGGCAGAGAATTTGAATTTGGGGATGGGACATATATGCAAATGTGAAAGAAAAAGAACGAGGTAAAAGAAATGACAAAATGTGTATGATACAATTTGCTTGCACACCCTAATGGTTACAAAATGGTTCCTAACAGCCACAGATGCAAGAAGAGCCAGTAGGCGATCAGGCCGAGCCTTGCCCTCGGGCGACTCATCAAAACCCGACCGCCAGATACCCTGGGTATAGAGATCAGAAAAGGTAGTTAGAATCAAGTAAAATAAGACCCCATTGGAAAGTGGCAGACTGCATTGATCAAACCGATGACTAAATATGCGGAGTAAGATGTTAGGCAGCTACTGAGGTTTTCGTGTAATGTGGTTTCGAAAAAAAAGCAGTGAAAAGAAGAAGGGATTTTGATGTTTTCCCCCGACCCTCTTCTTTATATAACGAGTTTAAGCTCAAGAGTTTACCAAATTCCATCAATTCGATCTGCAATCAACTTTCCTTGTCTTGGTACGAGACCAGATGCATTGAGAGATTTGAATACATGACCTGCAAAAGGACGAGAAAATGAAAACAGAAGAAATAAGTTTACAAGGCCTTAAAAAGTGTTTGAATTGACAGACAAATCGTAAGGTGCCCACCTTTGTCATCGTCAGTTTCTTCATCGTTGACTAAACGAGTAGATTCAGAACCAATTTCAATTGCGAGATGTTCAGTTGAACCCTTCCGCATAGTTCGCACATGAGCTGCTGATTGGACAGGAGATATTGCGTTCTTTCCATGTGATCCCTGAAAAAAAAAAAAATAAATAAATTATTTACTAAGTTCAAATCTTACAGGTCTCCTTAGTCCATACATAAAATCACAACTGATATTGCTCAGCATGCAACTAACAATAGGCACCGTAGTGAGCCTAAACCTCAACCATCAACAGAAGCTTATATTATATTTACTGGAAAACACCTCAACTTAACTGGAATATCTTGTAGCATATATCAAAATGTTCAAAAGGAATCAAATGATAAGTAAGCAGAAAGACGGGAATTATCAAGGAATCGTATAAATGAACATTTACCCCATCTTCAATTTCAGATATCTCTGAACCAGTAGGAGGTGCTTCAAAGATACTCCTTTCCTGGACAATCTCTGGCTGAGTAGCCCGCCCTTGAAGTGAATTAAACTTGGTCGATAATTCCTCCACGACCTTTTGGCTCTCGCCCAACTTAGTACAAAGTTCCTGGGCTTTTGATTTTGAACTTTCAGACTCCAATTGTAAAGCCCTAACCTGCTTCTCCAATACTGATAGAAGTCCAGTCACACCAGAAGATTTCTGGTCTACAACTAAATCACTACCTCCTGACATATCTATAATTTTTTCCAAACTATATATAAGCACAGACAATTCATTTTTCATCTTCTCTCTATCTTGTCTATCTCTATCATAACTTTCAGCCTCCTCCTTCAATTGTTCAATTTTGAGATTCCTAGTCCCAAGAGTTGACTGCAGCTCTTCATTTTCATAAGATAATAAGTTTATCCGATGCTGAAGATCAGTAATATTATCAATAACGCAAAAGAGCTTCTTCACATGAGCTGAATTGTGGGGTTCCAAGTTTCCTCCACGTGACTCTGGGATTTCAATCCTGCTGATCTTGTCAAAGAGGGTTTTGATTTCAGATGCTGACAGGAGCGAGTCTTCAGCCTCTGAAACAAGCAATGTGAACAAATAAGTCATCAGAGTACTTACAGTCACTACAACTGTACAACAGCATAGTAGTAAGAGGATAAGAAAGAAAAGAAAAGATAATTCACCTTGTTCTTTCATCGACAAAGCATTGCGCAGTGATAAAACTTCCACCTCTTTTTCATTAAACTTATCCTTTTGGGATTGATAATCCTCTAGTCTAAGCATCAGCTTACTGCACGAATTCTGTAATGCTTCTACATCAGCATCCAACTTGGAAATCCTATTTTGTCCTAGATCCCTTTCTTCAATGGCTTTCTTAGAAATCGTCCTAGCTTCTGTCAGTTTACACTGCAGATCTTCAATTGTATAGGCTGCCACTTTACTTGTTCTCTCAAACTGTTTAATCAAAGCTTTAACTTTTCTAATACAAACATACAACATTTCTGCGGTTTTTCCATATTTGCTGCCCTGTAGACCTTGCTTATTTGTTTCTGTGGTCTCTCCACTGATTACTGTTTCCTGGGGCAAATTATGTTTCAATTTTTCAAGCTCAGGAACAGAGCTGAGTTCAAGTAAATTGTTCTCGACTCCAAATTGAAGTTCTCCGGTAGCAGCAGTACAAGCAGAAAGTAGAGACTTAAGATCACTTTCTAATATGGCTATTGTATTCTCCTGTTCCTGTTTACATATTTCCAGATTAGTTGCTTGTTGTTTGAGAGACTCCATGTTCTCGAACCTAGCTATTACTTCATCCCTTACTGCCTGTAGATTTCTCAACAGATTTGCAATAAACCCATCTACAGAAGAAGATAAACATTCAAAATTTTCTGCAAGAACATCTTCTCGCATCTGGAACCTTTCCACAGTCTGCTTCAAACATGAAGACATATCAGCATCTGCAACACTGGCCTCACCAGTATCCTTTTCCACACTTGATATAGTGTCAATGCCATCTGAGAAAGACTTTGTCATGTATGAATCTTCCTGGATTAAGTAATACAAGGAGCTCATTAGAATAAAATTCTAGCTCTTCTTGAATAGATCATACATACTCACAGAAAAGGAGCAATTTTCACAAATATTTGGGGTCATTGGGAACACATCACAACAACATTCTAATCATAAAGGAATTTGATATTATCAGAGCCGTAAAATCTAATATCATGTTTTATTGGTATGAAAAAGTATTCAGAACTATTTTTTTTTTTTTTTTTTTTGTTTTGAAACTAGTGTCTCCGGATCTTTGACCCGACTAATCACTAGGCCCCCCGCCTGACCCCACAACATTTGGGAGGCAAGAAACTCTAGCAATTGCTAGGTGGGTACCTTGAGAGGTGTCGAACCCCAGACCTCTTGGTTTGCTGCCAAGGGCCTGACCATTAGACTAAACACTCTTAGGTAAGTATTCAGAACTATTAGCAAACATATTCTTCCCAGGCAGAAGTATGAAGTTGACAACAAAAGAGATAATATAAAAAGAAGAAAAAGGAAAGCTCTAAATGCAAAATGGCTTCTGGTCCACCAGCAACTGCATGGCATGCACAAAAGAAAAAAAATAAAGTGAACAGCAAGGTAGAAAACTATGTCCATCGAACAGCATATATACCTCCAACACTTGATGTCTTTGCAGCTCTTCTGAATTCATGGAAACACAATGGTCCTTTATATTTCTAAGAATGAGGTCCATATCTTTCAGGCTCTCAAATTTCTTCTCGAAACATCTTTTCATAGTGGACAACAGAGTATCATCCTTCATTAGCAGGTGAAGATTATGAAGGTGACCACTTAGCTCTATGGACCTGCTTTCTGTGCTGCCATTAGTTCCAGACAACTCTTCGTCTTGTGTATTTAACTTGGAATTAAGCATCAATATTTCATCTTCAGCATTTTTCTTTTCACCTTGAAGGACAGAAATATCATTCTCAGCCTTCAGCAATGCATCTTCCAGTGATTTTAGGATTGCCTGGGCATCTGCTAGCTTGTTATCGTGGAACCTAGCTTCCTCTTGCAGTTTCATTAGTTCAGCCTCTAAATTGGTCCTACCAATGTGAACTTCATTGTTTTGTTCGGTAAGCAAAGAAACATTGGTCTGTACCTGTGATAGGGAATCTTCAAGTAACTTTATGGTCTTATTGGCCTCTGTTAGTTTGCTAGTCTGAGTATCAAATTCCTCTTTCACTTTCACTAGCTCTGTCTCTGCAGAAGCTCTACCAACTAGTGCTCCTTCTTTATCACTAACAAGCACAGATATACTATTTTCTGCAATTGATAATGCCTCTTCCAGTGACTTTTTAGAAGCACAAACTTCATCGTACTTGCTAGCTTGAGACATAGCTTTCTCTAACTCTTTTTCAGCATTGGTCTTACCCAATTCCATTTCCCTCTTTTGTTCAGCAAGCAGAGAAATATCACTCTCTGCAGCCGACAATTCATTTTCCAGAGACTTTAAAGTTGAGTGAGCTTCTGCTAACTTACCAGCCAGATTATTGACTTCCTCTTTTACTTTACTCAACTCATGCTCTGCATTTTCCTTGGCATCCTGACATTCATGTATGTATCCTGCAATGAAATTCACCTTCCCCACAGGCTCTTCAAAAATTGAATCAACAGGAAGAGCAATGCCATCAATACATTCAATTACTCTCTGTAACATGTTATTACTCTCCACTAAGAACTGTTCAAGTTGATCCCGTTGTTCCTTCATAGCAACTAGATCAGCATCTAACTTTGGGATGCGGTCTACATCAGCAGACAAACTACTTATCTTGTCCCTGCATTCAGCAAGTGCCAACTGTTCCTGCTGTAACTTCTCAATTTCTGATTTCTTTTCATCCAAAAGATGTTTCAAGTTTTCCCGGTCTTGAACCAGTCCCTTACCTTTCTTGACTGCCATGGATAACTTCTCCCTTAGCACAGTATTTTTCTCCTCTGATCGTTCAAAATCTCTCTGCAGGGTCCCTTTTTCCTCTTCCAATGCTGCAAGTTTTTGAGACACAGCCCGCAACTGATTTGACAGGATATTCACCTCTGACCTCACCAGAGCCTCCTCTTCTAGTAAAGTCTCACACAGCATCAATTTCTGATCCCTTACATACAGGTGGCTTTGAATTGTTTCAAACAACTCAGCATCAACCTTTGGAGAATCAAGCGAGGCATTACTCTCTCCTTTTATCTTCCAAATGCATCTGTCAACAAGCAAAGCAGGGTCCGACGAAGGTTGATAGACCTCTTCATTGTCCACTACAACTCCTGAGACATCGAGTAACATTCTGACCATATCAGCCTTCTCTGAAGACACCTGTTGCTCTTTCTTGACAATCTCTTGGTATTCAGATGTCAGATTGTCCAGCTCTGCTTGGAGATATTCCTTTGCCTGCAATTCAGCTGAAAGTGAAGCAGTTAAGTCTTCAATATTTTTACGCGCCACTTCCTTAGTTGCAGTAATTTCATCACACAACATAAGTACTTCCTCTTTCGCCATATCAGCCTTCTCTAAAGACACCTGTTGCTCTTTCTTGACAATCTCTTGGTATTCGGATGTCCGATTGTCCAGCTCTGCTTGGAGATATTCCTTTGCCAGCAACTCAGCTGAAAGTGAATCAGTTAAGTGGTCAATATTTTTACGTGCCACTTCCTTAGTTGCAGTAATTTCATCGCGCAACATAAGCACTTCCTCTTTGGCCTGAGAAAACGATTCCCTAAGCCAATTTACTTGAGACTCTAAGTCAGAAGATGAAATAACTTCTGGTAGATCAATTGCATGCATAGCATCTCTCAAGTTTTTGAATTCAAGGGAAATTCCCTTGAGTTTATCATTTTCATCTGAAAGCCATCGAAGTTTCTCTAGAATATCCATAGATTGAAGTTCTTCAGGTACACTAGTCTGAGACATAATCTCCTCCAAACTTTCAATGATTACATTCTTCTGGGATACTATTTCTTGCAAGGATGCAACCGAATTTTCGCTTCTAATCAATTCCTCCTTGGTTAACTCAGCAGCTTCAAGTGCACTTGACTTCTCTTGCAATTCAATCAAACACTTCTCAAGCTCACTCGTTTTTTCAGCAATGGACTGCTTCAATGAGTCCCGTTGCTGCACCAATGCCTTCCCTTTTGTCACGGCCATAGTAAGCTTCTCTCTGTTATTAGAGCACCTATGCTTCTCCTGCTCCAGTTCCATTTTTGTTTGTCCTAGATCCGCATTCACCGCCTCAACTATACCTTTTTGATTTTCAAGTTCTTCTATCAATTTCCTATTTTCATGTTCTAGATGGCTCAATCTTTTGACAAACTCTGCTTCCTTTCTTTTGAGCTCAAGTAACACATCACAGGCAGCAGCAAAAACCCCTCCTAATTCCTGCGAATTAAGATCTGACCTGGCTTCCGGCAGGCACTGTCTAAGTTGTTCAATTTCAGAAAGCATCCTGGTGAACTTCTCAATTAGAATAGAAGTGCCTTGCTCAACATGTACTAATTTTCCACCGATAGAACCATCCAACATTTCTTGTTGATCAACGACTCCCCCAAGGGAAGCCAGCATCCTGTTTGTCACAACTTCAATGTGCGTATCCTTCTCAATCTGAGCCTCTGATGACACTTCCACAGACGTCTGAGCAGAATTCAAAAAAATTGCAACGACATCATTCAATACTGAAAACTCATTGACCTTGGCATTGAGGTCCTCAATCTCTTGATCCTTCTTAAACACAACCCCATCAAGTTCTCTCACCACGGCCTCAGTCTGCAACCGTTTCTCCAAAGCCGTTTTAACAAGTCCAGAGCATTCAGTTATCAACTCACTCCACCGAGTATCTGTACCTTTATCATCTTCCCTACTTTCTTTGTCATGATAAAAATTACCGCTTTCGCCAATCGATGGCTGTTGATCAGTAAGAGCATTCAGCTGAAACCGAAGACTGGCAATTTCTCTAGCAAAAGCCTCTCTTTCTTCCTACATTTTAAACAACAGCAACAACAACCAACAATCAACACCGAAAACACGAAAATGCCTCGAAAAGTATCAAACTTTTCGATTGAATAAAAGAAATGCCGACCTCGAATTGGCGTGCCAAACTTTCCTTCTCGCCAACAGTAGTATCCAGCAAAAGCCGCAGGCGGTCCAACTCATCCATTGCGTAATCCTCCGAGCAATCCACAAACTCCTCTTTCCCCGAGTCCTCCGTCACTTTGCCTTTATCTTCCGCCACCTGGTTATCACCGTCTGCCACCGATTCGGCCACCGGCCACGCTGACCCTAATTCCTGCAATCAAAACCGATAAACAAAGCTTTACTACCCGATCAAAATGAACCGGCACCGTTCAGCAAATTGCAATTCCAGAATTCTCCGATTACCTGATTCACCGGCTCGGCGACGTCGTCTCGAATTGCATTCGAATCCTTGGCCAACCCATTCGCAATTGGACTGCCTCGAATCGGTTGATCTCCCTCCGCCTCAGTTGCCGAGTCCTCCAGAACCTGCTTCAAGCCAGGTTTCTCAGACATCGGAATGGCACGCAAAAACCAATCCCTCCTCCTCCGCCACAAGGCCCGGATCCGAAACCCAACCCAACCGGATTATTTAATCCCTGTATCCCTAGAAATCAATCCGAGAGCTCTGAAATGGTCGCCAATTGACACCAAAACCATAGAAATTTGTCCTGTGGAGTCCGGTAGAGTTGAAAAGGTTGGATTTTGATGAACAAAGACCACCGCGGGCGGTGTCTCTCTGATCCTGCAGACTGCGGAGCTGACTGTAATTTTCCCACGTTATCCCCTACTCCGGCGTCTCCCTCCAATTTTTATTTTCTTTTGATTTAATTTATTTTGTTTCCGTCATGGTGCAGTCAATGGCTACCGTTACCGTTACTCTACACGTTTGGTAAACTACCAAACTACCGAAACTACTACTAGGCTTTCGACTTCAATTTTGTTTTTTTCCAATTTACTACGGTCCATAACCTATTTACTGAAGTGGCATAAAGCAATAGTGCTTGTGCACTCCGATATATGTTTGATTCTCACTGATATTTTTATCTCTAATTTTTAACAATTCAACTTACTAACTTAGCGTTTGTCAAAAAAAAAAAGTTCTACACAATACATGTTTATGTCGTTTCGATATTAATGATAATGAGTTACATTGTTTCTCTTCATCAAACTATCAGAGAAAGTGCTGTTTGTTATCCACATGACATCCTTCAACTCGCGCGTCATTCATTTTGAATCTATTTACTATTTAGACAAAAAAAAATGGGCGGGGTGCCACGTACAAAACAAATAAAGTTAACTTGACGGTTAGATTGGAAGAGACCTGCAATATTCGTAATTGGATTCGTGTTGTAGGATCCTTTTTGTCAAATTTTACAAGGGATAGAGAATAAACGCAAAAATATACAGAGCACATAGCCTCAATTCATTTGCAAATATAGGCAAAGAACATGATCTGCGTCTTTTGTTGTGCGATTGTTGGTTTTTTACTACTCATTTTTCTTCCACTCCCTTGTTTGCTACCCTCCTATCGGACCAACTCCCTCCATTCACTTAGAGCAAGTCCACGCCATGCTGATTGATTAGGCAATCCAATCCCTCAAAATCCAAAAGTCTCTCCACCTCGGCCCAACCAGTCTGGTCATAGGTAGGCCCAAGACCACCGGACTGAGGAGTCGGGCAGGCATAGCCCCCCTCTCCGCCTAAGGCCATGTAACGTCAAGGCAAAGATGGGTTTGAGAGGGTGCTGGGCGAGCCGCTCCACGAGACTGGCGGATTTTGGGGGAATCAATTGCGCAAGCAATTGGCATGGAATGGACTTACTAACCCCCTTTGAGGGCTTAGAGCTATACCTTATACGTTCTTAGGCTCAACATGCACGAGACGATAATGAATCTCTCACCTCTTGACTTATCCGACAACCAATATCTTCTTAATTACAATTTCTAGAAGCTGAATCGACTAAAATCATATTTTCTTCGGAATAGTTTCACTGACTTTGAAAATTGGAAGTTGATCAACGACGGACATAAACGTCTACAAAACATATTTCTTTGACCACCATATTCATTTCTTTTAAATGAAATGGACACCTTAAATATTGTCATCCGCAGACAGGGTGGGTCACCTGCCAAAACGGTCTGCATTTACAACGCCAGCCGAGAGAAGGTGTAATAATATAATGCTAACAAATAAGTCGGGATTACATCAACCTAATGATGCTTTCTGTTTTAAAATGCGTCAAGGTATTTCGGCAAGCAAACGAAAAAGGATAGCGATTTTCACACTCCGTTTTTAGCCGTCTGCACTCTAATTTGAATACTTAGAGCACTTGCAGGACGAGTGTAGGGAGGCTAGAGAACTAGAGTTGTCGACCGGATTCAACTCATAACATAAATATATTCTCAAGATGCAGACTTTGGCATCAGAAATACAGCAGTCTTACACTGACTTCTAAATTTTCGATATGCATTAACATTTGAAACTTGTTATTTTGTGTAAAAAATTCAATAGAAGTTCCTTACCGGGTTCTATTTACATTTGACAGGACGGCTTTTTTTTTTATCTGTACACCATTCTCCGCTTCTTAGAACAAATTAGAATACTCGTAATACACCAAGAAGAGGGCGTCTGGGTAATCTTTCGGCAGGCTGTTGATATAGAGGTAGAAACGCGACAAGTCCTCTTTCGAAACTGTTTCGGCGTCAACCACATCATCGTTGCAAGTGAGCACCCATAAGTCTTGAGAATTAACTCTCTTTATATTACCACGACAAAATGGGCAAGACTCCGACTTTATATTCCTGTAATTAAACCAAAGCATTGCAAGTGCAATGAACAAACGACTGTTTAGAGAAACAAGCAGCAATGATCAAAAGGGGGCATACGGATAAAGGATATAGTTTTAAGGCTTGTACTTACCAATTGCGGTAGCATTTGATGCACATTGCGTGACAGCAATTAGGCAAGACCACTTTGGTGCAAGGCTCTAAACAAATCCCACACTCCTCTTCCCTCTCCACCTCAGCATTGACAAGGCTACCATCTCCCTTAATCATCTTCTTTCCAGAGCTTTCCATGATAGGAAGCCTAGGATGTCCTTCCTTAGCATCATCCAACTCCCCCAAATCCCCGTGAAGCCGCTGAAGAGACGGTAAGATGACAGCTGCAATTCAGTTTTTGACAAAGCAAACTTAGTTAGAAACCTAATTGAGCGAACCGCAACCAAACGACATCCAACGACCATAAAGTACGCAATTCGACATACAATAGAAATCCCTTATAGAAGCCTTCCTTCCATGAGTTGAAATGCTAGGCCTACCGTCTGTGTATACCTGTATCAAATAAAGACCAACACGCCCAAATTAGGCAGAGCGACAAAAGTTGATTCCTTTTCCGCAACGATTAACAACTGATAGACCAGAGTGGAAGAAAAGAACCAAACCTTGTAGACAAGTATGTGGAAGAAATTTAGATATCTAGGGAGCAGGCAAGTGCATGAGCAATCAATCCATTGCAACAAAAACATAAATAGGGGAGCCAATTGATTGTAAACCAATTTCATCTGAAACCGGGCACCGCCTTTGCCTCTCGGAATTGCAGCAGCTCTGCACACAATCCAATCAAATTCAGAACTGGTAACATGTCAAAAGTTTCAAACTTCACAATTCTATCTGATAACTCAGCCAAAACCCAAAAATAAATAAACGACTGTGCACCCCAGAAAAATCCCAAATCAAAATCAGAATTAATAATATGTCAAAAGTTGCAAACTTTTCATTTCAATCTGATTAAGCAACCATGATAAAGTCAAAACCAAAAAAAATAAAAATAAATAACTTTGCTCCCCAGAAAAATCCCAAATTGGAAAAACTGACAAAGGGTTTTGCTTTTTCTTCCATAAATTGATACAGACAATCATGGGTTCTGTTTTTTCTAGCCTAAATAGAAAAATTATGATGCGGGTTGTGATGATCAGATGGCCTAAATATAGATATTTGCAATTAAAACATAAAAGTAAAACTACACACTTGGGAAAAAATGGATATCCACACCCACTGCAGAAAAAGAGAGAAATTGAAACAAAAACAAAGAATTTCCAGAGAAACAAAGCAACTTACAAAGAATTTGCATGCTGTATATCTGCCTCTAAAGCACTCAAGGACTCCTGGTAAGAAGGCTGGTAATATATCATCTCCATCTCTCTCTCCTCTCTCTCCTCTCTCTGTAGCAAAGAAAAAACAGAACAAAGAGCAAAAACTCCTCTCCCTCTCCTCAGAAACTATCAAGTAGAAAGATAAACCACAAAGTTCACTTTTTTTTGTTGGGTTTTTTTCTATTTTCTGCAGAGAGATTAATACCCAGCGAGCACCAAAGACAAAGAAGCAAACAAAAAGGAGATAGAGAAAGAGGGACACATTTGTTTGCTTCCCAAGGCTATTTCCTCTTTATCCTTTTCTGAATGGGGGGCGGCTCTGCTGAGAACGACTGTTTTCAGCGTTTGCCTTGTTCATACGGTCAGAAATGGAATACGCATTCAGGAAAAAATGCGTCTTCTGCACCTCATTTAATGTCTTTTTTCTTATCATAATCTTTTGCTTTATAAATTATTATATTTGCTTCTCTTTCTGATATTGCCACGGTGCCTTTTCTAACCTTCTCTCTAATTTTTTAAACAAATAATATGATATGAATACTATATTTTTAATTATATTTTTAATAATTTAAATAAGAAATTCAACAACAAAGCCACATTATATGCTCTACTAATATGATTCTAATAGATATTCTTGCTACCGTTACCTTCTAATGAAACATTATTTTGTGTTACTATCTTATATGGTTTTGAAATAATATTAAATGAATCTTGTTATACAAGCGATATAAGGGAGAGGTTCAAATACATGACCTTTGATATAAGCGAAATACTATTTAACTACCTAAGTTAGAAAGTTCCTTCTGGAGAGTACTCGTCATATTTCAATTCGACGATAGAATATTACAAAATACATCACAATGAGCAACATTTTAGTATCTAACTTAATATAAATATGTTTTTGGCAAAAAAAAAATTAGAATAAATATACAAGTTTTATTGAAGTGCTTTTAAAAAATGTGGAGTGTGTTTTTATGTGTGTGTGTGTGTGTTTTTATGGTGGGTTTTTATTTGTGTGTATGAGAATGGTTCATCGCATATTCAATCACCTGATGCCAGTAGATCAAAGGGTCCACATTTGGAGGCTTATCCATGGACTGAAACTGATCAGGTGGAGAAACCCACATGGAAAAGCAATATAAAACTTTGCATTATTAAAGTATTATTGTGGATATATACAAATAAATTAAATCCCTTAAAACTTAGTCAATTACCCTCTAGAATTAGGGTCCACTATCCATCATTAGAAAACTAAAAAGAAACGGGGTCGAATCATATTTTATTCTTGTGGGTCATACATACTTAATTATTATTGGTGGTTTGTCGTTATATATTACGGTGTAATTGTTATTTGTAAGTGAAATATTTAAATATAGTGATTTTAGTACAATGTACTAATATTCTTTGTCATTTATAAATTATAAATGAGATATCTTAAATTCGAATACAGCAAATTTAGACCTAAATTGTATGACATAGTTATTATGTAATTTAGTCTAAGTCTTCACACTAAACATGATACATACGTTGTATTAAAAAAATTGCATTGGTTTTCCCCCTATTGCGGGGAATATATTAATTATAAAGCAAATTATTATGGCATATGGGTTTAATGATTTATGACTCTTTCTTTCTCATTTTTTTCTAAGCGAAACCCTTTTGTCTAACAGAAACAAGAAGAAAGAAAAGAAGGGAAAGGAAAAAAAAAGTGGGGGGAAGAAATAAAAGAAGTTGTGGAACATCCCTTTAGAAGAAAAGATTTTTTTAGTGTGCTAAAAAATATGGCACGATACATTAAGTATCAGAGTACAATTAGTTAAATACTTAAAAAAAAAATTAATTACTTGTATTATAACAGTTAGTGTACGAAACCTTGTTCCTTGCAAAAAAAATTCTTTAAAAGGACACTTGGTGGGGCCAAATAGTGACAAACTGAATGGGAAGCACGTAGCTAGCCAACATAATTTGGGTAGGTTCTGGCGAGATAACCCACGCCGTTTCTGGATATATGGAATTATATGCATCGTTCGTTCTCCATATTTGCTTTTTCTAAGTGCATGTCGTTTTCCACACGAGTTACGTTTTAGCGTCTTTTGCACGCACCATGGACGGCTATAGACCCTCCATACCTTGTAACACTCACGTCACTTGCATCAGCAATTTGTTAATATAAATTGTTCAAGAGAAATATGAGTTCAGTAGAGTGCTATGAGTCAGTCGCGCATGTAGAGCAAATAAGTAAAAAATTATCACGTGAACACAAATGAAGAAAAATATTAACCACGATGCATAAGATATCAAATAGTTTCTGACATGTACAATAACATAACATGTCAAATAGTATATATATGCACATAGCCTAAGAGCAAAAAAGTAGAATTTTCAAATAAGAGAGAGAAGTAATCTTTTAGTGTTAAAAGTGGTGAAATGTCAAAACGAAGAGGATTCACATCATCAGCTCATCTGGCAGATGGGACTAGGCAATCCTTGGACAAGTCAGGGCTCTCAATTTCAAGAAAGCTTGTTAGCAAAGTTTTCCTGGAGGATTGTGCCCTTGAAGTGCTACTGCTGGGTGATATTTTCCGGTTGGATTCACTGCCCTTTTCAATCTTCATAGCATCTTGAACGGCCACAATTATTTCCTGCATTCTTGGCCTCGAAACTCCATGTTGCTCAACACACTGGATTGCAACTTCGGCAATTCTCCAAATCGACTCAATTTTCACACTTCCTACTAGGACAGGATCCATGATGCTTTCCACATCCCCTTTACGAATCAAGGATCTTGCCTGGAAAAAACAACCATTTTGTTAGTGATCGTATGTTGCTATAATGCAAAACTTCTACTACGTTCCGGTGTATGATATGTACAAATGAATGACGTGTTGAATCTAGAGCTAAACATTCAACTATCAAGAATCAACCGGCTATAGATGTCGATGTATAGTGTACACCGGAATATATAAGAAAATCTCGTGAGTAACAACTAACTCTAGAGTGCAAGAAGATTAGCATTGAATTTTCATTCAGGAAAAATTAGCAAGGCCCCTGAATTTATAAATCTGCTTCCAATTTGCCCCCAAGTGTCAAAGTTATCGCATTTTCCGTTATTTTTCTCCAATTGGATTGACGAAAATAGCCCTTGAATGGACGGAAAAATTGACAGTTTGAGAGTACTGGCACGTTTCTACAGATTACAGAAGCTCAAAACCAAATTGAAAGTCAAGGAGAGCAAACCGGAAGAAGGTACTAAGTTCAGGAGGTACTGCTAAAACTTTCCCTATACATTTGTCAGACAAGTTCTTGAAGTGAATTAGAAAGCATACCCAGTGAACAATGTTCAACTCAGAACCAAAATCTTCTTCTGAAACAGCCTTTTTCCCTGAAATCAATTCCAAAAGAACAACCCCAAAACTGTACACATCACTTTTCTCAGTTAATTGCTGACTAGCATAATACCTGCATTGGAGGATTAACATGGCCGATTAAGTGCATGCAGGAGAGAAATGAGAACAGGATTAATTCTTCGTATACGATTCATGGGGCTTACTCGGGATCAAGGTAGCCTACTGTTCCACGAGCCACGCTAGATATGTGCGTTAAATCCTCTTCCGCTTGCCTAGACAATCCAAAATCTGATACTTTTGCTCTCATGTTTATGTCTAAGAGAATGTTGCTTGTTTTCACGTCCCGGTGGATGATACTAGGGTTGCATCCAGTGTGCAAGTACTCGAGACCTATACATGCGTAATTTCGTGTCAATGGCATGAACTTGAGAAATGAAGTATGCATAAATTAGTATAAGAAGTTCCATCTTATACCCCTAGCTGCATCTTCTGCAATGCGAAGACGCATTTGCCAGTCTAAGCGCTTCTCAGTGGTAGAACCTGTTGTCAACAGATTATGTCATGGATTTCCATCAAACTGTTTCGGTTAAAACTATGAACAGAAATTTAGAGAACAAGTTTGTTATGAGAGAGCGGACCGTGTATGTGATCGCGTAAGGTGCCATTGTGCATATACTCGTAAACCAGAATGCATTGATGTTCTTCCTCACAGTATCCAATCAGAGGAACCAAGTTTCGATGATGAATTCGTGACAAGAGTGCTACCTCAGTTACAAATTGCTTATTCATGTGGCTAGATGAATCTGCCATCATTTTAACCGCTATCTCCTTTCCATCTTTCATCTTTCCATAATATACGGATCCAAAGCTTCCTTTGCCAATTTTTTTCGAAAAGTTGTTAGTCGCTTCTTCCAGATCAGGAAGTGTAATGTAGCAAGCTACGCCTTCATCCATCCGAGAAATTGAATAGCCAGTTGAAGGCTTGGTGCTGGCACGCAGAGAGTCACCTGATGCACAAGAAAAGATGTTACATTGCAGAAACTGCGACCGCAGCAAACATATTCTTGCCGTACAAACCTTTTCCATTACTTCTCTGAAGAGATGACTTTCTTCGAAGACTATGCAATATCAATAGAGTCCCCAATAATAAAAGTGATACAATTGCAACTACTCCGACAGAAATTCCAATTATCAACTTGAAATGCTTCTTTTTCCGTTCCCCCTTACGTAGTCCGAGATTATATTCATATCTGCAGGATGAAATAGCATGTCTGTCGATAAGTTTCTAGGCTACAGATACACTGTCATGTTTGTAGCATTTCATACATCAGTGAAAAGCAAACTTACTTAAATTTGATTTTCCCAGTTAACAGTCCTGCAGGAATTTCCCCACTGAAAGAGTTGTTCTGTATGTACCTGCCACATAAGGATTTCACATTTCAGCATTTCCCCACTATGAAAAATGTCTAATACTAACCTGAATAATACATGGAAGTATCGAACTCACAATTCGATTGCTACTTACAGTTCTTGTAAGCTTGGCAAGCTAGCCAGGTAAGAAGGTAGTGCACCAGTGAATTTGTTATTCTCTAGATGCCTTCAAAATCGACAACAGATAAAAGAAATGCATCATTGAAGGAAATATATGTTCTCTGAATTCAAATAGGTAAATTCAGAGCAAGATTCGAAGAGCTTACAGAATCTTTAGATTGATAAGATTACTAATGTCAGGAAATTGTCCAGTTAGGTAGTTACCATCCAACCACCTAAGTACAAAGAAAAGATCGATTATAAGCGAAGTCAATAGAACGATGAAAAAAATAATGAGGTATGCATCTGTTTAGAGAATCACAGAACTTACAATTCTGTCAAATCCTGCATGTTTTTAACCTCCACGGGGATTTCACCCTTCACATTCTTTCCTGACAGGTCACTGTAGCACAAGTTAGAGGATTTCATAATTTAAGCATAAAATGCTGAATGTCTTGAAGACGTGTGATCAATTTTTGAGTTTCCAGTTTAAGTATGGCGAAATGTTTCACGACCTTCATTGATTTACTTACAATAGTCCGTTGGTACAATACCTTCTACTGTTTGTCAAAAATGGGGTTTTAATAGACATCCATCGACGAACCTATAAGGAACCAACTGTGCTGAAGATCTGATATTTGAATGCTTGATGTATATGAAGCAATTCTGTCAATGAATTGAGCTTTTGTATATCAGCACTGCACCATAAAAAGGTGCATTTGTTGGACATCGGAAGCTAACTTATACGATGAATTTGACTTCGACCCATTAGCTTAACATTTACAAATTAATTTCCTTTCGATTTGTATGCCTTTCCAATGATTTAGCATGTTTCAAGTTGCTTGCTATGACATTCAGTAAAAAAAATTGGCAGACTAAATATCCTGGTATTGAATGGCAATGTAACAGAAATCGGCATGAAGCAGAGATGTCACGAAGAAGGCATGAAGAACTTACATTTTTGTGATTCTCAAAGGTGCTGTGGAGCTACAATTCACCCATTCCCACGGAGTTGGAACACAAGGATCGCCTTCATCTACCGACAGACTTTCAGCAGACATGAAGCGAAGAGCATTGAGAACCGCCACTACAAGTTAAAAACCAAACATAGCAATCAGCTCATCAATGATAAACCACATCCAATCTGATGCAAATTTTATAAAATAAAACACCAAGATCTTCGACTTACAATCTTGCCAATCGGTCTTCGCAGCAATTTGAACATATTTACTTATCTCCATTGCATTTAGAAGTGGCCCTCGCGTAGAATCAGGGGTCGCACGAAAGGAAAATGACAGAACAAACTCCAGACTCACATTCATGTAGCTCGGCTCATAAAGAGTATAGTCTCCATTTGCATTCTCAGCAATATTTACAACGGCACTGTTATAATCAGCCAAATTAGGTTGTTCTAACCTGAACTTTCGACTCTCATTTGCTCCTAAATCCTCAATTTCCGCGAAGTAAGCATAAGCTCGAGCCATTCCTGGGAAGCCATCAAGATTCAATCTGTAGCTCAACATTCGCTTCGTGCCGACAACCGCGGTCTGCATTACTTTCACTGGCGGGTATTCTTTACTCTGTGTGTCTACATCCCTTGATGTACTGATTCTTTCTGTACCTGGTGCCACTCCAACCAGATAGTTCTGCCTTTTCACAAGATCAGAATCCCAAATTCTGTCATATGGATCATCTGGGTACCTGCGAAAAACAATAAATTCTCACTCAAGCCATCAAATCACTAGATACATTAGCATCCGGACCAGCCTAATTCTGGTGTGCAATTCTACTCGTCTAATCCTCTATCACCTAATGCCGTCACAAAAAATAAGAAGTTAGCATCGAATCTAGTTTTTTACCTTATGGGATCTTTGCTTGGAGCACCAAAATTTACCCTAGCTGCAACTTTCAGGAAAAACTTATCCTCATAATCCGTGGCGTACATTGAAAGATTGAAAGGTCTCAGCTCCAAAGTGGATATAAATGGAAACCCTGTTGTTGCACAACATATGCACACATCAACCGAATCGGACGAAGCCCTAATGATCATTTCATTCACGTAAGTTCTTGAAGCATCAAAAATAGTCACGGTCGCCCACTGCGTGGCATCCAAGTAAAGCTCGAATTTCGGATACGTGTCTTCACTTTTGAGACTGCCGTACTGAAACGTTGCCCGGACTAAATACCGCCTCCTCTCCACAGTGTTCAGTGTGTAGCAGTACTTCTTGCTGTCTATGGGGAAATCCCTGCGTTTCCGAAACTGCACCCCGTTTCCATTAGGGTTTTCGACCTGGACTGATCTTCCCTGGGACATTAGTCCCACGTCTGAAATCCATGCCAGTCCAGTGCTTGGGTCAGTGGAGTTACCTGTCCCTCCACAGTCTATGCTCACAAAGTCTGCATACTCAATTCAAACATACCGTCAGTACGAAAACCGGCAATTCCTAACAACACGCATGCGTTTGTAATCACAAAAATCTCTTAAAAAATTTGTATTCAAATACCGAAAAATGACATACCTTGAACTTGGGAAACAACAGATGACAGAAGGCAAATATAAATTATAAACATGAAGTTGAATGAAAAAACCATTTGATTATTTCATGAGGAGAAAGACAAAACAAATCTTTTTTCTACGTTCTCTCGGCGTTCAGAATTTGAGTTCCTTCATTGATGAAATCGAAACTGATTGAAATTAGTTTAACATGTTTGTCTAAGCAGGGGTCCACGTGCCATTCACTTTTTTGATTGACGAGATTGCAATGTTCATTCACGCTCCTTTTCTTTTTTCTGATTTTTGGAATCTTCTCTTTTTCTCCAGGAATTAGAAAATTGATTTCTGGTTTCATTTTTTGGTTTCACTTTCTTTTTACTCGGAAAAATGTGACACTCGCAGCCAAGCTCGACCTGCCTAGTAAAAAAACATCATTTCTTAAGTCATTATTTTGCGTTTCGAAAATGATTCGCCAGATGAACTGTGTGAACTGTCTTGAATTACAAGTTTTACCGTGTTGGTGACAGATGTTTTTGAACGATTTCCTGATATTCATGCGTTGATTGAATCGTTCCTCTAAAAAAAACTTATGTTTGCACACAAAGTACCATTGATTTTTCTTGTAATTAATGGTTTTTAACCAAATTATGATGTTGCTGGTTTATTTTGTTCAGTTACTGCAGATATTATAATGAGGTCAGGACTGACGGATGGCACTTTGATATGTAGCTGCCAAAATCTTTATTGCATTTGTTCTATTTACTTAGAAGTTTGGTTCATGCATGTGTTTCTGCAGAATTGACTCTGTCTGTAGTAAGTCCACCACCCGACCAATTTCAATCCATTGTTTTATCGTCACCGACAAAAGTATACAACAATAAAAGGAGAGGCATGCTATCCACACACCTCAAATTACTTTTCACACATTTTTTGTTAATTTCTGTCCGTTGATCTTCTTCAATTCATCCAATTTGACGGCCGAAAATTAGAAAAGTGTGTGGATATCACACCCCTAAAAGGATGGTGATATCTACATATTTATTTTATTTCTCACACATTTCTTTCAATTTTCGGTCATTGAATCAAATGAATTGAAGAATATCAAACGAACAAAAATTAACAAGGATGTGTGAGTGATAAAAAGAGGTGTATAAATAGCACAACCCTAATCAAACTATTTGGTGTTCAAAGGTTTAGGGGGCGGGGAGGTTACCCATATCAGAGTCATGCAAGGTCTATCCTCTCATCAATGTGGCATTCATTCTCAATACGTCCCCTCACATGTAGCGAATTTTCAAGCCTAACACGTAAATAACACACACTCGGTGACGTGGAGCTTGTGTTGCAATTGGGCTTCACACTTGGGACTACCTGCTCTAATAGCATGTAGAAAGTTAAAGATTCACCATAAAATCAATTGACAATATGAGAAGTAGCCCAACCACTTATAAGCACATATAAGGTTCATCCTCTTATCAATGTGAGATTCATTCTCAATAACTATTTGTTGTTCAAAAGTTTAGGGGGAACGGAGGTTACCCATCTCAGAGTCATGGTACACTTCTTTGGTGACTTACAAAGGGGTCTCAGCTCTTTTTTTAGTTTTTACAAATCACCTACAAAAATGGATAATCAAACTATTTGTAAGTCATTCAGTATTATGGTATAGTGATATTTTCTTTCACTTGTAAGTGAGAGGTCTTATGTTTGAATTTTGTAGAT